>OU744720.1:94393334-95741333 GCA_916613615.1 Steromphala cineraria
CTAGATCATAACATAAGAGGGAAACCAAGATATTCTCCATCCTTTAAGGCAACCTAAATTATGTATTTGCAAATTTGAATTCAGAGGTGTCCTGCTAAAATGCAGTTTATATGTTCCTCTTGATGTCACATCAAAGTGGATTCAAATCTAATTTCTGCCTTTAAATAATCTTTCCCACGTACTTTGTCAACTTGAGTTAACGATAATTCTATTTGGTGATGTAAATCATTACGAGATATGTGCAACATTGTTGAATGGTGCTGTTTGTAAGGAGGAATTTACTGCAGAGTAGCAATGCATCACAGATGACACCCGATGCTTACGCTATCACTGTAATGTAACAAGGGCTTCCAGTCACTATCACTGAATCAGGCACACTGATAGCGCTGATCCCCGAATAAAGATTACCGCTGTTACTGTGTTCAAGCAATGATAACGGAATCCAGTTGGGGTTCCCGTATGGTGTCGCTATCACTGCAACGAGTAATCTGGCGAGAACATTATGAGCGATTGTGGATAACATAAAAACGTCTGTATATTCGCGAGAACTTTTGTAAATACATTAAATTCAAGGATGAGAAGAAAAAGTTTATGCATAGCTTGGGTTCTGCATTCTGCTCTTATACGAATATTAGAATGAACTAAGTTATAAATTTGACATATTGCCATATATATATATTATACATATACTTGACAAGACCCACATAATGGTCGAAATGAATTCATCGTATTAAAGAAAATTGATCCAGTCTGAACCATCTGATGTTTACTCTTTACCCATATACAACCTTTCTTCACGTGAGAAACCAACTCTCTTTTAAAAAAAATATATATATATATATCATCAAGTAAACAGAAATAGATTGGTTACATGTGGTTTTCGACGAGTAATGTTTAATGTTCTTTTTTTTGTCATGATCTTATTTCATTCTGTGAAAATATGGATTTTATTGTTACAAAGGAATTATATATACATGTATACGTCTCAGAGTCTTGTAACTGATAAATGCCGTATGTACCGTTGATAATTTCCTTGGTTTTCCACAATGTCATTATTAACTTGTTAACATGTAATTTAGTGCAGTATTATTCCATAAACAATTTTAAGAGATGCATTCAATTCAACATTTGTCAAATTTTACAAATTGTGAGTAATCATTCTAGGTACGGCTACTTAATTCCTGTTAAAACTATCATACACAGATGTATATTTGTATTAAAAATTTTATAACCATGTAACTGTTAATGAAACAATCTTTTTATTGAAGTTTATACTAAGAGGTAAATTGTTGTCAGAATATATTCTTCGAATATACGCCAGGTCCAAATAGACGCCGGGTTTCGAAATGACGCCAGATGTTAGGTTAACTGATTTGTTCTCCAGTAATCCAAGATAGATAATTAATATTTTCTATTCAAACCGGAAATATCAAGCCATATAAATAAAACATCAATAATGAATAAGTCTTCCCTTGAAACAAACAATAAAAGGATTGTTCACAAATAATATCCCTTTGTCTTTGAAATCGGTATGATTTATCTTGAAAATAAATGGAAGAGGTCGGGTGTTGAATAGACGCTGGGACTGGAGTTAGTCTGAAAAAATCGAAGATAAACAGGGGGATCGAGGACGCCCCCCCCCCCCCCCCCCCCAATCACCAGTAAACACATTCATCAATAGGCTTAAAAATAGTTTTCCTGCTTGTAATTTTATAAACATTTTAGTCATAAATAAATATATATACTTCTTTATCAAATTAATGTACTTTTTTTTGGAAAACACGAAGAACCCTTAAAAAACATCTGAACACTGCTATTTCTTGTCAAATTCTTTGATAGCTTAATCAGTCATATTAAATGAAGGGAATGAATGAAAACACTTTTTAATTTATCTGCGGTTTATGCTTAGTCGAATCCCATTCCGCTTCCTCAAAGAACCAATTCCACATTATTCCATCTTTACACGTTGAACACTTCCGGTTCTCATTTCGCGCTCTAATGGTGGAACAACGACCGGGAATCTTTGCGAAACAAACGTTCATCGTTCAACAAGGACATGCCTTATGTGAGTATTACTTTTCTAGCGTTGTTTGTCATACTCACAGATTGTGGATTAAAAGTCTTTTTCGTATTTTATTATCATACTGGGAAGTAGACAATTCCAGGGATAATTGTTCAGGTTTTGGCCCTTTTCAAATTTTGAGAAAAATTTGTAAGTTAGTAAGAATAAGTAAATGTTATTTTTGAATGGATCCCCTTATATAAGCATTCTAAGATTGGGAAATTGAATTTTCCTTTTTGTTCCAGGATGCATATTTAAGTTTTTTTTTGGTTGCTCTCTCGCTCATGACCAATTTTCACCAAATTTGGTATATACCTTCATATCATTGTAAGTCTATTTTTATAATATTATCAATGTTATGGTTAACATAGATTTATTAATTTTTTCTGTGCTTGAGGGGTTGTTCCTAGGTGATCATCTATCTTAAGAGATCATTGGCCTTATATGTACGGATAAATTATCCTACTTCTAATGACACCAAACCAAAAGGACAGGCAGATTTCAAAGGACCCCCTCTAGGAACAACACTTTTCAATTTCTCATAAAATTTTGGCATTTAGTGTGTGAGAAGTCGGTCTTTCTAATTTTCATTCTTTTGTAACTGTCAGTTGTTTTTTTTTTACAGAAATGTACCAGAAAGAGGAAGGTACCTTGCGTTAAGATTGTTTACTATGTGGATGGGAAGAAACATGTCGAAGAAGCACAATATCCAATGTTTCAACCTATTGCATCTGAATCAAGGGTACCTGTTGCATCAATATCTGCAGAATCAGAGGTAGGTTCAATACTGATATTGTTATATTTGGGAACACTATGTAAATGGATTCTATTTCTGAGGGGCAATACTGTTTGTTGGAATTCCAATGCAATTTCTCTCAATTAATTTATAATATGACAGTGATTGGGAAGGACACTTTTGACAATGGGCCATTTTCATGGCTTTTAGTAATTTTCTGCATTTTAAAGGGGCCATTGCCCTTATATCAATAGTAAACTTCAAAATTTTAATGGGCCATTTCTTCAGAAAATGTGCAAATGGCCCATGGCCCCTGCCCTTCCTAATCCCTGAATATGTTTTGTTTCATGACTTGTTCCCCAAACTTGACAATAATCAGAAGAAATTTTAATATTTTCCACTGAGTATGCACATATAGACTTTATAGACATTAGGGATGTCACGATACACCGATGCATCGTCGTGGTACAGTTCATGATACAATACACGATACAGTTAACTATATCGTGATACAAATTTTAATGAGTATCGTTAAATTTTTCTGTGAGTATCGTTAAATTTTTCATTGAATTTTAAATCAATAAATCAAGGGTTGGTTAAATTCCTTCTTAAGATAGCTTTGATATAGATGACTTTTGGATGACGAAGTTGGCATATTTTTGTGTTTAAATGCTAGTTACTCAGATAAGTCTTGTTTCTAATATTAAATTATGATCCCTGAATTTTTATCTCACTGTAATAATGTAGCATTTATTGTATCGTGACCTCAGTATCATGATACGTATCGTATCGCAAGGTACCTGTATCGTGACATCCCTATTAGACATATATATAAATTAGAAGAGAACTTCATCAAGTTAAGTTTATATTGTTATGAAAGTACATTGACAATTATATGTTAAATGTATAGTTGCATTATCTTATGACCTTTTCAATCAGTAAGTAATTAAAGAAAATATTATTATTTTGGAACAATAGCATGATCAATGGAGTTTCTTCCATAAGGATTAACTAATTGCTTCCAATTAAGTAATATTTATTTCATAACCATTGATGAAAATCTTCCCTCAAGGCATAAACATTTCACAAATCCGCTGATTTTATACTGCTGTCATTTGGGTCAAAATTGTGGTTTAACTACAGCATCTTATTTGTTGTGTTTCTGAAATCTTAATGAGCTTTCTGATTTGATTAGCAATTACACTGCAGTGACTTAAGTCGCTGGCTTAAAATTATTCAAGTAAAGGCCTACACTCAGGCAGTTGACGGACGGGTGCAAGAGAAGATGTTTGTCAAGATGAGGTTTTATTGTGTCATTTAATCAATGTATTTCAGATCATGGATACCAACAATGAACAGGATGTAACCCCACCAACTGACCTTCATCATGAGAGAAAAGGGAAGACCACAGCTGCCTGGGATCTACACTTCACCTCTCTGATGAATGCGTCCACGGAAATTGAGTATCCCTCCACGTTCACGTGCATGAGTTGTGGGAAAGAAGAGCTGGCCATTCTGATGTGTCGTGATTGTTTTCCACACACTTACATGTGTTCTGCTTGCTTTGCAACACACCACCGATTCAACCTGCTACACAAACCACTTCAATGGAATGATGAGGTAATATTATATGCAATGAATACCTGCTAATTATTTATTAGAATAGATTTAATCAATGTGTAAATGTGTATCTCAATCATGATTTTTGTTAGGATGACACAGTCATTGATTTGCTAATTTCTTCAGATGGAAACAAACCTTAGATGAAATTTTTTGGTGTATTTTTTTTGACAGCTACCCAGGCACATACTACCAATATATCTTTCCAGGACAGACTTGGAAATCATGAGTTCAATTCGGTACTTGCGGAATTTAGAGTTACCGTTCCTGATTAGAGTTATCCGCCCTTGGGAACAGGTATGCGCCCTCTCGACTCGTTGACGTTACCGTCATGGGTCGTGATTATTGCGTCTTAAAACCATAAAATACTGCAGTAATTCAGATTCCTCGAGATCTTTATACACGTTTGACCTATTAGTTGACCGTATTGCCGAAGTAACCCATTTATCGTAGCAAAATCATTTCACTATCAAATATTTACCGAGATTGAAATGTACATGCATATACATAAGATAGTTAATTACTTTCTTCATATATGTTGGTATATTGTATGCGCAATTTTAAAAACATAACAATTTAATGTACATTAATAACAAATTATAAACTCAATCTCAATGACAGTATACATAACTTGCAAAAACTGACGCCGTCCTGTTAAATAGTAGGCCTATGTTTCTCGTACACAATGTTATGTAGCACTTTGATATCAAATAATATTTAGAAAATTGAAATTAAATATATTAATAACAAAGCAAGAGGAAAATTAGTAGTTTCGTATTTATACAATTGTCTTAATAGTTCATTGCTTTTTCAGTGATATATCTTGATAAACTTTTTCAAAAATGAAAGTTGGTTCATGTCGCTGTTTTCATGTACATGTAATTTGCCTTACGGATTTCAATTAGCTTGTTATATTTCGCGGAGAACATCGGTAATTTAATTTTGTTGTGAGTTGATGAAAAAAAACCCAAGGACTTGTCACTGTTTTAACATAGTCCCTTGTGTTTCCGAAATAAATATCCTATTATAAAAAGTACCCATGGAAATAGAAATACAAATATTTTGGGCGATTATTTCTTATTTCTTCATGCATGATACAGAACTTAGATTTGAATGCTAAATATTGATTAACAATTGTTTTTTTGGACACATATTGTAAAATTCCCTTTAAATATGAGTTTACAGGAGAACAAACCGTGTCAATTTTATACCAGGAAATAATTTAAGTCAAAATATATGCAAGTGAAAGTATGTTAATGAGCTCTAATCTCATTACAGTCACGTAAAATGTAACATTTCATATGTAAAATACTTATCAACTGTATTCCGTTACTAGATTTAAGGTGATAATATTCGCGTTGTCTTCAAGTGTGTTTTATCCCTAAACACGTGATACAAAATACTATTCCTACGAGTTAATTCATTGCTTTTGTTGTCGTATGCACAGTTCCTGAGGCAACACACCAGTACATCCCGTGTTAAAGGCTTTGCGCGTTTTTTTTTGTTCATGCATTGTTGATTGAACCTTTTTCTTAATGCGTTGCAAATATGACAATTTTTTTCAAATTTGTAACAATTTTACCTGTAAAAAAGGCAATAAAAATGGTATTGACCCTATTTCCTATAATAAGCGCCCGGGCGCTTTTTTTTCAGCACCCCTTTACCCCAGGCGCTTATTAGAGGAAATACGATATGTGATGCATATATACAAGGCCTAGATGGGAAAACCTAGTTTCTTTTACATTTGATGGAAATACATCTATTGATCGAGAAATAAAAAAAAAAAATGCCAAAAATCATTTTATATCTGTTTCCATGAGCAACAGGCGTATGGTTTAAGGTTATTATCTCCGTTTCTTGTAACTACTGAAAATAATTAAGTCCTTAAAATATTTCGTGAGGTCTAAAATGTTCAATTGTGTACTTTCAAAAAACGGAGGATATCGCCGAGATGGGAACGCTTATAGGATCAGAAATGTAAAAAGAAACATGTTATTGAAGTAAAGGTAAAAATTACCGTACCAGTAAATTGTAAAAAATATTAACTACGCTTTATGTCTTCTAAGTATGCAAGAGGGGCCTATAGAAATGTAAAAAAAAACCCTGTCCGTTCTAAAGTTTTCTTGTAAAATTGTAAATACATGTTGATAAACACAAACTCACATGACCAAAATATCATTTTACTTTTTTGAGCGTCCGGCGGTTGATCTCTTCACGGAGCCCGATCAAAAACAAAAGGTTATCAAAGTCAAACATTGAAGTTCTGATCGGAAAAAAAAAATAATAATAAAAAAATAAAAAAAATAAAAATAAAAAAAAATAAATAAAATACTCTAAGACGACATATCACTATAAATTTTTTTGCACTTTTCAGTGAGCAGAAGAGGTTCAAAGCGCTTGTTAATCTATATTAAGTTAAACGATAGGCATATAAAAATGACAAATTTGGTGTTGTAGCAGGCTGACGCAACGTATTCGAAACAGTTTTCAGTTGAATTCTTTATCTGCAGTACGCTAAAAAATCTTCTACCGCCACTTGTTCATTGATTTGCAAAATTTATTTTTTATTTGTGATGAAGGTGGTCTTATTTGTTTCCATTCATAAACGTATTCTAAAGACTATTCCATCAATTAATATGGTCAATGTTCAACAATTTGAGTTTATAAATAATAGCGTTGTTTGCTTGAAAATATGGTGTCGGGGAAAGACATTCCTATCGGGTTATTTTTGTTTTAACGAACTGATTCAAGAAGAAGTAGTGATGCATTTTATTCTAAGTCAAATTGTTAAATCTAGAAAAACGAACATGCTACCATCACTAAGATATACGACAATAAGTGCGAAATAATCATGTAATAATATAGCAGGGGAATATTCTCGAATTTTGTTTCCTCCGAAAATACGCCCAGAGGACTGTCCCTTACGATACGCATTCACACATAAGTTATTTACCCTAATAATTACAAACTGAGGGTAAGCTTGTACTATCTATCTGTGTCAACATTTTTTAGAATTGAGAAGACATTAACTTAAGCCGTTTAAAGGGAAAATATTGTTGAACCGCGGCACAAAACAGTGACGAGTTAATACAAACTGACAAATTCCCTTACAAATTAATCGTCGTAAAATATTTTCTCTTTTCACATACCGAATGTCAATGAAATCAAAAACAAATCATTTTTCCCTTCCTAGAACTTCTGAAAACTTTTAAAATCTTTGAAGTTTTTTAAAAAAGTATGTGTACTTGAACCCCGACTGAATGCGTATCTTTAGCCTACATTTCCCGCCAAAGAAGGGGGATACTCATTCGAAAACTTCAAGTTCTTTTGACAAACATAAAATCTATTCAAAAAGCTTTTTCTACAAAGAATTGTCAATCAAACCCTACACGTTAACAACAACAGAGGTTTTGTTTTATCATATTTTGTACTCTAATGGCATGACTGATAATTCATCTCTTAGAGAAGTGAGGTGCGTAATTTTACCCGTCAAAACTGTTCATTTCTACTAATGTGAAGTATTTGTTATTAATAATTACTGAATAAAATGTTTTATCCATAAAAAGATACTTATGTCCGATTTGTTTGCCTTGAGATAGTATTATTATTTTCAAATTTGCATCAATTAGCACAGCTTAAACAGAATTATCAAAAAGATCTATACCGGGCCCGTTTAAGGAATTATAACTCAATTAAATACATTTGAAATAATATATTATATTACAGACATGTGAAGATTTACATATTCAAGCATAAAATACATTCATTGACCACCAATGATAAAAACCCGGCAAATAATCACATTTACACAAAGCGACTATTTCGTTTTTGCGCGGCCCATGACAGTAACGTCAACGAGTCAAGAGCGCACATACCTGTTCCCAAGGGCGGATAACTCTAATCAGGAACGATAACTCTAAATTCCGCAAGTCGGGAATAGAACAACCATCTTATGCAGTTTAGCACCCTTATTTATAATCATTTTTCAATATATTTCAAACTTTCCCCACTTGGTGGGCGAAATGGCTGACTCTGTCTGCTTGTTGAATCAGAATAAGAAACAGATCTTTAAAGATAAGCATCATTTGTGAAAAGAAAGTTCAATTAATACAAGAAATTTTGATTATATTTATGATTTTCCAGGATCATACTTTCAAGCCTGTGTTTTATGAAGATGAACCAGTAGTGTCAAGGATGGACCATGGTGACTGCTATACATCTTACTTAAGAAGTATTGTTGTCATCAATAATGAAGGTATGTTCAGGAATTATGTAATATATGTCTGTTTAAAGATAATTATCTTAGAAAATTTTCTTCTTTAGTTAGAAGCTATTATCAGTATCACTGATAATAATCCAAATGCTTAAAAGTTTATGGGAAGGTACATTGCACTTACAGTATCCAAATTTGTCGATATATAGTTCATGGGAACAATTGTTTGAATTTTTTGATAGAATTATAGATAAGGTATGTTTTCAGGAAGGGAAATTACTGTGGATAGTCAAAATCATATTCAATATAATATCCTTTGACTTGTCTTTGATATTTTTCGGGTTTCCAAAGCAGAATTCGTTTCAAATTCTGCAAGTGTGAGCCTGAGATTGCCACTCTTGTTCGCCATTGCTTTTGGCCCTCAACTCCCTCAAATCCAGCTGTTGCTATACACTTCAGTGTAATGGAATCCCTGAGGCTGCTAGTTGTTGAATCCCAACTCAGCATTTCTTTGAAGCCCTCAAGTGGAGAAATATTGATAAAATTCAGAATATCATGGTAGGTTAATAACAATCAGTGACAATTTTATGCAGACATTATGAATGAAACAACATGATTAGTTAAATAGTTCATTTATTATTACAAAAACATTAAATGATTAATTATGGTTCTGATTTTTAAAAATCTTTTAAATACAATTTAGTTCATTGTTACTAGGTTTCTGAAATTAAGAAAATATAGCCTTTTTCACATTTTACATGTGTGGTAAGTTATATCGCTCAGAAAAAGACAAAATCCAAGCCAGTTTCACTATCCATTGAATAAAAATATTACTATGTCTATGCAATATGCACAAATAGAAACTTGATAAGTTATTAAATAATGGTATGCTATTTTCTTGCAGATCATCAAGGAACTGTATCGGTGCATATCGGGCGAGTGCTTTGAGATGTACAGACGATATGTCTACACCAAATCTCACCTGCATCACCTCTGCCCAGATTTTGACGATGGCACCAAGTGTCCAGCATGTCCAATGGACAAAGTGAGTAAATAAATTCAGCACATGGTTTGCATGTTTTCATTAATTTTTAAAGGGTGTCCTTATAGTTATTAGTAGGAAGAGGGGATTTCTTTCAAATTGCCCACAATTCAAAAATTACCCTTCAAGATTCTATATCTAGCATTATCTTAATTGATATGTATTATCTATCTACAGGATGAGAGAACCATCTTCTCTCTTGATGCCAACTTTGGCTTGGTTCGAAGAAAAGCTGCTGGAACTTCCGTGAAAGAGCCTTTCCATTCTGGGCATTTCTTCATGGACCAAGTCATGGTGGATGAGTTTGTGGAAAACTACCAGGCCAAGAATACGGAAAAGGTAACACAATCTTCATTTTCTTTCTAGCCAATGTTTGGAAATGGGATTTTGAGAGTTTTATCTAGAATCATTTCACTTGACCTGCAAATTAGTGTTCAAGTGCCAAATACATGATAGTTTGGTTTAACTTTTGAGGGAAATTTGACAACTAGTAATATTATCTATCTAGCATTATCGACCCACATCTGTCATTCTGTCTGCCTTAGACAATTTTTCCCTTTTGCCTTTGGCACTGCATTTTCCGGACATTTATCATTTATTTAAATCAGGACTATTGTTACCATAATGATCCATAATTATTAAAAATGCTAATTTTGAGCATCAGTCAACTTGTCAAGACTAAAGACAAATGACAAAAAAGCACAATGAAAATTGTAAGTTAAAACAACTAAGATTTATTAAGTAATAACTGAAATGCTTTTGCAGGGTTGTTCAGAGTTCCAAGCTGGTTCTGATTTGAGATCAAAAAACAAAAACAGGAAGTTGGAAGAAACAGGTGTATTCGGAGCCTGTTGCAGACACGAATATCCAAAGGCCTTCTTCAATTTAAAACATGGAGAAAGGTAAGCAATTTTTTAGAAATGTTTTTTAATCCAGATATATCAACTAACAAGTAATCTCTTTTTGAAAAGAGAACATTAATTTCACAATTGTATTTACATTTCAGGCTGGCCAATGCTGTGTATCTGGTCAGGCACCTGCAGACAACAAACAAAAACATGATTGTCTTGTATGACATAGCTTGCAAACTTACTTCACACCTTCAGGTAGATCCAAAATATGTTACTAATACATAAATATCTTAGGTGTTATCCTTGAGTTTTATGTCATAAGTCAAACCTTTAAACCAGCAGTCATTTAAGACCAGTTTTGCTTTGAATGTTTCCAGCTGTTGAAAGCTTGTTCTGATGTTTCCTTTACCAAATATCACATTCCAGTTATTATATCCCCTGCAAAGCTTTGCGGGAGACATAATGTTTTCAGTTCCGTCCGAAATTCTGTAATTCCGCAACGCTTTCGTTTCTGGACCATATCTCCAAAACCATTCTATATTTTTTAACGAAACTTGATATGTGGTTAGATCTTGTACTGGAGTGGTGCCTTTTGCTATTTTGGTTATTCTGAATTTTTTAATTTTCCTAGTTTCCATGGAAACAGTTTTTACTTAGTGCATATTGGGGTAGGGACTGTTTCCCGGCCATATCTCAAAAAGTATTCAATGTTTTTATGCTTGTATGCATATTGCTTTTCACCTGTCCGTCCGTCCGTCCGTCCGTCCGTCTGTCTGATTGTTCAGAGCTAGGTCTTTGATACCTGACATATGCATCCGGGGGCATTCGTGTTTCACAAACACATCTTGTTTTTTAAGTAACTTGATATGTGGTTAGATCTAGTGGTGGAGTGGTGCCGTATGCTATTTTGGTCATGCTGAATTACATAATTTTCCTGGTTTCCATGGCAACAGTTTGAACATATGGAGGGAGGACCATTTCCGGGCTATCTAAAAAACTATTCAATATGATTTTACAAAACTTGGTGTGTGGTTAGACCTAGTGGTAGAGTGGTGCCTTTTTCTATTTTAGTTATTCTGATTGTTTTTGTTTTAGTTTCTATAAAACAAGTTGAACTAGGTGTATATTGGGGGTAGGGTCTGTTTCCGTACTTTAGCTTGAAAACTATTCATAATATTTTTACTAGACTTGATATTGGGTTAGAACTATTGGAGGAGTGGTGCCTTTTGCTACTTTGGTTATTCTGAATTGTTTTTTTTTCTGGTTTCCATCATCCATGGAAACAATTTGAAATTTGTATATCAGATTGCATCACATGCACATATTTTCTAGTTATCAATTAGACATTATGAAATACTTGTAAAAACTCATTGCAAAGTACTGTCATAATAATAACAGAGACATGAATATATCATTTTCATGTTTCATGTCTCTCTGTCTACCATTTTCAGAAGAATCCTGATTGTTCAATTCTGCAGGATGTTACATTCGGTATCCCAGTCTTTCACTGTTTTGGACATCAAATGTCTTGTCAAGTAAGGAATTGCTCTTCAACTTAATTTTTATCCCACCGGTATGTGATACCGTGGGATATAGTCATCACCCTGTCCGTCCGTCCGTATTCATTTTGTTTCCGGAGCAGAACTCAAAAACTGGTCCACATATCTTTCTGAAACTTTACATGTGTATTGCCCATCTACTGAAGTGGTGCCTTTTGATATTTTCGAATTTCTGAATTTTGTTTTTTCATTATATCCATGGAAACAGCTCTACATCTTACGATCATGTGGAACCGGTGGGAAATGTCATCTTCTGATGACTCTTGTTTAAATTTTAGTAAAACTCCCCTTCAATATTAGGCGTGATTTCAAGATTTAGGTAATTCTAAATTCCATGATAGACATTCACATCACAAAATAACAGGTTGCTTAATCATTTATAAAAATTATTATACCCCCGCTACGACGTAGATTAACAATAAATTCAGTTACTTCATTTACATTGAGTTACGGACCTCTGAATATTTTCAACCCTGCATGCGTTTTAAATGCATTTGATAACTGTATGTTTGCAAATTGCGTTAATCATCAACAAAAGACTATTACCCAGAAGCTTTTGACTGAAATCATAACCTTTGTGAATTACATTAACACCATACAGCGCTGAATCCGTTTGTCGTCGCTTGCGACTATATTTTTCATTATTGATTGTTTACATATTTTTGCTCATATGGAAAAAAACATTTTACTATCTTTGTCCATATTTAATCAGGTGTTGTACAGTCCAAGAAGGATGCAAGGAGCAGGGTTCACAGATGGTGAGACTATGGAGAGACTGGGGGCTTTCTTGCGGAGGTTCAAGAAGATAACCAAGGAGATGCAGAGCGACCATAGGACAGATCTTCTCGTGGATGGTCTTATGCATTTCAGCGAGAAACTTCGAAGGAAAATGGGTAAATTTAGAAAAATATATTACATGTAAACAAATATTTATAAATAAAGGATTAACCCACCTTCCAAAAAGGGTGTGATACAGGTTCAAGAGGAAATAGATAAGAGCATGTTGTAAGAGTCAAAGATAACTCCTTTTAAGCATTTCTTTACTAATAGAATTGTTATTTATGTTTGATGAAGATTCAGTGCATACTTTAACCTACTATTTGACATGGAAGTCTTTAAACTCAAATTGTTGTAAACTCTTATGCTAAGACTTACTTATTTCAAATTTATTCTTCTTAATTTTCAGTACCATCTTTGTGCCAAAAACTTGTCAAAGCAGTTGAAGCTGAAAAAGTCCTTGCTGCAGAATTAGATAACATTGCTCCAAATATTGGTATGTTTCTTTATTCCAAGTACTGACACTTTAAAAATTGACACTTGTAAGTGAATTATGGTTAATGAATTTCAGGTTAACTTGTTTTATCAATGAAAACTGTGTTCCACATGAGATATTGCTTGTTGAAGATCAAATATCAATGCCCTGTAATAAGCAGGGGCATGACATCACAAACGTTTTGCATCATCAGTAATGACGTAATATTAAAAGATGATAGCGTCACAATGCTATTACATCACTGGTAAAGGAGTTTAAGAGCTATGCAATGTTCAAAGATGTTCTTTTCCTTTGCAAATGTCATGAAAAATGATTTTGGATGATAAATAGAATCTCAGCCTTGTGTGTTCTAACATCAAATATATCAACACTTGTTGATAAAAGTAAAATATCCTTGGCAAGCCTCAGATATTTCTTGCTATTATCAACTTTTGTGAGATTCTCTATAAATTGGAGCATATGATTTACACTATTTAAATATTTTCCCTTTGGTAGGAATTATTGTGAAAAAAGATACTAGCAAACAGTTAAACCATTGAACACGAAGGTAATGCCTTACATCAGTTCGTGTCAGTTGAGAGTTGACATACACTGTACAAAAACAAAACATTATTCAGTGTTAGAAACAAAGGTAATTGGAAAAATGTGACTAAAGGCCTTCTGGTGTTGTCTTGATTGATAAAAGTGCCTGATTGATAAAAGTAGCAGAAGGGTTTATCTCCTAATTATGGTCTAATTACTTCACATTTTGTTAAATTTGTATGTCATATTTTACTTTTATACACCGACATAATGAATGAACATGCAAATGATAATTTCATAATTTCAATCTGCCAAGTATACAATGTGCATCATTCTTGTCTTAAGGCAAAATGTCAACTATAACCAATTTATTGTAATAGTTATTATAATTTTACATTATTGTATCAGATTCTGCAGAATTTGAGAAAATGAAGAAAATGGAAGAGGAATTGGTGGCCAAGAAAAAAAAAAAACCAACAAGAGGTATTAAATAACATTTTAGGTATTAAACCTAACATTTAATTATACAGTTGTGAAACCTTAAGAAATCTCATGTAAATGGCAATTTAAGTAAATATCTTATCGCCAACGCTCTAGAGACTAATGTGCTATTAGGATTGGTTAGGATTGAAGAAAAACGACTCTTTAGGATGTTTTCGGTATGTAACTGTTTTCAGTTTGCAGTGCCAAGGTATCCTTCGATATAAAAAAAAACACCCGAAGTTTATATCTTGTTGTTGTAGTTAATAATTGTTCATTTTATTGCAAAATAAATTTACAAAGCGATAGATCTGTCACACCGACATAGCGCTTCACTCATTGTATCCGTTTGAGTCAAAACTGCCTTTCAAAAATAGATAAGGAGCCTTTGTTTCACCTAGTTATAACCCAAAACATATTGTGGATCTGATATCATTTAACATTCACTCATTATAAATTTTTCATAAAATTATTTCCGATTAAATATCCAGTTATTTCTATCAAACTTTATTTTACCGAGAAAGGATAAATGGAGTTGCTGGACTGTTCTTCCGATGTCTGAGAACTCTGTTTTATGATCTTAAAATTATATAATAATTAGACTAATTCATTGTTTTTGTAGAATATCATTTCTATCTCATCTCGTGAAGTGAGAAAGTGTCATTTTCACTCGTGGCCAAAAATCCCTTTCTCAGTCCACTCGATGAGATAAAAATGTTATTTGGCCAAAACAATGAAATAGTCTCTATTTATTTTTTCATTTTTTAATTACCAGATGACAAGTGGAAGGAGGAATATGCTTTGAAGGTGTTTAAACACTTCAATCTCAGGTAATACCTTGATGCAATTGTTATCATTAAATTAGAATTATGTTCAATAATGAGACATTATATTTTCAGTCCTTGAAATAACATTGAGTATGTTGTTAGACAAGTACTGACTGTTAATGATATTTAAATCCAAATTTACTCTGTAAGTACAATACACAATACAAGTTGGCAGTTTGGTTTTTGATTAATAGACATCATACTGTGAGTGGCAAGTCCCAATTAGTCAAATATATTTTTACAGCATAAATAGCAGACAGAAAGAATTGTGTTTAATATGTTATAAAATATTTTTTGGGTTTGTTTACATATATAAACATACTCAACTTTTCTTAGGTCACTAAGGTTGATAATGAATTTAACAACTGACATCATTGTCTTCATATTTTAAAATTTGAAAACATTTCCAGAGAATGTAATTATTCACTATCGATGATTCTACATTAACTATGATCAATCAAAATATGTTTTGATTTAATTGAAATAAGATCACTTTTTGATATAGACAAGAAGAAGGCAAGCTTGGTGATGGTGATGAGGTCAAGAGGGAACAGATATTGGCTGAGGCAACTAGGTAGGTACACATCAATTGATTGCAAATCTACAGGGGGTATATAGCCATCAGCCTGTCCACCCGTCCACATTCATCCAAGAGTTCATGATTACTTTCTATGTCCAGCATTATGTTTTTTGGAATATCTTGATAATCAACATATATATTCACTGGATTTAATGCATGGCCTTTTGAAGACATTTATCAACTTGAACTTAAATAAAATTTCTTCACCAATTTTGGTGTTAAAAACATGTCTCTATTTTATTTCCCCAAAAGTTTGTTTCCTGTTTTTGATGCATTCAGAATATTCAATAGATAATGTAATAATGGCTTTTGAAGAAGTTAATTGTCTATGAACTTATTTGCATATTTGATTCAAATTTTGGACTTTGTATATTTGAGATGATGATGTGTCTTTTAGATGTTTCTTACCCTTATTTGAATAATTAATGCAAATTTTCAGGATAGAAAAGAGTATGGGAGTGCTTGAGAGGAGGCAAAAGATAAGGCGTTGGACTGTGAATTCGGAAGAATACATCACCTACCTGCCAATGGCTGTTGCCGCAACCAAGGAGGAGAAAACTAGACAGCTCCAAACACTGGCCTATGAGCACATGTGCCTCAAGGAAGCTGTCAAGAAGTATGCAGGTACAAAGAGAGAACATAATGTGTTTGCCTGATCATTAAAATTGCTTGTCCTATTTATGATTTTTTGACAATTATTGACTCAATAGCTCTGTCCGCTATTCAGTCAGTCCACGTTAAAGGAGGCAAAATTTCTCAAAAACAAGACAGGATAACCAAATGTTTTTTGTTTTTGTTTGTTTGTTTTTTTGTCTTTTTGAGGTAACTTCTAAAGAGCAAGCTTTTCTAAGAAAGGGAAACAAAATCTAGTATTTGGCTTCAGGGAATATCTGCTGTTGGATATAGTTGCCTCTGTTTAAGATTTATATCTTTAGATAGATTATTAAAGATGAAAGTTTGTACATCACTATGAAGTATGAAGATATAGTTTTTGTTTAATACAGTCATTTTTAGCTCATCTGGCCTGTAGACCCGATGGGCTTATGGCATGGGAATGGTTTTCGTCCATCCGTCCCTTCGTCAGTAAACTTAATGGAATTTCGACTTCTTCTCCAGAACCATAAGGTCTAGAAAGCTTAAACTTGGTGTACAGACTCCACGGCTAGTGGAATTATAAATTGTAGCTTTGATGGCCCTGTGGCCCCAACAGAGGCCACACCCTAAAAACCTGTTTTCATCTTCTTATCCAGAAGCAGAAGGCCTAGAAAGCTGAAACTTTGTGTATAGACTCCTTGACTTGTGAGAATTAGTAATTGTATATTTTGTGACTCTGTGGCCCACTAAGGGGGGAAACATATTGACCACACCAAAAAGCAAAATCAAACGTAAAGCCTGATGAGCTACAGAACCAATGGGTCTATGTTTAATGAAAGTTACTTCTAGATGAGTTTATTTTGTAAATATGTTTTTGTTCAACTCATTTAATATATTTGTGTGAGTTAAGGAATATGCCAGAAGTTGTTTAACAATGGTTACTAAATGCTTTCATCCAATGTCTTTTCACAGATGGACAAACTGTCGCAACCAGACTGTGCAATCAGCTGAAGAAACTCAACAAGAGGATAGGTGACAGTGTCACAAGCTACAATAACTTGCCGAAGGTTGAAACTCCCTACCCAATCACCATTAAGGATGCTGATGTGAAATCGTTAGATTCCCACCTTTGGGTTGCCATAAAACAACATTCAAGCCAAACCAGCACATCAAAGATCTACAGACAAGCAGTGGACCTGTACTGCAGACTGTGCCGGTCCCGCGAGGAGCAGGCCATGGTGAAGATGGAGATGAACCGAGTGATCCAGCACCATGTATCCTCTCTTGTGTTCCTAGAGAACTTCCAGGTTCAGTCTCTGCTGGGGCCAACATCGCAGCACTTGCTGGGCGCCCAGGCCCTCATTAAACAGCACATTTACACCAGGATTGGTGTCCTGCGAGATATATTTAAAGCAGTTGGAAGCATCATCGACATTTCTTCAGCAGAAGAGCAAGTCAATGGCCTATCTGTGTCAAATGACCATCCAATCCTCTTCTGTGAAGATTCTGATAGTGAGAGTGACGACTGTGATGAAGAATGTTGATTCTTGTATACCAGCTTAAACGTTTGGGGTCAGCAATGACCCATGTGGTCAACATGTTATTGCTTAAATTTATTTTGTATTTTGTATGCCTCAATCACCCATTTATATACCCAGGAGAATCCGAAGAAGTATCATGTCATGGGACGTCATTCAGGAGTTAAAACAGCTTTGCTCTTATGTCATCTTCTACATATTCATCAAATTGATAAATTTGTCTTTGGGTTGGTTGTTTATGTTCATAGATTTTGTTAAAAGTTACAAATATTTTATTTTCAAAGAAGCTCTATTAATCATCTATTTTTGTTTTTAATCAAATTTACATCTGTGAACACAGCAGTGTCCTTAATTTCCTGTGCAGTGATGTCATAGCATTGTGATGGTGTCAGAGTTTCTTTGCATCCAACATTATGAGATCTTAAATAAATGCAAAACAATTGTGACATATAATTAGTAGTGAAATGTCCGTCTGTCCATTCGTCCGTCTTTTATTAACCTTGCATTATGTATATCGGCCACTAATTTTTGTGATGCACTTCGATATTTTCAGATGTATGTTCTGTTTCCATGGAAATTGATGACTTAAATGGTAATTGCTTGTATATGATAACTGTACATACAGCCATTTATGCAAGCTAAATACGTTTTCCAACTTTTTCAAGTTATATGTATCTGATATGAACCTTGTACTGCAATGTGTAATAAAAACTGGCAGTAAATGTAAATGGCAATTTGTTGTTTTTCACAGTGCCGACCAGGAAACAATGAGATTAGTGTTATGGAGTTGTCTCTACACTTGTTTATATAATATACAGAGGAATTTTTTCTTTTCTTGACAAATACAATGTTCATAATTGGGTATGGTCACTTAGATGTAGATCCGTCCGTAAACTTTGTGGAATTTCGACTTCTTCTCCAGAACTATAAGGCCTAGAAAGCTGAAACTTAGTGTAAGGACTCCTTGACTAGTTAGGATTATAAATTGTAGCTTTGGTGACCCTATGACCCCTAATAAGGGCCACAGGGGCCACACCCTTAAAACCTATTTTCATCTTCTACTCCAGAAGCAAAAGGCCTAGAAAGCTGAAACTTTGTGTACAGACTCCTTGGCTAGTGAGGATTATAAAATGTAGCTTTTATGGTCCTGTGGTCCCTAATAAGGGTCACAGACTCACAGGGGTCACGCCCTTAAATACTATTTTCATCTTCTTCTCCAGAAGCACAAGGCCTAGAAAGCTGAAGCCTTGTCTACAGACTCCTGAGTTTGCTAAGGAGGATTCCAAATTGTACATTTGGTGAAGTGGCCCAATGTAAGGGGGAACCGCATTTGTCATTCTAAAGCAAAATTTATATGAAGCTTGATGAGCCACTGGCTATATTTTTTTCATTGGCTGATTTCCACGCATGCGTGACACGGACCAGGTGTGTTAGTTGCTAGATGTAACGTAAGGACTTAGGGGCGATAACATTACAGCTAATTTTAGCTAGATTGTGACTAGTGAGGATTATAAATAAATTGTAGCTCTGGTGACCCCTCATTAGAGCCACAGGGGCCATGCCATAAAAACTTACTTATAATACACAATTTTGTTGAACCCTATGGCACCTAAAAGGGCTTGGTGAACCTTTGTGTCCTTTACCCTAATTTTCAATGGAATATTTAAGCAATTTCAATTTCTGAATTGATTTCCGGTATCTGTGATTTCATGACATCGCCATTGTACTTAGATTTTGACCCTCCATCAAATATGAGAATTTGGTTTTCCTTCAAGTATGGGCGTGAACAAATTTCAAAGAGAATTTCAATACTCTTTTTCTCATAAAGATTATTATTATGAAACTTATAGCAGCGATTTAAACAACTTTTTCTAGGCGAGACGTGTTCACTAGATTCAAAGAACCATAGCAACATTGGAAGGAAAAGGTTAAAATGCATTCCACAAGCAGCCAAAAAATGATATTACACTTTCTTTACATTAAAATATCGCAGATTGCACAATTAAAACCTCTTTTAAAACAACATCTGTAATGGCATTTCAATTCAATCTACTATATATCATTGTCCCAAGGTACTAATTTTAATTTGCAATCTCAACATTGCAATCAATTGTACACATGGTTCATATTCTTTGGTGTTCCTGAAATAATTCCTTTCGTTTTTCTGACCTTCAACATTAAACAAATTTCACACCAGCTTACAAAATGGAATAATATGTTGTCTCTGTTAGAAGTTCATTTTCTTGAGTAAGTCCTACTAACGCAAGTTGGTCAGCAAACGTTATTGTATAGTATTGGAGCCATAGTACTTGCTTAAAACGCAGGACTTCATTAGGGTTGAGTCAGTGAGTTGTTAGATTTACATGCGCGAAATGTATGAAATTGAGATATCTAATCAAGGAAAACTTACTGTTTATGAAAATTATCTTTTAAGGCCAATCGGTTTAAAATAAAGACAACATTTACGTTTAGTGTCTTGATTATGGTCGAATAACCAGAATTTGACGCGCGACAATCAGTCAAACGTAATTTCGGAAACAGAAACACATATATTTTTTGCTAATGTTTGATAGGTTACCAACTAGTATTCAATGGAACTTGTGGTTTCGGGAAGTGTACTAATTAAAAGCGTTGTTCGATTTTGATGAAATAAATAAATTGTCATATATTTGGTATGTGGATATTAAAGTTTATTATTTTAATTTATATCGGGGGAAAAAGGGTATTTCAAACGTGTCAACGACAAAAGATAATTCGTGAAAACATTAGCTCTACAGTTTATTTTTGTAAAAGGTAAACTATACAGGTGAAATCACATACGTTAGGGACTCCAGTTTGTATATATGAATGAGAAGTGTGCAGAATTTAGGTTACTTTAACAAATTAAGGTCAACATTCTCAATTCACAAAATAAGATTGCCTTTATGTCCGTATACACAGGTGGTTCTTACAAGATCGCATTAACTGAAGAGAAAAGTCAACAAAAAATAGTATCTTGTAAGCTATTGATAATTATGTTTGAAAAAACAGTTTTGAGTCTTAACTTCCCTTCTTGTTCGATACGATTTTTTTTTACGCTAATGACTATAACGCGTAATGACTAACATCCCACAATTACAAGCCACAAAGTATATGTTCAAAACATTTGATAGCCATAAAAGTAAGTGCAACTGGTCTTAAATCGTTTAGGAATTTGTAAATATATAGGCAGGTGCAAAAAAAACGCCTTCATTATGCAGATACAAGCAATATTTTGTTGATCGATTAGGGAAGCTCGCAAAGCAGTAGACTACTGAATTACTAACCTAATTATTTAGAGGTGTAACAAAATGATATAGGATGTTCAAACACTTAAAAGATATACAAAATGTCTCAAATCATGATAATTATTGCATTTGTGCGATGAAGCTATATATTTTTGAACGTACATGTCGGAATGCCACGTGGTTGTCCTATGTATTGTTACAGACTACTGTTCCATGTCCGAATGTAGGAATATCATGTCATTTTAGCAGTTATAACACTTGCGAATACCACAAATTATGGGATGAATCACTTACACAGATTGTGGGGTTATATAGTACATGTCGCCCTTATGGTTTATATCTATACGTTTATACAAAAATTACATTGACATAAATCCGATATCGAATTATTGGTGTATTGAGATGGCGCATTTCAAAATTGAACTCTTCATTCTATACATAGAATCCGGAAATATAATGCCCTGATGATTACTGTGTAATTTCCTATATTAACAAACATGGAATATAGGTGGTACAAGTTCATATCGCATTTTGTGAACTTCGTCTACATTTATACATTTATAAACATGCACTATTTCGATCCATTAACCTGAACTTAGGTTAACAGTTCGAATGTATGTGCACTAACGCAAACAGAACATGTATGTATCCCTGTTAATATTTTGAGCAAAATAATACAAATTAGATATCTTCTTTTTTTGAGTCAATTTTTTACAGAATATGAATACAAGATTTCTTGATTTCAATTATAAGTGAAGATACTTCATAAAATGTCAGAAGATAACAGAAATTTACAAATGTTTCAATCGAAAACTGTGATCGACCCTGTGACCTCTTGCTGGCAGAGTGAAGCATTTGTTAGAACAATTGACTAAGTTCTTTAAATGCGTGATACAATTATATTTATGCATTGCTTTTTATACAATAATGTTAAAGAATCTGGAAAACATGATGAAACTCGCAACAAAAAAAACCTCTCAAAACTATATGGCCATTTTGATCTTGGTCATACAGATCATTCATTTGTAAGCTAAATGAAATTAAGCCATGTATATTAGACCTAGAGTCCCAAACATAGATAATCATTCAATGCAGAACGAAAGATTGTGTACTACTGTATTGTTGAAGTTTTAAGACAGATATACCGTATTTCCTCTAATAAGCGCCGGGTCTCCAATAAGCGCCGGGCCTCTAATAAGCGCCGGGGGTCATAGGTAGTTGAGAAAATAAGCGCCGGGCCTCTTATAAGCGCCGGGTCTCTAATAAGCGCCGGGTCTAAACCATTGAATTAATGTCCCTTAGTAAACATTTTACTGATATTCATTGAAAATACTGTCTAACACAAACTTCCATTTTTTATGAAGGAAATAAGCGCCGGGCCTCCAATAACCGCCGGGCCTCTTATTAACGCCGGGGGGTAAAGGGGTGCTGAAAAAATAAGCGCCTGGGCGCTTATTAGAGGAAATACGGTACCCGCAATTTTTCTGGTGTATGGAATGTTACAATCTCAAGTGGCAATACGCCATTTTCACGTTATCAACAATAAATCTCATTGGACTGTATTACCCCAAAGATTATCACACAACCCACGGGATTGTAACGTAATGTCCCCTACACCGAACAATGTTCTCCGTAATGCATCTCTTCAATGAAATGTCTATATTAGATGCATAGTCTGAGGTTTCAAGTTTGATTTGAAATAATGTGTATGTGTATAAACTTTTTGGGAAAATAAACATAAATGGATAATGAATATTCAACGTATTTTTGACGAAATTGGATTAAGCTATATTTGGAATTCCTAAAATTTTTAAAATATCAGTAATCTAAAAAGGGTGTTAAAATATAAACTTGAAGATGTATATAAACAAATGTGGCTCTCTATTGTTGAGCATTCTTCAAAAGGTATTATATATATTATCTGATTTAGACCTTAGATTAAGTAGATATTTAGATATTTTAGATGAAAGGAATTCTAGAGCATTGCTATATTTCATTACTTCAAATCATAACTTACCCATTGAAACAGGTCGCTGGAGTAATATCCAAAAGCATAACAGAATTTGTAAACTTTGTATTAGTTATGAAATTGGCGACGAATTCCACTATTTATTCATTCGTTCTCATTTCATAAATTCAAGAGTCAAATATATCAAGCCGTATTTCTATACTATTTAAAATGAAGACACTATTTAACAGCAAAAAGATAGGTACTTTAAGAAAATTAGCCTTGTTTTGTAATATCGTGTCGTTACCAGTAATTACTGGAAAGAAAATCTTTCAATCAGATTCCCTACCGATTTGCTTATTTACACTATGTACTGTAATAATAGCATTATTCTGATTTGTAATAAAGTTCAGTTCAGTTCAGATGACTAACTATTGAAAAATAACTCAAACACCAATCTATTTGCCGAAAGCTTGTCTTAAACCTGAGTGCGTGAGTTATTGTTTTACGCCGCTTGGGCAATATTACAGCCATTAGCGGCATGTCTTAAACCTGAAATTTTCACACTCCTGCACACCAATGATACCCACTATGCTATGGCGGCAATGCTGATAGGGTTGATTTTAAGTCCTTCTTATGCTTTCATCATTCAACCAACAGCAATATTTGTGTGTGATTACTTCACTTGTTTTTCGTGTAATCAAATATAATAGTTGAAACATAAGATATAAGTTAAAAGATCGTTTGTAAGCTTGAAAAAAACATGCAAAAGGGTTATTATGAGTATTAAAACTGTTACTCTGATAAATAATGGCCCGATTTTTGGTCGCTCGGGTTGCAGGTTTAAAGGGACAGTAACCCGTTTTTGGCGGAATATAGATGTCAGGAAAATGAAAACAAATGGTTCCAGTTTAATGACAATGTCTTTAAACTTAATGAAGCGGTAACAAATCAAATATATAATGTTAATTTTAGCCATGCAATTCCTTTTTCTTTCATAAAAGGAATTAAAGGTGTTCACATAAAAATGGCAGCCAATTGACTTTATGTGAATCTTTATAATTTATTCTCTATGGATGATTGGTTTGTGTAATGAATGTTTTGATGCTGTCAAAATAAGACATCTAGCATTACCGTACAACTATCAGTGAAAATTTCAGAATATAAAATCTTCAAAAACTTGCTACCCCCTTTATAATTCTCATAACCCTTTGACAGGTTTTATCATGCACTCCCTAGAATTATCCACATGGAACAAAATTGCTGTCTCATTACTATTGACTTATATAATTTAAAAATTTCTGTCCAATTTAGGTTACATTCATAACCAAAAAAATAACAATTAGACAAAATACATCTTCAATGTTCATTTTATTTCAAATGTTATCATTGATAGAATCACACACACCAACACATCATGACACTCGCACACTTTGCTGATGACAAAGCAGCATAATATTTCATCCAAATACAACAAGAATCATCAGAAGATGACATATCCCACCGGTTCCACATGATCGTAAGATGTATGAGCCGTTTCCATGGAAATAATAAAAAATAAAATTTTCAGAAATGTGAAAATATCAAAAGGCTCCACTTGAGTAGGTGGGCAATACACATGTAAAGTATCAGAAAGATATGTGGACCGGTTTTTGAGTTCTGCTCCGGAAACGAAATGATTACGGATGGACGGACAGACGGATGGATGGACATAAAGACGGACAGTGTGATGTCTATATTCCACGGTATTACATACCGGTGGGATAATAATTTGATTTTTATTCAAATATTGTCACCAGCAAAACAATTTAGTAAATAATATTATGAAGATGTACAAAAACATGAAGAAAGATTTTGTTCTATTCAACTGGATACAAATTGAGCAAAAACAGATGTTTTTACCAGAAAATTAGCACAAGAAAACGATTGCATTTTATGATAGAATCACTATTTAACATTTAACAATTTAACAAGGAAAAATATAGTCATAAGCTTTGTAGCTCATCAGCCTTTGCAGTTTTTTATGTACTTACTTTTATGAACAGAGGTCAAAATCCAATATACAATTTCAGTATCAATATAACAAGGAAGGTTTTCTGCAATTTTTAGCTTCCTTGCATTGAAGGTTTCCAGGGAAAGGCGAAAATCATGTTTTAGGGGGTGGGAGAACCTCCCACACCAAAATTTTAAAGGACCAATCTCACAAATATGAGTCTCCATAATTACAAAGATGTTATTCTGAAAAGATGAAGATAGGTTTTAAGAGTGTTGCCCTTATTTGGGGACACAGGGTCACGAAAGGTATAAATTATAATCCTCATTAGTCAAGGAGTGTGCACATATAGTTTCAGGTTTCTGGGACTTACGCTTCTGAAGAAGACGAAAATAGGCCTTTAGGGCGTGGCCGCTGTGGCCCATATTAGGGGTCACAGGGTCACTAAAGCTTTAAATTATATTCCTCGCTAGTCAAAGAGAATTATACTAAATATATGCACTATATAAATAGACTACAACTAAAACTACTACTTCTTTAACAATAACGTTTCACTACTTTGGGTATTTGTATCGATGAACATCATCATACACGAAACGAAACACATCACAATGAATGTACATGCACAGAAGCTAATGCATAAACAAAACAATCTGTTTCTCTTATGTGATCACGATTTAAGAAGCTTCTTGTTCAGTTCATAAAACAGATTTGTTTGAAATGTCTTAAGCCTTAAATGCAGATTTCAATGTTAAAATTTTCAAAACCTCGCTGTGACCTTAAAAATAATATGAAGGTTACCAAAATTGACTGGGCCAGATTTAACTGTCCCAATAAGATGCTAAGTTTAATTACGAAGAGAATCCAGTTATTGGTTCTAGAGATATCCCGCTGACAAGCCTAAAATGCAGGTTTCAATGCTGAAATTTTCAAAGCCTGGCTCTGAACTTGAAAATAATGTGAAGGTCACCAAGATTGACTGGGCCTGGCGCCTTCCAAATAAGCTGCAATCTGTTAGATATGAAGAGAATCCAGTAAATGGTTCTTGAGATATCACGCTGACAAGCCTAAAATAAAGGTTTCAATGCTGAAATTTTCAAAGCCTCGATGTCACCTTGAAAATAATGTGAAGGTCACCAAAATTGACTGGGCCCAGCGCCTTTGTTATAAGATGCACTGTGTAAGTTATGAAGAGAATCCAGTGAATGGTTCTTGAGATTTCCCGCTGACAATGGTAAAATTTCAAAGTCTTGTTGTGCCATTGAAATGAAGGTCAAGGTCATGAACCTCTATAAGGGACCTTACTCTCATGGTGATGAAGCTACATACAAAAAATGAAAAGAATCTGGACACTAGTTTTTGAGTTATTCAATTTCATTTGTACAGACGTATGTTTGTACAGATGCTGCCCATAACTTAATGTCCAACGCTTCGCGTAGCGGGGGGATAAATTGTGTTGTCAGGATCCTCAAAGCCCTCACTTAAGCTTATCAATTCTTGAGTCTTCGCCTGAAATCAGACAATTCATATATATAGTTAAACTCTCAACTAGTATTTGTGTCATCAAAGTAGCAACAATTTGAAATCAATTTTCAAGCGGAAAGTCAGTTTATAATTAATATATTAACAGTTTATAGATACTGGTACTTTGCAACTACTTACTGTAAATTACAATCTCATTGAATGATTTACAACATTATTGATACATCTTGAATTATGACCAAATAATTACCTTTAATGTTTTTGGAAATTTTCCCCTTTTTCACGACAAGTCCTCTTTTCTGTAACTGAAATTTCAGACAATTTTGTACATAACATTTGATCAAATATGAATTTCATTACTGAGGTCAATATACCATATCTCGACTAGCATACACTAGATTCTAGATGCTACCTTTTATTATATTTCCGATTTTCGAGGTTTGATCAATAGGTTACCTGACACAAGGTTATTTTTTTTCTCTCTCACTTACATGAATTATACAAGCAAAACGGAAAGTATTGTTCAATAATAGTCTATGTCATCTGCAGAAATACTCATAAGAAATTCACAATCACATTCATCACTTTTTAATGCAGCAATAGTTTCATCTATTAATCAGTTGGACTGTCAATCAGCCAGAATAAAGCTTTGGTCAGAGATATATTTAACTGTCAAGAAAATTTTAATTATATAAGAGCTTTGGATATTTCCAAAAGGAATTCTATACCTACATTTTCTGTCTTTCTTTTTTTACCCCTGCTGCTCACACTTTTTGTCACTGCTGAGCGCACTGAAAGATGTACAAAAACATACAATTCAAAAGCCATAACACAAAATTTAATCTTCTTTCCAATATATCATTCTTATCATCAATCATTCATTGATGAATCATCAAACTCAAAGTTTAAGGTGGCAGATTTAGACTTGAGAGAGTTTAAGAAGTTAATAAATTTTGCAAATTAATGATTTTACAAGAAGAATATAGCACATGAGGAATATTTTCAGTAGTCTTTAAGTGCAATAGACATTTGCTTACTTTCAGAATGTTCCAATCTGACTAATTGGATTTCACAGTCAGAGATGACTCTCTTCATCTCTCCTTCAGACACAGTTGTTGTGGGTACAGGAAGTTCTAAATAAGAAAGTTCATGGCAATATATGATTGAATCATTCTTAAAAACAAATGCAATTGAATATTTTCCCAAATAATCTACTTACACAATCAAATGTCATATCCAGGTTAGTGTTTTTTCATAAAGTTAAGCAACTCGATGTAAAGGTATTTGGTTACTGGTAAATATCATAAGCTGACCATCGATCTACCAATGGTATGTCGAAGGTACAAATAATTGTTGCAATTTGTGCAACTCCATTAGGTGAACAATTAGGACCTCATTCTACAATTATCAAGACAAAGGATACACAAATTAAGTGTTAAATATCTTATACAAAACGATCAAAGGATACTATTCATACAATCATGTCTTTGAAAGTTTAGAACAAACTTACCATTAACGGCTGTTTCTTCTTCTTCAACAACTTGCAAGTTTCCAGATGCCATTTCACACAAAACTGAAAAAACATAAAATATAATTGTTATATAATCGTCTTAATAGTAAGGTGTTCAAACAAGCAGAGTCAATCTCAACTCCAGTGCAAATAATCTGGACAAAAAAGTGTGTCCAATCTTGAAGCAATATCTTAAAGTCACAAACTTAAACAAACCAAATATGATTACCTTATATCAAACTACTTCTGAGAACAATTTAATTGAAAAATAGAGCCATTGGCTCTGTAGCTCATCAGGCATCATATCAAGTTTGCTTTATACAGGCCAGATGAGCTAAAAATGAAACTGATGTTACCTATTGCAAGAAAACCTATAAAATAAAAATAGAGCCATGGGCTCTGTAGCTCATCAGACTTTTGATGGAAAAAGGTTTTGACCCCTGTGACCCCATTTAGGGTCATTAGGTCACAAAATCTACAAGTTTGAATCCCCATTGGCCAGGAGTCTACACACAACTTTTTAGCTCTCTAGACCGTTTGGAACTGGAGGAGAAGATGAAAATAGGTTTTGAAGGTTGTGACCCCTGTGACCCCATTTGGGGTCATGGGGTCACCAAACCTAAAATTTAGAATTCCCATTGGCCCAGGAGTCTACACACAACTTTTCAGCTCTCTAGACCTTTTGACACTGGAGAAGAAGGAGTAAAATATGTTTTTGAGGCTTTGACCCCTTTGACCCCAAATTGAAGCCTCATTGGCCAAGGAGTCTGTACACAACTTTTTAGCTCTCTCAAACTTTTGGAACTGGAGAAGATGGAGTAAAATAGGTTTTTAAGGTTTTGACCCCTGTGACCCCAATTGGGGTCAAGGGGTAACCAAACCTAAAATTTAGAATCCTCATTGGCCAAAGAGTCTACATACAACTTTTTAGCTCTCTCGACCTTTTGGATCTGGAGAAGAAGATGAAAATAGGTTTTTAAGGTTTTTAACCCCTGTGACCCCAATTGGGGTCATGAGGTCATGAAATCTACAATTTAGAATTCCCATTGGCCAAGGAGTCTACACACAACTTTTTGGCTCTCTAGACCGTTTGGAACTGGAGAAAAAGATGAAAATAGGTTTTTAAGGTTTTGACCCCTGTGACCCAAATTGGGGTCATGAGGTCATGAAATCTACAATTTAGAATCCTCATTGGCCAAGGTGTCTACACATAACTTTTCAGCTCTCTAGACCTTTTGGATCTGGAGAAGATGGAGTAAAATAGGTTTTTAAGGTTTTGACCCCTGTGACCCCAATTGGGGTCATGAGGTCATTAAATCTACAATTTAGAATCCCCATTGGCCAAGGAGTCTACACACAACTTTTGGAACTGGAGAAAAAGATGAAAATAGGTTTTTAAGGTTTTGACCCCTGTGACCCCAATTGGGGTCATGAGGTCATGAAATCTACAATTTAGAATCCTCATTGGCCAAGGAGTCTACACACAACTTTTCAGCTCTCTAGACCTTTTGGAACTGGAGAAGAAGATGAAAATAGGTTTTTAAGGTTTTGACCCCTGTGACCCCAATTGGGGTCATGAGGTCATGAAATCTACAATTTAGAATCCTCATTGGCCAAGGAGTCTACACACAACTTTTCAGCTCTCTAGACCTTTGGGAACTGGAGAAGAAGATGAAAATAGGTTTTTAAGGTTTTGACCCCTGTGACCACAATTGGGGTCATGAGGTCATGAAATCTACAATTTAGAATCCCCATTGGCCAAGGAGTCTCCACATCAAATTTGAGCTCTCTAGAGTCATTGGTTCTGGAGAAGAAGTCGAAAATGTGAAAAGTTTACGGATGGACGGACGGACGGACGGACGGACGCCGGACGCCATGCCATGCCATAAGCCCATCGGGTCTTTCAGACCTGATGAGCTAAAAATTACAAAACAAATGTAACGATTTCGGAATAAATTTCCTTACCCAAATGATTTATTATTATTCAACACTTTCTAGATCGCCAATATCAGACAGTGAAAGAAGTCCACACTAAAATATTAAAGGAGAAATAAAGACTGTCATTTTATAGAGAAAAATAGGTTTTTAAGGTTGTGACCCCTGTAACCCTATTTGGGGTCATGGGGTTACGAACTCTACAATTTAGAATCCCCATTGGCCAAGGAGTCTGCACATATCATTTTTAACTCTCTAGTCCTTTTAGAACTGAAGAAGAAGATGAAAATAGGTTTTTAAGGTTGTGACCCCTGTGACCCTATTTGGGGTCACAGGGTCACCAATGTTACAAATTTGAATCTCCATATGCTAAGGTACCTGTACACAAAATTTCAGCTCTCTAATGTGTATGGTTCATGAGGAGAAGTCGAAAGTGTCAAAAGTTTACGGACGGACGGACGACGGACGGACGCCGGATGACGGGCCATGCCATAAGCCCATCTAGACTTTCAGTCCTGATGAGCTGATGTTCTAGACTTTCAGTCCTGATGAGCTAAAAAGGGCAATAACTCTGGAAAATATAACTGCAGACTCTAGAAATTTTGACAGAATATTGTCACCATTTTCCCACTGCATTGGCAGTCTTTTGTCAGTCTAATACATGTCCACGATGTCATTTCAATGAACCGACATACAGAATTATTTTATATATATATAATCTCAGCTTCAGCAGTGTTTTTTAAAAAATATATGTAATTATTAACATTTGTTTATACATCAGACAAAATCTATAATTTAGTACTTATTCAGAATAAATTGATTATCAACCTTTATTATGAAGTTATTAACATTTTATACCTTTTTCAGCCTCACTCTGCAAGAATTGTAAATCTGGAATATAACATAACTTAATTGAACAATCAGCAGTTCATCAGTCATTGCATGATTCATTATGAAACGTTGAAAATATGCAACTCAATAGTAGGTTTTATAGGATGAAATGAAGATTCATCCATCATAAAATTCTGTTCATCTAGGCAAGTCAACATAAGATTTCAGCATTCTGGTACTGTTTGTTCATTAGGAACATTCCTAAAGGAAGTTATTTCTTTGACATGCAAATTTTACCACTAACCGATCAAAGGATACTATTCATACAATCATGTTTTTGAAAGTTTAGAACAAACTTACCATTAACGGCTGTTTCTTCTTCTTCAACAACTTGTAAGTTGCCAGATGCCATTTCACTGAGGACTGGAATAAAACATAAACATAATCATAGTAAATAGAGAATACATGTACTACACGAGGTCTTATTAGATACGAATTATACGAAACGAGCGTGGTATTTTATTTATTACACACGTTTAGAATAGACGTTTGTCGTACAAGATTAATATGACATCAATTGTACGTTACCTATGTAATCATACTAAAGCTGCCTAGCTGTTCAGAACATTTAATTAATAACATGGAAAAGGGCTCAAAAGTAAAATTTGATGTTCTAAAGTAGAGTGAGAAATAATCTGATTGAAAAAAGTAAGGTACCTTAACTAATTTCTTCAAAGTCTATGGTGGCATATTTAGGATTGAGATTTAGAAATTAATATATTTTCCTACATATGTGATCACTAAGGACAAAAAATTCACACATGTAAAGTAATATCAGTGGTCACCTGACTCTTAAACGTTTCCTTACCTTCAGACACAGCTGTTGGGGGTACAGCAACTGCTAAAGTAGAAAGGACATGGACACATAAGATTGATTGGTACCATTTCACTTTTAAAATCAAGTCCATTCAAAACTTTTTATTCATTGAATATATTGCATATAATTACTGATTAATATTGAAGCAAATTAACATAGATCATATTCTACTTCATATAGAGATACATAATAGAGATCAGAATATTGCACCAAGATAATAGTAACTATATTGTTTGTCTTGTAAGTTGAAAAATACAAATGTGATGGAATATTATGACCCCAATGGTCTGAAAAAAGATCTGGATGGACAGATGGAGCTAATCTGCCAACTTTGTTGTAGTGGTTGATAAAAGTAAATTCTTGTTTATAGGGTATACCTTTCTTATTGGAGTCTTCATCCCTTTTTCTGAAACAAATATCACCAAAATTTTATTTCCTTCAGTTCATGAAAATGGTATAAATAACCAAAATAGGAAAACTATTGCCGTTACCTGAAGAAATAAATTTCCCCTTCAGAAACATGCATTAGAAAATGTACTTATCCAAGTACTGCTGCATGAAAATGAACAAAGATGCACAATTTAAAAATACAATGTCAATACCAAATTTAAGTATGTATATTTACTTATAAAGTTATGATAAAATAGATCTTGAACCTGCCTCAGTCATTGCAATGTTCCTACACATAAAAATACAGCTTTCTTATCAGCCTGATAAACTATAATTTAATGATTGTTTTAAATATGAACACATACCCATCAATCTTCTTGAATTTAATAACACCTGAGGCAGAGAGAATTGCCTTCAGAGAGGGCAACCCATAAGCAGAGGGTTTACAGAGTTTGAGTTCGTTTGGTAGCCCCTCTACCTCAGCCCCCTTCTTATAAGATAATTTGGCCTCTGGTCCATGAACCTCTTCTGTAACACAAGCAGTATGTATTAATATTGCTGTATATATACAAGTACACATTACTCAACATGAATGAAAAATGTGGAGGTGCTGTCAAATTAAATCACGTATTCAATTAATTAAGAATTTTTTTTAGTTGACCTTGCTTATCTGTGAAGATAGTCAAGATACAATGTAAAATGTTATTTCATTTATTCAAAACAACTTTACACCAAATAGTATCTTTTAAAAAAAATTCATTGGATAACAAGAAAAACATTGGATGAAATTAATTTTTACACAATGAGTGCATTATAAATTTCACATTTACTTACTATACTTTTGATTAAAGAGGTCTTGAACCAGCTTCCGCAGTGTCTCCCTCTCCTTCTTGCTCTCTATCTTGCCATCATGATCAGGGGCCTCTGCTACAGACAATAGAGCACATTGTGGTAATAAGACTATTAACATTCAAGAATGTTGGACAAACAACATTGTGAAGTGTTAGATTGTTACATTTTTATCATAAGTAATAAATATTAGAATAATAGCATGAAATTAAATATCATACCCATGTTTAAAAAAAAAAATGAAATTAAGTACCACTTACGTATTTGTAAGGACAGAATAAATTCTGTTGCAATGTGCTTTTCCTTTGCAATGTATTTTACACCCCTTGTGGTCCCTTTTAGTTGGTATTCAGTGGAACCAGGGAACACAATTGCGCCAAAACCATGAACGCCAAGGCTGTTCAAAGTCTGAAACTTAACATGAATTGTCCAATGAGATAAAACTTCCAACTGAAACCTATAGAAACAAAAATCTCACGAATACCCCAGAAATTGCATACTTGCCCCTTTACAATGGAAACTTTTACTTCTCAATCAATACCATTTACTAGTTAAGGCGATAAATCTGCCAATTCTTTAAAAAAAGTACATGTACTCACAAACAAAAAACTTAGCGTAATTTAATAAAGTAATCACAGAAATAGAAATAAAATGTTTTTTTGGCGTTTATTACTTTAGTACTCGACTAATGTAAGTTATTCTAACAGATGTTCAAATAATGAAGTTTTTCCCAATAGATAGTCTGTGCATTTCCAAATCCAAACTAAACAATATTAAAGGTAAGAACACCGAAGATGGGTAAATGACGTGTTTGAACATGAGACTTGAACTGCGTTGGTACCTGTGAGTAAAATTGTTCGGTTTCAATTAAATAAAAATCAAATAGCACTGCTAAGTCATACATATGGCTAAGGACCCATACAGTTTGGTTATTATTTCTTAGATTAATATTTATGCAATGCATCATTCATATTGTAATGCCTCTCTCCATTACTAAAGGCGTTCAAAACATTAACGCTTGTGATGTCATCGGAATTTTCGAAAGAAGTTCGGACCTTGACCATTTGAGATTTGCATCGGTATCCGTATATGACCCTTAGCCACGCCCAACAGATATCGAAAATATCCGTTGGCTATATTATGCCGAGAACACTATCCATTGTATGATAAATCAAATTATTGTATATTAAAGGATGTATTTTAGCGGACTGTACTGAGAATAAAGATCATTTGCATACTATAGCTTGCCTCAGAAAGATACATTTGGACAGTGAAAGAATTTCGAGACGTGAAAATTACACGTTTTTCTCTCCTGTAAATTCATATATTTCGGGGGATTAGTAATTAATTTTACAAAATAAATTTTTATTTGGCCCTAAATAGAGAAATTTCCGGTATCATAGGTTGCCCTCTTTCCAAAATTTGACTTGAATGCAAACAAAAACAGTTATCTTTTAAACAATTGGTTTTGGCTATAGTGTTGAAAGCATGGCTTGCTCAAGCTTGACTTTGACAATATCTACAAGGGTCACCTGGGTGAGATACTATTTATCAACCAAAATCTTTTTTAATCAAATTTTCATGAAAAATTTTAAACTTTGAGCACTGCATAGCCCTAATTCTCTTAAACCATTGATGTAATAGCATCATGACGTCATCGTGTTCATGACGTTGTTGTGTTCATGATGTTGATGACGTTTGTGATGTCATGTCCCTTCTGATGACAGGGCATTGTTCAAAATCTATGGTCAAGCAATATTTCCTAGGAGATATCGCTTGATATTCCACAAAGGATATCTCCACAGTTTTGGATGATAAACTTGCAGAGAAGTACAGTTCTAGTGATGAAAACAATGGAATTTCATACAGTTGGAAAATGACATGGCCAACATTTAAATCCAACTTAAAAGCAATAAGTTCAAATATGTTCCAAAATCTGTAATTAATCTTACAAAATAAATTTTTATTTGGCCCTAAATAGAAAGAAAAATGTCAAGTATCATAGGTTGTAGAGCTCGTGAAAATAACTTACGCAAGAATCTAGTTGCTTTATTGCTCTTCTTATTTTCTCCTTTACGTTTAGAGGGGACATGGTTTCTTGTCTGGCCTTTTCTCTATATTGTTGTTTTTTTGTCACTGGCAACGAGGTCCAGGCCAGTCCTATTTCCTTGGAGCGCTTTTCCAGTGGCTGATCTACAAACAAGTAGCTTCATAGTTGACTTTATAATGTGTCAAGCAGTCATGTATATCCCCAAAGTAACATTTCCTTCTTTAACCAATTTCATGTCACTCACACTTTATGATGAAAATTTGTATCACCTACATACAGTATAAATGACTGGACATTAATAAAACTTACACAAGCTGATTGGTCCATATTCTAAGTATGATTGCGAAAAATGATATCCAAAGAATTCAAACTTATGTTTCCATGGAAACTGTCAAATACAAAAAAAAAGAGCCACTGGCTCTTTAGCTGATCAGGCTTTAAATTTGATTTTGCTTAAGGGTGTGGCCAATTTGGTTCTCCCCTTAGTAGGGGTCACATTGCCACCAAAGTTACAACTTATAATCCTAACTCATCATGAAGTCTGTACACAAAGTTTAAGTTTTCTAGGCCTAATGGTTCTGGAGAAGAAGTCAAAATTCCACAAATTTTACAGATGGATGGACGGATGCCGGACACCATGCCATAAGCCTATCAGGCCTTACAGACCAAATTACCGGTAGCTAAAAAATTATGAACTTAAAAACCTCAAAAGGCACATCTACACATAATGCTTGTTGAACATACCAAGTTTGATCAAGCTACAGTGATTCTGAAGCCTAGAAATGTGAATAGGACAAATGTCCTAAGTGTATGTCTAGTAATAGGCCATTGACCTGAAGCTCTTAGAGCGCTTTGAAACAAGTATTAATAACTTTTGGAATTATTCAACTAAACTTGTTTGTTATATTTCATGGTGCAACTTGAATTCATGGTTTGGTTAACCTTTCCATATTTTAAGATTAATAACATTTAACAATTGAACATGAAATATTCATGATTCATAAGCCAAAATGTAGAAATAATATTACAATTATTGATCAGCCTCAATGTCCTAAGACGATAGAAGTTAATAGGTCATTTGAAAATGTAATAGGCCAATGGCCTATGGCCTAGAGCAATCAAAATCCCTGAGCTAGGACTTTTGAGATTTGCTCAAGAAACAAAATTCTAAGTTGCCTTTCTATGGAAACAGTCAAATAAGTAAAGCTAAATTTTGGAAAACCCAAAAAGGCACATATAAACATGATGATTGCTCAATTCAACAAACTTTGTTGACCTAGGTCTTACAGTTTGAGAGTTGTACACTAGGAACCAATAGGAGACAAACAGACAGACAGAGCCCATCTAATATCCCAAATTCCCAACTACATTGGACAGGGGATCATTATACCGTATGACAATTCTTTCTTAAAAAATAGGGTTCTATAGCCTTCCGATGAAATAGGTTTTTAAAGTTTTGACCCATGTGACCCTATTTGGGGGTCACCAAATCTACACTTTAGAATCTTCATTGGCCAAGGAGTCTACACAAAAAATTTCAGCTCTCTAGTCTAGACCTTTTGGAAGTTGAGAAGAAGAAAATGGGTACTTAAAGGGGCAGTAGCACGTTTTTTGATAATTTTATATTTTAAAAATTGCACTTATAATGGAAAGTAAATGCCTAATGTATTAAATTGACAGTGTCAACAATTACATTACACAAGCCAATCAACCATAATCAGAGGACAAAGTATGAGGATTTACATAAAATACATTGGCGGCCATTTTTGTGTGAACACCTTTAATTCATTTTTGTAAGAAAAAGGAATCGCATGGCAGAACCTTACGTTATATATTTGAATTATTACTGCTCCATTTAGTTTAAAGACATTGTCTATTAATTGGAACCATTAATTTTCATTTTCCTGACATCACCTTATATTCCCCCTAAAAACGTGCTACTGCCCCTTTAAGGTTTTGACCCCTGTGACCCCATTTGGTGTCACTGGGTAACAAAATCTGCATGCTAGAATACCAATTAGCCAAGGAGTCTGCACACAATTTTGAAGCTTTCGGAAGGAGAAGAAGATGGAAATAGGTTTTTTAAAGTTTTGACACCTGTGACCCCATTTGGGGTCATAGGGGTCACAAAATCTGCAATTTAGAATATCCATTTGCCAAGGAGTCTACACACAAGTTTTCAGCTCCCTAGACCTTTGGAACTGGACAATAAGATGAAAATAGATTTTGGACGGACGCCAGTTGCCATGCTATGTGCCCATCGGGTCTTTCAGACCTGACGAGTTAAAAAGTGTTATTGGACACAAATGATCAAGTGATAAAAACAAAATGCACAGTAAATTGAGGAATACACATGTACTTCTGTGAATATGAAGAGTCTTTTACATAAACTACATGAAAGAGATAAAAAATTGCAAATATATGCACATATCATATATGATCATATAGCCATGCCTAGATCCTCTAATGAATACATTCTATGAACATAAAGTATCTGGGAAATTAAATAGAGATATATAATAATGACACAAATTAAAAAAATTACACACAATAAAAAAATAAGTAAAAAGGTGAATGATATTATTGATATAAGGTCAAATTACCTGTTTTTGAGGCCATTTCTCTGCAAAACAGATTATAGCCTGAAGGTTGTCGTACTTTCTTCCTTGTAGGAGGAGGTCCCGATACCTTCCTACGATAGTTGCCTATCCAATTCTGAAATTAAAAGTTATCTTATAAGTACTCTACATCAATACTAGCGGCCCCATTACTGCAGGAACCTCATGTTGTTTTCCTTAGTTAAATTATAAATAAATGACAAACAGGGACTTAAAATGGGCCATTTTAAACATTGCATTGCAAAAAGAGTAATGGGCTCTGTAGCTCATTAATCTTATATGTTGAAGCTAAGGATTGAGGGGATGAGACCCTGCCATAATTCAAGGAGGGTCAAAATTAATTCAAATCAGTCTCCAAGTAACACAGTCCGGCCATTAATGGTTCCTCACAATAAAGCTTCCCGGGGACAGGTGAAAATAGGGTTTGAGGGCCTTGGGGTGAGGCCCTTCCCTGGCTGCTACACGAATATTTGAGGGGGGTCAAGACAAAAGTTACAAATTTAGATCAACTGGATGCAAGGTATTCTACCCATAGAATGTCATATTTTGGGCTACAACATTAGATCTGGAGAAGTCTAAAATGTCAAAATTCTATGGACGATTCCTGGTGGACAACGGACAAAGCCCATGCTATAATCCTATCTGTCCATATTGGCCTGATGAACTAAAACTAATCACTTCTATTTCGAAGTTTACTTAAATAAAGGCCAATATTCATAAATTGAAAAGGCAAAAAGATAGTGAGAATTCTATTGACCATTTTAACTCTTTGCAAATGCACATTCAATTATTTAGTATTTATTTTATTGCATAACAGAATTTAGTGCTTGTAATGTACTTAAAGATAACACAATAATTCTGAGACCGTTACCATAGTTTGTAGGTACAACATGAGTCAAAACTATTTGATATTGATAGTATTCAAAGTTATTACCTGACTGTGACAGATCTAATAATCTCACCTTAACTTGTGCTACTGAAAGGCCTGATGTCTGGGCCACTTCAGACACTTGGGGACTGTCGCAGTGACTCATGCCATTGCTCCAAGCCTGAACCAGTTGTTGACTTTGTAACTAAACAGACATTTCAATATCATAATAGTGTGATAACTCAGTACATTATACATAATTCATCCTACAAGCTGCAGTTTGAATTGATTGTCATAGCAATGAAAACTAAAGTTATCACCAAGTACTAATGATCACATGATAAAGGGACACTTTTTCCAGGGCATTTTTGTGTGGAAACAAAACTCGAAGGGACATTCCAATGTGTACAAATATGTAATAATACATGATTTTTACACAACCCATTTTAGTGAGTGAGTTATTGTTTTACGTCGCTTTGGCAATATTACAGCCATTAGCGTCGTGACAACCCACGTATTTTGAGGGCAAATGAATATTATTTGATTTTAATGTCAAATTGACGTCCATGTTAAACGGCATGTTTCATACGGGTAATTAACAGATTAAATAACATGTACAATTCTCATTAATCAACCGTAGATTGAATGAAAATGACGTTTCTGTAGCGCTGATAATTTCTGACATTCTTGTAGAGATTTCAAAATGAACCAACAAACTATTTCAAAAGTAGGGTAATACATTTCCCGCTAATTTTGCCAAATCGGCAAATGCCATTTCTTTCATTTGCCCTCAAAATACGTGTAGTCTAACTGTTTGATAACCTTCACATTAAGCCGACTAGAATTACAATTACAACAGTTGTGAATTTTGTTTTTCAGATGATTTGTTGATTTATAAAAAGAAAAGAAATTTCAAATGTGTCCACCTACTTGAGAAAGCGCCATTTTTTTCGCGTCGGAAACGAATCCGGAAGGAAGTGCCAGGTGGAATGGTGTTCGGAGTTTCCCAAGGGTCTCTATAAAATTTGGCATTTGATCTCAAACGAAAGTTATCTAAACTAATCATTGGCTCTTCGTTAGAGCGCGATTTCATAGTCTTACCTTATCTTACCTTCGCGAATTATTGCTTGACATATTAATATATTAATATTAACGAATTCATTCTCATTAATTTGTTGTTTCATTTTAACGTAAAATGAATCTTTTTGCGAAAATAATGCTCTTTTTATTTCACTTTAAATTGAAACCAACTCAATTTTAAAGATTGTGTTAAGATCTTTAAACATATCAATTAATTCAGGATTATGGAATTATCATGAGGTATACAGATTTATGAGGTATTTAGCATACTATTTAATCATTGTAATAATAAATAGCAATAATTTATTTACAGCTAATTAATTTTTTTCCAGCGTTAACAGACGCAACTGGGACATACCACGTTCATAAAATTGTTCTAATGTAATCAAACATGAGATGTTTGCTTTGTATATATCGCCTATTTTACCTACGGGGAAAATATAATTTACTAAGGATGGCACACAACGCAAACTCCCCTGAATTTCGGACACTTATGACAATTCGTTTGTTTCGGAAATTTTATTTCAATATGTTACGTTAACTTTATTCTTTGGAAGATTTTTATTCTAAGTTAATTTTTAGAGAGCTTGTAACGGATTCAATAAATACATTGGAGAAGTATTTGTTTAATTGACTCACAGATCTGGGAATGTACGAAGCACCAAAATTACATATCATCATGCAAATATAATGCCACAATAACTCTATATGTTTTCATATTCATTCTGATAATAAACAATAACATAATCTTTCAATTTCTTAAAAATAGAGCCATTGGCTCTGTAGCTCATCAGGCTTCATAGTTAATTTTGCTGTGGCCAATGTGGTTTCCCCATTTGTAGGGGCCACAAAGTCTCAAATTCTAGACTTAAGTATATTTGTGATGTGATTTCAGATACCTGTAATCAATACAGAAATGGAAATATTTCATATCAGGATATTGGGATTATATTTTAGCTGTAAACTTATTTTGCAATGTAAGCTCATTGTGTTCTTCGTGTGAAGACTATTTTATCATACTTGTGTAGACACTTGACATTAATTGAAGCTTTACACTCTTTTACCCCTTAAGAAGTCATTCAATGGCCAGGATTATCTGTTTTCGACAAATATGAAAATAGGTTTTTAGGGGGTGGTCTTTGTGGTCCTTATTACAGGGCCACCAAAACTACAATTTATAATCCTCACTTGTCAAGGAGTATGTACACAAAGTTTAAGCTTTCTAGGCCTTATGGTTCTGGAAAAGTCGAAATTCTACAAAGTTTACGGACAGATGGACGGACGGACGGACGCCGGACACCATGGCATGCCATAAGCCCATCGGGCCTTACAGGCCAGATGAGCTAAAAATTCGAAACACTATCCTAACCTAATCCTTTGCCCTATATGATAATGATTTTTTTGCTTGTATTTTTGTCTCTTTGACCTTAATGACATAAACTTTTTCTTCTTATCCTTGAATTTGATGTATTTAACAAAAGCTCTCAGGAATATACAGACGTTTTTATGTTATGCACAATCGTACTCGTTGCAGTGATAGCGACACCATACGGGAACCCCAACTGGATTCCGTTATCATTGCTTGAACACAGTAACAGCGGTAATCTTTATTCGGGGATCAGCGCTATCAGTGTGCCTGATTCAGTGATAGTGACTGGAAGCCCTTGTTACATTACAGTGATAGCGTAAGCATCGGGTGCAGATGAGATGTTCTCAACGAAGCCATATCGTCTTTCTATGCTTTGGCAAGATTCTCACTTCAACAACCAAGTAATTTCACTGCTTTCAGTCTAATATTCAACAACTCACAAAACAGTTGTTTCAGGAGTTCATGCAGTATTGATTCTTTGAAAATGTATGACAGTTATTTGAATGTATATCCTGAAGTGAAATATTTTGTACAGTTTGCAAGTGGTGATTTAGAGTTACTTATGTGAAGTTAAGTTTACTTACCACCTGAGGATAATTTCACAGCTTACAAAATTCTAAATGATGCTATCAACAAGATTAGAAATATGTTTTTAGATTTGACATGTATCTGTCATTTATTTTCTGTATCATTTTGAAACCCCTTGTACGAATAAGATAGTGTATCTACTGTATGTGACATGTTATATGGCTTTGCTAACATGGACTGTTGATACTGTTACTTGCAATACCCATCAGGACATTGTATATATGTCTAAGTAGTAATTGCGAAACGGATATCATTTGTCTTATCTAAATGCACATGTCTGAAGAAGAAGTTACCGTTTTTACATTTGTTACGTTATGTTTGCATGTTCAACCTCACTGCCGTTTAAACAGTAAATCAGTTTCAATTAGAAAGACGAAGCAATCATCATCAAGTACCTTAATTACTCTATATTGTAACTTGTACTATCTAAGAAGACCCTGCTCATTTTGAAATGGTCAAGGAAAATTACATTGAATAAATTGAAATTCGACTATTGTCATGCAAAATTTATCTTTATATAATAAAGACAGGTTTTATAAAGACATTTTCGATGTTATATATGCTAAATGAATTGGTTTACAATGGAAGTTTACACTTGTTTCTTAAAGTGATTGCATTGTATTTGCACATTTATCTAAAAAGAAGGTCATTAAGGTCTTATTATATTTATATATTACAAATGCTTTATATAACACACTATTTTCAAGATATTTGCTTTGTTTTGACGATGTAACATTATAGCAATTACTTCCTTAACATCGTTTCAAGTTGTGCACTTGCAAAACTGTTGAAACATTAAATAAGCTAATGGTATCAAACATGGAACATTCTCATAGCTATACTGAAAACACATGATTATTTTACCAATTATTTATGAGTCCAGCCAAACCCATAAACTAGATAAAGAGTGGTTTTAGGCTCTATTTCTCAACATTTGAAAGGTAATAAAATACTTTCCACGATTGCCAGTAAAATGTTGATGAAGATGTGTAAGCAAAACGATACTGGGTATTTAATTAAAAGAAATCAGAAAAGCAGAAATGTCCTTATTAGAAAATGGGGAAAACCAATCCTGTTTGGTCAGGCTTGAAGAGAGTTACATAATCATTTATTTAGTTTATCAATTAGGTAATGAACAACTATTCTAAACTGATGGATTTCTGAAGAATACAAAATTAGTATTATACAAACTGCAAACATAAGGTTTCCATAATAATGTGTTTGCTAATTGAACTGCAAAAGCAAATGAAGAAGCAGTTATATATCGTCCTGGTCCCAGACGATGACAATCAATGGCGATTCTTCTGAATGTTGATGAAGGAGTGGATTTAGCAGACTACATGCCCACGCACGTTGATAAGTGAATAAAAGGAAAACTGCTATAGAACGTAGCTAAATATAACTTGAATAGTCTATTCAGGGTCTTTATATATAGGGATGTTCTTTACGATTCCTAGTTATTACTGTCATCGTGCTTGATGAACAATATCAAAAGGAGGAGCCCTGATTACATAATTTCTTTGGACAAAACCCCTGATTGACAAACCATTATTTCCTTTTTATTGCAACTCGAACACTCCACTGGTCATGACTTGATTCATATATTTCATTTTTCGTATTTTTCATTTAGTCAAATACAATATCTTCTCTCATTTGTAAAGTTCATTGTACTGAAAACACATTACTATGTTTGAAGTTTACCATAAAAGAAATGTGCTGCAGTTAGTTTGATTGCATCCACTGATTCATTGACACCACACTTTACTGTCAAAAAGAGAAACACATGGAATACAAAAATATTTGACATTTTTCTTTGTATCACTCATCTACTTTTAGTTACAGGTTTAGACCTGTTTTTCCAAATTTGAAAGATACACCTTTAATTCATTTTGTACTACTTTTCAATTTCATGGCTGAACTTATGTTATATATTTGAATTATTACTGCTTCATTTAGCTTAAATACATTGTCTTTCAATTGGAGCCATTAATTTTCATTTTCCTGACATCACCTTATATTCCCCCTTAAAGGGGCAGTAGCACGTTTTTAGGGGGAATATAAGGTGATGTCAGGAAAATGAAAATAAATGGTTCCAATCTTTAGACAATGTATAAAAACTAAATGGAGCAGTAATAAATCAAATATACAATGTAAAGTTAAGCCATGCGATTCCTTTTCTTACACAAAATGAATTAAAGGTGTTCACACAAAAATGGCTGCCAATGGATTTTATGTGAATTCTCATACTTTGTTCTCTGACTACGGATGATTGGTTTGTGTTATGAGATTTATGATACTATCAAAGTAATACATTTAGCATTAACTGACAGTTATCAGTGAAAAATTGAAAATATAAAATTGTCAAAAAACGTGCTACTGCCCCTTTAAAATGTGCTACTGTCCCTTTAAACTCAATTTGTAAAAGGTTTTGGAAAGTATAGTAGATAATTGTGAATGAGACATTAAATTTGAAATTGGAATTATCAATATATTTGCGTTCTACATTATGACTTTGTCGTTTGTAAACAGATCAGTTGATCAGGAGAAACCCCCAGATAATAACAATAGTGTTGATTTTCTTACATTAACTGTTGAGACTACGGTTACATACATATACATATACTGATACAAATAACAACTATCATAATAAGGCAATATATTGCTCGACTGCTTGTTTACTGGTTTGTTGCTCATGGTTTAGGGTCCTTGATGGTCTCTATAAGAAAAATGTTCCTTTTGTATCAGTAAATAGAAAACAGTCAGTGGGGGTTGCCATATATTTCATATGCCCTGCTGACTTCTTGGTGCTAGGTTAATTTGTTTCCAGGTCAGTGATCATTTAGGATCGTTGCAGTGTAATAGCACTTGAATGGGAAATGTCAACTGTTCAAATACATCCATCTGGTTCTAAATTGTCAATATACATTTCAGGAGAAGTCACTTAATCTGGATTTTATCCCCATATTACCCTGAAGTGTTCAATGGACTGCTGAAAACACTATTCAGATATAAAAACATGGACCATATATGTCTTTAGCTTCGCTAAGCCTGCGAATAAAAGTGAGGTAAATGTGATTGACAAGTTGAAATGCATTAACCTCGTACATTGGATTTAAAAGTTTAAAATGCCACTCACTGCTTTTTACTGAAGTGTCCTCCCCTGTCAGTCAATAATATAATGATGGATAGAGGAGAAGACACACAATGTTATCACAATTATGTTGCGTCATTACCAAGTCCCCAACTGAATAATTTATTGCTGGATCCATGTTAGAAGCTGGTGAATGGTGATCGGTCAGCATGGCTAAGTAGATTTCCTATTGAATCACATCACAGTTTGGTGTTATTTGGATATATCTTCTGTGTAGTGAAATGCTCCGCAGTTTTATTGGTTAGCAGTTTGCAGCAGTAAATTCCTCCACATTCAGCCCTGCTGATTCGGAATTACGTTCTTGTATGGTTCAGCGAACAGAATAAAGCTTATAAAAGCAGACAAATTAAAGTGATATTGCTTGAAGGTTAGATTTAAAAAGAGCTTTTTGCCAGTAGGATCTGTAATCAGAAAGCCCAGTGGGATTTTCATGACTTTGGTTAAAAAGGGTAGTATACAAACATTACTGTTTCTATAACTTTGCAATAAAATTACTCACAAAAAGCAATAATATACTAGTAGATGTCAAACAGAAATTTAATTTAAAACGAAATATGCCTCATGACTATTGTTAGATGCTAACGTCAGTATGTTATGTTATTGTTAAATTTGGTAGATTTGTTGACATTGACTTCATATGTTTTATATCTTGAAACTTACATCATATAACATTTTCAGAATCGTTATTGACTTACTTTAGGGTACACACACTCCAGTTGTATTGATTTCAAGTCGCCTAAATTGATTTACTGACACAAAACTCAAGCAATTAAGTATTATTCTACAATAATATGCATCAAAGTGTACTTAATAATTTGTTATCATATATGTTCATCATGTATATGTGCATGTTAAGTATCTTGTCAGTATCGAGCTACTGGAAAGTCTAAATCAGCGATAAACTTAGTCAATGTACACTAGTATTGACACATGTGAATGTGAATGTTTGATATTGACTTGAAGTTCACACATTTTGGAAATAAGAGGCGGCAGAAATTGAATTTATCATTTGACATCCATGAATATATTGGCCCTTCATACACATCATAACATTCAACTTTCCTACACATATGGAGTAGGGAAGTATGCAAAACATCTAGTATGACTAACATTGTCCAATAACATTCTGCACATCTTTTATTGTTTTTATTTTTTACAAAATGACTCAAACAAACTTCTTTATAAAAGCAGGGTCTCACTAAAAGTATTAATACCCTTCCGATTTTTTTATTTTGAAGAATATTGCATGTGGCAATAATGATAACTTGTTAAAATCAATTTCCTGATGACATTGAAGACTTTTCTAGAATTATTCTGCAACGTTATGACAGTAGTATCACATTACCCTACCATTTTGACACGAGATCAGAGACGAAAAAGAGTAACGAAAATACGAAAATAAAATCAATATGTTTTAGTTATTGTATAAGTTGAATATTTCGTTAACCTCATGATTTCATTAACATATTAAAAAAAATGGCATATTGTTTGAACTGAACATTAAAAGATTATCAAAAATAAGTCTTTAAGAATTTACTCCTATAAAGAAAATCGACTCATAATTTTTTGTATCTTGGATGAGTCTTACAATAGTATTATGAACGTTGATAAAACGGAAAATACAGACGTACATAAAGGACGTTGAAAGCTTGATAACGTAAGTAGCCAAGTATACCTCCCGTAGGCTATTTTTGCACCTAAGATAATCATATATTTGCTAGCGGTACTGACAGGAATTGATTTTAAACTGAAATAACTTTAAACGTCATTTCAATCTGAGGGATTCCTTATAGAGGTCGTTGACCAAATAGTATTACTGCGTCTTCCTGTTATTTACACTCCTACATAAACTGCCTCGTAAGCTTGGAATTGGGAAATTGAAATAGATGTTCATTTCTACTTTATCACAAGACATCTTTCTTTAAAATATACATTCGCACAATCATGGTGAAAATCGTTGGACAAGGCTTTGGAGGAAATGGTCGATTGGTTATCTTGCAAGTATTGATGTCTATGTCAGTTTACAATTGCATTGTTTAGCGAATTGATCGTCAAATACTGTCACTGGGTGGATCGACGGCATCCCATGTATAGTTATGACTACTGCTAATAATAATCTGTTCATTGTTTTACTGATAAATGTACATGTAAATTTATGCTGATTGTAGTATTTTGATACTGTCAAAAATCTCATTACACAAACAAATCATTCAAAGACAGAGAACAAATAATAAAGATTCATTGGCGGCCATTTTTGTGTGAACATCTTAATTCATTAGGTGAAAGAAATAGGAATCGTATGACTCATTATTAGATGATATATTTGATTTATTTCTGCTTCATTTAGTTTAAATACATTGTCTTTTATTTGGATTTGTTTGTTATCATTGTCCTGACATCACCATATATTTCCCCTAAAAACGGTACTGCCTTTTTAACAAACTAACTTGATGATTTAACTGATAGTATCCCCAAGGTTTGTTGCAAGGGTGCTATCTTTTTTTCTTTTACGTTTCCAACGTTTCATGCTCGAACATGTATGAAGTCGTATTGATAACCTTAAAGGCCTTAAATTACAACATTAATACAGATTGCCTGCTTGTTTTCCAGCGAATTTAAGAATTTGACAAAGATACCTTGTGAAAAACATCAACAAACATTATATGACTTTTTTCATGTCATGTCACTATTTTGTTCTCTGGCATGTTTACTACCTGTATTCTCTCGTGTCAACCTTTCAAAGTTATAAAGGTTATTTCGGGTCTTTACATAGACGTATTAAGTCATCTTGAGAGAGCATTGGGAATTTAGAAATGTTAGGAATATAAAAAACATTTTTAAAGTTTGAATTTCATTAAAAGAATTAGGCAAGAGACAAGAAGACATAAGGTCAGGTTGAGTGTTGTACATAGTAGTAACAACAAACCACTTCAAGAGTATCTATTCATATAAAACATGCTGTCCGCTATTTTTATATTCAACAAAACCCATAAACGTATTCATTACATGTTAAATATTTATTACAAGTTAACATGTTCAAGCCGGAATAGGAACTAGCTTTTACAAAGTTTTGAAGAAAGGTTTAAGCCTGCAATGATATTTTGAAACCATGGTGACCTTTAGAGTTCATATTGACAATTAGAACAAGAAAGCATTTTTACAAACCGGTTATAACCGGATATCAATATGCAATTTAATCAATTGAATCAGGAAATATGTTTGTGGTTATGTCTGCCTTGCATAATATAGTAACAAACTTCAGCATCCAATTCTCATTATAAAGATATCGAACTATGACATAACACATAGCTAAATAAATAAAATATTGTAAAATGCAAAACATTAACTTTGTCAGAATCTTGTAAAGATAACGAGCAACGTTTGTGCCTACACATGTCGTGTAAATAATGCTGTAAAGCCACTGACACCGGTTTAGTGGTGGGAGTAGAATCTTGCCAGTCTCATCATCGTGACAGTCAGTCCAAAACTGATCTATGATAACAACATTGTCACGATATATATATATATATTCAATTAAATGTGTCTTGAGCAATAGACATTAATAAAGATGTCTATCTAAATGTATTTTCTTTTGAATCTCTTTGCGAATTATTTGGAAAGATACATTGCCAATATCATATTGCTATGACATATTAGAAATGTTATCATTTCAATGATGGTTGTATTAGTTCTGACATTCAATGGTCAATAACCGTGTATTGTCTGAACACATACAGCTCCTTAACATATGTTTGTTTCATTAATTTGAATCTTGGAGCAAATATCATGTAATATTATATTCATTCAGGTTAGTTTCATTCAAATAGTTTTATACCAAAAGGTTTTTGAGTAGACGATTTCTCGTCATATGCTTAAGGTTGGTACACATAATAATCCACATACAGAAACACATTTATAGCAGAGATTTATGCAACACTGGGAACAAAATTTTTAAATTAAAATGTTTCCATTATCTCTGAAATATTTAATATTTGAGAATTGTTTTTGGAAAAAACACACGACAGGTATATGATTATATTGACCACTATTGATTATATTGAACAAAAGTTTTCTCAAAATATGTTAAAATGAAACAATGTTTCAAAATGAGGAATTAATTTTTTCTCTCGAGGAATGCAAACATGGTCTCTTGCATGCTATCTACCAAACTTGTATATATGTAATGTACACATGAGACTATTTTCGAAATACACACAAACTGAGAAACTCATTGAAAAATGAATTTTGCAGATTATCGTTAAGGATTACCGCTTTTCTGAATAAACAATGTTTCGACATTGCTTCTTTGTTTGGATTAGTCTTGCTGTTGAACATGAACACTATATAATTTGACGAAGTAATTCACTATCACCATTAAAGGGAACCATTTGCTTTCAGTCATTCAGTAATATTATCAAACAATGTCATTTCAGGTAGACAGTCAGATTAAGCACAATCCTCTCTGTACTGTTTATCATGGTCTGCTGCACCAGACAGCTTTATCTCTCCCCAGCAAGCTTATTGACTAAGAATTATTGTTACCAATATCCAGTATCTTTGAACAAACATAATGTCAGTGGGTTGTAATTAAGTAGACATCGACTCTCTTAATGTTGCTCTCATAAATATATCATTTTATGTTTAGTAATGCTGAGCCAATCATATAATATCAAGATATTTGTCGGAAAAAGATGCAGATAAACAATGATTAAGAATACTCATACAGACGGAACAACAGTCATACAATTGAATGGATAGATAAGATAGGCACGTAAATTATTATTGAGCAAAAGAGTTCTGGAAAATACCAATTACACCTTCCATTGTCATTCAAATCATTCACAATGTTCACTTATGCATTATGTGGCATAAATTCTGTAATTTCTTACTTTTTACGTTTGAAGTTTGCTACAACAATATGGAGGTATTAAGTAGAGTTTTCACATTGTCCATAGTTTCATTGAATCTATTGGCAGCCCGTGATCAAGATTTGACGAAATAATGAAAATATTGAGATATGCTTACGTGAACTGAAAAATCACTCAAGGCTAAACGTAACTAAAAGTTTTCATCTACTTATTCTCCATTATTACGAGTCATGAAACAGTGACATGCAGCTTTACGAAAACTCAGCTGTATCAAATTAGAATCTCTAAAGTGGTGCCACTCAGCCGGGTGTGCTCAAGCTCTGAATCTATTTGCCAATTATGTAAGTTTAAAGTTTGCTGCACCTCATACCTTATCAGATTACATGAGAGTAACTTTTGATTTTCATCGTTTAGTGGTTAAATGGTCAAAAACTGCTTCGGAAAATCCACTTTGAAGCATTAAAAGTTTTGTTTGAACAATTTGGATGGCTTCATTATATAAATATAATTAATTATTTAAGATGATAAAAACATTTAGTACCTATACTTTTACTGTAATTAAATTACTGATATGATAATACATTGTAACTGGCCGATTTGAGAAACTTTAATTTAGTACTCATCATTGTCTTGGTCATGTGGACACAAGAAAATATCAATCGGACAATGTCCAAGAACGAGAATGAAAATACTACCTTCTCTCATTCTTTGATTGAAATTAATTTTCAAACCATAGTTATTAATTGAATTAACTAACGGCTACAACTGCTTATCAAACGTATGTTGTAATTCTGAAAGTTTACTATTATATTATAATTTTTGGAGATTTTGAATATATCACCATTGTGACACAAAATATATATTAAACGCTTTTGTATCAATTTGTAAATTTATCATACAGAACAGACATATTCTCAAATAATGGCATGGAGTAAAAAATAATTCTTATTTTGTGCATTTCTCTCTTTTTGGTAATCTTTCGGTCTTTCGTAAGATGAACTTTAAAATACAAAACAACATCAAGCCAGTAAGACAGACATTCAACAAAAAATTAAACAACCCCTTTCCAAATTTCTTCCATTACTATGAGATCCGTTATACAGTATCTCAGTACACATCAGATCTCCTGATATTGCAAACCAAGAAATATTTGACTGATCAAAGAAACACAGAGTGAGATCTAGAACAATAAAAGTGACAACATCATCTGATGTTTGATGACAGTGTAAACAACAAGGATAGGCATTCAATGCAATAAAGAATATTACATTTCATTAGAACTTGTAAGTATTTAACATTGCGCCGTTAATGACCGCTGGATTGCTGAAATGGAGCTAAAAATAACTCACTTGCTCGCATAAGTGAAAAAAAGAAAACATTTTAATGTTTGCAAAGATAAGTATATAAGGTACTGTTATTTCATGTGTATAGAATCTTATTTTGCTTTCTCAACTACAACATTAATGTCAAAAACTGGGTAATCAATTATTGTACAAATACAGACAAAGATAACGACTTGACACAAGCAAGTGATGATCGAAGACAAGGAATGATTAATAGTAAGATCAGAATCTTCTCAGTCTAGAAATGCTCCAAGGACAACATCAGATAATAGATTGCTTAGTGGATGAAGTAAAGTGAACAGTCAATCCTTTCGAGGCAGTCAGCAACATTAGTTAGGAGATTGGTGGTTGTAGTTGAAGCGTCAGGGGAATACGAACCAGATACTCTAAGGTGACATATCAAAGAAGATTGCAACATTAAGAAATACACCATAATCATTTTCATCTAACCATGTCTATGATGACCATGGGTGTTGGTGCAGTGATGCGAAGCCAAACATTCTAACCATTGCCGTATCTCATATATTAGGTGGAATAGTCTTAAAGTTAATTGGATTTCGTATTAACACTTTATGACCTTGGAAATAAAGTTAAGGTCACCAATAGAGAATGCTGTCTCCGTAATTCCCAAATGGGAAGGGAATGGGGGCAATTAGAACTCTCCCAGACATAAGGATAAGGTTGTCCAGACAACAATTAAGGTGTGACAGAAGCCTCAAGCAAAACGTGCATAATCAGTCTCTTTAGTCAACCCTAGTAAATCATAATTTAGTTACATCCTCTAACAAAAGAGAAAAGGTTCAATCATTATCCTCCTGCCTTAAGCATTCACACTGTTTAATTCGAGATGTTTACTTGTGTGTATACAGGAAGTCAAAGCTGATATTAATTATAGTCGTTACTTTTAGGTTTAAGTTATTATCTATAAAATATTAGTTTTAGTTTAACCTTTAATATAAAAGTCAAGGAATCAGTTAGAAGCGTAATTGATAATATTGGTCGTTTTGAAATGAACATCAATAAAATGATAAGTACTACCAGCACAGCAACTATCTTGATAGGTCGATAGTTCAATATATCGTTACACTCCTATAATTTAACGGTTTTAACTTCGAGTGTAAATATTTGTGTAAATTTGCCTAAATATCTTTTTAATTTGATTTCAATGTATTCTGATTATTTACATGACTGTGTTACAGGTTCAGTTGAATTTCATATATAATTTATCTCTCTTTGGTAAGTCCCAACAAAATTTTCATTTAAACAGTGATGGACAGGAACTGATACTTATCATGGGAAAAGATTCTAAAGAAGGATATGAACTGGGAGAGCAAAACTGGTCAACCCTTGTTCAACGCTTTGATGATAATCCTTGAACATCTGGCATCCTACTCTGCAGAGAAATGAAGTGACAGTAACAAATGTTAAGCAATATTCGATTGAAAGTTCAAACAATTATAGATAACTCAAGATGATGATAAGTACGCTTACCTTTGACGATTTTGGCGTTCAAAATTAAACAAAAATTAACCCGTTGAGGGAAGTTTAAAAAGATATTCAAAGTTGCCTTGTCTTAAGCCAACTGGTTAGCCCAGATCTAGATGAGCTCAAATTTGTTTTAAAAAGCAAGAAATCAGATTTATTTTTTAAAATAGTATTCTTTTCATGTGATCGATTTCTCTTCAAAAGGTTTCACCTCGTATCTAATTCTCACCTAATGTTTTACCATTTGCACTTGCAAATGTTTCACGAATCGGAAGGAAAGCTACTAAAGAGAAATTGCTTCAAATTAGCAGAGTTGAAAGGTGCTGATACTGAACTGAATTTACTCCTGTAAAGTGTTAACCAATAAACCCGAAAAGCATTTCACTACAGTGAAGTCATGTCTCAATGAGATCACAATGTGATGGGTCTTAATAGAATCTACCGAGGCATGCTGACCCATTACCATTCATTTGCTTCTTATCATGAGCCCAACAATAAATTGTTTAGTAGGTGATTTAGAGAAGGTGTAGGAAAGGCAGTTGACATGATCCTCAACTTTGATCTTCTCCGATTTGTAACCATGAGGCACAAACAGATTTGACCTTGTTTATCGAAGCAGATGACAACATTAGCTGGAAGGAGCAAGGTTAAAAGTTGACTAAATGGGACAGAAATTTATTGCTGCAAACTGGTAACCAATAAACCCGAGAAACATTCAGCTACATAATTTTTCTTCAATGACTTGATAACAATGTTATGATGGAAGTTTACTGATGCATCTTCACAAATTATCATTACTTCAGGTCGAAGAGAAATCAGTTCAAGAAATTTCTTGTATTCCCCCATTGCATATGCCCCTACACAATAACACTGAATGACTTTGGATAGCAACATCCAAGCTGTATAGCAAACAAACGGCTGTAATTTACAGACTGATGACATGATGAAAAACACTTGAATGCTCTGCGTTTGCAAAACAACATTTTTTGTTGATCTGGGTTTCATTTTGAAAAGAGCAACCTAAGTTGCTATAACTTTGTTCAATAAATTATTTATTATTATTTATTTATTAAATGTTTGGGGTAAGTGCCATCATGAAAAAGGATTTACAAAAGTATTGATATACAAATCATTATAAAACAATATATGATAAAATGAATAAAAACCCACTTAACATATCTGATGTTGTCCTCAGTTCTAGACTGAGAAGATTCTGATCTTTCTCTTAATCATTCCTTGTCTTTGATCATCACTCGCTTATATCAACTTGAAAGTGTTATATCTTAGACTGTATTTTTACACTTATTGATAACCCCATTTGTGATATTTACGATTTATGTTGAATTTGACATGACGAAATGAGATTCAATTCAAATTAAATTACATAACTTTATATCCTGTGTGTTTCCAGACATGTATTTGTTTTATTTGTGATTGTTTAGCTCCACTTGGGCAGTAGTTTTTAGTCATTTGCGGCTCAATGTTTACAGACAAACAAGCTCTAAATGTCTTTATTGCATTGGATGGTTTTTCGTTTTAGATACTTGCACTGTCATCAAAGAATGGATGAATGTGTCACTAATATGTTACTAGACCTCACTCAATGGTGCTTTGATCAGTCATATTATATCGTGCCAATTCGTGCCTGCCAATATCCGAAGATCTGATGTGTACTCGGAAACCATACCTCAGATACATGAGATATGGCCCCACTGGGATTTCAGTGTGATGGAAGAAAATGGGAAATGGGATGTTCAATTTTGTGTGAAATGTCAATATACATGTCTTTCTTTCTGGCTGTGTGCAAGTGGTTGATTTATGTGTGTATTTTATACTCTTATAAAAGACCGAAAGATTATAAAAGAATAAAAAATGTTTTTTACCCCATCCTACTGATTGAGAATTGTATATTGCATGCCACATATCCATTCTCTATGTATGAAGTGTACTTATGTTATACCTACAAAAGCTTTGACAATATATTCGGTTCAAAATTATGACATGTCAAACATTTCCAAAAATGATTACTAGTATATAGGGAAACATTTTAAGTTAAACATACTTTTGGAAAGCAGTTGTAGCCCACAGTTTATGCAATTAGTAATTATTTTTGATAACTGCTTTAAACCAATGAAATGAGAGAAGGTAGCATTTGTAATGTTGTCTTTTCAAATTTTCAAGCGAAACTTTTGATGTTTTAATGTGGATGTTTTACATCATGATCACCCATGGCCATTTAATCACTAGATGATCAAAACCAATGGCTAATGTCGGTAAATCTGATAAAGGATAAGATGCAGCAAACTTTAAACTTTAGTAATTGGCTTACTGAATCAGAGCAAACCAAGCTGAGTGGCACCACTTTGGATCTTAATTTAATATAGCTGAGGTTTCTCTAAGAGGTATGTCACTTGTTCATGACTCCTAGTGATGTATACTTAACATATGTTAAAGTTTAGTTACATTTAGACACATGTAGCAGTTCAATCCATTTCAACATATTTCAATGGTTCATTTGATTCGTCAAAACTTTGTTAAAAGTTAAAAACTTAATTTCAGAAGCAACTCTTTGTAAAATCTACAAGGTACTCCATTCAGTTAATCAGGAAGCAATAAGTAAATGTAACAAAATATTACGGACATGATAGATGATTTCATAACAGTTTAAAAATTGCCTTACATGAACGAACATTATATAACATGATATTTGCACCACGATTCAAAGTAATGAAACAAACATAACAAACAAACAAGCAGCTGTATATGTTCAGACAATACACGGTTATTGATCATTGAATGTCAGAACTTATACAACCATCATCAACAGTGGTAATAACATTTCTAATACCTAATAACAATATGATATTTGCAATTTATTTGTCCTTATAATGTGTCATAGATATTCAAGAGAAAGTACTTTTAGATAGACATCTTTGTTAATGGCTATTGCCCCAGACACATTTATTTGAATATAATGCTACCACTCGTGACAATGTTGTTATCATAGATCAGATATAGACTGGACTGACAAGCTGATGAGACTGCCAAGATTATACTTCCACCACATTTCACAGCATTTATTAACAATTCATATGTAGGCAAACATATGTTGCTCGTTTTTCTTTATTAAAACTTGGTAAAAGCTAGTTCCTAATTTGGTTTGAACAAGTTAACTGGTATTAAATATTTAACTCGTAATAGAGAAGTTTGTGTGTTTTGTTGAATTTTAAAAAAGCGGAAAGCTTTCTAATGAATAGATACTCTTGAAGTGGTTTATTGTTACTGCTATATACATCAACCAACCTGTCTTTTTGTTTTTTGACAAATTCTTCTAATGAAATTCAAACTTCAACATAGCTTTTAATTTCCTTAGATTTCTAAGATTACAATACTTTTAACTTTAAAAGAGGTATTTAAAGATGTCAAGATTCGAAATAACATTTAGAACCAAGCTTTACATTGAAAAGATGACATTCCAGTAATTATCATGTAAGAGAACAAATAATGACATGACATGAAAAAAGGCATATGACGTTTGTTAAAGTTTTGCAAGTTATCTTTGTCGAATTCCAAATTCGCTGAAAAACAATCAGGAAAAATATAAAATTGTAGTAAAAAAACGTTTATCTGCTTTCTAAATGTTATCAACATTATTGATGTTCTAACATAAAACGGTGGAAATGTAAAAGAAGAAAAGAAATCCTGAATGCAACAGTGCTCACGGATACTTACGTGTAATCATCAATTTAGTTTGTTAATGTTCTTATATTGTAGAAGCTAAATCCTTGTCAGAGCTATATTTACAACTGCAACAGTGTGCAACTATACAAACATACAAACATTTGTTTTGTCTTTCATGTTAGACAATGGCTAGTTAGACTGAAACGTTGTCAATCTAGCCGACCTCCTTAAAGTGTTTTGTGGATACATTACAACGTCATTTGTTTGAATGTACAATTCGAGCAATTGTTAAAATGATGCATCATTGTTGTTTGCTGGTGCTGGTTTCAAAGATCTGTAAACTATCCACAATTCTTGTCTTGTAAATAGTTCAGCATACAACACAGGTCATATTCAAGACACAACAACTGTCATGATTTCGTTGTGGTTGTTTCAATATTCTCTACTGACCCAAAGAAGTGTCAGTTTGGTGATTGCACTCAATTGTACAGGTGTACTGAAATGAGAGTATATGTGTGATGAATTAACAGACAATCTTCAATATGGCATCAATGAATGTCTAAGCTATGACAACATTTATCAAAATACTATAAGTATTGCTCATAAAACGTGGAACATGATTTAAGCAATATACAGTCGTATCTTAGAGATTCCAATGAAAGATCATTCTTAGATAAATCTGTACTAAAGGTTGTTGCTCTAGAAATAATCTACTTGAATGGTGTGGAATCAATCCCAACAATATTGTTTGCAGATATCAATTTCACACTGAATTCCAAAGCTGTCCAGATTCTATTTTAACACTTTAGCAGTCTTTTTCAAGAAAGCACAAAACATTCAAGCCATTCTTTACAATTCATATTTAGTCACAAATAATTTTTTTTTTTATTATTGGCTTGTTGGTTTTGTACTAAGTTGTTCTTGTCAAGGTATGTAATTGGTTACGTCTTAAAGTCGTGATAATGAACATTGGATGATGAACTTTGTTTTATCCTGCATGACAACACTAACAGCAGACACGTTTCAAAACAAATCGACAATTTAGCGTTTACATTACTTTTGCCTGAAATACCAATGTCAACATCTGACGAACTCGAAATATCTGGTTTTGCAATGGGGACATATATATACAAAAGTTGATATCCGAATTTCTAATTAGACTTTTGATTTAATAGCTTTCTAATTCCTTTCATGAAACTGTATGCTATATGTACTTGTTTGCTAAAATGAACTCTGAAAGTCATTATGAGACACCAATGTTACTCTGGAAGTTATGGTGGAAAAGTTTTAACATAAAGTGGTGTCAAATATTTTTAAACATTTGAACGAGATGTACCCTACCAAATGTATTTTTTCATGATTTCCTTTATTATTTTAGTTGTAAGCTAGCAAATCGTCTTAAAAATAAATAGCTATTATATACTTATATATAAGTATAAGCAAGAAACTCATAGTAGGTTTAATATGCTGAAATATATCCAGGCAAAGTAAAGTTTCATGATCTTGGTGTTTTGAAAAAAGTCATTATCTATTAGATGTCCATGTATCAATAAAACAAGTTTGAATTGTGACATTTACATGAACGAGTCATTAGACGAATCATATAGCTTTGATATTGTCAATTTGCAAAACTGAAAGATCCAATAGAAAGTATCATGCAAGGACACGGATAGGCTGTGAACAACACATATTGGAAATAAACAACTGAAGATTCACGTAGGCGGCTCTGATACAAATATCATAGTGGTAATTACTTTCCAGTGTCGCCTGGGGTCAATAAGGCTATCTTTATTTGCTTAAAAGGCGTTCAAGTGTTGTTACATGATAACGTTGATCAGAATATACTGATACGATTGAACTTGAGGTTAAAGGTGTACAGTAGCACGTTTTTGATAATTATATTATTGTAAATGTTTCACTAATAATTGTACGCTAAGGCTAAATGTATTATTTTGATTGTGTCAAAAAATCTCATAACACATCCCAATTATCCATAGTCAGAGGACAAAGTATGAAGATTCACCTAAAATCAATGGGCGGCCATTTTGTGTGAACATCTTTAATTCATTTTGCATAAGAAAAAAGGAATCGCATGGCTAAACTTTCTTTTTATATCATTGAAGTTTTCAAAGTAGTGATTTCTTTTTTACATTTTACCTTCTTACCCTGGAAGGATATTAATGAACAGTTGTTGTTGATGTGATATGCCATTTCCCCCTGTAGTGAGCTTTCGGGAAATGTATTCTTTACTTAGTTATTGCCTAACCCTCAAAAACCAATAAAAATGATAAAATGCATCTTCTTGAACTTAATATCCACTCGATGCTACATATGATACGCGTACGTATGGTAAAAGTAATTCCGGCCTTCTTTTCAAACATTTCACGTAAAGTTAAGTGGATCACATTGATTTAGGTTGGGGACATCAGACATTTTGTTTTCTAAATATTTTGCCCAGTCTGACTGAACAAATTTGCTGATATTGACGGGTATGTTTTGTTACCTGATTTACTGTACATATATCACATTTTCGTCACAAATATGATATGGAAAAGCTTGTACGTGTCTAAATTTTTGGAAATTATTTAATGGTACATGTATATGCTTAATTTAAAATCAAGTTTGTAAACTGTATGTTTTATTGCTTAACATACATCTACATAAAATAGCTTATGTTCTTATTTTTTATCGGTTACAAAATTCTACAACCAGTGGTCACAACAACTTTCTCTTCATTTTTTCACATTCTATGAACACTGAAATACTCGGTTATAAAATTGACTGAATTAAGATCTGCGGCGGCGACTTTGATCTTTTCATGATTACTGGCACTAGGGAGTAGACCATCGGAGTGTGGAGGAAGATCTAACAAAGGAGTGCCCGGAACACAGACAGTTGTATAATACATCGTCAGAGCTGGAGGCACAGTAGATTTGTCAGAGCTTTAGACAGTCAAATCGCACATTAAACAAAACGAACAAAGACAATACTTATTCCGTCAAGTGATCTAAAGGAGCCTACAAGAGCAGATTGACATTTTTACATCAACATTGAAGCACAGACATTTGTTAAAAAATATTAACACTTGATTGGTTTATAATTGGTTTATAACAAATAATGTGACTCGATGCCAATGAAGTTCAGTGCAAGCTACGAGCGTATCGAAGCGAGTCCTTTAGAAAGTCTTTATCTATTGGTGTATAAAATTATTCAAATGAAGATTTATTCTATTAGGACAAAATACTATTGTTTCATATCCACCCTGTTCAACCCTGTTCCACTTTTCATGAATCATGTTGTTCATGTTGTTTGACTGTGGTTGTCTCTCAATGGCTATCATCATGCTTATCAATCGAATTATTATTGCTCCATAATCATGGTAATATATACAAAAGGTTAATCAATAATGTCAGAACTATGAGTGATTTGAAGAAAATATTGTTTAGCTTATGTATATTTAACACTCAACAAAGTGTAAAATTGAACGTTATTGCTAAATCTTATCATTGACAAATAATGAGATTTTGAAATGCAAATATTGTTTCAAGGTTATTTGCAAGTCACTCAAATTCAACTTTTAAACACAATAACTTTTGTACATACTTATTCAAATACTATTAACACTAAAACACGAAACATATGTTCCATGGGAAACAATGAAGGATATTAAACTGTTTGTTTGGGACAAGTTGGATTTGTCATCATTATAATTGAACTTTGGGAGCATATTGGATGTGTAGAGTCTATTCATCACATCAAAAGGATCTCTATGAATGGGAGTCACATGTTCCAAATATCATATAAGAGTTGTTTTTCATAAATGTGTCAATTGTTGCAAGAAAATAAAATGTCATTTGGGAATTTTAATTTTAGTTTTAATTGTATGTTGTGAGTCTTTGTATAATTGGGGTAATAATGTATAGATTAAAAATCCTTAGGCCTTTATTAAGGGGGAACAATTGCCATACCCTAGAGCAAAATTAAATATCAGATTCTGATTCTGATTCTGATTCTGATGTAGATTCAGATTCATTTATTACTATTATCTATGCAGATAATGAGCAATAACATGGAAATATATTCGTATCATTACAGGTCTGTTACAAACATGGTTTCAATGAATGTTTGATAGAGGAGGATGTACTGATATGAAATTGATTCATTTTGTAATAAATTAGCCATTGAATAGGTCTACACTAGTCTGTAAAGCTCTTTGTATCAAAGATTTATATATGTATCAAATATGCTTCTCTTGAAAATAGTATCGCCAGGAGGCATCTGATTATGTCTAATCAATCTATTGCTGATGGCTGACAAGATTCTTCCTATACGGTACGCAACAGTTACACAGCAGTTTCAGTATAGCGATCGGTTTTGTCACAGAACCTGAGAGGCATGTGCTGTGACTTACAAGTTTACATTGAACAAGTTTGTAAGATGATACTTAAACCAAATCCATTAACCACTTAGCAATATTGCAGAATGTTGTTATCGATCTCAATTTCGACCTGAGAACCGTTTTTATCAATGTTAAGGATAAATCTAACTGAATTTGATTTCCATGTTTGCAAAGTAATTTAAACGACCGATAAACTGGCAGAGACTTTGAAACACCTAGAGCAGCTTATAGATTGGTGTGAGCTTGCTGCTCAATCTATAGAGTAATTTCATCTCCTGTTTTGATTCTCCTCCTCGTAAATCCTGTTCATCCTTTAGAGATATACTGCAGGTTGAGGATTGTAGTACTTGATTCCAGGATTTTTCAAGTAGACTGTCATCATGGTGCCTTTGGATGAAATGAAAAACTGAAAATATGTTCGTTTACATGAAAGAGACCACTTCAAATTGCAAACTAACATAAATGAACTCATATGTACAAAACCTTCAATTACTTTAACTTTTATCTTTCAAAACAAAACGAACCAGTTCAACAGGTCAAGTTTTGTTGGGTGTTGCTTAACATTAGTTAGTGAGTAGGAGACCAGATGTCCAAGGCAACAATGGAGACCGCCTGTCCTAGACACTCATTATAAGAAAAGTGTTGAACAAGGGTACTCACTAAACCTTCGACCAGTTTTGCTCTTGGGGTTTCAAACACTTTTATGTATCCTCTCAGTTCATATTCTTGGTTAGAATATTTTTCCATAATAAGTATCAGCTCGTGTCTATCACTGTTTAAATGAAATAGTCCTCTTCCTTGTACATGGTTACACTGTCATCAAAGAATGGATGATTGTGTCACTGTTGTTTTCTAGACCTCACTAAGTGTTGCTTTTAAGTGACCATTCTTGTCTTGCAATGTCCGATATCTGATGTGTACTTTGACACCGTACGACAGTTACATGAGATATGGCCCCACTGGGATCTTATAGTAATGGAAGAAATTTGGGAAATGGGATGTTCATTTTGTGTGAAATGTCAATATAAATGGCTGCGTGCAAATGATTGATGTATGTTAAATGTTAAAGGGGCAGTAGCACGTTTTAGGGGGAGTATAAGGTGAAAATAAATAGTTCCGATCTAAGGACAATGTAGTAAAACTAAATGAAGCAGCAATAAATCAAATATATAATGTAAAGTTCAGCGATGGGTTTCCTTTTCTAACAAAAAATGGCTAAAAGGTGTTCACACAAACTTGGCTGGCAGTCGATTTGATGTGAATCTTTATAATTTGTTTTCTGACTATGTATGATTGTTCTGTGTAATGAGATTTTAACACTATCAAAGTAATATATTTAGCATTAACTTACAATTACCAGTAAACAAAATTGAATATATAAAATTGTCAAACACGTGCTACTGCCCCTTTTAACTCCATCTTATGAAAGACTGAAATATTACTGAAAAGAATAAAAATCCGGAAACAGAGAAGTTTAGATTTGTACTCAATGCCACTGTTTGGGAATTGTATCCTGCATGCTCTCTATATATTTTGCATGTATGACGTATAATTATGATAAACTTACGAATTTATCCAAAAGCTTTAACTATATAAACTGAATTTCAAAAGAAACTTTACACTTTTTAAACTGAAATTTTGAAAACAATGTTCTAACGATATATTCAGTTAAGTTGTCAACAACATAGTTGAAACCCAAACTTTTATGTTTAAAACTTTAAATTTAGCAATATTCATGCATTTTTGCAAAAATGGCAAAAATGTCATAATCATGTGACCTTTTCACCGGAGCGTAGTCACGTGACGAAAAGGTTTAATTAATGTCCATAACCTCAAAAACGGTTAACGGCATAGCAAAAGTATCGCAAATCCCCATTGAAAATCAACAAAACTGATCAAAAACTACCCTTGTTACAAGAATCGATAGGGTTCCTTCATTTCTTGTGGTAACTTAATCACCTTAAACATGGAAAAAAGTTGTTTTTTCTCTGCATGATGGCCGATATGTATAACGTTAGACCACCGATAACGTTGTCTCTTAGTGACGTCAAGGATAGCAAACATCAAAGGTCGACATGTCATTACGTCCTCTTGCACAATATGTACTTGAACAGTTGTAATCAGAGCTTATCGACTGCTCAATTGATAGCCATTGGTCACTAATCATTGACACATGACAATTTCATTCGAAGTCATGACGTCAGAGTTGGCATGCAGTAATACGATTTAACTGCGATTGTTGAACTCTCAAGGCTCGTTACTGGCTTGTACAACTCACAGATGTGTCAATCTCACATGTAGGACTTTACCCACACATTCCCATTGAAAAACTTAGATGCAGACTTAATGTGAAGGTTGAAACTGAAGACAGGTGACGAAATACAAGTTTGTTTTTTTTTCCGTTACACATGGCAGAATTTGAAGCGATAACACTCGGGCTGCTCATACGTGGCACAAAGGTTGCACATTCTGTTATCTTAACGCAATTATTGCAAAAAGCATTTCAATGAATGCCGAACAACCAAAATTTTGAGCCCTGCCTACTTTAAATTGATTAATTGCTAAATCAGGTTTTTCCCCTTCAATGTTGTTAAGCTGGTTGTTTACTGAAATTGTTGATCGATAAAAAGTACTTTGTTTTCAAGTTCTATCGTTTTGCATTCTTTAATCAGAATGATTAGAAAATGTAGTAAAGTAAAGTCAGTTTATTTTGTTTCATAATGGTGACGTAATAAAAATTCCGAAAATGATAATGTAAAAGTAAAATTTTCAGAGTTAAACATACCCTTGGTAAGAAGTCGTAGCCTTTAGTTTATGCTATTATCAATGCAGAAATTATTTTTTAAACCAATGAAATGAGAGAAGGGAGCAAATATTCGTCTTTATCATTGTCTGATTGATACGTTCATGTGTTCCCATAGCTAAGAATATGATGATTATTTACCTTAATTTAGTTTCTAAATCTGCCAGATGCAATTAATTATTATTATTTAAATAAAATGCAAAACATGATAAAGGTACTAAATTTGTTTGTCAATTTACATATATTAAAACGTAGTGTTTAATGTGATAAGATTGATTTTTCAACCATGACCATTTAACCACTGGAGGATGAAACTCAATGGCTACTCTCGAGTAATCTGATAAGGGATGAGATGCAGCAAACTTTAATCTTCAGTAATTGGCAAACAGTTTCAGAGCTTGAGCAAACCCGGCTCAGTGGCACCACTCTGGATCCTAATTTGATATAGCTGAGGTTTGTTTTAGCTGCATGTCACTGTTTCGTGACTCTTAATAATGGATCCTGAATATATGAAACTTTTAGTTTCGTTTTGACACATGTAACAGTTCAACTTACTTAAACATCGCTTAATGTATTCTTTCTTTTGTCAAAACTTTGTTAAATGTTAACTTTCAACACAAACTTATTGTAAAATCTACAAGGTTATTCATTCAGTTAATTAGTAGACAATCAGTACATATAACAAAAATATTGTTGACATGAAATATCATTTGATAACAGTTTTAAAATAGCCTTGCGTCATGACACTGACATTTTGACTGTAACAAAGGTTGAGTTCTCAATTGCATTAATGAAACTATGGATGGTGTCAAAACATAACTTAATGGCTCCCTTTAGTTGCAGCAAACTTCGAACGTAAAACTACAGAATGTATGCCAAAATACGCATTTATGACTATAAGTTAACATCGTTATTGATATGCATAACAATAGAAAATGAAATTAACATTTTCAAGAAGTCTTATTCTCAATAATAATTGAAGTGCTATCATACCATTCCGTCTGTTCATTTGTATGACTGTCTATCCGTTTGTAGAAACATGTATAATAATTGTTTTCTGCATCTATTTCACGATATTCTATGTATTTACATTCACTCTGCTGTCACTTGCCTTTTCAAGTTTGAAATGCATCTTAGACAATAGACAAATTCTACTTACAGCGTGAGGTGGGCTAGGAATTATTAAACATAAAATGACATATTTATGAGATCAATATTAAGAGAGTCAATATTTACTTAATTACAATCCACTGACACTGTGTTTATTCAAGATACTGGATATTGGTAACAATAATTATTCGTCCATAAATATTGCGGGAAGAGTTAAAGATAATAAAAATGTCTGATGCAGTAGACTTTGTGGAACTTTGGACAGAGAGGATTGTGGTCAAGCTGATTGTGCACAGGATATGATTATTACATTGTTATATACTATTACTGTAGTAAATATTGATGAAGGTGGTTTTACACTCTATCCTCCACGTCATAACATGCTGATCCAATATCTGTATGAATAAGATTAGATCCGAGTTTTAATAACGTCAAATCAATGCACTATACATCATTAGAAAAATAGTTCTTTGATTTTGTTCTGGTAAAATGAGTTATTAATCTTTGTAGTAAATCCTATTTGCTTACTGAAAAAATGCAGTTAACCATTAAGTGTCAGAAATATGACCCGATTTGATTTATCTGCAACTCAAATGTTTTTACTAATCATTGTGAGACACGTTTGATGAATGACTGAAAGCAGATGGTTCACTTCAATGATGCAATTGCCAAACTATCCATAGGTAATTGAATTACTTTGTGAATTTATATAATGCTCATTTTTTCAAATTATGGCTAAATCCATCAAAAGAAACAATGTCGCAACATTGTTTATTGTGAAAAATGGTATTCCTTAACAATAATCTGAAATATTCATTTTTGACTGAATTTCACAATTTGCGTGTCTACGTTATCGGAAAAGTTTTAATGTGTTCATTACATATATATAAAAGTTTGGTAGATAGCATGCAAGAAACGATTTTTGCATTCCTCTAGAGAGGCGATGTTATTATGAAATTCATTCTGTTATTGAAATATGTTTTCATTTCACACATTTTGAGAAAACTTTGTTCAATGTAATCAATAGAGGTCATAATAATCATATACCTTCGTGTTTTACCCCCGAAACAATGTTAAGAAATGACAAATTTATTTGATAATGGAAACATTTTAATTTTACATTTTTGATTCCAGTATTATATTAAAATATATCCACATTACATGATAGTAGCACCAAGATACAAACTAATGAAACAAACATATGTGAAGCAGCTGTATGTGTACAGGCACTACACTACACTACACTACAGTTATCTACTATTGAATGTCACAACTAATACAACCATCATAAAATTGGTAATAACATTTCTAATAACTCATAGCAATATGATATTAGCAATTTATTTTTCCCAATAATGTGTCATAGATATTCAAAAGAAAGTACATTTGGATAGACATCTTTATTAATTGCTATTCCTCCAGACACATTTAATTGAATATATTGCTACCAATCGTGACAATACTATGATGTTATCATACATTAGCTTTAGACTGGACCGCCAAGCTGATTTAACTGGCAAGATTATTCCCCTAACATCTAACCATTGTCTGTGACTTCAGAGCAATTCATATATAGACACAAACGTTTCTCGTTTATCTTTACAAAGTTCTGATAAAAAATTATCTTCTGAGAAAACTTCTGACTTGTTTGCATTTAAGCATAATGTATTTTATTTATATATTTATTCTGTAACAGTTCGATGTCTTGGTATTGAAAATTTGATGATGAAGTTTGTTACTATTGTGTCAGACAAAACTCACCTCAAACATTTTTCTGGATTCAATTGACACTTTCTAACTGTGCCTGCTTTAACTAGATGTGACGATTTAATAATTGAAGATATATGGTTATGGACAGGATTATGTATGTGTCATTTAATACAATTTGCAAAACAAAACATCATCTGTACCAGTTCACAGCCAACCACTGTTTCTTTCTATTTATGATAAAAAGATGGATGATTTATTTTGTAGTAAAGATTACTTTTTGTTAAAAAATTGCACAATACTAATTGTCAATGTGAAGGTCACCATAAAAAAAAACAATATTGGGGCTCTAAAACGATTCTTCAAAACATGGTACAAAATAGTTCCTAATTAGGTTTGAACATGATAACTTGTAATGAATATGTCAAGGTTTATCGGTTTTGTTGAATTTCATTTGATTGAAATAACTAGATACTCTTGAAGTGGTTTATTGTAACTGCTATATAAAACAATCAACCTGGCCTTGCGTCTTCTTGTCTTTTGCTTAAATCTTTTCATGAAATTTTTCGAGTTTTTGAATTTTCTAACATTTCAAAAATCACAATGCTCTCACCTTCAAAAGATGACTTAAAATGTCTATGTAAAGATCCGATATAACTTTACAAAATTGAAAGGCTTACACGAGAGAATACTGATAGTTAACATGCCAGAAAACAAAATGGTGACATGACATGAAATAAGGTATGTAACGTTTGTTCACGTTTATCACAAATTCGTTGGAAAGTAAGAAGGAAAAATGTAGTAGTGTAGTAATTAAAGGCCTTTCTGGTGATCTAAAGATTAGCAAATTGATTTGAAACATGTTCGAGCATGAAACGGTGGAAAGCGTAATAGAAGAAAACATATCAGCCATTCAACAAAACATGAGGAATACTCACAATTAAATCATCAAGTTGGTTTGTTATAGAGGCAGAAGCTTGTTTAGTGGGGATACAAGGTGAATTCTGGAACAAGAAACAAATGGTTCCAATTGAAAGATATTGTATTCAAATCAAATGAAGCAGTAATAGATTAAAAATACAATGTAATGTTCAGCCTTGCGGTTTCTTTTTCTTACACAAAATGAATTAAAGATGTGCACACAAAAATGGCGGCCTATGGATTTTACGTGAATGTTAATGGCTTGTTCTCTGATTGGATGATTGGTTTGTGTAATGATCAATGTAATTATGTGTACTGACACTATCAAAAAACACGTTTAACCTAAACATACAATTATCAGTGAAAATTTGAAATATATAATTTTTCAAAAAACGTGATACTGCCCCTTTAATGATCTTGAATAGTACAAACTTAATTATTGTCAGAGTTAATTACCACTGTCATAGAATGTAACTATACAAAACTGTTGTTCATTTGGTCGTCCATGTTTGACTTTAAATTTTGTCTAATTAGCCGCCCTCCTTACAGTTATTTGTGGAATGAACGATTCTTACAATGATGCATATGTTTTCCTTATAAATGAAATAAACATACTTGTTGCAAGGATTTGTAGAACTTATCTTTCTCTTAATTTTGTTGTTGTAAATAGTTTAACATAGAACAATAAGACAAGAACGTTGAAGTTAAATAACTGGATAGGAATCTGCTTTCTTAAGGCTATAATGTAATATATTTAGTAAGTTGTTGTTCCCATCTCTATCTGTAAAACACGTCAAGCCTGTCCATTAGTGAAGAATTTCCTGACACAGCGAGACAAACTGTCTTTGTCAGGAAATTAGAATAGCTTTAAGGCAATTTCAGACATGCCCTGCAGGATTGTTGATAGTCTGTCCGACTCTAAAGTATCACTATATCCCTCGTGCGTATTTACAAGATCACGCCACAACATCATTTACAGACGATTGTGTAAATGTACATTTTGGTTTATCTGATGAAGTAGACACGTGTCTCTGAATGGCTCAAGTTGGCCGGTGGTTTTAAACATTCCCTAAATCTAACAACATAAGCAGTGATCTGATAAAATATCATAAGCACATGGAATAACTTTGCTCCGGTAATTCTGTTATGGCGTACGTAGCAAATAAAAAAAGATAAAGGTATTTGTATGAAGTAAGGATTATAGTAAAATGAAAGTCAGATACCATGTTTCTCATACTCGTTATATATGTATTCGAAATCAGGAATATGCATGCAAAACATATTTAAAAAAATATAATATTAAAACTATTGCTTAATGTCTCACGGTGTTGGAAACCTCTCCCACGTTACGAGTCATTGGGTAGTTTAAGATCTCCTGGTCGGGGTTTCTCATCCATATGTAATACAATACAGAACCATTACTCAACTTGATGATGACAACGCAAATGTAAACGCTAACGTCACAAGTCATGCTAACTTGAAACAAATCATCTGTCATCAACCAGATGCAATAAAATATTAAACCAGACACGATTCATTGTGACAGGAAATTAGGATGTCTTATGGGCACAGACACTGACGATCTACATGTCATGCAGGTAGGTTTGAGTTACTGCTGAGACGACAAGCTGCAGAAGTCAGTTGTGTAAAGCTGAAGGTCATGTTAAGACTAATTTCCTTTTGTACTTAGAATGGGAAGCAAATTTGTTTTCTTAAATGTGTTCTATTTTGTGTGCTCTTATCAGGAAAAAATAATCATGGAATACATATTTAACAAAAGTGTATGTCTTCTTTTCAATGTTTCAAAACATCACTTTATCATTAGAAGTATAGCATGATCATGAAGTCTTTAGCAAAGGTACATGATTAACAATGACAACTTTTTAAACAATAGCAGATGCGATAAAGTTTAAATTTAGCCACAGTTTCTTGATTTTGACTTTGTGTTGATGTAATGACAATAATGAGAAAGATTTGGAAAATTATACAATTTGATCTTAATCTATACACATTTTTCACAGAAGAAGTGACTCTTTCTGAAATTTTCTTAATTTTAGTCACAAATGGAAAATGATGCAAGTCATTTAGTCAAATAAAAATTTGTTTTTATCTCGAATAGATAAAATTTGAGTGTGAGAGTTGAAAGTGTTTGGTACATTTTATTTCAAATTCCATAGACATAAAAGGGTATTTGAGAATTGTAAGCTGTTTGAGTGGCCACTGTAAGTTGCATTTTCGGATCTGTTTTCTGTTCTGAAAGAATATTTCAAAAATTGTTGTTTTGACGAATATAGGAAGAGAAATCAACTACTATAAATCACGGGGTATCTCTTTCCTTTACCAAGCTAGAAAGACTGGTAGATAATGATAGACATAAGACCAATTCTTCAAATTCTAGGTGACCTAACTGCTCTACCATATAATAATGACTGATTTATGAGCAGTGTAAAAAGTGACACTCCTTTGATAGGTTGAACTTACACTGTTATTCCTACAATCGTTTTTGTAGGATTATAGTATTTTCGACTTACTGGCGTCCCTTCAACATCACAAGCCTAGTCTATTGTAAACAAATCACACATACCTTACACATAAAAAGCATGTACGTGTCTAAACATTATTAATCATTTTTAAATTACATCTGCATTGGATATTTCTTTTTCGTCTGGACCTTTTTTCAATCACCAACATTTTACCACAAGTGGTCACAATAACTTCCCCTTCATTTTTCCCCTAAAATTTCTATGTCTATGCACAATGAAATAACGGACTACATAATTGGCGAAAATCACATTTGCGGCAGTGACTTTGATCTTTTCAGGATTACTGGCACCAGGGAGTAGGTAATCAGACTGTGGAGAAGGATCTGACAGACGAGTGCCCCCGGAAACAGACAGATGTATATTACATCTTCAGAATTCGACACATACTAGATTTGTCACAATTTGAGACAGTCAAATTGTAAATTATCGAAAACAAAACGATTTAAGACAAGAGTTATTCCGTCTGGCGAACTAAAGGAGCCTCCAGGAGTTTATTGACAATTCTAATATCTAGATTGAATCTCAGATATTTGTTCAAACTTAATAAACACTTAATAAATTGATTGAAATCAAAGCAATATTGTGACTTAGTGACAAGAAAGTTCATTGTAAACTATCTAAGCGAGCTCTCTAGAAAGTCTTTGTCTAGTAGTGTTTAACATAATTTGAATGAATTATATTTTATTAGGACAAAATCGTTTCCACCCTGTTCCCCTTATCATGGATTCTTAGTTATCTTTTAAGGATCTTGTCGTAAGTAGAATCGATCTTCGATCTTTGAAATAAGCACTATTCTGAAATTCATTGTGCTTTTACCAATGAAGTGCAAATAAGTTTGAAATAATCTTCACTTATGGTTTCTATGATGATGTACAATGGATATGCCAGTTTATCATATTTTCAAAACACAAATTGTTTTAACCCTAAGACAACAGGAAAACAGTTTTGAAAGAAATACTTTTATAAAAAAGGAAATATTTTACCGATTAAACAGTTGGTTTTTACATAACACATTAGTCAAATATTTATACATCAATGTTTTTTTAAATGACTTTAGAGTAATTCGTAAAGGGCACACAAAACACATGCTTGGGTTAGCGATCTATCTTTACGTATCAAGTGATATTTCTAATGTGATGATAGATACTGTATTTATTGAAGTTTTACTGTGATTGTCTCTCAATGGCCATGTTTTATATCGAATAAACAATTCTGTATAATCATGTTGATCTATACAAATTAATCATGTCGGAACTACGAGTGATCTGACAAAATATTGCTAAACTTTTGTAACATTTAACACTCACCAAAGTGTTATAGTTTAACTGTATTGTCAAATCTTTCCATTGACAAATATTTAGATTTCGACGTGCTAACCAAATTTGAGGATATTTGCAAGTCACCAATATTCATCCTTTAAACGCAATAATATGTTTGCAATAATATGTTTACGTAATACCAATTACTATTATAGATAACACAAAACGTATGTTTCAATACCAGGGGCAAAAATGAAGGATATTAGCTATCTAACTTTGACAGCGTATTGAAAGTGTATTTCACATCAGCAGGATCTCTTTGCAAAGTCTCTTTGAGTTGTTGGGGGTCACTAATGCCAAACTTCATGAATAGTGTCATTTGGTTAAGATGTGTCAACTGTTGCGGGAGAGTATCATGTTATTTAGGCTAATTTGTTTTAAAATCTAATGGGGATAAGAGTTATAGGTATTATATTTATAAGAGGACTATTAATTGTCATACCCTAAAGCAAAATTGAATATGAAGCCTAATAAGCTAAAGAGGGAATGGCTATATTTATACAGCAAAAAGGTAATGTCACGTTTGGTTAATATGTGTGTCACAAATTGAGGAGGTAATTAACATGTCAAGTGATTTGCACATCCAAAAGAAGAGCTAAATTGGTCCAAATGAAAGGTTGTATAATTATTTGTTGGAGAGATTTGTCAACAAAGCCATTCAACACTCAAAGATGCTTGTAAGATGTTCCTTAACGGTCATGTGACCATGTTGAATAATTTAGAACTGGAAAATGCACACATTATGGAAAAGTAATGCATTGAATGTCGTTGTCTAATATGTAATAGGCCTTTTGTCTATAAACTTGTGAAAGAGAGACGCGTAATAATGATGTGGACATATCTGCTATCTGTTTAAAGATGTGAAATTGTGGAACAGTACAAAACACAGATTGTTTAGTATCAGTGAAAACTGCATATTAAAGTTGTGTTACCAAAGCAAATGAAAACAGCCAATAATGAATCAGACATATACTTGCATTTTCAAATGTCTACAATTGTCTGCAAATAATCTACTTACAGATTTCTATATGTTACAGATATGTTTTTCTTCAAAAAACAGTATCGCTCAGAAGAATGTGTTTTCAGTTCAGTTTGATGGTTCACGAGCTTCGTTCAATGCTGAATCCGAACACAACAATTTAATCAGTTCTAGTATAATGATGGGCCGGGTCACAGGACCTGAGAAGCATGTGCTGTGACTAACAAGTTTTCATTGAACAAGTCTGTAAGATGATACTTAAATCGAATCCAATAATTCCTTTAACCACTTAGCAATATTGCAGGATGTTGTTGTCATCGATCTCAATCCAAGGAATAATGAGACATGGTCTTCGCAAACCTGACTTTGATTTACATGATTACAACATGTTCTAACGAATTGTTTCTGTTTAAAGGATATGAAAATAAAAGAGCATACTTATGATTTGCAGAAAACCATGTACTATACCTGCTAAAAGTCAATATCATTGAATCTTTGAAATGACAAAATTATTGTTTGAGTCTAAAGCGATTACACATTTATTTACGTCATAAAGTAATTTAATATCATTTCAAACGAAACATGTTATGGTCTTATTTTGTTTTGTTGTCAAATACATGTATGCAAATACATTGTAAGCTCACAAATATTGTTTTGATGTTATCACTTATCCCTAACGACATCTGCAGTCTGTAAGACCAAATCTGTTTACTCTGATACCCTGATGCTGACACCTACTGAGACATGATCCATGTTATAACAAAAAACAAAGTTTTATTTAACAGGTACAAATTGTGTTATTCTATGATTTAGTGGACATTTGGTCATAGTTTAATATTAACAAAAAAGGTAAATGAGTTGGGACATTATGTCTCAATGTGATAGTCATAAGTCTACAGATAGGTGTTTATATCTGAATTGTAACAGGCAATCATAACCATAAAACCAAAACTATCTTTTGAATAAAACCGTTTGAATTCAATGAGGTAACGGACCACGAGCAAAACAACAGCAATCATGCAAAATTTAAAAATTATCATCAATAAATGGATGCTCTTTTCAGTATTTACAGTTAAAATCCTGATGTTTTTAATCTTGCTGTACATTACAGACGAGATGGTCACAAATTCAGTTTGTAGATGCAGCTAAGGACTTGTTTCAGATAGAATGAGTTTCAAAGTATAAACATTTTACAACAAGTTATCTCAATTATGACTTTTTATCCATCAATAACATGTCACATGATTTTATTATATTCTGAGAATACTTTCCTGACATTTTTAACAATAAAGATATTTCATCAGTATTTCTTGTCCAATGCATTATATCAAATAGTGGATAGGTATATCTTTCGAAACTGCTTTTGTGTTTTTATTAACAGAAGTCATAAATATAAATGGGATGCCGCCGATCCACCTAGTGCCAACTGAAGTATTTGACGATCAATGCGCTAAACAATGCAATTTTAAACTGACATAGACATCTATACTTGCAAGATAATCCATCGACCATTTCTTACAAAGCCTTGTCTAACGATATTCACCATGAAAGTGCGAATGTATCTGTGAAAGTAAAATAGTGGAAATGAACAACTATTTCATTTGCCCAATTCCCAGCTTACGAGTCAGATTGTGTAGGAGTGTAAATAACAGGAAGACGCAGCCATACTATTTGGTCAACGACCTCTATAAGGAATCGCTCAGATTGAAATGACGATTGAAGTTATTTCCATTTAAAATCGATTCCAGTCAATTTCAATATTCAATTTATACAATAATTAAATATTCTGATTTCATCTTGTTAAAGATTACTCATTCTAAATAAAAAAATAATAATAAATTCATTTACATAAGAATGTCAAACAAATATGATTAAAGAATAGTGATGACAATAAATTGTGAGTAGTTTTCCTTTTGTGTTTAACATCCAAGTAACACTCTCAAAGAGTTGTTTTTAGAAAGTCAGAAATAATAAATTGGCATTGATTCATTGATTGAAAAAAAGCCTTTTTTGAAATATGCGAAACAGGACACAGATAAGTCGTCACCATATATACATTGTCTTAAAGAAAAACAAAACGTTAAACAATATCAGATTGCGTGTTCCAATTGTACAATGCTCTCCATCTTCATCTATTTTACAGCTTCATCTACATCTGATGTTGTTTACCGTATCTATTTTACCTCATTTATGTGTGGAGTTAATGGTCTATTTGTTAAAAAATATCTATCAAATATGTTCTTCAATAAATACCACTAAATTAATTTCACGTCATTTGAGACTGGAAAAAAACATTTACCACAGACGTTCTGTTTATTTTGAATGTATCGAGGAATTTATTCATGTTTCAAGTGACAAAATTATTACAGCAACCTTTCATATAAGAGAGATTTGAATTTAAACCAAACAAGTAAAGACTATGAACTAACATATTGATAGACTCATATCTTTTACAATTATTTATGAGTAATCACACTTCGATTTTCACTGAAATGATAAGTGGGCATAAAAGCAGATAGAACATCTTACAGTATCATATTAAAATCCAAAGTGGTGTCACTTTAGTAGTCTTCTAAAGGTCTTGAATTGTTTCTCTCTCTCTCGTCACTGATCCTGGGAGCTCCACGTTTGCAGTCTCTGATCTCTAATCTGATTACTTGTAAGAGACTGATGTGTTTCCCCCTTGTGTCCAAATGGTAGAGGCTAATGGGATAATACTATCGAACTTTCATAACGATGCAGGATACTTTTAGAAAAAGTCTCGAATGTCACATCTTTTGGCGATATTTTAAAAACATAAATGCCATTTAACATTGCTGAGACATTGTTCTTTGAAAGCATGACTTTCTGAAATTGTCACATTTGTATTTCCCTAACAAGCGACGATATGGAGGTATGTGCATGGTTTCTAATTACTAAGATGCGTCAACTATTTACAGTCCTACAATACATTTTGCTGCAGTTTTTCAGGCAACTGGGGGTTAATCTGTTTTTTATTTATGCTTTGTGTTCATATTAAGTTATAATCACAACAAACAAAGACAAACATAAAATAGTTTATTTAACAAACGAGTTTCCTCAATCTATGTCACTATTCACAATAATTGGCTTCGCGTTTTACTATCAATTCCCTTTGAGGCTATGTCTCACCGTATCTGTCTGATGATTAGTGTGTGAAATCCCCGGATATTTAATCAACACTCAACATTGCTATTACTGATAATGTCATTGTTACATCTCTTCTTTAATTGAAAGTTCACATCACATCAAGCATCAATATTGGAAATCCAATGGATCGTTTAGCGTTTGTAGACACACTTATAAAACATATGTTTTTGCTGTTTTTTAGGGAATCTTATTGGAAATGTATATTCTTAAAGGGGGTCTGCAACCCGAGTTTTTGACTTCCAGAGTTTTATTAGCAGGGCTTCGAAAGAGTCGTAAATGCTCGGTAGGGACAAAATTATTTGATTACGAACCGCTTACAGCTGACAACCAGTACGAAGTTTGTGTCAAACGATTTTTTACGACTATTTCGGGGCCTTGCTAATAAAACTCTGGAAGTTAAAATTTCGGGTTGCAGACCCCCTTTAATAGATGAAATTGATGATTGAATGAAATAAGATTTGAAGATTCTTGCGATTCTGCAACTTCAGGTGTCAAAAATGAATATTTGATTTACATCCAAAATGTAATGGAATAACAGGAGAGGAAACATATACTCTGATGTTCGCTGAGGTTGTTAACCAGGAGGAAATGATGTATTGAGACATTAAGTCTTGTATCTTTTAAACTGAGGTCCAATAGGATTGGGTTACTACTAACCGATATTTTACACCTTCTGACTAAAGGGCCAAGTAATAAATGAATGTCAATGAGAATTCAATATGAAGATCGTTTTTGGTTTAGTTATTAATTTGCAGATGATTGAACCTGTGACCACTGTGACTCTACCCAACAGAGAATATCACATGTGTCAATAAAAGTGTACAGAAAATAAGTCCATTGCTGTCAAGATATGAAGTATCAACAACATGAATTATCAAATGAGAATTATGCCAAAACACAAATAAATGATGGTATATGAATACCTTAAAATTAATATATAGAAAGTACAGATATTAACACATATGATAGAGTATACGTTGATATAAACTATTGTTGTTTAATAAAAAAATTGTATTTAATAGGCAACAAAAAGTTGTGTTGTACCTATATTGCGTTATCTTCCCTTGCTCGAGTCGAGTGTCAGTCATTGTAACAAAACACAGTTGTATCATACAATTAATGCAGTTTTCAGTTTCATATTTTTATTGCAAAATACTTGAGGGTAAATAATTTTTATGTGACTCTACAAAACATTTAAAGCGATTTGAAATCAATACATATGGGGTTTGTGTTCACAAAAAACAGGTACAGTGCTTTAAATGTTGAATGATACAACTTTCAGGTTATAAAAAAAATGAAATCCAGGTTCAATAACACAACATACTGACGTTAGTATCTATCACTAGTCATTTGGCATTGACGCTTTAGAGTAACATTTCTGTTTGACTTCTACTAGTAGATTATTGTTTTATTGTCAGTAATTCTATTGCACGTTTATATAAACAGTTCTGTTTGTATACTACCCTCTTTAACAAAAATCATGAAAAATCACACTGGTCTCTCTGATTATAGATCCTACTGGCAAAAACTTTTCTTCAATTCTAACCTTCAATCAATATCACTTTGACTTTAATTTGTCTGCTCCTTGTAAGGTTAACTTCTGTTTACCGAACCATATGAGACAATAATTCCGAATCAGCAGGACTGAATGTGGAGAAGTAAAGGATGAATTTACTGCTGCAAACTGCTAACCAATAAAACTGAGAAGCATTTCACCACACAGAAGACGTGTGCGAATGACACCAAACTGTGATGTGTTTCAATAGGAAATCTACTGAGGCATGCTGACCGATCACCATTCACCAGCTTCTAACATTGATCCAGCAATACATAATTCAGTTGGGGACTTTTGAATGATGAACATATTTAAGATAACGTTATGTATCTTCTCCTCTATCCATCATTATATTATTGACTGACAAGGGAGGACACTTCAGTGAATGTCATTTAGTGATATTCTCAACTTTTAAATCAAATCGACGGGTTTATTTCATTCCAGCTTGTCAATCACATTTAGCTGACGTTTATTCGCAGAATTTGCAAAGCTAAAGATATATTAGTCTATTGAGACTATGCAGATAATTTTTTTTAATACAGGTTGAGTGACTTCTTCTGCAATTTATGATGACACTAAAAAATCATTTGGATTTTTGTTAAAAGTTGACATTTTCCAATCAAGTGGATTCAAAGTCCTGATCAATTACCACTGACCTGGAAACAGATTAACCCTGCACAAAGAAGTCAGCAGGGCATATGAAATATATGTCGTCCCCAACTGACTGTTTCTATTCACTAATGACAAGTGGAGCATAATTCTTTCACGGATCCTAAATAATGAGCAACAAACCAATATTCGAGCTGTCGAGCTGGATATTGTCGTATAATGATAGTTGGTATAAGTATACATGTAAGTATAAGCTATGTTGATCAAGAAGTGCTTCTATCCTGTAAGATGTTTTTTTTGTGAATGAATCCGAAACTATAGTCTGGTGGCTAAACTCACAGTATAAATCAATACATGTTTTATCAACTGGGTGTTTCTCCTCATCAGTTTATTTGTTTACAAACGACAAATTGATTATAACAAACATAAATCTTTTGATGATTATGATTTCAAATCTAATGTCTTATTCAGTATTCAGTATCTACTATACTTTCAAAACCCTGCAAGTAGATCGATTTCTACGCTAGAGATGATCTTGCTCATTGTCAACGGAATACAATTTTCCATCAACTTGAAATTCTGATCAATTGAATCTAATCAGAAATGTCAAAAATGTGTCATGAGATGAAATAACTACCTGATAGATAGGGCAAAACCGCTCCTTCCATATCTTCCATATCTTCCATAACGTTTTTAACTGTCAATATGAGATAACTGTTGAGATAGAACTAGTAGTCAATTATAATAAGACTCCAATATTATTAATGTGGCGATATATGTGATTTTAATGCAACATTCATAGAATTATTTTGCGTACCCTAAACTATCGTTTTCTCTTAAATACTCAGACACGAGTGTCTTCATACCACATACTTTACTCATGTAGATTCGTTATCGTGTATATAACCTTGATACAGACGGGTGCATGTCATTTATATAAAAACTTAAAAATTACACACAAATTGTAATAAAGATCACGTGTCTGTTTCGTCTTGAAACATTTCATAAAGACAAATAATTATTGTGAACATGATCATTTGGTTGTCTGATTGTTAACTTGTGGAATGTCAAAAAACTGTGTTTTTTAAAATGATCACGGTTCTAGATTTTGTTGTTGAGAGATATTTTACGTATAGGCATTAAGATGTTTAGCATTTGTCACATTGTAGATACATTCAGTCTGACATTCACATTTGAGGACTTCAATACTATATAATTAATTGGTAAGAACTTTATTACAAACTTCTCGAAAGCAAAATGTCAGATGTTGTAAGGCTCAATATTGTTTGTATAACTTGATTATTGACGTCATAACTAATGTAATGTCAGAAAAATGTTCACAGTTAAGTATATACATTGTATGTTCATTGAAGCTAATCTCATGAGACACATCAATGTATTTTCTAGATTCGTACATGCCTATATCATCTTAATTTCCCTGGAGAATGCTATTGTGACAGCCAAGAAGCCACCTATCTTATAAGTGCATACTTACCAGTTCTTGTTATGTATCATATTCATAACATATATTTATGTCACTTAATATTACAATAAACGCCGAAGCCACCATGACAATACATATCAAAATAAACTTAATAAATGTTATAGAATTTTCTATCTTGAGACAAGTGCATTCAGGTAAGATACATAAGATTGGTTTACCAATTCTCAGTGCATTCCAATGTTATAAAGGTTCTTTCCTTTTAAAGAGTAGAACAACAGGACATCCGCGATCAATAAACGCTACGTCGTATTAAACTGGGCAAAAAAAGAAACGCATCATTAAAATCAACTTTTCAAATTGCAATTATTTAGCAATTTATGTTTTAAATAGATTAAATTTGATTCATTATCATCAGTTCTAGTCAATACAACAATGTGATGCGCTCGAACGCATCTTATGATGTTTTGTCGCCGAAATTATGCACCTTGAGAAAAAAAGCGCCGAAATTTGCATGCAAAAAAATCTGTAAGCATGTTGCACGTAAAACTTCGGATATTACACCCTGGTAATAGTGGGTATAAAAGCACATCAGTCCCATTGCGATTCAAACTCAGCTTTTTCCTTCATGCGACCTGCAAAATGCCATGACTTAACGAGGAAATCCGAAACCGAGCAATTGGTCGTTTGGAACGCAGAGAAAGCCATCTTTCAGTTTCAAGACACTTCAACGTGAGTCATAGCACGATTTCAAGTCTATGGCAGCGCTACAGACTGTACAACTCCGCCCGAAACCGACCAAGATCAGGACGAGTAAGCGTGACCACTCCTGCGCAGGACCACTACATCAAGATCTTCCATCTGCGTTATAGAACTGTAAGTGCTACTCACACCGCCGACAATGTTCTTGGACCATGCAGAGTCTCGGCGGAGAAGATTAGAAATCGCCTACGACAACAGAGATGAAATCCTCATTCGCCACCGACGTTAAAAGGGAAATATTTCAGCAAGGCAGCGCGAGACCACACGCAGCACGTCTTAATATGGACTATTGCGCAAACACCAATGTGACTATTCTCCCATGGCCATCAAAATGCCCAGATCTCAATCCAATTGAGCATATGTGGGATCTGTTGGCCCGACGTCTACGACGGCGTCAGCAGCAACCACGTACACGACAGCAGATGATGTATGCATTGTAGTATGAGTGGCGAAGGATTCCTCAACATCAGATTCGCTGCGTCATTCAGTCTATGCCACGGAGATGCAGAGCAGTGCTCCATGCTCGAGGGGGTAACACTAGGTACTGACTTTGACTACTACTATCACGGACGACGGCGTTCTATGAGGCAGTCGATTACACCAGTGTCTTCAGAATTCACATGTTAAACACTGTGCCAAATTTTGTCCATTTACAGGCATTCGTTATTCGGTAATTTTATGTTAAAGAATGTATAAATAAAACTGATAATTTCTGTGATGCGTTTCTTTTTTTGCCCAGTGTACTACTGTATTATCATGACAACTTCCATCTACGTAGTAAGATTAAAGTACAATCACAGAAAAAGAACTAATACAAGACACACTTAATGTGTTAAATTCATCCCAATAACAAATAATAATAACCTTAAGTGACTTACATTTCATTTTTTTATTTACACATTATAAGGTTGTTTATAACTCCCAAATGTCTACAACTATTTATACAGTTTATTTTTCGCAAGAATGATTAATTTTCGTATCAATACAGTAAACATGATCTAGAATAGTTGGGATGTATATTTGAGAAACATTAAGGTAAAACACTGATTGCTATAATTATGTTTAAGAAAGTTATAGCAGTATTGGTGGGTTAATATACTTTTATTTCAGAGATACCAGTTATGTGATCAATAAGTGTGTGAGTCAAACAGGAGGAAAAACATCAAAGAAATACTTCGATTACTATTTTGAAAATTATAATTTCACTTTTCGTTAGACACAGTAGTTTGTTATCAATCAAAAGAAAAATAGATGCAAGCAAATATTAACAGTATGCAACAATGGAAATGGATATTTAACAATTGAGATATATGTAGATTTGAGATATTATAACTATAACTCCAGCATAAAGATGAAATGAATACAAACCCTTATTTGATGCAGAAAATGGAAAAAAATTACTTGTATGGCCTCTTGTTTTAGCTTTTCCTGACATATTCAGTAAAATCAACATTCAAACTGTTAGTATCTTATATGTCGAACATTTCAAATAACAAAACTGAATGATTACATTAGCTTCAATCCTTAACCTTAAGATACGTTGTTACTTATTTGGCGTACTCTTCAAGTCAGTTTTGACCCTGGTTAATGGAGCAAATAACAATATTATTACTAAGGGAAAATGATGATCTACTGCTGCAAACTACTAACCTATCGACCAAGTACATTAAACTACAAATAAGAATTGTTCCTTTTATAGGAGATCTACTGAGGCTTCCTGACCCATCATCAATCGTTAGTTTCCTACATTGATCCAGCGATGAATTGTCCAGTAGGTACTTAGTTCAGGGCACAGGAGAACCACGTTGATAAAGACATGTGATAACCTGTTACTTGAACTAGACGAGTGATACACCGATACATTCCAAAATAATTCTGCATTCTGCAAATTTGCAAGTGAGGTATGTGTTTCTCGTTTGGACAGTAAAATCTAATTGCAGCATATTGCTTTAATTTTAAGCAATTGAAGGAAGATCATGTGCTTGACCAAATTACAATTAAACGAGTTAAATTTACGAATAAGTCTTCCAGTCACGTTTTGTCCATCGTCAGTTCAGTGTTCGAGTGTCAATAAACAGGAATCAGTGGTTGTTCCCTTCTTGTCTCAATGTATTATGTAATCAGGCTCCAACTACTTGATTCTATCTGTCAGGCACGAATAAAGTAAATACTACAAATCGTAAAGAACATCCACATAAAGACCCTGAGAGGCCATACAAGTTATATTTGGCTGCGTTCTAAATAAGATTTCCTTTCATTCACTCATCAACGTGCGTGGGCATGTAGTCTGCTAAATCCATTCCTTCATCAACATTCAGAAGAATCTCCATTGATTGTCATCGTCTGGGATCAGGAGGATACGAGAGGGGGTTTACATAGTCTTACCAAATCTGCTTCTCCATTTGATTTTGCAGTTCAATAAGCAAACAAATTATTATAGTTACCTTATCTTTGCATTCTGTATAAATAATATTTGTGTATTACTCAGAAATTCACTAGCTTAGAATAGTTGTTCATAAACTAATAATAAAACTAAACTCGATGATAACGTAACTCTCTCAAGCCTGACCTATCAGGAGAGGTTTCCCCAAATTTTGTTATTGGGACATTAAAATAAACAGTCAAGAACACACACAGCTTTCTGATTTGTTTTACTAAAAGTACCTAGTATTGCTATGCTGACACATCCTCATCACACATATTCTGGCAATCGTGGAAAGTATTTGTGCACAGGAGTCTTGTGAAGATGTAGATAAAATTATGCTGTAAAGTTTTCCCCATCTTCAACTAATATAAATGGTTTTAAGTTTGAAATATCTCTATGGCAGTTTTTATAACTATAATGATAGCATTGCTTTGCAAACATGTTTGGAGAGATTTATGAGTTAAAACACTGTGTATTATTGTAAATGTACAGGTATAAATGAAGTAGAAAGTTAACATTTGATAATGTATGTATAGATTAAAAGTATTATTATTTTTATTATTATTATGTCAATGAGAAGATAATTTACGGATTTTATTGCAATAGGTTGAAAGTGGTCGAGAACAAGAGAATGATGAATGGTATAGAACCTCCACAAAGTAAACGTCAGATAACAGCTCGCTGAGTGGGTCAAGTGGAAGTGAACATCAGTAAATGTCACTTTCTAGTGGCAGTCAATGACATTAGTTACAAGATTGATGGTTGTTGTAAAGGTAACAGGGGATTCAAATCAGAATTAATTTACATGTATAAAGATTGCAACTTCCGAAACTAAGATATTGCAACATTTTTCATCATCAGGTTTTACAGAGAACTCTTATAGAAAGGGATACAATCCATTAAAAATATCTTAGACCATTCGAACCATGAATTCATTAATTTGTCCTGACACCAAACAAATTTAACTATTCAAACATGTTTCACTGGGGGTTATGACACTGATTTGTATTTAGTGTATACGTTTGAGTTAAGCAGATATTTTATAATCAAGACGATTTAAAGTTCAAACCTGTCAGGCCTTGCAAAACAAATGCACGGACAGTGTAATAGTTTTTTAAGATGTTGAAAAGTTGGATAATTTCTTTTGATTACTGGTTTATACCAACAAATCACTCAAGAGCAGTGATATATAATTTCAACCAATATAAGTACAAACAAGTCATGCAGATACATATTGACGCCTGCTGCAACACATTACCATGTCATTGATATATTGAACTTCAAGCCATTTGACTTAACATTTTGTCGGTTTATTGACATATTCCGCTTGCTGAACTACATGGGAAAAGGGATCCTAAAGTTGCTGAAACTGAGAGCCAATTTACGTGTGCGTCGTCTCACTACATGCGGTGAAAACGGTGATGTATTTGAATCCGTAATCTACTTAGCATTGGTGGCATTTCCCCATTCATTAGCTTCTTACTTCGGTCTAGTTTAGTTTGAGCAAAATCACGTCATCGGCACAGGTCTTGCTCTGTAGACTTTCATCTAATAATTGCAATAAGTGCAAGGAGTGTAATTTCACTGAAACAAGAAGAGCAACAAGAAAATAAATGTTAACTTCACAGATCAGGAAACATCTTAAAACGGTTTCATACTTGACAGAGCTATAGGTCGAACCTTGCACACTTTGATTGTTTGTGCAGTGGTATATAAGGTAAGCGCTGTATTTTATGACCTTCGAAATGTTGGGAATTAGAGCCAACTATAAACTCATTTCCAAGTTAATAGGTTTGAATGGTCTTGCAAATCATGCATTAATGGGTAAAATAATTATGTGTTTCTATTTGGCTAAGAGAATGTTCCATGTTTGATATCATTACGCTCCACTGCAAAGGATAATAATCATAGTTTTTGGATGTGGCTGTTAAAGCCATGTAAATGAAGTAAGATATTTTAATGTTTCATTGTCATTGTAAATTAGATTATATAAAGCGTTTGCAAAATGGAAATCAAATAATTGTACAAATAAATGCAATCGCTTGACATTGTAATGATAAGCAATTAAACAAAACAATACATTTAGCTTATATCACATCGAGAATGCTTTCATAAAACCTGTCTCTAAAACTGTAAAAACATATATGTATAAAGGTATACCTAACATGAAAATAATAGAAATGCAATTACCGAAAGGTATACTTTTTGAGATGTTATAACTATAGTATCTTAACTATGTATCATTTCGAGAATTTATGAGAGCAATGATATTGTCTAAAAAAACTATAATCAATGGAAAATAGATTTGATAATGTGAACTTAACCATATTGTATGTAGTCCCATTTTCTTAACAGTATTTTATTTTATATCATATGTTTGCTATGACGTCACATTGATTCCAACCAGTAACAGAATGGACACAGTTGTCGGTAAGATTTGATAGCTATGCCAACATGTGACTGGTTAAATCTATTAAGAGTGAAAGGGGATCTTTAGATCGAAGGGGGTGCTCGACGTACACTTTAAAAGCAGAAACATTTATTTTAAAGGGATTGACATTTCAATATTGAGAGGGATCCTAGTCCTTATTGGCAGAATGATTGAACTGCACCGAACCCAAATCAAACGAGTTCAGCAGTGCACATGAAATCTCTGACATCACAGAATGGTTCTTTCTTTTCAAGGGCCCTAAATTATCCGCCAAAATCAATTCCTCCATTGTCGTACTTGATTTTGATTTATGATAAAAGTTTGTGTAGTAACTAATGTTCTACAGGGAAAATGATACTATCAAGTTGTTATATCTAAAGTGAACGATTTCGATTTTCTTGATGATAACAAAGTGACAGTTAGTGTTGTGGCGTATTTTGGCGGTTCAACACTACAAACTTTATGCTCGCATATGCATCATGATGGCATTGACATCACTGAGGTTTATTCACCCGTTTGACGTAAACAGGTATGACGTTGAAAACATATCATAAATTTGATTACTACTGCAATATTTTGTGACTCATAATCAGCCGATCAGGATTTTTCCTAATCTATGTGATGACGTTTACAAGACATTTTGGCTTTAGATTTAGCTTATAAAGGGTAGCATATGATTAGGGTCTGAAGAAATTCTACATTTATCACATTTAAGACACGAAATCTGTTGTTCATTTCATCATAAACGTTGGTTATTACCAATCGCTCTTTCCTGACAAATCAATTCTGACGCCAAGAAACCATTGTGTAAGGTAATAGCACTTTGGAACTATTTAGAAGATGTGTTGAAGTATATGACTCTCCAGTATCATTCAACGTTGTACATAAAATACGTATCATAGACACACATTTTAAACAACTAACACTGACATTTTAGTGCCTCAAACGCTTAGCTATTTAGAAAGGCCAATCATCTTCAAAAAAGCTCTTTTCTAAGCTTCATCGATTCTAATTGGACAATATGTCACCACTCCAAATTGTACAAAATATCTCCCTTTATTATATAAATTTGAAAACCTGTTGTACTTTGTCCAAAAAGATGTTGCATTAAATCCTAAAAATATATCGGAAAACCCCTTTTGATATCAAACTTAAAGCTGTAAAATTACTGGTTTGTCCATTTGAGAATCTTACAAAAGTGAACGGGCCAGTTTTTATCACGAGCTTGAGCATGGAAAGACATAATCGACTCGTTGAGAAAAATCTCATTTGTGCTGCATTGTTACTCAGTAGTAAATTTCCCCTTACAATCAGGACCATTCACTCTGTTGCACAATTTTGGTATTGATTTTGCCTCACCAAAAAGAACTAGAGTTCACTTATGTTGACAAAATATTGTGAGAAGATTTTAAAAAGGCACAAATTTCATTGGAATCCACTTTGAGATTACTTTAAGAGAAATATAAAAAATTGCATTTTAGCAAGCCACATTTTAATTCCAATTTGCAAAGATATTATTCCGATAGGATATTATGAAAAAAAAATCATATACAAATAAACAGTTGTAACAGTTGTTGACAACCAGTCAGCCATGGTACTCAAAGAATAATTTCTTTATATATCAACTTCTTTAACTAAAAAAGAAAAGAAACAGGTTACACATTTCACAATAAGTGAATACCAAGTCTTCTCTATATAGTTTGCTTTCCTGTGCACCGTTTGTCATGTCAAAATGCAATTATCAAGTGCCAGTATATCCGGGATAATGAAATCCTGCTGTCTGCCTTCTGGATGCAATTTGTCTGGTAACAGTATTGCAATTCAATTACAGGCTTGTTAAGACATGACTAGTACATATGGCAAAGTGAATGTTAGAAGCCTAAACAGTGATAATAAGATATATGACTGACCGATTTCACATTTCTGACTCCATAATTACTTATCATTTGTCTCTCCTAGTTGTAGGGTTGCTTAACCAGATAAAATGTCTAAAAGTGTCTTAAGCGCATGAGTGTTTTGATTTTTTAAAAAACACCTAATTCATCAAAGAAAAGAAACGTTTTGAATGTGTTATCATTATAACAAAGGGTTGGGAAAGAAACAAATATTTCATTCAACTTCTCAATTAGCTCAACCAGTACTATACTTATTTTGTCTTTATTATCAAAAAATATTTATATCATGAAAAGCTCAAGATGGCCATTACTATATCCTTGTGTTATAACTGATTATTAAATCATCATTGTTCATGACATCAACCTGTCAAATTAACAATTAACAATGGTTATGGTCATATACAATATGATAAATAAATATAAAATTATTTGTCTGCACTTGGAAATCCATCTTTCATAAATGGTCACAGATACCAGAAACTAATATTGTATATGAACGGTGGACCCTTAGGGTAACTTTGTACTTTCTCACCGGACCTTTAAAGATGTTAAAACCATTGCAATAAGGGATTAAAGGTGCTCCGACGATGGTATTGTCCAAACTGGGTTTATCTGACCGAGACTGGATTTCAAATAATTGGCAATTCACTGAAAATGATGTATTGATTTTACTGCCAGATCGAATGCTTCCAAAGAATATTAATGAAAAAGTCATTGGGAAAAATGATATTTCAACGAAATAAGGTGATTTATTTGTGAACACAATATCTACTATTCACGTAACACTATATGGCACTGTAGCAGACGTTTAGTTCCCAAAATAAAGGTGATGAAAGACATACGAAGACAAATGAAGTAAATCTCAACTTCCTTTTTTTTTAGAAATTGACTTGCATCCGTTAATGACACATCAAGTAGATTGCTTGAAACCATCAAGTAATGATTCACATAGCATTACCAAGTGACCACTCTCCCCAGAGAACAGAGGCAGCTCATGATATTTGATCTAGCCATTGATCCAAATAGCCGAAATTGTTAGTTATGCAATTTGCGACGCTGTCATGAATTATCATTTCATCTACTGAATCAACCTTTCCATGTAACAAGTAGTGTCATTTGGATTATTAGAAATCAAATGGAATGTGGTGTACATTCTTTCCCCCAAGAGGAAGGCCACTGTTAGAAATCATGGATTCGGTCTAATTCGAACAGAGGCTAGCTATGACTGGGCTTCTTTTGTAGGGAGAGTATGCTTCTCCATAGGGTTATGAGTCGCCTTGATATAAAAACTGTATAACCATTTTGAAATTCAAAATAAGCAATATTTAAGAGTATATAAACATATTAATTACCTACGAGGGCAGTCATATTGAGGTTCATATTTTTCATATGTTGCCCTTGGGCAAAATATCACTTTTTCATTGTGACGTCACGTAATAAACAATGATTTGACGTCATCGTTCACCTATGACGTCAAAATTCATACGGGCCGCCGCCCGCTGGTATTCCTATGCTGAGAAGTAGGTTTTGAGCATGTTCTTTAATTTTGAGACTACGGTAATAAACAGAATATTATATTCGTGCTCATGACATACTATGTTTACGACATTCGTGTCTTAATATCAATATATCTCTCGCTCTCGCTCGGGAAATACTAATATTTAGCCACTCGTGTCGTAAACATAGTTTGTCATGGACACTCATATAATATCCTCTATATCATCCCCTCCCTATGTAAAAGGCAAATGGATGGAGAGTCATCATGTTATTTTGCTAAATTTCGTGAATACAAAAACTCTTGCCAAACACCTCGACCATACATCACTTCGACATACATGTAATCACATGAACAACATCATTGCAAGACACCTACCCTAGATTTGAGTCGACAGTATTTGAAATTCTATCATTTTATGCAAGTTGATTGTCGACAAGGTTCTGAAATTTCTGTTTCTTAATTCGACCATTCCGACTCACCTCCGTCTAGGGAAGCCGTCTGATGAGAATTTTGACAGCGTGGCGTGTTTGTCCGCCCTTCCGTCTTTTGTACAGTGGTGGGGTTTTGTTATTTTTATACTTTGAAATACTTGGTTTCTGTGCCTCGTGAGAAGCATACAACATGCTGTAAACAGGAACTCATATTTATAAATAACCTGATGGGCTTGATTTGAATTTTCCATGAAACTATATACAATCACAACTATCAAACATAAAAACCTAAATAAACATTTAAACAGATACTACTTTATATCTGAATATATTTCCTTCACATATTCAACATTCAGGTCACACCTTATAGATGTGATATTTCTTTAAAGATGAATAGAGTATGTTTTGATGACATGTATGATTTATATGGGCCACTAAACTTTGACTTATTGCACTTGTTTTACACTTTCTATTTCAATTAATGTGTACATTCACGCACAGTTGATCCTGGTTAGCGAAGCAAATAACAATATTAGTCCTGAGGGGCAGGGTTGAAAGGTGCTGATTTGAGGAGGAATTTACTGCTGTAAACCAATAAAGTCGAGAAACATTTTACAACAGAGTAGAGATGTCTCAACAAGATCACACTGTGATGTCGTTCAAAATGAAATCTACTGAGGCATGTTGACCTATCAACATTTATTAGAACATGTGTCCAGCAAGACATTGTTTAGAGGTGATGGAGTTCAGGCAACAGGGAAACCAGTTAACATTAATCTGTGTCTTCATCATTTAAGTTGTGTATCCAGTAATGGAATGTGATCAGATGTAACTGGACATGAGATGATGTTTTTGGTATTTTAATGTATATATATCTTCGAAAGGATTGTTTAATTTGAAGGTAACAAAGTTAACCTACATCAAATTATGACAAATAACTGCGAACCCCCTCCCTCTCCCCCCAAAATACCCCAAAAAACACTCTTTTTTGAAAGGTTTAATTTTTGCGAAAGGTACACACTTAGCGTCACATAACACCACAGATTGAAAGGGGTTGAGGAAAGAATGCTTCACCTGGCAAAGCCGTCTTAAGTTAAGGTAGCTAACATAGTGATATTTTATGGAGGAATCGAAAGCTCTTTTTGCTCCATAAGTTTTCTCCTAGTCATAAGTTAGTAAGATATATTCAATTGATTATCCCCCTAGATGGCCTTTTAATTCATGGGAAAGTTCTTTCTCTTAAACTCTTACTGCTAATAATACAAGCTGGTTCAATGTATGCCAACAAGGCACGATCAGCTCAAATCAATAAATAAATTGCTTTTTTGCGTTTGTGAGTTATCTATATTTGGTAGTTTTGAGAGGCATTTTATTGAATAGCATATTATTATTAAATAACGAATCCCTATGTTCTAAGCTTCATTTTGGGTGGCATTCCTACATCACACAGCGTTGTCCAAAAACAGTGAAATTCGCTACTGCTATGTGTTAATCCTGCAGATTGATAACATTGAAGACTGAAATTGGTGAAACGTCTGAAACAGTAACAAAGTCGTACATTAAGCCATTTTACTTGTATGCAGGTTTGATATCTACTGTATTTCCCATGAGGCGAATGCCATCAGAGCAGTACGATATGAGCTGATTTGTGAAAGCACCTTGTCTCCTAAAGATCATAATTACCAGTATCTATCCATGAATCATGTTATGGGAAAACATAAGAATGGCATCAAAGTACCCATGACGCCAGAAAAGTCTGGATTATCAAAGGAGGTTATTCCACCTTATACATGGAATTTTACGCAGTGATGGAGTCTTCATAAATGATTAAGACTTTCAAACAGCTGATGTATGATGTATGGACGTTTATAAAAGTGTCTTTGACGCATGTGATGACAGCCATAGAAGACAGACATGTAGACACTTGATAAACGCTAGAACACATTTTTGAAAGCATGTTTAAATGCATAACTTGCAGACTATTTCTGTCATATAAGAACACTAATGCACAAGGCATTTTATAAATGATTTCAGAGTTCAATTCTTAACAATCAGCAGTTTATGTTGTGTTGTCCACTTTGCATTTCTTAACAGGATGAATAACGTTTCGATGTTCAAATCCGTTTGATGTGTGATAAAATATGACATCATTGTTCATTACTTGCTTAAATGAACTTTTGAAAGTAAATACTCAAATGAACAACACACTTACAAGATAACTATACATTACTATGCTTTGAATAACAAATTAAACGTCCCATACTTATACCTGCAAAAAATGCCTGAAGATAATGTTTCAAAAACAAAAAGTAAAAGCAAAACGTTCCATGCAAATAACCTAATTACTCACTGATATTACCATTTATAAAATTACAGTATTTTTTTATCCCAAACCCTTGTTCAGTCCTGAAAAGTTATAGTAACTGCATTGGTCAAAGGTCACTGGTAACGGCATTATGATCCTGTCATAATCATTTTTGTTAAAAGGTCGCCTTATTTCTTCAGTATGTACAGAACAGATCACTCTAGATGAAAGAGAAAGGGGTTATTTACAGATTGAAGCAAAAGGAAACCATCATGAACACCTAAATGTAATGATCATAATTGTTGCTTTCTTTTTAGGCATTGATGAACGTCAATGTGATAATAACATTGTTGTAAAACAGTAAGATTCGACGTGCAACATATTGATAATGATATATTTATATTATCTATATCCAGTTTATCCTATCCATCCTAGTTTTTAATGAAGGGAAGGAATGAAGATCGTCACTCACACAAAGGAGTCGCTCAGAAGCCCACTTGAAAACAGAGCTTAGCACAATACTGAGACAGTGACGATTGCTATAGAATGAGACATAGTCAATTACTTAAATAATCCTTTCTCTGACAAATACGAAATCAATTTGTTGGAGTTTCTATTCAGTGAAAGTGTCCATTGATAATATTTTATTCAGGAATGTATAATCTCACTTCAGTGACACGCAAGATTTGTTAACAGATTCTCTGTGAATCCGTCTCATTCTTACAACTTTAAACCTAGCAGCTGATTTAGATGAAACACTGTCAAGGCTTTCAATTTTAGACCATTATTGAAAAAGACGCAATGAAAGAATTTTCAAAATCATTTCGAAAAGGTAATTTGATTCCTTACAACGAGATTCGTATTTTAAGAGAGTATCAATGAAAGTGATGTTTCGTTGAGTGGTTGACATTCAAGTGACATAATATGATTATCACACTTCTCCTCTCATCAAATCCATTGCAAAGACGATAGCGATCGTGAAACTGTCAACCACATTCATGCTATGGGAGGTAATTGATGCTTAAACCTTGCAAATTCGATGCGATGGACACTTAGAGATACAGCTTGGACGTGTCCATGAATTTGAATGAATATAAATTGACATTTTGCAATTGAATAAGTTTTTGTCATTAAAACATGAAATGTGAAATAAAGATATTCATTGAAATATAAGGAACAAGTTACATTTCAGTTTCTTACAATGTTATAGACCATTAAGTAACATTTAACTTTAGACACATCGAACACACATATCAAATTCTCGCTGTGCCAAAAATAAGTTTTGTGTTTCAAATTTTAAGTTCAGAAATATCGACAATAGTAACCTTGTTTCTTGATTCTGTGCTTCTTATGAAATAATAATTTTACACTCTGAAGTTTACACGTATTTCCGAACGTTGATTGGTCTAGGGCATGGTCATGTGATCTATGTTTCGTCGATTCATTTCCCATGAACTCACAAAAAAAGTGTTCATACTTGTGTGAACGTTCACCGGAACTACTTTAATTCTTCGTCCAACACCAAATCAAATGTTTTCAATATTTTTACCAATGGAATTATAACGATTTTAAATAATCATATCATTTTTTCCAAGTAATGTATTTTGAATTTTTGATGTAAAAACATTCATCGTATCATTTGCTTTTAATAATAAGCTAAACAATTGATGAACAATAAATCTGATCAGAGGCATTTACGTGTCCTATAGGCAAACTAGAACAGTTGAGTAAAATATCCCGTAGTGTTTTGCAAGACCATCCATCAGTGACAAGGAGCATTGATAACTCAACGACAGTGGCATTTACCTCTTGTTAGTCTTGTTAGTCAACGCAAACTAAGTAGACTAGAAGCTATAGGACATTCCCTCATGACTGATAGTCAAAGTCTGGTATTAAAACGAAATAAGAGGTGAAAAATAACAACCTTGAATGCTACGGGAAATGTTTGATCAATTCAAATCTAGACCTGAATAAGCACTTTTTATTCCTGCACTAAACAACTCCCGATAATAACGTTCTAGATCAAATTTCCGTGTTTGAGGTTAATCACAGATTATGAAGTTGCTGCAGATTCTGGTAATCATCTTTATAATGTGTAATCATATCAAGTTCAAAGAACAAGGAAGTATAATCACGTATTGATTAGCAGCTTGACAAAAAAAAAGTATTTTCAAATAATGACAGAATGCCGAGTCTGATGAACTTTGGAAAGTATAAGGAATATTTGTCTAACTAACTGATTGAAATTACTCATCTCTCTCTTTACGCCCAGTATGTTTTTGATTCTGATAGTGATAGTTCAATATCTGTTTTCATGAAGAATGCTGCTTTCAACTTCCATCCCACATTTTATGAATAAGTGTTTGATCGTTAGGAAAATAAAGTATTAAACCAGTATATGTACAAAGTATTGAAAGTAATTATATCTTTAATTCATGTTAAAATATTCTAGGGTTATTTTTTGTTGTTTGTTTAAAGTTTTCATTTTTTCAGGCATTAGAATAAGTCAATTCAATTTTGTATAATTATACAAAAATAGTAAAGACCACCAAATTTAATACTAATGAGTGTTATTTTGACAAAATAGCGATATTTCGAATGAATTTTCCATCTTTATATGTAAATGTAGATTTTGTGGAGACGTTTTTCATAGAAAGATCGTCCATATTGATATTTAATGAAATAATCATCGATTTGTAATATTACTGTATTTTCAAAAAACGTATGTCTTTAGTGGGTTTTAGATATCAAAAACAACATTTGTGTTACCATCTTGACATTCAAACATTTAATCATCATTTCTCTTGCAAAATAACGTCACTGGTCATTGAAATGGCATCCCTAATTTTAACAGTTATTGCCAAAGATTGGAAAAAAGGCTGAAGTCATTCGATTTTGGAATTAATTTTGGTTTCGTTTGAGTTCAATATGTTAATCAAACATTTCTCACTGATTTCAAGGGGTCAATACACTGAACACTGACCATGTTTTGTTATTAGGCCATTTTCATTCCGTTCGTATCTTTTAAATGACCATAAAGGCTCATGAAGTTCTGACTAGTTACTTAAAACTAAAATGATTAAAATGTAAAAACCAGAGTTGACCAAATAGCTTACAGACGGGAATCACTTACGTTACAACGATCAACAATCACATTCGTTTCTCTGGATAATATAAGTTGTTGTTTGACATAAACATTTGATTGAATGGGATGATCCAAAAGATGCAATACTTCTAAATTATGGTACTTATACGATTCTATCATATAATTATTTCTACAACCAAATTGTCTTATTTCTTTTCAGGCAACCTTTGCTGTTGAAAAACTCTTTTCTATGTGTGTAGAAACAGACTTAAGATAAATGGATAAATAGTAACCAATTAAGATACTGTATAATGTTTAAGATATGAGTCAAATGAACTTTTCCGGTTGAATAATTGAGCCATTATATTGTATATGTCTACATTTTCAGGCGATGCTTATACAGAAATAATATCTTTATTGAAAACCGCACATTCCTTCCTAGGTCAGCTAATGATCACCCACATAAGACAGGACAGTCTAGTTCTGTGCATAAACACGAGAGTGTCAACAACCGGAAGGAAGGAGAGAATCACGGAGGTTAAAGTGGTACATTTAGCCATCAGGTCCCTACTACAGTATTTCCTGTAAAGTACACACAGACACAATATTCTAGAAAAATATTTAAGGGTTTGGATACGATTTATTTATTATTAGTTAGGTGGGGGCGCGGTGGCCGAGTCGGCAAAAGCGCCAGGCTAGCAAGCCTTTGACCGAGTGTAAAAACCTGGAGTCAACATTCTGTGCAGACTCTTTCAGTGTTCTCACAACCCCTAGTGTACAGTACACAACCCTGTGCACTTAACCCTCTCCTGACTGCAGGCCGCACCTGCGGCCCAGACTTTAATTACTAATTGACACGTCATTGAAATTTGACCCTTTGACATACAAACGAGAAACGTGTGTGACGAAGTTCCGTAACTGTTGAGAAAGTTAATATTTTTCGAATCACAAATCAATTGCCTTTCTCGTGGTGAAATAATTATAAGGATAAAGTTTTCCGTTATCAAGAAGTGACGAATTAAAAATATCGAACGTCTTTTCAATAAGAAAAGTGACGTGCAGGTGCGTGTTTTTCTTACTAACAGCGAATTTACCTATCTTGTTGAATGTGGCAAAGTTCGTTTCAAAGTGCTTTTAAAATACTCAAGTGTTATATCATTCTGTTCGGAAAATAATATCCTATTACTCTTTGAAATTCCAAAATAAAATCTTTCTTCGTCATAAAACTATAGAGAAAATAAGACTTTGTCGGCAAATGTAAACATCAAACGATCGTTTTTTGAAAAACACTTGTAAAATTATCAGCGTAATTAACTTACGTTTTTCAGAATCTCATAATCCTCAAAAATTGAATAAACACATGTGATGCAATTCCTTGTCAAATGATGTTCATAAAAATTGCAAATATTCCGAAATAATGTAAAAAACATCACATCGAGTATCGATTTGTTTCAACAGTCACATGGGTCGCTTCGCGCCAAATGATGGCATAACAGCTGATAACGGTATTTCAGCGAGGTCAATGTCGTAATTTTTTTCTCCATATTTCAAACGGTTCGGAGTGGAAAATAACAAGTCATATCAATAAATAAAATTAGTCAAATCAACACAATTGCAATTTAGTTTTACCACATTAGTCTAAAACAATATTAATTGTCGTAATATTTAGCCGCAACACTTCGTTTATCGACTACTACTGACTTGCATTATTCGCATGATGTCAAATAGTCGTCATGAAGAAATTTCACGAAGATGTCGTTTGCCAATAAAATATGAGTGAGTAATTTGACTGTTTTGATTTGTATTTGATATGTATGAAATCTATATGACATTTCTTGCTCAAATATATACAAAATAAACCGTAACCGTATTTGATTTTCAAGTGAGATGTGTTTTCCCCAACACGTCGACCGTGCCATTTGAACAAATCGAGCATAGCGCAGTCTTGATCCCGCCGACTGTCGATGTTACATCACTGGAATCGTTAATTTCAAATTAATAAGTCGCTTAAATATGAAATTTTTGTACGAATAGGATTGGTAAGACATCCATGTCCACTATTTCAGGTTTAAAATTTGTTTGTCAATAGAATTATTGTTCGTATAAACAATTTCGCCAAAAAAATTCTCGTAACTAAATTGGCATTGGCATGTTGCTGATATGACGCCATGAATGGGGGGTATCTCATAAAACAAGCTTAGCAGTAATAAACTAAATGGTGGTTTAAGATCGAAAAAAAATCTAGAATTGTGAAAAAATACATTTTAGACACCACACATATTTTATTTTTGTTTAATGTTCCAGAATTATTGTACAATTACGATTAGACAATATGGGCTACAAGATTGTCATGTAAATCATTGGCGCTGTTTTGATATGTGCCCCGCCGTAGCGAAGGAAATCTCAATCCAAGTTAAAATGTATTTTGCATCTATTCTGCAATGAATTTCCGTAAACCCTTTAACAGTCATTCGTAGAAATGTATTTCATTCTTGGTTTTAAGTGGAAAAATTATAGGATGACACTGATCTCAAAATATCTCGATTGAAACAGCATTGTCATCGTTCAACATTTTCGCGATCTTGCAAGATGTTACGATATTTTTTCATCTGTCATTAGTGGCGATATCAATAAGAGATGGACGTATATTTGTATGAAAACGACAATATTTAATACTCATATTTGGGACATAGAAAGGCAAATCGATTACTTAAACTTTTTTTGTGATTTTGAAAATGATTGATACATTATTTGTAAAAACATCAACACGGAAGTAAATTGCATCGTTGAGTAAATATTTTGACTGCTTGAAATTACGTTGAAAATTCATCATTTCAACTAACATCGTTTGTAACAAGCTCTTGTTTGTTGGAAGAAAGTCGCATTTGTGCAGAACAATTTTTTTCTGGTACAGAATTTATTTCTGAATAAACTGATATAAATTATTTTCTACAGAAATATTTATTGACAAAATAGTCCGATTTTGAAAATTAAGTACAAAATTATGACTTGTGTAATTTTTTTTTTTATTCATTGTCATGTGGATATAAACCTAATTGTAAAAAAAGGATTGATTATTTGGGAAAAATAAAAACTATGACAAGTAAGAAAATCAATTTATTTACAAGAATTTATTTTATTTTTTAAAATTATGTGTTTTAGAAAGGAGGGAGAAGCTAAATATGATAGAATCCAATGTGACGTCATTGTTAAAATTTTACACTTTTGAAGCTCCAAGCAAAAACTTCAAAACAATCCAGCAGGCAGAAGGTTAAAAGAACCCACGAATCCGTTTGTAAATGACCAGATGGTGGCAACATGAAAACGTGCAGACACCTAGTTGCGGGTACAGCAAGGTGCAGTATACTTGTACAAAATACTGTGACTATGTGTCCCAGTCCACCCAGCTGTACATGAGTACCTCGTAAGGATTGAAAGTGACATCCTTACAAGTGACATTAACGCTGTGCGTCACATGACTGCACGTGTTGTATGCTCCCCCGGGAGTCGAGATGGTAAAAGAAGTGTCCTAAAGACTGATATCCAATGGTCGAGGGAAAGCCAAAGCGCCTTTGAGCAGCACTCTCAGAGCTGAATATTGGCGCTATACAAATGTTTAGTAGTAGTAGTAGTAGTAGTAGTAGTAGGAACATCTTAACTAAGACATTTACAATCTGCAAAACTCAAAGGTCAATTCATAAGGATTACCAAAATAATGACATGCTAGTAAAATAGGTGTATGAGGGCAGACTGATTGATAATCCTGGTCCAGACGAAAGGAGGCTCACTGAATGCTGATAAAAGATGATCGTCTGAAGTGTACGTGCTTTTGGGAGTTCTTAACTGGTTCAAAAGCAACGTATGAGCTTTCTATACCATCAAGGCGGCACAAATCTGGCATTTGCGTGTTATGTGTTTTCTATAAGGCTACACATTACAATCGCAAAACGATCAATTCATAGATATGGACAAAAATCAGTAATCAAAGATATTATATCAATCAATATTTCATCAACTTTAGTTTGGAAGTATCCACTTTTTTTTCTCCTCTTGATCTTAGCAAGTGTCGTCTGGAAGATGTTTGTAATCTATAATGCATCAATATACTTGTTTTGTAATTAAATTTCGTTGCATCATCATAAGCAACATGATCCGTTAATCAGGTTTTTTGTATATAAATAATTGTTTTTTTTAAAATAACTGATGTGTTATGTTTATTCCTCCTTTTTCATTTATTAGACTGTTTATTGCAAATGCAATTCTTATTCTTTACATACAAACTCTTTCCTTTTAAAAATCATTCGGAGACAATACTAAGTAATATATTTGTATATTATATATATATTGTAATTAAGTAGAAGGGAACCGAAATGACAAGAAAATGTGATAAAGTGATAATGTGACAAAGGCAATAGGAATACAATGAGTTTCTTTGGATAAAGTCAGATTTATTTTTGCTGAAACACACCATATGTATGTCAAAGCATACCATTTTATATAAATTAAAAACATGAGATTAAATAATTGAGAGATGCCTAATGGTATAATTTGTGACTATTATCTTAAACCAAAAAGCAGTAATTGAAGTGCTCAATATATATAATAAAGTCTTATAATCTAATCTTAATGTGTATCTGACTTGGTTAAAGACCTCAGGGTTGGGGCGGGAAAATCTATAACTCAATTTTTTACTCATAAGTGTGTTGTGTCATACCGATAACCTGGTTGATATGATAACAACATTTCAAAGATAATTACAATATTCTGCAGCCAGTTTCTTAAATTTACTCAATAACAAATATCAGACATGAAACCTCACACGTTCCAAATTTGCACCTTGCTTCTTATTTTCCGGATCTTGCAAGACTTGTACTATTTACTACCCAGAGAAAATATGAACAAATGTGTGTTTATTAGGTCTAGATTATGATAATGATAAAATAAGGCGTTGGGAGACTAGCTAAAAACAGACCGTCTACTTTTGATGGGATGAGAGATGCTCCCTCTACGTTGCCAATCTACAAATCTAGTATTCCTTGTAAATTTGTTTACATACAAACTATGTTATATGAGCATGAAATGTTTATATTCTATATAGTTGGCTTTCACAAATCCTGCACTTAAAATATTACACCTACAATGTGGGGAGCTTGGGTGTCTTTAGAATATTATAGTCAAGTAAAAGTCGAATTGAAATGTAATTCTGTGAATGTCCACTATTCGCAACCCACGCTATTGATATAATGAAACATCTTATCTAAAGATTCAGAAGAATTTTACAAAAACAAATTTCTTCACTGGCAAACCTGAATAACTTACATTATTACATACGTGTTCTGAATATCTTCATGAGATAATTTTGGTTATTTGAAACAAGTGTTGTGTAACCAGTTGAAAGTTATTCAACGAGTGTTGTGTAACCAAAGCAGGTTATTCAACGATAGTGACGTCATAATGCCGTACTACTTTTGCAATCAGCTGATCGGGTGCAACCGAACCCCCGACGCTTCAAATTTTTAATTTGTCATATTTTTTTCCATTTTCGTATTTCCCCTCAAAATAAAATTGCATCATATCAAAAATATATGTGCAAAATTATCAAAGCATTATTCGCGTTCCGATCTCGGCTATTTTATCACTAAATTAAAAAAATATCTTGCCTTAGTTTAGTTTGGAAAGAGTTATCTCCCTTTTGTCAACGGACGTGTTTTGTCAACACGGAGCTTTGTCGCTTTTGAAAGTTCGAGTGAAAGTCGATAGTTTAGAAACGATTGTGATAAGTTGCAGTTTCATTTATAATACCAACACCGCTTTACATAATCAAACAAAATACTGAATTATCCGAACTCGTCTAGAAACGTTTAGCAAGGACGGATGAACCGTTCAAAATCAACGTCACTGTCATCAAGCTCGTCGATCTCTCTACTGCTATGTACAGTACCGACAACAGCGTCGTTTTTTATTGTTAAAGTATTTGCTAATATAACTAGAGATGAAGATGAAGCTAACGGAAAACGGGACTATGTTTTTGCTTTTGCGAACACACACATACCACACCAGTGTATCATTACGCGCATTGTTTGATCGTTGTTGCAAAGAAATAGAAATTCCCTTTTGTATGTAATAAATAGATCACAAAACTCGTGAGTGTTGAATATCGAAAATATTTCAACTCAATTTTTTCAAAATTTTGATTTATTCACTCGCTTTCGCTCGTGAATAAATCAAAACATTTGAAAATATCTCGTTGAAATATTTTCGATATTCAACACTCACTCGTTTTGTAATCTCTATTTATCTGCACACGATTGATGATAGTCGAGGTGACAGGTTCGTTTCCATCCTGCTCCTGAAATAGAACCACAATTTATGTTTGTCATGTAATCTCATTTACTTTCCAAATGTATTGACATGTGTTCCCAATGAATTTCTATTTTGAGGAAAAAGTAAAAGTGGAAGTGAACTAAAGCACTATATAAACTGACAGATGATGAATCAAACTGCATGTAGAGGATAAATAGATAAATGTAATGAAATTTGTTGGAGATTATTTCCAAAGGTCGACTTTAAACTGAAATAATGGATGAAGTGTAACTATTTGAACTGTCTTGGCAAATGAGTTATCGGAAATAGTAATGACTGTGGAACTTACATTTTCATAAAACGCAATATCTACATCAAGCAACACCATATATTCAATGTTTATAGCTATACTACAAAATATGCTTGATATGCTACTCTATAGACGCGCCGATGTGGAATGAAGTTTCATAATCTCAACGACCTAAACATGATACATACATAACACATATTTTGTTTTTTATATCACCTTTTGCTAAGCTTAAGGTCGACCACTTTGAGTATGATCACTTACCCTGTAGTTGATAATTGCAATTAACATGTTGAAAGTATAAATAATTGATGTTTAGGGTATATTTGTATTAAGTATATGAATGAGGGGTTGAATTTTCTTAACGCTGAATGACCTTTTAGCGGATTAAACACTTAGTCAGTTAGAAAAGCCAATGATCTTCAAAAATCATTATTGCTAAGCTTTATCGATTCTAATTAGACAATATGTCACCACCGCAAATTGTACAAAATATTTCACTTTAGAATATAAATTTGAGGACCTCTCATACTTTGTCTAAATAAATGTTGCATTAAATCCTAAAAATATGTCAGCAACCTCTTTCGATATCCAACGTAAGGCTGTAAAATTACTGGTTTGTCCGTTTGAGTATCTTACAAAAGTGAACAGGACAGTTTTTGTCACAATCTCGTTGAGAAAAATCTCATTTGTACTGCATTGTGACTCAGTAGTAAATTTTCCCTTACAATCAGGACCATTCACTCTGTTGCACAATCTTGGTATTGATTTTGCCTCACCAAACCGAACTTAAGTTCACTCATGTTGAGAAACCAATGTGGATAGATTTAGAAAAGGCCGAAATTAGATTTGAATCAACTGTGAGATGGCATTAAGAGGAAAATACAAAAATTGCATTTTATCAAGCCACATTTTAATTACAATTTTTAAATACATAATTTCGATAAATTAAGGACATAAAATATTTTCACGTCTGTGTTATGTCATGATAAAGTTTAAATGGTATATACATAAACAGTTGTAACATGTATAACACAAAACAACTTCTGTTGAGGACAGCCAGTAATCAACAGTATTCACAGGGGAAAAACATTATGACACAAAAATGGTTGTTCTAACGATAGGTACTCTCAGACAATGTTATCTGATCCTCTCAGAACGCCTTAAGGTTTTCAGATGTTGCATAATTCATAATTAACGATTGTTCAGAATGACATGTATGGTCATGTTAACATGGTAAATAGTTGAAAGATAGATTTGATAAATTAGTTATGAAAAGGTGTCAATAGATAAATTCAAACTTCTACTAAGTATGTTCTACAACTATTCTCTACTGTATCTCGATAATAATATCTAGGAAGATTTCAGCAAAAATGATGAGTTAATCATGCAGCAGTCTCAATTTATTTATTTATTTTATATAATAATAAGAATGTTATTAATTGGTACAATCCCATTTCACTGTACAATGACCCAACTTTATTTTAGTAATAAAGGCTTAAGAACTGTAAACAAATGTATGCTCGTTATGAAAAATAATAAGTGATAAATGGCATTATTGGAACACTCCATTCCACAGCACTATCCATACGATACCGCTGCATCAAAATAAAACTTTAAACCAAAAGATCTTAAAGCAACATGTTAACACCAAGTCTCCTCTATATAGTTTTCCTGTGCAAAGTTAGTCATGTCAAAATGCAATTATCAAGTGCTAGTATATCCGGGATAATTAAATCTTGCTGTCTGGCTTCTGAATGCAATTTGTCTGGTAAGTGTATACCAATTCAATTACAGGCTTGTTAAGACATGACAAGTACACATGCCCAAGTGAATGTAAGAAGCCTCCACAATTGTAATGAGATATATAACTGACTGATTTCAGATTTAAACGTAAGCCATTTCTGACTCCATAAGTACTTACCACTTGTCACTCCTTGTTCTAGGGTTGCTTAACCAGATACAATGTCTAAAATTGGTTTAAGCGCCTGTTTAATATCCAAATGAGTCTTTTATTGTGTTAAAACAAATTCATCAGATAAAAGAGACGGTAGGCATTTGCCATCACTTTAATAAAGAGTTAGAAAAAAAGCAAATACTTGCTTCAACTTCCTAATTAGCTCAACTAGTACTGTGCTTATATTGTCCATATTTACAGACAATTATTCCAAATTGAGCAACACATATCTTTCAAGATTTAAATCACCTAAAATAAACGGTGAAATATACATAACAATTATGTATTATTGTGTATGAACAGTTGACCCTGAGGGTGAATATGTAATTTCTCACAGGACCTTTAAAGATTAATATGTCTAAACTATTGCAATGAGAGATTAAATGTGATCCGATTGTATGGTCCAAAATGGGTTTATCTGACCCAGACTGGATTTCAAATTAATTGGCAACTCACTGAAAATAATATTGATTTTCCCGACAGATTGAATATTTCAATAGAATATTAATGAAAAAGTTATTCTGAGAAATGATATTTCATTGAAATAATCTGATTTATCTGTCAACACAATATCTGATATTTCTCATAACAATATTCAATGGCACTGTAGCAGACCCTTAGTTCCCAAATAAAGTGAGGAAAGACATACGAGGACATATAGAGTCAATCTCAACTTCCTTTTTTTAGAAGGTGACTTGCAACAATAATGATAACATCGAAGTAGTTCGCTTGAAACAATCATGTAATGATTCACATAATTCGCATGATTCGCATAACCAGGTTTCCATTCTCTCCCCGGAGAACAGGGGCAGCTCAGTCATGATAATTTTATCTAGCCATTGATCCAATAAGCCGAGTTTGTTGCTGTCCAAAACGATTATTTTGGCTACTGAATTATGGCAAATGATGTGAAGCACCCTTCATCAACTTTTGACAATTAATTTAATTTGAATCCGAAAAAACAACGTTTTTGAAAGACTTAACCTTTTCGAAACAAACACCTTTAATGGGACAATAATATCGCAGTTTGAAAGTAGTTGAAGAAAAAATGTTGAATTTGGAAAACGTTGCTTAAGGTACAGTAGGCAAAATAGTGAGATTTTATGGAGGAATCAATAGCTTTTTAGCTGGTTTACCTTCCCCTGCGTCATTATTTTGTAAAATACATTTAATAATTTATCCCAACTAAAAAGACCTTTTTGATCATGGAAAGGGCTTGCTATTAAATAATTAAAGTTGGTGTAATATACATCAACAAGGCATGACCAACTCAAATTAATACAAAATTGCTTTACATGGGTTTGTGTTAGGGTTTTGAGAAACATTGAATAGCAGATTATGATTAGACTACGGGCTCCCAATGTTTTAAGTTTCATTTTGGGTAGCATTATACTGCATCGTGAACAAAACTAAATTTTCAACACAGCGTCGCCAAAAAACAATGATATTAGCTACTGCTATGTGTTATCCTGCAGATTGATAACATAGAAGTCTGAAAGTGGTGTAACGTCCGAAACGGTAACAAACCCTGACATTGAGCCATTTCAGTTGTGTGCAGGTTTGATATCTACTGTATTTCCCAAGAGATGAAGCAGAGCAGTAAGATATGAGCTGATCTCCTAAAGATTACCAGTATCTATACAAGAATCATATTCAAGGAAAACATAAGAATGACATATAGATTACAAAACGAGTGAGTGTTGAATATCGAAAATATTTCAATTTTTTGTATTTATTCACGAGCGAAAGTGATGAATTTAAGTGAGACATAGTCAATAACTTAAATAATCTTTTCTCTGACAAATAGGCAATCAATTTGTACGAATATGAGCTTCTATTCAGTGAAAGTGTCCATTGATATTATATTGTTCATTAATTTCCCTTATGCTCGTATTCTCACTTCAGTGACACGCTGGATTATTTGCGAATTCGTCTCGTTCTTGCAACATTTAAACCTACCAGCTGATTTAGATGAGACACTGTCAAGGCTTTCAAATGTATGACATCTTTGAAAAAGACGCAATGAAATAAATTTCAAAATCATCACTAAAAGGTAATTTGATTCCTTACAGCGAGATTAGTATCTGAAAATCTGTCTCGCTTATAGAGATTAAGTTTTAATGAATGTGATGTTTCTTTAACTGGTTGACACTTCAGTGACCTAAAATGATTATCACACTTCTCCTCTCATCAAATCAATTGCAAAGACGATAGCTTTCGTGAAACTGTCAACTACACTCACAGTATAGGAGTTAATTGATTCTTAAACCTGCAAATGCGATGTGAAGGACACTTAAAGATACAGCTCAGACGTGTCCATGAATTGGAATGAATATATATTGACATCTGGCAATTGAATATGTTTTTAATGATCCTCGTCATTACAACATAAAATTTGAAATACGAATATCATCAAAATGAAAGGAACAAGTTTCATTTTAGTTAGGTACAATGGTAAAGACCATTAAGTTACATTTAACCATAGACAAATCGAACATATCTCAAATTCTCGCTGTGCCAAAAATAGGTTTAGTGTTTCAAATGTTTAGTTCAAGTATTGACAACAGTTTATGATGGGTTTGATCAACATGCTTAATCAGAAATAAGTAACCGTGTTTGAATTTCATTGTTTTATTTCACTATAGAAAACGGAACAATTCTTATGATATTCTAATCAAGCCGTAGTTTGATATGTTAGATCATAATGCAGTGCTAAAAAATAAAACAATAATCTATCTGTCATAGTTCAGGGTAAACATACACATGTACATGTATTTTCTACTATGGCTAGTAATATTAATATCAGTGTCATGTGGATAACAAGTTGTGAGTTAAACTCCAAAAACTTTATATTTCAAGTCAAAAACTTTATCTTGGTATCATTTTCTGTTGACAATAAAGTTGTAACTTTCGACATTATGTTTACATATCATATATTTGCCCTTATTAAAGTTGGAATTGCGATTTGATTTGAAATAGAAACAAAATATTAAAAAGCAGCCAACGTAAAATAAGACATACCCATAGTAGAATCTAATCTTTGTAACGACCTCTTAGGGGAAAGTTCAAGATCGTATCACTAAGGTAAATATATGACCAAAGACATGGTAATGATAGTTTGTATAAGATCACCACACAATACACATATATTATACTTCTCATGATCAACTACTCTAACTCACTTAGTCTCGTCACGCCAGCTTTTAACATAATAACTGTCCAGGCTCAAATACTATTCAATTGTCATAATACATATGACAAGATAATACCAGTTGTCCTATAAACAACATAAAGAGTTCGATATAGACAATGACGGTTCTCACATTTTTAAAAGCAAAATATGAAAGACTTTCGACTTTGGTTGTAGTTTTAAGAAATCATCTACATTATGTAATCAACTTACAACTTACCACACGTATGTATGATACATCTGTTACATTTTAACTAACTAACAGGTGAATAAGATTGCTCAAAATTACCCAAGAGGAGCATCTCAGACAAACTAGAACAGCTGATAAAAATATCCCATAGTGTTATAAAAGACCATCAATCAGTGACAAGGAACATTGATAACTCAACGGCAGTATCATTTAAAAATAACTATTGCTAGTCAGCGCCAACTTATTGGACTAGAAGCTATAGGAAATCCCCTCATGAGTGGTAGTAAAAGTCTGGTATTACACCGTAATGCGAGGTGAAAACTAACAACCTTGAATGCTAAAGGAAGTATTTGATCAGTTCAAATCTGGACCTGTATAAACACATTTTTCATTCTGTACTCAATTACTACCGATAATAACATTCTAGATAACAAGTCCATGTCTGAGGTTAATCACTGACCATGATTATGAAGTTGCTGCAGATGATGGTAATCACCTTTATAAGTTATAATCATATCAGGATCAAAGAACAAGGAAGTATAATCACGTATTGATTAGCAGCTTGAGTATAAAAGTATTTTCAAATAATGACAGAATGCCGTGACTGATGAACTTTGAAAAGTATGAGGAATATTTGTCTAACTGACTGATTGAAATTACTGACATTTCTCTCGTTATGCCAAGTATGTTCTATATTCTGGTCCACAAAAGTAATAGTTCAATATCTGTTTTCATAAGGAATGCTGCTTTCACCTTACATTCCACGGTTTATGAATACATGTTTGATCGTAAATATCATAGCGTATTAAACCAGCATATGTACAAAGTGTTTAAAATACTTATATCTTTAATTCATGTAAAAATATTATAGGGTTATTTGTTGTTGTTTGTTTGAAGTTTTCATATTTTCGGGCAATAGAATAAGTCAATTTAATTGTGCATATTGATATAGAAAAATATTAAACATCCCCAAATTGAGAACTGAAAAAATTATACTTGGCAAAGTAACGATATTTCGAATGAATTTTCCATTTTAACATGTAAATTAAGATTTTATTGAACATTACTTCATAGAACGATCAGCCATCTGATATTTAATGAAGTAAAGATTGTTTTGTAATGGTACTGCATTTCCAAATGCCTGTAGTGGGTTTTAGATATCAAAAACAACATTTATGATACCCTCTTGGCATTCAATTATTAAATCTTTTTTTCTCTTGCAAAAAATTGTCACTGTACGATTTTGGAATTAATTTCGGATTCTTTTGAGTTCGATCCGTAAATCACACTTCTCACTGATTTCAAGGGGTCAATACACATAATACTGACCATACTTTGCTGTTAGGCTTTTTCAAATCCGTTTCTGTGTTTAAAACATTTGCGACTTTAAAAGTTCATGAAGTTCTAACTAGTTAATTGTGACTAAAATGTCAAAACGAGAAGTTGATGATGGTACCACAAGCTACAAAATTCTAGATGCATAATTTCAGAATTTGTAGGAATTGCTTACTCTAAGTAAGTAACTATCGGCAAACTCAAAGGTCAATTCATTTGGATTACCAAAATAATGATATGCTAGTAAAAAAGGTGTATGAAGGCAGACTGATTGATAATCCTGCTACCAGACGAAAGTAGGCCGACTGAATGCTGATTACAGACCATCGTCTAAAGTCTATGTGCTCTAGGATGTGGTTAACTGGTTCAAAAAGCAACTTATGAGCTTTCTATACTCCCCAGGCGGCACAAATCTGGCATTTGCTTGTTATGTTTTTTCTTTAAGGCTACAGATTTCAATTTCAGGACGATCAATTGATATGTATGAGAAATGATCGGTAATCAAAGATATATCAATCAATACTTCATCAATTTTATTTTGGAAGCATACTCGTTTTGAAATCCTTTTTTTCTTGATCTTAGCAAGTGTAGCTTGGAAGATTCTTGTAATCTTTAATCCATCAATATACATGTTTTGTAGTACATGTTCGTGGCATTATCATAGGCAGACATAAGATCATGATCAGATTTTGTTCAGAGTTGTTAACGGAAAAGAAATGGACGTGTGATGTCGCTAAGCTCGTTCATTCCTCCCTTTTCACACTTAGACTGTTCAATGCAAATACAATTCTTATTCTGTACAGACTCTTTCCTTTTACACATCATTCAGTGACAGTACTAATACTTTTTTTTGTATATCAAATTGTGATAAAGTAGACGAGAACAGAAATGAAAAAAAATTGATAACATAATATGAATAAATATTGGTTTTCTGTGGATTAGGTCAGATTTATTTTTTGCTGAATTAATTCAAAATGTATATATGGTGTGCCATATATACATTTTGAATTAATTACAAATATAATATTAAATACTTTAGGGATGCCTTATTGAAGAATATGTGACTATCATCTTTAACCAAAGAGCAGTAATATACATGTATGTGCTCAATCTATAAAATAAAGTTTCATAAACTAATGTCTTTATTTTATCGTACTTGGTAGTTATTGACCTTTCTGTAGCGGCAGATTGTGATAATGACAAAAACCTTTAATTCAAAATGTATAACTCGTAAGTTTGTGTGTGTGTGTGTGTGTGTGTCAGACCGATTAACTGGTTGATACAATAACAACATTTGAAAGATAATAATTATCATCTGTAACAAGTTTTTTCAACTGAGTCAATTACAAGATAAATAGTTGCGTTTGTAAAATATCAGATTCATTGTTATTGAACACTCGCAAATTTCGTTTGAAACCTACAGCGCTAGCCAGAGGTTTTAAACGCTTTAATTTGCAGATGTTGAATAACAATTAATCTCGGAAATTTTACAAACGCAACTATTTATTGATATTGTAACATGACCGTTAGTAATGAGCATTTTTAAAGCGAAATTGTTTTTTTGTGTCAGAAACTCTGAGTTGAAAGGATTTAACGACTGATGCATTACTGTAAGAGGTGTTCACAGCTATAAACAAAAGGGAATTTCCAGTATTATAAACATTAAAATAGTGTACTTACAATGCAAACCAGCTGCACTGTGAAATTCAGGAGAGAGAAAACAGTTCTATAATTTATCAACCAACGACACGCTCACTATGACGTCATCACTGTTGTCCTTTGTGAAGTCGTGTCATGGGAACGGCGTTCGAAAGAAACCGGCCGCATGGCACAAGGCAGCAAATTAGGAGAAAATTAGCTAATTAAGAATATAGGGATAATCAGAACAATTTAATGTTGAGGCCGACCAAATAATGTATCCTTTCGCAGTTATTCGCCTTAGCCAATTTGTTAATTTTCAACACTGGGAAATCCTTCAAATCAACAAATCAGAAACGAGTACTCATGAAGATAAATATCAGACATGAAACCTCAGACGTTCCTAATTTGCACCTTGTTCCTTATTCTCAGGAATTAGCCAGACTTATTCCCAGAGAGAGTATTACTTTTGTTGCTCCACGACATGTAATGCATTTACTTGTACTGACTTACAAACTTTTTAAATGTCATTGTACCAAAGATACTGATTGCTGCTAGTCACTGATGGATAGGTAAGCAAACCATCGAGGGATATTTTCACCACATTCCCTTCCATGTGTGTCAGGGGCTCCCTCCAGGTTATGTGTTCACAACGCTTAGAACAACTGTAAGAAAGGAATTCACTTTGTGTGTACAAATAATTAAACCTAATTGTTTTTGTCGTAGCTGAACACATTTGAGCGTATTAAAACCTAGACGCCAAAACGGTGTAAGTGCAAGAAGAAACAAATATGGTGAGAATTAGGCTGTGCTAAAAGCATACGATGCACAATACTGAACAAGCACATTCACATGTAGTTGAGTTTACATCATTATATCACAACTGTTAACAGCATACATAAGTTGAAAGTTATTCACAGGATCTTGTTACGGACACCAATCAAACCCCTATATGTCTTGTTCAACAAAGGGTTATTTTGTCAGAGGTATGAACAAATGTGTGTTTATCAGTGCTTATGATAAAAGCATAGATGAGCTCTGCATAATGAGTGCATAGATTGTGCTATAGAGTATAGAGTATCATATAGATAAGTTTATGAATTTTCATGCAGATTGTTTTGAAGGGTCGACTTTTAAACTGAAACAAAATTGTTGTCATATTTTTTTAAATAAACATAAGCACTTTCAAGTTCCGAGACACAATATACGATTCTATGAAAAAGTATTGTACCAATCAATCCTCTTTGAAACTTTATATATCTTTCTGGTAGACATAGCACAAGACATTTAACATTCAGTGAATATATAAGGTCTGACATAGTAATGATTGTTGTCTAAAAGGGACACAGACCAGGCAATTATCTCCCCTGCATGCATAAATATTCTTCGTATGTTAGTGTCAACTCGCCTGCTTTTAACATAATGACTGTCTTGGCTTACTTAGCAATCGTCTAGTGACAAGATAATGATAGTCAATATAACTAATGCTCGATAATAAGCATATTTTGTTTGTATAGCTCTTTTAATATAAACCAGCAGACGATATCAATAATGCTAATGATTAGGTAGCAAAAGACCTTCATATGCATGGGATTGAAACAACAAAAGGAAATTCTTGCTTATATTCCAGACACAAGTAGATGGTGAAGGCTATTGGTTATTGTAAAATAAATGGATGATCTTTAAAAAAAACATTTAACTCACATAAGTTTCATTCAAATGTATTTCAGTAAGAATATCAAAAATGGATGAAATGGTCTGCATTGAATGAGGTACTTACTTATCTGAAGCCTTCAAATGGTCTTATCAAACTTAAAATTAAGGTTGAAATTATTAGAAAAAGTCCTTTTGTTTGTCAAATACTGAATGAATGCAGACTGATTGATAGCCTTACTGGTAGACAAACGGAAGCTCACTGAATGCTGATTTACATCGTCGTCTGAAGTCTACGTGCTCAAGAAAGTCTTTGCTGTTTGAAAAGACTTGTGAGCTTTTGAAACCCTCAACATTGCTAAAATCTGGCTTGATTTTTTTATGCATGATCAACTAGAGTTCACCCATCTGAACATAATCAATCTCCAACTGCTTCCATCAATTACGTCAATGATAAACCTCAACAGAGAGGTTTATCCTGAAAGTAATTGTTTTAAAAGCCTGACTGCTTTCACAGGTAACAACGTCAACTTGCTCTTCTGTAGGAAATATGCTTTACATTTTCTCTGTGTTTCTATATGGCCTTAAGTCATTTTTTCCTTGTGGATTTTATATTTTTTTTATATTCTATGCATTTATACATTCTATAAATATAATCGTACTCAAGTCTTCACTGATAGATGGCCAGACAAAAGACTTGGTGAAATTTTGACCACATACAAAATACATTGGTCAGTTGTGTGCAGGTGCCCTTTCTAGGTTCATGATTCATAAAATCATTTACAATATTAGGTTATAAACTGTTATTTAGCATGTATTCCCCCTGGACTCAATTGATTTTTTAAAAGTGAAAACCATGTCTGGTGAAATTCTCACATCTGTGTCTTGTCTGTGGCCATTTTACGAAACTATCATACCCATGCCACTTTTTATACATTGACTAAAGAAAAGGGTTCTTGCAATCATGAGTTTTTACTTTGTTTGAAGAGAATAAACGATTAGAATCAAGGTACTATTGGTCAGTCTTTCTTCTTCTCTGGGGACTTACATTCATATATATACTCAGAACAATACGTTAAGCGCCACTTATGTCAACTGAGTATATCTTTTCAGCAAGTAATTGAAAATGATATCGAATATATTTTTTGGCATAAACCACCCTCATCAAACATGATCGACAATGATAGACCCCACAGAGCAAAAGTGGTAACACAGATTCTACAGCGGAAAGCCATAACAATGCTACCGTCGCATTCTTGCAGTCCTTATTTGAACCCAATAGAACATCTTTGGGATATCATCGGTAGCCGTCCACGTAGACCCTTACAAGGGGCCACAGGGCCACCAAAGCTACAATTTATAATCCTCACTGGTCAAGGAGTCTGTACACAAAGTTTCAGCTTTCTTGGTCTTATGCTTCTTGAGAAGAAGATGAAAATAGGTTTTTAGGGCATGGCCCCTGTGGTCCTTATTAGGGGCCACAGGGCCACCAACGCTACCATTTATAATCCTCACTAGGCAAGGAGTCTGTACACAAGGTATTGGCTTTCAGGGCCTTATGGTTCTGGAGAAAAAGTTGAAATTCCACAAAGTTTTCTGACGGATTGACGGACGGACGCCGGACACCATGCCATGCATAAACCCATCGGGCCTTACAGGCCAGATGAGCTTAAATTGACATTTCAGAATAACAAATGCGTTCCTTTGAAAAATTCCGTTTCAAAATATATTCACATAAGTTAAAAGGGGAAAACTAATTTTCACTCGGGTATATTTGTAAAATTCCCAATAAAATTCACATTATCTACTATCAAGTAACTTACGGTGGGTGATGATTAGATGAATTGGCCCATAAAAGTACAAAAGTCCGACCTTTTATAACTTTTCAACCAGTTTTATAGTTTGGCTACATTGAATCTAAGAATTCAATTCTGTTGGTGATTTTTAGAACCAGTTTGTGCCCAAATAATATCAACCTTGCATGAATTATGTATCTGCGATAACTAACATAAGTAGAGAAAATTTTTAGGAAAAATGTGAACAAAATTGGTTATTTTGTTTTAGACAAGTTCATTCTTCTACAGCCGTAACGTCTCTCAGGTGTCAGTGAATGTGAATTAGGAGATACACATACTGTGTTTGGAAATCAGCACCATATAACAGAATTATTATAGCTCTAATTTTAATTCAAAGTCGAACGCCTAGGGTGAGGCTGTAAATGGATAATTTAGAGCTATAATAATTCCGTAATATGCCGCTGATTTCCAAATGCAGTACAGTAGAACACGAATATAACGAACTCGGATATAGTGAACAATCGGATATAGCGAACACATTTGCAAGTCCTGTCCCTATATAATATCATTAAAATTATATGTTTATAGCTAAAGGGAAATCTGAGCGTTAAGCTTGTGGAAAGTTTTGAATATATTTTGGTCTAAATTTTATGAATAATGTACATACAACGCAATAATTGCATATTTTGTGAAGTTTTCCGACAAAAAAGAAACAATTGAGAACTACTTGTTGCTAGGCAACAAATGAATTCTTGCGCATTAGACGACTTAAACAGAACACCGTATAACCACATTATACGCCCTCAGTAGCCAATCAAAAACGAGTATTTTGCACATTTGTGTTAGAATGCCTTATACTTTAACAAAAACTTAAATGTTACACACAATCATCACTGATTATCATGCCAAATGTCATCAGAACAAACGTCAGCTATTCAGAAAGTAATCATGCTGGCAGATTAATCACTTGTGCAATATTTATTTTCCTCGTATTTCTGTTCATGCTTTCTCCAGGAACCGGCTTAAATGTTCTTTATGGCTGCTTGTAGTTGTGAAGTAAATTATCTTAAAGATTGTCGATTTTCATTTTACTTTCCTCCTATCCTTTACTGATGACCTTAAAATTAATCGTATCTGATCACTAAAATATTTGCCAATAACTGTAAGTTTTTTTTTTCAATAACACATCCATTGAGTATCATTAATAACAGTAATGAGGGATTTGATATCAGAATAGTTCATTTGAAGGCAGCTCAATATCGATTTCAATATTTATAGCATCTTGTGTTTTGTGTGAATTTGATGATAGACTAATGACTCAATTTAAAGTGTTTCAGAAATGACACGATTTGGCTATTTAATTATCCTTTAGTCTCTCATTTGAAGGAGATGTTGTCATGGGCAAACTGAATTAAAGTTTGAAGTTTAAATTAGATGTTGACAGCTATGTCAAACTTTTGAAACTATCTAACTGTCTAAAAGTTAAAAACTCCAAATTACTAATAATTGATCACTTGAACATGCATGATCTGAATCACATAAACTATCCTACAATGTGCACTATAGCAATGATCGAATGGGAAACTAAGTACCTCATGTGATGTATTTGTTGCATTGCTTAAAACTTTTGAAGCTTGATTTCGAAAAGTTGAAGATATGTAACATTTTTTTTTAAAATGTGACATTTTCTCTCATGCTCTGAAGTGTAAAGTACCTATTCAATCCATTTACTCTTTCTGCTAAACGTTTTACATCAAATAAAGAAAATATATTTTAAGGAGGTTTTTTACAAAATAAAGAGGTATTAAGAAATAGCTAGATATGGTTTTATCTTGTTTAAAATATGTTTTATAAATAATATGTCATAACAAACTATGTCATAAAAATACCATGTCACCACATTTGTTCAAGAAGAGCATTTCCGTTAGGGCACCAAAAGCTTAAATAAGGCATTACAGTACAGATTAAACTAATGCAGAACATTTCTATAAAATATATATCTGTGAGGACATTGGTTCTGTAGCTGATCAGGCTTCATATCAATGTTGCATAAGGTTCCGCAAATATACAATTGGGTAGGATTCAATTGACAAGGTTTCATAATTCTAAACCATAATCTTCTGAAGAAAATGATGAAAAGAGGTTTTAAGGGTGGGCCCCTTATCAAGAGGACACAGGCTAATTACTATATTCACTAGTCAGTTAGTCGGCAAAAGAAAATTACTACTTTCTTTAAAAACAATTGTTATACTTTTAAATAGTTGTGAAACAAGATCACTTGTTCCACATGCCTTTATAAACTAGTCTCGAAAGAAACGCTACCATGCAAACTGCAAAATAACACAATCGACTGACAATGATTGATCGACTAAAACATATTGTTTTCATTTCACCAGGAATCAACTTATTTATGTGTAAACGTGTGAAACATTATCTTTTCATGATAACGAGAAACAAACTTTTACAAAAATCATTAATCCTTATCTAGGCGAGATAGCAGATGGAAATTTAATAATTTTGCATAAAAAATGCACCACTTTAGCATAAACATCCATCACAGTATGTATAGTCAGGTAGAGCCTCAAAAAGACACCTAGCTTTAAAGAAAAAGATTTTATATTTTAATTCATTTTGTCCCCGTAAATAAACTTGATCATCAGCGTACCAGCATCATTTGCGCATCACAATTTATCAGGGTCCCGTTGCGCAAAATGTTTAGAGATGGCCCTAAGGTTAACCTTAGTGTTAAAACGTTCTTGCAACACCCCGGAGGACTTTCCTCGTGGTGTCAAATATCCTTAGAATGTATCAAATGTTAGAAATAAGAATTTATGGTTAAAGGGGAAAACAAATCCGTCAATATTTTACAGGCTTTATCAAAATTAACATTCATCCAATCATGACTGCAATGATACATGTACTTTTCTGTAGATGTAATGTAAAAATGACATTGTTGACGTCAAAAAGGAACACTCACAAAATAGTCACTTGCCTGAATGGAAATCAAACCTTCCAAGAAACATGTTTCAAAAGTTTGTATACATTTGCAAAGAATAATCATATCAAAAATCAATAACAAAACAATGCCAAAACTTAGTATGGTGGAAATAATTAGAATGAAGTGCTTTAATTTCCGCATACAAAAACCATTTAAACGTTTTAACTCAAACATAAATTATTTTGTGATTACTCATTGTCCAATGTATCCGATTCATGATGTTCTGACCTAATTTGTATAGCAAAACACAACTTTTGATTAACTGTTGCCCAAAAATACTAATGATCGCTTATGTCATGTGTTATGCAGAGTAAACAAAATGATGATTGATAACATAGAAGTCTGAAGGTGGTTAGTTATTGGAACCCGTTGCAGACTCTGACACTAGGCAATTTCAGCTGTATCCAGGTTTGATATCTACTGTATTTCCCATGAGATGCATGCCACCAGAGCAGTAAGATATGAGCTGATCTATGAAAGCACCTCGTCTCCTAAAGATCATAATTACCAGTATCTATTCATGAATCATATTCAAGGTAAACATAAAAATGACATCAAATTAACCCTGACGCCAGGAAGGACTAGAATATCAGAGGTGGTTATGCTTCCTTATAACGGTATTAGACACAGAAATCTGTTATCTGCGATGAAATAAAGAATAAAGACGCATTGTATATTTCTAAACATTTGATTTCAGTACATTTGAAGAAGTTTCATCAGAGTACTTTCTATTCCTTTGGATGGCAACATCCATGTGTTTGGCAAGATTTCCTGAAAAAACTATCCATCGCACAGATTATTTCCTTTAAACACGAACAATAATTCAAAAGGCATTGATGAATGATTGTAGTATCAGACTTCAATATCATACGTATAAACCAAAATATATTGCAGTTCCAATTATTACTACAACCAGCAGTTATTTATGACGTGTGGTCCAGGCTGCTTTACCCACTATACTTTCCTTGAAGGAATGAATGAATGGATGGATGGAAAGACGTTTTATAAACAAAAGTTTATGCCATACATCCCTCTGTTTCGTATCTTTACTTGTGTAGTGAACTCTGTCAATTAAAGGTGTAAATATTTGTCTTCAAATCATTTGATGTGTTTTAAATTAGGAAATCATTGTACATTAGACATTACAATAATGGTAAAAGTAAATACTTGATTACATTAAAGCCTTCCAAGATAACTACAAATTGAATCAACAATCAAACACCCCAAAATTTCAGCTGCATCTCAAAGGGCCAAGGCTTCTTATATATTTACTGAAATTACGTGACGCATTGTCAATAACACAAATCAACATATCTGTAACGATTAAGCAAACAATTTGCAGGGAAATGCTTCTTTCATTGAAACTATTTTCTTAAATAAATTCATTATCCTCTTGATATCTCACCTCAGAGAAACGACATATTTGTATTCAGGTTCCCTGGAAATCCGTCTCGTTCATAGATATTAGCATTTTAAGAGAGTTTCAATGAATGCAATGTTTCGTTGAGTGGTTGACATTCAAGTGACATAATATGATCACCACACTTCTCGTCTCATCTCGATGCTTAAACCTGCAAATTCGATGTGATGGACACTTAAAGATACAGCCTCGACATGTCCATGAATTCGAATGAATAGATATTGACATCTGGAAATTGAATACGTTTTTTGATGATTTTCGTTATTCAAACATAAAATTTGAAATGAGAATATTCATCGTAATTGTAAGGAAATTACAACCATCAACCATCGTTTCTAATTCCCTAAGGCATGTTCATTCTACAAAATCATAATGAATATTTTGCTATGTATTAGGAGAGAACCATAATTGAAAGTATTCAGTGTATGAATATTGGATTAACTAAAAGTTACGTTACTAAAGAGTACGTTTATTCGCATCTCATATGAGTGTGTTGCAAGACTATTCTTTTGGGAGAGATCAAGCAACCGATAAAAGGCATGGCGTTTTTAATCATGGCTTTCGTAGTTAGTGGCCACTCTCCCACTCAAATGGCCCCGAGAAACTGACAAACATATTAGCCCTGTCTGTCTGGCACAGTCACGGACAAAACAACATTTGCACAGGTTGACATATTATTTGGTCATACGAACTTCATTGGGGAGACTCCTTTATTCTAATCCCTAGGTTAAATGTTCTACCAAGATGACAACGCCTGCACCATTTGTGTTAGGATGTTCACATGCCTCAAGTGGCAGCATGACATTGAGCATGTCTTTGATGCAATAAATCCTAAAACCATTACCATAATTCCAGGAAATTGTGCACAAATGGATTAATATCTTTAAACTGTGGTTGAAACATGACCATGAAAAGGAATTTGACTTCAACATCAAGGAATCTACATGTCAATATGAAATGATCTTGATAACCTAAAACATACCATACCTATGTATGATAGAGCTTTTATTTTATTGCTTAGTAACTAATCACATAGTATTGCTTGAAGTTACCCTAAATGGGCACATTAGACAAACCTGAACACTCCAGGTGATGATAATATATCTCAGTCTTTTTCAAGATCATCAATCAGTGACAAGCAGCATTGATAACTTGACTACAGTGTGGCATCACTAAATGATGAAGTTGCTGCAGATGATGGTAATTATCTTTATAATGTGTAATCATATCAGGATCAAAGAACAAGGAAGTATAATCACGTATTAATTAGCAGCTTGACTAAAAAGTATTTTAAATAATAGCAGAATGACGTGACTGATGAACTTTAAAAAGTAAGAAGAATATTTGGTTATCTGACCGACAGAAATGACTTTTATTTTCTTGTCGTTATGCTCAGTATGTTCCTTTTTTTCAGGACATTATTGGTAATAGTCATATCTGTTTCAAAGAAGAATTTGGCATTCACCTTCTATCCCACGTTTTATGAATTACATTTTTATCATCAATACCTTACTTTTAAACAACCATGTACACAAAACTTCATATTTACTTTATTTTTGTAAATTATGCCAATGTTTTCAAATGTTATTTTGTATGTTGTTGTATGTTGGATGTTTTCAGTTTCCTGGAGGAAGCAGAAGAACATTATCTTCCAAACTGTCCATTCTGTATTCTATACACATATAGGTAGAGAACGTTAATTATCTAGAGGAATAATTACCCATTGTTACCGGCAACTTATCATGATATTTGAAGTATAAACATAATCGTAGTTATGTCATGAATCCTATTACAACTATGATAATATCCAGGAATCTATCAACCGTTGTTATGGTATCTGAGGTCTGTAAATCTAAATTAAAACCTATAGATATTCAAACCCTCACCTGTAAGAAACAAAACCATGACATTTCATGATACCTTTATTAAGCTGATGACGCCGTTGGTACCTTTTCAGGAATTATTTGTATCAGTCTAAGTACACCTAGCCTAAATATTATCTGTTTCACTCCTATACTAAGTCTAAAAAGGTCTAGTAGAGGGTCGTATCAGCTGACCTTTCTGCGACCTATGACCCTCCAACGTTATACGTGGGAAGGCAGACTATTGTGGCTTCATAAGCTTAGTTCTGATTGGTCAATTCGATACGTGGGCTGACGCGACCCTCTACTAGGCCTTTTTAGACTCAGTATAGGAGTGAAATGGATAATATTGAGTCTAGGTTTACTTAGACTTTGTTTGTATTGACAAGGTTGAACTTGGGAGTTGGTTCCTGGTATCTGATTGATTTTTCGGATATTTTAGTTTATCTTCCATTTGCCTTTACATTTGCCAAGTACTGACATCCCAATCCCGCCCTGGTTTACAGTTGTAGTTAGTTGATATTTTAAAAGCTATAAATGTCATATTTTATCATATGTTCTTATAGGTAGACATAGTACCATTAGGAATAAGCTTGCGCGGGCCGGGCATCAAAGATTTCTTTCTTAAGTAAACGTCAAATGCTCCTGCAATTGAAAGGGAATAATTTATCGTAACTTGTTGATACGAGTTGCAATCAAATGACCAATGCGAGGTAGAGTACACTGTGTATGTGAGGTTAGAACCACTAGAAATAATTGATATCTTCAAGTCGCTTCCTCACGTACCTCAACTGATGATCACCTTCATAAAACAGGAAATGTATTTCTGTGTATAAACATTAGAGCATCAACAACTTTCAGAAACATATATTTTATATCTGCAGTAGAGCATATAACTATAATATATTAAAATCACTGAAGTTAAAGTGCTACATTTGGCAATCAAGTCGCTACGACAGTATTTCCTCATAAAAAGGACAAGATATGAGATTCTCGAATAATTATCGGAATGAATTGCTTACTCTAAATGACGAACATGTTTAACTAATACATAGGCAAACTTAAAGGTCAATTCATAAGGATTACCACAATAATGACATGTTAGTAAAATAGGTGTATGAAGGCAGATTGATTGATAATCCTGCTCCAGACGAAAGGAGGCCCACTGAATGCTGATTAAAGATCATCATCTGAAGTGTACGTGCTCTAGGTGGTGGTTCAAAAGGCAACTTAAGAGTTTTCTATGCCCACAAGGCGGCACAAATCTGGGATTTGCGTGCTATGTGTTTTCTTTAAGGCTACAAATTTCAATCGCAGGACGATCAATTCATATATATGGAAACTAATCAGTAATCAAAGATGTAATATCAATCAATATTTCATTAACTTGATTTTGGACGCATCCTTTTTTCTTAAAACATTTTGTCTTGATCTTGGCAAGTGTGGTCTGGGAGATTCTTGTAATCTGTAATGCATCAATAAACATGTTTTGTAATAAATGTTCGCGGGGATATCACAGGCAGACAGTAAGCACGACCGTATTAATCACTATATTGTTCGATTTTTGTTTTGTTTTATGTCGTTTGGATTGTTAATTACATCTTATTCACACATTAGACTGTTCACTGCAAAGACATTTCTTTAGCTGAACTTACTGACCCTATCCTTTTACATAACTTTCGGGGACAATATTAAATTATATATATTTATATAATATAATAAAATAATTATTAAATATATATGTTTATAAAACTGTAATAGTGTAAACGAGAAAGAAATGAAAATACAGATTTGATAAAAAAGAACGCAATATGACATGATCAACACTATATCTTAGCATACCATTTGATATTGAATGAAAAACATAAGCTTAAATTATTGAGAGATGCCTTATAATTTAACAAAAAGCAGTAATCCTTGCGCTCAATGGAAATTACTCCAAACTAATGAGAGATAAGTCTTATATTCTAATGTCTTACCATTGACTAATTTTTTTAACTGCAAGTAATTAACATATCTTAAGGTACGAATGGAAAAAATTCCTATCCATAACTTTCAATACATATCCACCATAAAACCTAAAATAAAAAGTTTTCAATATGACATCTATGACAATATGACAATATTCTTATCAATTGTAAACTTGTATACATAATTCTAAAGATATTCATCATTCATAAGATTGATTTATGATTTGAGATTTACTCTGTAGTCAGACGATAAACTGACTGTTATGATATGTTATGACACTTCAAATACAATTGTCATTATCTGCAACAACGCTTCTCAACGCAGGTTTTATTCCAATTTTGCGCCTCTGTTTATTCTCAGGACATTTGCCAGGCTTGTACCCAGAGCGAGTTTTATTCGAGTTGCCCAAAGGCTTATAGTGCATTTCACTGGTACTAACTAAAAAAGATATTTAACAATTTTTAAAAATGGTGTTGTACCTAAGATATCGATTGCTGCTTGTCACTTATGAATAGTGAAGCAAATCACCGAGGAATATTTTCATCACATACACACCACCATGTATGTTAGGTGCTCATGCCAGGTAATTTGTTCACAAAAGTTTTAGACAGCTAGAAAAACGGATTTTAGTATTTCTTTCACAAATAATCCAATACCTAAATAGTTTTCTCAAATTAAACACATGATTGCGTTTAAAACCCCACAACTTAATACGTTGTAAGTAAAACAGATATGGTCAACAACTAGGCTGTTGCTCAAGGCACAAAATGAACATCACCAAAGAATATTGAACCGTTGAGTCATGCAATCGGTAACAAGTCTTGAGAGCTTAACAATCGCAATTAAAAATTTTCAATGCATGCCAATCTTTGTGAACGAACTCCTTGAGTAGTGAGTATTAATATCTTTTGTGTCCCTGTGACCCCTAAATAAGGGCCACAGGGACCACGTTTTTATCTTCTTCTTCAGAACCGAAAGGCCTAGAAACCTGAAACTTGGTGTACGTACTTCATGGCTAGTGAGGATTATGATGTATAGACTTGGTGGCCCTGTGGTCCCCAAAAAAGGTCACAGGGGCCAAACCCCAAAACCCATTTTCTCCAGAACAAAAAGGTCTTGAAAGCTGAAACTTTGTGTACCAAATGTTTGTATCTTGTATATTCAATTGTAAAGTCTGCGTTAATATATTATGTTATCCTGTTCTTATATACTACAACTTAACAGTTGGGAGCGTTGATGCTGAAGTAATTTTAACTCAACTTATGTAATTCTGTGAATGTTATGTATTTCAATTAAACACTTTTAATGTAATGAAACGTCTTATCTAAAGATTCGGGAGAAGTTTATCAATCAGAACATGTCTACGCATGCAAACCTGAATAACTAACAATATCTGCACAAGATTGATGATAGTCCAAATGGCAGATTCATGTCAATCCGGTTCCTGAAATAGATATACAATTTACGTTTGTCATGTAATCTTATTTACTTTGTAAATGCATTTCTATTTTGGGGAAAGTAGAAAAGTGGAAGTGAATTACACTGCTATATAAACCAGCAGATTGATGAATCAAACTGCATGTTGAGGATCAATAGATAAAGTTTGCAGATTATTTTGAAAGTGTTGACTGAAACAATGATTTTAGACTTACTGTAAATGATCTGAAAAAAGTAATCACAGGACAATTTACAATTTCAAAAAGACTAATATTAGTGTAGCTATTAACATTAATTACGTTAATCAATAACACAAGAACTCATTTTTAAAAGTAATGCGACACGATATACATGTGTACTATAAACTACTGTATATATATGATATGATGATATAAAATGAATTTGAAAATGAATGAACGATATAAACAAAACCGCATCTTCGGTGACTGAATCAGACATGGTAATGTTTCCATCAGAAACATTCTAACGCCAGGACGAACACTTTGATTATGATCGGCACTTTCACCATATTGGAAACGTATGCAATTAATTTTGATACTTATGGTATGTTTTTAACACGTTTTTGTATTGTTTTTTTGTGAGGCTGTATTTTGTCACGTGTTTTTTCATCATGGCTTGCAATGAGATTGATCTAAAATCCCTTTTCCAAGCCGAAAACGTCATGACGTCATAACATAATATATGTTGTACCGGAACTAATGACAGATTTCTAAATGATAATTTAACAATAATCCCATGCAAAAAATGCAATATGTATTACTTTATTATCTGTCTTGAACATGATGTTTTGCGATATAAATACATCTAAGTTCATCTAAGAAACAAATACAATACGCTGATTATGATTCAAGAGCTCATTATAAAATACATGTAATAAAATCCACAAAAAGCAAACAGGAAAGATTAATTAGAAAAAACTATATTTGGTCCAAATTATACGATCTAGTGAAACCTAACTATATTTACAACAAATTTGGGGGTTATCGTATGCAACCTTTACTTTCGTTACCTAATTTGTAAAACTCTGGTTGAAATGTTGTTAACTATATATCACATTTCTAAGATATTTACATATTTTTCATATTTACAGTTCCAATAATCAGTTACAAGTTTCGAGTACATTTTATAGAAAAATATATGACATGTAGAAGTATCGCATTTATTTAAATCATTCAGTCCTTTATTATACTTTATATATTGTTGACATAGCACAGGATCCAGTGAAGATATAACTGCTGAGGTAATAATAATAGAGGTCTAAAAGGGCAATTATCTCCACTGCATGCATTTATACTCTTCGGGTGTTAGTACCGTCACGCCTGCTTTTAACATAATAACAGTCAGATGTACTTAACATTCGCCTATTGTATACTTGTGACATGATAATGATAGCTCTTTCAAGTTAAACACGCAGACATAATCAAATAGACAATGGTTAGGTATCAAATGACATACAGCTGCGATCCTTAAGTTTGTTCACTTACCTGCGTATTCTAGTGCAAATATTATATTATTTGGAATGTGTTTGGAGCATCCTGGCATTGCGAAAACGAAACGGATTAGTTTGAAATTTTATCATATTAGTTCAGATGCATTAACTTTCTTTATGCCTTACCTTACAATTATCCATAACTCTTTTTCTTTTTTCTCTATGTGAGAAACAGCTTTTGGCCAAAGTCTTGACTGCTTTAGTTGAGGTTTTAACCGTATGTTTTACTGATTGTCCAACTTAATACCTTCATACCTTGCAGTGTACTATAACAGGTTTAACATAGAACGTTTTAGCTATTGTTGGTATTTAGTTTTTAAAGGGGCAGTAGCGTGTTTTTAGGGGGAATATAAGATGATGTCAGGAAAATGAAAATAAATGGTTCCAATTGATGGACAATGTATTTAAACTAAATGGAGCACTAATAATTCAAATATGTAACGTAAAGTTTAGCCGTGCGATTCCGTTTTCTTACACAAAATGAATTAAAGGTGTTCACACAAAATGGCCGCCAATGGATTTTGTGGGAATCTTCGTACTTTGTCCTCTGACTATGGCTGATTGGCTTGTGTAATGAGATTTTTGACAGTGTCAAAATAATACATTTGGCATTAACCTACAATTATTAGTGAACATTTTAAAATATAAAATTATCAAAAAACGTGCTACTGCCCCTTTAAAGTCTCTCCTTGTGGTCTATCTCAACAACCCATGAAGTGATTTAAATATCCAGAAGGGAGACCTGAGGCACACTTAAACCTGATGACAATCTAGCAGTGACAAGGCTCTCCTGGTAACTGGAATACAATGGCATTATAAAAATCTTTCTTTGTTATTTAGCATCAGCCACATGGACTAACCAACTTTGAGCAACAGAACTTGTACTCTCTGATCTGCCAGAACAAGTTTGACAAATACGCAAGAGGTATTACAATGTTACATATAAAATCCTTGAAAACAATGTATCATACTTCATAAATTCTTCTCAAACCTCATGACCTGTACACATACGATCAGTTCTGCACCAAGTAACTTCCACAATTAACTTGTCGAGATGAGGTATCGTGCCTGAGGTTCATCATTGATTTAAACGATGAAGTTGCACTAGATGTTAATAATTGGTTTGAAATGCATAACCATATCAGGACCAAAGAACAAGGATGTTTGATCAGGCCATTGATTATCAGTCTGTCTATTTAAGTCAAATTTTAAAAAAAATGTTACAATTTGAACAGCTTGCCTTACTTATCTCTAGTTTCAAAGTAACACATTTTTGTTTTGATGAGAAAATGTGTAGTAGAGGAGTATTAATGTAATCTATGAAAACTATTCCTTGTTTGGAGATAAGTTGAAACATAGGTGCAACTGTACATCTTGTTAATTTCGCAAGATTTGCATTTTGATACTGCTTATATATTATTAAGTCTGTCCGAAATTAAACCTGGCTATATAGTATAGTGATACAATTACATAATAACGTTTGGATATGTATTTTCTCAAGGAACAAAAGGTATAACGATTATGGTTAAAACGTATTACTGAAAAGAACTTTGCAATGAGTATCTTTTATTTTTCAAGTAATATCATTGATAAACAATAGACAAATCCAAAACTTTGGAATTGCTATAATGTTTATTGTAAACAATGTGTGTGATACAACTATCCATATATCTATCATGTTTGGATCTCTATTGTGCATTCTATATGCATCAATATATTCCTATAGAAGAAATATGTAGAAATAATCTATTTTTAGTCAATATCGCAACATTCCTGTAATTATGTCACTAACCTTTATATAGTCCTGGGATGATATGTTCTTGTTCTTCATTCAATAATTAGTGATAGAGATCTGATCTAAGTCTTAAAGGGGCAGTAGCACGGTTTTAGGGGGAATGTAAGGTGATGTCAGGAATGAAAATTAATTAATGAATTGATAGACAATGTATGTAAACTAAATGAACCAGTAATAATTCAATTATATAACGTAAAGTTTAACCATGCGAATCCTGTTTCTTTCACAAAATGAATCAAAGGTGTTCACACAAAATGGCCGCCAATGGTTTTTATGTAAATTTGCATACTTTGTCCTCTGACTATGGAAGGTTGGCTTCTGTAATGAGATTTTTTGACACTTTCAAAATAATACATTTAGTATTAACGTACAGTTATCAGTGAAATATTTAAAATACAAATTTATCAACAAACGTGTTACTGCCCCTTTAAAATCGAACTTTTTCAAATACATACAAGTAATTAAAATAATTGCGGGACAAACACGTTAAGCTGACAATTGACAAGGAAATGTTTTACAATGTACATGTATTTTAAAGAAAATCGAGGTTATATCATGTTAGTTCTCACCAGATGTATTTTGGTTTGAAAACAAAATGAATGGCTGTTTTATATAACTATATCGTTTTATGAAACAGGTACAAAGGTTGTTGTAGAAAGAATAGATTTTCTTTAAAAAATCAGTCTAAACGTTTAACTCACACAAGTTTTAAACAAATTGCAATACTTGTTGATTTTTCATTTACTTTTTATATTGGGTATATATTGATCAGTGGTGTTATCTAGAATAAACACTACCTGTTCTTACATAATCCTTATCTCAATGTGTCCAATGGTCTCGTCAAACTAAAACGTAAGGTTGAAACTGTTAGAATAAGCCTATTTGTCAGTCAATGCTGTATGGGAGCGGACTGATTTATAATCCAACAAGTAGACGAAAGAAGTTTCACTGAATGATGATAAAAGACCATCGTCTGAAGTCTACTTGCCAAAGGAAGAATTTGCCGTGCTCGAGGAAGTATTTGACGATTTAAAAAACAATTTAAGCCCAACCAAGTGGCTAAAGTCTTACTAAATGGTTTTTTTTAAAGTACAGTAAAAGATAATCATGATCATCAATTCATTTATTTAAAAACAGCAATAATCAATTAGTGTCTATCAATATACGATCAACATGATTAGTTATGTGTGGAAGCAGCAAAAACCAACATTCGGGGACAAACTTACCTCTTGCAAGAGTACTATTATGTTTTCCCATCTGATACTAAACTTAACTTATTATTCATGTCCCAAGAAAGCACTGTACTGTAATAATCTGGCTAAATATATTTTCCAAGCACAAAAGAAACGTGCTACTTTTCTTACATCACCCTGATGCCTCATGTCCATAATATAATTGCATCACACACTATCTGTATATTTTATGGCGCTTCAGCCAATTTATTCTGTAACCCATGTACATGTATAATGGGCCGGTGGCCTTTTTACTGCAATAAACTCACTCTCTATAAGACCTTTCAGGTGAGGTCATGAGGTGTTTATGCAGATCACCAGCCGTTGGTACATTGACAACGACTAGATCTCAGGAAAATTAAATTTTAGTGAAAGGTGTAATGTTTTAGGTACACATTGACACAAAATGTATGCATTTACAATATACTGATATCCGGTGACATAAGTGTTTAACAAACGCATCAAGTTCTCAATTTAAAATATGTAAATTGGCAAACCTTTAAATGTCGATCTATCTCTTCTTGTTCATTTGCTATAATTGAATCCATGCATCTTGCATTGAAAATAACCAAAGCGTTTACTTTTGTCTTTTATATCTTAAATTGATCTTTCAAATTCCATTTCTATCTTTTAACGTTTTAAAAGGATGAAACTGAGTACAAATGTAATAAATCCCTAAGGAAAGTAAGATGTATTACTCGCTAACTGCTCATGTATATCTTTTATAAAATATAAATATCAAATATTACTGAGAATGCTGGTAAGCTAAGTAATGTGGTTTTTTTTACATATAAGGAACCATACATATATCATGTTTGACTTCCGATTGAGCTCATCCATATCGTATTATTTGGTTGTTATCAAATCATTGATCTGCTGAAAAATCTAGGTGTTGCTGATTGTTTTCCAATGCGGTCGCATACATATAGTTTGTGCATACAGTGCAGATATGAACGATATGATGAGATATGTATAGAATGTTTAACATCGTCAGGTATGAAGTGGAGTAAAATCGCACTAATTCAATTGCAGGGTGCTTCTTTTGAGTTATTAATTAATTAATTTTATGTGAAAGCATTTAGTAAACTTGAAAATGAAGTATGTAATAAACTCAATCTGCTGACACATTCTGCGAGTACAAAGTTCATTACATTTCGAACAACACAACAAGAAAAATGTGTAATTTATCATCCTCTCAATATCACATCCACCCACGTTTAAAAATCTAACATATATCTACTCATTAAACGTGTAACCTAATCTTCATTCACGTCCATCTGTAACATTCCAATGAATCGACACACGTGTATCATTTACTGCCAAATAACTTAAGTTGGATGAGGATCAGATGTAAATATGATATTTATTCTGTTCGTGACAAACGCGAACAGCCGATGGAAGTTAAAAAACTCACCCTTTCCAGAATCTAGAACAAGTTCAATAGTTTTTATTATATCTCTGAAAACTCAATTCAATTGTTGGTGATTTTTAGAACCAGTTGATGCCCCGATAATGTTAACTTCGCATGAATTATGTTTATGAGATAATCAACATAATATAGATATAAAAATATATATCCGGAAAATGTGAATCATCATTGTTCTTTTCATTTAGTTAACAGTGATTATACTACAGCTGCCAAGAATCCATCTAAATTTCAAGCCATAAAAGGAGGTTCCTTCATCTGTAAACCTGATTCACTTGACCTTTCCAGTTGACACCGGGCTTCTTTCAGACGTGTCATTGACTGTCAATGCCCAATTTAGTAAAAGATCAACTTCAATCTTACACAAGATTAATACTGATTATCGTGTCATCACAGCAAACTTCAGTCTATTTCAGCTTTTCAAAACGTAATCTTGTTGGCAGATTAATCACTTGTGAAAAATATATTTTTCAAATATTTCTGTTCACGTTTTCTTCACGAACTGGCTTAAATTTCCTGATAGCTGTTTGTAGTTGTGAAGTAAGATGTCCTAATGGTTATCGATTTTCATTTCCCTTTCCTTCTTCTACTTTTACTGATGACCTTTAAACTAACTGTTAACCAGAAGATTTGATTTCAATATTTAAACAATTTTGGTTTTTAATAAATTTAATGATGGACAAATGACATCACTCAACTCGTGTTACAAAAAGTGTTTCAGAAATGAAATGATTTGGTTGTTTGAGGATTTTTTATCCTCTTAAAATCTAAAGCGATATTGCTATGATCAAACTGAAAAGTCGATTTTTACGTTTAACTACAGAAGTTGACAGTTATGTCAAGCTTTGAAAATTATATTCATGTCAAACATTTAAGAAGTCCATTTTTCCTAATAATTGATCACTTATCACATGAAGTATCCCACAACTTGCACTACAGCATTGATCGAAGGAGAATTTAAGTAGATCATGTGATGTACATTATGTGCTGCATTGTTTAAAACGTATGAAGCTTGAATACAAAAAGTAGAAGACTTTACAAAAAATGTGACATTCTCTTAAGCCTTATAGTGTAAATTATCCGTTAAATCCATCTACTCTTTCTGATAAGCCTTAAAGGCATTACATGAATAAAAGGTATGTCAACCAAAATAGACATGTACTGTTTCCTCTTGCTTGTGCAATGGCACATAGAAAGAGAGGTAATACTATTATTCGTTCAAGATTGGCTTAAATATGCTCATTTAACACATGATGTTTATATCCAAATTTGGATCCGAAATTGTTGACATGTGTATTGGAAGTTGTATGTATAATGTATGTTGTATGTACAAATAAAGTAAACATGAGCATCTATAACTAACCAGATTACCGACATTTGGAACATATTTCTGTGGTATTTTGTCATACTTAACAACACAATAATGCATATCCTTTGCATTCTATATAGTTATGACATATTATTTTAGTTAAATGCTAACACGACATTAATCTGCTTTTACCAGTAAATGCATTCAAGTTCACGAACCTGTCAACCTGTCAGTTTATATAGTCCAAGTGAATCATATCAACGTCCCTATCCTTCACACCATTGACATGCATTCCTATAACATGCCAATACCTTTGGAACGTAAATGAGATTACGTGACCAATATAACTTGCGAATCTATTTTAGGGACTTGATTTAAATGGAACTGCCACCTCGACTATCACCAATTCTGTGCAGAGATGGAATGTAATCTAGGTCCGTTTGTGTGTTCATGTTCTCAATTATCACAGCCCTGAAACGTTTAAGACAATATGCCTGTTTTGAAATTGTCGCTTTGCTAGTTGTACACAATAGATTTTCCCGATGAAGATAAATCATACTTTGTTTAAGTGCAAACAGTGCTGTAAAGCGACGGTCAACATTATTTGCTCCTTTACATTCGCAACTAAATCTATTCAAGACAAAATTAATTAAATTGTGCTGTGGAATTGTGTGTGAAATGTTTTCAGCTGTTTTTTCTGTTTCCTAGAGAACTCATCATCAAAAAAAGTATTCTTTTACATTTCAAAAATACTAAATTTACAATCAGCATATCCGGTGTCAGTTTAAATATTTTTTGCCGTGTATAACTAGACTGGAAATATCTGACATCATAAACATATCAGTAAACAGTTTAAAGATTATATGCTCTTACTTGCTCTGAAATCTTGAGAGATTTAACAAAAGCTACTTATATTTTCCTCTTTCCAGTTGATATTTACATTATTTCAGAGTTTTTACTCTCTCACTTAAACTATGTTAACCCTTCCATTTGGACACATTGGCTCATATTAATTGTTCTCTTGTCCACTTGTTTTCATCCAAATGAGTTTTGATAAAGAACACTAGATAATCACATTTACTCTCAGATTGCAGTGGGTGTACAAACAAGTAACTGTGTTCGAGCAGTAAATGAGATTACATGACCAGTGTAAATAATGAAGGTATTTCAGGAAACTCATTTAAGTGAACCTGCCACCCTCCGTCTTATCTGTTTGCACAAACATTCGTTGCATTTGCGTTGATCTGAAGTTTGTTGAACATCCAATGTAAATCACTTCTCTGAATACATCAGTTTTTATAGTTTGTGTTCCGATAGATTGCCCTTTAGATAGATTGTTTGGAAGAAATATATGTACACAGATAATAATTTCATTTCACGCACTTTATGCATTGGCACCAATTAATTTGTTTTACCCTCTGTTTGACAAACTGGTTTGCAAAATGTATTTCATGTTTCCTTCATCGTGATTTAAACAAAAAATATTTCGAGAAATTACACTGATGGAAATTTACTATGTATTGTCAAATAGTCATTGTGTGACATTATTTGCGAGATATTTGAGAAACCGATGTGAGAATTCTTACTCCTCTTTGATTTTTTTTCTGTTTACGACTTTTTAAACATTTTTTTGATAACCTATACTTCCTGAAATCAGATGTAAAGTAGACATCACTCATTCAGAAATATGATTAACGATGACACTATATAGATAGCAATTATTATATATAATTGTAGCACATACTGGCAAATCAAAAATTGTTTACACATATTATATGTAGAGCGTTGCCAACATAGCATTAAAAGCTCCCTATACCCTTTTAAAAAAAAAAAACAATTCAATAAGCATTTTTTGGAAAATTTGGAAAGAAAAGCAAAAGGGTGAGAATCACTGGCTTTGCTTTTGTTGCAAAATCACGTGACAAAAAGATCAATCAAATGCTCCTAATCGAACACTGACATAACCACTAAGGAAAAATACATTTAAACCATAACAAGTCAGACCACAAATCCTCTGTAATCTCTGAACAACTGTGTTTCAGGGTTACAAATTTCAGCATAATTGCCTTCGAATTCCTGATTCATATTGACATTGTGTTTTCATATTTCAGACATTTTATAAAGATATTGAACAAGGCCTATACAGGAAAACCTAAGAATTTTTTAACGTTTGAAAACTGATCACCTTGCAGAAGACCTTTGTTTATGTTGTGTTAAAGTGTCAAATGATAATTGTCTTTATTGCGATGTACATAAGTACAGGGGAACCTCGGAGAAGTGAGATCAGTGCTGTTCGATGTATCCACTGTAGTGCAAGAATCACTTAACATTGTTTTCAGCTCTGTGCTCTGTGCAACATTGACAAATAGATTTCAGGCGTTTTATATTGATCTCACTTACCTTGACCTATACAAACGGAATCAGAAATAAATACATCAGCATAAAGTAATCACAAACTGAAACGACTTTTATTCAAAAAGTATAAAAGAAAATGAGTCTAAGAAAGGTATATCAACCACTCTACAATAAACTGTACAATGGAACAAGTTTTTTGGCATGAAAGTTTTTAGTTTCAGAAATTCAATTTGAGTTGGGATAAAGAAAAATACAGGCTCTCAATTAAGATCGTTTGCTAAACACAAATGGAAGCAGAAAAGAAGCCTCATTGTTTATTTGTTACCAGACATCCATCAGATACAGCACCCTTTAACAAAATCATTAGGTCATTGGAGCTTCTACCTTACTAGAATTCTGGCATTTAATAGGTTAACAACTCCAGGGTAATTCAGTCATTTCACACTTGAAGTGATTCTCTTGCCCCGAACAACATTCTGGAAAAGGTTTATTGGTGTCAATCTCCAATGGCTATTGAAAAATGACCAAGGGCGAATACATGAATAGATACGGACTAATTAATTTGGGTGAAATGAGGTTAACTATGTTAGTTGGTAGCGCCCGGTAACTGTGAGCCTTTGAAGTTCAGGACTTGCTAAAGTGATAGTTGCAAGAAAACATGACCGTTACACACGTGATGTATGCTTTAGGATAATTAGAGGCTGAAATTTCTTACCAAAACTGAGATCTTTTTCCTGTAAATGTTCTCGATATAGAACAAACATGTCTTCCGCCTTTCATGTTAACGAAATTAAAACTACTTGTCAAGGGTTTTGATGAAAGGTTGCTGTTCATTGTTAATCTACTGGAACTAATGCTACTATATTCCCTGATATATTTTATAGTAATGTCATCTGAACCAAAGATTAACCAAATATGTCACGTCGTTGTGGAACTGATGACATTGTTCATACCATCACCATTTAATCATTTATTAAACTATGGCCAAGGGATGGCATAAAGAAGTTCCACCCTCAGATCAGAATAAATGTTTCATTGATAGTTCAACAGGTTTCATAAACTATATTTTAAAAGAATCACTTATCACTGTACAGTTGACAGTTTAGGTTCTCTTCCGAAGCAGACAACAATAACTAGCTCGATGTGCTGCCGTGTAGTCATCATATTCACAATTCATTGTCAATGATGGCCATTTAATCTATGACTAAAAGTTCGGCTTTACATTACTGACTTGTTTTAGAAGCTAATTGTATTAGTTTATGGCAATAGTATTGGTGTATACAGAATACACGATGTACATCTTCGCAGTTTAACCTTTGTCAAATTCAAATTCCCCTGCTGAAGGTCCGTGAAATTCAAAAATCTACTAACATCCCTCAAGACGTAATTCACAACGAGACTGTAACAACAAATATATTATCTTCTAAAGCCAATTCCTTACCAATGAGTAAAAGAGTAAATAACATTTTTAATAATAACATACTGGCAATTAAGAAAGTATAAGTGATATATTGGCCATCTTTCATTCTCTCCCCACATAGGCAGATCAAGTCATGAAATGTTGATACAGCCTCTGTCTCCCTGGCGGAGAAAATTGCACCACAATCCATTTGAATTTCTTTATCTAATGACAACGCTTTTCGCATGGAGGGAATTGTTCATTTCACAATGCTTTTGCCATGATTCAGTAGCCAAAATGATGATTTTAGACCAGCGTCTCTGATTGCACAAATAACTTTGCCTCCAATCAGGCAGCTCCCATTCTATCCCACAACGTCGGCTTAAAAGAACAGAGGCTGTATCAACATTTCATGACTTGATCTGCCTCTGTGGAGAAAGAATGGTCGTTTTTGTGTATAAAAATTTACCACAGAAAAAACAGGAACACAAATGTACTCCATACTTAAAAGAGTTGTAGGTTTTCGTAAGTTAAATGAAATGATATAAATATTCAAATGTATACCCTGTGTATACATATATGTCAAAAAGCGCAATTATATCAAATTGAAAGAAAATAATATAATTGTCATTTATATCCTGTATTTTTCCTAAAAACACTCACATTACTCATATTTGCAAATTTAGATATCTTGCGAATCCTTCAGTGTGAATAAGTGTCTCATTTTCCTTAACACTGACAGAAAATACTCACCGTGGCTAAAAATCAGATTATTTGGAGCTCAAGTTCGGTTTGGGAGAATGAGCTTCGTCATTACTTGATAAACGGAGATAAGGGCTTGATTCCTTGTGTACAACAAGATATGATATCTTCTTTGAGAGGCATTTTAGAAGTTGGGATGACAATAATGCTGAGGAATATATGGATGACAACTTCTTTGTTCATTGTATGCGACGTTTCGACACATATTCTTGTGTCGAAGAATCTGTGTCGAAACGTCGCATACAATGAACAAAGAAGTTGTCATCCATATTTCCTCAGCATTATAAGATATGATATAATGACGTATGTCTGCAACTTGAATAGAGACTCTATTCTCTAAACTTTTTTTACTCACAAAGATATAAACGTACCTGTTTTGGAACGATGGCTTTTGGTTGCATTTGTAGCTCGGCTGCATTCTCCAAATTAAATGAAACGATCCTTGTCCTTAAACCAAGTTTACAAAAAGCATCCCTTTGAGAGTATCCTCGCTTTCAACAAAATATTTTACACAAACATTCAATATGGGTTTGGTTTTAATGACGCATGGTTAAAGGTTATTGGATAATCAACATTCACATTTGCGATAATTTGAGAAATACATAAAACTATTATCTATATCATTTTTCTTATCAAAACCACTCCCATTATTCACACAATTTATGTTTTCAATTTGAAAAGAGACTAATTCTCTAAACTGTTTTGCAATTGCGTACCTGGTTTGGAATCGAAGCTATGTGAAGGATGCCTTTTGGCTGATTTTGTAGCTCGGTTGCATTCTCCCAGTTAAATGAAACGATGCTTGTTCTTAAACCAAGTTAAAAAATAAAGGCAGTCCGTTGAGTGTATCCTCGCTTTCATCGAAATAATTTACACAGACATTCATATAATGACACATGGTTAAAAGTTATAGAATAATCAATACTCACGTTTGAGATAATTTCTAAAATGTGTTATTTCAAACGTGTTATTTGCCATACTAAACTTCAATGTAATCACATATTTTGCTCTAAATCGCCAACGTTTAAAGACGAACTTTTATCTTAACTACCGTTACAAGATGTGATTTATATCCTACAATGTTATCAGTTTGCTGAAACTCATTTCTTAAAGTGGGAGATGTGAAGTTGTTTTGGCACCATTCTTCACTCTATCTCCCTCAAGTAGATGTGTAAATTAGCTGAAGGATACGTTATCTCTTTCTTCATGCCTTTAACGTCATGTAAATAACCATGCGTGTTGTCAATGTAGTCAAATCAGTATTCATCAGTCCGAAAGGGACAGTTATGTGTTTTGTGTTGATCCTTGTTTATCTGCAAACAATCACATTGCGTACATTACTTCATGATCTATACGAAATATGGCGTTACTCCCGACCCGATTCTATCAATCTACCTTAAAGAAATGTATACTTTCACAAAGTTTCACATTTCATGAAACATTCTTGAAGGAACTAAATGTAGAATAAGCACAAATGTTTTAAAAATTAACATATCAATCTTCACACATCATAATAAATCATTTCACTGCTTCTATTTGAAACCGGCACAGCAATAGTCAACAATAATCAAAATCAGATAGTTGACGTCATCCATTGATTTCAGGTGGTACTGGATTAACACCATCATGAAAGGACTCCAAAATATTAGTTTATTGTATGGTAATCATACAACATAAATATATAGATACAAATGATCTCATCGTTTATTATCTGCATCATGAAAATGATCGTTTCAGAGGTATATCCAATATATATCACTGTTTTTTATGTCCATGTTAAATCTCTGCTCTAAGTGATCTACATTATTCCAGCATTTGTATTTTTGAATGCAGCCAACTAATACGTACCACTATTTGTACTGCGCCAATGTTGAGGGCAAAGCAGTGCCCTCGTTTCGTAACACTGTATGACTTCCAATTAGATATCCGTTTTCTTTGCTGAGATGCAAAGGGCCCTTATCGAGGAGCTATTCTTTGTTCTTAACAAACTACATGTCTTAAAATGATTCTTTTAATTATGATTTGGGACGTCATTGACTTTTACAGACATGAAGCTTTCGGCAAAAATCTTTAATTGGATTCGCACAGACACTCAGCACTGGTGATGTAGTGTTCAAACTTCCATTGCGGGTCGTGCTGTTAGTGATGCTCGGCGGAGCAGCTAATCGTGAAGTATCATAGAACAGTTCAAAGTTGACATTTCATTTTGTACTCCTATATATTGGGGATAAACGTTGAGAGAGGCAATCAGTCACCCTGACAGTCAATGTAGAGAGGTGTTTATTATGTCTGACCTCCGACCTTCCAGCATGCCTCTGGGTACACTGCTCAGAGATACCAGACAGCATATTTGGACTCCAATTATTCCTACCCTTTCACGCCTATTGAATACAGCAAATTCAAAGATTATTTTACGCTCGAAACAATAATTGAAATCAGTAAATGGATGAACTCCAGACAATTTATGTACTTTTAATATAGCGAAACGAACCTTCACAGACCTATGTTTTTTCTATTAAATACAATTGTCAACATTACAACACGGTCATTTAACAGTTAGTACAAACGTAATCTTCAGTTTCATATCTTCATTTCGTTTGCAGTGAAATGCTAATTTTCCACGACTGTGGTCATCTATTGAAATAAGACATTCACGAGAACCAAGACCAACTATCTGATGCAATAGGTACTCTCTGTTTCAGAAAGTGGTTTCATATTCCCATTGGTAGATCATTCATACCATGTCCAAATCTAAGATTTCAAAAGTTAAACTTTAAAGATAATGAAGCGACCCCTCATAGGCAATTAAGTTTGTTTAAAGGAATTTTCGTTCTTGGAATAAGTTTATGTTACACTTCTCCTTAAATCGTACAAAATGATTACTTAACGGCGGCCAATTTAATAACACATTTTTGAAACGAGTAAGTGGTTTTGCATTTAACGAGAGAAAGTGGGTGTAATACCGATACCGTAAGCGAGTTATTAAACTTAACAGGGTATCAGACGCTGAATAATTCTCCTAAAGATATTGACATGACCATTGCAGTCGCCCGCGAAGATTTAAGACCATCCTGACGATCATTCGATAAGCGCACGATGTTACAAAAAAATTTCAGCATTTTTATAAAAAAAAAGATTAAACGGGCGTATAATGAAAATATTTGTCAAATATCAAGCGAAAAAAGCATATGGCCATTTTCTCCGAACCACCTTTTTATCAATTGAGTTAGCGATATACAGTTGCACCGAAGTGCAATTGGTTGAGGACCCTTATTATCTTTTATTCAACATCATTTGGCAATTCGTCATATTGACTAGAAAGCGATAATAAGGTACAGAAGTCAGTCCAATAAATGATAACATTAGCATTCAATATACACTGATGTACATTATATAGTTAATACCACAGTTGTTTTCTAGTTATCAAATATCACTTCCGGGTGTCTGGTTTATGTCTTACCGAATATCTTTGTTTAGTAAAAACAAAATCTATCTCTTTCTTTAATGTAGACACAAATACCTACCTAATCTCCTGTATTCCTGTATCATTCATATGATAAAACCATCTAAGGTGTAAACATTATTTTGAATCTCAGTGTCCATCAAGTAACCTCGAACCATGACTACAGATACGATAGGCAGACCGAGCTGCTAGGAAATATCTATTGTTTAGGCAGGTTCATAATAAGTGCTCGTTAAGGATGGTAGATTGTCTGTCTCGTGTTACATTCAAAATATCGATACACGTTCTCTTTAGTTGTCTCGTTATGGTTTACAGACGATGTTCGTGAATACCGCATGCTTCGCCTGCAGAGGTGTTTATCACATCGTGTCTGGAGGGGTGGTCATGGAATCTGGTTATGTAATCTGCAGTCTGAATAACGGAACTGCAGCACGCTACTGTCTGTCCTTGTTACAACAAATGATATCAAGTCTGAAACAACCCCACGATGTGGACTGAAACGTTTACAGGATAGGAAATAATATCCCAACTAGCCCTCAGCATTATCCATTGGTATTATGAATTCAATAGATATACGGGTAACTATCATGTCTACTTTTCTTTTAGTGATTGTACTGACAAGCTACTAATCCGACATATTACATTTTATTACACCACGCTCCAGTTAATTTCTCCTCACTTACAATGTCACCAAGTAATGGACGAAGTACAGGGAGCTACCTGCCTATCATACAATGGAAGATAAACTCATCAACTGTCACCCTCTCGTGACTTCCAGTAGCGGTGATCCCTCAAGTGGCTACAATAACATACCTGGTCAATAAATGTAGACTGTTGCAGTATATCACACTGTCGTAAATGATGAGGGAGCGTATCATTGCAGGGTCTATCATATCCGCAGCAAGTGGTTTGATTGAGACGTTATCTTGAAGGACTACAGATGAGTGAAACGTCTCAGACAACAGACCAGCCTTCAATGAAAGGCTTATCAATATCACATGCTCGTCAAACCAGGAATACTAGAGCATACATACAACATGCCTACAATATTGGTTTAAGATAAGAAAAATCGATTTTTGGACAACAATGCAGCTAATATTGTACAGTTTCATAATGATAACGAATTTTGTGAAACTTAAAGGAGGTTAAAATTGTATAAACTACTTTCATAACGACCTCCAAAAATGTAATAACTACTTCAGTGCAGAAGTCGACCTATTTAAGAATCACATCAGCACCGTTGGAGTACGGCACAAGGATATCCTGTTAAGGTTTAATGGGATAAAGAAAATTAGATGAGCTTATTCTATACAGAGGGAGGCTAAGTGCAGGCTAGTGATGCTGTATATCATAGGTTTATGACAGTAATCTACTTATGTTGTGGCACATTATAGTAGTGCGGTAGTCGATCAAACACAAAGTTGTCATTTACCGGAACTACACTGCACGATAATGCGTGACATGTGATATCGACATCGACTGAACGTATTAACAAGCATATTCGCAAAACGTCATTTTTACTTTAAAGCAAAAGTTCTCTAGTTGTCTCTACACTTGATACTAACTAAACACATAACAACAGAATAAAAAAAGACGAACTATTAACGAATTAATTGATGGAGAAACTGTTCACTGAACTAAACGTGTGTGATTGTCATTAAACGCAATAGATTTGGCTTTACGAGATATTTTTCCTGTTCACGTATTTGAAATATGGTGAGTTAAACTTAACTTTTATTTATACGGTCCCGTTACACAGTGTCATAAACTCTCAAATAAATGATCTATAATATGCCTTCGTCCAGAATTAACACATGTTGAAATACGGAGACACATTCGACAAGAAATGTAGAAGGTGCCACCGACAATCCGGAAAGAGTTGTGTCCCTTTTGTACTTAGTGGGAATCGAGGAAAATGTATCGATATCTACTTTTAAAAACTAATCATGAATATTGCAATAATACGTATTTATATTATTTTATATATTCAGTTTAATTAATCTCTTGTTGCTATGATCGTTTCAGAAATTTCCAGTACCTATACCATCAAATAAAGTTCAAACAATCATTCGTAGAGATTTTATGATACTTCACAATTTGTCTCTTTCACTTTCTTTTACTTTTTTAATCGTTCGCAATTGAAAAACATGTTAAACCACTTGTCACTTAATGGTTTAATCTTGCTCAAAAGTCTTCTTATAAACAAAATGGCTGCATTTATGACCTGGAAAATAATTTTACCGAAATATGAACTTTGACTTTCTGCGGATACGTGTATATTTATTAGTAACCGCTGATTAAATATTGTTTCTAGTAAATTGTTTTGAAGAACCTTTGACTCTTTATAGAGGTCTCAGGAAAGAGGATAAATAACAAAATCCCATACAAAGCAAAATGGAAGTATCTACAAAGTATACTGAACCACAAAGAACTAAAATCATAAATAGCTATAAACTCTCATTAAAAGAGTACAAATTGAAAAGGTAATATCTAACAAAGTTGAAAACAAAGCAGTGCCGTTTAGCGCGTATCGATTAAGTGCTCTATAACGAATAACATTATCATACTGGTTGAAGTTGTTCCCCTTCAGACAACATTTATAAACACGATTACCTCCCTTTGACTACTGAATGGCAACATATTCCATAAAGACTGTAATAACAATGGTGCATTTTGGGATTCAATCTTGAAATACGTTTATTTATTGCTGAAGTTTACTTAACCGTTGAGAATTAAAACATTAAGCCTCTTACTTACATATTTTATTATATATTATTACCAAGTTAAAATATTATTAAGACATGCTTTTATTTCTGAAATAAAATGTGAAAGTCAATGTTAATTGAAATCATCTGTCATCTTAAGTGATGAGAAAGAGCATAAACTTCTATGAGAGATTGCATATAAACTCTTTGAAAAGTGTTCACCATTAAATAGTCTTATAATCGTTGTCGAATAATACAAGATATTTTGTCACAGATCTGGAGCTACTCTTACCTACGAGGGCAGTCATACCGAGGTTCATATTTTTTATATGTTGCCCTAGGGCAAAATATCACTGTTTCATTGTGACATCACGTTAAAAACATGCTTTGACGTCACAATTCACCTATGACGTCACAATCTATACAGGTCGGCTGCGGCTAGTCCGCCTATACTGAGAAGTAGGTTTTGAGTATTTTCTTTAATTTTGGGACTACGGTAATAAACAGAATATTATATTCGTGCCCAGTACATACTATGTTAACGACACTCGTGCCTTAATACCAGTATTTTGCTAGCTCTCGCTCGTGGCACTCGTGTCGTAAACATAGAATGACAAGGACACTCTTATATAATATCCTCTATATATTGCGATCCTTGCAACTGTCCTCAGCAAAAGGGTACACTATAAAATATGCACTTTCTATCCCCCAACCTAAAAAAACACACAATAAAACCAAAATTGGTCTACAAATAAGTGCAAATCAGTTCCTTATATTATCTTATTTGATTTTAAATGTGAAATTTAACAAGCACAAATTTGCCCTTTAACTGACAGCTGAGTAGTTTTTTGTGTAATATAACATTGATTGAATGCTACTTTTGGCGCCACAAGTATTTTTGTTGTAAAATGCAATTTCAGTTTTAAGCTACAATGAATTACACCAATCATTCAATCATTTGTCGTTATTATTTTCTCCGACACTTCAATTTTAAGCTGTTGCGTAAGATTATAAATTTCCCTGAATGACCGAAAGACATTCCTGAATCGATTTTGTTATTAACGTTCGTTGGAGAAACAATCTCAGAATGTATCTAATGGAATTTTCTGTTTTAATACTTGGTATACTGTGAGCAAAATTACCTTAAACCAGTTGTTTTGTAAATACCTTTAAAATGTGGCATATCGATATTTTATCATTCGATCCGTTTGCTGAATATATAGACAAATAATTTAATTAAACTAACTCACAGATTCTAAAATTGTAGGCATTTCAATTTTGGATGAAATAGATACTGAAAATTCAATGTCCTGCTAGCCTCTCATCAAGCATAAAAAGTGCTTTTGCGTATGAATGTCAACAAGGGATCAAACATGTTATTTTTTATTAAAACAATAGAACCATTGGCTCCGTAGATCATCAGGCTTCATATCAATTTTGGTTTAGGGTGTTGCAAATGTAGTTAACGTATCAGGGGCCATATGTAGGACCTTAAGCTACAATCTTTTATCCTCACTAGTCTAGGAGTCTGTACACTATGTTATAACCTTCTATGCCTTTTGCTTCTGGAGAAGAAGAAGAAAAAAGGTTTATAGGGCGTGGTGTCTGTGTCCCTTATTAGGGGTCAACACTCAACAGGGTCACAACAGTTAAAATTTGACAATTCTCACTGCTCAAGGAGTCTATACAGAAGATTTCAGCTTTCTAAGCCTTTTGGTTGTGGAGAAGAAGAAGAAAATAGGTTTTTAGGGGGTGGCCCCTGTGGGCCTTATTAATTTTCAATCCTCACTTGTCAAGTTTCAGCTTTCTAGGCCGTATGCTTCTAGAGTCGAAAATGCACAACGTTTACAGAAGGACACACGTTTGACACCAGGCCATGCCATAAGCCAATCGGGCCTTACAGGCGTGCATACAAGCGATGTTTAGTTCAATTACCAAAATTGTTATATCTAGAGTTGTCAATACATCAAATAAACCAAAATATTCCAAGAGCACCCAAATTCATTTGACAAAATATGTGGTGCCTTATTACTTTTGTGTGTGTATATAACACAACTTTGCTATGTAGGTAAGTAACTAGTTTACTTAACTGTCACAATAAATTTAACTGTCCGAGTGCAGATTGTCATTAAATGAAACCACAAAACGTCGTTGTAAATACCAACTATTATTTGGAGGGGGGGTGGGGGGGACTGATTTAAAGACATTGGGTTGGATATTTCATCAGACTGTACCTACAATAAACCCGAGTTGCAATTGTTTTTTAATGGGCACTTCCCTGGAAGCCATCAGCTCTACCACAGACTCATGAGATGTGGACACGCTAATGGCCTAGAGGCGTTGCATTGATTTTTCTCCATGTTACGGTTGATATTTTTTGTATCGGCATAGAATGAGGTAAAAGTTCCTTCCTCTCACACTTCCCTGTTTAAGTTGCAAGTCAAGGCGGCACATTATTCTTGATGGACTCTAACATCCTGACAAGTGGAGTTCTCGCCTCGTTTCAACTCTCGTTTTTTTTAAATGGCGGTAATGTGAAATACAGCTAATTGATTGCGAAGAATAAGTTAGATTACAAATATTGATTCGTATTATGAAGCTTGTGGGAGGCTTTTACAAACACCAGATTGATATTGCGAAGCTTGCTTGACAGTAATCGGACAAATACTTGGCATGTTTGTACATTACTTCGGGTTTAAAATTGATTCGTTTGTGAGGTTGTGAACTCATTAAAAATAAATGTTCTCTTAAAATATTTTCGGAAAGAAAACGATGAGCATACCTGTTTATACAAAATGTTATAATGATTAATGATTCACACATTACTGGTAATTGACAGTGAAAATTACATGCATTAAAGTAAACACGCTTACGAGGAAATAAGGAAATGAATGTTGCAATTAAGGCAATAACTTGTCTGAATACAACTGATAATAAAGTGTACCAGCAGCATGTTCTTAAATGTTCCTATGGTACTCTTATATCATTAGCTGACATCGAGAAAGAACAACTTGATATTTCAACATGCATCGATTGACGAACCGAATATGCTTTCTGTTTCGATAGTGAATACAATCTTTCACATGATTGTATTTAAAAAAAATTTATTCGGTAATAAAAATTCACATGACATATACAAATGTCTAAAATATATCTTTGTAACGTCATTATCCTAGTTTGATTCAGACATCAATGACATGTGATATGCATATTGATGGACTCACACTTCAGAGAGATTGAGTGCGTGGAGGGATCACGACAAACGACACCATGAAGTGAATTAATTAAGATGAAGCTAACCATTGTGTTGTATCTTGTGAGAAGCTTTCATGTATCGCTTGGTTCAGGTCATCGGGTTCGGAATTTGATATTACATATCCACGATCTGCCTTTAGAATTCATGTAATTTAGTACTTGTTGATTGCCAGTCATTGGTTGGCACATAGGGAGGTGAGAGGTCTACCATCGATATATGGGCGAATTACATCCGTAAATGAACTTCAAGTAAAGTGCTCCTTGGGCGTCTGTCACTAACTTCTGGAATTTTGATTTTTTAATCAAATTATTAGTATATATCAAAATGATAAACTTGCAAGGTTATTGCTATTCAAAATATCCTTGTCATATCCTGAGTGTGATATGGATCTGGTTCACTTAAATCGATGAGTATCTTCTAAAATATGTTGTGATTTATTTTAACCTCTGAGCACTGACCATCGAATATACAATCATTGCCTGGGGGAGTTGATGATCAATCTTAGTAATCAACAGACTGTATCAAAAACGGTGCACTGACATACTGTAGGATGATGTCTAGACAATTTGCCAATATCATACGGTTTAATCTTGGCCATCAGCTTTAATATCTTTCACATTTGTAGTGACTCATTTTGATTTGATGATAACCACACAATTTATCAGCCTGACAACTCTTATATTTAAATAAACAGCCGGCAGCAATATTTCACATAGGAAGAAATTAAACTCATTTGAAATGACTATTTGATATTTAATATCAACTGGGTCTTATTGATAAAGACGGAAACGACATTAATACTACTCTAATATGGTTCTTTTACAACAAGTCCGTATCTTCCATAAGAGTAGGATAAATCGACGAAGTTTCAACGAATCAACTAAAACAACTTAACATACTAATTCCCAAAAATAGGAGCCATATCTCTGAGTTGAAATTAGAAAATTGAATTCATTAAATATCTTTCCTCATAAACAACGACTGCTCCGTAGAAAGAGATTGGCATATCTGACCAATGGAGCTGTCGATAGGAAGAACATTCTTATTTGTCACTTTAACTTTAATTCGTCGAATTATCATCACTCAATGCTATCTGAATGGGAAGAAATCGAGAGTCTAGTTACACGATCATCAAAGAGTCATAGACAGTGAACACATCAAAGCAATTCAACTGTCAGATTAAAAGACTTAAACTGTTTTAAAAATGTATTCTTATTGCAAAAAGATATATTTATAGACTAATATTAGATTCCTTCTTCTAGGTTTCATAAAATTGATAACATTATTCTTAACTTAGTAAACTGAACGAAATATGTACTTTAAATGTTTAGAACCGTATGAAATATGCAAATACGCCTTTTACCTATAGGGTACTTAACATTGGATGTTGAACTGAATTTTATGACATATTTTTTATTTTTACAAATTCAGACAGGTTGTTCATCTGCTTGATAAATATGTCATTATTATTGCAATATGAGTATTACATCGCCAATGCGTGGATTTGGTTCCCAATAATAGGTGTCTATAGCTAGATTTTACTTCATCTTTTAGGTGCAATACGTCAAATTCTTGTACTCTTTCTAGAGCATTGCCTATAGTATGTCAATCCATAAAGTAAAGAAATTCCTACAGATTATTAGATAATTTGCCTAATGTATCCTTCTACATCCATGAAGTATACGGTGCATCATTCACCAGTTCTTTGAGTGCTACATACAGTAAATTTCAGAGAAATGAGACAGGTACCTCTGAATCCTCCTTGACAACTGATTTTGATTAAGTGTAGGACAGAACTCGAAAGCTTTTAGTCTACCAAGTTTAGCATGTGATTGATAGACACGTGTAAAGGAGATATATCATTTTAGAAGTAGGGGAATTCGAGAAAGGACAATCATGGAGCAGTTTAGTCTAACGTGTACACAGCTTTGCATGCTGGTTAGTCTCATCAATCACTGCACCCCTTAAACGAGGCCTCTTTAACGAGAGTTAGAAAGTAATCAATAGGTCAATACTTACCTCTTAAGAAATAAATGTTTAATGTGGTCAACTGTGCATATGTGGAACAAGCGTTAAGTGATTTTCAACCTATGTATTTCATTTATCATAAACTATCATGTTTTTCATTGTTGTTTTAGAGATTTAACATAGGTTTTGGTATAGTATGACATTGAACGAATTCTTCTCTGTTGCAGGATACTTTCTTTTGTAAAATCTTGTTATTAAGGCTCTTGGACACCAACCTTTTTCTTATGTTTTTATGTTCTTAATTTGTAAACTTGAAAGTATAATACAATAAACAAGGTACTTCGTTTCTTACCCCTTTGACTTACATGTCATTGCCTATCCAACATATAACATGGTATCCAATAAATTGATTGTATAATCCAATGAGGCAAATCAAAGTGTTTTTATGAAAACAATATGTATTTTGGATGATGGTGATGATGATGAATTTTCATATATTCTAGGAGACAATATGTAAGTATTGGTAACACTAGAATTAAAACATATTCCAAACTAACAGATAGGCCATTTGTTTATGCACTGCATTGACTTTCCCAGTTCTTTAGGTTATTGTTCTGCTCAGAAGGAAGCATAACATCCTTCCGTTTACATGAAGATGACCAGTGTTAGAAGCTGCTGCATATTGATCCTTTCAGAAGAAACAGAGGTATCGGTAAAATGTAGCTAATTGAGCCTGAGGAACATGTTTTTGATACTATTAAGCTTGCAACATTCTCTCCCCACAGAGGCAGATCAAGTCATGTTGATTTAGCCTCTGTTATATTACGCCGAGTTTGTGGGATAGAATGGGCGATGCCTGATTGGAGGCACTCAAAATCATTTGTGCAATCAGCGACGCTGTTCTTAAATCATCATTTTGGCTACTGAAACAAGGCAAAGCGTTGTGATATGAACCACCTTTTAAATGCGAGAAGCCTTGTCATTTGATAAGGAAATTCAGGGGAAACTGCCGGAACCCGCGGATTTCGGCGTAATAGAACAGAAGCTAAATCAACATGACTTGATCTGCCTCTGTAGGGAGAGAATGAGCTTGCAAAAGTATTTTAGAAACACCAAGCATTCATAAATTACATTTAATTGAACATGTACTTGACAAATACCGTGCATGCATACTGTTGAGTTTGAGGATTGAGATTGCCCCTAAGATGTGATTTCATTTCAATTAATACGTTGTATTTTTGGATTCTTGCTCAAACATATTTGTAGAAATCTGTTTCTGAAAAAAATCTTATCGCAATAGATAATGCTGTGAAAATGTTGATTCATACAAAACTAGTAATGACATAGCAAATCATATGCAGAAAATTGTGCAAATATGTGTCTTGAGGGAGAACTGTCTATTCGAAGTCGCAATGGGTTCAATTCTTATCATCTTTGAATGTATAGTTGACGTTTGTCACCATATCTCAAGTGTCATATTAGCCATCGGGTAACTGTTCCCTTCCGGTGTCAGACTCATTCATCATATAAAAATTCTGCCAACATTGAACTGCTATCAATTCATCACTTGGAAGTTTATGTTCACTGTCAGAGACAGCTGGTTGCTTATGTATGGTGGGATATACATTAAGAGTTTAGTAATTTTAAAATTATATACTCGTTTTAGTTATTCTGGTATTTCCCTTCAGGATCAATGTAAATAACACATGTACTACACTCATGCAATTATTATACAGATGCTCTATTCTAGGTGTATGCGTTCCTTTAAATTATGACTTTTGAGGATATGAATTCGTTCTTACTCCATGTGATTTAAAGTACTTTTATTTCTAGATCACAAACAACACATCATTATTGTATGGCATGCATATTGATAGATTCACACAATTTGGGATGAAGTGAGTTGATTACAATAAAACTAGCCATTATATTGTACCCTAAGCGAGACTTTCCCATGGGTCGGGTCACCACGTTCAGATCTATATACTACATCTGACTTTCAAATTTATTCGTTCAAGTTCTTATGATTAGGTTATTGGGTGGTGCATAGGGAGGAGAGAAGTTTGCCACATTGTCAAATTGTTCAACATAAGACCGCCAGAGTGTTTTCAACATTCTAAACCTCCAGTGAGGGACATTATTTTTCGTAATTTCTCTCCGATGTGATACAATGCCGCTTCCAAAGGCAATTATTTACATTAATTCCCTCTGTCCTGGGCAATTACCGTGATAACTTCCTCTGCCCCGGACAGTTACATGTATCTGAACTATGTTCCAACAATTGGGGTGATGATTTTTTTGATAGGCCAAGTGTCAACTATCACTTTTACAAAATAACACAAATCTGGAATTCCAAATTGCAAATGTTTTTGGAATTATGCCGTCTCGAACCAACATACCCCGAAACGCTGAACCCAACACTCTGCCTACTGAGATATAGTGATAGCAGAGTGCTTCTTCTACAGCATGTGGGCGAACGGTTTGCTATTGTACACCATATTCCTGCTTCCTCTTCAACTTGAGCGGAATGAAACCACTTGAAGTTGATGAGGACCTTGGCAAGGAGGCACAGGTTTCAGACACATCAACAGGAACATTGACAACATATCCAAATATGGCTTTCTGTTTACCTTTTGGCATCTTCCTACGCATAACCTAAAACCCCAGTTTCCAAACTGTCAGTTTTATGCCTTGCTGCATAACCTTGAGTTTTCTGTGCTTGCTCTCTGGTCTGTAGGGGCACTATAGCAGCACAGAAAAGTAAAGTCTCTGCAGCAAGGCATAAAATGACAGTTCGGAAACTTGCGTTTTAGGCTCTGCGTAGGAAGATGACCTTTTGGCAAATTCATCAATTTCATGAAAGGGATCCTTTGGGAAACAAGTCGTGCTTCCAATTCACTTAGAGTTTCTAATTCTTCAGGAATTGATTTTAGTTCCAGTTTATTGACAGATGACATTGGTGGTGCACGTGTTTTACCTTGTTTAATAAAGCTGTGACAGGTTTTGCAAATCCATTCACAAGATTCTCTATGATTTGGGGAGAAAGCAGACAGATCCTTATAAGATGCAAGATTCAGCTTTTGCACACTATGCCTGTAGAGAAGTCGCTGACAGCATGCACACACAAACTTTGGACGGTTTCTTTCTTAAAAAGAGAAATACCATCTTGTAAATTTTTACTTTGTCGTGATTGTCTCTTCCTTTGCCTATCTGTCCCTTTCATAGTCTCTTTGTCTTCTTCACCTAATGACGATCTTAACTGTCTCTTTCTTTGCATGTCTGAAAGTTTTGGTTTTTCTTTATCTAGCTCAGTTACAGGCGGATCTAGTCTTCACCCAAGGAAGATCTTGTCGCAGTCTGTTCTCTTTTATCTTACTGCCTGACAGTCTGTTTCTGTGCTTCATTCAGAGCAGAAACTGATTGTCTTTTTCTTTGACGGTCTTTCCCTTTCACAGTCTCTTTGTCTTCTTCGCCTAATGAAGATCTTGATTGTCTCTTTCTTTGCCTATCTGTCTCTTTCACAGTCTCGTTGTCTTTTTCACCTAATGAAGATCTTAACTGTCTCTTTCTTTGCATGTCTGAAAGTTTTGGTTTTTCTTTATCTAGCTCAGTTATAGGCGGATCTAGTCACAGTCTTCTCTTTCTTATCTTGATTTCTTTTTAAAAGTTTCTCATTTTCTCTGAGTGCTTGAAAAGATTGTTTTTTTCGAAATCTGTCCTTTTCCCTGAGAGTCTCTCGTTCACATTCAGTTAGTGAAGACCTTGATGCTGGCTGATTTTCTGATCCCATCCTTTTCCTTTGTGTCTTGTTCAGCACTGATTTTGGCACATTTATTTAGTGATATGTTGTCAAAAGCCTGCACTTTACGCTTAATCTGCATCCTTACATCAGCGATTCTTTCCTTGTGTTGAAGGTCCTTTACTGACTTTTCCTTTTGCTTCTTCTCTTGGAATGTAAAATAGTTCGTCAGAGACTCTGACCATTCGGGTTGTTCAGGACTATTCTGTCTGTGTGATGAAATGTCTGCCGTACTGTCTGTAGGGTTGTTTTCTGTGACATCTCGTAAAACTCGGGCATCAACAGATACAACATCATACTGCTCTGATTCAGTAATATTATACAGCTGTGATATGTGTCTTAAAAGGTGTTGTACTGAATCAAATCTAATACAAACAGATGTCCCATTTTCTGCTGGTAAACCCATCCCATTCCGAGAATGTGAATCAAATACGAAGTACTGGTTGACTCGGTCTTCTTAATTTGGGCATTCTACCAGTCTAGGTACATCACCTAAAAAGAAAAAAAAGCTGGAGAAGTCATCTCCACTGATTGACTCTTAGCAATGTACACGTCTCTTTGCAGCTTAGCCATCTTTATCCTGTTGTCTTTGGACTCAGTTTCATAGGTTTCATATCTGTTTATGAAACCTTGCAGCTTCTTTCCCAATCCCCCCAGTTCCTTGATGGCATCGTTTCTGTCCCCCTTCTGGACACACCACATCACTGCCCTAACAGAAGTGAGTAAGTCGCGTTGATTCATTCCTGACTAAGAGAGAGAAAGGCTGTGATGAAATTTGTAACACTAAATGTTTATCCCAGTCACACCCAACACCGGCAAATATAGTATTGTGCCTGACAGAACCCCAAACATTTGAGATCTCAGATACCACACAGAGGTAAACTTTACATGAATGTCTTCAACCATTTATTACAGTGGTACATATCATGTCAGAAGGATAACATTTATAGCAGATTTAACTTGAATAAAATTATGCAAATATTATAGTGTGCACAGGAACATTCATAAAGACAGATAAGTTTAGAGGAAGAGCTAGAGAAATAGTTAATGTAATGCCTTTAAAATACCACAACCAATGAAGCATATGAGGTAAGAAGTGCAGGGGTTATAAAGGGAAAAGAACAAAAACAAACAAGTGCCCTAAATGCTCTAAAATATCTATCAATATACACAGTATGTATCAAAAGACAAACATATTTAAAGAGTATATGCAGTTTAATTTTAGCATTGTTTTGTTTGTTTATGAAACATATTTGATATATTTGGATTTGAAACGCTCTAGTCACGAACACTTGATATTTCAGAGCATTTATAGTTATTCACCAGCACCAACTAAGGCAATGGATGAAGCAGGTTCACTAGCGAAATGAGGACAGCTAATCTGTAAGAGAGTGATGGTCATTAGTTTTTCATTAGTTCTCTACAATATAGGGAAAATCATGCTATGGATCACGAATGGAAGCAGTAAAGATGACTATAAATAAAGAAAAACATGCAGTGAGACAACACTCTGACAAGGTTGTTTGTACATCTGAAAGGAAGAATGAATGTGTGAAATAAGTGTCATTCAGCCATGCAAAAGACTGATGATAATGGTTATGTGGAGAGGTGTATGACAAGTACTTCCTTACATTATAATTAGGTTAAATATTTTCCAGAATAATATTATATAATGAGGTAACATATTTTCTAGAATAATATTAAAATTAAAAGATAGTTAAGGGTGAGTATTACAGTGCATGTTACCGGTACCGCTACTAGAAAGCATGACACTCATGGTACCGTAACTACATGAAGAGAAAGTTGACAGCAATTACAGAAGCAAAGAATATATGTGAGCACAATATCAGTCATCTAAGAGTAATAGGATCCAAGAAATCGATGAATACTTGTGCCAATTGAAGCACCAAGTCCGCTGTTTGTACAAAATCAGAGATTCAAGGGCGATAACTCCGTAAAAATTATTATTACGGAATCGGCTTTTGAACTCGATCACGACAATCATCAGGAGCATCCATAACAAATTTTTTATTCATCTAGGTACAATAGTTTCTGAGAGAACTTGTCCCCATTGAAGCACCAAGTCCGCTGTCTGTACCAAGTCAAATTGGAGATTCAAGGGCGATAACTCCGCCAAAATTAATTTGACGGAATCGGCTTTCGACCTTGATCAGGAGTATCATCAGAAGCATCTATAACCAAAATTTTATTCATCTAGGTCCAATAGTTTCTGAGAAAATTAGTCCCCATTGAACCCTATTAAACTGAATCCAAAACGTGACGTTTCCATGGAAACGGCCAAACATTAAAATTCCAGAATGCTACAGATGGTCAAGAATTGATGAAAGTGACCTGTTTAACAATTCTGCAAAGTTTGGTTGATGTAGACCAAGTAGTTCTGGAGATATGTGACCGGACGGAAGGACAGACGGTTTCAGGAGCATTGGATAACACTTGATTGTCCTTGGTAATGAAGGCTTTGGAAAACCGGGCCCGTTTGGGTTACAACTGTCTTTTTTACTCATGGTGAAGTCATTATGTTTCACGATTTGATTGAAGATTATCGGACAGAAATCCTACTTTCAGTTGTTCAAAACTGGGACACACTAACGCCAGAAGTCCAACAGTCACTGTCAAACTCAAGAAGCATCAGGCCTAGAAAGCTGAAACGTTGTGTGCAAACTCCTAAGTTAGATAAGGAGGATTCCAAATCGTACATTTTGTGACCCTGTGGTCCAAGGAAAGGGGGTAACCACAATTGACGCACCCTAAAGCAAAACTGATATGAAGCCTGATGAGCTACAGAGCCACTGGTTCATTTTTCAGATAGTTTGATAATTGTCCACATTTGCTTTAATTTTGTTAGTAACAACTAAAAAAGATATTAATATAATAGATACGCTACGATGCCAATTGATATTAAGTTATACAGTGGAATCAAATTTTGATCAGATTGTAATTAATTTTGACAATCTAACAAATATTTTTAATTATAAAGTACAATTTAAATTACACCTTTCAAGTTTGTGGTATGAAAAATAATGATTAAAGTTATTCACATCACAAATTAATTATCTTTGATCCATGAACATTACCAAAAATTTATTTTAATGCTTTGAGAGATTGAATGTGCAGAGGGATCATGACAAGCGACTCTATGAAGTGAGTTAATGACAGTGAACGAAGCATCGTGTGGTATCCTGTGAACTTTCATGTATCCCTTGGGTCAGGTCTCTGCGTTTTGATATGACGTACATGTGTACCCACGATCTTCGTTTGAAATTCATGTAATTTAGTACTTGTTGATTGCCAGTCATTGGCTGACACATAGGGAGGTGAGAAGTCGATCATCGATATATTGTTGAATTATATGCGTAGCTGAACGTAAAGTAAAGTGCTCCTTGTCATTTTGTTCCTATTGTGACACAAGGATACATGTAGAAGGATAACTTCTGAAATTTATTTGGAATCCTCATCCTAAGCGGAATGTGATATGGATCCGTCTTACCTTAATCGATGAATATCTTCTAAAATATATTGTGATGTATTTTGGCTTTACTGTCTGAGCACTGCCCATTGAATATAAAGCATTGCCTTGGGGACTTTATGATCTTTCTTGGTAATCAACAGACTATAATCAACAACGGTGCACTGATCTCTAGACAATATATTAATATCATACGAATCGTGGTCGTCAGTTTTAATATCTTTCTCATCTGTATTGATTCATTTTGATTTGATCATAACTTCAAGATATTTCAGCCTGACAAACTCTTATAATGAACAATATAGCCAGCAGCATTATTTCACCTTGTAGGAAATGAAACATATTTGAACCAACAGTTTTATTTTACCACAACAATTGTGTCTTACTTAGAATTCTAGCAAGAAGAAAACGACATTAAGACTGCTTTTGATTGGTTTCTTTTAACAATAAGTTCATACCTCCAAATTTGAAAAAAATAAATCGACCATCTTTATTTGCATAAGTATATGTGGATGGTAGCTGCTGATTAATAATTGAAACAAATTCAAGGGGACATTTTACTGTATTGTGCCATTAGTACATGGTAAGAACACATCCAAGTATCAACAGGTTACTGGTAGTAACAGTTTTGTTGATTTATGTTTGACATTTTGATGAATATGACAGGACAAGCAAATTTTGTTTCCACAAAAAAACACCGATATTTCCTTTAAATTACTTGAAGGGTTTGATAATATAAAATTATATGGTGAATCAAAATATTTCAGTATTGTTGTCAAGATCACTTTCTGATTCAACATATCAAGTAAAAGGGCATTAATTCAAGTATTTAACATCAGATATCAAATATTAAGATGAACAAATGACATAAAATGTGTGCTTGTTTGAAAAGTAAAAAAGGAACACAGACAGAAATGGCTTGAACGGCGTTGGATCTCCCATTAGGCTCAAATCATATCCAAACTCCAAACTAAAAAAACTCAACTCATTATTTGTTTTTGACTATTTTTGTTAAGATTAGAACACGTTCTTCAAAAACAGGATATCTCCGGTGTGAAGTAGAAAATCACGCCAGCTGATTGGTCCTTGGTGGACTCCGACCCTGTGGTCCAAAGTAAGGGAGGAACCACATTTGCCACACCCTTTAAAGCAAAATTGATAAGAAGCTTGATGAGCAGTAATGTGACCAAAAGGTGGTTTGTTTGTGCTTAAAGGTTATAAAGTGATAAATATTGACATGTTTTTAACTCATTGAAATGGTTTCACTTAAAATATGTTCATACAAAAATTAAATGAAAAGTAACTGCTATTGCACAATGTAAATTTAAATATTCATACATAGCTGGTAATTAACTGCACAAATCCTATGCAAGAAATTGAAACACGAAAACAATGTGAAATGAGAAAATTTCATTTCTCTCAATTAGTTGTCAGAATGAAAATTGCCAGCATTTAATAAGTGACCAATTAGCCCTTCCTGAATAGTTCCCATCCTGTTCCATTATCACTAGCTGAAGAAAGAGAACATTATTATTTCAATTTGCAGCGGCTCCAGAACCACTGTGTATAACCGTACACCAGAACTAGCGAGGTGTACGGCGGAGAAATGTTGCTAGCGAGGAGCGTGATCGCAAACGGGATCATTTAAAAAGCAATCATCGCCGTTTCATCAACTTTTTCTATGTTATTATCATGTCAATAGCTTTCCGAGACATAACTGTTCATAGTCAGAGATAGCAAATATGTTACTAACAACAGCATTACTCGAAACTGTCATTATTACTGTCCCTTGGATACAGAATGACAAGCACATACATTTTACTAAGTAAGTGTGCTAAAATTACCACATGATGTTCATTATTTCAAAGTTATGAAGTAAAATATTACCTAACTTTCGATTTCGGCTCCTCGCTAGCAACATTTCTCCGCCGTACATCTCGCTAGTTCCGGTGTACGGTATTACACAGTGAGAACTGGAGTTGTTGTCATAATTATTTTACAAGGAAAAATAAAATGCTGCTGAAATTTAAATGCTGAATAAAACATGTGAAATAAAGAGTTCCTTACACTTGTACGATTGAGTCGGTGACAGCTATCTGCTTATATCTTATTTACTCGCACGGGTATTTGGGTATTTACGATAGAAAGGTTCATTAAAGAGATTATATGATGTATCAAAATATTTTAGTTTTGTTGTCAAGATCAGCTTATGATTAAACACATCAAGTAAAACTATTTAACTAATTCCAAACATAAGTAGTCATATTTGTGAAATATAATTTGAAAAGTTCGTTAATTTATTTCTCAATAACTGATAACAAATATTTACATGAACAAATAACATGAAATGTTTGCTTGCTTGAAGAGTGAAAAAAAACACAACCCACAGATAGAAACAAAATGACCTATTGTCCCTAGGTAGAGAATTATTTACTTACTGTAATCATTTATTTTGTCATTACCAGCATATTAAGCTGTATACAATATGAAAAATAACAAATTCTTTAGTAAATTTCTGGTTTATCATTTACTGTATATACTGTAAAAAATGAATCAAGTACAAAGATTGATTAAACAAATCTGTAATGCATTTTCTGAAAAGCATTTTATATCCCAAAAACCATTATATCTGAATATACGTTGTAATCATGAACTGAATTAAAAACAAAATCGATGTTGCAGTTCTTTCATCGATATATCAATGCTGAAAACTAAATTCAAATACAAACACGTAGCAAATACGAGGATCTATCTTTCTTCATTAACGACGACTATCCCATAGAAAGAGATGGGCATATCTGACAATGGGAGCTGTCGATATGATGAACCTTCCTATTTGTCGTTTTTACTTTAAATCAGCGAATTTTCATCACTCAATGAAATGGAGGATATCGTGAGTCTTGTCACACAATCGCCCAAGTGGGTTGGAGAGTGGAGAAATCAAAGCAATTCAACTGTCAAATTAAAAGAATAAAAATGTTAACGTTTGTTATGGTTTTGGATATATTACTAGACAATCAATTAGTCTCTGTCATCTAGGTTTTATAATATTGATTACAAAAAAATTACTAATTAAACTGAATAAACTGTATAAATTAAATGTTCGCATCTTTTTAAAGATGAAAATACATAATGGTCATACACTTATTACTTAAGGGGTAATACACTTCGGATTATGAACCATCAGTATTATGAAAAATCATTTTCTTTTAATAATTCAGACAGAAGGTTACTCTACTTGATAAATATGGCATTGTTGCAGTACAAAGTATAACACCATCAATGCGTGAATTGCGTCTCCCTTTTAACAGGTGCGTGGTCTTAAATACATCTTTACGATGCAATACTTCAAATTCTTGTACGCTTTCTGGAAAATTGCCTTTGAAGGGGATCAATCTCTTCCGTAAAGAATTCCTACAAAATTTGCCTAATATTTTCTTCTACAATCCTTACATTCTGAGCACTACATATCATTTCGTATCAGGACAATGAGACTGATTCCTCTGAATCGTCGTTGACAACTGATGTTGATGTAGTGTTGGAAAGAACTCGAAAGCTTTTAGTTTACCGAGTTTGGCGTGGTATTGACAGACCCATGAAAATGCGATAAATCATTGTAGAAGTGGAAGAATTCTAGGAAGGGAACTCATGGAGCATTTGAGCCTAACGTGTACATGCTTTTGCATGCTGCTCAGTGAGGGCCCATCAATCACCGCATCCCTTAGTTGAGTCCTCGTTATCAATAGCCAGTAAGTAGCCAAATACATTGTACTTACATTACCAATGTTTAATGCGGTCAACTGTCGCAGTTTGGGGGGGACAGTGTTAAATGATCTGAGGGACTCTTCAAACTATGCATTAAATTCTCCGTTTACTATCATGTATTTTTTGTATTGTTTTTCAAGATTTACCTACGTTTTGGTCCTTTCTCCAAAATAATTTATTGATATCAATCAATTGAAACGAATTAGTATATAACAATAATTCAAACTTAATAAGATTGACGATTTACAGAAATCCTATTGCTATGATGTTATATGATACAGATATTGAATCCCACTTCACTTTTGCAAATTACTGCTTGTATAAAAGTCAAAATTGTTTCATAATATTTATAACACAAGTTGTAGCCAAAACACATCTTGTAAGTTCAAAAGGCCCAAGAGCTTTCGTATTGAAAAAATATTGCAAAATAGCATAGCAATGTGGGAGGCTTCAATCTAAAACCAATAGATTTTGACACTTATGATGAACAATAACCGTTCACTTGTCTTGCAATTGGTCATTCAATATTGCGATTCTGTCGTTGAGACTATCATTTATGAAGAACAGCATGGTAAAGTTCACAATGAAAAATCTAAATTGTATGATAAATTGCCAAAATCTGATCATTTATATCTTATCTATCATGAATCTGGAAACTCTGGACTGACAGTTAATAATACTGTAGGAGTGGATGATCATTCCAGTAATTTACAGATAAGTCTCTATCAACAACCGTGCGAGTGTCAACTGTAGGATTGTGTCTAGACGCTTATGTCAAAATCTACCATTAAATCCTTCTCATCAGCTGAAGCATCAAGACCCATCGTATTTGCATTAGTCAAGATTTGATATAAAGTCTATCATTTTGACAAATTCTCAACAGCCAGTCATGATGTTCTAACATATTTGAACTAATGCTTTCATATTGCTTGACAGCAATTACGGCATGCTGAGACGATTAGCTCGCAGCTTGCATCTGCAGACTTTGTTCCTGCTATAGACCCTTTTTCGCGGCAAATTTCGCGCGACGGCTAGCTCATGAATATTCAGTGGAGGCAGAAAGACCGGAAGCTTTATAGCGTGCCTCCAGTCGCCTCAACATTTCGAGCGCGTAGTTTTCAAATATATAAAGTAATTCAACCGCACAAATACAATTGGTTGCTAGTATTTACTGTCAGCCGTATTCGACACCATCGACCACAGCAAACTACTACATCGTCTCCAGCATGAATATGGTCTTAACGGTACTGTACTTGAATGGTTCACATCATACTTGACCGGGAGATCCCAGTATGTCCATATCAATGATGCTGTGTCACCTAACAGTCCACTTTGCTTTGGCGTCCCACAAGGCTCTGTTCTGGGTCCCATATTGTTTGTTATGTACACTCGTTCCCAAGGCACAATAATCTCTGAACAGCACATTCTAAGGCATGTTTATGCAGACGACTCACAGTTAACTGACAGTTTTAATCTCGACCCCTCCTGTCAGTTATTGGCCCGCCTCAAAATGGAAACCTGTCTCACCTCTGTAAAGTCCTGGATGACATCCAACTTTTTGAAGTTAAATGAAGATAAAACTGAAACTCTCCTGATTCTTCTTAAACCTCGCCTGAAAAAATGTAGTTTACAAGATATAACTGTTGGATCTGAAAGGGTTGCTTTCTCTACGACTGTGAAAAACCTTGGTGTTATTCTTGATTCTGGTCTTGAAATGGATTCCCACATCAGTAATCTATGTAGAATATGTCACTTTCATATCAGGAACATAGGCAATATCCGCCACCTCATCACAAGAGATACAGCAGCACTCCTTGCACGATCCCTCATCCTATCACGCATTGATTGTTACAGCCTTCTTTGTGGAATTTAAAAAAACAAATTTATCGTCTTCAAAAGATACAAAATACTGCCGCCCGCATTGTTTTCCGATCTCCTAAATCTGCCCATATCACACCCGTCTTAAATTCACTTCACTGGCTACGCATTCAAGAGAGAATTGACTTTAAAACCCTGTGTCTTACCTACCAATCTGTCAACCATACCACTCCGACGTACCTACAGAACCTAGTGTCACCATACCAAAAGACTCCTTCCCTACGTTCAAACAGTCTACACCTTCTCCAAGTTCCAAGATACAAACTAAAGTCTTTCGGTGCCCGCTCCTTTGCCTACAACTCTGCCGTACTCTGGAACTCTCTCCCGCTAGACATAAAGACTGCCCCCTCATTGGATACGTTTAAAACCCATCTTAAAACCTACCTCTTTAAACGCCATTCTTAAGCAAATGACTCCATTTCATCCTTTGTATATAGTGTATATATATATATATTTCTGCCGCATTGAGCGTGTGCCTTGCATGTGGATTCTGCGGGGTAAAAGTACCCTTATTATTATTATTATTATTAATAAAGTCATATTTAAAGGAATATTTGACTTGACAGCTGGTTTATAAAACAATTTTTCGACGGGGTGTATGTTGACATGTGACGACACCTTCGATGTTTGTTTACAAACAAACATTGAAGCATGTCGATATGTAGATGATTTTCTGCCGTAGAAATATATGAATTAAATGTTTTATTTAATCCTGTATCGATCCCTGATTGATGTTTTGAAAATATACGATCTACTAAGCATTAACAGAGGTTCTCCGGTAGTGCAATATTAAAGTGAGTTAAGACTCTCGAAATTCCCATTGACTTGCATGTTAATTATGTGGTTAAATATTTTTTCATTAATTGAGTTATGATCAAACTGTTGCCGAATATGTATTGATGATATTAGAAATCATCTCAGCTACAAATATATAATTTTCATTTAAAATTCGGATGATTAATAAGACAACTGCAGAAAACATCACATATATATATATATATATATATATATATATATATATATATATATATACGGCAAATAGCAGCAAACCGAAGATTTAACATGGAGGTCTATGGGTCTATTTTGTAAAATTGTCGCTTAAATCAGTCGTCATTCAAGAACAAATCAATTGGAAAGGGAGAGGAAATTTCCTAGCTTTGTGTAATTTAAATCTTAAATAATTGTCTTCTACACATTGTATGAAAATTATTCTTGCAACAGACATTCAACATGTAAGTCTATGGACATTTTATATATCCTCATTCGACATTTTCCAAATACATGGGGTGGTTTGGTACCCTTTATCAAAATAGACTATCATATCATCATTTCTTCAAAGATGCATATTTATTTATGCAGTATAAGAAATAAACTTCCCAATCTCAACTCCAATATTACTTTACTTATGTATATATGTAATCTTTTGGACCAATGAAAAAAACCAAAGATTAGATTTAATATCACATCTGTAATCATGGCAACACAATTATGTTTTAGATAATTTTGTGTAACATAATTTTGCTTCATTTTCATTGAGACTGATAAAGACAAAATGTATTCATAGTACTCACGTGTACTCAAAACATGCATATGGGAGAAATACATGTAATTTGTTTTAATAAACAGATTCAGGATATGATATGATTAATGTAAGGTAGCTAATTTATGAAACTGAAATTTGTAAAAAATTTAAAAAAGTATCTTTATGTCTAATTCACATGTGTAGGGCCTGAGGCATAAATCCTGTTCTTACAATATCATTTCATAAAAGAAATCTTGAACAAGTTTGCTTTGAGTGATAAATTAGGATAATCAAATGATATGTTGAAGTGTTTTCAAGAAATGTTTACAAAAGGATTGAATTTTGTCCCTTGTCACTAATATTGTTTTTACAATAAAAAAAATATAAAATCATGTGATAAAATCTCTGGAGTCTGAGAGTCTTATATTGAAATTTACATCTACAATTTAAGGATGAAAACTGTGTGCCTCAGAAACAGATGTATGTTTCAATACTATAATAAGTCATTGATGAAATTCAGTTTTTTTTATTTTTTAGTTCTGTATATAAACATGAAACTTGTTTATTATATATGGCTAATGAATAATACCATATATGAAGTTAATCATCATTTTATTTTATTTTTGACTTGATTTTTAATGTTGAAACATGTCTTTGATGTTCAGACTACAATGGTGTTTTATCTGGTTATATTTTGTATTCCTTAATAACAAAATCCTGTTTAAATGATATAGTTAGCTTAATATATAAACCCTACGTGCCAAATTTGCATAAATATACACCTTTATCATTCTGTTTGAAATTAAGATGTTATATATCTGAAGGCTCTTCTCCAATATGAACAAAACATGTCATGCATATTATTATCATATTCTCTATTATCCATCATTAAAATCTAATGATGTTCATACAAAATTTATCAATAATCATTACATGCAACAGTAAATTCTATATAATGAGAAACACAGCAAATTAATTTGTCTATCACAATATCAATTTTCAGGAAGTGATAAGATGTATTATTTAAGCTAATAAATGAAATATAGCAGTGCAGATCGTTTTTCTCCAAATAGTACTATTTCTTTGGCTTATGCAATATTAAGATGGCAAAATATCCTCAAACATAGATCTGCCTATTCTGATCCTCACTCAGTATTTTGAATCTCAGATGGAATATTATTTCAAAAATCATGTTGCATGACATAACCTGTATATTGTTAAAGACAATAATATAGCAAATTAAACCATTTCATTCATGAAAAGATTCCTTTTTAACAGAGATGTTGGAATACTGTTTTAGTTTACTGCATATTGTTTAATATAGTTAATCCAACCCATCATAGGTTGATCGATAACATTCAAATAATTTTCTTTTTGAAAAACAATTTGAGCAAAAAATAACATGCTGTTGAATTTGGACAGGCCTATATGACAATCAGGAAGAAATGAAATCTTAACCGTACGAAAATAATCCCAGTAAAAGGAAACTCATGTTTGTAGAATATTTTTTCAAAGTTAAAATGATACTCTGATAAATTAAGTTTATTTATTTTCAGGAATGGTCATCTCGTCATGTGTATAAAAAGACTATCAAAGACAACCGAATGACAAACATGGCCGCCCTACTGTTTACGTTGTTTTGCAGACATAAAAACTAGTTTCAAAAGATAAAACTGATTGACAGTGTTCAATGTAAAGTGTTTATGCTTTTACAGTTACAAAGGATACCATTTTGCCGTCTTTACCACACAGGAAATGTTTCATAAGCGAGTACAATTGATAAATTGCAAGCGAGTCGCCACTTCAATCACTGTCATGTTTTGCCTCCACCTCGATCAGCTGTTATGTTAATGAGGTCAAGGTCGTATGCAAATGAGCGCGCGAAAAAGGGTCTATAAAAGACTGAACCTCTATCAATCATAACTCCTTCTCCTCCATAACGCAATCATAAATCGAGTTGGTAGTCTTGATAAGTATGAAATATAATGACGAAGGTTTTACAAAACGTTGATACGATACAGAATAATTCAGTTACATCTTTGGCATTTAGAAGTTGGATATGACATATGAACACTATCTATGGTTGACAAATTCTTTATTCTGTGTAAGAGATGTTTTGAATATGCTTCTTTTTCTTATGTCAAGAAGTTTGAAAAACAAAACACACATTTTAGATATATATGATATACAACAAAAAGAGGTATCTTAAGCAAATTATTAAAGGAAACGGGATTTCATTAATAATAATAGGATGAATGCTGTAATCGCGAGATGTACACAATTGGATAAGCAGTTAATATTTTGGAGGCCAAATATAGAAACAGTTTATTTGATCAGCTGATCAAATGTAGTGAGGATGAGCAATATCTGATAACATTGAGGTTTGGCCATTACTTTTTATTAATTCGTTTTGTTTGGCGTTTCCACTCTTCGTGTAACCCCAGTCCTAGTTTTGTATCTATCATGAATCTCACATGATGTACTTCGGACTAAGCACATTTACACGTAATCAAAAATTACGCAACAACCTATTTAGCTTGCCGTTTATATGCTAATATCTGGATATTTACTGGGCTAATCAATGTCAACATGTAAATCTTTGAATTAGCTACTAATCTGTGGCACAAAAACAAGACATTGTGGCAACAAAGGAACGTTAGATTACTGATACATAGGAATATTCTTTCATTTGATTGAGTTCACAGAAAAACTTTTTCGGTCACAAATCAACTGTTAGTAAAGGTTTTAGAATTTACCGTCTCCCTCAGTACTAAAAGTTTGATCAAATTACTTGACATTACTACATTGTACACGGTACTTTTGATAAAATTGATCTTCATCTCACAAAATAACTAAACTTGTTACTAGAGATCACAATAGCAGTCTGTGGAAACTTGCATATGTTTACAAGTAATGTCACCATATTCGATGTGGTTCAGGTTATTATGGAACTTTCACGTTTTTTTTTCGCTTGTTAAGTCAGTAGACATGTCTTCTGGAATAAGGTTCTTCATAAAGTAGTAAGATATCCTGAGAATAACAATTATGTAACTGATCAAAAGAATGTTCTCCCTCAGGTCTAACGGTTTACCAGAGTGGACTAATTGTTCATTTAGGCGTGTACAAGAAAGAAGATTAAAGCACTCCGTTAGATAAAATCTATTTGAAAAGTGATTGAATTGTAAGCACAGCAATGCATCACAAATCGTAAGACATACTTTGATGGTTTTAATGAACATAACTTAAACAACAAATGTTCTAATTAAAAAGTTTTGAGATTGCTCAAAGCTCAAACTTGAAACGACCTAATTAAGATCAAATAAACGAATGTGAAGGATATCACAAAGAAGTATATCTGAATCAAATAAAACTTGGTTTAACTTATTCGTGCTTAAGCTATTTCATTTTTGCCTATCACTGACAGCTAGACAGTTTTTGTGTATACAATATATCATCTATTGCAAACCTTTGCCTAAGTGTTTGTCATTTGCTCCCCTTGTCTTTTTATTAAAAGCCGTTGTCTTAAGTTTAAACATTGTTTTGTTATTAGTACCCTTTGAAGAAAGTTCTGGAATCTGTTTCAATCTGGTGCATTAGCTTGTTTACCATCGGAAATAATGGATACAACAAAGTCTGAAATTAACAAATTTGTTATTCAACTGTCAAAATGTTAGATCTCTTGATATCAGGTATCACGAATTCGAGTATAAATACAACATGTTACTTATGCGTCAAGTAATGGAGATACATGTACATGCATAGATCTATATCTGCCATGGTTCCTGTTCGTATATTCTTACAAAATGTGTAGATTTCTGTTTAAATATCGCTGTCATCAAGCCGTGTTTTTGGATGGGCACGTTGTGGAAGCCAACAACATCTATTTCATGTTTTTGAGATGAGGACGCGTCAATGGCGTAGGCGTTGCATCGAGTTTCCCCATTAAATGGTTATGGCTTGTGTTCGACCTAGAAGGAGGTAAAAGATCCTTCCTGTAACACACGTTTTCCGGTGTAGATTGCACGGCAAGGCGGCATATTGATCCTTGATGAACTGTTACTCCAATAAAAACTGAAGTTTTCCTTCTTGTCGTTTCAGTGGAACGTGATCTCGTTTAATACATCTAACTGACTATGAAGAATATCTTCAATTACAAATATTGATTTGCATTGCCAGACTTATGGGAGGCTTTTAGCAACATTCCCTTTACATGAAAATAATATGGAAAAAGGCATTATAATTGAAATTTGTTTGACTCTTAAGCACAAATGCCTCCAATCAGGTTTTTGAATTCCTCCATAGACACTAGTTTCGTTTTAAAAAAAGGCCCTTTGTTTGGTTAAAAATAACCAGCATTAATATTCAAATTTAATACTGAGGTTTGGATACAAAATACCAGATATATGTCAATGCAAAATCCAAAAGTTCTTATTTACTTTAGAGAATACAAGTATGATGTATTTTGTCATTAAAAGTCCTTTAGTCATATATCTGCCTTGTATTTAGCCTAAGATCCATATTAAGTAGAAGAGATGGCGGTACATGTAAGTAAAAACTTTAAGGTAAAACATGATTTTTGTTTATGTGATCAGAGAATTATAGACGTGTGAGATTAATCATATTACATTTGCATCAGCTTATTGTTTTCTCGTCCCATTTGTTCAGTTGCATAAAGTTTAATAATAATTTAGTTTTGTAACGCATTAACAAAGATAAACTGAAGTATTCATCATCATCCATTCCTTGATACTGGCATGGAGAGTTACTTCGACATTACTCTTTACATCATGAATTATTCAATAACTCAATGTTATTTGAAAAGGAGGATCTAGTCAACTAATTATCAGACTGTCAAACTAAAAAAGCCTAAACTCCTTACTGATATGTAACCATGATGATGTGCAACAAATTGAGGGTTCACGCTCCTTTATGTTACATCGCTATGCTACATGCTGACCAGACAAAGTTTAAGAACAGTTGAAACTTGTTGGCGTGTTAGGATTGAAAGTGACGTGTACACGGTGTGCCTCAACATTAATTAATCTCAAAAGTATACAATATATAGAATTATGTACTCTTAAGTATCTTCATATATCAGATATCACATGAAACTCAAAATGTTTAACATTAATGTGTCATTTAATGAAACAGGTGTGGGGATTGGATGCCTTACACAATACTGTCGAGATGAATAATTGTAATTCTGCAAGTACACGTGGCAACCACTTCATGCTGACAACTTTGGCTCTAATTAACAGACTAACTTAACGCCTTTGTCTCTAGATGAGGTTTGTTTCCGTAAAGCACTGGTTTACTCTCCTGCCTCCTACCTAAATAAAACAATCCACACTTCTGCTTTTTCTAAAATAAATAAAATCTTAGAACACATCTGTTTGAAAGTTTTTCGTTTAGTGATTCTCAACTATACATATAAAAGCAATATAGTGGCATATGAGATTGTGAAAGAAATAAGTCTCTTAAATTGTTTCTGATCTCTTAGATCGCAATGCCTTATGTGCACAAGAATCATGACACGCATCTGATGAAGTGAGTTAATTACAATAGTCGTTTCATGTATGTGTAATGTGTAAAGCTTTCATACTACTTTTGGGCCAGGATACTGCGTTCAGATTTAGATATATTTCATGTCAATTATGTGACTTAAAAAGTATTTAATTAAGAGCCTATTGATGATTGGTACATAGAATACGTCAGTTGCTAATACGTTGGTGGGTTCATACAGTACATTTCAAGAATGAATGTATATGTGTAAAGTGCTCCCTGACCGTCTGTCACCCTCTTTTGAATACTGACAGTGGACTGACCCTAACTTCAATGTAGCCAATTACAATACATGAAAACGATATTCTCGTCAGAGTGGTTATTTCCCCTTGCTATGATGGATTGATAATTGACGCAAGTATTAACATTTTGGCACTAGTCGCTGGTACCAAATACTCAAGATGTTTTATGAATGATAATCTGTGTCAAAGAGGAGGGAAACTCGAGAGACATTTAGAACGTAGAAAGAGATGGTAAATGTATCATAGCATCAGGATCAGATCAATAGACATTCTAAATTGACACATTGGAGACAAGTACTTGATGATCAAGTAATAAACCAATGTTTTCTTAACTAGCGGGATGTTAAAGATCAAAGACGTTTTTCGAGTTCAAATGCCTAGATTATTATGTTTTTGAAGCCCAAACTGTTTCAACTTGAAATATGTAACATTTTGTAAATAATACTTATCGAAAAATGATTTAGTTTGAACCATGGCACTTATGAATCATTTGATATAATACTTACAGGATAAAATGGGCGTATTTAAATGACTGACGAATATGAATTTAATATATAAAAAATTGTGATTTATATCGGATTCAAGAAGAAGCAAGAAACCTCTGAGCACTGACAATATGATAGAGACATTGCCTGCAGGCGTAGAGGATTATTTCTTGTTATCAACAGGTCGTGCCTCTATCAACATCCGTGCAATGATCAACCGTTAGATTACATCTATGTCTAGACGCCTATGCCAATATCTACCATAAGATCTTTCCTCAACAGCTTATGCTTACAGATCCATTACATTGTATTGATTCATAATAGATGATAACTAGAATGTCCATCAGTCGGGCAAACTCTAAATACTAACCAATAATTTATCCGTGCAATTTTCACAATAACAGAAACTAAACATAATTGCTGACAATTTGACATTGCTATGAATACTGCAGATTTCTATAAGCTTAAGTCAGCAGAGATAGAACATTATGTCAGTTACTATGAAGTGTGCGTGTATCAACGAGGAAATATTGAACAGCTGTAACTTCATTAAAAGCGTGATATGTTCATGTATTGAGAACATTTCCGTGACATCTGATATACTTATATTTCAGTACTGTTTCTCGTATCATCATATCTCGTGATAAACCAATTAAAACTGTCAAACTAAAATGTTCCTGAAACTACATTGTCGACAACGTTTTCACATGTCATAACTTTATTTTCATGTCATTTAAGTTATCGGACACTGAATTTGTAAATTAGAAAACAGGCTTCTTAAATGTTTTTACTCCACACTATCAATATCAGGAGATACATGTACTATAGAAGGTACAGAGCTTCCTATTCCAACTTTACATGTTCAAAAGTTGAATACTGTGGAATTGAAATACACAGAGCTTGGTTCTTTTAAGTTATAAAAATAATCAACGTAATAAGAACAGTAATGTTCCCGTTTTCATGTGAGTTAACGATGCAAGATATGACACTGGGGTGGCGGAATATATTGTTTTTGAGGACTTTGCTGAAAGGTTACTCTTAAACTTCAATCACTTTCCAAAGAAATTAGTTCAAGAGGAATGCTTTAACATTGTTTTCTGGTACAAGCCTGTTTAGACAATTTGTTCACGGTGTTGAAATTTTAGACCTTTAGGCATTTTTCTGTTTGATCAGTTACTGAATTGTTCTATTCAGGGAATCCGACTTGTTCATATTATATCAGATTCAAGTATAAACTACAATTGATGCTGTCTAATAAGGATCAAGGAATGTCTAAGTTGATAAAATTACCTCAATCAGTCTTGAGGAAATGCGATGCCTGTAGTCATTGGAAATACAAAATCTTTGAAATTTGAAATGTGTTACCATGAAATCACACGTTCTACAAACTATGATTTATTTTTCAATGCATGTGATCTATTGAAATAGCATGTCTTGTTCAACCTTTTCCTTCCTGACTTTTTATTGTATTATGCATAGGTTAGTTGATTTAAGAAATGCTCCTGATTTGTGTTTATTGAAACTGTATAGCACACCTCTGCAATGAAAAAGTATCATTTGTGCATTCCCCTTTGGACTGAAGCAGATAGGGAAACGACAATTTAACACCTTCAAATCAGTTAATAAGACAAATAAGACAGTTGAATCATTGCGGTGTTCGGTTTGAAACAAATTATGAAATTATGTAAGTCGTCATTGGCCATGTTCAAAGGTTGTTATTTTATCCTTTTTCAATCAAAGAATACAGATTCATATTTAGTTATTCCTTCACAAATTTAATTTGATGTCGTACATCAATGTTGATTACTTAAAAAATAATTGGATATAATAATAATAGAAATAAAATGGTTTTTTTTCCCGATTATTTCTGTATTTGGAACCAACTTTAGATTGGTATTCTAAATACTCATTCACAACGGTTTGTCCCAACTTTTGTTTCAGACAGTTTTTGTAAAATCCCCTGAAATATATGAATTTACAGGAGAGAAAAACGTGCCATTTTCACGCCTCGAAATTATTTCAAAGTCGAAATATATGTTTCTGTTGCAAGCTATAGTATGTGTGTATGATATACATGAATAATATTTTTAACACATTTTTTATGAAATGTTTGTCATGTGTAAAGACTTCCTAGATCGCATGATATTGACTGTGTATAGAGATCACGACAAGCACATCTGTTAAAAGGCTTAATTATAATCAACCTTGCCATTGTGTGGCATCTTGTATGAAGCTTTCATGTCTCCCTAGGGGCAGATCACCGCGGTCAGAATTTTATTACATGTCAACCATCTGACTTTCAAATTCACTTAATTAAGTGCATATTAATGAGGGTCCTTTTGATGATACATAGGAAGGAGAAAACTGACAGGAAGAAGTCGGTCACATAAAAATCTTTATGTGAATTGTGTGACCGCCTTTCATCCTCTTCAAGGTCACTTCCTTCAATTCAATCAATTATGATTCGGAGGTTTTGGCTTTTTCTGGGATAGTCGTTGTTTCTGTATGAGGGGTAATTGTTGTCACTTCTAATTGTAGTCTCTGATACATTTAATTGGTAAACATGAGTCGGTGATTTATAACAAACAAAGGAACATAAATATAAATTCCCTAGAGCTTAATTTAGACAGCAGTTACTTGACAATTGATTGATCACTAATTCTATCAAAAATCTAAATTAACGGCCAACGCTATAAACTTGCATTAACTCGCCCATCGCATTTGTAACCAATACAAAAAAGAGCAAGGTTGACGTTTTATTTTTTACTCATTAGTTTTGATTGTTAAGAAATCATATGAATTATATGTCTATAAATATTAAAGTATTATGTGTCTACTTCAATTTCACATCCTGTATCCTGACAGCAATGCAAGAAATAAAATGTTGACACAGTGTTGTTGAGTAGTATTAATCAACTTCTTAGTGTATTTCTATAATTGCTTCAATTGTTGCTTGACTGAATGTTCGCTATTTAAACCAATGACAAACCAAATGATATTGGATAACGAAAGAAGTAAAGGAAACAATTATCTAATGTTCACTAGAATCTAGTCTACACGACTGAGTTACTGCTTAAGTTCATGACAGAAGAAGCTATCGTATTGGCCTGATTGCACTTGATTATCAGTCCAAGAAGTCAGTGGTCTATTTTATCAACCTGATGAAACTCAAGGAGCAGTTTGAAGAGATTTTGTTAGGACATTCCCATTTCAATGACACAATGAACCAGAAAAGGTCCTCACTGAGACTTAATAGGTAGATTCATAACAGACCTACTGTCTCTGCAGCTCTCATTTTGTTCTCTTAAAGAACTGATCACTGTGATCGTCAGACTTCCTTAACATTGATGTTTTCCTTCATTTGTTTTATACTTTACATTGAATTATACTAAAGCTTAAATGTCTTCAAAGGATATGGAGATATAGATCATTTTCTTATTTTGCAACCACAACCCAGATAAATTTCAATGTTGCACTACAATGTAACTACCTTTTATGTAGTTATAGGTAAATTACTCTTTTCAAGTTTTTCTTAAAAGAATGATAACCATAAACTGCAAATCACCTTTACATTGTCTTCGGATATATTAATTTGATGATTTAGATATTGACAATAAAATGTTTAAATTCAGTGCTGACATCATTGGTTATTTAAATTGTCCATATGATATGTTTATAAATGATAACCTATTTAAACTGTAAGACGAGTTAAACACGAAGTTTTTGTTCACCTTAACATTCAGCAAAATTAAGACATTTATCAATTATGAACTGACATATTTCACTAAGACATTGTTATCAATGTTCCTATTTTCTTACATAAGAAACTTTGATTGCACCACCGCTGAAAGTATATATCATACCTCCATTTATACTCATAGCCAAGATTAATAACTTTTGGTTTCTCAAGCCGTTTTCACGAGTATGTGATAATTTAGTACTTGACACTAGCAATCGCCTTTTGGTTAATTCATTTTGTTTCGACTTGATAAGCTGACATCATGTACATACTGTTTGTAGGGAATATAGAGTGTTTCCAAGGTATCTTCATAATCTACATCATCAAATCATGCAGTTTCTTGGTTTATGGTTTCCCTTCATATGGTTTGACATTTAGCTATGTGGTTTAGTCAATGTTGCTTTCTTACATAGACACGTTCGTTACATTCGGGAGAAGTTGGGATTTGAGAATCAATCATATAAATCACCACATATCTTTGAAAATAGTAGTAGTTAAATAATAATAAAATGATCGAGAACCTTACATTTAGCAAAAGATTGCTATGATATCACCCTTTTGACATTTAGTGATAGCCATTCATGCCCGGTCTCATTTTAAACCAATCGTATAAGACGCACAGATGGTTAAGAAAACAGTAATTGAGCAAAACGTGATTTAGGGAGAAGAGGCTTCTGAGATAAAAAAAAACAAATATGCTCAATATAACTCAATTCAATATCATGTCTACAGTCAGAAAAAAAAACATATCGTGCTTATCCCACTGGACACGCACGATTTATTTAAAGACAGTCTAGTTACACAAACCAAACATTGCCCATGCCAAGGATTTTGTAAACAAACAAGACAAAAAGCTCATTTATCTTATTTACAGGTTTGCATTCACGAGTCTGAAGATGCCACTTATTGTAAGCTAGACTACTCGGTTTTCTGTTGACAACGTAGGGCAATCATTATCTGTATGCCTTGATCTTGTCTCTTGTCTTGCTTTTTCACAATTACACTTTGCTGCGGAATCACATTTTCACTCTGATTTTTCAGTTTTTGAAATTAATTGTCCTTTACTGTAACACGGCAATAAATTAATGAATAAATTATGTCCGTTCTTGTTCCCTCTGTCCTATCAATGTAAAGTCACAAAATATGTAAACACAAAAACGAATCTTTATTCGAATTATTACTTTACACATCATAATTGCGCCTGGCAGTGTTGCGCCATTACACTAAAGATGATGTCTATTTTGCCATTGTGCTGTGTTATAAATGATGATTACCTTCAGGGCAAAAATCATTCAAGAATGTAGTGTGGAGCTGATACATTCGACAAGGCTGGGAAACTTATACAATAAGGTAACATGATACAGTAGTAGCAAGTAGACATATGTGCAATAAGCTATGGCAAATTTAATCTTAGGAAAATATAGATATGTAGATGATGTAACCGAGCATCAGACATCTGGCATCAGTGCTTAAAATCTTAGAAGATTGACTATCCAGAATGTGAACAGTGGATTTGTTCAAAGAGTATTCATTTGTGTCTTTAAAATGAAATATTTAATTCTATGATAGTTTGTTGAGATGAGACATCATGTTTCCCTCTTGCAAATGTTTGGCTTACATTTACAACTTGCTTTTCTGGGCAATGTAGTCAATTCTCATAACATCAACGGATACAGGTCTTTCTACTGACATACAATTGCTTTATCAGGGACAAGGGCATAATAGTCAATGTCAGAAGCATGGTCATGATTAGAATGTACAGAATTAGTCAACATTATTCCTCTCTATTTGGTCTCTGTCATAGGGTTACCTTGTCATCTGGCCGAGTATGACTGCACTGATTGCCTGATGGTACACATCTGATTACTCTAGCGGAATCTATATGCACATTGGCATATTTACATTTGGGTACGAGGCCAATAAGTACTGAAAGGTTGTTTTCTAAAATTCAAGATATTTAATCCATAACTGATAATTATCAGTGAAATTAGGGTACCTGATAAGTTCAAAACTAAACTAATTAATGTACTTAAAACAATATCTGTACACCTTTCTTACTCTTTTTAAGCAACTGTCATTTGTAGATCCCTCAAACTGACCAAATAGAAGTGTCAAATTGTTTTGCTTGTTCAGACAGTAAAGATGTGATTACAAATTAATTTCTTTAAAGGTTATTTAAGGATTGTTTTACATGTTTTGTGCCTCTATCGATGTATAACAGCAACAAATTGTATAAAATCGCGTAGCGTAGCGTAGCGATTTTATACCAAATTTGTTGCTGTTATACATCGATAGAGGCACAAAACATGTAAAACAATCCTTATAATTACAAAATCGACATTTTAACAAAGTTTTTCCTAACTATTTTCAAAAAATCTGTCATCAATGTCGTGAAATTGTGGTTTGTTACACGAAACAATACAAAGTTGAATCAAAATTGAGAACTCCATAAACTAAAACGGCCGAAGATTTAATTTCGTTTTCGCAACCATTGACACCCATGCAATCACAATTCGTTTTAACCGGAATCCGCATTTTCGGAATAACCCTAATTAGCATATCACACGACGTTCAAAATGTCCGCCGTTTGCCGAGCGAACAAGCTTGAGGACTCGTAGTTGTTTAAATGCAGTCTTTCCGGTGAATGTATGGATTATGTTAGGGAGAAGAATGTATTTACTTGTTACAAACGCAGGTGGGAAGTGATAAGATATGTTATATCTGTCTTTGCAACAGAACGTAACTCGCAACTGTCAAAACCGAACTATTGCGTCAAGTGATTGTGACGTCACAAGGAATGAATGCACATGGTATGGTTGCAAATTTTTCTGCATTTATCGAGAAATGGCAGCAGGTTTTCGTCCAATCAGAATCCCGGAAATTAGTGTAGCAAATCCATTTTGTAATTATTTTGGATTATGACATCTTATATTTATTAAATTACTACATGACATTTTATTTTGACATTAATTCCTATCATCTGGTCTCAACAACTTGAATAAGTTATTGCTGACACTAATTGTATTTCGACAGACATAAGATATATCATACTCTTACATGTATGTATGAAATTTTACAATCTTGCTGTCTGGTAACGTTTCTTTTCCACCCTGAGTGTAGATTACAATCACTCTGTATTACGCCTTAAGTATATTCTGTCATCATATATTGTTCATGCCAATCAAATAGTTAAGATGCACACCATTATTATACGTACATGTACAATCTGAAAACCAATTAACGAATCAGGGTAAATGTTTTATAGTTTAGTGGAAAATCTGTGAAATACATACAAGCACTTCTACACATCAGTAAGCCTGAAGAGGACTGCCACAATACCAACAAATGCTACATGTCAATATTTGTCGTTCATATCTTAATTTTAAAGACGTTATTAGTTATATGATCCGAATGAACCTTTTAACAATAAGCCAAGGCGTCAGATATCAAACGGTGATGTTGATATTTGGAGATTGGTTAAATCAATCTCACAAATGAATTATCAGATTTCAAATGTGAAGCCCACCCCCACCCCATATTACAGTCAATGATTATGTAAACGGTTCCCATACAATTCATATAAGCAGTATGGCTGTTAACATCATTGTTGTCAGAATAATTAAAATATAATCTACAAATTGAGATTTCAAAAACGATAAGAGGAAACAAGATAAGATATTTGTGTAAAATTTTAGAAATATTTAAAAAATCTAGATAATCTAGATTATGATCTAAATCAAAGGATATGAGATTGAGAAAATTTAATGAAAAACCAATGCAATCTTAATCTTTAGCTGATAATAAGTTGTTTTTTTTGTAGATTCGTTTGATTTGTTGCAGATTCGTTGTAAATAATCCGAGTTCAAGTTGAGTTCTTGCAAATACTCTTCATAATTATATCCATAAATATGCAAACACCTTTTATCAAATTGACTATGAATTACTGATCATTATAAATTAAAATTCTATTGTTTCCTTTCATGTAGCTTATGTATTAAAATATCAACATTGACTAAATTTACGGATTTTTATAGGTTTGTAAAGATTTCAGACGTGTTTTGATAGTGTCTGTAACGTCAGCCGCTTTTAAACATATCATATTTAAAAATAAATAATGGTTATTGCAAAACTGGGTCATAAGTTATCGGTCAGATTTTTTCTAAAACACGGGTTGTTATCGGGTTTGCAAATCAAGTAAGCCCCATGCAATACCGGCAAAATGATACAGCCCTGGTAGCTTATAGCCATTAGTACTATAGTAGGCACACTGATTCACCATGGATAGCCCAACACACCAAAGCTTGTGCACATAAATTTGTAGGCTTTGTTAAATGAATTATTATAGAGAATCTAAAGTGGGCTTAATCTTTTTATCGAAACGCAGAAATGACTAAAGGAGCTGGAATCTGATTGGTCATATCAGCATTGGCCCAACTTCAGGGTCATTTCCTGTTCACAGTTCACCTGGACATGGTTATCTACGGGATTCTGTCAGATCTTAGATGAGTGACAAGTAACAATATTATATGGAACAAGAGAGTGAATCAATGATTTTATTTAAATGAGATTGCACAATAAACATGTTTTCAAAGAAAAAGTTCCACATCAATCACGATTTAGTTATTAGTTTTTTCATCATAGAATAGTATTAAATCTGACCCATGAATATCTTCATTGCATATATCAAAGTCATCAGTTCTCAGCTAGAAGGGAAAATTCTCGATAATTGCCAATGTCATATGTAAATATTTGCCATTCGGTTGAGATAGCATCTAAGAGGTTATTATTCATAAGTCACTTATCAATGTCCATGGGTGACATAAGACTTTACAAATTGGCATATATGAATCAAAGTGTCAGATATTTCTGGAAAAGGTTGACATTTATTTCAAAGTTTACTGAACTGTATTCCTTTTATGGCCAAACACGCTAAAGATTGTGCTGATAGTGATGAGAGTAAAAATATATATGTTTACAAAGACAAAATAAAGAAAAGCTAATTATTTAACTATGATCGAAGAGAACATTCTTCAGGGGCGTCTATGAACAGTAACACGAGATAAACTTCATTGTATGATGAAATGTGCAAATTTTTTTAATGGGGTAATCATCTGAGAGAATGTTCTTATAATGTTAATAAATATATTGACATCAAATAAGGTTCCTTAATTAACTTATCAAAAAGGAAACATTCCACTTTTTAATATTCTTTAAAATTATCCAAAAGATGTTGCTTGGAAACTTGTATTAGTTTAACATGTAAGTACACGTAAGTGTCATTTAGTGTATTGTAGTCGACTATCAACTAAGGACAAAAGAAGCAGAGAACTAAGAAACTAAGAGAACTGCCTATGTTCATTTACAGATTCTTAATCGAAGTTTGCTACGGTACATTTCTAAAAATGATCGGTAGACTTGTCAATGGTCTAGATTAGAACTTGATGGATAAGAAGTAGATTGAACTGACAGACAATTGTTTTATCGAAGACAGAAACAAAAAGTCAAAGTTTAGAACATGTTCATGATTAGCATTTACAAATATAGCTGACTTTGCTGCACCCTAGATGGTCTCTGTCAGAAGGAAACCTGTCCAATCTTGTCGAGGGACACTGCACTGGTTACAAGGTGCTACAAATCTGAATAGAAAGCAGCATGTTCTAACACCACTTTAAAAAAAAATGAATATAAGTCGAGACGACTAAAATGTAAACACACTTTTCATCCAAATTTGGCTAACATTTTGGACAGATCAAGCTTAGCATATCAGCGATTTCTTTAGATACATAGAAAGTTGGAACATATTTCATGTGTAATTTTGGGTTTTCAAGATGACAACAAGCAATCTAGTCTTACACACAGACGCTTGAGCATATAATTCACCCCATGGAAGCAAGTCTAGATCTGGGCTGCTCTGAAAATCTCCATTTGTCTGAGGCTCCTTTTAAAATGTTTAATAAAATAAGATTTTTACTAAAAAAAAATTAAGAGACTAGATATAAGTCTACAAGCAATCCTAATTACAGAGTAACTGCAAAATCATGTAAGGATATGGAGCATTGACATATCATTATTCTGAACCCGGCATTTGTATGCATTCATGGAAGTTAAATTAGTGTGAGTTAGATTAAGATTTATTGGAATTAAATTTTTGTCCATCTTGGTATTTCTTTTTTCAACTTGATATTCTCAATCAATAGAAGCAATTTAGGTCAATATTAATAATCATGTCTAACAACAAATGAACAAATATCTAGATATATTAATTATCATTAACTTTGAAGAAAACTTCCAAAAGGTCAAGTTATGTTTAAAATGATAAGAAAGCTTAATCAGCTCACATTTTGATATATAGAAAACTGAATAATGTGTTATTGTTTAAGATTTAGAATATGCAGTTTTGTTGACTTTTGATTCTAGGAGTTTCAAAAGTCGTTGACAAGCGTCAAGCAACCTATAATCATCTTGCTTTTTAACCGAAAGTATCTTTTCAAACCTGCAAACAAACCTCTTTCTATAACAATCAAAATATAGATGTTAAAAAGAGAATAGACTCTCAAAATTGTATTAAGTATTTCATTTTATCATAAATCTTGCTGCTCTTTGATATACACATTCTTATAAATCATGATTAAACTGGTTATATATATTTCTCAAGTGACAAATAACACTTTCAAATGTGTGAATTGCGGATATCAATCTCATCGGTTGTCAGTTGAAAGGGAAATACACAGTTGCGGCCAATGTCATGTGCAAATATTTGCCCTTAAGATCTCAAGGAATAGCTTCAAAGAGGTTATTAGTGTTATGTCACTTACCAATTTTCTTTTTAGACATTAGGCTCTCAAAATTGCCAATCATAAAAACTAAGGCGACAGATATTTCCAGATGATGTTGACAACTATCTCCTATTTTAGTTATTTTGATTAATTTAATGACAGAAATAGCTCAGCTTATATATCATTAACGTAATCAAACATTTTTGAAAAAGAAACAGTATAGAGGTGATAATAATATAATAGTTCATAAATTGAAAAAAATATACATGGCATACCCTTGAATGGTTTTGAGGAAGTAATGTATATGTCTTATAAAACCGATAGTAAAAGTGAACTGTTTTATGATTTCATTTGATTGGATATTTTTTAATAATGTGAAGAAACAAAATGCATACCATAAGGATTTTATGATAACACTTTATGTTTTCTTTTCATAAAAATGCATCATTGAATACTTTAAGGAGACAGATTCGGAGTTTAATTATTTTCTATTACCTAATGCAGATAATCAGTCAATAACAAATTCAGGCGTTAATAGAAATTTAGTTTTTTAATGCACTGAAAATAATTTCCTTGCATAAAAACCCAATTCATTGCTTTAACGACTTGCCATGTATTAAAACAAATATGTTAGACTACTACTGTAACAATCTGTGCACCTCTTCATTTCGTAACCGATTGACTCTTGCTTGCCTAGATTCGACTGATCAACAAAAAAAATAATTTCAGCTTAATTTGACGGATTAGGCCATTATCCATTAAACAGAAACAGAATCCGTCTGTATGACTCAGTTACATTTGAAATTCATATAAGAAAAAACTCTCTATTTATCTGATTGCCCTTGACGATTTATACATCTTAGTTATAATTAATAAAATACAAGGTACATATTAGGAAAGATCTGATTAGGTATTACATACATTGTATGCAATGAAATGGTTTAATGAAGGGTGAAACAAGTTCATTAGTAAACTTGCAATGTTGCTTGATATCAGACAAACTGTCTCAATGGCACCCGTCACAGTTTTTAAAATAAACTGATCACTATAATTGTGAGGAAGTTTGTGTGTATATTGTTAAGGTAGGTAGGGTAATTCTTCTGCTATCCTACATTTGGATTTTTCCTTAATAGCAGTCTCTTATCTTAGTATACAAGTGATTTGCGGTGATAGCTAAATTGATTGGACTCGTAACTTCGTAACTAATCAACCATTCCGATTCAAAATTATATTTGAAATTAAGAAACATGTAATAATGTGTCATGAGGAACAATTTTGAGAATATATTACCAAAATGAGAGTACAAACTAACATAAAGTGTGTCAACATTTTGAAGTTATGTTTGTAAAAGTTTATGCATATTGGCAAAAAAAAGAGAAAAACTCCAATTTCAGACTAGTGTGTCCAAACATTCAACTCTATCATTTTAGGATTTTTTACTTTAAATTGATAATTCATGTGATTGAATATATCCTTTTTCAACAGAAATAAGAAGATCCTTTTCCAAGTTAGCACTTAATGATAAAAAAGTGTTGAATTTGAAAGAATATATTAGTGAGTCATTTGTTTATCATATGTTCTCTTTCAGTTTAAATATACTCACATTGATCATGGAGATCCTAAATTCATAAATTCAATAAATTTATTGTTATGATTTTAATTCTGTCAGTTTACTCGAATGATGCCAAACAAACAAATGTTGGTATCACTATGTGTTATAAGGTGTATTAGAACAGTTTCCTTCATATCCTTGAAATTTTCTGTGACATATGAAGCTGTGATATGATAAAATGGAATCATCTACATCAAAGCAGTGACAGGAAAAGCTTACAATGAATAAGATAAGTAAAATATATACCTTCATATTGTGCCATTTTCCGGGAGATATACATGTAGCTCGACCATATCATGAGATCAGCTGCTTGTTTGAATATTGATATGCTATGAAGATGAGATAAAAAATGTAAATATTGTCATTTGACTGAGTTGAGTTAGTATGATTTAGGTAAGCTGCATGACATATTTCATCAACGAGAACTCCACTTGTCCAGCAATGTCAGAAGAATAAGAATGAATTGGGAAGTTTTCTCTTTATGATCTATATTTAGTTTAGGGCAGGGTATCTGATCAGACACTATTTCCTGCAGCATGGAGGAACATCTGATCGTAGACACGCAACTCGGACCTGACTGTCTGGAGGGTTCTTATTCTTATTTTATTGTATTGTTAGGACATGAAGATTTTTTTGGCAAGCTTAAAGGTTCAACATTAATACTTTCCAATTTTACAGTATACATATTATCAAATGATCTATGACATAGTGACTTTTTCAACATCACGATGAAATTGGAAAATAATGTTGTTGTTACTTAAGTAGTCACATACATTTATGCTTGCACATTACAAAAACGCTCATAAACACGAATTAAACCAGACGAATAGACAAACATAAACACATTATAATAGTGATAGCAATTTATTTCAATAATCATTTCTCAGCTTGGTTCCATTGATCATATTTTTTCTTTTGTGATTGAGATACATTTTCCTTAAACATGATACAGTCATCTTTCAAAAATGTACATGTATGGATAATTGATTGAAAGGAATGATTATAGAAAGAATAGAAATAACAATTACTTAGAAATTAACAAGTGCTAAAAAAAACTAAAACTGAATACAATGTGAACCTTGGTTATGCATTTAGATTTTATTTATTGAAAATATGACATCATTGTTCTGTATCTAAAACTGGAAGTCTTTGGGATGAGTAATTTTGCTGTCTTAATCTCATTTCAATAATTGTAGAGCGCAATTACATATGTAGCACAAAATCGTCTTACTCACATACGATTAAAGATTACATTTTAAAAGCAATCTAGCAAATGATAAATAATTCAAGTGTTGTTCAAGCACAATACACTGTGTATAATATATGTTGCTATAAAACACATGACAAACATATAAATGCTTCATTTTATCAGATTTTGAGGTATGTAATATCCAATATGGTTGTAGACATGATATACATGTATCATCTAAAAAAGATTCTTAATAACATATCATATATAAAGGTTCTCCAATCAAATATGCTTTATTTCAATACCACAGTGTCCACATGCCTTATGAAAATAGCATCTATCAGGTTCAAAATATTTTGAAGTTTGTTTAAACATGAACATAAAATCATTACCCTTTAACTATACAATCAATGTAAAAAAATCAAAAATAATATACAGAAAACGAAATTAAAAGTAGGATGAATCGGTGGAAGGGAACACAACCGTTTGACTGATGTGTGTAAACACAAAATCGGTTAGGGCTTTCAGCTAAACCTTTGATCATCCTTTTATCGTCAATAACAATTATGAAAAAATATCCTTTAGGTAATGCAGTAAAACATGAAGAGTGTTCAAATTGAATTATTCCAATATTGATCAACGTTTACATTGATGAGCATTATTGTTACCTCTACTTCTATACGAATTTGACAATTTACTTTTTGTCGAAAATCCAAAGGAAGGAAAAATACCTTATTGTCATTCAAAAAGTGAAAGATATTACCTCAGGTCCTTAAGTAGACTGCTGTCAAACATTAGCTTCTTCTCAAACACCTCTTAACATCAAAAGGAAAGGAATTCCATTCCAACGTGATCTGATGAATATTTTATAATAAAAGTCACGTGATGTTATCATTTCAGAGACAGATCCGTGAACTGTTTAACAATTAATAAGAACTCGTTTTATTTCTTGGATTTGATTTCAAAGTGAAAGTTAATGATCGACAGAGTAATAAGAGAACATAATTTCAACTAAAATGTTCTGTGTTTTAGAACAACAAACTAAAAAGTGTTTAAGTCCAAGTTTATTTAATTAATTACCCTTCAAACTCTCAGTTCATTCAGCAATAAATCGGGTAACCCACCCATCCGGCGAGCCAGATGTTGGTGAACTACACTGATAGCGGTCAACTGAGCTACGCACAGGACCATATATTACACACATGATATTATTTAAAGGGGCAGTAGCACGTTTTTTGATAAGTTTATATTTTAAAATGTTCACTGATAATTGTAAGTTAATGCTAAACGTATTATTTTGACAGTGTCAAACATCTTTTTACACAAGTCAATCATCCATAGTCAGAGGACAAAGTATGAAGATTCTCATAAAATCCATTGGCGGCCATTTTGTGTGAACACCTTTTATTCATTTTGTGTATGAAAAAGGAATGGAATCGCTAAACTTTACGTTATATATTTGAATTATTACCGCTCCACCTTTCAATTGGAACCATTAATTTTTATTTTCCTGACATCACCTTATATTCCCCCTAAAACGTGCTACTGCCCCCTTAAGATAAACCTTTATACACGCCAGAAGCGGTTATATGTATGATTCATATTATAACCTATTCAACGCGCATTTAATTCAAACTATGAAGGAAGCATTTTAAAAAAAGGTAAGTATATATAGTATATACACATTTAGGGATATATTCTAGATGGTAGATGATCAGTAAATGATGACAAGGGAAATCTCTAAAACCAAACTATCTTTCTATAACTACTTGAGGCAATACAAGATGATTGAGATCAAGCAGTGAGGGTTAAACAAAACTGCAGATGTACAATTGTCTCAGAACTAGTGTCTCCATATCTTTCATTATAGGCTCGAGGGAGTAAGTGATCACCATGACCTATAAACTGTGCATGGAATTTGGTTCTGATAAACTGACATAATCAATTCTAATAAAAAAAAAGATAAAGCTCTTAGTTTAAAATAGTAATTTAGTTTTATTGACTTTCTGACTTTAAAAGGTCCAATGATTTAGATTTAACTAGAAGGTAACTATGATTGAGGTATTTTTATGATGATATTTTAAACTGCAAATCTTTGCAGAAAAAGCAATCACTCTGCTAAGATACACCCAGAAACAATCCAGAATCACAACTGATGATTACAGATGTTTGATGTTCTCACAATTCGAGAGATTATCCTTCCATCTTTATGAATATTTTGAGGTTAAGGTTAAGTGTGTCTGCAGTTAGATAAACAAACAATGCTTCTTTACTCGCCCTCTTCGTTTTGTGTCGAAATGATAAAGCATAGTTGTGGATAAATTCTATATAATCAAAATAGAAATCTTACATTTCTCTTTCATTCTATTGCATTTTGATATCTTTAAGAAAACAATGCACGTTCCTTATAATCTGTATCAATTACTACGTGAGTGAATGTATTTTGTTTCCAATTAATTGTTAAAAGCCTTTTCAGCACGATTGCAGTAGCGTTATTTATAGCTGTAATGAATTGAATACCATTGGGAAATTTAGGATAAAAACAGACCTACAAACTCTGTCTTTACACCAAACAATGAGTTGAATTGATTGCTTAGTGATTTCCAAAAAGCAGTGACAAGTGTACTTTCGAAGGTTCTGGGTCTTACTTGCATAACTTTACACTTGTAAATTATTGTGCATATATTTATCCTGATTTTTGTTAATTATGCTATTACCTGCATGCAAAGAGTTACATTTTAGAGAAAACTAACTGAATTGTTTGAAGCAAACAGTTTAAAACATTCAATGTTTTTTGTTTTCTTTTAAAGAAAAATATTATTTAGTCTAGAAGAAAAGAAGTTACGTCCGATTAATAAGACTGAATCCATTATTGTCAATGTATCATAAGCAGACAAGCCAAGACTTTATTTTATTGTTTGAAATTTAATCTCATTTTATCATCAAAACGTTTAACCTTACAAGTTTGTTAACAAGCCGTTAATACAAGTTGTTAAATGGAAACCATTTGTATCGAAAATTACAAAAATAATCTCCAAAAAACATCTTCATCATATTCAGTTAACAGACTTTCAACTTCTGGTGAGCTAAGTTGATTTGAGCGAATGGTTTTTGCATCAGACTCACCTTCAGTCGTTATAAACAAAATCATAAACCCATTTAATAAAAATATTTTTAATTGAAATCGTGTGTCAGGGCAATATTCAAATACTTGATAGTACACAATAGGCAGATTTTTCAAATAGAAAATCTACAAGATCAATAATGTATCAACAATTCCCACGATGATCTTGCTGTTATCAGAAAACTTACACTTTTCAATCAAGTTACGTTTTTAAGTTTTACCTCCAGCTAGTTGTCGTTCACTCACACTTGGGGGAAATTCTATATACAAAGAATACAACATTTCCAACATTAAATGCGTAAAGTGATGTTTTAATCTTAAACAATGCCTATCAATACATTTCCTCAATCTAAATCCATTTCTGTGAATATCATTGCATTTGTGTTTGCATTCAGTAGTAAGGAACATTTGAAAATTGTTTCATTAGCATGCGAGTTGAAATTAAGTAAATAGCCTTGGGTGTTATCACAACATTTGACAAACATATCCGAAGGCTTAGTTAAAGCTATCAAGAGGAAATGTATCGATTGGACAACAAACTTCACAACAGCGCTGACATTATAATGAACGATTGAATATGAGGATCCTGTATGAATTAGAAATTTCAGGCCATATGGGCTTATTTCATGACATTTTCGACTTCTTCGCAAGAAGCATTGTGCCTATTAAGCTGAAATCTTGTGTACGTACTCATTGACTATTGAGGATAACCCTGTGGCCCCTTACAACCTATTTTCATCTTCTTCTCCAGAAGCATAAGGTCTGGAAGGCTGAAACATTTTGACTTGTGAGGAATATCAGTTAAAGCTGTGGTGATACTGTGGCCCTAAATAATGGCTACAGGGGTCACGCCCTTATACCCTATTTTTAGTTTCTGCTCCAGAAGCAAAAGGCCAATAGAGCTGAAACCTTGTGTAGAGACTCATTGACTAGTTAGGATTATAATTTACAGTGATAGTGTTAGTGACCCTAGCCACTAAAAGGGGCTTGGTAAATCTTTGGATCTTATCCCCTAAGTCATTAATTGAATATATTAGCATGACTGGATAAGACCTAGTTTCTTCCGCACAAGACTTGATCTTTTGGTTCTACTTTCTATGAGCAGAAATTCCCCATACTATTTGACTGTGTCAAATAAAATTATATTACATATTATGAACACGCTTTGATAGTCCAGAGTGGAATAAGAAAAACGATTCCTCAACTAACAGTTTAGAAGAAGCAAAAGAGATTTGGACATCCTGGTTTTACACCAGCGCTGACATTAGAACGAACGATTGAAATATGAAGACCCTGTATGAATTCCAAAAGTCAGGCCCAATGGGCTTATTTCATGACATTTTCGACTTCTGTGGAAGAAGCATTGTGCCTATGAAGCTGAAATCTTGTGTACTTACTCATTGACTATTGAGGATTATCGTTTAAAGCTTGGTTGACCCTGTGGCCCTTTCAAACCTTATGGGGAACTTCTGTGTCAAATATAATTATATTACGAGTGGGATAAGAAAAAAAGATTCCTCAAATAACAGTTTAGAAGAAGCCAAAGAGATTAAGACGTTCTGGCAATTCCCCAGATGATCTGTCTTTTATGAGCAAATGCATTCTGAAGGAAGTTCAGAACCAATCTATTCACTTTGAATAAAATCGTCTTGAAAGAAATTAAATTTTGTGAAAATAAAATTTTAGCAATTTCATGTTAGTTATATTAAATTTTAACGGTGCTTTCTATTCTATCAACATCATTATACATGTTACAGTCATTAGTAATGAATAATAATGTTTAATATCGAAAATGGCAAATTCGTCCAAGCGACTATCTAATCTTATCGAGTGAAGGTTAATCATAATAAATATAATCGCTTTTCAACATCTACTTCGTCTTTTAACTTGTATAAAATAATGGTCTCATGAAGATATTCAGATCACTAGTGTGCTTATCAGTATTAAACACCATCAAGTTCAGAATGGTATCTTAAATGCAATGACCCATAGTAAAGAGTTTTTCTTTTGCGTCTCGGCTCAAGTATTAAAACTCTTTAATGTTGAGCACAGACCATAAAGGCAATAGAGAATGGGGCTAATTTTACACGAACTATTAATGTCTTGATCACTGAGAAGATAAACTGACACGTATTTGTCTGAGAAAAGCCCCCCAGGTTTTGAGTCTCATCACTCAAGACCTGCTTTTTTCAGATATACATGTTTATCAGGAACAGCTCAATACTAAATTCTTATTAGGAAGTATGACATAAGCAAACGTGCATATTGCAAAATTCAACACAATTCAGTACAGCACAGATATAAATTTAACACCAAAAACAAAATCAAAACGATGAAAAATACATTTTGACCAAAGCGTGTGAGATTTAATCCTTTGTGAAACGTCCTGTCAAGATCGATATGAAAAACACGAAAGATTCACTTCTTAACCATTTGCCAGGGAAAAGTGCATATCTGAATCATCAAGTAACAGAAAACTTTTCTCAACCTTAATACAAACAAACCTTCTACACTGTCTAGAAATGATTAATAACCCTTACTCTTTTCAGGGGGTGCCTTTTGGCCGGTTTTGTTTGGCGACAGAATCTCAATTACAGTACATTTCTGAAAACGTTATATAAGGACAGTGGTAAGATTATAGGGATAAACGAAACAAATGCAACAGGGTTTTGATCAGATGGATAACAGTCTAAAAACAGTCTACATTATTGTTGATCATCTTAAAATGTTCATATCGTTTAAAGGTGCACAAGCACTGCTTCAGATATTTTGGAAATCTTCAAATGTTCCAAAGTATATTTCATAAACTCCTATTCAAAACCTTTTAGAAAATGAAACACTTTTTACTTAAACAACTATCCATAATCGTAGATATTTACAAGTTACAAGCGAGAACTGCTCGGGACCACTTCAGAGAATTTGATTCATTTAGCTTAACTGACACAAGTATGATCCTTAAAGACTTTATTCCTTGCAACTGACACATTAGTTTACATATTGTTAAATATACAAATTTGAAGGAAACAACATGCTGCAATCCCTTTTAAGCTTTTAGATCGCTAGACGCATTAGAAGTGCAGGTATCTCAATTTGATTAACCTTTAAAGATTACAAATTTCTGTTACAAGCCATGCAGTGCCCTAATTTGAAATAAAAAAGCCTATGAAACTTCCTTTTTATCAAAGACACATAATCTGTTTCTGTCAATTATCTAAGTCAATGAACTCTCCTTTATAAAAGGGAACTAGTTTTGAAGATAGGTATCCTTAACATTTACCTGAGAAACATTCGAAAGAATAACGATTTACTGTAAAATATGTGTTCAAGAAACATTAATCTTACCTCCACATTTATGTAATTTTGGTGATAAGGGACATAGATTTGTGTTGACAAAAGTCAAATGCTGATGACGATTTCCTGTTCATCAGATATATCTATCGGTAGTATTTAACCACACAATGAGCCTAAATGAATCACATTGTTACTGAGGTTGTTGGTGACAACTCATTTAAATCCTGAGATGCTGTTTTAATCATGTTCAATCGATATATACAAATTGAAGATCTAGGATTCCGGTGATTGAAAATAAACCCTTGAAAATTGAACGTTGCAGGTTTTCACCCTAAAAGTACTATGAGTACCGGCATTGGCACTATTATTCAAACCTTTTCCATGAATTTCACTTTTATTTTCCAATAATGTTCTTTTTTCACACTGTTTCGGTCTAAGTGTGGTATTTTGGGGGGGATTTCTCTAACTTGTGACCTTCATGTTATTTCTTGTTATAAATGAGACCCTCTTATTCTCCAAACAGTGTGTCATGTTTTTCTATTCATTGACGTTAAGGTTAAAGTGTATTTCATATTGAAATATATTTAAAACAAGTCAGATTATCTCCCTTTACCTTTACGGTTTTATAGTATGCTTTATTCCAGGAAAAGTTACTTCCCTAAGTTATATTTCTCCGGCTTTTAAGGAAGCAGCATGGTTGACGGGAGCGTCACTTCAAAACACGAAACCCACCACCGCCCCTGAAGCCACCTTTACTTTCTCATAATTCGGAGTTTTAATTCAATATTACTCTACCTTTCTGGCATTGGCATAAGCCTTTTAATGTATGCTAGCTACAATGAGGGTTTCCTGTGTTTCTATATGTTAATGTTTTTGTGTACGAGTTGGGGGATTTCTCTAACTTGTAACCGTCATGTAATTTCTTGTAATAAATGAAACCCTCTTATTCTCCAAACAGTGTGTCATGTTTTTCTATTCATTGACGTTAAGGTTTAAAAGGTTATTTAGGGATTTCACAAACTAAGATATCACATTATTTTGAAACAAACCATGACATCGACCATGTGGTCGTTTGGTTGAAAAAGAAACAGATTTACATTTTTTTATTGGCCTTCATATTTGTAGTATTTTCTTTCTCTCTGGATTTCCGATAGATAAACACACATATTAAAAAACCTTATTTGAAAGCTCAAGTAAAACAGAAAACAAACTTCTTTTCATCTTTGCACTCAGAGGAGCAATGAAAGTCTTGACTTGAAATAGCTTATTTTTTAAGTTTACTAAAACATGTTAATTAGTGAATATGAATATATTGGGAAAACAAACATTATCACATCGTACGTAACTACTGTAATTCAATCCAAAAATAAGAGTTCCTGTTGAAACCTTTCAGAAAACAAATGTACATAAGGCTGGTCAATCGAAATGAGAACTTTTGAAAAACTTGTAATTTTTATACCAAAATAGGAAAATAATCTCTATTTTAAAATTCTTTTAATTGAAGCAGGAAAATTCATAAAAAAATGATTTTCTATTAATGTGAAAAGGTTTAACTAGTGAAATATATGTTGGCATGCGGATTTGAGATAAATCAATTCGACGGAGCTCAAGATTCAAGTACAACTATTCTGGATATACTTATAAGACTTTAATTACATTGGTTTACAATTCATGTAAGTGTAATGCTTTTCCTCACTGATTGATACTACTATTTGTTAATCATGGTCTAGTGCCGATTCGATCAGGATAAATATTTCAGAGTGATCATGATAGGGGTAAGATAAAGGGAGACTTGAGAACAATCAAATGAAATAGGTCACCTTGAATTGAAAGAAGAAGCTCAGTAAACAATCTTGTATGTGAAAAAGCCTGATGAACATACAATATCAATTGCAACATTGTTTTTAACACTAGCTTTTATAATGTTGAGCATACTTATTTCTTTAATGATAATATCAATATTAGGATATCTGCTTCATCATGATTATGTTTAAAGTTGATACACTGTATATCGTACAATATTATCATTATTTAATTGATAAATTTCGACACATCGTCAGGTAAGATGCATATCATTCCATCAGGCACAATATTAGGACGAATGTTTAGATATTACATAGTAGCATGTCAATCAGTAGACGTTTCGCATAGCTGTCTGACAGGAGCTTTGGTGTTTACACATCCCGAATGCTCTACTATGCATTTTGGAGTATTAAAATAAAATATATATATATAAATTAGACATTGAAATCCAACACTTACAGAAAATGTATCCCCTTAGATCCAATCGTCTTTATGGGTGTTTTAGATGGGATATAACGTGAAATATCTAATGTTTCAGGTATGTGTACGAAACGTATGATGGACCTTTTGATTATTACTTTCATGTTCTAAGCAAGTGGTCAGGAACTGAACTGTGAATTGAACGATTTTACATAAGGGTTCACATATTGTATCAAATTTTGGCTATTGTTGAAATTAAATATCTTTTATATCAGAGACTATGTTCTTATCGTATGTGTAAATCCAGAAATAAGGCCTACTGCGCATACCTAATATCAAGTGTATCTCTTTCGTTGTCATGCTCATAAACTTGAAAGCACAGCTTCTGTATACATCCAACCTGTGGTTCCTTATCTAGAGTCATGTCAAGATGATATAATGTGGATGGGCTTTTTATTTTGTCCTCTCATGTTCTCAGTAATGTATTTCATAAATGGAAAGTGTAATTGGCAGTGTTCAATAATTGTACACTGTAGGTTTGTACTTGGATAACAACTAAATTTCAATGCATAGGAAGTACACGTTTTATTGTCTTTGTCAAAGTTTATAAATGAAAATCAATATCATCAGGTTAAACATAGTATTTATATAACATTTTTATTAATTTATTTGCTTTATTCGTATTATTTATTCATTCTATATCGTCTGAGCAAACATGAAATACACGTTCCTTGATATTTGTGAAGTCAAATCGAGAAGTCTGTATATGTAGTTTATGAGTTTTGTTTTAATGGTGAAACATATTTTTTTCTGTTTTCTTCTCTGTCTCTACCAACAATGCATCATGTCCAGGGTTACAAGAAGAAGCAAAATTGCTGATGATGCGTCCAGACATATACAGTAGTGTGCATAAGTAAGTGGTCGAAAAACGCGTTTCTCACGCGTAGCTCACGCGTTGGTCACGAGTGAGCAACGCGTGAGCAACGGGTCGCCCCGCGTCAGCCACCCGTTGCTCACGCGTCGCTGACGGGTGGCCAACGCGTGTCATACATGGCTGGATAATCGAGGTTGCAGAAGTGCCAAAAGCGTTCATAAAATCATGTTTACCGATTTTTTACTTTATGTCATATGACAAAAGTTGAAAATGAATTTTAAACATATTTTTTTTCTTTGTAAATTACACTTATTCAGGATTACATATTCCACATGGTTGCTACTTAATCCCGATTCTATTCATATCCTCAAGATAATCTATAATGGAAATGCTAGCATAAAGAGGTTTGAAGTTTATTTACGTTACATATATATTTCATTACGTTTTTATATACGTTAATATATTACGTAATTAAATGGATTTAATTTCAACCCAACACTTTTTCATAAGCCAACAAGCTCCAAGCTGCTCATTGATTAGTCGCTGCAATATAACTTGCATGAGTAGATATATACAAAATAGTCATTGCATCAAATATCTGTTTCTAAGCATCAGAGTTTTACTTTCTGGTATATTTGACAGTCACTTATGGAGCTATTGAAGAAATGTATAATATATATACATGTTAAGATATTTTTACGGGAATAACATAACTGCATCAGATTCATTCATTCCTCTTTTATGCATAACATTTGTTATGCATGACATGTTCGTTAAAGGCACACTCTGTGAGTTGTTTGAAGTCACATAAACCAAAACATTATCAATAGTATTACTCTATCGGGAAGTGTAGACTGCTGTATGAAAGAACCATTAAGGGCTAAAGTATAGTAACAGTATGAAGGCTCAAAGTCGTGACTATGATCGAAAACCGGACAATGGCGCGCTTCAATCAGCCAAACGTTATTTAAGTGACTTATCTTAAGCAGTCAGCATGAGAGATATGAGTTTAAAATGTTGCTAGCCTAAAGTACTAATATTCGTGTCAATTTCACGTATGTGACAAGAGTTTAATGACAACGGGATTATCATTTATTCAGCATTTAAGGATGTGAGTATGTGAGATGTTTTGAATTCCTATCATTGTTTATGCAATCATTTTCTTTTCAAAACAAAACAACATTTCCTGAAAACTACAAGGCTTTGTAAAGAGCTAATGTTTTAAAGATTAAGTATATAACATAATTCACACTTTGAGTTGAAGAGTAAAGTAATGGCCAAGCATGTTATTTCCTATGTTTCAAGTGACCAAGTGAGAAGATTAATGAGTAGTGCATAATATGCATCAATGTTTTCTTGTTCAACGTATTAACCCTGGAGGATTAACATAAAGTTCTTATTGCTGTAGAGTTTCATGGAGATCAAACATTTATTCATATTTGCTGTATAAAGAAGTTATTTGTGCCGAGAGTCGTGTAGATATTTAAGAGACACAGAGTATGTTGATAGGATCACATATGTCAAATTTTGAAATCGATGGTATTACATCGGTAACCAGTAACTGTTACTGAAAATAACAAGTTAAAGGTCAATCAGTACATTAGAGCCATTCAAAGTCGGGTTTTTGATCGAAAACAGGACAATGTGGCTCGAGTGGCGCGCTCAAGTTCGCCAAACGTAATTTTGAAACCTTGTCATAAGCTGGCAGGAAGATATATTCGATTCGATAGTGTTTATTAGGTATTTTAACGAATAAGTAGATTAATTGGATGCATAATTTCGAATATTAAACGTATTTGAGATGTGTTCTTGATTTTTTCATAAAATCAAGCACTTTAGAAATATTATGCATAAATGGATATATTTACAAGTCCAGTGATGAAATATGAACTTCAATCAACATATCATATATTTTGTAGCTTATCAAAACCAAATGAAATTTCAAAAACGATACTCTGTGTCACTTTAAGATATTCCGTATTGCTCTTGCACAGAAAGCTGCAGCTCACATCAATTGAAAATTGAAACTGATATATATACTTTTTAATAAGCCAATACATTTTATTTTTTTGTGAATCTGTACGGATGATTTTATTAAAGTTTCATATGTTTTTCTTATAATATATTCAGCATATGAACACCCTCGTATATCATGTAATCCTATTACACATATCCTTCGTAGTATAATTAGAATATATTGAGGTCTGTAGAGCTGATGATGATTGTGGTTTGTCATATATTTGGTATCATCAAAATTACGTTAAAAACAATTGGCTCCTCTGTAAAGTTGAACAAATCTTTACTGATCAGTTTATAACACAATGGCAATATGAAAAGACGTTATCATCTAAAGGAAAAATATATGATTGATCGGTGTTTGGTCCTGAAGATCATATTTTGCTACCAACAAAGGTTTCACAACATATTTTGAAATTTAGAACAAGTATGTTTTGAATGTACTTCTTTATTAGAAAATAGAAACAAACTATTACCAAGAGACTTAATTATTTATAGCTTTATAGCCTATTTACAGAAAGACATTGTACAACTGTTGACAAGCTAAGTAAGTTATAAAAGGTATCTTTGAGCAGCTACAAAAATGTCAATAATAATTCTGCGTCGTTGTTACATTATATTGTATTATTAATATTAAATATGTACAATGAGTAGTTTAAGTGAATAAAGAACTTGAACTGGACTGCATTAACTCAGGACCGTCGATAAGGGTGATTCTCCTCACGAGAGTCAAATAGCAACTTCTCACAGCGATAGCCACATATATGCGTCGCTTCTGTTTGTATTGAAATAAAGTCATTTTATACATACTTTGGCAACTATCAACATGAATGTATATATTCTATGTATGATTTGTCATTTAGTGTTCATAACAGACAGTAATTAAAGTGCTTTGATAGGAATGAATGGTCGATTTTTGAGCATGATACTCCGTTTGGTGATTAAACAAATCTTTAAGATAATGGGTTGTTAGAAGTTTACACATGTCTGGTATAACATACACCTAGCTCATATTTAACAAGGTACTCATGTCACTTAACAGTTATGTCCTGTTACTTTCGAATCAGTGATGTAACTATCAAAACATCATCAAATGAATTCTGTCTCTTTTTACCAATCATCAAGATAAGCCGAATCTAGATTTTGAAGTTTGAATCCCCACGTAAATAAACATTCAATCAGACTCCTGAAATCATTATCAAATAGATTGACCTTGAAATAACACTCTCTCGGGATGCAGACAGACAGACAGATAGTTTATTTATGTCTCACCTCAACATAGTACAAATATATAATATACATTCATTAAAATACAAAATAAATATATTATGCACATGTACCTGTACATATGCTTTCGATTGAAGCGTAGCAGTTGTAGAACAAACGCGTGCAAATGCTTTCATTGGACAATATTCTTCATGTACAGAACAGAACAGAATTGTATTCTCATGAATCATACAAATTGATATAGAGAATATACAACATGTGTCCTAACTTTCTTCAATACCTTTTGAAACACTGGCTATTCCATGTCCCTTGCTTGCGTTTTTTAATAATATTTGCATTTTTTGCACAATATCCTCTTTGCATGTGTTCTTCGTGTCATGTGAAGTTTCAATGCTATTGAAACTTTTGCATTCTAAAATGATTATTCAAAGTAGAGATTATGTAAGTACGTAAAACATTATAATCATGGTTAATGTTTAACTAGCCTATGTAATAACGTCTACATAAATGACATATTCACTGTTCAGTTTTAAATAGGGTTGATTTACTTGTTAAAACAATGTTTGTGTGTTCAATCCCATAACATTTCAACTGGCCAGAGAGAGTTACATTTTGTTTTTTACGTTTTGTTTAAAGCGTCATACCATTTGGGAACTGACAGTACTAATACAAAAAACATATTTTACATCATATTCAGAATAAACTCAAACTCAAACTCTTTATTCTCTGAAAACCGCCAACGGCGGTACATGAGATAAACATATATACATTTACATATAAACAAGACAGCAGGTTTGAGTTTGAGACAATGGCGCGCTTCAATCAGCCATTCAGAATAAACACAGGGCTAAAATGATATAGATTTAATTACAATAAGTAAATCTTAATTAAGCTGTGAAGTTTCGGGACTCGCTAACCAGACCCTCACGTGTGTACAGATTTAAGATCTATTTACTTGAGAATGTTTATTCAGACGTCAATATAGTATAGATGAACAAGTCACCTTTAATTAACAACATCAATGGTGCAAGTTACTCGATGATGTCTCTGTTCTCTGTTTATATCCTTATTCACACCTGTTTCCCGACTGATCTCCATGAAACAATAAAACAATCAGATTCTGATTGGAACTTATGGTATAGACTAGACTAGCTTCCTTTCATCCAGTCTCGGGAGATGAGGGGTACTGTGAGCTAATTAGCGTCACTCGAGCGGGCAGTTACGTTGACAAGGGGCGTTGAGCCGTAAAGCATGTCGAGGGGTTAATGGGTTAGAAACTTGGCTACGGATGTGTATCATGCTAATAAGCTCAGAAGTAGCCTCTTGATTACTGTATAATCAATTGTGTCATAGACCGGTGGCCTAAATACACCTGATTATAGTTAATGAGATAGAGATTGTACCATAAATTGCTATTTTAAGTCCGACCGATTCTTGACATACCCGAATTAAATGTATATTCGCAAATTCATCAGAAACGTAATTGATTACATATCCTGCCTTTACCCTTCAATAATCCTGAGATATCTTCGATACACAGACAACTTACACTGAAAAGGGAGGGTATAACAAGTGAAAACAAATCGACATTTATTGTTTATGTCATTCTTCAAAGGGCAACCTCACAATGCGTTAAGATAACCATAATGAATTTAATCTACAAGTCCTTGGGGGTGGGTACACAGATAATATATTTTCTATAGTAAGAAACTATTCTTACTACGAACCCCTTCATAATGAGATATTTCGAAATAGGAAATGAACAATTCAATTACATCTTGAAAACTTGACTATCAATATAACTGTTATGTATACTAGTGTACCATACACAGCGAAGAGAGCGAAGAGAGCTTTTATATAGCTAACTTTTGTATATACACATTTACCTTGATGTATTTTAATAATCATGAAGTTTTATCCTTTAATCTTGAGATAGATTTTTGCTTGTTTAGTATCGTCTCTCATAAATCGCTGGGCGATTGGTTGTGTACGTTTTAAATAATTTTAAATGTTTATATTGTTCTATTTATATATGTATGTACACAAGTGAGACGGAAATAAACTTTTGATTGATTGATACACATCTAATATGTCATGAATGTTATGTGTATGCCATATATACCGGTATACTCTAATAACAATCCAATCACCATTGTTTAAACATTCTCTCAATTTATGTTCAGCTGCGTATCTTAAGTTTGTTCGCTTGTGCATCTTAGTATAATAACTCGATTGGCACTTACAAAGAGGATCAGCAACTGGATCGTCTTGCCACCATATTTTCGAAATGTTGATCCGTGGTCACTTTATGAATGCAATTTTGTTACGGTTAACTGTTAGGCATGGCATAGGAATATTTTAACGCAAACTGCATATCCTATGTACTTCAATTTCAACATCATCCGTTTCGCTTTTGCAATGCTAGGATGCATCAAAGACATTCAAAATTACAAATCAATCAATAGTTTATTTTCGTCTCACGTGTGTACATGCTTATATTTATATTCAAAAGAGTATAAACAATATTGATAATTTAAAATGTACACAACCAATCGTCCAGCGATTTATGAGAGATACGTGATATTTGCTCTAGAATACGAAGGTAAATGAACAAACGTAAAGTACGCAGCTGTATTTATAATCACCTGCAAATCATTCCTTGTATCAGGCTTGATAAATGTCTAAAACGTCGCATTTCCTACAAAAATCCAACAGAACTCTTTCTTATTTATCTAAACAATTTCTGAATGCACTTTAAAGAAGTCAATCCAAATGGGTTACGAATATACATTTAGACTACACACCACTTGCATCTCGGTATGAGCATAATCTGTCAGTTAGACCTGTGATGTTTGGAGTCAGATAGACAGAGGGCGGCTGCTTTGATCAATTCGTCGCCACGCTCCGGCGAGCAATGGTCACTGAGCAGGTATACAACAATACTCCCTTGTTCACTAATTTGGATAAACAATGATGACGTATTTAGGGTAGTATGGTCATTTCAGCATTCTTATTTGCTCTAAAAAGGCGACGATTGCGCTAAAGATTGAAAGTTATTTGCATGGTTGAACTCATGCATGCATGAACATGACATCCAGATACACGCATAGTGAGAGAGAGAGAGAAAGAGAATGAATTGAATGTTTATTTAAGTGTCACGTACTTTACAGAAGAAACTACAATACCGAAAAACATATACAGATTGCAAAACGTACCCCGCCATATGGCCTATGAGACACTTTAGTCGTTAAATATCACATCACATTTTATAATAAACACTCAGCGTCGTACGTAAAATATTACACACTACATTCTTGACGTAACTGTGCAAAGTGACAGTTTAGGTTTCGAAATATTAACAATAAATGAAATATGTTTTGCTTCAACTTATATGGAAAAAACATACATAAAGAGTATTTTCTCAAAAAAAATTATCAAAAAAGCAGACAAGGCAAGGTAAGACTTGTATTTAATATACATTGTATATGTATAAATGTATGAAATCCCGTAGAGCATGAAGGAAGATGTGCCTTTTGGGTAATGTCAGAACAAATTTCATAAATATTTTTGAACATTTAAAGGGGCGATGCACAAAGTCAAAGTATAAAACCTAAACGAAGCAGTAATAAATCCAATATTTAATCTAATGTTCAGCCATGCGATTCCTTTTTCTTATAAAAATGAATTAAAGGTGTTCACATAAAAATGGTCGCCAATGGACTTTATGTGAATCTTCATAATTTGTTCACTGACTTTGAATGATTGGTTTGTTAAATGCGATTTTTTACACTATCAAAATGATACATAAGCATGAAGGTACAATTATCAATGACAAATTGAAGATATAAAATTTTCTAAAATGTGCTACTTTCCCTTTAAAATGAAATAATAAATATTTGCAACACCTCACGCCTATCGATAGGAAAAAACTGTAGGGTGAAGAAATTTCCAGCACACGCTTGTGAATGAATGAATGAACGAACACATTTTTTTTTTCCTCTTCATTTATATGTATTACAGTGTTATATGTGATCCTAATGTATTGTCTCTTGTAGCCTTTTGGCGGCTTTTACATTTTTAATGTATGCAATATTGAAATATTTTTGAATGTAAGGGATGAGACAAAAATAAACAATTTCTCTCTCTCTCTCTCTCATAAAGCTTGTCCCTCAAGCAGTGCCTCTTGCACTCAATGATTCGACTGATAATCACTCAAGCGTAGCGTTTGGATATTTCGCCGGATTAGGCCGTTATCTGAACAATCAACATAATCTTGTGATAAGTTAATTAGATACCTCATTAATGTATTCTTAGCAATTAACAGACAGTTCGGTTACCGTGCGGTGGTACATTGTATCTTTATGCCGAAAAGACAGTCACAGATACGTGTTCTCTTCGTTTTCACTGGATGAGAGGATTTTGTTATAGCATTAAAAATACAAAACTTAAAATATAAGACTTGTATTCAATATTTAAGGTGCATAGTTAGTGGTAAAATGGGCATTTCGCAGTTTCCAAGCAGGATAGAAGGTTTTGGCTTATAAAAGAACATTTGTCGATTACTCTATGAATGAAATATAACGAAATCCATTTTGCCTTGTAGTTTACATTAGTTGCTAACCATTGCAGTATGTACATGTCTTTTAATTTTTTTCTTCGGTTTCAATTTCACATTCATTGTAACTGATTTGTTGAAAAACATACAGGCTTACACTGAAACTCAATACTTCCGAGAGACACATGTGGCAAATTAGGGCGACATTAACCGAAAGACGTATATATACAACGTCATAAAGACACCATGATGATCACTGAATAATGTGAAACCGGTCGGGGAGGTCGTTTAAACATAACTTTGCAACTATCCACAACAATTGAATTCAAATACCCTATACATATGTCATATAGTGTTCATAACAGACAATTAAATAGTCGGTTTTGGAGGATAATACACCGTTAGGTGAATAAACAAATTTACAGACGATCTGTTGTTAAAAATTTACACAGAAATAAACTTATGTATAACATACATCTCGCTCATATTTTACAAGTTACTCATGTCACAGTAATATCCTGTTAATTCGATTCAGTGATGTAGTTGGATGTAATTATCGTATCGTCATCAGATGAATTAGTCTCTTTTGACCAATCATCAATAAAAGCTGAATCTAGGTTTAACTACGGGTTTGATCCTGACGTGAATAAACATCCAATCAGACTCTAGAAATTTAATCAATATCTAAACAGATTGACCTTGAAATAACACACTCTCAAGATGCACGTGCACCGAACACAAGCTACCCATTGAAGCGTACCAATTGTAGAACAAACACGTGCAAATGCTTTCATTGGACAATATCCGTCATGTAGCCACACCCTGTTTGTTACCTAAAGAATCCCGGCTATCCAATGCTCCTCGCTTGCGGTTTTTAATGATATTTGCATTTTGTGCAAAATATCCTCTTTGCATGTGTTATTCATGTCAGGTGCAGTTTGAAGGCTGTAAAAACTTATGCAATCTAAAAATATTTTTTTGAAATAGAGATTCAAGTACGTAAAAAATTTCATAAAGGTTAATGTTAAAGTTGCATATGTAATAATATGACATTCTACATTTATGAAATATTCATTCTGTTTAGTTAAAAAATATGGTTGATTTACTTATTAAAACGATGTTTGTGTGTTCCATAAAGATTCAACTGATCAAATAGAGTAACATTTTGTTTGTACGTTTTGTTGAATTCTCACACCGTTTGGGAACTGACACATTTACATACATACTGACATATTTGGAATTCAAAAGGACCATATGCATATGTTTTGTAACCATGTTTGTGTTCGGGAGAGGCTTGTGTTTGTTTGCCAAACTTGTTTTTGTCGTGTTCAGGAAATAAATATATGTTAAAATCAAATCAAAAGATACCAAAATGATATTGATATCACTACAATAAGTCAATCTGATTAAGCTGTGAAGTTACAGGACTTGTTCACCAGAAATGTAGATTACGCCCATCACGTGTGAACAAATTTAATTAGATCTATTTACTAGGGAATGTTTATTCATATGTCAATATACTGTAGATGAACAAGTAAATGGTGCAAATCTGTTTAATATCCTTATTCACACCTTTCTGTTTCAAGACTGACTCCATGAAACAATAAAACAATCATCCAAACTTTATTGTAGACTAGACAACTTCCTTTCATCCAGTCTCGGGAGATGAGGGCTATTGTGAGGTAATTAGCGTCGGTAGAGGGGGCAGTTTCGCGTTGAGCCGTGGAGCATGTCGAGGGGTTAATGAATTAATACCATTACCACTGGAGATAGAAGTCGGCAGGTATACCCGCCCCAAAACGCCTTTAGAAAATAGGATTTGTAAGTTTTGCAGAAACAATGTTATTGAAGATGAGATACATTTTCTTGCTGATTGTGACTTTTATTCTGATCTTAGGTACAATTTATGACAGGATATTTCCTGCGTCAATCCTTTATTCACACAGTTGTCCTCAACAGCTCAGTTTGTATTCTTATAACGTAATGAGAGGTTTGTTAAGCCTCTTGCCGCTCTCATAATAAAAATGTACAATAGACGTAAGCATGCCATTTGCTTCAATAATACCATTTAACATAAAATCACCTAAATCTTGTATATGTTTGTATTGTTATGTACATTATCATATATATATATGTGACTTATTTTAGACATTCTTGTGTCTCATAGGCCTTATGGCCGGGTGGTACGCCCTTTTTAACAATTTTTTTGCAACGTCCGAATCAGACCATGTACCACGTGACACATAAATAAAATATTTTTCTTCTTCTTCTTCTTCCTTTTCAATGTGATACTTTACAACGTTTTCACGAGATGAATTACGAATGTCAGTTATTGAACAAAAAAACTTTTATGAAATATGATATACACAACAAACTGATCAAAGAGCTGATAGTTATAATGTAGATAGATGTATATACAAACTTTGCTAACAACGTGCTACATGTCGTTTTATTGGAAAAAGGACTAAACGTGCATAGGGATTAACTGACTTGATTCCAACTTCCAACAATCACAGTACATGTAATGAAATACATTGTTTTAACAAATGTAAGACGAGTCCATGTTCGTTTATTTTCATTTACGCCACGATAAGAGAATCGTATTAAAAGAAATGTCAAAGCTTACTGCCAAAACATCACCGCACATTACTGAGGTGATGTTTTATATGGTTTTTCTTTTATAACTAGCTGTAATTATCACATCACCTTCAAATGAATTCAGTCTCTTTCAACACTTCATCAATAAAAGCAGAAGCTACAATTAACTCAGGTATTAATCCTCATACAAATAAACATTCAATCTGACTCTATAAATGTGATCAATAAGCAACTAGACAATAAGCAACTAGACGTCTCATTTGGAGCACGGTGGTGTAGTGGTTAGCGTGCTGGCCTGTCACGCCGAAGGCCCGGGTTCGAATCCCGGTGGAGACACCACAAATTTGTAACCTGGGCTTAACACTGTGTAGTGTCCTTGGGCAAGGCACTTCATCCACATTGCACTCAGTTCACCCAGCTGTATAAATGGGTACCTGAAAGTACGGACCTATATGGTCGCGCGAGGCGCTTAGTAGCTTGACTCGAAAGTACTATTCATTCAGGGTAATAATATACATTGCACCGCCATGTGTATCGCCGTTGAGCAGTCCTGGACTGGATACTAGGCGTTAAAATTAGTATTATTATTATTATTAACTACATTGTCCTTGAAATAACACTCCCGCCATGATGCACATATTCCAACCACCGAATCGTAGCAATTGTAGAACAAACATCTGTAAATGATCTCATTGGATAATATTCCTCATGGTGTCGCGCCCATGTTTGAATTTTGTGTAAGTGCATGGGTGTATGTAAGTTAGTATGTACATCATGATCACAAAACACATACTTTAAATCAAATCCAGAATTGATAAAGGGAGAATACATTAAATCAATTGAATTTCAATAAATATATCAACCTAAGGTTTGTAGTGACAGAGCTTGTTCACCAAGAATGGAGACAACGCCCATCACTTGGCACTGCCTCCTGTCAAACTGTTAGCATGAATACAATGTTAAAAAAAAAATGTAAACTTATGCTACAATAGTATTTATTGGTATTTGATATATGTAGAAATGAAACTGCATGTGTTTTATATTGAAATGATGTTTAAAACTTATGCATTTCTTCCTTAGCACACCTGCCTGTTGCATGCCTTCACGAAATAATATAACGCTCAGAACATTATGTTACTTATCAAGAGTAGACAGCTCCCCTCCCCTCCCTCCAATACACACACCTTTGGAGATGAGCGGTGCTTAGATAGAGAGAGAGAGAGATTCTTTATTTCCTCCAGTTTTTAACCGAAGATCAAAAACATACATTTATATTTGATACAAATACATGAATCAAGACACAATGATAAATATATATACATGTATATACATTGAGTTTATATTATATCTGGAAATAATGGACAATGTTGAAGTAATATTTGCTTTGCACGCATAAAATTCATTATTCATTGTGATATTGTAGTAGGTGGCGTTTCAAACTTGATACATATAATGAAAATTGTAAAATAATGGTTTCCCATGTGGTATGATCAATATATTTATTGAAATCAGTTTCACCTCCGAACAGGAAGGCTAGCATGTCAAGCTCATCCAGCATTTCGAAAGCAACATAAACATCTACTTCGAGAAGATCAATCATAAATACAAAAAATGCATTTCTGTCAGGATTTAGGTGCTCACAATGTAGCATTATATGAAAATCATAGTCGTAAGTGTGTTTATTACATAAGCTGCATTCCTTAGATATTTTTTCACGTGAGGAGATTTTAATGCATAGTTGTAGGGCAGTTTTGTAGTTGGGATATAAGTACGCTAACTGCCAAAGAATATGGCGAGTTAACTTATTGTGAACACGTCCATAAAGCTTCATATTTGCATTAAAAGATGTTTGCATTTGCCATGAGTGTTCTTCATAGTTATATACAGATGTATTTACAATTTTGCGCCATTCTTGTTTCGAAGGGAACACACCTTCTGTAACATATTTGTTTATATATATACATAAGTCATATTTTGAGAGTATTGATAGGAGATCATCACAGATTGAGGGCGATTTTGAAGATGCTGTTATTGCTGCACAGAATATGTTTTTTGCAAAGTTGTTACAGGAAAGTTTGCATAAGCGTCCAAAGAATGTGAGTTTACATTTATCAATATAGCCAACAAGCGACCACAATCCCAAATTTGCAATAGTAGAGTATGTTGATGATCTGTTATCAAGCCCCTGTACAATACGAGCAAAATAACGTTGCGTAAGTTCAAGTGCATTTGCTTGTTGACCTCTAATATAGGGTAAAATCTCACAACCATAGAGACTTGTTGTTAGTACCATTCTCAGCCATATTTTGACACTTGTAAATGGATGAAGCTGAGAAGCATTTAGTCCTACAGATCTGAGGGAGTTGACATTTTGTCTTGCTTTCTGACAATACTTATCTATTCTTGCTTTTGTTGATAGATGTTCAGTAAGTAGAACACCGCCATATGTAGTTGATTCAGATTGAGGGATTGGTGTTTCACCAAGGCGATATTGAGATTTGATATTATTGGATTTTCTTTTACTAAAAATAACTATTGCACTTTTAGTGGGGTTATACGTCAATCGCCATTTACGGGCATAAGATGAGACAATATCTAGTGATAATTGTAATCCTTTAGGTGATGCGCTAACAAGCGTAGTATCGTCAGCAAGCAAGACGGCAGGTACATCCATACCATATACACAAATGCCACAATTGGCTGCTCTAAGAGAAGTGATAAGGTCATTTATAAATATGAGGAAGAACCAAGATGAAATTACTCTTCCTTGACCTACACCTTGTTTTACACAATATTTGTCCGATCTCTCACCCTGGTATAGAACAAAACATTCACTTTTAGTATAACAATGATGTAGAAGGTCCCAAGTATTACCTCTTATACCAATTTTATATAACTTATAGAATAATCCATCATGCCAGATTCGGTCGAAAGCTTTTTCATTGTCAAGAAATGAGGCAAAAACAGTTGAATCTCTGTTGAGATAAAATTGAATACTTTCCATAAGAGTGAAAACAGACATTATTGCTCCATGTTCACGCCGGAAGCCGAATTGTAACATATCTGGAAAATCTGGTTTGGATTTTGATAATTTGTATTCGAGTCTGTTAAGAAGGAGTTTTTCAAAGAGTTTACCAAGACAAGATGTTAAAGTAATACCTCTGTAATTTCTTGGGTCAGCTTTATCTTTTTTACCTTTATAAATTGGTATGACCATGCCCAGTCTATACTCCTTCGGTACATAGTTAGATGAGGTGATAAGATTGAATAATCTACACAAGTGAGAAATGATGGAATCACCTGCAAATATGATGTGTTCATTTGTAATTCTATCAGGTCCGGGAGATTTATTTTTACTTAGAGTTTTAACGACATCTTTGACTTCAGTAAATGAAAATTCTTTTTCTAGATCTTCATCAAATATGCGTGTGTTATTCATGTCAGGTGCAGTTTGAAGGCTGTAAAAACTTATGCAATCTAAAAATATTTTTTTGAAATAGAGATTCAAGTACGTAAAAAATTTCATAAAGGTTAATGTTAAAGTTGCATATGTAATAATATGACATTCTACATTTATGAAATATTCATTCTGTTTAGTTAAAAAATATGGTTGATTTACTTATTAAAACGATGTTTGTGTGTTCCATAAAGATTCAACTGATCAAATAGAGTAACATTTTGTTTGTACGTTTTGTTGAATTCTCACACCGTTTGGGAACTGACACATTTACATACATACTGACATATTTGGAATTCAAAAGGACCATATGCATATGTTTTGTAACCATGTTTGTGTTCGGGAGAGGCTTGTGTTTGTTTGCCAAACTTGTTTTTGTCGTGTTCAGGAAATAAATATATGTTAAAATCAAATCAAAAGATACCAAAATGATATTGATATCACTACAATAAGTCAATCTGATTAAGCTGTGAAGTTACAGGACTTGTTCACCAGAAATGTAGATTACGCCCATCACATGTGAACAAATTTAATTAGATCTATTTACTAGGGAATGTTTATTCATATGTCAATATACTGTAGATGAACAAGTAAATGGTGCAAATCTGTTTAATATCCTTATTCACACCTTTCTGTTTCAAGACTGACTCCATGAAACAATAAAACAATCATCCAAACTTTATTGTAGACTAGACAACTTCCTTTCATCCAGTCTCGGGAGATGAGGGCTATTGTGAGGTAATTAGCGTCGGTAGAGGGGGCAGTTTCGCGTTGAGCCGTGGAGCATGTCGAGGGGTTAATGAATTAATACCATTACCACTGGAGATAGAAGTCGGCAGGTATACCCGCCCCAAAACGCCTTTAGAAAATAGGATTTGTAAGTTTTGCAGAAACAATGTTATTGAAGATGAGATACATTTTCTTGCTGATTGTGACTTTTATTCTGATCTTAGGTACAATTTATGACAGGATATTTCCTGCGTCAATCCTTTATTCACACAGTTGTCCTCAACAGCTCAGTTTGTATTCTTATAACGTAATGAGAGGTTTGTTAAGCCTCTTGCCGCTCTATTAATAAAAATGTACAATAGACGTAAGCATGCCATTTGCTTCAATAATACCATTTAACATAAAATCACCTAAATCTTGTATATGTTTGTATTGTTATGTACATTATCATATATATATATGTGACTTATTTTAGACATTCTTGTGTCTCATAGGCCTTATGGCCGGGTGGTACGCCCTTTTTAACAAATTTTTTGCAACGTCCGAATCAGACCATGTACCACGTGACACATAAATAAAATATTTTTCTTCTTCTTCTTCTTCCTTTTCAATGTGATACTTTACAACGTTTTCACGAGATGAATTACGAATGTCAGTTATTGAACAAAAAAACTTTTATGAAATATGATATACACAACAAACTGATCAAAGAGCTGATAGTTATAATGTAGATAGATGTATATACAAACTTTGCTAACAACGTGCTACATGTCGTTTTATTGGAAAAAGGACTAAACGTGCATAGGGATTAACTGACTTGATTCCAACTTCCAACAATCACAGTACATGTAATGAAATACATTGTTTTAACAAATGTAAGACGAGTCCATGTTCGTTTATTTTCATTTACGCCACGATAAGAGAATCGTATTAAAAGAAATGTCAAAGCTTACTGCCAAAACATCACCGCACATTACTGAGGTGATGTTTTATATGGTTTTTCTTTTATAACTAGCTGTAATTATCACATCACCTTCAAATGAATTCAGTCTCTTTCAACACTTCATCAATAAAAGCAGAAGCTACAATTAACTCAGGTATTAATCCTCATACAAATAAACATTCAATCTGACTCTATAAATGTGATCAATAAGCAACTAGACAATAAGCAACTAGACGTCTCATTTGGAGCACGGTGGTGTAGTGGTTAGCGTGCTGGCCTGTCACGCCGAAGGCCCGGGTTCGAATCCCGGTGGAGACACCAAAAATTTGTAACCTGGGCTTAACACTGTGTAGTGTCCTTGGGCAAGGCACTTCATCCACATTGCACTCAGTTCACCCAGCTGTATAAATGGGTACCTGAAAGTACGGACCTATATGGTCGCGCGAGGCGCTTAGTAGCTTGACTCGAAAGTACTATTCATTCAGGGTAATAATATACATTGCATCGCCATGTGTATCGCCGTTGAGCAGTCCTGGACTGGATACTAGGCGTTAAAATTAGTATTATTATTATTATTAACTACATTGTCCTTGAAATAACACTCCCGCCATGATGCACATATTCCAACCACCGAATCGTAGCAATTGTAGAACAAACATCTGTAAATGATCTCATTGGATAATATTCCTCATGGTGTCGCGCCCATGTTTGAATTTTGTGTAAGTGCATGGGTGTATGTAAGTTAGTATGTACATCATGATCACAAAACACATACTTTAAATCAAATCCAGAATTGATAAAGGGAGAATACATTAAATCAATTGAATTTCAATAAATATATCAACCTAAGGTTTGTAGTGACAGAGCTTGTTCACCAAGAATGGAGACAACGCCCATCACTTGGCACTGCCTCCTGTCAAACTGTTAGCATGAATACAATGTTAAAAAAAAAATGTAAACTTATGCTACAATAGTATTTATTGGTATTTGATATATGTAGAAATGAAACTGCATGTGTTTTATATTGAAATGATGTTTAAAACTTATGCATTTCTTCCTTAGCACACCTGCCTGTTGCATGCCTTCACGAAATAATATAACGCTCAGAACATTATGTTACTTATCAAGAGTAGACAGCTCCCCTCCCCTCCCTCCAATACACACACCTTTGGAGATGAGCGGTGCTTAGATATGATTGGTCTTGTTATAATTAGGGCGGGCAGTTAGGCTGACAAGTGGTCAAGGCCTCGAGTCATTAAGCATTAACCAAGTTAATGAGTTAACATTACACAATCACCAGGTGCGCGATTCATTCACCTCCTAATTACAGCATACAGTAGTGTGAAATAGTTCCTATACCCCTCACGCGTTGGACACGGGTGGTCACACCAGTCACTCACGCGTTGGCCATGCCAGACGATGCGTGTGTAACCAGTGAGCAACCAGTGTCTGACGGGTTGGCCACCAGTGGCTCACGCGTGGTCGACCTTAACGGATAACCGAGTCTCTGGTCATCCAAGTGAGGAGTTACTTCCCTTCAATAAGAGAAGTTATTAGTCAGTTGGATATAGTGGAAATATCCCCTCCCGAAATGTTGACATCAAATGATGCAATGCGTAGTATGACGATTTTATTAAATGTTGACTTTGGTGACAATGATGATTTTGGTGATATGTTCGTTTTGTGAAATATTGACTTTGGTGATATGTTGTTTTGGAAAATGTTGACTTCACATATATTGATTTTGTTGATTTAGAAAAATGTTGACTTTGGTGAAATGATTATTTGGTGAAATGTTGACTGAAGAAGATCTTTTGATATTGGTGGCATGTCGATTATGTGAAATGTTGACTTTGATGTGAGGTTAATTTTGTGAAATATTGTTTTTGGTGATATGTTGATTTTGTGAAAAGTTGACTTAGAAGATCTATAGACTTTGGTGAAATGTTGACTTAGGAAGATCTGTAGAGTAGTGGGATTAATTGATTATGTTGACTTTGGTGAAATGTTGATTTGATGAAATGTTAATTTAGGAAGATATATTGACTTTGATGATAAGTAAATTATGTGAAATGTTGACTTTGGTGATATGTTCGACTCATTTAATAAAATATTGTCTTTGGCGATTTGTTAATTTTGTGAAATATTGACTTTGGTAAGTTGGTTTTGTGAAATATTGACTTTAGAGATATTGGTTTTGTGAAATATTTAATTTGATTGCAAGTTGAATTTGTGAAATGTTGATTTAGGAAGATCTTTGGACTTTGGTGATACTTTGATTATGTCAGCTTTGGTGAAATATTGACTTAGGAAGATCCATATACTTTGGTTATTCGCAACTTAGGTGAAATTTTGACTTTGGTGAAATGTTTTTTTGTAAAATGTTGACTTTGGTGATGTGTTCATTTTATGAAATAGTGTCTTTAGCGATATGTCGATCTTTTAAATATTGACTTAGATTTTATTTTGTGAAATGTTCGCGTTTTAACGTTGAAAGATATAATGGTTTTGATGAAATAATGATTTGGTGAATGTTTGAATAAAAATCTATTGACTTTAGTGATATGTTAATCATGTCGACTTTGGTGAAATATTTTTTTTTTAAATGTTGACTTAGGAAGATCTTTAGACTTTAGTAAAACGTAACTTATGTTGACTTTGGTGAAATGTTGATTTGGTGAAATATTGAGTTTAGAATATCTATAGATTTTGGTATATTGTTGGATATGTTATTTTTGTTAAATGATGACTTTGGTAATTTGTTATTTTTATAAAATAATGTCTTTGGAAGATCTATTGACTTTAATGATATGTTTATTTTATGAAATATTGTACATTTGAAATGTTAAGTATATCAAGTTTATGTTGTGAATTCATTACCTATTATTTATTTATAATTGTATTTACATCTGGTGAAACATAACTTGGATTAGAATTCGGCTTTGGGGAAATATTGACTTTGAAAAGCTAAGGATATAAAAACATTTTGCTAATATGTTACGTTTGAATCATTAATGATTTGAAATATCAAAGTTAGAAAGACAGGAAATAATTTCGTTATGCTGTTATGATTACTTTTGTAATATTTTGGTTTTGTGAACTTTGAACATGTGTTGTTGTGGTTTGTTGACTTTGGGAAATTGTGATTTGTGTTCATGGTGAAAAATAGTCTTCGACTTATTCAATCTTTCGATTTTGAAATTGTTGACATTGAAAGATATATTTAACTAAATACCGACGAGAGTCGCACGTATGTGGTGTTCATAACAGGCGGGCTTTGATAGGAATGAATGGTCCGTTGAAATGGCTGATACAAGGTTTGGAAAATAAAAAAATCTTTAAGATAACGGGTTGTTTGAAGTTTACACAGAAGTGATCTTATGTCATAACATACACATCGTTCATTTAAGCAACACAGTATTAATGTCCCTTAACAGTAATATCCTGTTTATTCGATTCAGTGATGTAGTTTGATGTAATAATCACATCGTCATCAAATGAATTCAGTCTCTCTTGACCAATCGTCTATAAAAGCAGAATCTAGAATTACCTACGGATTTGATCCTCACGCAAATAAACAAGTAATCAGATTCTAGAACTGTAATCATTATCAAATAGATTGACCTTGAAATAACACTATCTAATGATTCACATGTACATACGCTACCGACTGATTGGCCAATATTCTTCATGTAGCCACGCCCTTGTTTATTACTGATTGAATCACCCGCTATTCCATGCTTCTCATTTGCGTTTATTATAATTATTTCCACTGCAATCTAAAATTATTATTCAAAATATATTTCAGTATTTAAAACAAATCATCGTGATGGTTATTTTAACTTGCGTATGTTAATAATTGTAACATGTTACATGTACATATGACATATTCTGTTTTGTTTACAAATATGGTTTATTTTCTTGCTACATATGTTTGTTTGTTCAAACTGGTCAAAGAGATTTCTTCTTTTTACGTTTTGTCTCACATCGTATGGAAACACAAAATAAATATTTTACATCATATTCAAAATTTAAAAGGCCCAAAATTTTATCAATTTGACTACAATAAATCAATCTTAATAAGTTGTGAAGTGACAGGACTTGCTCAACAGAAAAGTAGACCACGCCCATCACGTGTGAACAAATCATGTTTTTAGTGAATGTGTATTCATACATCAATATACTATAGATAGATAAGTCCCCAGAAATTAACAACATCAATGGTGTAATTTACCAAATAACGTCTCTGTGTTCTCTGTTTAAAGAGCCGCTGTATAACCTTTTTTTGATTTATTTTTCAAAAGATTTTGGTCAAATAACTATATAACATAAATATTAGGCCAAAACAGCAACGATACACAGTTTCTCAATGAAGCTACAGCTAAGTAAACATTGAGTTACAAGGCGTCTGCTTGTCGCCATCCAGCGACAAACCAAAACAAGGCTGAGAGGCCAGGGGCAAGGGATACCGGAAGTGACGTGGCAGTAGGCGAATCGTTCGTCTGCTTATATGGAAAATGATAGGCGAAATCCGCAGTTCTGCCTTTTCAAAGCGATTAACAGTATACTATATCATTGTGTTGCTGTCAACTGTCCTAGAATATCTCCTGATGAAGTCTCCGTAGACAAATTCCCATCATATTGATGGTTTCACGCCAAATTGACCCGCTGTGTTAGGTCAAACAGAGCAATGTGACAATCTACATCGAACTCACGTGTTCCGATCACTACACCGATTTTCTGCTTCGAGCTCGCATTTTCACTGAATGAGCAGTTTGGCATGCAGAGAAAAGGGAGATTAGTAAAATGTAAAACATAGCACAAAGTATTGGGCTGATTTATGGTAATAATCCGAATATACAATGCTCACATTTAGATTTGAACGTTGTGTAAAAAGGTTGAATAAACAGTGACATTGGTCTGCAGGTGTTACTTACTTTCTTTAGATCAGATACTCACTTATTACACAATTACTTTACTGTCTATCGTATTTCCTGTCTGTTTCCTAATTAGATGATATCAAATGATGACTAAAGCAGGTAGGTTATATAATGCACAATCATCAACACCTGGCTATTTTATGACATCAGCTAATTAGGTAACATCAAATAGCAATTGTATTCCTTAACATCCCTTTTTTCTCCGATTGGTAAATTATAACCTATTAACCTGAAATTAGGAATACCGTTTTTGCTCTATCTGATAATTATTTTGGATAAGGTTCATTTAATAAATCTTCATTCTGTTTGGCCATGTATCGGGTATTGTTGTAGAAAATATCACCTCTATGTACAAGAGTGAAAACATTAAGATTTTCAGTGAAATGCCCTATTAAAATAATGTTTTAAACAAGACATCAGTGATCATCCAATACATGTCTTTCATTGAGAATTGTAACTTGTCCATCACTAAATGAAATAACTAAGAAAAACGTATAATTTTTTTTATCCTGTTACAAAATGAAGTTAAAGGCAATTCTAAAAAATGGTTTCAATGTAAAAATAAAATAGTATTGTATAATTACATCCTTTCTGCTGTGCTACTAAAGTAATATTCAATAACAACCACCAACTGTGCACGAAGATAAAACAGTTCACACGGGAGCAATTGTTTACATATACATCCGGGTTCTCACGTGCAGTCTTATGACAACATTGCGCAAAGCTAGACCATCTAGGCCTACATGCTGTAGCATTATGCGCACAACTTCGTTTTTAATCAGGGTCTTACGTTTACATCAATACAAATTGCCAGTTGAATAAATAAACTACCGATTTATTGAAGATGTGAGATGTTGGGATGTTGTTTAGGGTGTTTAATCAACGGTTAAACATTGAGCTGTACTGTTAGCTTGTGTTGTTTTACATAACGAGGGCACACAACGGGGTATCACATCGCCTACTAACACGTCACGAGGTAGTCACGCTTGAGTGCGTTTTATTCTGTTCGCCGGCCTAATTAGGCAGTGTTATGTATACAGTCGTAATTAAGCCGTTTCTAGGTCGATTTCAGTAATTTAAAGTTTAGTCAATGTCAAATTGTAATCACTATTTCACGAATCCTGAAAGTTGCCATATAGCATTTCAGTCCATCTTTAATAGCCTTATTCACACCTGTTCACACCCGACTGAACACAATGAAACAATAGAACAATCTGAACTTTACGGTAGACTAGACAGCTTAATCCTTTCATCCCCGTCGGGGTATGAGGGTAAGGTGAGCTAATTAGTGTCGTTAGAGTGGACTGTTACGCCGACAAGGGTCCTAGTCGTTGAGCCGTGAAGCATATCCAGGGCTGACTGAATTCAACTTTCTGAAAAAGGTCAATTTTGGTGGATATAACTTCAACTCAAACATGATATCGTGTCTGTGAAAGAAATAGATTTTGGTGGAATATCATCTTTGATGAAACAGGACTTATGAAATGTGAAGTTTGAAAAAGATCATTTTCTTTATTGTTGAAAGTTTAGTTTTAAGAAATTAAAATTATTGAAATGCTAAATTCAATAGACTTCAGCAAAATAATCACTTTGAATACATGATAATTTAGTGGAATATTACCTTCGGAAGATAATATATGTTTTATGAAATTCTAACATTGAGAAGCCATGCCTAATGTAAACATTTAAAAAATTGTTTTATGTTCACGATAATGTAGTGTTAGATACGTTTGCGCTCCATAGTCTAATAAGCCCAGTTAATTGATGTTTGAGGAACGGGCAGGGCATTGTGTCACGGGCCTGCTGGTAAATGCATATTTACTTCTTAATCCCTCGACATGCTTTTTATGAGACCTAAGTAAACAATCTGTCTGTCTGCTTCACGGCCCAACACCAGGACCCTATCTAAGCGTAAATGCCCGGTCAGGCGACACTATTTAGCGCTGAACAATGCTCATCTCCCTAGACGGGATTGACGCAAACTTTATAGTCTTGTAAAGTACCATCAAGTTCTGTATGTGTTACTGTTTTATCGAGATCAATCAATCAGTGTAAATATGGATAATGTACAAGATAGATGTTATCTGCCCCTTCTGGTAATAATTGGCAGTATTGATTTTCCTGTCAAAGACGATTAATTGACATATGAATTAATTGATTTGTCAACATATAGTTTATGTAGTTTATATGCATATACACCAATTGGTAAAAAATATCTTAAATCCTGTTTGTGTTTTAATGTTACATTCAATATAGAGTATCGTACTCATTTTTTGGATGAACCACTAAAGGGTTGCTAATTGTAGAATACTTTCACCTCTTTGAAAGATATATAACAACACCAACAAATTGCATGACATCTACAATTATAGTTTGACATACATGAATTTGCATTTCTTCATACATCAGATAACAGTTACGGAAAAGTGATATGTGATGAGCGTGATCTCCTATTCTGGTGAGCAAGTTCCGTCACTTCACTGCCAAAAAGATTGATTTTTTGAAGTTCAATCGATGTAATGACTTCATCCTGTATCAGTTCTGGATATGATATAAATATGTCTATTGTAATCATACTATCAAATGCCATACGATGTCCATTACAGGGACAGTAGCATGTTCTTAGGGGGAATATAAGGTGATGTCAGGAAAATGAAAATTAATTGGCCAATTGAAAGACAATGTATTTAAACTAAATGGAGCAGTAATAATTCAAATATATAACGTAAAGTTTAGCCATGCAGTTTCTGTTTCTTACACAAAATGAATTAAAGGTGTTCACACGGAATGGCCGCCAATGGATTTAATGTGAATCTTCATATTTTGTTCTCTGACTATGGATGATTGGCTTGTGTAATGAGATTTTTGACACTGTCAAAATAATACGTTTAGCATTAACTTACAATTATCAGTGAACATTTTGAAATATAGAATTATCAAAAAACGTGCTACTGCCCCTTTAAAGTAAACAAAAACATACATTGAATATTAATTGTTTTTAGATCGAACAAACTAGAGTGTATCATTTAACATACACGACTTTAATATAAAATAATGATACTTTTCCATTTGCTTTGAATGAGATTAAACTTGATATCAAAAAGCATTTAAAATTCACATGGCAAGAAGAACTTGTATAAAGAGGGTATTGTTCAAAAAGTGCGATTATTGGTTGTAAACATAGACATGGAACGTGAATGTCGAAAATACCCATACACTACCGAACATGGCGTCGCTAAAGCATATTGTCTAATGAATTCATTTGCAAATGCTTGTTCCACAATTGGTTCGCTTCAATTGGTAGACCATGTACATTTGAATCATGTGAAAGGTGTTATTTCAAGGACAATTTATATACTATTTGATCTCACTGAATCTTACTGAATGTTTATTTGCAAGAGGATCTCTCAAAGGAGATTGAATTCATTTTACGGTTATGTGATAAGTACATCGAATTACATCACTTCATAGAAATAACAATATACATGTATATACTGTAAAGTACCTTATTGCTAATATGTTACGGACACACATGAGTACTACACACTACTACATATCGGTATGAGCGTTTATCAAAAGTGACACCTCTAATGCAAAGGGGCAGCTTGACAAGGGGCGGCGCCTTTGATCAATTCATCGCCTAACAGCATCAGACAATGGTCACGGTCACTGATTTTATTGCTATAGAAATCCCCTGTTTTCTAATGACTTGAGAAATAGTACCGAAATAATGATACAAGTAATACAAGTATACACACAAAACTCTGTTCAAGTCTCGCTCTTACAGTTAATCACACAATAATACTCAAAATGTGAATATAGATAACATCACGTTGAGCAATTCCTGAATACACCTTTCAAAACTTATAGCGAGATAAAGTTAGGTTTTTTTTTTTTTTTCAATTTGTTTATTCAAGGAAGTGTAGGCCTTCCAGCCCATATTTCACAATAAATAAATATACACAACCTGAGTCATGCCAACAAAAGCAAACACTATGATACATGAATACAGTTTCATAATATATTATATTCATGAGAAACATAGAAAAGCAATATTATGTTGAAAACACATCTTAAATATATATTCTAAAATCATACATAAAAGGATATGGTTTTAACGTTTGATAAATAATTAAGTTGAAATGGTATTTTTCCAATCTCTTCTGAGAACAAAACTGTTATAAGTATATGCTGCAAGTTTCCATGCATCCTTTTCGCTGCTGCACATGTTGATTATTGTCTTATTGCTTTGGGGTCCAGAGACCCCAAAGTTATGTAACATTTGATATTGAAAACTAATGGCAGAAGGTTCTCTCTATAATACTCTTGGAAACTTCAAAGAGAAGTTTCAGCCAATGATATTTGTTTTAAGCATATTCTGGTATTTCGACGACCAATGGACAGAGCTGTTGCAAATTTATACCCACGTGACCATGTGGGTGGTACGAAATAATTGGCAAGCTTTAATTTGGAAACTGATAATTATAATAATGTTATGATGTAAAATATATCGTAAATTTTCAAAAATATATGGATGAGCGTTTACACCCTTAACAAATATCAATTTTGCATGTGCATGTGAGCTGTTTTGTAGTTATTCGGTGTATTTGTTTGCATTCCACATTCGGAAACGACATTCCATTTTTGTATCAACTAGGAATTCGGTTCCTTCAATTTTACGCTAACGCTAAATGTCCCGCCTTGTCAATGACTGATCGTTCACTCAATGCAATTTCAAAACATAACGTTATGGATGATTTGTTTACGATTAAAGGTGTCTTTCGAAGCTAGTATCGACAGGGTCTAAAGTATGATAAATTATCATCCAAAACTGTGTTTAACAGGAGATATCGCTTTGATAGTTGTAATTTTTCAGAAGAAAGAAACATTGTACTTGAATCACTCCCACCATGTGAGGTGTTAGATATTTCTAAAGATGATGTGGTAACGTATTTTGCTAAGATAAATTCACATAAAGCTTGTGGACCTGATAATTTGCTAGGTGTAGTTCTAAAAGAGTGCAGAGTGCAACTGGCTGATATTTTCCAAACGTTTTTTCAATTATCATTAAATTTCCATCATGTTCCCACTCTTTGGAAAACATCAAAATTATCCCATTGCCAAAAAGGAAAAACAAGCCTCGGATATGTGTTATTTTTATCAACTTGTGTTGATATATTTGATATCAGAAGACACATGGGTGAAATTCTCTATATATTCTTAATGTCATCCTATAATATAATGAAAATTATGAACTTGTAGCTGAGATATTTTCTAAATGTTTTAGCAACTTTCGGCTGTAATACGATCAACACTCAATTAAGGAAAATTATTCTTGCAACATGCAATAAACCTGAAAGTCAATGGGAAATTCGTCCGGTTTAAACTAAATTTGCGGGTATTGGAAAACAATGTATCCCGAAAAGTTTACTAGCGCAACAATTTCTCTATAAATTAATCATTGACTCTTGTATTAAACTCACCGTCAGCTATCTTTTAAACTTAAAGCAACATAGATTTGAATTACAGTATTAATGTTTAGAAATTTTAAATCATAACAATTTATATCATAATTGAGATAGGAGACGTATCTATCATTGGGTGGAATTTAAGCGGAACGAACGAGATGTTGTACTATCAAAACAAAGAGCAAAAATATGCGTCTCCGATTGGAACAATTTATTCAAGTAAAAGATCCCGTCCTCGTCCTCCCTAACCTAAATCTCCTGGTTCTATATAGTGATACATAACCGGGTGCCCCAAAGCTTGCCTTTTTAAAGGCTTTTCTTGTTGTTGTAGTATGTATGTGCTTGAAGGTATCTTTTTCTATAGACGTCGTATAACGGGCAGGTAAATATGAAGTGCTTTTCATCCTCAATGACATAAATGTTATTAGTAGAGCAGTATTCACAAAGCCTCTCTTCTCTAGGTTTATTTTCCCATCTTCCAGTCTCGATGCATAGATTATGGTTGGCACATCTTAGTTTACACAGGGATCTTCTGAAATGGCGGTTTTTCACATATAATAGGTATTTTTCAGGTTGAAGAAGGGATTTAAGTTGAGAATAAAATTCTAGTTTATGATTTTCCTTGATGTGTGTATTCCAATTTTGTAGATTTATATCCTTAAGACGTTGAGAGAAGATCAGCAGAAATGTTTTAGTACATCCAACGCTCTGAGCAATCCATACATATCCAAATCCCATTGAAAATAATAAAGTTCTTATGTTACCAGCCCACGTTTTCCTGCCAGCATTATCCAGAGCGGTAAGCATTTTGTAACAATTCTTAGGGTGTCTGTCGTCCGGCATGTGCAATAATTTCAACCAAAATGTGATGCATTTCTTCATATAGTGGATTGCAAGTGGTAATCTTCCAAGTTCGCCGAGTACAGCACTGTTACTAGTTTTGCTTCCAACTTCCAGGATTTGTTTACAAAAACTATGGTGAATTCTTTCAATACGTTCCTCGTACTTGTATCCCCAAATTTCAGATCCGTAAGTCAGGATTGGTAGAATCATTCTGTCAAATAGAAACAGTGATCTGGAGGTATTTATCTTAAATTTCTGTACAAATCTCAACAGTCCAAAACTTGCTTTCCTGGCTTGCTGTGTTAAGTGTGTGTGGGTAGCACCCCATGATAGTTTTGTTGTAAAATAAATTCCAAGATATTTATACTTAGAAACAACTTCTAGCCTACTGTCTCTATAGAACCATTTTTCAGTGCTTTTGATGATACCTCCTCTTCTAAAAACCACAATTCTTGTCTTGTCCTTGTTAACTGACATTCCAAACTTATTACAGAAGTCGCTGAGAAGATCGATTTGTTGCTGTAGTCTGAAAACAGTGTCCGCTGCATTCACTATATCATCTGCAAATAATAATGCTGTTAAGTTCTGTAAAATTTCATTCACAAATATTCCTTTGCATTCTGAAAGTTTCATCATATCAATATATTCATTAAGGAATAAAACGAATAATGTTGGACTGACCATACAGCCTTGACGAGTTCCAATTGTACAATTAAAATATTCACTTAATCCGTTGTCAGTTTTCACACACGATCTCAACTTGGAATACATTGATTTGAGAGTGATGAATGTCTTTCCTGATAAACCATTTTTCTTGAGTACATACATTAACAGAAAGTGTTGCACGGAATCGAAAGCTTTAGAGAAGTCAATAAACACAGCGTACATTCTGCCTTTTCTCTTTGATAAATACTTCTGGATTATAGCCTGTAGACTGAAAATGTTATCTATGGTTGAATATCCTCTTCGGTAACCGGCTTGCTCTTCATAAAGTTTGCTGTTGCTCTCGGCCCATGTTATTATCCTTTTATTCAGTATCTTGGTAAAGAGTTTTCCAATTACATTTAGCAAACATATTCCTCGATAATTATTAGGTTCACTGTTCGTTAGTTAGGTTGTGCTCTGTGCTAACCAGATTGCGTATCGCCTGGTCTCTGTTACTTGCAACTAAAGAAACTATATAGGTGTCATTTGATTTTTTTTAAAAAGAATGTAAATTGTGACATTTATACCGTCCATAATAGTTCATGAGTGAGATATGTTTTCTTTACAAAAGCATATTTGGGCCTAAAAAACAACAAAAAGTAAAAAAATCAGAACATATTGCTGTAATTTACAATAGCTATCAGGTTCAATAAACCTTTGTAAATCGTGCAGTGCAACGGTAATATTAATAATATTGCATTCATAAAGTGCAGCATTCACTGTTAATACTCTGTGCGCTTAAACAGACAGATTCTTTATCTGAATCTCACCTCAACATTTCGCTTAAATTTCATCCAAGAATAAAACTAATTTATAAAATGAAGAGCCATCCGTACAGAAAGGTTTTGCGAGACTATGTACATGTTAAAAATAATTACGATGCACAGTGCAATATGTAATTCAAAAGAGATATCATAATGTACAATACTAAAATATTTGCATTAAGGTAAACATATATGAACAACACAGCATAAAATAACACGGATATCAAACTTTGATGCTTAAACGGTGTAATTGTATACATTATCTGACCTACAGACCAAACTCAATGGGTAGAAAATGCAGCGCTAATAGTTTGTATGGGGAATTAATATGAATTTCTTCCCAGAAAGGTTTGACAGAATATACAATTATCCTTGTCAGATCGACCTGCAACGTTTGTATAAATCTATAAGACAAGGCAAAAATCTGCAGAAGTAAATCAGTGTCAATTATTCATGCAGGAATAATTTCAAATGCTTTCTAAAATATTAAAATATTTGAAAACCCTACTGTCTCATATCTATACAGTAGGATTGGTAGGACTATACACATTTAGATAGTTCTTCAGTAAGAACTTCGATATTTCTTATATGGTTTAAACATATTTTTATTTCCAAAAAAAGAAAACGGGATTGGCAAACAAGCAAAAGATTTCTTATATGTAAGATGATAAATACCCGTTTCAAAGCCTGATCATGAATTTTATTGTTTGGTGTGTACAATGAAATATGCTGTTTGAGTGGCATTCTTGAAGTTGACGTTATAAGGAAGACAAGAGTTATTCTATGGATAAACAACTTCTTTATTGGACAGTTGCGACGTTTCGGTATAGATTTTTTATACCGTTTCAAAGCATATAACATGATATATATATATATACCGGCTGAACGAGTGAGATAAAGTTCATCACTAGCGGCGATAAATGTTAGGTAATAGATAGATTTACACGATCATATGACACAAATAGATTTCAACTACTCGACATACTGGAAGGTTGGTTATAGTCCGAAAATTAAAATACAAGAGAAATGTAGTCTGATAAAATTATCAAGCAATATAAACTCTTTATTATCAAGGAAAAAGAATTCGACTGATTGGTATTGTGGTCTTGAAACATAATTGACTTACATAACATAACAAGTTACCAAAAATAAGATATCCGTTGATGGACTCTTATTCGTTTTTAATTTAATTATTGAAGGAGTACTGAGACGTAGTGATATTGCAATTTTTACGAAATACCTAAAACATTATTGCCAGTGTCTCCATGTATTTTACGTTATCTGTTAAAAACTATACTATAAGTAAGAGGTTGAAACCTGAATGTAAAGTCAGTAATTGTCAGTGTAAACAGAGTAATTTAAGAAGCGGCTGTTTGAGGTTAATTGTTTCTACTTTATGAACTACTTGTAAATATTTAGAATAGCAACGTCCTAGATTATTCTTTTTACAAGACCTGTTTCACTTGTTCGGTTGATAGCGCCACGAAAAAGGACAAACTTCATGTGTTTATTTTCGATTTGGGGGGGGGGGGTGGAATCATCTTTGCACTTTAATCAAAATTCGTACTAGAAGAACACTCCGTTCAATCCATTACAAAAATTACAATCATTGATACTCCCACGCCCTCCCCCCTTTAACCACCAGCCCCACTCCCATCCGTGGACATCCGACCACAGAACACTAAAACCACCATAGCGTGAAAATTTGTATATTTCGACGGATTAGGCCATAATCAGATCAATGACACTTGTGATCATCAGCCACTTAATTAGTAATCAACAGGCAGTCAGGTGACCGTGCGTTGGCATGTTTATGGCCTTAGAAAGGTAGACAGTTTATGAAACATTAGGACAGCTGAGATAAGCAGGATGTTAGTCGTTAAAAGCGTGATGAATCACTCCGATTGTACAATAGATGAATGTTTAATTGAATTTGATAAATATGCCTCCTTTACATGGAATTTGAACTGTATTTAATCAACAGGTGTTTTTCTCGACAAAGTTGACCATCTACTGTTATTATTCCAGTATTCAAGGAAGGAGATAGCAATATTCCAGGGAATTATCGTCGGACAATTCTTATTAGTTGATCTGAAAAACTCTTAACTCGAATATTTAATCAAAGACTTTTGGATTGACCCTCGGTAATGAAAGTATTCCGAGTTTTCCTTTTTGGTCTCGCGGCATCTCAGTACTGTTGATGCAAGCTCATTTTACAGAGAAGAACTGGTTGACTTTTTAAGAAATAATGTGCTATTTTATTATTGATGTATTTACGTTTTTTAGTCTCTCATAACCCTTTTTTGGGTGGCTCACTTTTTACACTTGTATATTGTACCTTAAACTCGTATGTAATTTATGTAAAAAATTAGGTTAGACTTTAATTAATAATCTGCCTGTCTGTCTGCTAGTTTCTCTTCACTCTGTAATAAGTCTCAATCTAAGTAATAGTAAACGTATGTTTTGTGCCTTTGTTGACGTAAAACGTACATTTGACTCTTGAGATCGGTCACAGTTGTGGTTTAAGTTGTAGAAATTGGATATAAATCGAAAATTAACATAAGAATAATTCAGTTGTTTACATTTTTCTACAAAAAGGCAAACATTTTAATGACCAAATATATCTTTACAACACAAAAAACCACATTTAATTCAGAGAAATGAATGACGGAAACACTGTTTTGTGCCTTGTATTTTGCCTTAGTTTAGTTGTATGTATAGGTTTATGTGCTGCGTTTTCAATGTTATGTATATCTAAAACGAGATTTTCTAAACACATATGGCATAATATTACTCTAAAAGGGTTTTCACGAGATAATATATTTACATTATCTTAGGTGTAATCATAATGAAAGAACAAAATATTGCATGAAATATAATGAGTAAAAAGACATTGGCAATAATTATAAAGAGGGTTGGATAACAAAACAACATGCTATATTTGACAAATGGATGAATTTATACAGCAATGTGATGGCTTGATTTATTTTCCAATCCGTTTGGTTTCAAGAATGGATTCTTAATATGATTAAAAACAAATCTATTAAAATAATTATAAATGATCAATATGAAGTAACTAGGGCAGAAAAAAGTTAAAGAGATATAATTCTATCTTTGAATGAGTCTTTGAGCTCTGTTACTGTCTCATTTAGATAGAATATCTATCAAGAGCAGTAAAGTACTACGACCTATCAGTTAGTGAAGGGTCATTTGTGGTTACATTAATCAATTTAGGATTTAATTTGGAATAGGCGGATATCCTCTCATAAGCTGAATACATTGCACCACTTGTCTTTGTACCTTGGTGGCGTGACCTAATATTACATAACCACGAGTCGCTCTGATCAAAAGACCTCTTAATTACGTGTAGCACTTTCACACCCCGTCAGAGAAATCACTAGACTAACTATGTGTTCTACTTACACCAGTCACGGAGTCCGATATCATGATATACTAGTACACAACCAAATTGATTGACCAGGTGTCCTCATTTTATAAAGAGAAAGTTTTTTTAAAATACCGTATTATATTAAATTCAACATTCTTCTCTTTTAATAAGTCAACATTTTACAAAAGTCAATGTATACAAAGTCAAAATCATATCTCAATAAAGTAAAAAGGGATCAATAATTGCACACAAACAGTAATTTGAATATTAAGTCATAACCTTTTTTTGTCAGAAAATATATTTAAACAATTTCTTTTAAGAGTCAAGATTTGTGTGAAAATATTTTTAAAAGCTAAAATTTAACCAATTTCCGATATTTCATAGTCATCAATTTATCAAAGTCAACGTGTTTTTGAATAAAATTCTATTTTGCTTGAAGTCAACATTTCACCTGATTTCAACTTTTTTTTTACACTTGTAGAAACAATCTTTTAACGCGTTGATAATTTAATCAAAAGTGAATGAAACTGCCTAGGAATATGTCTAAAAACACTCATGTAGATTGGCTAATATATGAATAGGTCTTAAATCTTCATTTGTTCTGTTTAGTTCTGAATAGGAGTAGAGTTTGCTTGTTTGCAAACAAGATTTCTCTTGGAATAAGAATATGTTTATACCCAAATCTTTCAAAGTAAACATCCCCACAAAACAAAATTTCTTTTAAAGTTGACATGCAAACACAGCTGAATTTTATTAAAGTGTATCTAACCAAAGTTAACCTTTCTTCAAAGTCAATTTTCATAAAATTAACATATGTTTCAAAGGCTATATTTCCAAAAACACATTTCAAAGTTAATATTTAACAAAATCAAAATTCCTTTAAAATGAAAATAATTGAGAAAATAAATACATCATTCAAAGTCAATATTTCACAAAATCAAAATATGTCTCAAAGTCAATATTTTACACAATCCAAAACCAAATTCAAATTAATAAGAACACTTTCAAAGTAGATAATAAGAAACTCAATATTAAGCAAAGTCAAAATGTCCTTTAAAATCAATATTCCACAAAATCAAAATGTCAGTCAATGACAATATCTCTTTCAAAGTAAACATTTCTGAATATCGAAATGACTTTTGACTCAGTATCCAATGAAATCAAAAATATTTTAAAGACAATACTCCACAAAGTCAAAATGTCTTTCACAGTATATTTCCTTTTTTACAGATTTATCAAAGTCAATGTTTTAAAGAAAACCATAAATATTTTTCAAAGTTGATATTTTATACAATCCAAAGTTTTAACAAAATATCGAAATATCTATCCAAAAATGATAATTCCCAAAAATGGAAATATCTTTCAAAGTAAATAATTTATAAAATCCTCTCCAATCCAATCTAAGTATGTGACAGAGTCAATATATCACTAAATCAAAACGAACTTTAAAGTATAAATTCAACCAAATCACAACATTCCAATGTACACTTCAAAGAAAATATTTAACATAATCAAATGTCTTTCCAAGTCAAAATTGCCCAAAATAAAATAAATATTCAAAGTCAATATTTCTAAAGAAGGAAAGGTCTTTTAAACTCAGTATCTCTTAAAATCATGAAATGTTTTAAAGTCAATATTTCACAAAATCACAATACTTTTCAAATTATATAAACATACTTTTTCAAAGTCAATATTTCTTATAATCAAAATATCTTTCTAACTGAATTATTTCACAAAGTTTGTTTATAGTTTACATTTTACAAAATATTAATGTCGTCAAAGTCAGTCTTTTACAAAGACAAGATAATTTGAAAGTTCAAAATCAATATAATCAACAAGTTCAACATATCTGTTAACGTGAACACTTATCAAATTGTACAAAGATCTTTCAAGTCAACAGAGCACAATGTAATCCTTATAACACTATACTCATTACCAAGCGATTTTATGTATGTTTTCTTCACTTTGACAAGTCCGTGGCGCACCCTCAATTATCCAGCCAGACGGCACACCAGTGACACACCCGTTGGTCACTGGTTGCTCACCAGTGAGCAACGAGTGGTCGCCCGTGGCTCACCCGTTGCCCACCGGTGGGTCACTGGTGGGCAACGCATGGCACACTCGTTCATGATATAGTTACTTATTCACACTACTGTACATGTCACGCCTAGTCAGAGAGATTTCAGAGATACTTATGTCTTTCTGCTTTTACCAGTGTATGAAACACAGATCTTGTGATACACAGTACACTCGATTGGTCAGTTGTCCCTACTGGGTGATATATTACGAAGTCATTATCCTTTGTCATATTGTAATAACACTGTTGTTTCTTAAAATTACCAAAAGCTTTAAATCCCGCCAGTTATTTGTTTAAAGGTTGTCCAACTGTGTAACTATGGTCACCCTTACGATGCGGGTATATATTTTTGCTCTACAAGCCCACGTGGAGGAATTGTTTTGTCCGGTGCCAGCCATGGTTATATCCTGATTGGCCGCTTCTTTATTTTTGTGCGCGGATATACATATGATACATGGAAATAAAGACAATTCTCTTCTCTATACGTTGATGTAAAAATTATAAAATTATCGCTAATTGTTCGTGAGATATACATGCCGCAAGGTGGGTACCCTCAATCATTTTGAGGTAAAAAATATAATTTGCGGCACTTGTCGCAACACTTGCCGTATCTGTGTTTTTTTGCGCGCATATACATATGATACATGGAAATAAAGACAATTCTTTCTTCTACACGATGATGTAAAAATTATAGAATTATCTCTAATGGTTCGTGAGATATGAATGCCGCAAGGTGGGTACCCTCAATCATTTTTGAGAAAAGGTTTGATATTTTATATCCGGGAGCAGCCAAGACTGCTTGCAGTCAATTATAGTCTTATCCTGAAAGTTACGGATTTCGCCAAGAGGGCTTACGTGCCATTTTATATTTGGCCCGTAAATATCACGCGCCCCGCATCGTAAGGGTTTACTATAAATCTCTTCAAATCAACTCAATATTTCATAAAATCCATATACCTTTCAAAGTCAACGTTTAACAACTTCAATATTTCACAAAATCAAAATATCTTTCAAAGTAATTTTTTACAAAAACAAAATAACCTTCAAAGTGAATTATCTTACAAACTAGGCATAACCCCTAATAACAATCCCCAAAAGCCAGTATTTCATCTCATTATAATATCTTCAAATGTATTATCTTTCAAGGTCAATATCTCACATATTGTTTTGCAGTGAAATCATTTTGAAAATCACAATATCTTTCAAAGTCAATATTTTACCCCCCCCCCCCCCCCCCCCCAAAAGACCTTTCAATGTCAATATTTCTAAAAATGACATATTCATTAAAGTCATTATTTCACATAATCAAAATATCAAGTCTTATTCTTTAAATTAAAAATACTTTTAAAAGTCAATATGTGACTAAATCAAAATATTTTTTTAAAGTAACATTTCAATATCTTTCAAAGTCAATATATAAAAAAAAAAACATCTTTCAAATTCAGTATTTTACTAACTCAAAATATCTTTCATAATCAATATTTTACTAAATCAAAATACCTTTCAAAGTCAATATTTTATAAAATCAAAATATATTTCAAAGTCCACATTTCTTTAAAAATCTCTCAAATTCAAAATTTCCCATAATAAAATTCCTCTTTAAAAGTATTATTTCTGAAATCATTTATCTTTCAAATTCAATATGGCTCAATATAAAAAATACCTTTCTAAGTAAATATTTCTCAAATATTTATATAATATTTATTTATAAGCATCTTAATCATTTTTCTTGCAGAAAAAAATATTTCTCACTTAATTATGTTCGTAATAGTTTTTTTTGCACACTTAACAATCTCATGTTTAAACTATCGTAAACGCATTCGTTTCAGCAATTGTCAAGCCAAAGGGAGATAATCAAGGTAATGAGACTCGTTTATCCGTTAAACTTGTACACGCGTTAACCACCCGTGAGCAACCCGTGAGCAACGCGTGAGTCACTGGTGGGCCACGGCTAGCCACGAGTGACCAACGCGTTGCTCACGCGTTAGCCACCCGTGAGGCAACGCGTTGCCCGACCACTTACTTTTGCACACTACTGTACTTAACAAAGTTAGAATCACAAGTTTCGTAACTCATCATACTGTTATCATTACCTTATGTTATTTAATATGTCTGACTGACATTTATGGGACAATGAATACATGGATGCTGTACATAACCAACATACTTATCTGTTATCCCAAAGAATAAAGAGAAAACTCATTGATCTGTGAATCAAAGATAGTCAGCAATATAACTCAACTTGTTGGTGAAAGTTAGCTTGACCCAAATGCTTATTTGTTATGACAGAGCAGAATTATTTACTTCTGGTTTCTGCTTCTATAGATGTTAGTGACATGTAACCCCCTTGTCAGACTGAATAGATTCTGTTTGTCAGAGCTGGGAGATGAAAAAGAGCACATTTCGACCCTTTTGATCTAACTTATGCCGAGAAGAGTTTTTGGATCTGGCAGGCTACTTAAATTGATCAGAGTAAACATTGATCACAATGTATATATGAAGGGAGACTTTATTATATGGATTTACTATCTCCCTGTTATGTTTGTTTCTCTCATTATTGATTACCAATTTGTCAATGATGATGAATACTATGAATGCTAAATTATGAAAGAAAGATACAGATCACATTGAATTTATAATCAAATAGCTGCCTTGATTTAAGGATACGTGGTCTTTACGATATCTTGTTTACAGTAAATTAAAACGTCTGTTTAATGTGGTTTGCAAAAGAGGAGCTAAACAATAACTAACTTTATTATATAATTAGTAATGAAATATAGGGTTATACAGTGAAAATATAATCCATATTTTAAGGAAAGCAGTAGAAAGTCATATTTTCACTGCAGTGAACAAATAATCCATATTTTCACTGCGGTGAGAAAAGAAGGACCGAACCTATTACCTCCCTTTGAAACACGATTATCTCCCTTTGAGGAAATCGAACGCTTGCCTCGCGTCACGGCGTTGTTAAGGCTCGAAGAGAAATAACTCTTTAGGATGTTTTCGGTATGTAACTGTTTTCAGTTTGCAGTGCCAATGTATCCTTCGATATCAAAAAGCCACCCTAAGTTCATATCTTGTTGCTGTAGTTAATAATTGTTCATTTTATTGCAAAATAAATTTACAAAGCGAGCGATCTGTCACACCGACGTAGCGCTTCACTCACTGTATCAGTTCGCGTCAAAACTGACTTTCCTAAATACGCAAGGCGCCTTTGTTTCACCTAGTTATAACCAAAAACATATTGTGGATCTTATATCATTTAACATTCACTCATTATATATTTTTCATAAAATTATTTTCGATTAAATATCGAGTTATTTCTATCGACCTTTTTTTTTTCCTGAGAAAGGATAAATGGAGTTGCTAGACTGTCATTCACCATAGAGCAAAACTTTGCCTTCCGATTCCGACAACTCTGTTTTATGATATTAAATTTATATAATAAATAGACTAATTCATTGTTTTTGCCGAATATCATTTCTATCTCATCTCGTGAAGTGAGAAAGTGTCATATCAATATCACTTTCTCACTCCACTCGATGAGATAGAAATGATATTCGGCAAAAACAATGAAATAGTCTCTATATCTCACTTTCTTTAAAGTAAGTGTCTTTGTTGTTCTATGGTGATGTGCTTAGCCATTTCTTATCAGTAACACTTGTTTGTTAAAATTTTTTATTAAATGATTACCTGCAACTGACTCACCTCATTTAGATCAAAGAAATATCACTAGCAAAGGGGTAAATTTAATGCAAAACGCGTTTTCGTTCATAGCCACTCTTGTTTATGCTAAAGGGTTAATGCTGCCACTGAAAATTCAATGATGTGGCTAAACAAGAACTTGTTTGTGCTGGATTCATACAATGAATAATTAATACAGGTAAATCAAATTGACCTCAAATATCTTCCTCTGCTGCAGATTAATTCAATGAATTGAAAGCAATTTTCTTTCAGCTATGCTTTGTAATAACATGAACGTGTTGTATGACAGCATTCAAGTACAAAACGATTTGATCAAATACGATGGAACCAAAAGAGAAACTAGAAAGGAATTGTTTATGACGTTGCCATTTAAATGGCAGAATGTACTAGAGGAGCTTGGAAATGGTCCTCAACAAGATTTAATAGTTAAATTCACATCAGACCAACGGTCTCTTATTATGCTCTCTTAAAGGAACTGATCACTATGATCGTTAGCCTTCCTGGACATTTTGTTTCTTCCACTGGTTGTATAATCGACGTTGAATTATGCGTATGTAAAATGGAAAAATAGGGGGAAAATAGCATATTGCAACTTGAATATACAAACCAGTAACCAAAACAATATTAATCAAATGTTAAAACATACAAATGATTTCAACTATGTCTATGGATAAATTATTCTTTTAAAATTGTTCTAACAAGAACTGATTTCCATAAACTATATATTGCCTTTACGTTGTCTTCATAAAGAATAATTTGATAAGTTATGTATCGACCTTAAATCTATTAACAAAATTAAATTATCAACATGATTAATATTCTAATAGATGATAACTTATTCTTCAAGAAGGGGTCAACAAGGATGCTTATATGTTCACTATTTCATTCAGTAAATTTAAGACATTTCAACATGTATTAACTGTATAATTTCTCAAAAGCAATATTATGAATATTCTCACATTTCTAAAATATGATACTTGAACGCATCACTTTTTAATGACATTGGCTAAACTATAGTTGATATGTTCATTCAAAGTGAAAGTAACACGCATAGTTTGTAACTGTTAATTTAATTAGCTGTTGTCATGACCATTGTTTCCACATTAGTACATCTGGATATTTGTGATATTTCTCCGCTTGTACATTTGCTGCATCTAACACTCTTGGAAAATGTCCTTTTTCTTATGTTTTGATATCCGACTCTGTAGCCAATACTGCTTTCTTTCAAAGAATATAAAATTTCATCATCAAAGGCGATTTCCTGGTGTCATATTTCCCTGCAAGTGATAAACTTATAGAATCACAAATATCTTTGTCTATTGGTATAAAACTCATCAACAAGCCAGACTAAGGAAATGCACAGTGTCATTAGTAAATATTTATCATTCGGATTTGCACGATAAGCTTCAAAGAGGTGATTAGTTATATGTCAATCACCTCTTTTCTTGGAAGAAGTGATGATTTCAGATAATCAATCTTATTAATCACAAAGTATCTTGAAAAACTAAAACATTCCTAGTAGTAAAATATCATAATATTGCCATACGGACCTTACATTTTAGCATCCCTTCCATTATATATTGATCAGCAAACAATTGCTAAGAAATCAACCTTTTAACGTTTAGTGATAAGACATGCCTGCCCGGCCTGATTTCAAACCAATCGTTCAAGACAAATAGATGGTAAAAGAAAGAGTAATGGAGCAAAACGTTATTGAGAGAGAAGAGGCTTCTGAGATAAAACACAAAAATGTTATCATTACCTCAACTGAATCCAGAAACATGCCTAAAGTCAGAAAGAGAATCATATCGTGCATATCCCATTGAGGCCCAAAACAATCGATTTATTTCAGCACAGCAAACATGGCCAGTGCCAAGAAAATGTAAATACAGGAATGAAGCTTATAACAAGTATTTACGAGTATGGATATCCCATTTATTGTACACTTATTGTAGACTACTCTGTGTCTTTCATCACGTTTATGGCTTACTTTCAGTACTAAACTAAAGATTCAAAGTGGAATATTTAAGTCAGATGCCATATTAATAATCAGAATGCATGCCACATGTCGCTTCAAGGCAACTTTTCCTAACAACACAAATGTTTTGCAGTCATCACAATAATCTTATGTTTATCAAAGTTTTAAAAAAACAGTTCTGGTTCCTTTGATATTGCTGTGACAAGGCCATGAATTAACAAAATGAATAGGTCCTTTAGTGTTCCCTCTGTCCTTTCATTGTTTACAAAATCGATCTTTTAGATTAATAAGAATATGATAGAGTAATTGCATAACATCTATTCAGATGTATCATATCATAATGTAATTGCGTGAAATACTTGCACAATTGCGAAAAACATTCTAGCGATTAGGACTGCGTTGTATCTGTTCTGCTTTTATGTTGTATAATGGTTACTTACAGGGCAAAGATCATCTAAGGATGTAGTATCGAGCTGATACCATCTGACAGTCTTCTAGAACATGTAATACATCTTCCAACACTGGTGCACCAAGGTTAACATAAACCATTAAACAACAATGTGCAAGAAATAAGTACAGTAAAATATGGGAAATATTGGGAGGCATGAACTTTAAAACGAAGTCAAAGCAAATCTTATGAGATAATAGATATATACATGATGTCAATGTTACTGAACATCAGCTCTGACATCAGCGCAAAACCCCTACAATATTACTTATCCAGATTCATAACAGTTGATCTGTTGAGAATGATTTATTCGTTTCTTGAAAATGTAAGATCACTGTTTTATTCTGCAAAGCATTTTGAGATAAGGCACTATTAGATCTACTTCTCCCGCATGCAAGTTATTGTTGTCGACTAGCATTTTCATAATCACAGATATATTTTCTATTTACATTGGATATATGATTATCTGATTAAGAACTTTTATATATTTGCCAAAGGTCACTTTTAAAATATGTTCAGTTTGGTTATAATAGCAAATTCCGAAGGCCACTTATGACAGACGAGAATTATCTGGCGAGAACCAGTGAATGTATAACTGATGACACGCCCTTTTTGTGACGTTATTAGTAGAAACATTGCCACGTGATAAGTATTATTATTGCTAGAATATCACTGAAAAAAAAGGCAACTAAGTAAGATATCATTTGAAGATGTTACAATATTTAGCATTTGATGTTATAAAGATAACCATATCAATCGTAACAGAGCAATTATATAAGGCGGTATTTCAGTTGAAACAATTAATTGTCACTTAGTAAGTTTGATTAACACACTCAAACACGTTTTCTGGCCCCTTACACAGGTGTTTTCCACAACCGGTTTTTATGCAGTCTTATTAAAAGGCTAATTAAAGGTGTTTATTGAACAAGTTAACAAAAAGCAACCCCAAGCAAGCAGTTCTAATTTCATTGAAATATCTTTCGAAATGTGATTAAGTCAAGGTTAGCAGTTGTTTACCACTTCCTTTTCTAGGTAATGTCGTCGATTCTCCGTCCATGTGTTCCCGAGTCATTACATCAGTCAACTGATACATTCTTGAATTAGAAGTAAACAGTGAACTACAAGTTAATTGTATTAACAGACAATCATTGTATCAGGGACAAGGACAAGCGAGACAAGTCTGAAACATGATTAGCCAACATTGCTTCTCCTTGCAGTGTCTCTGTCATAGGGTAACCTTGTAAACTTGTCGAGTTTGAATCACTGATTGCCTGGCGGTACAAATCTGAAAAATATTGAATATTGACGAATGCATTGTTCTGATAAACTAAACTAAATATGGATAGGTTTTATTGTAAGAGTTGTAAGAGAACCAATTAAAGAATATGAACTAAAGGGTCTTCCTGTAGTTTCTGCCCTGCTGAAAAATATTGAATATTGACGAATGCATTGTTCTGATAAACTAAACTAAATATGGATAGGTTTTATTGTAAGAGTTGTAAGAGAACCAATTAAAGAATATGAACTAAAGGGTCTTCCTGTAGTTTCTGCCCTGCTGAAAATCATGATAAAAGACGCTCTATTTCCAATGGAACTGAAAGAAAATATACTTTTACTTCTAGGAGTAAAACTACTCCTAGGAGTAATTATACTCTCAGGAGTAAAGTGCGCATGAAAAAAGGACATTGGCCATTACTGCTATTTTTCCAAGAAATATTCCACGTCGATTTCCTTAGTTTTGTGTCCTAAAGGAGTAATAAATCAGACTCATAATGTGATCATTTCACATATCACAGCCATCGGGTCGCCAGCTGAAAAAGAAAATTAACAATGATGGCCAATGTCATGTGCAAATATTTGCCATTTAGATTTCCAGGGATTGCATCAAAGGGTTTATGAGTTTTAAGCCACTTACATTAATTTTAATTTGGGACGTCAGACTGACCAAATATATTATTCACAGTGTCAATTATTTCTGGAAAACGTTGACATTTATATCATAGTTTACTGAACTGTTTCATTTTTGTGGTCCAAAAAGGTATAGATTATGCTCACGGGGTTGACAGTATAAAAACAAATGCAAAGTAAGAAAAACATGAATAGCCAATATTATACTTAAGACCAAAGACAACATTCTTCAGAAGCGTCTATGAAAGAGTAACGAAATAAACTTCACTGTATGATGAAATGTGCAAATAATTTTATTGTGGTAATCATCTGAGAGGATTTTTTTATCTTTTTTTTTTTTTTTTTTTTTTTTCTTTTTTTTTTTTTTTTTTATTCCTGGAAAATTGTACAGCATGAATGGTATCTATGGAAACAGTAATACAGTACCGGTAATACAATACCAGGATTTACAAACAAGAAAGGAAAAGAAAAGGGGTAAAAAAAGAAAAAAAAAAAAAAAAAAAAAAAAAAAAAATTTATCTTAAATAATATCATCAAATACGGTTCCTTAATCAAGTTAAAACAGGGCCCAAATATTACAAATTTCAATATCGGGAAAGGTATGAACATTGCTTGGAAAAGTTTCTTCATTTTAAGTGTAAGTGAGTTTCATCAATTCGTTTACCGATAAGCTTTTGCTTGAAAATTGTATAAAAATCTATTGTAAATTTATTTGATTTCTATTTCTTCATCATTTAAACTTCGAAATTGTCACTGAACACTTGGAATGTTATAATCGATACTACAAGTTCAATAAACACAAAAGCACTATTTTATCAAATGAAGACTAATTTGTCCTAAGATGAGAATAAAAACTACTGCATTACTTTAACCGGAACATTGTAAACATGTTTAATGTGGTGCTGTTTTGTTAACGTTTCAAATATATTTCCAACACAAAATCAAACACTTAAATGCGAAGGTGTAATATTGAAGTCGCCACATGGCAACTATTGTTTAAGAGGCTAAAGAAATTACACACTTCAGTTGTAATTTCATATATAGGATTTTCAATTAAAAATATTTGTTTTCGTAATGTCAAACTAATAAGAACAAGGGTTTAATCATCTCACAAAGAATACTTTCAAACATTTTAAATTTACTTTTCCAAACATGAAATTTCATTTAAACAGGATTTTCAAAAATTCGTTTTGACATTACACAAATGTTCATAAACAAAAAAAAAACATATTCTGTGTGAAACTCAACAAACGGGCCTATTTTGCACAAATTGACAAGATTGGGGTCATGAAAGTGTACATTCTATTTCCTACCACTGCCTCAATGTTAAAGAATGTGAATTTAAGTCAGCCTTTGTAATGGTTATATTTAATATATTATTTTACCCTCCACAAGTTAATTCCTAAGGAAACAACTAAAACGCCAACTCTTTTTTTTCTTAGTGTTGCACCCATGTCATGTCTGTGGTTACCATCTTAATAATTGACAACATAAGAACTAAACAACAAAATTACTTTTTAGTATGAACTAATATTAATAACGTTTAAAAACTACATATGTAAGCAAGGACTATATCTCTTTTTTAGCTTTTGGTCTGTAAGGTCCAATGGGCTTATGGCATGGCATGGTGTCCGGCGTCCGTCCGTCCGTACACTTTGTGGAATTTCGACTTCTTCTCCAGAAGCATATGGTCTAGAGGCTGAAACTTTGTGCATAGACTCCGTGACTAGTAAGGATTATGAATAGTAGCTTTGGTGGCCTGTGGCCCCTAATAATAGTTTTCCTTTTTGCTTAAATCTTCTTTAAATATTCTGGATTACTCTGATATCGTCCTCTAACAGAGATATTTACTCTATGTAAATCTGGTCGATGCAACTCAATATCCAATTTATCATTTTCACCATATTCAGCAGAAAAGTTCAAGAAAAAACAAATTGAAATCAAATTATATTTGTCTGTCTCTGTCAGTCCCTTGTGTCTCTGATTACCCATGACTTGATCGACAATATTGATTTATATTACACTTCAAAGGATGTTAGATAAAAATCCTATAAGGATATTGCCTGAAACGTTCACTCTTGGGGATATACGCTTTCAGTTTTGTTTTGACCTTTTACCATATCAGTGCCTGCACATGATATTATTTTAGATAAATGATCAATATGCAGTTGTATGAGAGTCACAAAGTACGAACTCTTCAATACAGCATGTTCAAAGGTACCTAAATTCAAAGCTTCCCTCTTTTGTTGATACTTCAATTTGGCTGTAATATGTACCAGAATTCATGTTTTATTAAAACTGTGACAGAGCAATGTCGTTGTCCAAAATTAATCATACTTTGTTTCAAAATCCTTAATCATATTTAAAACCTTTGGCACTACCATTCCTGGAGTTCTGGATTCATCCATATTTAACAGAGACGAGATAGAGTGTACATGAATTGTTCATAGCCCCTGCTCATGCAATGTTTGAGAAAGCAAAAATAAAAACATATCAGTTTATTGTTATATATGGTCTTGTTTATATATATTCAAGCTACCTTCCCTACAACATACAAACTATTGTTTGTTTTTTTCCTAAATTGTCTTTCTTATCCTTTAAAACTATTTTTATCATTGCAAACTGTGTCTTTGGTACTTCAGCTGCATGTCACAATGTTGATTAGGCTTACTTTTGATCTTCTGACAGTGTTTTACAAAAGCATCCTTGTATCTTGTATGCGTGTTTCCGTGACCTTTTATTTCAACCTATGTCCTCAAGTAATGTTTCCAGAACAGTTCTGTTATTGAGAGTCTGTCACCAAACCGAGCAGTCAAGGAGTGCCTGCAGCATCTGGATGTGATATTAATGTTGACACTAGGTTCTTTATAAAGGGTGGTAATGAGGGTTTAGTAATTCAGCTCTGGCCAGAGCCAAAGGCTGATTTGGTATTAGGTTTTAAAGTGATTTCTTATTCTCAATTATTTTAAGTTTACCATTTCAATAGCTAAGTAAAACAATAAAGTACCCACATATTATATGAGACGTTTCAAACAACAGGTAATTTATGCGACTTAAACAAAGTCTAATAATGTCTCTATAAATCAAAATATTTTAACTTATGAAGAATTTACATTTTTATTATCTAATAATTTAAAACATTATTTCAATCAATGTGGATTTTATTGAGAATGTTAGGAGTATTTCAGAATGTTAGCAGTGGCGTGATAGTTGAAAAGATTTGAATATCTCAGTGACATTAAGCAGTTTGCAGAAGTAAAGTACACAAGCAGATAATGTATATTTAAAAAATCTCTTTTGATTAAACTGAGTATCCTCCAAACATGGTAAATCATTTAGATTGAGAGCAGAATAGTTGATATTTTATCTTTATTCCAATAACTTTCAACTCCATAGTAAATTTTCGAAAAAATAACAGATCATATACGGATTTAATATCTCTGACATGTCTTCCCAAAAAAAAGGATATCGCTCTATTCTCAAATCTAAATATAAATCTCAAAATTATACTAATATATACATGAACAAACAACAGGACAAGTATACTATTGCCAATACTATGTACATTTCCTTTCTATTTGAATGGAGTAATTTCTAAAATGTTATTAAGAGAAATAATAAGCTGTAACCGTTAAATCCTATATAATATACTTCCCCCCTAGTAAAATAAACTAGTTTAAGTTTCATGTATGCACATGACATTAGTTATTAAAGTCTGACAACTCTCCCTTGATTTCTCCCTTGTCTGAGTTGATTCGGACTCCGCACACAAATGGGTGTGTTGTCCGTGCCTCTTTAACATGTGCAAAAGATCTCAAATGATTTCGGCATCAGAGGTTAAAAAGTATGTTTCAAATGATTAGTAAGACTTATTTGAAATTGGTTGAAATGCATTGCTTTGTAACTGTTTTAAGGTAAGCTTACAATCTTGAAATGCATGCGATATATGATATGATAAGTGTAGAATAAATATATGTTTTCCCTTTTTAATTTGTGACCGTCATCTCAGAAAAAGATTTATTGACAGGTGTGAGGATGATAGATGATTGTGATTTTCTGTGACAGCTGAGATAATAGTGGATGACATCCCATGTTCAAGATGTTTAATTGTGCATTGAAATGTTGCACGACTGGTTTTGATGATCCTTTTATTTTCAAATTCTATAAGAGAACGTTATATCAGTAAAGCAGGAGAGGATGAATTTACCGTTATTGAATTGAACACACATGGAACTAAGTGTCTGATAAAATTATTGTATTATCATTATTTGTACATTCTATTATAAGTAGAATAGTAAATCAATACTCAAAATGGTGTCTTGGATAATACATAATCAATGATACACAAACTTGAGTGACTTTGATAAGAAATCGTAAATTTAACATTGAATCATATCTAACATCAACTATTTGACTTTGTTAAATGTTCTAAAAAGGGTAACAACATCTGCTTAAAGAAGCTAGATCTTTAAGTAGAGTCCAGAGTTTTATTGGATTTTTAACAGTGTAATGAACTAAAAGGTGTGTATGTGTGTCACATACTTTAGACATTTTATCTTGATTGAATAAAGTTGCCATCCCACTAGGTGGTTGAAATCGTAATGTAATGGAATGCTGTCACACAACACTCCCATGTTATTACAAAGCATGCTGAATGAAATGCTGTTTTCCATTCGGTGGATTAATCTGCGGTAGAGGAGAATATTGCTTGTCAATTTGATTTACTTGTATTGAATATTCATTGTATGAATCCTGCTGTTACACGTTCTTGTTGAGTCACATCATTGAATTTTAAGTGACAATAGTAACTATTATTGGCACAAACAAGTGTGGCTATAAACAAAACGCTTCTTGCATGAAATGTATCCATTTGAGCTATAAAGTGATAAATATTTTTTTCTTTAATTTTAGTTGGTCATGTTAAAAAGAATTTAACGTATTACTGATAAGGACAGGTGTAATGGCATCCCCTGAGAAGAAACAAAGACACGTATAAAAAGTTAGTGAATGAGTACGTTTTTAACATCCATTATGATTGATAATTTGGTAGTTCTCAACGAGAGAACCACATATAAGAACAAATGAAAATAGTGAATCCATATAACAAATTCACTCTTCATTCATACATTATGCTCAGTGTTTACTCTGATCGATTTAGGTAGTCTGCCAAGTAAAGAAACTCTTCCACAGCACTAGATAGATCACAAGGGACGCGATTTGCTCTTTATATCGGCCAACTCTGACAAACAGAATCGATTCAGTCTGACAAGGGGGTTTCCTATTGCCAGCTTCTATAGAAACCAGGAACCAGTAGTATATAATTTTGCACTGACATAACAGATAAGCACTTGGGTCATGCTAAGATATACCAACAATCAGGTTTTATATTCCGACGACCTTCTCAATTTGACTTTACAAATATTAATCAACGTAGTATCTCATGTTTGTCAAGGTGATGATGGACAATCTGATATTTGACGTTCATGTTCAAGTTCAGTATACATGTGAGCAGATTCCCAGAAACTGTCCTTTGTCAATGTACGAGATTCATAGCTTCCTCTTCTTAGATTCATATACTGTAATTCTATCAACTCAATATTTACACTGAATCAATACTCGGTGATGAATAGGAAGCCAGATCATTTGATGAAATGCCATGCATTATCTAACAGCTTTTCTGAAACACAGTAAAGTGACATCAATCTGTCAATAACATCATTTTCAGTGGAGGAAACCTGTCGCTATGGTTTTCTGCTTTTAGAATAACTTGACAGGATTGATTATCCAGATCTTTAGGTTTTCCCTGATGTACAAACATGTTCATAGGATTGTGTTTTGAACGATTATAGATGGAAATTATAAAATGCTCGATGTATTGGATATTTTCATAAATGTGTACTGCTATTCATCGTATGTTTGATTTTTGATACAAATATTTTGAATGAAAAAAAATTTCTTTATCATGTACCCTGGGCGGGGCAGACACTCTGTATCAGTCTGTCATTAGGGGTAAAACCCCGTTGTCAAGGCACCTAACCTGGTACCTATGCAACTAACGCAAAAAATAGTTAAATGTACTGAGGTATTTATAGTGTCTCTGTTTGTATAGCTGACGTTTGAACATGGCCGTTTTTGCTGCCTTTGTATTGCAATATATTGATACAAAATCGAACACTAGAGAAAATACTCATCCTGACAAAACACATCATAATAATTACAAAATGGATTTGTTACACTAATTTCCGCGATTCTGATTGGACGAGAGCGCTCAAAAACCTGCTGCCATTTCTCGATGAATGCAGAAAAATTTGCAACCATACCATGTGCATTCATTCCTTGTGACGTCACAATCACCTGACGCAATGGTCCGGTTTTGACAGTTGCGAGTTACGTTCTGTTGCAAAGACAGATATAATATATCTTTTCACTTCCAATCTGCGTTTGTAACAAGTAAATACATTCCTCTCCCTAACGCAATCCATACATTCACCGGAAAGGCTGCATTTTAATAACTCAAGCTTGTTAGCTTCGAGCGTCTCGCAAACTGCGGACATTTTGAACGTCGTGTGAAATGCTAATTAGGGTTATTTCGAAAATGCGGATTCCGGTTAAGACGAAATGTGATTGCATGGGTGTCAATGGTTGCGAAAACGAAATTAAATCTTCGGCCGTTTTAGTTTATGGAGTTCTCAATTTTCATTCAACTTTGTATTGTTTCGTGTAACAAACCACAAACTCACGACATTGATGACAGATTTTTAGAAAATAATTAGGAAAAACTTTGTTAAAATGTTGATTTTGTAATTATAAGGATTGTTTTACATGTTTTGTGCCTCTATCGATGTATAACAGCAACAAATTTTGTATAAAATCGCTTCGCTCCGCTACGCGATTTTATACAATTTGTTGCTGTTATACATCGATAGAGGCACAAAACATGTAAAACAATCCTTAAATGTGATTAAGTTGTAGTCAGCATTTATGCAATAAAATTTTAACATGTTTAGTACAACATTGACTCTTACAATGTATATAACTGCTTTATTTAAAAATGGCAACTACAATATTCCATATATCCAATATAAGGTTAGGTAATTCTTTCATTTATGCATCCCATTCTTGTACTTGGTTAGATATGTTATTGTGTAGTACTAGACAAACATGCACTCAACAAGTGTTACGTAAAACAGAGCATTAAATCGCCCATCAACCAATAATAAGTCTCAACAAAATACAGATGAGTTTTTTTGTGGTAAAGTAATACTCATCACCCTAACTACGTATTCAACGGAGGAAATTTGAAAGGGAAATTGCTCCTATGTGAAAGCTGTCTTAATGAATCACTTTGAAGTGAAATTAAAAATCAATACTGTAAATTTCAATCCGCTTTGTCAAAAGAAAAGTGAATCGTGATCCAACAAAGCATTATAAGGCAAGAGAATCAAACTGAAAATCAACTTAACCGACTTTCATCTAGCAAGGACATGGTAATAATACTCAGATAATGATAACAATTTGAAAAGGAATATCACTGTTGAACACCTGATGTCGCTAAACAGAACCTTATGTTAAAGTCCATGATAAATTGTTGTTTTTTAAATGAGTTAATGAGGAAACAATATTCATGAAACATTTAAATTTACTGGAATTTGAAATATCTTTTGTCGGGCATAGACATGTACAAGTGGCATATGTAGGAAAGTAAACTGAATGGGAGGAACTTACATATATATATGGAAATACATCAAATCATCTAATCTCTGACATTTAATCATATCAGATATTGTATTTCATAATACCCCATAATAAATGCAATATGTGCCCCCTCAATTTTGATCAGTTAAATAATTACAAAGTTCTTGAGAATGTGTTCAGAACATGAAAGTAATGAAAAAAGGCCCCTAATTTGTTTCGTTTCGTACACATGCCTGGAACATTAGATATTAAACATTACATCCCACCTGAACCACCTATCAAAAGGATCTCATCTCAGAGTATCAGGTTTCAATTATCAAGTGTTAGATTTTGATAACAGTAATTCACAATTCATCAAAGCTTAACCAGACAGTTAGGGCGAAACGTTCACTGATTGACATGCTCTTATTGAACTTCTACACATTCAATCTAAAATTGTGTCTGATCATTCATTTTACTTGGCGATGTTATGAAGTTTATCAATTACACAATAGCATAATTTTTGTTTGTATAATTGAACGATACCTCAACCTCAAAGTTGTGATATTACTAGAGGTATCAGGATCATTATATTGTAATTGAAAAAAATATCATGCTCAACATAAAAACATAATAACAATATTAATAGTGTAATAAAAATTTTGCAATCGATTCTTTATGTATTATCATGATTGTTAAAATAAATTGTTTATGGAGATTCGATGTATACATTCGTATTTCAATACAAAGTGATCTATTCATTTGATTATTCTCATGACTGTTATCTTTCCCTATCAACTTACTCTGAAAAATTCATCCTGATCGAATCTGCTCTAAATAATTGTTAACAAATCATTAAAACAATCAGCGAGAAGAAGATTGTACTTACATGTTTCACCACTCATTTGTCTGTAGTCCCTCTTAGTCTGAACAAAGCTTATTAAATTTTTAAATCTTACACGTCTGGGGATTAATCGGAATATCCTATCTGTACACCACCAGGATTATGTTGTTTCAATTTCATAGGACATCAATTTGATGTACCTTTACATTGATTAAAAAAATGACAATAGAGTCCAGTTCCAGTAACCAAATTATTGTATCAACTGCCACGGTTTCGAATGTTCTGGTTTCGGATAAGCAGGCCGCTGTACATTTGTACTGACAATACTATCGATACAGTACTAGTACTGGTACAGTACTCAATATGTTGATATTCACTAATTAACATGTTTTGAAAACAATCACAAAATAATCTATTTTAAATCAGGAGTTTTCATGTTTCTCCGAGTGCAAAAATGAATTATTTTCTAAAAGTTTAATTGTATATTGACTTTAACTCGTAAATTATAGTTATAACCGAATAAATATTTGTTTCCTGTGGTACATACATGTACTGTATCAATCAGAAGTTATGACAGTGAAGATTAATATCTATACCTTATTCCGATAACATGTTTAATTCATCATTATTCAATACAGTTTACACATAAATAATCTTACAAGTACCAAAAACAAAGAGAGTTTTTACTTATTATTGGCACATCTACCCTTCTAGAAAGCATGGGCTTTCTAATTAAGATGGAGCTTGAATTGTCCCTTCTATACTCTGATCATGATAAATTTAACTTCAAAGCCTTGTAACAAAAAAAAAACAAAAAAACAAAGCTTGAAGACCTTACCTTATCCGTTCTGTGCATACTATTAGACTGTTGGGTATAGCTGACATTTGTGACATTTAATATGATATTTGTGCGGAAACTAAGGTACATTTTAATATGTTGCTGGTCTTTTCTTTGTTATTGAGCGGTTTGGCTACTTCTAACAACAGGTGCAAAGGCAATCCTTGACAAAGTTATAATACGAGAAACATGAAAGTCAAGTCAAGATGAATGCAAAAGCCTAGCTTGAAAATGAACATATCTATACACTTCGGTCATTTCACTTACGTAATATATTATATGATTCACGAGTCAATAAATGCTAAAAACATGTTCTTAGGTTTGTGGTGTTGTGGATAAGGGACGCCCAATACACAAAGTGTGAAATCAGATTATTTTTCAACCAAAGGACCACATGATTGATGTCATGATTTGTTTCAAAACTTTTAAAACACTTTTTTGTGAAATCCTAAAATCCCTTTTAGTTCTGAAGCAGGTGAAAAGTTTTTAACATCACTTAGGTGAATCGTTTTGCAGAAAATAATACCTGCAGGTTGAATTCTATTTGTTCAAGGATATATTTGGTTTAATCGAAATTGCTTTGTCAGAAGAGAAATGAGGATAAAAACATCAAATAGGCACATTGTGAACAATTTTCTTGATGAGAGAAGCGAGAAGTTTCATTACCACTTTGATCACGTCGCCATTAGGGATAAAACGTTTCACTGAAGGTTCTAGAGAGAATAAAAGGTGATGTCAGGAAAATGAAAATAAATGGTTCCAATTGAATGACGATGTATATCAACTTAATGGAGCTGTAAGAATTCAAATATTAAATGCAAAATGCAGCCATGCTATTCCTTTTTTACACAAAATGAATTCAAGGTATTCACACAAAAAAAGCTGTCAATTAACTTTATTTGAAATTGTTTTGGACTATGGATAATTGGTTTGTGTAGTGAGATTTTTGACACTATGAAAAGGATACATTTAGCATTACCGTACAATTATCAGCGAAACATTGAAAGTATAACAATTTAAAAAACTTGCTACCGCCCCCTTAAATGAGAAATATTTGTTAAATTATTGCAGAACACTATTGTTGTAATTGCTTTCAAGTGCAATAATTCCATTGTTTAGTACATGTACATATAAACAATCGATGACTGCAAGCATATCATGCATTAATGGTACAAAGTACACACTCATTTGTGAATAAACTAAAAGCAACTAGTTGATATAATTAACTATAAGTAACAAGCTTCTGCTAATGTTAAAACATTTTTTAATACAAACCATTGAATTTTCTATCAGCTTATGCTTTATAATTTCTCCACAAAATAAGACAACCATCAGTTTTAGAGAATTTATTGTCGGTATTGGTGAGGTGGGAGGTTCACATTTCAAGGTTCTCCAGCACTATCCTCACCTCAAATAACTCAAGTTATTTTCAACTTTTCAACTTGCTTGTAATCAAATAAGTTTGTATTGTGATCCATGACCTTTACTTAAGCCAGGTCTTTTTGGGAATATCACCATAACGCTTCATCACACGTTTCGTCTTTGGGCCCAATTTACATTTCACTCTGAGCATTTCTTCGTGATCAAGTACATTTCTGACATTCTACCCTAACTGTTATAAAATATTCAAAAGTCAAAAGAATAAAAGAAAACGAGAAGCAAAAATGGTAAGATTGATGGGGTGAGTTGTTGATATGTTTTGTGTAAACAGTTAGGAAAGTTTCCAAGGGAGACATCGCTATGTATACATATTGTCAAATATCTCTGCATATATGGAATTTTTAATAATTCAACACAATCTCTTCTTGGTCAAGTAAAAATATCTCATAGTTTAGATCTTGTTTAGCTTCAACAATTACGCAGATTAAATGTGCTTTAGTGCCAATATGGCAAATGTGAATGGAACATAATGAATGTTACATTTCTGTGGGAAAACAAAGGGGAAACAAAGGTCTAAAGATAAATAAAATCAGAGTCTAAACATCTTATTTCCTTCATCTTAACATGACCCTAATGCTTTAAGAGATCGGAAAATAGAAATGCTTCTACCTCAACTTTGCTGGGAGCAAACAATATGAAACCCCAATGTGGAACACCATCGATTTTTGTTTGTCAGGATTGGCATATGTAAAGAGCAGTGCCATCCCTGGTGATCTAATTTATGATGTGGGCAGAGTCTATGCCAATGAATAAATGTGGCAGACTTGTACAATTGTACAGTAATTACAGCTCTATCAGATGCAAGGTTACAAAGTTAAGATTCAATATATGTGAAAATTATATTGGATAATTATATTGAATAAGTGATTCTAGTATATAGAATGAATGGCATGTTAATGTGAAAATTTTCAATTCATGTAAATACACATTGAATGAATGAATGAAGAAGACTGTGAATTATTTATAACCAGTGTGTGAGAGTTTTGTATTCTTCATGCACATTACATTCAAGAATGAGATATCAGCAACATCTGCACAGCTAATGGCAAATCATATATCTACAATTACACACTTGTATATCAAATTTCTCTCTTGTCAACTAATAACTATTACTTAATTTTTAATGAAGGACTAGATATACATGTATCAACATGCATTTTAATGGTCATGTTGATACATAGTGAAAGCATTTTTTGGTGGCTGTGCAATGAAAATAACAATGCATGACCCTAAACAAATACATCACCTTAGCGTTTCTGTCTTACCAGGATACCTGAACAAAACTCAGACTAATCTAGGGTCATAGAAGCGCTTACTTGTTTCTGACATTCAGCTACATGACAATATCAGGGGATGTCAAACTTTTTACATTGTGTATATAAAAAAAACTGTTTATAGTCATGGTGACACATAGTGAAAGCATTGTTTGGTGACTATAATTCAGAACTTATTTTCAAAGATATGTTTCAGCTGCTCGATTAAAATAGACATACATGACTTCTAGTGTTAAACACAGAAGCAAATTGTTTTTTCCTTGTTGTATTGCCCTTGGGCTTAATTATTGGATTGAAGATATAACAATGGCAACATTGTTAATTATGTGATTGCCTAAGGTATCCATTGTTGGGATATTCTGAAAAAAAATCTTAATTCTGAATTTAGGTAATAGTAACGATTTTCAAATACGGATGACCATTTATTCAGATTTAATATAAGGGCTGTTGATTTTTTTTTTTCAATCAATATTTTTTCTTTCAAGACGTTCGTTTCATTTTTCCTATCATTAGAGTGTGCGAACAATCCAAGGCAAACAAACGTGCACTCGCTTCCGTTATGACAGACTCGTAAATCTGATATGGATAGCATCTTCGAGAAATGGAAATAACTCACAAACTATGAAATTTCTAAAATTCTATTACATGAAATTGAATTTCCTAAAGAATTGTTCATTTAATGTGAATAGAATGTAAATAGCCTCGGGTTTGTTTCCCTTTGCGTAAAACTTAACTGGATTTGCTTTAGAGTGCATTTTCTCATAAAAGACAGATCATATTGGGAATTTTCAACACACTTTGAATCTTTTGCGTTTTTTCTTAATTGCTAGTTGAGAAATCTGTTTTCCAAATGCATTCAGGGCTATACATCGTTTTCATTATACCCTAGGTTTGACACGGTCAAATAGTCAGGGGAACTTTTCGTAATAGAAAGTAGAGTTAAAGCATTTGATTAACAATTCGCTGATGTTTTATAAAAAGATACCAAATGAACTCGTTATTTTGTTACTGTCTCTTGAGAAAACCACTAACACTAGGACATGGTTTACTTTCAGGTTAACTATTCGCATGTGTATGATCAAAACCAGGACATAGTCATCTACTGAAGAAGGTGATGAGATAAATATACCTACAATAATCAATTCTTATCAAATGCGTTTATTATTTTGTACAAAATGAGCGAAATCCTGTATGATAAAAAGTCATTCAGTCATTCAAAGATGGTATTAAATGGAAGAAAGTTTTGTATACTGTATAACTTGCCCTTAAACCAACGAGAATTACAGACACTTTTCTAAACAAACATTTCCGTGACTCAGCGACGTAAAACCCACACACTGCTATGACGGCATACTTGAATTGTGATGTTAAACTTGTACAATATTATATGAAGAAATATGAAACTGTGGTGTCTTTCACAGTTAACTAACAAATATTATTCTGTATAAATATTCAGTTAAGTAACATCGCATTCAAATCCATTTTGTTATTTGGTATGTTGAGAATGATTGCATTTTTGTCGCCAAAATAAACAATAACAGTGAATGTTCAGTGAACGTAGCAAAGATTGAGCATCAGGACAGAGTGTGAGCTTACAAAATAGCAATTGAACTTATCGTAATATTTAACCTTCAAAGTATTATAGAAACGGCTGTGTTACAACTTGTTTCCTCTTGACAACTAGTATTTACTGTCAGCCAAATTGTTAAATGTTTTCTTTGAGAGCATTTAGAAGTTTTAGGATGAATAAGGAAGAATTCTATGGAATTTTCAACTTCTAACAAGAGTGAAACGTTTCGGTGAGGATACTGACACCGTTTTCAAGCAAACGGTACTAACACCATTTTCAAGCAACTCAAATCATTTGCCCTCTTGAAACATCCGTAGAATTCTTCCGCATTCCTAAATGTTTTGATGATGATTTTGATGCCATTTTCAGTGTCCATGTCCATTTCAGTCAATGTGATATGGCCTTGGTGTGTTTTGTTATGCTTCTTGTAGACAAGACAATGATCAATTCAATTAAGCCTTATTAATCAGAACTAATTTGTTTTCTTGAATGACTCGATGACCACCTTCTAATTTTGAAACTATAAGCTTACAACCATTTCGGCAATAACCTTTGGCATCAAAATGTTAAAACAACAAAATTCAGAATAAAAGAAATCAACCATGACAATAATTGCAAATGTAACGGTATTCAGACCCCTCTGAAGTCGTCATAGAGTACATTTCTCACGAATATTTTTAAATCACTATGCACTTAAAATTAATGCGTAAATTTCCAAATGTTATTCAATTCATTACAACTATATATGATGTAAATGTAAAAATGCTGAAAGGGTTTTAACACAATACTTCCATTCTCCTAGTACCGTGAATCTTTTAATAAGTAGTATTAACTTCAAACGTCAAGGCAGTTATGGTTACAATTTTTAGAACATCATAGATCTCATGTATTGGCAACCTGTTGATCTGGATTGTTTCCTATTGTAATCTCACCAGAGCGACTTTTTTCTGTAAAGATTTGCTGTTGAAATATCCCCAGGCAAATCATGAAAATTATCATAAGAATACCTTAAACATATATAGAAAAGTCATAATTGTTGGACCTTTTAAAGTTAGAAAGTCAATAAAACTGATAATTTTTTCTTGAATCAGAATTATTCATGTCAATAGACATAAACCCGGATATAGAAGATCAATGCCCAGTTGGAGTTCATGGTGATCAGTTACTCATATCATGGATATGGAGACACTGGGTCTGAGACGTACATCTTGTATTGCCTAAAGATGTTATATTAAGGGTTTTCATTTTAGAGATAACCATTGTTATTGTTTACTGCTCACGTATCATATGAAGTATCTTCATACATGTTAATATACTACTGCAGAATAGGATACATATACCTAAATGTGTAATATGTGTACGCTTTGTGCATCGGTTTTGTAACATTTGCATCACCTTAAGTTGATTTAACCAAGTATAATAACATTTAGGTAATGCAGTTCAAGGAGGATGGTCATGCAGTGTTACTTTTGTTTTATACCGAGTAACAATTACATTGACAGTCATTACTTCATGTTGTATCATTGTGCCTGTCAAATTAAAGGAGGGTTGTTGTCTGAAAGTAGAACGCTTTGGTGGTTTCCAAAGGGAGGGAAATTACAAGTTGTCAATTTCTTCAAAGTGAAAAATCAACACCCATATGATAAATTGTTGCTATCTATAAGAACGGTGATTTGGTAACTCAATGCATTACGATAAGAGTAGTGAGAACACTCCAGACACGTCTGAGTCGCGTGTCTGGTACCAGATGGATCTATAGGATACTAGGCCGTGTCACACTTCCTGTTCAATCCTCTTATTTTCATTGCCAACAATTAGAAATATCAAAATATTGTTCATCCTTCATTAACATATAAGAGTATAACTTAACTTTACACTAAGGCTTTAATTGTCAATTCTTAGTAAATTGTTGGGATGCTATTCTTAAAATCCATAACATTGTAGTTTGAATTATTTATTCTCTGATAACACTGTCAATCATTGACTCCGTAAGTGTAAAAATCCGTCTCTGAAATGATAACATCACATGACTTTTATTATAAAAATTCATCCTATCACAATAAATGGATTTCATAGCTCAATTCCCTTTCCCTTGTGGTTAATATGTAAACGATCAGGTTATGTTTGACAGATATCAATTTAGGGGCCCCAGGGTTATCTCTCTCAACTTTCTCACAGAAGGATATTTTTCATTTTATTATAATGGGATTTCGACAAAAAGTAAATTTGAAAATTCGTATAGAATGAGGGATAATAATAGGGCTCATGAATGCTGTTCTATACCGAAATAATTCAAACTAAATACCCTTAATGAAATGACTGCATTGCCTAAAGGATTATTTTTATTGACTAAATATAAAATAAGATCAAAGGTTTAGCTAAAAGCTGAAACCGAAGCTGTGTTTACACACATCAGTCAAACAGTTGTATTTTCACATATTGATTTACTCTTGTCTTCTATTTGTACATGAAGTGCACTTTCTGTTTCTATATTTTATGTTTGACTTACTGAGATCAGTGAAGAAACCTTGACAAGTGCGACTGATTCAATAAGTCTGAGATCATTTATTATTTTATAATTCAGAACCTGGTTCAACCTCCTTTGATCCATCTAAGCATTGTACTTATAAACACTTGCCATATCTTTTCTAATATGTCATTTGTATTCTATTAACTACACCATGGACCTCTCTTAATATTACGTCATAAATATGCATGCGCTATCCAGAACGAGGCTAAGCCCTCATGATCAAGCAACAAGAACCCGAAAGTGGCTTACCCGATCACGACATGCCATTTAAAAAGTTCGTTTTATGTCATTTTGGAACATTTATTTCTAGATAAAGATTTAGCATAATCTAAAGCAATATCTCCATTGTCTATATACAAAAAATATGTTCATTTAGTATTTAGGATACAGTGAAACGACGACGGTCGCCAACGTAAATTTTTGTTCCTTTTAAGAGCATGACATCAGAGTCCGATTGTGTATCTCCGAAACTTCATTGCTGATTTCTTTTCAACATAAGCATCAACAATTTTAAACAGATGTATCTAATTAGGGGATGAATTCATTCTGTTTTTTATTTTGGGGTTGTATGTCATGCATTAAATATAATTTCAAACCGAGCTTGCGTGGAACTTAGTGGAAGTCTCATGGTTGGGGAGACTGTGACAGGAAAAGTGGTCACTTATAAATTAACCCATTTATGCATGACCTCTCAGATTTTAATTTAATTGTGACAATTTATAGTTCATAACTTGCAATGAAGGGAATCAGTTGTTATTTTTCCCTAAAGTAATTTTTTCCGTGTTATTTTGATGATTGAATTAGCGTCCCATATATGGGACGACATGCACAGGAGGGTACAGGTTTTTTATATGCACATGATGAAACCAAATTTGTTGACAGATAATAAATTTTAGTTTGACAACATCTTGGGGACTTCCTCCTTCAGAAATGCAAACAATTTCAGAATTTCCGATTTCAGGTGTACTTCAGCAGAGCAATCAATCAATTTTTGCGTAAAAAACTTAGTATATGTAGTATTCAAGCATTAACAATTTCTCCAGAGAGCGGGAACAGGAACATTGACATTGACATTGGTTCTTCATGAGGTATTTCTAGCACATGAAATGCTCTGATTTACTCATTTCATCCTTAAAACCATCCTCATCTTCAATAATATCTGTTGCAGCAGAAAATTCGGATATGTCCATATAATTATATATCAGCAGAGGGTTTATCAGTCACTTATAATTTTTTTCTAATTTTATTACCTTTCAGGTTATCCTTTCCAATAAATATCAAGACAAGAAATTATATTTCTTCACAAGAATAATTTCCGAGAATGACCAAAAAACCTGTACCCTCTTGTGCATGACGTCCCATAAGTGGGACGTTAATTTGACAAAAGTTTGAGCATGGAAAAAAATTTAGTTGACTTTCACTCTTATTTTTAGTTAAACTATTTAACATTGAAAAACATTAAAAACAAGTCAATTTAGTTCAAATGGAAAATTCAATTATTCAGTGGTACCTCAAACTTTGGCAATTTGCTAAATTAGTATCTTCTCTGTTTCAGGTCGTCAGATTTCACCGTATTTAAATCTACAACTATTTAACTTTGTTGACATATAAATACGACATCTTCCCTTTAAAAAACAGCTTACAGCAAATATTTATCTTGTATATGAACAGAGAACCAGACCATTGAATTAGCGTCCCATTTATGGGACGTCATGCACAAATGGGTTAAAGGAAGGAAGGAATGTGAAGCGGTCGTAAAAATTTAGAGGTGATTATCGGCGAAAAAATTACTCCAAAATCTTTCTGAGTAACCAATCAGAACGCAGTATTTTCAAACTAGTTTTCGTGTCATGTAAGAATAATGACTTTGACTAATAATTTGTGGATTCCATCCCCCGATGTATCTGTGTTAAGGGTTATTCAAACCGCATGCCTTGGTAACCGTTTCTTTTTGACAGTCATGGACCTAGTGACCCCATTGCATACTTATGAGACTGACTTATTTGAGTGAAAGTTGTTACTGAGGTGAAATATATGATATACTTCAATATTATTTTCAAAAATCGTCTACTTAGCTAGTTAGAAAATCGAAGTCGGCCTACAAGATGAATACAGTGAAAGTTATATCAGTCACCCCCAGATAATTCAATTTCGCAACTGAAATGTCATTTGAATATTTGTTCAAATAAACAAATATATCAAACAAGGTAAGTGATTTCAAGAAATATTAAACTTAATTAGATTTTGATTATAATTATTATAGCAAAATTGTAAAGTTCAAATTCAATTCCAATGACATTATTAGAATAAATCATGGTATTCATTTGTCATTACTAAATAGAAGACAATTTCAAAATAGATATTTTTTTTCACATAATGAGAGTAATCATATATGAAAGTACATGTTGTATCTACCAATGAGAACCAATTTCCTGTCCAAGTTATGGAATCAATATTTGCTTTCATATGAATGATTATATGATTAATGTATAAATTTCGTTAAATCATAGAATTAACAATGCTTTAAAATAATATATATATATATATATATATACTATAAATATGACAAACATACGTACATGTAGCTCAAAACTTTTTAGATAATTCATTGTGAATTTTTTCTTGATACTATTTCAAAATTATTCATGCAACTATGCAAGTACATTTTGTCAATAAATCAACGGTTTTGCATATCACTCTCATTCTACAATTTTTCAGAAGGTAAAATATGCATTTTACTGATGTTGATTTAGAATCATTGCATGTGGAATTTTATTTTTAAAGTATGTTTATTATAAATTGAAAGCTTTCAAATCAAATCAAATCACAATTTTTTCAAACTATTGAAAAGGTAAAGTTTATACCTTGGATGGAAATTATAAAAGTATACAAAATTCTTAATCAAGACATTAATTCCAGACTGACATTTTTATGATATTGAGCTATATTCAGAATGCAAAACATTCATCATACTTTTAACAATCATGTCTTGAACTCTCTAAGTATGATTAAATCTTAACATTTAATTTGTCCAAAAGTAAAAATAAAATTAAAAGAGGACTAGTGTTGAAATAACGACAACCTCATTTAAATATTGTTGTTTTGTCAGATATCAATGAAATTTTGAAAAGCAAAACTGATCATACCCAAATAGATAACATTAATTCATTTTGATAATTCAAATTGGATTACCCTTCTTACTATGGACAATTACTATAATTCCTAACAAAACAAAAATAATTCATATCATATTCATTTTAATTGTTATGTATTTTTTTTTACACAGATTAAGCCTAATGATTGTGCAATATAAGGGAATATAATTTTAGAGTGTTCTTAAATCAGGAATAAGTTTGCATGAATAGAAATAACTTTATGGTGTAATTAAAAATTTAAGAAATTTAAATTTACAGATTAACATTAGTAATTGATGATCCATTCAAGTCGTAATTGAGTATGATAAAACATTACCATAGAAAGTTTCATTTTAAAATTATTTTAAACAAATAACATTCATGAAATGAAAAGCCCTTACTTCTTTTTCTTTTGAGCAGTGGTTACATTTAAAGTATGGGTTTGTTAATACATTGTTGATGAAAATATGCCGATACAATCAATATAACCCTTGATAAATTATAGCATTATGTTATGTTGATGGCCTGCACAGAAAGGTAAGGAGTCTCGGTTGATTCTACTATGTATCTACTGGCTCGTATATATCCGGTCTGTCATTCTGCAAGGTTAACACATGAAGCTACTATACGAGGTTAAAACAATATATCCGATGAGTATCATTATGCCATGCAGGATAAACGAAATCTGACTGACAAAAAGTTTTAAATGAGACATGTCACAGAGACAGATTCCAACCCTCCCGGATGTTGATCGACTGTTCGAGATGACACGAACAGTAAGAAATCAAAGTATTAAATAGTTACTGTTAATAGGATAGCCATCGATTCTTTTAGGAAATTTAAACTTACTTCGACGTTTGTCATCTTTATTTTCCCGTGGAATTTGTAAAAATGGAAAATATTCGATGAATACCCCTCTCAGCAAAGCCACGTTCCGCGATGTTGTTGCTTTTGAATGTATTATACTTGCTGCAGTCTGTATCTGTCCCCAGTGTTGAAATTCTGCTTGGGAAACGCATTTCTAAATTGCGTTTCCATTGAAACCGGAAACATTAAAAAATATGGTCTATGATGAAGAGAAGGTGACTATACTTCCTCCTGAGCAGAACAGAAACCTCAAGAACTGGGAAAATCCGTTCAATGCATGAATAAATGGCACACCTTTCAGTTTGTTATCAACACCCTCAAAGATAAATATTGTTTGCAATCATCATACATAATTTGCGATTATTGATTCAATGTGATATTTGGATAGGCAATTATATGTACATGTATTAACAAGGGGTAAGATATTGAGTAGTTTTTTAACAATCTAAGAACATTAGAATAATAGTCAAACTGATTCTTAAGTTATTGTAAAAGAGTCCAAATAGAGAAAAATTTGACCAATGTCATACTATACATCTTATATTTGTCACTAAACAACTGCTGAATTGTCAGTATCAGACAAAAACCGGTGTTTTCATTATCATAACAAATACGCTATAAACGCAATTATTTGATTCAGATATTCTTCGTATGGATTCACCATATTACCTATAGCAAAACGTTTGTAGAAAAGAGCAAAACTAAGTAAAGTCTCTTAACAAAATAAAAAAAACATGATAGCAGTTGAAAATGTTTAAAGAAGAAATGTAAAGGCAATTTACACATTATGGTGATAAGGTCGTTAAGAAACATTTTTAGGTGCTATTTGACAGTAAATCTGATCCGAATTTAGGTTTCTAGTCAGTGTGAGGACCTTCTTCAACCTTCGCATCTTCATCTCGTCATTGAACTTTGAAGGTCCTTACCAAATCTATTCTAATACTCCGCGTATTTGATCAAACATACCATTGACGTCTTAGTTTAATGATCGACGTCACAAAGGCCACGAAAATAGAGCTTCTTTTATCATGAATGTAAGCAGGAAAGGAAGACAGGATTACCCTATAGTTGATATTCTTTAATTGGTTCTCTTATAACTCTTATAATGAAACGTATCCATATTTAGTTTATCTTCCTTACAATTAGAACATTGCATTCGTCATGCAAGACATATTTGTAATATGTTGCTATTCAAAACTAATCATAGTACTTTATGGTAGCTGTTTCATAAATATCAGTGTTAAAGCGTAGATTTTAAAAGACCTCTCTATTTTCTTTAAACTTTTCTGATCTTTAATTTGAAAGACAACATCGGTTTTAAAAGATATATTTTAAGAAGAAGTTACTTATGTTTTGCCTCAACTAAATTAGTGGAAATGAAATCAATGTTACGAGGATAGAACGGGAAGAAATAGATATGCAAAATTAGTTTTTCACCTCAAATTTCTGTACCTTTACTTGTACTTGTCACATACAATACAAAAATGAAAGCTTAGACAAACGATATTAATACGTACTAACAAATCTAACCGAGATTTAAATCCGTAAGATGTCTAATAATTAAAAGTTTCCTTTAATAATTAAAATATATATTAAAACAATATCAAAACAAAACTAAATAAGGGTCATTTAGTTTTAACTTTTACAATGTGTACAGGTATAATCTGCAGTAGTGGTTATTTCTTAATTCCTTTGAACGAAAAACTATGGAGGTCAATGTGTGTCAGGATTCTTAAAATGTAAACTGAAGATCCATCACTGATTATAACTTTGCTTAGAATACACAAAACATAGGGTTTTAGCGCTATTTTCAGACGTTGATGTTCATTAACATTGACATCATCTACATGTATATGTCTATATTCTCCGAAAATTTAATTTCAATTCATTATAATTTGTTCATGCCTTCCGATATTTCCCACAGTTAACTGTACTTATTTATTGCACATTGTTGTTTTATGGTTTTGGTTAACCTTGGTGCACCAGTGTTTTAAGTTATCACCTCGAAACTACATCCTTGGATAATCTTTGTCCTATAAGTAACCATTATACAACATAAAAAGCAGCAAAGGTACGACACAGTCCTTAGCGCTACAATTTTCACGCAATAACATTATGATATGCTACATCAGAATAGATGTTATTCCAGTACTCTATCATATTCTTTTGGCTAGTTTTTAATGTATCAATTTGAAAAATCGATTGTGTTTACATTGAAAGGACAGAAGGAACACTAAAGAAAAAAATCAATTTGTTGAATCCGCCCCTTGTTACAGCTATACCAAAGGCAACAGAACTGTTTTTTAAACTTTGATAAACATACGATTGACATTTGTGTTGTTTGGAAAAAGCTGCCAAGAAGCGACATCTGGCATGCATTCAAATTATCAAAATGGCATCTGACTAAAATATTCCACTTTGAATGTTTGTTTTAGTACGAAAAGTAAACCATACACGTGATAAAAGACACAGAGTAGTCTACAATAAGTGTACACTATATGGGATATCCATACTCGTAAATACATGTTATAGGCTTTATGCCTGTTTTTACATTTTCTTGGCACTAGCCATGTTTGCAGCGCTAAAATAAATCGATTGTTTGGGCCCTAATGGGATGTGCACGATATGTTTCTCTTTCTAACTTGAGGCATGTTTCTGGATTCAGTGGAGTTAATGATAACATATTTGTTTTTGATTTCAGAAGCCTCTTCTCTCTCAATCACGTTTTGCTCGATTACTCTTTCTTTTACCATCAATTGGTCTGGAACGATTGGGTTGAAATCAGGCCGGGCAGGCATGTCTTATCACTAAACGTTAAAAGGTTGATTTCTTAGCAATGTTTTGCTGATTAATATATAATGGAAGGGATGCTAAAATGTAAGGTCAGTATGGCAACATTATTATAACTAGGAATGTTTTTGTTTTTTAAGATACTTTGTGATTAATAAGATTGATTATCTGAAATCATCACTTCTTCCAAGTAAAGAGGTGAGTGACATATAACTAATCACCTCTTTGAAGATATTCGTGCAAATCCGAATGATAAATATTTACTTATGACATTGTGCATTTCCTTAGACTGGCATGATGAGTTTTCTACAAACAAACAAAGACATTCGTGAGTCTGGTTTATCACTTGCATGAAAATTTGACACCAGAAAATCGCCGTCGATGATGAAATATTAAATTCTTTGAAAGAAAGCAGTATTGGCTATACTACAAAGTCGGATACTAGCACATAGGAAAAAGGACATTTTCCAAAAGTGTTAGATGTAGCAAATGTACAAACAATAATGCTGAGGAATATATGGATGACAACTTCTTTGTTCATTGTATGCGACGTTTCCTCTGCTTGAGAACGACACAAGAATCTGTGTCGAAACGTCGCATACAATGAACAAAGAAGTTGTCATCCATATATTCCTCAGCATTATTGTCATCCCAACTTCTAAAATGCCTCTCAAAGAAGAAATGTACAAACGTAGAAATATCACAAATTTCCAGATGAACTAATGTCGAAACAAAGTAGATATATGACATTGTCATGAAAACACATAATGAAATTAACAGTTATAAATTATGCGTGTTACTTTCACTTTGAATGAACATATCAACTATATTTTTAGCCAATGTCATTTAAAAGTGATGCGTTCAAGTATTTTATTTTAGAAATGTGAGAATATTCATAATATTGCTTCAGAGAAATATACAGTTGATACATGTTGAAATGTCTTAAATTTACTGAATGAAATGGTGGACATATAAGCATCCGTATTGAGCCCTTCTTGAAGTTTAAATAAGTTATCATCTATTAGAATATTAATCATGTTGATAATTTAATTTTGTTAATATATTTAATGTCGATACATAAATTATCAAATTATTCTATATGAAGACAATGTATAGGCACTATACAGTTTAGTGAAATCAGTTCTTGTTAGAACAATTTGAAAAGAATAATTTATCAATAAAAATAGTTATAACAAATTATATGTTTCAACATTTGATTAACATTGTTTTGGTTACTGGGTTGTACATTCAAGTCGCAATATGCTATTTTCTCCCTATTTTTCATTGGAAACTTTAAAGTCAATTTAGCATACACATAATTCAAAGTCGATTATACAACCAGTGAAGGAAACAAAATGTTAAGGAAATCTGACAATCATAGTGATCTTTTAAGTAGAGCATTTTAAGAGCTGCAGAGACAGTAGGTCTGATATGAATCTACCTATTAAGTCTCAGTGAGGGACTTTTCTGGTTCATTGTGTCATTGAAATGGGAATGTCCTAACAAAATATATTCTAAATGCTCCTTGAGTTTCATCATATTTGATCAAATATACCATTGACATCTTCGTCTGAGAACCAAGGGCAATCAGGCTAACACGAGATTTTCTTATGTAATGAATTTAAGCAGTAACTGAGTCATTAATTGTTTCCCATACTTCTCTCCTTATCCAATATCATTTGGCTTGTCTTTTAAAAAGAGAACATTGCATTACATTGCAACCCTTGGTGTTGGAAATCGTTTTGTACTTGAATGCTGTCACACAACACGTTCATGTTATTGCAAAGCATGCTGAAAGAAAATTGCTTTCAATTAATTGAATAAATCTGCAGCAGAGGAAGATATTTGAGGTCAATTTGATTTACCTGTATTAATTATTCATCGTATGAATCCAGCACAAAAAAGTTCTTGTTTAGCCACATCATTGAATTTCCAGTAGTAACAGTAATCCTTTTAGCACAAACAAGAGTGGCTATGAACGAACACGCGTTTTGCATTAAGTTTACCTCTGAATAACCTACATTGTCTTTGATCTAAATGAGGTGAGTCAGTTGCAGTTAATCATTAAATAACAAATTATAACAAACAAGTGTTACTGATAAGAAATGTTTAAGCACATCACCAATAACGAAACTTACTTCAAAGTACGTGAATTAATTAGTTGTTGTATAGCTCCTCTTTTGCAAACCATATTAAACATACGTTTTAATTCACTGTAAACAAGATATCGTAATGACCACGTATCCTGAAATCAAGGCAGCTACTTGATTCAATGTGATCTGTATCTTTCTTTCATAACTAAGCATTCTTAGTATTCATCACCATTGACAAATTGGTAATTAATAATGAGAGAAACAAATATATTAGGGGAATAGTAAATCCTTATTATAAAGTCTCCTTCATATATACATTGTGATCAATGTTTACTCTGATCAATTTAAGTAGCCTGCCACATCCAAAAATTCTTCACAGCGTAAGTTAGATCAAAAGGGTCGAAATGTGCTCTTTACATCTCCCAGCTCTGACAAACAGAATCGATTCAGTCTGACAAGGGGTTCAAATGGCTTGCGTCTATAGAAGCAGACACCGGTAGTAAATAATTCTGCTCTGACAAAACAAATAAGCATTTGGGTCAAGCTAACTTTTAGCAACAAGTCGATTTTATATTGCTGACTATCTTTGATTCACAGATCAATGAGTTTTCTCATTATTCTTTAGGATAACAGATCAGTATGTTCGTTATGTACAGCATCCATGTACTCATTGTCCTATATATATGTCAGTCAAACAGCCCTCAATAAACTGACACGCTTTTGTCTAGCATATTAAATATCATAAGATAGTGATGACAGTATGATGAGTTACAAATCTTGTGATTCTAACTTTGTTTCTATAGTGATAAGTGATTTTGATAGGAGGAAATATAAAGTGAGAGTTCTGAGATTAATGGAATTGAATAGCCCACTTAAAACGTTAGTGAAGTATATGTCTGGACGCACCATCAGCAATTTTGCTTCTTAATGTAACCCCGGACATGGTGCATTGTTGGTAGAGACAGAGATGAAAAAAAGAAACAAAATATTTTTCACCATTAAAACAAAACTCATAACCTACATATACACACTTCTCGATTTGACTTCACAAATATCTTTCATGTTTGGTCAGACGATATAGAATGAAGAAATAATACGAATAAAGCAAACTAATTTTTTACAACATTTAAACCTATATGTATTCGTGAATAAAGCATCCAACAAGAAACAACCCCATTAAGCTAGGGTATATGTTCGAGTATGACATGTTATGATATTAAGCCAGGCCGTCAAACTCTTATCTTCCTGTCAACCCTTGAGATACCCAGGACGAGATTATCTATTAAGGAATTGTATCACTTTGCACTTGATATATTTGGTCCTGAGTGAACTCAAACTAAATTAAAGTACATATGTTTATATTTAAATAATGCATATTTGATTACCAATAAAATTATTATTGAGCGATGATTAGAATAAATAAGTACAAACAAAATCATTTATTAACCAAGGAATATCTTACTACTTTCAAAGTTCTATAAATACTTTGTTTAACCTGATGATATTGATTTTCATTTATAATCTTTGACAAAGACAATAAAACGTGTACTTCCTATGCATTGAAATTTAGTTGTTATCCAAGTACAAACCTACAGTGTACAGTGATTGAACACTGCCAATTACACTTTCCATTTTATGAAATACATTGCTGAGAACTCGACAGGACAAAATAAAAACCCATCCACATCATATCATCCTGACATGACTCTAGATAAGTAACCACAGGTTGGATGTATACAGAAGTTGTGCTTTCAAGTTTATGAGCATGACTACTAAAGAGTTACACTTGATATTAGGTATGCGAAGTAGGCCTTATTTCTGGATTTACACATAGGATAAGAACATAGTCTCTGATATATTAGATATTCAATTTCAACAATAACCAAAATTTGATACAATATGTGAACCCTAAATGTTGATAAAACGTTCATTTCATAAAGTTCCTGAAAACTTGCCTAGAACATGAAAGTAGTAATCAAAAGGTCCATCATAAGTTTCGTACACATACCTGAAACATTAGATATGTCACGTTATATCCCACCTAAAACACCCATAAAGACGATTGGATCTAAGGGGATCAAGTTTCTGTAAGTGTTGGATTTCAATGTTTATTTATTTCTATTTTTTTTTATTTTAATACTCCAAAATGCAAAGTAGAGCATTTGGGATGTGTAAATACCAAAACTCCTGTCAGACAGCTATGCGAAATGTCTACTGATTGACAGGCTACTATGTAATATCTAAACATTAGTCCTAATATTGTGCCGGATGGAGTGATATGCATCTTACCTGACGATGTGTTGTAATTTATCAATTAAATAATGATATTATTGTACGATATATCAACTTTAATAATAATTATGATGAAACAGATATCCTAATATTGATATTATCATTAAAGCTTAACATCATAAAAGCTAGTGTTAAAAACAATGTTGCAATTGATATTTTATGTTCATCAGGCTTTTTCACATACAAGATCTAAATAAAGCGCTTCTAAAATGTCCTACAATATGGCTGTTAACTGAAAATTTACTGTGAAATTTACCCAATAGTGAATATTATAATGCTTTAACTTTTCACAGTCCTCTGAATATCCTCCCTTTCAAATGACATTGAGTTATTGAATAGTTTATGAGTAACGCTCCAATTCATTATCAAGGAATGGATAATTGGGAAGAGGTTACCTTATCTTGGTGTCCATCAAAACATTTTCAAAGTAAATTTTTGCAATCTAACTAGTCACGCATTGTCAAATAACTGCTTATTCATGAAAATTGTTATAAACCCTTCGAACCTTTGTGGCAGACCAGTTTCTTGATATTGATGGTGTTAAACTATCAACTTTTGGATGCATTAAAAGAACTGTCGCTCTTTGTTTATTGTAAAGGGTTTGGTTGATATCAAACCATCCAAGGACGATATATTGCATGATTTACATTCTCTTTTAGCCATCTTCAAATGAACCATTAAGGGTTGTGGTTTAGGAATATTAGTACCTTTCATAACAAGAATCGTTTGGCGCATCTAACACTAAAACTTCCTTTCTTATTATTCTTGGCTATAACATTTACAGTTTTTATGTAAGTTTTTATTGTCATACTAAGCAACGTTTTTACTTCCAAGTACCGCCACCTCTTCTACTTAATATGGATTTTAGGATTAATACAAGGCAGGTAAATGACTAAAGGACTTTCGATGACATTTTTCAAGTATATGTTATGTTATACATCATACTTGTATTCTGTTTGTCAAGTAAAGAAGGAATTTTGGATTTTGCATTGACATATATCTGGTATTTTGTATCCAAACCTCATTATTAGTTTTGAACATTTATGCTGGTTATTGTAATGTCAAATAGTAACTTCTATATTTAACCAAACAGCGCAACTAGTGTCCATGGAGGAATTCAAAACCCTGAATAGCAGCATTTCTTGCTTAAGTGAAAAAGAAATTTCAATTATTAGGCCTTTTTGATATTTTCATGCAACGAGTCTGTTGCTAAAAGCCTCTCATAAGCCTGACAATGCAAATCAATATTTTTAATTGAAAATATTCTTCACAGTCAGTTAGTTGTATTAACCGAGATCACGTTCCACTGACACGAAAAGAAGGAGTCAAGAACTATAGTTTTTATCGGAGTAATAGTCCATCAAGGATCAATATGCCTCTTTGACGTGCAAACTTCACCGGAAAACATGTGTTACAGGAAGGATCTTTTACCTCCTTCTTCTCCTCCTTCGAACAAAAGCCATAACCATTTAATGGGGAAACTCAATGCAACCCCTAGCCATTGACGCGTCCTCAAACTAAAAACATGAAATAGATGTTGGTGGCTTCCACAACGTGCCCATCTAAAAACACGGCGTGAAGGCAGCGATATTTAAACAGAAATCTACACATATTTTAAGAATATACGAACAGGAACCATGGCAGAGATAGATTTATGCATGTACATGTACATGTATCTCCATTACTTGACGCATAAGTAACATTTTGTATTCATACTCCCATTCGTGACACCTGATATTAATATACCTAACAATTTGACAATTGAATAAACAAATTTGTTAATTTCAGACTTTGTTGTATCCATTATTTCCGATGGTAAACAAGCTAATATACCAAATTGAAACAGATTCAAGACCTTTCTGCAAAGAGTACAAATAACAAAACAATATTTAAACTTAAGACAACAGCTTTTAATTAAAAGACAAGGGGAACAAATGACAAACACTTATTTGATGCACACCATGCAAAGGATTGCAATAGATGATATGTTGTATACACAAAAGCTGTCCAGCTGTCAGGATAGGCAAAAATGAAATAGTTTAAGCATGAATAAGTTAAACCAAGCTTTATTTGATTCAGATATACTTATTTGTGATAGCCTCCAAATACACTTATTTGATCTTCAGTGGGACTTATCACGTTTAGCTTTTGGCAATCTCAAAACTTATTAATTAGAACATTTGTTGTTTTAGTTATGATTGACAATCTTTTTTGGCAATAGCGAACCATCTTGACAGAGAGATTTTGTAAATTACAATCATCAAAGTATGTCTTAAGGATTTGATGCATTGCTATGCCTACAATTCAATCACTTTTCAAATAAATTTTATCTAGAGGAATGCTTTAATCTTCTTTTCTTGTACAAGCCTATATTGACAATTTGTTCACTCTGGTAAACCTTCAGACCTGAGGGAGAAAAATTATTTTGATCAGTTACATAAATGTTATTCTCAGGATATCTTACTACTTAATGATAACCCTTATTCCATAAGACATGTCTACTGACTTAACTAGCGAAGGAAAAACGTGAAACTTTCCTAATAACCTAAATAACAAATATGGTTTCATTATTTATAATAAAAATGTAAAACTATACTTTTCCACAGCATGCTATGGTGGTCTCTAGTAACAAGGTTAGTTATTGTGTAAGAAGATCAATATTTTCAAAAGTAGTGCATAAAAGGAAGTTATGTCAAGTAAACTGATCAAAGTCCTGAAAGAGACAGTAAATTCTGAAACCTTCACTTACTGTTGATTTGTGATGCAAAACGTTAAGTTTTTCTGTAATGATTGATTGATTGAACGATGAAGACTAAGGATAAAGTGGGATCTTAGCTGTAAATTATGATATTTTCTATGTCTTAATAAGAAAGAAGACTTACGAAATAAGTATAAGGCCCTTTTATTTCTGATAATTACAAAGTTCCATTTCTATTATGATGGACATTTCTTTTTTTGAAGTCATGATTTGGATTTTCATTACGTTGCATTGCTAAAGCTGATCCACAAATTGTTCACTCATTTACTCTCACAAACTAACGTGTCTCTATCGGATCTAAGAAAAGGGTAAACATTGAAGAAAAGTATGCTTTCTGGTGGAAATTGTTTGATTGTTTTGTTATATTTTTTTCAAACCACTGAAATAGTTGTAATATGAAAAATGTGTAGTTAAATAATCCCATTAGATATATTTGATGAACTCACGGAAACAGGAAATCATCATCAGCATTTGATTTTTAGTAAACACAAATATATGTCCCTTATCACCGAAATTACATCATTGTGTAGGTAAGATTAATGCTACTCAAAACACATATTCTTCTGTAAAGTGTTATTCTTTTGAACGTTTCTCAGGTAAATGTTTGGATATTATCTGATTGGACCGCAAACGCAATACAGAAAATAAAGTCCTTTAAATTGCAGTTAGCAAATTAGTTTACTGTTAAAAAGATTTGAACAGGTAGATAATTACTTTGATAAAATTTCCTCCTATCATCTGGTCATTTCCTTAATGCGCCAAATTCCCTTTGATTGAAGCGACTTGTCTTTCACAATTGAGAGCATTGTGAAAAACAAATCCTTTCTTTTCTAAAGAACTTTCCAAGGCTGATGGGTTCTGTTTAGACCATTCAAGCTGACATCAATTATCCTTTCCAGTCAATATAAAATTCTAGTTTGATGTAATGGACAGAACACACCTACAGCTACTTAAAGGTCATGTTTCAGCACATAAGCAACAATGTCAATGTTTATGAAAGTAAAGGAACAAACATCTGACAGTTATTTTATTAAGTGATGGTGTTATCATAAGTTAGTTATTGGAGAAAAGGATGCATCTTGAAATTATTATCAAAGGATTGAAATTGAAAAAGGAACTAGAAATAGAAACCTGAGCAACAAAGGAAAAAGTACTTTTGAAAATCTTAAAAGAGGTTACTTACCGAAAAACACATATGTTTCAAATAGTCAGAGATATAAAGTGACAAATTGATACTTAATTTGTTTGATATTGGATAGAAATATTTGATTTTAATGTTTCTATGCTATGTTCTATAATTAAAAGGACCTAGCTCATTCCCATTTTTCAGATCATATTCCATCTTTGTTTGTCCATCTTAATCACGCTCCTATGGAATCTGCTCAAACCAAATCAATCTAGAACTGAAGCCTCACACTTATCTCAAACTAATCTTTTTTTCATCTCTCCTTATCGCTTATCAGCTTATCTATTGAATATGTGTTAAGCTCCTTATGGATTTATGTACATGTTAGGAAGTGTATTGATACCTTGAGCTAGATCTGGGATATCATCTTTTTGATGTTGTTTAGTCTGTAGTTAGTACCAGTTAGTGCCAATTGGTGTTTAGTAATTCAGCTCTCGGCTCGGCTAAAGGTTGGTTTGTATGAATGAGTCATAGTAATTATTTTCTCATTACAAATGCAGTTTATGCAGGTTTCTTAAGCCATACATATTTTGATATTTTTAAATATGCATAAACAAAGACAAATTTTCTTCATCAAATTCAATGTGTATATATTTTAATAATAAACTCATTTTTTTATTAAAACTTCAAAATATTCTTTTTTCAATCGTAGTTACTAAATTATGCTCAGATGACTTATGGAGTTTCAAGAAAAAAGACCTACATTTTGTTAAACTAATGTTAGAGGCATTGAGACGTGTTATATGAAGAGTTTCTTTCAGGTGTAAGAGTAACAAGGACTTGATTAAGAGTATTGATGTTCACTTCAAAGGCAGTCTACAACAAAAGTAATCTGAAATTGAATTGCATTGGTTTGTACGTTTTTCCTGAGAGTAAAGGTCTATCATTGACCATTGCGTTTAAATCATTTCTCTTTAATTAATCTAAGTATCTGCATTCACCATAATCATGAGATTCAGAAGGATTGCCTCATCCAAGATATCTTGGTAAAGCTAGATGTAGATTAATTCAAGACCAGTTGATGTCAGATCAAGTGCTAGTTGTCTGGTTCTGTTTGTTCCGTGTGTCTCTGATAACTGATGATTTGACTGACAGTATTGATTTGTTCTTTTACTTCAAAGGGTGTTTACTACAACTCTTATCTGAAACTGCATTGCCCGGGACGTTTATGTGTAGGAAAATATATTCATTTAGTCCAAATTGGTTTTAGGCGATTGAACCATCTTATTCTTTGTTGGTTAACATTGAATGTCTTCTTATTGAATCTTACATATATTGTTAGTCATTGCTTCACATCGCTCTGGTCTCTCGATATAACTATATCAACTACATTTGTGATATAGTACGCTAATCTAACTATGTAATAAAGACTAGTTTATTCATAAAGTTTATTGAAAAAGAGAGCTATCTATCCTTTAACTTTTAAGTTTGGGTTATGACTTAAATGTTATTCAAAGGCTCAATGAAAAGTATCGAAATGCAACCAGCAGATTAACCAACTCATCCAGGTGAGTCTTAGAGTAAAGGTGAAGAGTTGATTAGAAATCAGGTGCTGAGTATCTGCCAATTCGTTTCTGTACGCAAATGATGGTTTTGATGTCAAATTTGATTTTGAAGCAAGAAAACCTTATCTAACGAAGCATTGCTTTGTTTTCTGATACAGTTTATTTTATTCTCCAACTAACATCTGAATGGGTGTATGTTTAGTAGCAATGCTTTATATTAAAGACTATATATTTAGTAACACATAATTTAGATCCGCACTTTCATTCATTCAGTTATCTCATATATTTATTTAGAAAAAAATGAACACCCACTATATTGGAAGCAGCAAATGCTGACACCTTGACATCCTCATATTGACACATTAATGGTTTTCGTCTCCAGTATTATATACGACAAACATATGTGTCATAAACTGATGTAAAATATTTGCTCTAACACAATCTTTGATAGAATAATTTTATTTTAAAAATTAGTGCATGCGCCTCACGATTGTTGTTATGTTCCTTTTTCTTCGCGTTATGAGATCACGAACCTTTAAAAAAATATTTGACTAATTGAGAACAAGTAGAAACAATAGCTTGTTGGACTATTTCTTTCAGAAGAATATTTTTGATATATCAATGCGATATATCAATGATGCAGCATTATTAACATTGGAACAAAAATTTGAAAAGAAAATATTTCCCATATGATTTTGAAATTGGTCTATCTTACTTGTTATTTGTTTACTTTTGTTATTTTTTACCTCATTCCAGAACAGTTCATGTTTCTTTAAGAAAACCCCAGCATTAGGAAGGCAACACGTTCGAGTGCAAGTACATTAATAACAAACTATTTGTCAGTCCTAGCTTGTACCGGTAATAACAATGTCAGTTGCCATCTCTATTACTTCATCTACTTTACTTTGAGGTAAAAAAAAATTAAAAGGAAATCAATTCATAAAAAATTTATATGCATGTAATTTTTATAACAAGTATTGTTTAAGGTTATGATAAAATAACAAATCTTTTCTTAATGTTTTACGTTTTCTTTAGAGGCGTGTTTTGCTTTGAAATTTTTATAGGATGTCATCAAAAAATTGTGTAATCTGAAAACATCTCTCTTATAGGAATTTGCAGATGTTAGTTTATTTATTGTCTTCTAATAAACATCAAACTATCTAATATAACTGATTTTGAAACTCCAGTAATAGACTGGGATTGTTGCCATTCATTTGATAATTTGTACAAATATTGAATTAATTGATAATTCAACTAAGGATAGCTATCTTCAAAACTAGTTCCCTTTTATAAAGTTAGACTCATTGACTTAAATAATTGACAGAAACCTTTAAATTTAGTATTGAGCTGTTTCTGATATGCATGTATACATGTATCTGGAAAAAAAACAGGTCTTGAACCTGGGGGGCTTTTCTCAGACAGATACGTGCCAGTTTATCTTCTCAGTGATCAAGACATGACTAGTTTGTGTAAAATTAGCCCCATTATCTATAGCCTTTGAGGTATGTGCTTAACATAAAAGAGCGTTAATACTTGAGAGGAGACACAAAACAAGACCTTTTTACCATGGGTCATTGTATTTAAGATACCTTTTGAATTTGTTGGTGTATAACACTAATAAGCAAACTCGTGATTTGAATATCTTCTTGAGATAATTTTCATTATTTCATACAAGTTAAAAGACGAAGTAAATGTTTAAAAAAGTTTATAAGAGTCCCTTTTAGATAGTCGTTTGAACGAATTTGCCATTTTTGGTATCAAACATCCATTATTAGCGGCTGTAACATGTATAATGATGTTGATAGAATGGAAAGCACCGTTATAATTTAAGATAACTAACATGAATTTTCTAAAATTTTATTTTCACAAAATCGAATTTCTTCAAAGACGATTTTATTCAAAGTGAATAGATAGATTGGTTCTGAACTTCCTTCAGAATGCATTTGCTCATAAAAGACAGATCATCTGGGGAATTGCCAGAACGTCTAAATCTCTTTTGCGTCTTCTTAACTGTTAGTTGAGGAATCTTTTTTTCTTATTCCACTCGGGCTATCAAAGCGTTTTCATAATATGTAATATAATCATATTGACACAGTCAAATAGCATGGGGAACTTCTGCTCATAGAACGTAGAACCAAAGGATCAAGTCTTGTGGGGAAGAAACTAGGTCTTGTCCAACATGTTAATAGTACAATTCACTGTTCGTTTGTACATGGACACCAAAAGAACTCGTTATTTTGTTACTGTCTATTGAAGACACAGCTTACACTAGCACATGGTGTACTCTCAGGTAAACTATTCGCATGTGTATGAGCACACCTGGCTCTTTTGTAAACTACCAGACCATAGTAATCTACTGGAGAATGTGATGAATATGATGTATTACTACAATGCTGTTGCTATTTCAGTTATTGTTATATGTCAAATGATTTCCATCCATGATAACACCCAAGGCTATTTACTTTATTTCAACTCGCAGGCTAATGAATCAATTTTCAAATGTTCCTTACTACTGAATGCAAACACAAATGCAATGTTATTCACAGAAATGGTTTAAGATTGAGAAAATGTATTGATCGGCATTGTTTCAGATTAAAACAACACTTTACATATTGGAAGCTGGAAATGTTAAGTTTTTAATATATTGAATTTCCTCCAAGTGTGACTGAATGACAACTAGCTGGAGGTAAATCTTAAAAACGTAACTTGATTGAAAAGTGTTAGTTTTCTGATAACAGCAAGATCATCGTGGGAATTTTTGATACATTATTGATCTTGTAGATTTGCTGTTTGAGAAATCTGCCTATTGGGTACTATCAAGGATTTGAATATTGCCCTGACACAGCAGTAAGATCATGATCTAGGGACATACCTGTCCAAGGGGATACTATACGATTTCAATTAAAAATATTTTTATTAAATGGGTTAATGATTTTGTTTATAACGACTGAAGGTGAGTCTGATGCCAATCATTAGCTCAAATCAACTTAACTCACCAGAAGTTGATAGTCCGTTTATTAAACATGGTGAAGTTACTTTTTAGAGTAGAGTTTTCTTATTTTCGATAGAAATGGTTTCCATGTAACGACTTATATGAACTGTTTGTTAACAAAATTGTAAGGTTTAAAGTTTTGATGTTTAAATGAGATTAAATTTCCAACAATAAAATATAGTCTTGGCTTTTCTGCATATGATACATTGACAATGCTCAGTGAAACATTGAAAGTTTTAAACTATTTACTTCAAACAATTCAGGTAGTTTTCTCTAAAATGTAACTCTTTGCATGCAGGTAATAGCATAATTAAAAAAAATCAGTATGAATATATTAACAATAATTTACAAGTGTAAAGTTATGCAAGTAAGACGCAGAACCTTCGAAAGTACACTTGTCACTGCTTTTCGGAAATCACTAAGCAATCAATTCAACTAATTGTTTGGTGTAAAGACAGAGTTTGTAGGTCTGTTTTTATCCGAAATTTCCCAATGGTATACAATTCATTACAGCTATAAATAACGCTACTGCAATCATGCTGAAAAGGCTTTTAACAATTGATTGGAAACAAAATACATTCATTCACGTAGTAATTGATACAGATTGTAAGGAACGTGCATTGTTTTCTTAAAGTTATCAAAATTCAATAGAATGAAAGAGAAATGTAAGATTTCTATTTTGACTATATATAATTTATCCAAAAGTATGTTTTATTATTTCGACACAAAAACACTTGTGGGAGAGTAAAGAATAAAGAAGTTTATCTAACTGCAGACGCACTGAACCTTATTTGATTCAAGATGAATATTCATAAAGATGGAAGGATAATCTTTCGAATTGTGAGAACATCAAACATCTGTAATCATCAGTTGTGATTCTGGATTATTTCTTGATACTATCTTAGCACAGTGATTGTTTTTTCATCATAAGAATATCTCAATCATAGTTACCTTAATATGTGAAAATCTAAATTATTGGATCTTTTAAAGTCATAAAGTCAATGAAACTTAATTACTTTTCTTAACCAAGAGCTTTATCTTTTTTTGATTATGTCAATTCATCTGAACCAAGATCTATGCACAGTTTGTAGTTCATGGTGATCAGTTACACCCTCAGGCCTATTATAAAAGATATGGAGACACTAGGTCTGGGACGATTGTACATCTGCAGTTTTGTTTAACCCTCAATGCATGATCTCAATCATCTTGTATTGCCTCAAGTAGTTATAGAACGATAGTTTAGTTTTAGAGATTTCCCTTGCTATCGTTTACTGATCAACGACCATATAAAATATCTCCCAAAATGTGTATATACTACTTACGCATCTTTCACAGTTAACCTCGAGTTGAATAGGTTATAATGTGCATTATACATATACCCACTAATCAATTTTTATCTAAATTAATATCACTGAAGTATTTTTTTCGGGTAATTTACCCCCCTCCTCAATAAAATCAGAATTGATTCATATATTTGATTTTTTACAAATTTGACAGTCAGATATAACCCCTCAGATGGAACATTATCCTAATATAGTGTTGATTTCAGACAAGTTCTCATTTAAGCTTTGAACATTCTTGATACTCACTTTAGGTTGACATCAAACAAAAAGAGCATTAGCAAACAAAAACTCAAATGTGATGAGATATAACAGAAAATGTTTAAAGGATGAACACAGATTACTTTGTAATTACATTCTTTGGAAATAGATACATTGTACATGGTGATTGAAGTCAAAGTCAAACGTCATATTTTCATTAACTAATATTCTGTGTGTACTCTAATTGATCAGTCCTTTAACATGCAACAGAGTTGGGCTAGTTGGTATGTAAGCATCACCTCTTAAACATAAGGCTGATACATAAATAATAGTAAGAATGCAGAATGCTCAAGGAGGAACATCATGCAGTGTTCAATATATTTTTTATACTGAGTACCAATTATATTTACGGTCATAAATTCATTTTGTATCACTGTGCCTGTCAAATTACAGGAAGGTTTTGTTGTTGGAAAGTAGAATGCCTTGATTTTATCTAATAAAAAATTACAAGAAGTCCATTTCTTCAAATTGAAAAACCAACGCCTACATGATAAATTAGTGATTTGGTAATTTCGAGTGGTTGCTTATTGACATTGGTCAGTTGTCAACTCAATGAATTACAATAAGTTTATGAGAAAACTCCAGAGGAACACATCAGAGTCGCCTGTCTAGTACCAGAGGGTTTTAAGGGATATTTTGTCTCCTCACAATTCCTGTTCAATACTCTTCTTGTCATTGCCATCATTAACATTAATCACAATATTGTTTTCTTTATAATTATATAAGAGTATACATAGATGTTAGCAAAATACGAGAAAATATTTTGGATCTATATCATAATAACTACAAGCATACGCATGTGTACTCGTGTAATTCATTTTCAAAATTAATCAACCTAATAGTAGATATTCCAAGGGTAATTGTTAGAGAATGTAAAGCTGTCATAGTTAAGATACAATAGATACATAGTTAAGATACAATAGCCAGTACTAGATTTCAACGAGATATGGCTCTTTAAACATAATCATTGATAAGTCATGTGGTTAATACTATTTATTACCTAAAGGATAAAGGTTCATTCAATAATCTATTTAAAGTGAAATGCTTTAAAAAACCTAATTAAAATTAAATATTTTAACATTTGGCTCTTTTAATCTTAGTAATTGATACTATGTAGCCTGAAGGTTAACGGAAAAACTCCTAATATAAAGAAACTAGATAAATTTAAACGATCACTAAACTATTGTCCGATGTCAGTAGTGAAAAAGTTTCGAAATGGAACCAAGGTATGTTAGTGACTAAACAATATGTTTGAGCTTAGCCTATTTTTAATGAGCCTCAAACCAGCACTGACAAGAAAATGTTAGTATGCTTTGAATTCATGTAATGTCAACTTAAGTTTATTACAATTGTCAATGGACTCGTTTTAGGTTGTTCTTCTAAAAGACAGAACATTTTAGTTAAAAATTGTGTTCTCTTATTACTCTGACGATCATTAAAATTCACTTTGAATTCAAATCCAAGAAATATATATATATATATATATATATAATATTTTAATAATTCAAATTGAACACCCTTCATGTTTTACTGCATTTCCTAAAGGATATTTTGTCATACTTTTTATTGCCGATAAAAAGGATGATCAAAGGTTTAGCTGAAAGCCCTAACCGAATCTGTGTTTACACACATCAATCAAACGGTTGTGTTTCCTTGCACTGATTTATCCTATTTTTTATTTCGCTGTCCGTATTTTATTTTTGAAATGCAAAGTTTAAAAAAAAATTACATTGATTGTATAGTAATTTGGTATTAATTTTCTGTTTTTCTTTAAACAAACTTCAAAATATATTGAACTTGACAGATGTTATGTTCTAATTTTCAAGGATATGAAGGAAACTGTTCTAATACACATAACAACACATAATCATACCAACATTTGTTAGTTCGGAATCATTCGAGTAAACTGACAAAATTAAAATCATAACAATAAATTTATGTTTTATGAACGTAGGATCTCCATGATCAATTTGAGTATATTTAAACCGAAAGAGAACATTTGATAAACAAATGACTCACTAATATATTCTTTCAAATTCATTTCTTTTTTATCATTATTTTTGTTTGAAAATGATATATTCAATCTAATAAATTATCAATTTATAGAAAAAAAAACTAAAATGATAGAGTTGAATTTTTTGACTCACCAGTCTTAATTTGAAGTTTTTATCCTTTTTTGCCAACTTGCATGAAATTTTACAAACATAAATTCAAAATGTTGACACACTTAATGTTAGTTTGTACTCTTTTTTTGGCAATATATCCTTAAAATTATTACTCAGGATCCATTATTACATGTTTTTTTATTTCAAATATGAATTTGAATCGGAATGGTTGATTAGTTACAAAGTTATGAGCCGAACTCAAGGGACGGTGCCCAATCAAAATAGCTATCACTGTCATATCACGTGAATACTAAGATGAGACACTACAATTTAGGAAAAATCCAAATGTGGGATAGCAGAAGAATTATCCTACCTAACGATGGGAAAAACACAATATACACAAACGAGTATATCTGACTTCCTCACAATTTTAATGACAGTGATCAGTTTCTTTTAAAAACTATGAACTTTGAGTGCCATTGAGACAGTTAGTCTGAGATCGATCAACATTGCAAGTTTACTTGAACACTTGTTTCAACCTTCATTGAACCATCTCGTTGTATGTGTAATGTCTAATCAGATCTTTCCTAATATGTACCTTGTATTTTATTAATTATAACTAAGATATTGACATCATCAAGGGCAATCAGATAAATAGAGAGTTTTTCTTATATGTATTTCAAATGTAACTGAGTCATACAGACCCTGCTGTTTCTATTTAATGGATAAATGCCTTATCCGTCAAATTTAGCTCAAATGATTTTTTGGTTGATCAGTCGAATCTAGGCAGGCAAGAGATTGTTACAGTAGTAGTATAACATTTTGAACATTGTTGTTTAAATATATGGCAAGTCGTTTACGCAATGAATTGGGTTTTAATGCAAGGAAATGATTTTCAGTGCATTTTCCTCAAAACGACTTAGATAACTCTTTTCTATTAATTTATGAATTTGTTATTGACTGATTATCTGCATTATGTAATAGAAATTATTTAACTCTGAATCTCTCTCCTAAACGTATGTAATGAAGCACTTTTATTAAAAGAAAACATAAAGTGTTGTTTCTTCACATTATTAGAAAAAATATCGAATCAAATGAAATAAAAAAACGGTTCACTTCTACTATCGGTTTTATAAGACACATCCATTACTTCCTCAAAACCATTCAAGGGTATGCTATGTATATTTTTGTATGAACTATTATATTATTATCACCTCTATGCTGTTTCTTTTTCAAAACTGTTTGATTACGTAAATGACGTAAATGACGTGTATAAGCTGAGCTATTTCTGTCATTAAATGAATCAAAATAACTAAAACAGGAGATAGTTGTCAACATCATCCGGAAATATCTGACGCCTTAGTTTTTTATGATTGGCAATTTTGAGAGCCTTATGTCTAAAAAGAAAATTGGTAAGTGACAGAACACTAATAACCTCTTTGAAGCTATTCCATGAGATCTTAAGGGCAACTATTTGCACAAGACATTGCCCACAACTGTGTATTTTTCCTTTCAACTGACAACCGATGAGATTGATATCCGCAATTCACACATTTGAAAGTGTTATTTGTCACTTGAGAAATATAAATACCGAGTTTAATCATGATTTCTAAGAATGTGTCTATCAAAGAGCAGCAAGATTTATGATAAAATGAACTACTTTTACAATTTGTAAGTCTATTCTCTTTTACATCTATATATTGATTGTTATAGTAAGAGGGTCATTTGCATTTTTGATTGAATTTTGACAAATGACAAGATACATTTATGTTGAAAAGCAAGATGATTATATGTTGCCTGACGCTTGTCAACGACTTTTTAAACTCCTAGAATCAAAAGTCATCAAAACTGCATATTCTAAATCTTAAACATAACACATTATTCAGTTTTCTATATATCAAAATGTGAGCCGATTAAGCTTTCTTATCATTTTAAACATAAGTTGACCTCTTGGAAGTTTTCCTCAAAGTTAATGATAAATATTTGTTGTTAGACATGACGATAAATATTGACTTAAATTGCTTCTATTGATTGAGAATATCAAGTTGAAAAAAAGAAATACCGAGAGGGACAAACACTTAAATAAATTTTAATCTAACTCACACTAATTTAACTTCCATTAATGCATTAAAATGACAGGCTCAGACTTATTATATGCCTATGCTCTATATCCTTACATGATCTTGCAGTTACTCTGTACTTAGGATTGCTTGTTGTCATCTTGAAATTCCCAAAATTACACATGAAATATGTTCTAACTTTCTATGTATCTAAAGAGATCGCTGATATGTTAAGCTTGATCTGTCCAAAATGTAAACCACATTTGGATGAAAAGTGTGTTTACATTTTAGTCGTCTCGACTTATCTTCACTATTTTTGAATGTGGTGTTAGAACATGCTGCTTTCTAATCAGATTTGTAGCATCTTGTAATCATTGCACTGTCCCTCGACACGATTGGACAGGTAACCTCCTGACAGAGATTATGTAGGGTGCAGCAAAGTCAGCTATATTTGTAAATGTTAATCATGAACATGTTCTAAACTTTGACTTCCTGTTTCTGTCCCCGATAAAACAATTGTCTGTCAGTTCAATCTTCTTCTTATCCATCAAGTTATAATCTAGATCATGTACAAGTCTACCGATCCCTTTAAGAAATGTACCGTAGGAAACTTCAATAAGGAAATTTAAATGAACATAGGCAGTGCTCTTAATGAATGTTTATTTTGTCAATTGTTAATGTGCGACAACAATAATTTACATTGGGGTTAGAGCTAACAATAGCTTATTGTAACCAGGTTCAACAACACTTTAGCAAAATTACACATTTTCCAGAAAGAAGTTATCTTTAACATTTTCCTAAGATTAAATTCGACTGTTAAAAGAGTGTTCATAGCTTCCCACGTTTCCCGCAGTTTACTGCACTAATTTCCTGTTTTACTTAACCTTGGTGCACTAGCGTTATAACATATTTAAAAGCTCCGCAAGTTTGTCAGAATGCATCAGCTCGACACTACATTCTTGTATGTTATTCTAATCAAAACACATAGTGACAGAATCGATATCATCTTTTGTGTTATGGCGAAACAATGGCTGGAGCAATTCTGCAATCAATTCTGCAAGTTATGATACGATATAGCAAAATATATCATGTTATTCAAGTTCAATATCATATAAGTGTTGTTTGTGCTTATTGCAATTTTTGAACAACTTTTTTTCAGTTGAATTTTAGAAGAAGAAAGGATAAAGAAATACAAATTATATTGATTTACCGTTTTTTTTATTGCAGAGACATTTGATGTGTTGGTGTAGATTCCTATCAGCATAATCTATTGAATTGATAACACTTACATGTACTTACATGTTTAACTAAGACAAATTTCCAAGCAATATCCTTTGGATAATTTTCAAGAAAATTAAAAGGGGAAATGTTTGCCTCCTTTTTTAAGTTAATTAAGAAACCTTATTTGATGTTGATGATATTTATCAATATGAAGAAAATCCTCTCAGATGATTACCACATACAAATATGTTGCACATTTCATCATACAGTGAAGTTTTTCTCGTGCTACTCTTTCATAGACGCCCCCTGAAGAATGTTCTCTTCCATCATAGTTATAGTATTGGCTATTCCTCATATTGTCTTTGTAAAGATATATATATTTATACTCTATCACTATCAGCATAATCTATAGCTTTTTTGAACTTAAAAGGAATACTTTTCAGTAAACTATGAAATAAATGTCAACCTTTTTCAGAAATAACTGACACTATGATTCATATATTTGACAATTGTGAAAGCCTAACATCACCTATGAACGTTGATATGTGACTTATTGTAAACTAATAATCTTTTAAATGCTTTCTCAGCATATATGAATGGCAAATATTTACATGTGACATTGGCAGTCATCGAGAATTGTCCCTTTTGACTGACAAATGATAACTTTGATATATGCAGTGAGGATATTTTTGGGTCTAATTTAATTCTCTTCTATTATAAAATAACTAATAACTAAATCGTGATTGATAACGATTTTTTCTTGGATAAAAAGCAGTAATTACAGATACATAATGTTAATGCAAGTTCATTAAGTATAATGATAATAATAACAGCAGTCTGTGAAAATGATCAACAAAGTATTCTTTGAAAATAAAATAATGTAAGGCAATTTGCATCATGTTTACAAGTTTGACAGTAAATGCTGTATATTCACTGTAAATGACCATAGCCATTACAGAACAACAATAATACGTCTTGACCACAGATTTGTTTATTGCGCAATCTCATTGACATAAGCTATATAAATTGTATGTAAACCGTTACCAGATCACTGACTGTAACATGGAGGGTGGGCGATACGTTTGAGATCATTTGTGAATTGAATTAAACCATTTGACAAATATCAACATCACCGTGAGATATCTGACGTCTTGGCTTACTGTTAAGAGATTGATTCGGATCATGTAACTAATAACGTCTTTGAAGTAATGATAAGAATGGCAAATATTGACACGTAGAGTTTGTTGTTATAGTGGCACTCCTCTTCAGGCTTACTGATGTGTAGTAGTGCTTTTATATATTTCACAGCTTTTCCGCTAATCAATAAAACATTTACCCTGATTCATTAATTGGTTGCAGATTTCATATCTACATATTATAATTATGTGTTTCTTAAAGGAGCAGTAGCACATATTATGAGCTTTTTAACGAGACGGTTTTCGACAAAATGCATGTTATGAATTTATTCTATTATATAATTAAGTTTTATTTACGAAAATAAAAAAAAATCTGTCGAGTAGTTTTCGAATGAATCACCGGTAAAAATAATCTTCTTAATTATGGAAACGTTTCCATAAATATGGCGGACAACCGGAAATGCATGACTCGCGTCTAATACACTTCACTTCCGCTAGTTAAAAACGATTTGCAACAATGGGAAAACGTGGACGAGAACGACTTTTCAGCCCATCGACGATCAGATCAAAGAAGGTACAACGTGCAAAGAATCGCCGAGATCACAGTATTTTTCTCGGGGAAACCCATCAACGTTGGACCAGTTTGCAGGAACAACACGGCCCCTTACTCGCACACACCGATTGGGCCGGCCGTCTACTTTATGCATACAAATGACACTTGATCATTAGTTGATGCAGCCGTCACCAGAAGTAAGTCACATGGTTTGTTTACGCTTTTTTATTTAAAGTCCATCAAATATGAATTTTCTATTATTATGCATAAGCAAACTTTGCCAACTTACGATATTTGTTGCGTGTTTCCGATTTATTATTCATAAAAAAACCGAGGACCGAGGACATTTCTTCTTGTCTCGATTGAATGTTCATATGATAAGGTTGTCAATAGAAATGATATATATATGAAATTTGTTTGTAATGTTTTCAGTTAAATGTTAGGCTTTGTAATGGTTTGTAATTGTTTGTAATATGTTTCAACTCATTGTTTGGACTAGAACATCATGCGTCTTTTAATAAGATAGGAGATATCCCGCACACTCGGTTCCGGCATGTCCACAGTAGATATCCGTTTTGCAATGTACACAGATTTTTTATTATGGGTAAATCGTAGTTCTGTAAACATACGACATGGACTATTGATTACTGATTATCAAAACAGAAACAGAAATCTATGTCATTGTTATATTTAATTATTAAGATTGATAAACCATATTTATTTTAGAATTCATCTGTCATCAACACCATTATCTCCAATTTTGGTCAAGGGCGATGATTCAAGTGCAAGGTATGAAATTTCTATAGATTAATTTTATTTCCAAAAGCAGTTGCAAGTGATTTCTGAAAGATTCGATTTAACTTGACATTTACCAAAAAATCATCATTATATTGGTTTGTTCATCTTTTCATCATCACTCTCATCAATGTTCAATTTACAGGAATTGAATTATGAATCATCAGTAGTTAATAACTTTTAAAGGAATTCTCAATTATTATTTGAAAAGTAATTATTCATTACTCACTACTCATTTAGCAGCAATGTGACTTGTGTTATGATGAAATGTTAAATGTCATTTTTCATTTACAGTGATTACTCTTCACAGAAGAACTTATTGGAAGACCCAATTCAAAGGTATGTAAATTCTTATTAATTGTTAAACTCCCACAAAGAATAAATGAATGAGACTGAGCTTCGGATTGACAGTAGGTCCGGTTAATCTCCCCCCACCCCCCAAACAATAATTTCATAAATGGCCCATCATTTCTGCTGGGGTCCTACAGGCCCCATGTCAGGAGTTTAGGATATATGCTACTAACCTTTTTGAAAGAAAAACATAAGTGTATATCTTTTGGAAAATTTAGGTTATTGTTAGATTATGAAAATGTATTAGTAATTATAAGTTCATCTAAGGAGCAAGGAAAATTTATGTCAATTCCCTTTGGCCCCTCCAATATCTGAGTGACTGGCCAATGGGATCCACAAGAATTTCTGAAAATCTGAAGTACTGATGAGACAGGTCAGCAATTATGAAAATGTGAACAGTTCTAGTTTCATTATCAATTGTCTATTGGCAAATATGATTGATTTATTGACATTGAAAAACATTTGATTAATGTGAGTATCAAATGTTTTAAGGATATTTCCCCCCTCACTGAGGTTTTCCTTTAATCTTAGTTGGTAATTTTAAGCAGATTCAACAATAGTTTATCTTTAGGGGCCCATCAAGAATTAAATCTGAAACAAGGATATTTTGTTGGCAGCCAGTATTTGAATTTGAGACAAGCAGCTTCCCACAGGCAGTTCAGTGTTTGATGATCTATCTGCATTTTGTTGAACTTGAATAAACACAAGTATCATCCCAAAAAAACATAATGGATTTATCCAATCTGTGTACAATGTGATGGTGATTGTTCCCCACAAATCTCACTAAACAATGACCATTTTAAGATTTGGTTCAGAGGAGGTTTGGATGATACATACTTGTGTGTCAGTCTGCATAGTACTTAATAACTTTGTCTGACAATATATATATATTCTGCCAAGGGAGATAATTTTAGAAATGTGTTCAATTTGAAGATATTAGCAGAATATGAAAAATCATAACACAGATATAGTTACTCTAAGAATTAAAAACTGGTCCTGTACATTATGAATGTATTCATTTCTTCTAATAACTACAGTAATCTGAATCAATATTACCCAAAAATCCTAGATGAAGGGAAATTGTGAATTGTTTTAGGCCAAAATGTGTATGTTTTGTAACTGAAAGAGTGTTTTGATAAAATATTCTTTTAATCATGAAACTCTTTGTCATTGAAATTTGTGCATATCTTTCAAAGGGGTTATATTCTGAGCAAGTTATATTTTTGATAACTTTGATTATTCAAGTCAATACAAATAAGGTCCCCCAACCCTCCCCCACCCATCAAAATTCTGGATCCACCACTTTGTATGATTATCATAACATTTATATTTTTGAAATTTATGCTTTTTTCAACTCTTTTGCTATCTGAAGTTTCTTATATGACTGTAAACATTCACACTCACACAGAGATAAATGTATTTATATTGCTGTCATTGTGATTTTATATGCTGAATCTTAGAGTATGATAAATACATAAAAATCCTTTCAAATCTTCAAAATGATTTCCAAGAGGCACTCACTCTATTATTTGAATACTGTGTGATGCATTGAGGGCAATGAAAGCAATGATTTGATGAGAAAAACAGTAACTTTACAGATGTATTATTTTAACCAGTATCATTGATAATAATGATTGGAAGCACAAATTTCCTGTAGGTGTTAATGACTGTAGAAATTTGGTTATGAATGCATCAAACAAAATCAAGTTATGATAATAAACTTATGTTAAAGTTATGAGATGTGTTCAGTTTATGACCTGTGAAAATACTTTAAATCAATTTTAAAATTCAATGTTTATTTTGATACAGATTGGATTTAATTGGATCATTAAGTGGCTAGCCTAATATCTCCACATACCAATCAAATCTGATAATCTTCATATATTTGTGGACAGCAGTCAATATAATGTTTTAAACTCTCTATTGCAGGATGTAATCAGAGTGGAAGCTAATCCAGGATAGTGAGTTAGTGATCAGTGCTGGAGTGTGGGGCAGTCTGTGGTATTCCACATGCAGTACAGTGCTGAATTGTTGAACTCAACTAAGGAACAAACCCTCAAGAAACTATCACATCTCTTATTCAGGGATATTGTGAACAATACAATGGCGCCTTCAAACTCTTTGGAACAATTTAAAAGCAAGTTATGCTGTATTCAGAAAATAATTTGACAAAAACTAGTTATGATAATTTGAGGAGTTTATTTATTGTTTTGATATTTAGTGATTGCTACAGTATACTATCCCTTGCATCATCAAATAGGTATGAATTAAACCTGATGGTATGGGTGGTGAAAGTAACACAAGCTTAAAATTGATAAGTTTAAATATAGTCCATTTTAGTTAATTTATCCCAATTTTATAGTCAGACAGTAAAACAAATTTGAACAGGATTAAATCTAAATTGGACAATATCAACAGCGGCAAAATGATAAAAACTTGAATTACTTTTTAGCTCATCAGGTCTGAAAGAACCGATGGGCTTATGGCATGGCGTCCGGCGTCCGGCGTCCATCCGTCCATCCGTAAACTTTTCACATTTTCGACTTCTTCTCCAGAACCAATGACTCTAGAGAGCTGATATTTGATGTGGAGACTCCTTGGCCAATGGGGATTCTAAATTGTAGATTTCATGACCTCATGACCCGAAATGGGGTCACAGGGGTCAAAGCCTTAAAAACTTATTTTCATCTTCTTCTCCAGTTCCAAAAGGTGCAGAGAGCTGAAAAGTTGTGTGTAGACTCCTTGGCCAATGGGGATTCTAAATTGTAGATTTCATGACCTCATGACCCGAAATGGGGTCACAGGGGTCAAAACCTTAAAAACCTATTTTCATCTTCTTCTCCAGTTCCAAAGGGTCTGGAGAGCTGAAAAGTTGTGTGTAGACTCCTTGGCCAATGGGGATTCTAAATTGTAGATTTCATGACCTCATGACCCCAAATGGGGTCACAGGGGTCAAAGCCTTAAAAACCTATTTTCATCTTCTGCTCCAGTTCCAAAAGGTGTAGAGAGCTAAAAAGTTGTGTGTAGACTCCTTGGCCAATGAGGATTCTAAATTGTATATTTGATTACCCCATGACCCCATATGGGGTCACAGGGATCAACACCTTTTTCCATCAAAAGTCTGATGAGCTACAGAGCCCATGGCTCTATTTTTTTATAATGGTGAAATAGTATTGTTTAGATGTTTTATGTTAAAATAGGTTTGACCAGCCCCTATTAGTATTACTAATTCTAACAAATAAATTCTAGTTCACTTTCATTACTTTTATATAACAAAAGAGGTCTACAGATTTTATTGCCAAGGGCCCCAGAACATATTATAATTTGAGATAGAGCTTTGATATCTTTCACTTTATGGTTTTGAGAGAACTGAAGATCACCTTCTGATTGAACTTGTTGATTATCTCCCCTTAATCATAGTTTAATAAGTGTCATTTTGTTATCAGGAATTCATGCTTTTAGAGTTTGTATTGATAAAATTCCTTTAAAAAAATGAAATAAAATTATCATCAATATATAATCTGCAGTTTATATTTTATTTTTTGGCTGATGTGGGTTTTATTTCTTCGAGATATTGTACCTAAAATGAAATGAGCATTTAGAATAACAAAATTGCCAAAAAACACCTTAGAGGTGACAAAAGGATCATTCAACGGATTGAAAGTTTTATGATACATGTAATATACAAGCAGTATGGGGTTGTGCAGTTGTTGTCAAGTAAGCAGGAAAGGGCTGAGACATGGCAATATTGTAAACAGTAAAGAGTTAATCAGCTAAATGCTTTATATGTTCAAAACTTGAAATAAATATAGTTCTACTTGTTTCTTTGGTTTGTTTTAATGTGTTTTTATCCCAATTCAATGCTGGTTGATTTAATTTTATAGTTTGTTGTTTACATGTACATGAATATATCTGCATTCAGTGGTCTGTCCTGAACATTCCAACAGTATGTACAGACTCAGTGTCAACATAATTTGCTGTTTTAAGAACATGCATTATTGCATTTTAGGATTTGCCACTTTCAAATGAATTTGATATTTTTTCCATTTCTTTGAAATCTTAAAAATGTGCCCCTTGCACATTGCCATAAGCAATAGGCACAAGTCAAGATATTCATCAATTTGCTGATGTGCCTTTTGTATTTTCTAATTGTACGGTGTTTACTGTCTTTGGTTTCTAAGGAAAGCAACTTGAAATTGTATATCCACTAGGGATGTCACGATACAGGTCCATTTCAATACGGTACACATCACGATACTGAGGTCACGATACGATACATATCGCGATACACTAAATGCTACATTATTACGGTAAGATAAAAAATTCAGGGATATAAATCTAATATTCCTAAAGAGACTTATCTGAGTAACCAAAATTTAAACACAACTTCTTCATGAAAAAGTCATTTAATGATATCTTAACGAGGAATCTAATCAACTCTGGATTTTTCTTGACTTGATTTTCACAAAAATTTGGACGATATTCACAAAAATATGAACGATATTCACTAAAATTTGTATCACGATACAGTTAACTGTATCGTGAACTGTACCGCGACGATGCATCAATGCATCGGTGTATCGTGACATCCCTAATATCCACTGCAGAATTTGTTATTTGCAAGGTCTAATTTAGCATAACCTGATATGTCGAGCAATAATTGTTTTCAAATGTTTGAAAATATATCTTTTAATGTTTTAAACTCAGCTTGTAGATATTTAACAAATCTAAATCTGTATTAACCTTTAACACAATCTTCAACACCATATTAACAAACTAATTTTAGACAATATTGTTTTATTCATGATAAATCAAAAGGAAAATGCATCTCAAAATACAAAATACTGATTAGGTTTTTCATGTGGCTTGATATCTTCCCCTGCTGTCCTCACTCCCATATTTCCTGCCTGTATCCACCCACAATTTCTTCTCTCTTCTCTTGAAATCCTTTCTTCTTTCTGGAATTCATATAAAGAATTTATATTGATAAAGTGACAGAACTAGTTATGTAATTGAATTTGCAAAAAATTATCTTGATTAGCAAGAAAACTTTGCAGAACTTTTGAATTGACAATTTAGAAATATTGTCTATTGGAGGAGACACATACCATAAACCTTTTTTTAATGAACTTTTGATCAGATAAAAGCAAGCAAGTTTTCAGTTCATAATTGTTAAATATGATGGTTCCAACATGTTGGTTGGTCAATACATTAGGATAATGTCCTAACTTCCAAACTAAATATGGTTTGGAAGGTTTTAACCACATATTTTTTTAATATTTCATTTATTATTTGTTTATATCAGTATTCCATTTAATTATCTATTTTGTCTAGCTAACAGCTTAGTGGTTATACATATGATAAATGTGAGAAAAAAAATACATGCATGAACATTATTAATGTTTAATAAAATTAACATGGAAGACTATGGAAAGAATACTATTGTCATCATCCAAATATTACTGGCAAAAAAAGGAGAAAAAACATGATATTCTGACAAGACAACAAAATAAATCATGATTGTCTGAAAGTTAAAATAATTAAATAAATAAATACAATTCAGGAGGTGAGGTCCATAATTCGAATCTAAATGTACAGAAAAGGCATTTATTAGTACATAAATTGTACTTAATATAGATTTTTTTTTTTAAATCTCATTTCCACGTTTGCAGCACAGCTGATATACATGTAATTCGTCTGGGTTAGCCTAGCTAATTGTTGAAAAATGTTGTTATTGATAATGCTCTGAAGTTGGGACACGATTGTTTCGGAATGAAAACAATGTATTCAGAAAAGCTCCCTTATTCATTGAGACAGTTTAGTTGGAAGATATACTGGTCTTATTTGATTAAATTTGACAGAACGTGTCGGTCTGAATCTGATCTACGCTAGGCCTAGATCTATATATCTCAACACGATCAAGAGTATTTTTGCCAAGATGAATAATCTATACAATTATATGGCATCCGAAAATGTTAGTACATAGGTATTTATCATTTGATAACTATCTACTCTTCATTCACACAAAACAAATCGTCAACTCACCGCATCAAACTTTCCAGTTGGAGTACCCGACATGACGAGACGGCATCGTGGAATCTGACATGATGGTGTAGAGTAACACGCGAGAAGCGGAAGTCGTAAAAGTTTGCGGACCACAAAACAAAAACAAAAAAAACTTTTTTCCAAAATAAAAAAATATTTAATTTTTAGATTTTGTTTGACTTTGGACCATTTTGTTAAGTATATATTTCATCTTTTAAAACAATTCTAAGCGAAAAATGTCAAAATTAGCGCAATACTGCACCTTTAACCATTCGATTTGAATAAACAATAGATAGATAGATAGATATATAGATAGATATATACTCTTTATTTCCTCCATGCATGAGGATAAAATATGGCATTAAAATATATATATATATATATATATATACAAATATATATATATATATATATATATATATATATATTTCACATCATGTCAGGGAAAGGACAATACATAGTATAGTATATATTATATGAAAGTACTTACACACACAACAGTTGCTTCCATTGTTTTACATATTGTGCGATGAGGATAATCATGTTACTCCAGCTTTCATACAGCAGCTCATTCATACACATAGGACTACCACCAAGCATGGCTTGCATCATTACATCATCCTCCTCACTCCACAGTTTTACATACATTGTCACATCCAGATTATCACACAAGCGTTCAAACATTTTATTTCTGACACACAAGTTTAATGGACATGATCAAAACACATGACGCACAATGTCATATGCAAGTATACCACATTGTCATTTTTTTATTAGATCTCAAGACAACCAAGCATAACAATATATGAAACATCATAGAAGAACACAGACACAGTTAATGCTAGATCTAAAAGTCTGTTGTCAATATATCATTGGACAGAGTGTAGGCATATGTTGTCTCTTGCCACTGTGCTTGAAGAGAAAGGAGGTTAACTCTGCATTTACCTACAGAAAGTATTTTGTACAGATTCGATCATGGCATACTCTTGTGAAGTAAGCTTACCCCACATGGCGCAGCTGGAAGATCCAACGATATCTCCTAGCAGATATCGCTTTGACAGTACGTAGATTTTGAACATTGCCCTGTAATCAGAAAATACATGACTTCACACACGTGTTACATCATTAATAATGACGTCACAATGCTATGACGTCATAAACACGATGACGTCACAATACTATGACGTCATTTACATGATAACGCCACAATGCTATGACTTCTTTTACAAGATGACGTCACAATGCAATGACATCACTAGTTTATCAGATTTAGGGCCATGCAGTGTTCAAAGATGTACATTTTTCATGCTGATGTGATGATAAATGATTTTGAATGATAAATAGAATCTTACCCACGTGTCTTCTGATATCAAATATATCAACACGCGTTGATAAAACTAAAATATATCAACACGCGTTGATAAAACTAAAATATCTTTGGCAAACCTCGAATATTTGTAACTCTTATCAACTTGTGTTGATATATTTGATATCAGAAGACACTTGGGTGAGATTCTCAATATATCTTAGATTATATGTTAGATAACATTGTTTGTTTTGCCTTTCAGTAGATATTGCCCCTGAAGCCAAATATTAATCATAATGTGCTATAATAATTTGGTTAAGACGTCAGCTTTCTTTCCTCTATGTTCTTTTTCAAAATAGTTCTTAGGATAATTGATTTTGTAGATGCATTATAATTGGAAAACTATATGACGTGGTTCATAATAACTGACGTCAGCTTTCTTTCCTCATTGTTCTTTTTCAAAATAGTTCTTAGGATTATTGATTTTGTAGACGCATTATAATTGGAAAACTATATGATGTGGTTCATAATAACTGTTGTTTTACATATCACAAACGTAAAATCCAGACCTCAGTACACAACATTACATTAACGCCTTGACCGACTTCAATAAAGAAATCGGAGAGAGAGATTAGATTCTGATGTCAGAATATGCTAGTGTAATCAGATGTATACCCCTAGGGAATCAGTGCAGCCAAACTCGACCAGATTACAAGGTAACCTTATGACAGAGACCATACAGAGGGGAATAATGTTGGCTAGTTCTGTACATGCTAATCATGACCATGTTCCAGACATTGACTATTGTGTCCTTGTCTCTGATAAAGCAAGTGTGTGTCAATACAATTTCGTTTTTGGCAATTAACTTCTAATTTAAGATGTTTCATTTGACTTGTGCAATGAGAATCCTCGACATTCCCTAGAAAAGGAAGTGTTAAATGCAAGTCCACAAAAATAATTTGCATGAGGGAAACCTGATGCCTTATCTCAACAAATTATGCATGATAGAAATAAATCTTACATTTTAAAGACACACACAATAATATCATAGCAAAACCACTGTTCACATTCTTGAGAGTCAACTTTGTAAGATTTTAAGCACTGATGCTCAGTTACACCATCTACATATTTATCTTTTTCAAAGATTAACTTCAACTGAATTTCAAAGTGTTTATGCCTCCCACTGTGTAATGTTACCTTATTGTATAAGTTTCCCAGCCTTGTCAGAATGTATCAGCTCCACACTACGTTCTGGGATGATTTTTGCCCTAAAAGTAATCATTATAACGAGGCACAATGGCAAAATAGACATCATCTTTAGTGTTATGGCACAGCACTGCCTGGCGCAATTATGATAATTATGTAAAGTAATAATTCGAAGAAAGATTCGTTTTTGTGTTCACATATTTTGTGACTTTACATTGATAGGACAGAGGGAACAATAATTCATTCATCATGCTAATGTCTTGCCGTGTTGCTGTAAAGGACAAGTGATTTCAAAAACTGGATAATCAGAGGGAAATTGTGACGATTCCGCAGCAATGTGTCATTGGGAATAAGCAAGACAGGACAAGGGGACAAGGCAAACATATAATGATTGCCTTCAAGTTTACAATAAGTGGCTTCTTCAGACTCGTAAATGCAAACCTGTAAATACAAAAAAAAATGATCTTTTTTCTTGTTCATTTACAAAATCCTTGACACTGACAATGTTTGGGTTGTGTAACTAGACTGTGTTTAAATAAACAATGTGTGTCCAGTGGGATAAGCACGATATGTTTCTGTAGACATGATATTGAATTGAGTTATATTGAGCATATTTGTTTTTTAACTCAGAAGCCTCTTTTCCCTCAATCACGTTTTGCTCAATTACTGTTTTCTTAACCATATGTGTGTCTTGTACGATTGGTTTAAAATAAGGCCGGGCATGCATGGCTATCACTAAATGTCAAAAGGGTGATGTCATAGCAATCTTTTCCTGAATGTAAGGTTCTCGATCATTTTACGATTATTTAACTACTACTAGCAGTATTTATATATTATTTAAAACATATATGATATTGAATTGAGTTGAGATAATGACAGCATATTTGTTTTTTATCTCAGAAGCTTCTTCTCCCGCAATCATGTTTTGCTCGATTACTCTCTTCTTAACCATCTATGTTTCTTACGATTGGTTTAAAATGAGGCCAGGCATGTATGGCTATCACTAAATATCAAAAGGGTGATATCTTAGCAATCTTTTGTCAGCACTGTATTTAAACATTTTATTGTCAATATCTAAATCATCACATTAATATATCTGAAGACAATGTAAAGGCGATTTGCAGTTTATGGTTATCATTTCTTTTAAGAATAACTTGAAAAGAGTGATTTACCTATAAATACATAAAAAATGGTTACAAGACTTTTTAAAGTGCAACATTAAAATTTATCTGGGTTGTGGTTGCAACATAAGAACGTGATCTATATCTCCATATCCTTTGAAGACATTTAAGCCTTAGCATAATTCAATGTAAATTATAAAACAAATGAAAACATCAATGTTAAGGAAGTCTGACAATCACAGTGATCAGTTCTTTTAGTAGAGCATAATAAGAGCTGCAGCGACAGTAGGTCTGATATGAATCTACCTATTAAGTGTCAGTGAGGACCTTTTCTGGTTCATTGTGTCATTGAAATGGGAATGTCCTAACAAAATTCTTTCAAATTGCTCCTTGGGTTTCATCATATTTGATCAAATAGACCACTGACTTCTTGGTCTGATGATCAAGTGCAATCATGCCAATACGATAGCTTCTTCTGTCATGAACTTTAGCAGTAACTCAGTCGTGTAGACTAGATTCTAGTGAACATCAGATAATTGCTTCCTTTACTTATTTCCTTATCCAATATCATTTGGTTTGTCTCTGGTTTAAATAGCGAACATTCAGTCAAGCAACAAATGAAGCAATTATAGAAATAAACTAAGAAGTTGATTAATTCTACTCAACAATACTGTGTCAACATTTTATTTCTTGCATTACTGTCAGGATACAGGATGTGAAATGGAAGTAGACACATAATAGAGCTTTAATATTTATAGACATATTATTCATATGGTTTCTTAACAATCAAAACTAATGAGTGAAACATATAATGTCAGCCTTGCTCTTTTTTGTATTGGTTACAAATGCAATGGGCGAGTTAATGCAAGTTGATAGTGTTGGCAGTTAATTTCGATTTTTATAGAATTAGTGATTAATCAATTGTCAAGTAACTGTTTTATTTGATTTTATATTTAGGTTTCTTTGATTGTTATAAATCTACGATTCATTTTTTACCAATAAAAAGTATCAGAGACTACAATTAGAAGTGATAACAATTACCCCTCATACAGAAACAACGACTATCCCAGAAAATGCCAAAACCTCCAAATCATAATTGATTGAATTGAAAGAAGTGACCCTGAAGCGGATGAAAGGCGGTCACACAATTCACACAAAGATGTTTATGTGACCGACTTCTTCCTGTCTATTTTCTCCTTCCTATGTACCATCAAAGGGACCCTCATTAATTTGCACTTAATTAAGTGAATTTGAAAGTCAGATGTTTGACATGTAATAAAATTCTGAACGCGGTGATCTGACCCGAGGGAGACATGAAAGCTTCATACAAGATACCACACAATGGCAAGGTTCGTTATAATTAAGCCTTTTAACAGATGTGCTTGTCGTGATCTCTATACACAGTCAATATCATGAGATCTAGGAAGTCTTTACACATGACATACAGTTCATAAAAAATGTGTTAAAAATATTATTCACGTATATCATACATAAATACTTTAGCTTGCAGCAACATAATAATTTCGAGGCGTTAAAATGGCACGTTTTTCTCTCCTGTGAATTCATATATTTCGGGGGATTTTACAACAACTGACTGAAAAAAAGTTGGGTAAAACCATAGTAAATGAGTATTTAGAATACCAATATAAAGTTGGTTCCAAATACAGAAATAATCGACAAAAAGCATTTTATTTCTATAATAATCATATCCAATTATTTTTAAGTAATCAACATTGATGAACGACATCAAATTAAATTTGTGAAGGAATAACTAAATATGAATCTGTATTCTTTGATTGAAAAAGGATAAAATAACAACCTTTGAACATGGCCAGTTACGACATACACAATTTCATCAAGAGGTGTTTTTTTCAAACCGAACACATGCAATGATTCAACTGTCTTTGAAGGTGTTGAATTGTCGTTTCCCTATCTGCTTTCCAAAGGAGAATGCACAAATGATACTGTTTGATTGCGGAGGTGTGCTATATAGTTTCAATGAACACAAATCAGAAGCATGTCTTAATTCGACTAACGTATGCATAATAAGATGAAAAAGTCATGAAGGAAAAGGTTGAACAAGACATGCTATTTCAATAAATCATAGTTAGTAGAACGTCTGTTTTCATGGTAAAACATTTCATGTACTTCCAATGACTGCAGGCATCGTTTTTGCTCAAGAAAGATTGAGGAAATTTGATCAACTTTGACATTCCTTGTTCCTTATTAAACAGTATTAATTGTAGTTTATACTTGACACGGATATAAAATGAACAAGTGGGATTCCCTGATTAGAACATTGCAGTAACCGATCAAACAGAAAGATGCCTTAAGGTCTAAAACTTCAACAGCGTGAACAGAATGTCTTCACACGCTTGTACAAGAAAATGATATTAAAGCATTCCTCTTGAACTGATTTATTTGCAAAGTGATTGAAGTTTAAGAGTAACCTTTCAACAAAGTCCTCAAAAACTAAATATTCCGCCACTCCAGTGTCACATCTTGCATCGTTTACTCACCTGAAAACGGGAACATTTCTGTTCTTATTACGTTGATTATTATTATAATACAGTGTATATCAATTCCACAGCCTTCAACTTTTGAACATGTAAAATTAGAATAGGAAGCTCTGTACCTACTATAGAACATGTACCTCCTGAGTAAAAACATTTAGGACGCTTTGTTTTTAAATTTTCCAAAGTTCACTATCTGATAACTTTAGGTATGAAATGTAAATATAGTTATGACATGTAAACAAGTTTTTGACAATGTAGTTTCAGGAACATTTTAGTTTATCACGAGATATGATGATCCGACAAACAATACTGAAATATAATTATATATCAGATTTCACGGAAATGTTTTCAATACGTGACCATATCACGCTTTAAATGAAGTGACAGTTGATACACGCACACTTCATAGTAACTGACATAATGTTCTATGTCTGCTGGCTTTAGTTTTTATAAATCTGCAGTTTTCATAGCAATATCAAATTGTCAGCCATATATGTTTAGTTTCTGTAATTGTGAAAATTGCGCTGATAACGTTTTGATGAGTTTTAAGAGTTTACCCGACTGATGGGCATTCTAGTTATCATCTATTATGAATCAATACACTGTAAAGGATCTATAAGCGTAAGCTGATGAGGAAAGATCTTATGGAAGATATTGGCATAGGCGTCTAGACATAGATGTAATCTAACGGTTGATGATTGCACGGATGTTGATAGAGACACGACCTGTTGATAACAAGAAATAATCCTCTACTCCCGCAGGCAATGTCTCTATCATATTGTCAGTGCTCAGAGGTTTCTAGCTTCCATATAAATCACAATATTTCATGACTTAAATTACTATTTGTCAGTCATTTAAATACGCCTATTTTATCTTCTTACTATTGCCATGGTCCTAATTAAATCAATTTTCGATATGGAATATTTACAAAATATTTACATATTTCAAGTTGAAAAAGTTATAAAAACAATAATTTATGCTGTTGAACTCGAAAGACTTACCACTTGTTAAGAAAACATTTATTGCTTGAACGTCCATTGATTTGATACTGATGCTACGCTCTAAATGTCACTCGATTTTCCCTCCTCTTTCACACTGATTATCATTCATAAAACATCTCATTCTCTCTCCACAGAGGCAGCTCAGTCACACCGAGTAAGCCTCTGTTCCATTACGGCTAATACATGGGATAGAAAGGTAGAAATCTGATTGTAGGCAATCGAAGTTAGATGTGCAATCAGCGACGCCTTTTCCAAAGTGGTCATTCGCAAAACTTTTGCCATTTCCGTTCGGTTTATTGAAATTTAACATCCAGGGGAGATAAATCTTAATTTTACAAAACATCGCCTTTTACCTTCTCATTAGTTTTTATTTTGTTAATTAGTAAAATAACATCTATCATAAAACAAATAATAATTTACACAATTATAAAATAGTTTCTATCTAATGAAAAACCCTATCCATATATGATTTTTCAAATATTTTCCCTCTCACACTGTTAATGAAAAATAAACATAAAAGCATGATATTTCCATGTCACTACACGACCGTTAAGTATATCCAAACTGTGTTTTCATTGGATGCAAATAAGGGAGATATCTTTAGTTACAACTTTTTGCCGCTAGGGCAATCTGCCGGAACCCCAGGATCTTGGTCTAATAGAACAGAGGCATGCTCGCACTAAGCTGCCTCTGTGGGGACAGAATGAAATCATCTTGGCTTTTTTGTATTTGGTACCAGCGACTAGTGCCAAAATGTTAATACTTGTGTCAATTATCAATTCATCATAGCAAGGGGAAATACAAAAATAACCACTCTAACAAGAATATCGTCTTTATATAATGTAATCAGCTACATTGCAGTTAGTGTCAGTCAACTATCTGTCAGTAGTCCAATGAGGTAGACAGACGGTCAGGGAACACTTTACACATATACATTCCGTCTTTGAATGTACTGTATGAACCCAACATCGTACTAGTATCTGACGTCTTCTATGTATCACTTATCAATAGGCTCTTAATTTAGTCCTTTTTTAAGTCAGAATATTGACATGAAATATGCAGTGTCCTGGCACAAGAGAAACATGACAGCTTCACACATTACACATACACAATGGGACGACTATTGCTATTAACTCACTTCATCAGATGCGTGTCATGATTCCTGTGCACATAAGGCATTGCGATCTAAGGGATCACAAACAATTTAAAAGACTTTTTTCTTTCACAATCTCATATGCCACTATATTGCTCATATATGTATAATTGAGAATCACTTAACGAAAAACTTTCAAACAGGTGTGTTCCAAGGTTTTATTTATTTTAGAAAAAGCAGAAGTGCGGATTGTTTTATATAGGTAGGAGGCAGGAGAGTAAACCAGTGCTTTACGGAAATAAACCTCATCTAGAGACAAAGGCGTTAAGTTAGTCTGTTAATTAGAGCCAAATTTGTCAGCATGAAGTGGTTGCCACGTGTACTTGCAGAATTACAATTATTCATCTCGACATTCTTGTATAAGGAATATTTTAATTTTAACTCATAAACAATAGGAAAATGGTCTGATTCTGTTTTACTACACACACACTGGCTAAATAAACTGAATATATTAATTGGCTTGCGGTGAACTTTGACATTGTCAGGACTACTTTATTCATTAATAAAACGAACGTGTTTTCATTCACAAATTCGAATGGAACTGAGTGAGTCGGAGTCATTCTTTAAACTTTCAGTTTATTGTTTGAATCTTCCTTACCGAATCGGAGGACAAAATAATTACAATAAAACATCTTACTGATATCTCAAGGCTCATATAAACACAAAAGGGTTTAAATTCAGCACAATTTGATCACCGAATTGCATTACATTTGATCAATGTCGCTCCAAAATGACACAGGCAGACATTGCTTGTTATCTACAGAATATAAAGACAACATTTCTTCAAAACAAAACGCGTTTGAACAATGATAAGCATCTTAAACTTACTTTAAAGGCGGTTGTTTACACATTTTGACGAAAAGATACAGGCAAATGGCGGCCGTCATGACATCAAAGAAAGATAACTCTGACTGTTCTCGAGCAGTGAGATTTAATTTTCACATACGCTTCGTTCATGACAAAAGTGCTTATTACTTACATTTCACCAGACACTATGAATTAACGTAGGGTAGAATTTAGAAATGTGAATATTTAACGTCGTAATAGTTTAATAATTGAGGCTGTGACGTGGTTTGATATTCATCCGCCGTTTCGTCTCTTTATAGGCATCATAAAAAGTTGTTTAAAAAAGCAATAAATCCTCTGAAATGAAAGTTGGTAATAAATAGGATACATAACTCGTTTCCCTTTCATATCAAGTTTATGTCTCTCGTGAAATAATTTTGTTTTGTCACGAGCCTTGGCGAGCAAAATTATTTCACTAGGGACATAGACTTTTATTTATTAAATTGTTCTGAGTGAGTGAGTGAGTGAGTTTTTGTTTTACGCCGCTTCGTCAATATTCCAAGCAATAGCAGCGTGGAAATTGTTCTGTAATAATATGTCCAACGTCAGTGTTGAGTTGAGTCCAAATGAAATCCGAAATCATTGAATGAGATTTAATCAAATTAAGAGAAATAGGCTATGGCAAGGATAGTTTCTAATATTTCATCAAAATAACCGTCATCTCTCAAGACGGAAACACATTTGGAATTCCCATCCCCACACCTGTTTCATTAAATGACACATTTATGTTGAACATTTTGAGTTTCATGTGATATCTGATATATGAAGATACTTAAGAGTACATAATTCTATATATTTCAATTCCAATTTTGAATTTTTTAGATACTTAAACGTGATAGAAAAATATTATTATAAGCAAATTGAAATTGAGTGCAATGCACAGAGTTTGCCAAACGATACGTTAACTTTAAGCAAACCTTTCACTAACTATATCAAGTATACATTTTAATTCAAATGTCTTCTTAAAATTGCTGCATATGCCTTATATAAGCCTTATATATATTACCATTTTTGGTGAGCCAACTGTGTTACACATTGTCTATACACGGAATTTCGAACTTTCGTACTAGTAACTCAACTACCATGGCTGGAAATAGTATTCAGCTTTGTTTGTATCTTAAATTAGTCATGCTTATTTTTCATGATTCAAAAATGTAGTTTATGCTGGTGATTTTATGTGGCTTTCTTATTAAGTATTATTTATCAAATGTACCATAGCAACAGTGCTGCCCGATTGTGTGACCAGTTTCTTTCATGTGAAAGAGTAGCAAGGACTTGATTAAGAGTATTGATGTGAAAGTTCACTTCAAAGGGAGTCTTCAAAATGTAATCTGAAATTGAACTGCATTGTTTTGTTCGTTTTTCCTAAGGGGGTAGGTCTATCTTTCGTCAATGGTCATTGCGTTTTAATGATTTCTGTTCACTTAACTTTGATAATCTGCATTCACCATAATCATCAAATTAAGCAGGATTGACTCATTCGAGTTATCTAGGTAATGTATATAAATTCAAGACCATTTGATGTCATATCAAGTGCTATTTGTCTTGTTATTTGTTTCCCGTGAGTCTCTGATTACTTATTATTGACTGATACTTTTGATTTGTTGTTCCACTTCAAAGGGTGTTTACTAAAACGATCATCTGCAACTGGATTGCACGGGACGCTTACGTGAAGGAAAATATCTTCATTCGGTCTAACTACTTTTTAGACGATTGAATCTTATTATTCTCTTTTGGTTTATCCTTATTGAGTTGTTGGCTTATAGATATCGCTTTATCAAATACAGTTAAAATATCGTAGGCTAATCTAACTAAGAATTAAGGTCTATTGGTTTCTTTAGGTTTATTGAAATCATTAAGCTACTCACTTTTATACTTTGAAGAATCAGTCTTTGATGCTTTCAACTCACCAACGTGAACTGGTAAGTTTGTTTCATTCAACAGTATATTCCTACCTTTGTCCTCAGGTAATTTACTGCAAAGGAGACATCACCAAACTGAGCCGTCAAAAAGTACCTTCAGTTAAGAGATACAGTGTCAATGTTGACATTTTGATCCTTATTGAGAAAGGGAATTATTGGGTTTAATCATTTGTGTAGAGTATCAAAGGCTTGCTTGTAGAAAGGTTTGGAAATAGTTCCTGTTACTTGATGATTCAAATATTTATTTTTCGCCAACAAATGTCAACATTTGGTCTGAAATTGTGGTCTCTATCCGTGTTACATTTAATCTGTGCATTACTTTATTGTGTTAAACGTTGTATAATTGATGTCTGTTCATGTCATACGTCGAAAAAAGCATCTTCATCCACTTTAGCATTCCAGTAATAAGCCGCTCCTGATATTCATGCATATCCGATATAAGCAGAGCGATGGGAATCAAAACCTGTAAACCTCGAGGGACTTTCTCAGCTTTCCTGAGAGACGTGCCAGTTTATCTTGTCAGTGATCAAGATATGAATAGTTTGTGTAAAATAAGCCCCATTCTATATTGCCTTTATGGTCTGTGCTCAACATAAAAGAGCTTTCATACTTGAGACGAGACACAAAAAAATTTTTTAGCACATTTGAGCCGTTGTGTTGACTACTGAATAACACACGGGTTCTGAATTTCTTCAAGAGATATTTTTGGAGAGAAAGTCATAGGTAAGGACTAAAGATGTATTCATCATTAATAACCTTCGCTGCATAGGCATAAAGATATAGTCTCATGGACGAATGTCATTATCAGAAACACACCAGTGTTGCTTTCAAGGACACCTATTCTTTTGTCATTATCTCGACCAGTGAGTCTAAACATTGATTCATAATAACAATTAGTATTATGTAATTGCATACATGAACATGAGCATCAATCAGATGTTCAGTTAAGTGGATAGTTGATCAAAGCTACATCCGTAGTTATGAGAATATCATTTACGTCAGTTCAAGTTCAGATTCTTAAAGAAGGATTTTTAAAAAGGATTGTCTTTTGGATGCTCCCTTTAATTTCACCAAATACATCACACCATTCAATTACTCAATAGCAATAATATGACAAAAAGTAGTCTGTAAGGCATATTGGACATTTAAAAGGAAATTCAGGCAAATCAAAATGTCAATGGGTGTAGATACCAGCATTCACACTCAACTCAACCTCGAGTATACGCAGAGATATCCCTTCAATAGATGCTCGTGCAGGAATACTGCTGTTTACTTCTTGACCAGAGACTTCAGTTCCTCTGAATTAAATTATTAATACTGGTCCGTAAAATATGCCTATTGATGAAAAACTTCAAGTATTATATGTCCATAACAAGACATCACAATCAAGATATACATAATCTACGTAGGTAATCTATTTGTCATTATGTTCTGTGAGTTTGACTTTGTAAACGGCAGCCATGGAACCTGCAAAAAAGAGCCGCTACTTACTTTCGTTTATGATGATGACATTTACAAATTTGCTGTTTCCAATCTGATCAAGTTATTTCGGAATATGCATGTTACTCCTCAGACGTTCATAGGCTTTATGTTAGAACACCATTTGAGATCTTAAAAAATACACTTCAAACCGGGTGCGAATTTATAAATTTAGATTTTATACATTTTAAAACTATGTTTTGTTTGAAACACAAGTACACAATTCGATCATTCATTAAGTGATTCTAGGTTACAAAATGAAAGGTATGTTAATGTGATTAAGTTAAAAATGGCAACATTGACAACTATGTGATTGCCTTAGATACATATGTAGGGATATTTCTGAAGACAAAACAATTAAAGAACATCCTTATATTGAATAAAATGTTTGAACTAAGGTAATAGTAACGCCTTTAAATTACAAATGATCATTCGTTCAGTTTCAATGTATGAGCTGTTAATAATTTTTTCAAACAATAATTGTCCCTTTAAAACGTTTATTTCATCATCTCCTGTCATCAAAGTGTCTGAACAATCGAAGGCAAACACACATGCTCTAGCAGACTCCAATACAGATAGCATCTTTGAGATTAAAAGTGAGTAAGTAGCTAACAAGGATACTTCTAGAATTTTATTCTCACGTAATTGAATCTTTTCGAACATGATTTCATTCAATCTGAATGGAATTTTAATAGCCTCAGGTTTGGTTCAATTTATGTAAAACTTAACAGAATTTGCTTCAGAGTGCATTTGCTCATAAAAGACACATCATCTTGGAAATTTTCAGCACGCTTTCAATCTCTTGCGTTTCTTCTTAATTGCTAGTTGATAAATCTGTTTTTGTAACCCACTCGGGACTATCAAAGCTTTTCATTTTACCCTAGGTTTGAGGAAACTACTTACAGTTTTGTACTTTCAGGTTAACTAGATAACTATCAATTCATACTTCATTCATACTTTATCATAGGATCTGTAATTCAATCTAATGTCAGTTCTGTTATGAAACCTTTTCCCAATCGATAGAATTCCTCTTGCGAGACTCAACAAAAGCTCTGCATATTTGTGTCGGCTGTTATGATTACACCCAAGGGTATTTACTTTATTTAAACATGCATTCTCATCAAATATATTTTTAATATTCCGTACTACTCAATGCAAAATCAAATGCAATGGCATTCACAGAAATGGGTTAAGATTGATGATCGGCATTTTAAGTTATATACAAAAAATACATTGCACATTTGAAACTTGAAATGTTGAAATGATATTTTTCATATTGAAATTCCTCCAAGATGATTTCATTAAATGTGATTGAAAGAGAAATAGCTGGAGGTGATACTGGATTTCCTTAAGTGACAGTTTTCTAACAACAACCAGATCATTGTGGGAATTGTGACATTATTGATTTCTTTGTTGATATTTGAGAAATCTGCCTTTTGGGTATTAACAATGATTTTCAATGTTCCGTTGCAAGATCAGGAAGAACATGACCTAGGACATAGAGACGTCATGCGTGTGTATTTTGGTCGTTTGTATTGAACGAGAAGATGCCACGGGCACGGAGGAACAACGAGTTAAAAGAGCGGCAGTCGTGCAATACAGAATTTGTCGTCCAATACAGAAATTGAAGAATTATTCTGCACCCTTGTATTACGAACCTAAGTTTACATAAGTATATAATAAATATACTTATTAACGCATCTTCCATTTCATACTACTTGAGTTAATGATTTGGTATAAACCGAGAGATATCGAGTTTGACGGTAAATCTTTCAGTAATAATAATAAAGATGATGTTAAATGAAAGTAAGTTCTGTATTCAAGAATTTCGGACAGTTTGCTTTTGAGTCCGAGACATAACAACCACAACATACTATGATGTGATACTTGTATCTTGTATCATGATATATGTGGTTAAATATACCGACTAAATATCACAATTTGGTGTCTTACATGGGCGATTACTTAATTTTAATTTGTATAAGTACGAGTAATAGTACAGAAACTTCATACTTAAATTTATTTTGATTGCTTCTTTAATGTGATAGAGCATCTTAAGATTAAGAGCACATTCGTTGCCAAAGTAGAGAATAACAGTTTAACATTGGATTTGTTGAGTGATTGTTTTGTATTCAGTTTATTATTTGACTAAAAATAAACCAGAATTTCTGACAGTTTGCTGAAACAAACATTTCGGAGACGCTACAGTGACGTATCAAACGATTATTTTAGTACGTATCCCTGTCGTAGAGAGTGAGCATTGTGTCGAAGTGCTGGATTGCTGGTTTTATAATAGCAATGGGGCTTCACCAGATACCTAAGCACATGGAGTAAGATGTTATTTGCAATGTTGCCGAGATTCTAACACGATCTTTTGCACTTTGGGACTAATAGGCAGCTTAGCGACTTAGCAAACAACTTGACTACTAGTGATGATATTGATTTTCTATTGACTCTTTACGGTACAACCTGCCACGATCTGAGATTATTGATCAAACGTATAAAGACTCGATGGTCAACTTGGAATTGAACTCCTGGAAACTTTAAAACTATTAGCTTCAAACCTCCCCGGTAGCTTTCTCTAGTATGAACTAGTATGCACCATCTTTATGTTTACATTTATAGAATGATACAAAGGGGAGGATGAAAAATATCAACCATTACAACACTAAATTACAAGTGTATAGATATGCATGTGAGACGCACGCCCTTCGAAATCTTCATAAAGTACATATGTCATTGCTTTTTTAAATCACTATGCAATCAATTCAATTCACTGTTTGGAGCTTGTAGACATTATTTATGCCAAATTTCCCTATGGCATTCAATTCGTATACTATAAATAACGTTCATGCAATCATGCCGACAGGCTTTTAACAATTGATTGAAAACACAATACATTCATCGTCCTAGTGATTGATACAGATTGTAACAAATTGTTAGGTTTTTTAAAGCTACCAAGACGTAATTGATTGAAATAGAAAATGTTAGAATTATATTCTCATTATATAGAATTTATCCAACACGAGTTTCTACAATATGAAAACAAAAAAAGCTGGTGGGCTATTAGAGTATACTTGTTATGTGTACTGTCTTATGTCTAGATTTATATTGTTGTATGATGAATGCAATGATGAATATGCAATACCTCTCTTAATAAAAACAGATTGTATTTATATATAATGTAATACAACTTTGACGGTATGTTTAGATTGGATTCTAATCAAACAATGGTGATGAATAAAGACAAATTCTCATTTGAGCATTTGAACATTCTTGTTACTCATTGTCAGAATATATGAAATAGAGCAAAATAGAGCAAAATCAAATATGATTGGATAGGACAGAGGATGTTTAAATGAGGATGGTAAGAGGATGAAAACGGATCACTTGAAACTGCATCCTTTGGAAAAAAATACATTGATTGAAGTCAGTTTCAAAGAGCATTTTCTCATTACTGATTTGTTAACCGATATTCTTCTTGTACGTTTAGTACATGCAATCGTATTTTCGGGTAGTAAGTATAATAGCATCACATTTAAAGGGGCAGTAGCACGTTTTTAAGAGCAATATAAGGTGATGTTAGGAAAATGAAAATTAATTACTCCAATTGAAAGACAATGTATTAAAGCTAAATGGAGCAGTAATAATTCAAATATATAATGTAATGTTTAGCCATGCGATTTTTTTTTCTTACACAACATGAATTAAAGGTGTTCACATAAAATGGCCGCCAATGGATTTTATGGGAATCTTCATACTTTGTCCTCTAACTATGGATGATTGGCTTTGTGTTATGAGATTTTTGACACTGTCAAAATAATTAATTTAGCATTAACTTGCATTTGTCAGTGAAATATTTGAAATATATAATTTTCAAAAAGCGTGCTACTGCCCCTTTAAGATATACGTCCATTTAACTAAAATGAAAACAGTTAGGTAGTGCGGTTTTGCACAAGGAGGAATGTCATGCAGTGATCGTTTGTTTCATACCGAGTGACAGTAACAATTACACACGGTCATATCTTCATGTTGTATCATTATGCCTGTCTAAAATTATGCTCTCGTAAAACATTGCTCACATCAACTTACATAATATTGAAGGAGACAATATGTTAATGTTTCTAATTGCTTGCATAGACAAAAATAGCATTGAACAGGAAGTGTGACTAGACATAATTTCCTACAGAACCATCTGCTACTAGACACGCGACTCAGATGTGTCTCTCTGGAGTGTTCTCATAAAGTTATTGAAATGCATTGATATATCAGCTGCGATGTGAATAAGCAATCACTTGAAATTGCCAAATCACTTTGTTTGTTGATATCACCATATCATCATGACAGGCATAATTACGCATGTTTGAACAGAGTAGATTTAAATAAACTCACGGGCAAAAGAAAGGTTTCACCTCAGTTGGTTTCTATTTTTCAACGATTTGAAATATATATGACGCATTTGATTATGGAATCAGCAACATTAATCATATCTACATTATTTCATATGAATTGAACGTTGATTGATTCATTTTTTGTTAAGATATCTTTGTTTAAAGAAGACCGGGGTAAAAAATGAAATTTACACCAACATGACCCCTACCATGTTAAAAAGGGTGTAAATGAGTGGAAAACAAGGTTTGTTTTGTGATTTTTTAGTAAAATATAGCTTATATATCGATGGCCATTTGTTGTTTATTAAAATTAATTTTCAAAAAAAAAAATAATTAAAAATTTCTATTTTCCGAAATTAAAAATCAAACACGTCTAGAAGTATTCATTGATTGATAACTTAAGGCTTGCACTGTTATGTTTTAGCGTACGACGTCTAAAACTTAAAATATTTGTAATTGAAAAATATGTATATGATGAAATCAACTAAGGTGAAACCTTTCTTTTGCCCGTGAGTTTATAACAGTTTTGATTGAATGATTATATATATATTGGTCACTGATATTAACTTACATTATCATTATCACATGATGACATTCTTTGATACAGTAACTATAAATTATAAGACATATTATGAGGTGATTTACATACAAAATGATTATTCAACTGTTGTAAACCTAATATAGAATTCTCCATCTACAACAAGAACTTACATTTCGGCGCTAGGTTACAGATACATATTGCGGTTTACAAGAGAACTAAAATTCTTTTGTTGTACAGATCTTACTCCAAGGAGAAAACGCTTGTACGGTAAAATTGAGTAAAGACTCCTGATAACAGAATACTGCATCACAACTTCTTGTTAGTGATGAACAATAAACACAAATTTCTTAAGTGGCCACTGACACAGTAATTGATAAGATATTGTATAAGTATGGATGTGTAAAGATTTAAGACTGTTTAAACCATTATATTCACATTGTTTATAACATAATACATTTTACATATAAAATAAATTGATTGTTTGTTTTTTTTAATGTAGGAAACAATAAACCATAGATTTTTATACGGATACCTTGACTGTTCACCTTGACTGTTCGGTATTATCTGTCCCAAATAATGGCCACATGTGGATGTTAAGAGTGTTTAATTTTGGTCACCTCGACCAATATTCACTATTTGAGGACGATGTTAGAACATGCCAGTTTCTAATCAGATTTGTAGCACCTTGTAATCAGTGCACTGTCTCTAGACAAGATTGGACAGGTAACCTTCTGACAGAGATCATCTAGGGTGCAACAAAGTCGGCTATATTTGTAAATGTTAATCATGAACAAGGTCCACAATTTAACTTCCTGTTCATGTCCCTGATAAAACAATTGTCTGTCAGTTCAATCTACTTCTTATCCATCAAGTTCTACCTTAGACCATGTGCAAGACTGCTGATCTTTTAGTAGAGTGTTTAAATGAACATAGGCACTGCTGGAACGTTTTTTGTTGAAGTGCGCTGCTTGACAACAACACTTTGCATGGGACAGTATAGCAACAAATCCATTGTTTAAGTTTTTGCTTTAGCTACCTCTCCTAAAAATTGGTGCATTACTGTTTTACTTTACATTAATGCGCAAGCTTTCTGAAATCTTTTCAAGTTTCTCAAGTTTGGACACGTCATTCATATTACTTTCACTGTAAAGATAATCAGACGCATCAGAGAAAAGCCTTGAAGGCATGTTGCCTTGCACACATGAACTGTAAATTTCACAGTGATATATAGAGATTAAAAGTCATTATTCACCTGCCAATTCTCATTCCAGGGTGACAAAAGTATTTTCGAATTGTTGCTGTATCTTTCATGCGCAAAGAGATTAAATTATTGATCAATATGTCGTAGAATTCGTATTTGAGCCTAAAACTAAACTAAATACACAATAGCCTTTTGGCACTGTAATAAATGACATGGATAAAAACTTTAATACTTATTAAACCCTTGGATGTCAACATTTAAGCCCCTTTCTATGCTCATGTTTTCTGAATACTCAGACTCTCAAAAAGACATAATACCTGTATACAAAGTTAAAATAGACTGTTATATGAAGCAGTCATACAGTTATTTTTGTTGGTCATTTGTATGTTTAAATACATTTATGAAATTGACAAAATACCAGCATAAGATGCATAAGATCAAATATGCAAGAATAGAATATGGAAACTAAATATTGAAAGACTACACAGTTTTCCTACTTACTAAATAACTTTCCCTTTTTATAGTTACTTAGGGGATAAAGCTAGTGAGATAGAAAATTAGAGACATTTTATACTGGATTGATAGGGAGTAAATTTGGAATTGAAACTGAACGCGGCCTGAGGTTTCAATTTAAAATTCACTCGCTATCAATCCAATATAACATGTCTCTGATTTTGAAACACAATACAATGTAGGTATATCTCCATTCTATCATGACGATTTTAATCGTTAACTCTTTGTCTAAGCGAATTGCACTTTGTAAAATGTCCTAACTCCCGGCAACAAAAATGAACTGGTCTATGCTGAGGCGTTTTGCTCCTTGGTCTTTGGAATAAATTTAGCCTTGAACAAAGATAAATCCATCATTGCGTGTGTATCAAATATATTTCTCACTTTCTTCAACACAACTATTAATATCGTAACATCTAAAATGTGTGATACGATTACTTGTCATCCCTAACAATCCCTAACAATCAAACAGATGATTCTAACAGAAAAGTACTATGACATTGTCAAGGATTATGACGTCATAAGGGCTCGTGTAAATGACGTCACTGTATTGCTGCCGTAATCGAAGGAAGTCCACTGCGTGTGCCGCAGATTGTTTACTTAAAATTCTTGTTTTGAATAAAATATTTTAACTACCTCAAACCATTTTGTCATCCCCCATAAACATATGAAAATAAAACATGTTAAATAACTTTTGAAAGTTTTGATCTCAGTAAACAGTAGAATATCAGCTCTGAAAATTCCAGTCTGGTGTATCAATGCGCGGTGATGCGGGCTCAAAATCAGAGTACGTTCAATCCAAAATTGATCACGTTTGATTTTTCATGAGAACCAATCTAGAATGTTATATTCATCACGTACATGGTAGAATCCTTAATGAATACTTACTTTTTCAGCGTTGACTATTTTCAAAATGACAAAGTGATAGGTTGTCATTCCTGGTAAGGAAAAGCTAGCTTTAAATGGAAATACAAAATAGTAAACTGTTTGATAACATCGAGGTAAAATAAATATGTATAGAAGTTTAAGACGCAGACTTGAAGATATAATTAGATACACATCTCTAGCAATGACTTTTAAACAATACATAAATGGGTATATATTTCATGGGACAGTATGAAATTCAGATTAAAATTTGTTAATTGGTTTTGTAATGTGAGTTAGTCATTGATATTTACATGATTTTCATGACAGTGATATCTGTGTGGACTTCAATAAATTATCAACACACTTAAATTTTCCCTTTAAGATACCAGAGGTATAAATAAACTAGAAAAACAAACATGAACAGCCCCCCTAAGTTATACTGTTTAGAATACCCTTTGAAGTATAATACCAAATCAATACCGCCAATCAAGTCATTGGTATTCAGACACACAAGGGACTTACAGCGCCAGACAAGTATCACTTGATTTGACTTTAACTCCGCTTTGGATGTATATTTAGGTGTTATGAGGCAAGAACTTTTGCATCTGATGATCATGATAAAACGTGACAATGAGACTCATGCAAGAGAAATAAGGTAAAATGAAAGTTCTGACAGATCAGATAGACCTACCCTTGAGGCAGAAGTATACAATCAAAGTCCATTCAATTGCAGATTAAACCTCTTTGGATTACTTTGAAGTGAACTATAAAAACTTCTAATCAAGTCCTTAGTACATTGGTGAAAACTTGTGATAAAATCATTTCTTATTAGGAAATTTAAACTGCTGAAAAAATAGGAGCATTGAAGATGTTTCCATATCTTCATATTGTGTACTGATACTAATATAGTTCAAAGGATGAGTACATGACATGAAGTTTGATCAGTCGAATAAGTAACAATGATTTGCATAAAATGTACAAACGTGAATCGAATGTCTCAAATGCCTATAACTATTCAGCGAACCTTAATTTACACGTGCATGTTGTAGGTACTTTAGACATTCAAAGACTAATCTTTGGTTACAAGTTTGCAGCTCAGGAGACAGGATCAATTTTTACAACACAATTAGCATTTTCGTTTCCTCTGAGCATGTACGGTCTGTGTACACAGGTACATGTACCGATTAAATAAAGAACAGGTTGTGTGAGAACAATAAGGATAAACACAAACTTTACTTTTTTATCTATAAGTCAGAACCAATTATTATTTAGTTTGTTTTTGTATGTGAGTGGTCCAAAGAGACTATATCGTTATTACACCCATCGGCTATATCAAATATGAAGTAGGATAAGTAAGCATGACAATTTATTCAACCTTTTGTGATTGTCTGTGAAGTCAAGTTTTAATATTCGTTCTTCTATAAATTTTTGCCAGGTAATGCGGTATAACCTAAACTAAAATAGCTCTTATTTTGGTTTGATATTTTGAAATATCTGGGGCCGTATTTATGAAATTCTAAGAGTAGAAGTTAAATCTTAACTGCCGTAAATTCTAAGAATTTTCAAAGAATTAATCTTAAATGTAAGATTTTTCTTAAGTGGTATTTATAAAAACTTTTAGTTCTTAGAATAACTCTCATCTAGGGTAAAAGTTAGGAGTCTATAGCACTCCTAAGGAGTTAAGAATTGTCTTAAATCACCAAAATGGCCGTCTACATGTAAGAGATGTGATCCCAGTCTCCGCTGGAATGTTTTTACATGTAAATGGGAATATTTAAGTACATTTTCATAACAAAGTGATTTGAAATGGATCTTGCATCATTGTGCAATGCCTGTTGCCAGCATAATTTGCAGATTAATGTGTATTATTTGGCATTATGAGGACTGTTTGGGGTACTCCATGATGAAAACACACCAAAAAAACACACAACACAACTAAACTAGCTTGTTCAAAATCAGTTTCAAAACTATGTTTATGCTATGTTTCAAAGATTTGTATTTACCCCAAATCAATAAAACATGAAAAGATGGCACCTCAAGCTTACGTACTTGGTTTGTTGCAAACGCATCACAAAAATGTGGATATTGGCAATCTGGAATTCAAAACATAAAATGTAGTTTTAAGGAAATGCATGCCTAGCAAATTCATTTTGGTTGACATAAAGGTCACCTTATCATATAGCTCACCTTGGACAGAACAAGCTTTACTATTACAGTATCCTCTTCATGCAAGAATCAATGTATACCAGTAGGTATCAAAGTTACTGAGGCCAGACTTGTTTGCAGACGGATATAATGCTACTAAACAGAAGTGTCTGTGTGTCCTATTGCTAAACACTCGACATCAACAGATGAGAGTTGTTTCCCTTGTTGGCATTCCAGTAAACTCCAAAACATGACTCTAATATTAACTGGAATTTGATTTTGATTTACCATGCTATGCCATAATATATTTTGCTTATTTTTTATATGTTCGTTATTTATTAATTTATTACTGTGGTATCTTTTTCCAATTTCAATTGATTAAAGAATATAATTCAGTTACATAAATTCATAGTGCTTTTCTTATGAATAAGTGCAATATCAAAAATCTTATTATTTTAGACCACATTAATTAATTTTTTAAAAATCAATAAAATTAAGATAAGAGATTAAGACATTTTTAAGGAGTTTTTTCTTATTCAAATGACAAGTTTTAAAAAAGCAAAGGCATTATCATCCTTTTAATATTTATGTTTTAAATTTGTTTTATCTGTTCATAATGGGATTGAATATCTAATAATTAGAAAGATATTCCAACAGATAGAATTAAGTTTGCAAGAAAAGATTAAGCTCTAATAGTTCATAATGTGGCTACTTTTAATTTACATGGCATCCATGTGATGAAACCTTTTGTGACAGGAGAGTTCCAGTGAATCCAGTCATGTTTGAAATAGAACGATTTTCCTTAGTTACAACACTTAAGAATAGTTTTAAGAGTTAAAATTTATTCTTAGCTAAAAGTCACTCTTAGAATGTTTATGAATGGACTCCTAGGTCTTACTTTTAGCTAAGTGTGAATTTAGGAATTCTAAGAGTTTTTCTTAGAAAATTCTTAGAATCCTTATAAATACGGCCCCTGATTATTGGTTAATAATTTAACAAACTGCTCTTACACGCAATTTGTTCATTTGAATATATCAAAATCATCTTGTACATCTGTATCCTTTATTCAAGCATTAACAAAATCTGTAAAAGTTAAAAAAAGATACCTAATGTCCATAAAGTTAAAACGCATGTCAACGACAAACCGAATAATTATAATTAGTTGAAAATGTTAGAAAATTAGTTATAGTTTGTTGTTCAACAAGTGATGATCTACATGTGTTATTAATAAAATGTATAATCAAATTTCATTTGTTGTATAAAATCTGTCTGGCGTTGAGATATACATAATTATCTTCTTAACATGTTATTCTTACAGTTATGATGAATCACTCAGGTGAAGAACTTGTCTTTTAACTGCAAACAGAAAAGGCCACTGGCACAACCCAAAGCTTATTAACCAAACCCTAATTACCTCCCTTAATATAGAACCAAGTGTCAACATTTATACCACATCCAGTGGCTTGCGGCACTCAAGACTGCTCAGTTCGGTGACAGACTCTCAATAACACTTCTGTTCTTGTAACATCACCTGAGTTTGTATTTTGCATCGTGAAACTGATAAAGAAACGCTATGTTTATTTAATAGTCACAATCAAAACATAGTTGTGAAGAGAAGAAAGTAAACACTACATGTATGATAATTCTTTACTGAATCCTTTGGTATAATAACATTGATAAATATGAGGATATGATAGCCTATGGGTGATATTTTGCTTGTCATGTAATAAGAAACAATCCGTATTCAAAATACCCATGAAATGGATAAAGTGTAAACAGATTGGATAGACATGTTTCGTGTTTTATGCAAACCCTGTGTGAAGTTAGGTATCAAATAGATATTCTCAATTTAAGTCAAGAGACACGAAACTAACACTTACACTTCAACTCCTCTTAAACAATTCTACTTAATTAGTAGCCATAGGAAATCGCAGAGTCAATGGTTTGATTTCGAAAGAAGATATATTCCCTTGCATCAAGAAAGATTAGGGAATTTTTTTGTAGAAAATATAAACCTCCTCCTACACTTAAGCAAATATGCTAACTAAAGTGATACCATATCTTAATTTATTGAAAAATCGGTTATCTTCTCAATGTGATGACAATAATATGTATTAGATACAACAAGATTTAAAGTTCATATCCAATGAAGTGAATATCATAACTGAAATTGAGTTGTTACTCTGAGGAAAGCCTCTAAATATATTTATATCAAACTTGGATACAATTTAGTAAGTATGCCTTTGAAGTGACATATCGCAACAAAACGCCTTGGTGCATTCAAAATGAAATATTTCATCAATTCTCATTGGAATATTAAGACATGAGAGACACTGGTCGTCCAATCATATTTTATTTCATCTAACTGCCTCTTTGTCAGACATGTCAGAATCACTATAGATAATGCAATATTTACATTGTTTTGTACATTATATTTATAGGATACGATCAAATTTCAGACATATTTAAAAGCTCCTTCTGAAAAACCTTTTGACCAATTGCTTTTGTTTTCACATTTGACAGTAACAGTGGTTCTTAATAGCAACCAACAGAAATTAACTAGAAATTATTAGCCCATGAAATGGAATCAGTCAGTGGAGATCAGACACCATTTATTCAGAAATAGTTCTTTTGTATTACACGTTTAAGATGCGTTTTATTGAGCCAATAAAATCATGATTAAATTCAATTTCCATTGATCTTATATAACTAAGATGCATTTCGTAGTCCAGTTATGGTCACAGGAAAAATGATACAAGTTCATCACTCACTGCCAAAAGCTTCAGAGACTTCAGGGACGATATCTGCTCTTTGTGTCTGCTAGTGAGTATACAAACATTATTATTATTATTATTATTATTATTATTATATGGGTATTTATATAGCGCACATATCCAACCACTCGTGGTTGCTCAAGGCGCTTACAATTTTCCCCTGGTCAATGGCATTCTTTCACCGTCCAATCATTTTTCCAATTCAACTCCCTGGGGAGTATTCAACCGGCATCCATATGTGGCGCTCAGGTTAGGGACCATTCTATGCCTCACAGGGACACTGATCATGCTAAAAAAGTATAATTAATTGATTAAATCTATAAATATTTCAAAGAGGTCACAATTTATTATAAAGGTACAATACAGAATGAACTATTATTCTGGTTAAATCTTGTATTTGTAGGTTGAATAGATAGTCTGATAGACTGAATGGCATATAATCAGCATCGTTAACAGATCATAAAGAGATAAGAGACAAGTGAGCCGGGAATATACACTGATTGATTTGTTAACCAGATTTACTACAGATTCGAGACTGATGAATATTTCAGTGTGATTGTGAGAAAAGATACAGGAGGTTCTGAGAAAACGGACTGAGGTCATTACTATCATGGCAGAGATCATGGCATGGAAAGAAAAAAACACAGGAGATTTTTATAAAAGTGAAACACATTACAAAAGTCTATTTCAAATACATAGATTAATTAGCCAAAATTTGTTTCGATTATTTCAATAAGGTTCTAAATGTAATTGTTTAATGTTCACAAGGTGTTGATAGCAATGGCAACAAATATGAACAATAGTTTTCTTGAATGAAAAGAAATAGCACATGAACTTGTATTTAGGAAGTCTGTGGCATATTTGTTGTATTCGAAACAGTCTGAAATTGTATACAAAACTTAATAACTTTATTACTGATCAGCAGAATTGTTAAATACATTAAGACACTATCCTAATCTGTAATTTGTAAGCGCTTTGAGCATGCACTTGGTGTATGGATTTAGCGCTATATAAGTACCCATTATTATAAAATGATTTGAAGAATAGGTATCCCGATGAGCTTTAAAACCAATAACTCTTTTTGGGAATTGAAACAGAGAGTGATAACATGGATACTGTAATTGCTTAATGTCCACCCTACAGTTTTGAATATTAATATCGAAGTAGAGAAAGTTACTGATAACATATACACAAACAGACAGGAGCCTGTTATTATCAGAAGATAAAGTAAAACTTTTACTTTCTGAATCTTGGATCTGAAAATGAGATTAAATAAATACCAGAACTTTTTAAAATCCCAGGTAAACAAAATTGGAAGCATTTGAACAATGTTGATTTTAAGAAATGACATATTAATATATAACGTTTAAAGGAAAACCTATCCCATTGGCTGACAACGATATAAGTAGTTAATTGGCACAAAGTGAGAGGAGGAGAGAAGAACTTTCTTTCAAGGACGAACTTTATTGTTGATGCCAAATGAAACTGTCCTCGCAGTGTGTAGGAGAACACTCCACAACAGTTCAAAGTCAAATTTAGGGAACAAATGACAAAACATTTAATTTAATAATAAAATTCATTTCAATCAATAATTGAAGCAAGGAAGTTAAACTTACATAGTTTTTGTCAAAATGTTTCTTGAATGTCTTTGGTGAGAAAAGACACAGAAGCTTCTGAAGGCTTGTTGAAATACAAATCAAATGAAAAGTTTTTCATGCCGTATGAAATGAATACACCCTCAGAGTATGTACTTTTTTAACACTTTAGAATAAGGATGTTACTCAATAAACTGTATTTACTTAATTGGCCCAATACCGTAATTAAAACCACAACATACATTGATTCATAAAGGTAGCTGAATTATAGAATTAGCGCTTCTACAAACAAATTATTAATAAACTCACTCCTTTAAGAAGACTGTTCTGATATATCCATCAATGGTTAAATAACGCACATAATTTCGTACCTTGAATAGACAAATAAGATTTTTATTATTATCACATTAAACTAACAGGGTATTGGTTTGACAACGTTATAACACTGAAACTCTATGTCAAATAGATTAGTGAATCATTTTCAATCAATAAGTATCAACTGGTAAACAGCACTGCAAATCACTTCAGATGAACACAATATTTTTATTTGATTTTACAGGACTGTTGACAACAATCGTTAAAAGCATTGCAAATAATTATGAAATGGAAGAGTGTTACGAAAGCCATCCTTGTTTTTGAAAAGAATATTGACTGAATTGCTGCTTTCCTTTCAGTAAATGAATTTGCAGCGGGTGAATAACTGCAAACTCAATCTGATTTACTTACATCAATTATTCATCGACAAATCCTACAATAACAAGTTCTTCTGAAGACGTATTACTGACAAGCAAGTGTTAACCATAATTATTATCTAAAGCCAAAAGCTATCCCTAGTGATATAAACAGATAAATACCTTTTTATTACTCCTTTTTTCTCATCATAAATTATTAAAGCAATGTCAGAAAGGCAATTCACTATACCATGACTTAAGATGACAGAATGGCCCACAGAAATGTAAACTGAAACTTATTATTATTTACAGATCTGTCTGAGGAATAAATTTTAATCTGAAAAGAGTAATAATTTAACTCATCAGGGCGACGGATTGAAGTGATCAAAGCCCCAAAAAAGTCTCAGTTAATTTGCAGCTGTTAACGGGTTGAAACCAGCTCTTATTTGGCGAGAGCGAATTTCCTTATTGATTTAAACAGTATTTAGGTTTGAAATACATTGGTCTTAATTATGTTTAAGGTAAGCATTCAATAGTTTATTCTAGTTAAATTTACACCTTCAAGAGAAACGATAATGATTTTAAACATCCTTCTTCATGCCATGTTAGGGGAACGTGATGATAATATTCCAGGAGAGAGTGAATTGATGTTTAATGATATTACAGAGAACGGGAACATACCATCGAGGTAACATGAACAGCAACAGACAACCTAATATATGATTGATTACTGCAGCTTCTTGAAATACAATTGAAATGATACAACAATGTTTTAAGTGTGACTCATTGTTTTCGAAAATGTTACTACATTTTGATAATGTAGTAGAAAAGTAATAGTTCCTTCATGTTGTCATCACACTAGGTGTGGGAAATCGTTATTTAATGGAATGCTGCCACACAACACTTTCATATTATTGCTGTATGAAGGGCTGCTTTTTCTTCGGTGAAGTAATCTGGAGCTGACGTGGATCTTTCAGGCTAATTTGCTTTTATAACATCAAATATTCATTGTGTAAATCCTGCAATAACATCCGTCTCTTTTTTTAGCAATAACATGGGACAACAGTTATCATTATTAGCACAAATTAAACTAGCTGAACTTTTATTACATTATTATTCTTCCAGTTGTCTTCCTTCTGAAAGTATCAAAGTAAAATCCATTTTGTTCTTTTAATTTGTAATGAAGTTAATCAGTTGTATTAAAACCGTACATACCCGCAATGACCATCGAACAAACAGAGAAACGTAACTCCAAGTAAGGAAACAAGTAACTTACTGTCTCTCCCCCATTCTGTAATATATGTTAATAAGACATTATGGCAATTCATGGCGTGTATTTCAACATTAATAATATAATTATGTCTTCACTGTAAACATGAAGACCATATGTACATGTATCTAAATCCTGGCAGTTCTTTAATAATACATTGATTATGAACTAAACATTCTTCCTTAATCAACATTTTTAGCATTTATACTCATTAATCAATTGGGTTTTTGAAACTTTCTCTCGTAAGAAGAACAAACACAAATACAATAATAAATTTATATAATGAAGTCACTCTTCACTTCTACATAATGTTTTCTCTATTCAAGTAGTCACTGCTCCAGAGCATATACTAGTTTACCAGGGACGAGATGGGCTCTTTATATCTACCAGCTCGTACCAAACAGAATCGATTCAGCCCGACAAGGGGGTTTCATATTGCTTACCCATTGAATTCAGGAACCAGTTCTATTCTATTCAGCTCTCTGACATAACAGATAAGCACATAAATAATGCTAAGATATACCAAGAGGCTTGTTTTATATTGCGTTCTACCTTCGATTCAAGACTCAAGAAATTTTCTCTTTATTCTGATTGATAAGAGATTACCACTTTGATCACGACAGGAACTAACCGAAAATCTACCAGGTCTTAAACATTTACCATGTTCATAGTTCATCAACAAAATAATGGACCTTAAATACACTTACAATAGGAAGTCGATTGCTACAGATATTTGTCCATAATTAACCTTTACTGACTGACTGTACATTGTTCATTTTCAATCAATTTCAACTGGTTGTCATTACAAATTTGATATAACAGTTGATATATTTAACTATAAGAGCATTCATTACTTATGTCCCCTTTAATGAACATGGGGTCAAAATGCATTTACATAATGTGATACTGGAATTGGATAAAATCGGAGTTTCAGGCACAAATACAACTTCTCTCAATACACTTGAAAGCATTTAATTAGCAAGTTTACCAGGCTCGGACAGATGACAGACAGATAGATGAAGAAAAAGGTACATGTGAGGATTCTACCATTTGTTAATCAAATTCAAAAGCAGATTCGGCAGTGAAAAAAATGCAGAGGGATTTGGATAGGAGAAAAGATAAAGTGTGAAACCTGCAGTTTATAGATCTAAATAACCCCTTCAGGCTAGATAATAAGATAACATATGTAGACAGTGTATTTCCCATCTTGATATTCTTATTAATGATGTATTTTGATGGATAGTTACCTGTTAAACCCATTCACCAAATGACCAAAGGGAGCAAACAACTATTGAACTGTTACCTCCGTTGAACCTCCAGGTTGACTTTAATAGAGTTCATTGTGAATGATTGTTACATGTATTGAGATCTTTATTTTTCTTAACTCCCTTTCATTGTTCAATGTGTCAAACAAATTACTTCATTTTTTTTCAAACTAATGCCATTTTAATAATAAAAATGGTTTTGTCTACTTGATGAATTTAAAGCGGACATCCAAAAGAAACCTTCTTGAAAGAAAATCAGGAAATTCTGAATTTCCACTTGATTGACGTAAATAATTGTATCATTATTACACAAGTAGCTTTGATCAACTAACTTCTTAATTGAATATATAATTAAAGTTCCTTGAAAGTAATACTAAAGTGTTTCTGATACCGAAAATGGCAAATTCGTCCATGAAACTATATGTTTATGTTAATGTAGTGACGGTTAGTTAAAATGAATAAAATACTTGTATCAATCATTAACATTTACTTCCTCTTTTAGCTTTTATAAAATTATACACATTTGTTCATGAAAATATTCAAAACAGGTCTGTTATTATCAGTATTAAACAACATCAAATTCAAAATGGTATCTTAAATATAATGATCAATGAAAAAGAGTTCTTTTTTTTTGTGTCTCGTCTCAAGCTCTTTTATGTTCAGCCCAGACCATAAAGGCACTAGAGAATGGTGCTAATTTTACACAAAATATTCATATCTAGATCTTTGAGAGATCACGTCTCTGTCTGAGAAAAGCCCTCGTGGTTTTGAGTCCCATCACTCAGGATCTGCTTATTTCAGATATGCATGAGTATCAGGAGCGGCTGAATACTGAAATTCAAAAGAGGATGCTTTTTTCCAAAAGTATGACATAAGCAGATTATCCATACAACGTTTAACACAATTCTGTACTGCACAAATAGAACATACAACGGATAGGCACCAGCATTCTACAGCTAAGCGAGTCGGTAAAGTAATATATTTTGACTCTCAAGATTACTATGTCAAATTTAATTATCACGCAAAGATTGAATGAATATTTGAATCATATCATAACAAACAATTATTTCAAACCGTAATACGAACAAGCCCTTGGTACCACCCAGAAATGATTTAAACCCATAATTACCTCACTCAATGTGGATCCAAGTGTCAACATTCACACTTGAAAGTGTTGAAAAATGTTGAATTGTTCCCAAATATTAAACTAATAAAAATTTAAGTATCTTCCTAGTAAAACGAAATCCAAAATAATAGATATTGACATGTAAAGTGTGAAAACTACTCGCGACCTCCTAAAGGAATCGATTCACATAGCTCAACTTACATATGTATGGACCATAAAGACTTCATTCCTTGCAATCAAAACCTTAAGCTTTATAGCTGTACAATTGATTGAAAAAACAAGCAAACATCCACGTATTTTGTGGGCAGTAGGTTTCTCAATAACAACATGATTTAATTTGTGTAAGAAAACCCATCACATTAAAAATGAAAAAAATCTATAAAGCAATATAACATTACTTATTTCATTGATTACATCTTACAAAAATATTGTATTATGCCTCCTACACAACTCAAAACATTCACAAACGATTACACAGTTTGTTTTAACTTAATGAAACCTGTTGAAAAAATATTTCAATCTCCATCGACGACAAATTCTCATTGTATAAAAAAACTCAACCATTGAATCTCTTTAAGAATTGTTCTTAAGATATTGTTGTTACGTCTATAAGCTAAGAATGACTAATGAATTGTTTAGGAATGTAACAAGAATTTGTTAGATAATGAAAGCTGAATGAAACATGAACTTGTTTGACATAAGAATAGATACACGCATAAATAGCATCTTAAAGACAATAAACATGTCATCCCTTTATAATCATACATGTATGGTAAATTTGATTTTGCTGTGATGTTGTTCAGATCGAGATCCATCAAGATCTTTATCATCCTGTCAATGATCTATTCAGAACCATGGATAAACCTGAAAAAATCATTAGTACACACGTTGGTTTGTTTGTACATTAAATGATCATATGTCATACCTGTAATTATATGTGAAGGTCAACGCTCTATATTTTATCATAAACAGTATCTGCATGAGAATCATTTATTCATTTCTTAAATAGAGAGTTACACAGTTCTATGTCATTTATAAGATCACTGTATGAAAGAAAGAAAACGATATCTACAATGTGCATATTTTGATTATAATGTTCCAATATGGGAAGGCCTTTCAATTCTTATAAATACACACTAATCAGGGTCATGAACGGTATTAGTATTTCTGGCTTACAAACACACAAGGGACTAAGGTCACCAGCAGACGATAATTAGCACCTGAATGTATCTACTAGATTTGGTTGATAACCCTAACTTAAGTAACAAGATCCGGAACTTAAATATATATTTAGATTAGAGTATCTGACTGTATTCAATAAAGGGATGTCTAGAGACCAGAGCGATGAGAAGCAATGACATCAACCAATAAGGAGAAATGCAAAGTCAGCCACGGTAAGTAAAAATGGTTTAATCATCTAAAAATGAGATAGACTGAATGAATGTATTTTTCTTCACATAAATGTACCAGGCAATTCAGTTTCAGATGAGAGATCTAGTAAACTTTCTTTGAAGTGAAAGAACAAATCAATAGTGTCAGTCAAATCATCAGTTATCAGAGACACACGGAACAAACAGAACCAGACAACAAGCACTTGATCTGACATCAACTGGTCTTGAATTAATCTACATCTAGCTTAACCTAGATATATTGGATGAGTCAATCCTGTTGGATGTGATGATTATGGTGAATGGAGATAACCAGATGATTTTAACAGATATGATTTAAACGCAATGTCCATTAGAAACAGATGAAACTACACCCGTAGGAAAAACGTACAAACCAATGCAATTAAATTTGAGATTACTTTTTTGGTAGACTCCCTTTGAAGTGAACTATCGCATCTATCCTCTTAATCAAGTCCTTGCTACTCTTTCACATGAAAGAAACTGGTTTATACAATCGGACAGTACTTCGTCTCAATGCCTCTACCATAGAGTTAAAAAAAAAATACAGGTCCTCTTTCTTGCACAATGTCCATATGCTTACACTAGTCCTCGGAGCAGGAAGCAGCTAAATCTAGAATATTTTGGAAAGTTTAAATGAAATTATTGGTTCATATATAAAATATACACAAATCGAATTTAATGGAGCATGCAATGTGTCTGCTGTTATGGTACATTTAATGATTTCAAAATACGTCTTGCTTCAGAAGAAAACCTCATGCCATATCCGTATAAATGGCACACTTTGCAATACTCAGAAATGAAATATAGGAATGAAAGCAGAGTACTTGCCATAGTTGTTGAGCTACAAGAACAAAATGTCGAAACTCTGTGCATAAACATTACGTCACACAGTTGATTCATCAAGAATGTGTATGAAACATGGTAATAGATATCAAAATCAGCAAAATAACATTTTTGACATTTAAAGGAAAGGCTGAGAGAGAGAGACCTTAGTGACCGACGAAAGATGGGATCACATATCAGATGCTGCTCATAGATATACCACAAGCAAGACGAGCTGCTCTTCACATCCAACAGTTCTGACACACAGACCGATTTTGTCCGACATGGGATTCTATGGGGTCCAGGACCATTGCTTTTCTCCTGTATAACAAAATAGATGATTACGTTGGTCATGCTTAGTACGCCATTTCATACTAAAATTGCTCGTAGGATGTAAGTAAAACCAATTAACATAGCCTAGACACAGACCAAACAACATCATATCTAGATCGGGCTCAAGGTATATATACATTATCCGGTATATCTTATATGAACATTCATAAAGAGCTTTATGCATATTCAATGGATAAGCTGACAAGCTTGTAATAAGTGTTGTGAGCAGTAATGAGCAGACCAGCGAGAGATAAGAGACAGATGAGTTTGAGATCTGTGTGAGGCTTCAGTTCCAGGAAGATTTGGTTTGAGAAGATTTCATATGCATTAATAGTTCAGCATGATTACGATAAAGACAAAATTAAACTAAAAACTGAGGAAATGGGATTTAGCTTATTCATTTCAATCATTGCACAGGGCATCGTGTGTAGAATAATGAAAGATATGCTTACAATGTGAAACATAATAACAATCAACCTGTCACTATCTTTCACTATTTTATGATGAAATCCTAAAAAACAGTTGTTTGAAAGGCATTTTAGGAGTTTGAAAAAACGACAAGGAGTTTATGGATAATAAAGTAATAATGGATAATAAGTATATCAGCTTGCTGTGGTTTTGCAACATCCAACAAGGTATAAGGAGCTTTTCATCATACTTATATTGCTTAAAACATTACAAACTTTTTTTTCCAAAAGGCATGCTTAGCATTCAAAAGCACAAAAGAACACTGAACAGTATTTAGATATTGATGTGCTATGAAAATGTTAAGAATACTGTGAATACTGACATTTCAATGATTTTAGTTTATACTTTCAGATGGGCTGCATGACATATTTCATTAACTTGATCTCCAAACACTTTGTGTGTGTGGACTTGAATGTCAAAATAATAAGAAAAAGGAGATTTTTCTATTTATTAACTGCAGATAGTTTGGAGGAGGACGTGTGCTTAGACACTATTTCCTGCATCGTGGAGGAACATCTGATCGTAGACATGCACAACGGAAGTGTCTGTCTGGCGTGTTCTTACTCGATCTTATTGTAATGTTTATACACACAATTTTTGGATAACTTGATTAAAACGTTTGTAGGCAACTTACTTACATTACTTTCCAGTGACACAGTATACAAATAATCAAATGATCAATGACATTGAGAATTTTTCAAAAATTACAATGACATTCTTGTTTTTATTTTTGTACCCACATATGCTTGCACATAAAAAATGGCTCATCCACACGACTTTATAATATTTGCCGAAGATTATATCAACATTTTTTCATAGATTGCTTTCAATGTGTATATTTTCTATTTTGTGATTAAGATATCTTTTTACATTTTCGTCTAACATGAAGTAAGTGTTTAATATCTTCTTGATAATCCTTTAAAAAATAATAATTAAATATATTGCGTATTTTTCTTTTTTATAAAAGAATATAATTCTTAACACGGTTGGTGAAATTGTAAAATTGTTTTTAAAATTGATTACATAGTCAACCTTGATCCTGCACTTACATCGTATCTATTGAAATGTTCTGCACTTCATGGTTGTTCTTTGAATAAAATAGGGTCTCTTTTGCAGTGAGATGTTTTTCTGTTTGAATCTGATTTACATTTGTGCAGCCCTTAAACGTTTCATAAACAAGACATGATATAGTAATTTGATGATCAATAAGATCTGAACACATAACTCCTCTGCAATATAACATGTCTTAATCCCTCAAATTTCACAACGAAATGGACCGATTTGTAAAATTGGTTGCACAGTACCTGAATGTTCATGTCGACTTTATTTATTTTTTTCCCGATAAAATAAAACCACTATGGTTAAAGATACTATAGAATATTAACATGATGATGATGGATATTTCTTGTGCGCCAGTGTCCACCAATTAGTGCATGCTCATGGTGCATTTATCACATATTGACGTTCTTTGTAAAACTTACATTAAATTGTACAAAAAAGTATCGGATAAATCGTTCAAGTGTTGTTAAAACACAATACACAGTGAATAACATATGTTGATTTAACACTAACGATAAATTCAATTAATATAATTAATATATGCTTCTTTGGATCAGATTATGAGGTTTTTTACATACTTATAGTTATTTAACTGTAGACTTGATATATTATCAAAACAGTTTATTAGTAACAAACATATCGAAACTGTTGTCTAGTGTAAGTTCAAGCACCCTTATGAATTGAAGTTGTCAGATATAATATAATTGTTTTTTTTTTAAGATTAATAAGATTATTACCCTTATTTGACCGTACAGAGGATCGTTTTATTCAGAAATAAGTTTTTATTCAGAAATAACATATGAGAATTTAGTGCATTCAATGTACCAACTAAAGACAGGATGAGGCAATGCGAGAAAACAAACCTGTTTGACTGATGTCTTTAAACAAATATTTGGTTTAGCTAAACCATTGATCTTCCCAGCAATTATATTGAGTCAAATAACTGCTGACAAAAATAACCTTTCAGCAATGCAGTCAAATCGCGAAGGGTGTTTAGTTTGAATTATCTGTAGCGTTCGAACATTCATGAGCATAATATTGTTAGTCCTACTACTATACGAATTAGCCAATTTATTATTTGTTGAAAATCCCATTATATTGGAAAGAAATACTAGGTTGACAAGATTCACAAGTTAAAGAGATAACAGCAGGCCCCAAAGCGGTCAAACATGACCTGAACATTTACCTCTGGACAACAAAAGAAAATAATTGAGTAGTTAAATCCATTTGAACGTAATCGGATGAATATTTTATAATAACATTCACATGATGTTATAATTGTAGAGACAGATCAGGGAACTGTTTTAACAATCTAAACTCTTCAAATCCAACAGGTCTGACACAAAGATTGATTCTGTCCGACATGGGGTTCTACACTGACTGCTCAAGGGTCCAGTATCATTTCATTTCTACTGTATGACATAGTAGATAATCACCTGGGTCATGCTAAGTATGCCATTTCATATTTACAATTGCTTGTAGTATTTGAGTAAGGTTAGTTAACATAACTTGGATACAGACTGAACAGCATTATACCGATGACAAACCTGATCGAGTTCAAGGTATCAATACATTTCCCAACATACCTTATATGAACAACCATAAGGAGCTTTGAACATGTTCAATAGATAAGCTGATAAGCCTGTAAGTAACATAGTGAAGAGATCAGGACGAGATTAGAGAGTGATCAGCCTGACATAAGTGTGAGGCTTCAGTTCTAGATTGATTTGGTTTGAGCAGATTCCATACAGATTAATATTTCAGCGAGATAAAGATAAACTGATATCTAAGCTAGGTAATTACAATTATTGCTCAGACCATGACTTGTAGCAAGATCAAGTAAAATATGTCTACTCAATATAAAATATAATACCTATCAACTTGTAACTATATATCCTATACTATTTGACATATATGTGTATTTAGGGTATGAATGATACTCTTAACAAATACATTTTCTAGCTGAAACTTTCACTCATGACAAACACCATCACTTTATAAAAATAACCGTTAGCTGTGTGTTCATGTAGTAGCATACACATATAGAGTTTTGCTTGTATATTGAAACATAACCTTAATGCTAGAATCTTATATTGACTGTTTAGGATAATTGATGTCAGCTTCACTCCCCTAAGCATAATCTGTCAACTTGGAAAGTTCTTTCAAAGGATGAATTTTTCACAATGCCTTTGGTTTTGAAGGACAACTTGCGTCAATCACAAGAAACTTAACACTTTAAGGATATGACCAGATGATAGGAAGTAACATGATCAAAGTAATTATCGTGTCTGTTCAAATCTTTTAACATTAACGTTATTTGTAAACTTCAATTTAAACGGACATCATTTATTGCATTGTATCGGATGTCTAATCGGATGGTGTAATGTCCTGGCATCATCCTTTATGAACGGAGAATGTCAAAATAATGGCCTTTAGGTTATTAAAAGCAATAGAAGAACCGTTGAGAAACGTTCATAAGACTAGCCTTTTACAGCTAAAATTTTTCTGCAAGTCGCATTATTCTTACATAGACTGATAAATGATTTTAGCGAAAATGGACATAGATTTCTATTAACTAGTCATATGCTTATGAATATTTCCTGTTTCTGTTATTCGAAAATAGTTCATCCGATATAGCTTAAGGGCATCAATTAACCAAACGATTGTTATTTCATGGGTTGTATGTTTTCCAAACTGCATATTGTTACAATAGATAGGTTTTTTTGATATTTTTGGAAGAACAAGGTGTTGGTAATGAGGAACAGCTTTATTTAGAGTTGCATAAATATTTTTTGTCTGAATATACATTCCTGAAATATATATCAGTTTTCAATCCGAAGGTGAAATAAAATTAGTTACGTATTAACACTTTCTTTGATATTGGATGTATTATTTATCCTCTCAAACAAGCATACAATTTCGAAACATGTAGAACACAATAAAGGAATCGTTATGGATACAACCCTTGAGGTAACATATACAAACACTTGTGATTGTATTTTGGATTATGTTTTTGAAGAATACCTTTGATGTGAAATATCTCAGAACTGTCAACCAATTTATTGATCCCGAGCGAAATTGAATGTTTAAATGGCCAAACAGGGATGACGACATTTGGGTTACTATGAATGGTATCCTCTGCACAATTGATGTTCCTGTACCTAGTGGCAAATCACAGAGATAAGCGAGGTAAATTATTTCCTTCATATCCGTGTTGAGAGGAGAAATGTTCCAATGTAATGAAATGACAGAAGAGCGTTACTTATATTTCTTATGGCTAGTTCCAAGTGTCATACATTTGTTAATTGTTGTTGTTATTCAGCTAGATATGTTGTGAGTTAATAAGTTGTTCATCAGAAAGCTTGAAGGCATGGTTGTTGTGAACAAATTTGTAACACGGATGAAATGTACGTTTCATGAACAATTCTTGTCAAAGATAAATTTAAGCTTTCTTTAAGATTCAAGCTGACAGAGAAGCACTATGTTGATTTAATTGGATCGTCATTAATAAGTTGTGTTGACCAAATCTTCATTTAAGATGTATAAGTTTTTGCTTTAAAGGGGCAGTAGCACGTTTTTTTCAATTTTTCATTGATAACTATAAGTTAATGCTAAATGTATTACTTTGGTAGTATCATAAATCTCATAACACAAACCAATCATCCGTAGTCAGAGAACAAAGTATGAGGATTCACATAAAATCCATTGGCAGCCATTTTTGTGTGAACACCTTTAATTCATTTTGTGTAAGAAAAGAAATCGCATGGCTTAAATTTACATTGTATATTTTATTTATTACTGCTCCATTTAGTTTTTATACATTGTCTAAAGATTGGAACCATTTATTTTCATTTTCCTGACATCACCTTATATTCCCCCTAAAAACGTGCTACTGCCCCTTTAAAGGACGTTATAATTAACAGCCAATTGAAAAATGAAAGTTACAATATTATTGATGAACAGGGTTGACTTTTGACCATTGTCATCAAGCAGAGTATATGCTTGTCTACTTTCTTTGCAAGGAATTTCGTTTGATTGAACATGTTTGAGAATAGAAATGAAATATGTGGCAATAAAAACATATTTTCAGTTGATATTGGTCCTTTTAATATAAAAATATGTTTTCGGAAATACTATTTTTGTGTTTGTTTGCACTTTTGAAAGCACACATTATACGCACACAAAATATGAACTATTCTGTTCTTCATGGTACTATAATTAACTATTGTGTGACATTTAATGACTTTTATTTTTCAAAGGCTTCATTTGCAATTATTGAAAATGAGCGATTGTCCTCAATAAAACAACATGATATCTTGAACTGGCATATAGTACATATATGTGAGAACGGTCAGGATCATGAACATCGAATGTGTTTCTGGTTTGTTAATGGTTTTGGTCACACTTTTATATATAAGCATGTACTCCGAATGTTGGATTTAATTGTCATCGTGTTAGGAATCACAATGGGGAATGTTCTGCTAACAATTTAAGGACATGTTAGAAATTCCGTTTACCATACTGATTTCTGTCCCTTTTGATAAAACTCATATCTGGCAATTTCCAAACAATTCCTTTGTAGCAAGCGTTATAGTAAAAATACTAACATATATTTTGTTACGGTAAGCACAACTACTTCAAGACATTGCAGAATGGAATATGAGATAAATTGCCCTTGATAACTGCTATTGTCGATGACACAAAGTAGCAACATTTAAAGTTTAAACGGAAGGTTGTCACAGAACAGGACATTTCATTGCAGTGCATGCTAAATGAAATGTAGCTTCCAATCTAGGAAACAATCTGCTGCTGCGGCTGCATAACTTGACGTATTCATGTATATTAAATTTACTCGTATAAATCCTACAATAACATTCTTTCATTGATTCCCAAGTGGTAAAATATACATTATGAGTATAAACTAACAACAAAAGTACTAGGAAACCGGTGCTTTTTAAAAAAATCATGAACTATTTCAATGCTATTTTTCCTGTAGCCAACATGCAATTAATGATAATGACACCTTTCTTTAGAACAACCACACTCATTAATGTCAGAAGATTTTATATAATAAATATTTAGATTTTTAAAACAATGATTTTCACAATAGTGAAGAAAGAGCTTGTCATCCAGGAATCATGCTGTTCCTATCTATACAACTTCCAATGCCCTTCACACAATTCATGTTCTATTCAAGCATTTAAAACATATAATTCACATTGACATGATAGATTTATAAAAATAGAGCCATTGGCTCTGTAGCTCATCAGGCTTCATCATCAACTATGATGTAGAGTGTGGCCAATGTGATTCCCCCTTTGTAGAGGCCACAGGGCCACCAATCATAAAATTAAGAACAAATTGAAAAGTTACCATTCATGACCAAAAAGTTACCAGTCCTGACCAAAAAGTAACCAGTCCTGGCAAAAAGTAGCGAGTTCAAGGACAGGCTGACGGGCAATATTTTAAACACTGTATATAAGCGACAAGTTTCAGTTTTCCAGGCCTTATACTTCAGGAGAAAATGAAAATGGTTTTGAAGGACGTTCCTGTTGCCTTTATTATTATTATAAAGCTACAATTCATCATCCTCACTAGTCAAGGAGTCTGTACACAAAGTTTCAGCTTTCTAGGCCTCATGGTTCTGGAGAAGAAGATGAACATAGGTTTTTTTAGGGCGTGTCATATGTGGCCCTTATTAGGGGTCACAGGGCCACCAAAGCTACACTTTATAATCTTCACTAGTCAAGGAGTCTGTACACAAAGTTTCAGCTTTCTAGGCCTCATGGTTCTGGAGAAGATGAAAATAGGTTTTTAGGGCGCGGCCCCTGTGGCCCTTATTAGGGGTCACAGGGCGCCCAAAGCTACAATTTATACTCCTCACTAGCCAAGGAGTCTGTACACAACGTTTCAGCTTTCTAGGCCTTATTGTTCTTGAGAAGATGAAAATAGGTTTTTAGGGCGTGGCATATGTGGCCCTTATTGTGTAACAAAAAATAATAACATCGTCAGTGAAGATGAATAATTAGGCGAAATATAAGGTTGAATGTGTAGATATTACATAGGGGCTTGTCAATCTGTAGAGGTTTCTACGTAGTTGTTTAAAATAAGCTTTTATATCTACACATGTAGAAAGTTCTACTTTGAATTTTGAATTACCTTTATTTAAATCTGACACTTGATACTTGAAACTATGAGATCAGGAGCCGTATTTATAACGATTCTTAGAATTTTCTAAGAAAAACTCTTAGAATTCCTAAATTCACACTTAGCTAAAAGTAAGACCTAGGAGTTCATTTATAAACATTCTATGAGTGACTTTTAGCTTAGAGTAAATTTTAACTCTTAACATAGTGCTGTTACTAAGGAAGATCAAACATGGTTCATCACATGACTGCCATGTGACTTAAAAGTATGGCACATGAACTATTAGATCTAAATCCTTTCATGCAAACTTAATTCTATTTCTTTTGGAATACAAGTGAATATCATTGTGACTTTTAAATTATGAAAACATCATTTTTCTAAGTATAAAATATTCAATCCCATTATGAACAGATAAAACACATTTAAAACATAAATATTAAAAAGATGATAATGCCTATGCTTTTTTATAACTTGTCATTTGAATAAGAAAAGAATTCTCTTTAACATTTCTTAATCTCTTATTTTAATTTTATTGATTTTTAAAAATTAATTAATGTGGTCTTAAATAATAAGATTTTAGATATTGCACTTATTTATAAGAAAAGCACTATGAATTTATGTAACTAAATTATATTCTATAAATAATTGAAATTGGAAAAAGATATCACAGTAATAGATTAAATAAATAATGAAAATATACAAAATAAGCTAAATATATATTATGGCATGGCATGGCAAATCAAAATCAAATTCCATTTAATATTAGAGTAATGTTTTGGAGTTTACTGGAATGCCAACAAGGGAAACAACTCTCCTCTGTTGACGTCGAGTGTTTAGTAATAAGACACACAGACACTTCTGTTTAGTAGCATTATATCCGTCTGCAAATACGTCTTGCCTCGGTAATTTTGATACCTACTGGTATACATTATGTTTCCTGCATGAAGAGGATGCTGTGATAGTAAAGCTTGTTCTGTCCAAGGTGAGATATATGATAAGGTGACCTTTATGTCAACCCAAATGAATTTGCTAGTCATGCATTTCCTTAAAACTACATTTTATGTTTTGAATTCCAGATTGCCAATATCCACATTTTTGTGATGCGTTTGCAACAAACTAAGTACGTAAGCTTGAGGTGCCATCTTTTCATGTTTTATTGATTTTGGTTAAATAAAACTCTTTAACACATAGCATAAACATAAACTGATTTTGAACAAGCTATTTTAGTTGTGATTTTTATGGTGTGTTTTCATCATGGAGTACCCAAAAAAATCCTTATAATGCCAAATAATACCGATTAATCTGCAAATTATGCTGGCAACGGGCATTGCACAATAATGCAAGATCCATTTCAAAACATTTTTTTATGAAAATGCACTTAAATATTGCCATTTACCTGTAAAAACATTCCAGCTGAGACTGGGATCACATCACTTAGACGGCCATTTTGGCGAGTCATGAAAATTCTTAACTCCTGATGAGTGCTATTGAGGACTCCTAACTTTGACCCTAGTTGCGAGTTCTTAGACCTATTTTTTTTCATAAATACCACTTAAGAAAAATCGTAGACTTAAAGGGGCAGTAGCACGTTTTTTGATAATTTTATATTTCAAAGTTTTCACTGATAATTGCAAGGTAATGATAACTGTATTAATTTGACAGTGTCAAAAATCTCATTACACAAGCCAATCACCCATAGTCAGAGGACAAAGTATGAGGATTCATATAAAATCCATTGGCGGCCATTTGTGAACACCTTTAATTCATTTTGTGTGAGAAAAAGGAATCGCATGGCTAAACTTTACGTAATATATTTGAATTATTACTGCTTCATTTAGTTTAAATACATTTTCTTTCAACTAGAACCATTTATTTTAATTTTCCTGACATCACCTTATATTCCCCCGAAAAACGTGCTACTGCCCCTTTAAGAGTAATTCTTTGAAAATTCTTAGAATTTATTGCAGATATTATATAAGATATTTCAAATTCCCATGCATTTTTAATGTTACATCTACATAAATACTGTCTCCCATAAAATCATTTTCGGAAATGTATTTCATCATGGAAATAAACATCATTTTCTGTTTAGGGACATACGGTGTTGAACAGTCATATTCCTTTTAAATTATTATCATTATCCGAGTATATAACCAAGTTCTTGTTAGATGAAAGTCGGTTAAGTTGATTCTGAACCAAACTTAGATTTTCTTGCCTAATAATGCTTTGTTGGGTCATAATTCACTTTCCTTTGGACAAAGCGGGTTGAAATTGAAATAATGATTTTTAATTTAACTTCAAAGTGATTCTATCAGTAAGGTGTTTGTCCCAAGGTTTCACTTAGGGGCAATTTCCTCTTCGACATGTCCTCCCTTGAGTAAATGCCATCCAAATCATTTGATCATGACATCACTCCTGATGAGTCGATTGTAAGAGAACAGAATAACTATAAGAGTCCATATTTGACAACAGTTAATTTTCCAAACGTTTTCTTATCTGAAATTATCCGAAATACTGACTTTGTATCAATGTGATGATCAGATTTATAAACATCTTAAAACACATAAAATACTTATTTTACTGAGATGATTTTGATATTGCTATTGTTATCAAAGCAATATATTGAAAACTATGTTTTATAATAAAAAACACAATTCATAATTATTTCTACATATTTTTCCTTTCCCTTTTTCATAAGGCGTACATGCGCATACAGTATTATAAGCTGTATCTGATTCAATGTCATGAGGATAAACTTTGTAATACAACACCTATAAAATGAACCTGTGGTCACCTATGTAGAGTTAAGTCAGGATGATATGATGTGGATCATTGGAGGCATGTTCAATAGAGGATACTAAACGACCTTCCATTTAATACTATTTTTATTAAACGAGTTAATGATTTTGTATAAAACGAGCGAAAGCGAGTTTGATACCAAATCATTCACGAGATTAATCAAATAGTATTAAATGGAAGGAAGTTTAGTATTCTGTTCATTACTTGCCCAAAAAATCACGAAAAATTTCCGAAAATGTGCTGAAACTAACAGTTCCGCGACTCGGCACCAATTGTGACGAAGCGCTTACATTGTGACGTCACAACAGCTCACTTCTGTGACGTCATACTTGCATTGTGATATTACACTATGTTAATATTGCCGTATAAATATTACACTGCGGTATCTTACACGGGCGTGTAATAACTTAACTTTTCATATGCTCAGTAACGTTTTCCATCTATGAGAAGTGCTCCGTCACTGTACAGGACTGTACTTGGATAACAACTCAACATGGAAAACTAACAAATGTAACACAAAATAAGATATTCTATATGAAATATCGTTGTCATTATTCATTCATACAATAAGAATATCTTTTCTTTCAGAGATGATCATTCAATTATCGCTGGTTATGCAGAACATTTATGATTTTACTGCAAAGACAATCACACGTTTTATTGTCTTAATATGCATTTGAATCAATAAATGTGTTTTGCAATGAAGTTTTTTCACCAACTACTTCATTCGTTAATGTTTTCTGTTGTATTCATAGACATATTGCATTCATTATGGATCTACTTTCAAAGCTTAGAATCCAAAACTGTATCATAAATTAAACCAGAAATTTAGTACTTCTCAAACAAGTGAAGAAGCGAGCAAAGCTCACATACCCCCGCTCCCCACTTTGTTCAAAGAATTTCAAATAGTAAAACTGATTAATATTGGTTAAAGTATGAAAGTTGAGTATACAGTAAGTCATTGTGTAAGTCTTCTTTCAACTGAAACCCAAATACCGCATTCATTAATAGGTTTTACAAATAAAAGGATACATGTAGAGATAATGGTTGATCTTTGTTTCAAATTTGAGGTAGTTATCATGAATATTCTACGAGATGCACTGAGGACAAAGTTATTTTTGTTGAGTCACTTTGTAAGTTATATTTTCCAAAGAAACCACAGAGAAGAAAATCCATATATATCGTTTAACTCTCACAAGGCATATCCAGCAATCACGATTGACATATGTAGCAAATTTTGTGAAGCTGAGATGTATATTTCATGAAATATGTTCAGGACAAAGTAATTTATTATAAAATCACTGTTTTAGTCATGTTTCCAAAAATTAAAAAAATGTGATAGTCTAATCCTCAAATGGCACATCTAGTGATCATGGTTGATAAATGTATGAAGTTTGGTGAAGCTAGCATGAATAGTTTGGGATATATGCTCCGGACAAAAGACTTGGTCGAAGAGTCACTGTTTTAGTCATGTTTCCATGGAAACCGCAAAAAATAAAAATAATTTGTTGGTCTAACCCTCAAAAGGCACAACTAGGGATCATGATTGATAAGTGTATGAAGTTTGGTGAAGCTAGCATGAATAGTTTGGGAGATATGCTCCGGACAAAAGACTTGGTCGAAGAGTCACTGTTTTAGTCATGTTTCCATGGAAACCGCAAAAAATAAAAATAATTTGTTGGTCTAACCCTTAAAAGGCACAACTAGGGATCATGATTGATAAGTGTATGAAGTTTGGTGAAGCTAGCATGAATAGTTTGGGAGATATGCTCCGGACAAAGAATTTGGTCATAGAGTCACTGTTTTAGTCATGTTTCCATGGAAACCGCCAAAAATTAAAAGAATGTGATGGTCTAACCCTCAAAAGGCACAACTAGGGATCACGGTTGAAATCTGTATGAAGTTTGATGAAGCTAGCATGCATAGTTTTGGAGATATGCTCCGCACAAAACGACTTCCTCAAAGAGTCACTTTTTAGTCACGTTTCCATGGAAACCGCAAAAATGAAAATTCAGAAATAGTTCCAACCCTCGAAAGGCACAACTAGGGATCATGGTTGACATGTGTTTGAAGTTTGATGAGGCTAGCATGCATAGTTTTGGAGATCTGCTCCACACAAAGTTTTGGGAAGGACGGACGGACGGACGGACGGAAAGAATGAACGCTATATACCCCCGCTTACGCTGTAAGGCGGGGATATAACAACCATTCAAAATCAAAGTTGGGAAAGGAATGAAGGGTAAGGGGTCAAAATTTGGGTTGTTTGGAAGTCCGTTGAAATAACTTTTTTGCCATAATTTTGTTATAGTCATAAAATGTGCTACTTTAGTATCAGGTACGAGCAGGCCGAGTGTTATCACTTTTAAAACTGCAATGTGTAGCGAAAAATGTCAAACGTGAAATAACGTCGCCTGTTAGCATTTTCAACCTTCACAATTAATCTGCGTTGTAGCTTTCCCATTAATGGGTATTTGTGGGTAAAGTCTTACATGTCATGTTGACACGTCTTTGAGTCGTTCAAATGGTAACCAGCCTTGAGACCTGAACAATCGCAATAAAATCTTATTATCACACACCAATTCTGACGTTAAAGAATTGTCATGTGTTGATCTTAAGTAACCAAAGGCTATCAATTAAGCAGTAGGAAGACTCACTTAACACCTGTCCAAGTTCACATAGTGCACGATAACATAACATAACCCGCCGACCTTTGATGTTTGCTATCCTTGAGGTCACTACAAGACAACCTTGGCTGTGGTCTCACGTTAGATATCGGTGCTCTTGCAGTGAAAGAACAACTTTGTTTTTGCTTCAGGGTTGACCGCAATCCTCACAAGTTGTCAAGATCAAGTTGCCATTAGAAGTGAAGAAACACTATCGATCTTTGTAACAGATTGGTTTTTATCAATCTTGGCCATTTTAAGAGGGGATTGGCTTTGCCTGGTTTTAAGTTGTTTTTTCCACAAATGGGGTGATATACATTCATTATGAACAATTATAAAAAAAATTCGTCACGTGACTAAGCTCCAGCTTAAATGTCACGTGATTATGACACTTTTGCCATCTCTGCAATAATGCATGAATATTGCTCAACTAAAGGTTACAAACATAAAAGTTGGGTTTCAGCTATGTCATTGCCAACTTAGCTGAACAAATTAGATTATTTTCGTAATTTCAATTTTAAAAAGGTAAACTTTCCTTCAGACGTCAGTTTAGTTTTAAGACAAACTCAGAATGAAACCATGCAACTTTCCTCTAATTCTGTTATGACTTTTTAAATGTAAAGTAATTTCAGAGTTGAAATCATAAGTACTATACATGTTGAAATTTCATTGCAAAAATGCTGACTACAAATTGATTCACAATATGATTTATTTGGTCAGGATGAATTTTACTCTAGTGTCAAGGATTGCTTAATACATTTTGTTTATGTTTTTCATATATGTATAAGTGATGCTTCAGAACAACATGACATTCTTTTGAATTTGCCTTATTCACCTTATATGCACATTCACACAAATAGAGAAAATAATGTTCAGTAACCTTAACGGGAGAAAACTTCTATATATTATCAGTACAGTCTCCAATAAGATTTTACATTTGTGAAATATTCACTGATGTTATTGACAGATTGTTGTCACTTTACTGTGTTTCAGAAATGCTGTTCATCAAATGATCAGGCCTCTTTTTCATCACCGAGCATTGATTCAGTGCAAACATTGAGTTGCTATAATTACAGTATATGATTCCAAGGAGAGAATCTATCAATCTCGGACCTACGAAACGTTTCTGAGAATCTGTTTATATGTATATTGACCCTTAACATGAATGTAAAATATCAGATTTCCCGTCATCAACTTAGCAAACATGAAAGACACGTTGATTACTATTTGTATAGTCAAACTGAGAAGTCTGTCACTGTAGCCATGTAGGTCACTGAGTCCTGTTTATATGGTAGAAAGTATGTTTTCTCCTTCTATCTACCTACTATGCATCTTGTTCAGGATTAAAATAGGAAACAAAATTGCCCAGGGTGCTTCCAGACATACATTCCACTTCTGTTTGTAAGGGTTATTCCATTCATTGTATCTCAGATCTCTCACCTTATTTCTTCCTTTTCAAATCACTCTGAAAGTTTCATCACTATGGAATTTGCTTTCGACTTAGATCTACAAGTTTTTTTACTTTTCTGTCATTTTTCTCTGAAACTGTTATGCTAGCTGTCAGTGTCTTAAGAGAAGTTTTTGTTGTTCAGTTATATCACGGCTGTTAGTATTATTGCACGGAGAAAGCCCGCAACACAGTCGTGGTTATGCACTTCTGTGAAACCTGCGAGCATCGGCTCGAACCATTGGGGGTAATGCTCTGAAATTCAGTGACGATTTGCACCACAACCTGACTGCGTGTGGAACAGTTCTCTACTGCAGATAAATTGCCAAGCCCCCGGAGCAAGGACTAGAGGGAACACTCATTAAACATATGAAACCTGCTTGTTGGTATATCTTAGCATGACCCAAGTGCTTATCTGTTATGTCAGCGCACTCCTGGTTCCTGGTTTCTATAGAAGTAGGCAATAGGAAACCCCCTTGTCGGACTGAATCGATTCTGTTTGTCCGAGCTGGCAGATATAAAGAGCAAATCTCGTCCCTTGTGATCTATCTAGTGCTGTTGAAGAGTTTCTTTACTTGGCAGACTACTTAAATCGATCAGAGGAAGCACTGAGCACAATGTATGAATGAAGAGCAAATTAATAATATGGATTTACTATTTTAAATTGTACTTTAAACTCTCGTTAAGAATAACCAACTTATTAATTATGATGGATGCTAAGAATGTGAAGTCATATTGAATTTATGATTAGATAGATGTTCATAGTGAATAAACATGTCTATTAATTTGTATTGCAAATTAGGAACTAAACAATAACTAACTAATTTACTAATCACATCAGTCCAGTCCTCATGTCCCTCCACTGGCTCCCTGTTCCAGAACGGATAACCTTCAAACTTGCCTCCATCGTCCACTCCTGTATTTATGACAATAACTTTCCTGCCTACCTGAAAGATATCATCCCCACCTATTCCCCAAACCGCAGACTCCGCTCATCTAATGAAGGTCTCCTACAACAACAACTTTCCAAAACAGCAATGGGACAACGTGCTTTCTCAAGATCTGGACCCTCAGTATGGAACTCTCTCCCTCCTCAGATCCGCAACATCGAAACTAAAGACTCATTCAAGAAACTACTAAAAACATTCCTGTTCTCTAAAGTATATGTTTAATTGTGTATCTTTCAACGCAGTCTATTCTCTTAGTCTTTTCTAGCGCCAGTGAGCAACCTTCTGGATGGAAACTAGGCGCTTTATAAGTTAATTATTATTATTATTATTATTTGAAATACGTTTCTTTTTTAGTTCTAGGGTGATGTTATTAAACCATTTATTATCAGTACTAAGTTTTATTGTAATTATGGGTTAAAAAATAGATTATCACGTGTTAGCTCAAAAGGGTAAATTTCATGCAAAAATTGTGTTCACTCATAGCCACAGTTGTTACATTACTGTTGCTACTTAAACCCCAATGATGTGGTTCAACAAGAACGAGTTTGGAAATTAGTATATTCGAATTGAAAGGAAACGATTGTAGTTTTGACATAACTATTATTGTCCTGTTGTTTGAAATGTAAATATCAGTTTCAATTTGAGATTTAAAGAAATCTCAGAATAGATTGATATCAAATTTATTTTTGGAAGGATTTTCAAAGTACTCAATTTAACAAATGATTTGTAATTATTTATTTAGGAAATTTACTAGGGGGTTGGAAGTTACTAAAACAAAGATGAAATACCAACCTTACAGCTTCTCTGCTCTCAATTTCAATTAATTTAAGTTTGGACGATACATAGTTTAATCATATTATTTTTTTATTTTTTTTATGTCATCTGCTAGTGTACTTTACTTCAGAAAACTGCTTTATGTCCCCGTCATATTCAATTATCACGTCAATGCTAGCATTCTGAAATGCTCCTAACATTTTCACTAAAATCACAGATTGATTTGATTTATAAAGATATGATTAACCTTCTGCCTGCTGGAATGTTTTGAAGTTTTTGCCTGGAGCTTCAAAAGTGTAAAATTTTAACAATGACGTCACATTGGATTCTATCATATTTAGCTTCTCCCTCCTTTCTAAAACACATAATTTTAAAAAATAAAATAAATTCTTGTAAATAAATTGATTTTCTTACTTGTCATAGTTTTTGTTTTTCCCAAATAATCAATCATTTTTTTACAATTAGGTTTATATCCACATGACAATGAATAAAAAAGAAAAATTACACAAGTCATAATTTTGTACTTAATTTTCAAAATCGAAATTTTTTGTCAATAAATATTTCTGTAGAAAATAATTTATATCAGTTTATTCAGAAATAAATTCTGTACCACAAAAACATTGTTCTGCACAAATGCGATTTTCTTCCAACAAACAAGAGCTTGTTACAAACGATGTTATTTGAAATGATGAATTTTCAACGTAATTTCAAGCAGTCAAAATATTTACTCAACGATGCAATTTACTTTCGTGTTGATTTTTTACAAATAACGTATCAATCATTTTCAAAATCACACAAAAGTTAAAGTAATCGATTTGCCTTTCTATGTCCCAAATATGAGTATTAAATATTGTCGTTTTCATACATATATACGTCCATCTCTTATTGATATCGCCACTAATGACAGATGAAAAAAGATCGTAACATCTCGCAAGATCGCCAAAATGTTGAATGATGACAATGCTGTTTAAATCGAGATATTTTGAGATCAGTGCCATCCTATTATTTTTCCACTTAAAACCAAGAATGAAATACATTTCTGACTGTTAAAGGGTTTTCGGAAATTCATTGCAGAATAGATGCAAAATACATTTTAACTTGGATTGAGATTTCCTTCGCTACAGCGGGGCACATATCAAAACAGCGCCAATGATTTACATGACAATCACGTAGCCCATATTTTCTAATCGTATTTGTACAATAATTCTGGAACATTAAACAAAAATAAAACATGTGTGGTGTCTAAAATGTATTATTTTAGATTCTAGATTTTTTTTCGATTTTAAAACACCATTTAGTTTATTACTCCTAAGCTTGTTTTATGAGATATCCCCCCATTCATGGCGTCATATCAGCGACATGCCAATGCCAATTTAGTTACGAGAATTTGTTTGGCGAACTTGTTTATACGAACAATAATTCTATTGACAAACAAAATTTAAACCTGAAATAGTGGACATGGATGTCTTACCAATCCTTTTTGTACAAAAATTTCATATTTAAGCGACTTATTAATTTGAAATTAACGATTCCAGTGATGCAACATTGACAGTCGGCGGAATCAAGACTGCACTTTGCTCGATTTGATCAAATGGCACGGTCAACGTGTTGGGGAAAAACACATCTCGCATGAAAATTAAATATGATTACGGTTTAATTTTTATATATTTGATCAAGAAATGTTTTATAGATTTCATACATATCAAATACAAATCAAAACAGTTAAATAACTCACTCATATTTTATTGGCAAACGACGTCTTCTTGAAATTTCTTCATGACGACTATTTCACATCATGCGAATAATGCAAGCCAGTAGTAGTCGATAAACTAAGTGCTGCGGCATAAATAGTACGACAATTAACATTGTTTTAGATTAATGTGGTAAAACTACTTTGCAATTGTGTTGATTTGATTAATTCTATTTATTGATATGACTTGTTATTTTCCACTCCGAACCGTTTGAAATATGGAGAAAAAAATTACGACATTGACCTCGCTGAAATACCGTTATCAGCTGTTATGCCATCATTTGGCGCGAAGCGACCCATGTGACTGTTGAAACAAATCGATACTCGATGCGATGATTTTTACATTATTTCGGAATATTTGCAACTTTTAGGAACAACAATTGACAAGGAATTGCATCACATGTGTTTAATCAATTTTTGAGGATTATGAGATTCTGAAAAACGTAAGTTAATTACGCTGATAATTTTACATGTGTTCTTCAAAAATCAATCGTTTGATATTTACATTTGCCGACAAAATCTTATTTTCTCTATAGTTTTATGACGAAGAAAGATTTTATTTCGGAAATTAAAAGAGTAATAGGATATTATTTAACGAACAGAATGATATAACACTTGAGTATGTTAAAAGCACTTTGAAACGAACTTTGCCACATTCAACAAGATAGGTAAATTCGCTGTTAGTAAGAAAACACGCACCTGCACGTCACTTTTCTAATTGAAAATACATTCGATATTTTTAATTTGTCACTTCTTGATAACGGAAAACTTGATCATTATAATTATTTCACCACGATAAAGGCTATTGATTTGTGATTTAAAAAAATATAAACTCATAAAAAGTGTTTATGCCTCCCACTGTGTTATGTTACTTTTTTGTATAAGTTTCCCAGCCTTGTCAGAATGTATCAGTTCAACACTACGGTCTGGGATGATTTTTGCCCTCAAAGTAATCATTATTACGAAGCACAATGGCAAAATAGACATCATCTTTAGTATTATGGCGCAGCACTGCCTGGCACATTTATGATAATATGTGAAGTAATAATTCGAAAAAAGATGTGTTTTTGTGTTCACATATTTTGTGACTTTACATTGATAAGACAGAGGGAACAAGAAAGGACATAATTCATTCATCATGTTAATTTCTTGCCTTGTTGCTGTAAAGGACAAGTGATTTCAAAAACTGGATAATCAGAGTGAAATTGTGATGATTCTGCAGCAATGTGTCATTAGGAATAAGCAAGACTGGACACGAGGTCAAGGCATACACATAATGATTGCCATACGTTGTCAACAGACAACCGAGTAGTCTTCAAGTTAACAATAAGTGGCTTTTTCAGACTCATAAATGCAAAACAGTAAATACAATAAAATGAGCTTTTTTCTTGTTTATTTACAAAATCCTTGGCGCTGGCAATGTTTGGTTTGTGTAACTAGACTGTGTTTAAATAAACCGTGCGTGTCCAGTGGGATAAGCACGATATGTTTCTTTTTCTGACTGTAGACATGATATTGAATTAAGTTATATTGAGCATATTTGTTTTATATCTCAGAAGCCTCTTCTCCCATAATCACGTTTTGCTCAATTACTGTTTTCTTAACCATCTACACGTCTTGTATGATTGGTTCAAAATAAGGCCGGGCATGCATGGCTATCACTAAATGTCAAAAGGGTGATGTCATAGCAATCTTTTGCTGAATGTAAGGTTCTCGATCATTTTATGATTCTTTAACTACTACTAGGAGTATAAGCAAGACAGGAGTATTTATATATTATTTTAAAGATATATGGTGAATTATATGATTGATTATCTAAAATCCCAACTTCTCTCAAACGTGACGAACGTGTCTATGTAAGAAAGCAACATTGACTAAACCACAAATATGTGCTAAATGTCAAACCATATGAAGGGAAACCATAAATCAAGGAACTTCATGATTTGATGATGTAGATTATGAAGATACCTTGGAAACACTCTATATCTACAGTATGTACATGATGTCAGCTTATCAAATCGAAACACAATGAATAAACCAAAAGGCGATTACTAAATTATCACATACTCGTGAAAACGGCTTGAGGAACCAAAAGTTATTATTCTTGGCTCTTATATAAGAAAATAGGAACATAACACTGTCTTAGTGAAATATATGTCAGTTCATAATTGATAAATGTCTTAATTTTGCTGAATGATAAGGTGAACAACAAATTCGTGTTTAACTCGACTTACAGTTAAAATAGGTTATCATTTGTAAATATATCATTTGGACAATTTAAATAACCAATGATGTCAGCACTGTATTTAAACATTTTATTGTCAATATCTAAATCATCAAATTAAAATATCTGAAGACAATGTAAAGGCGATTTGCAGTTTATAGTTATCATTTCTTTTAAGAATAACTTGAAAAGAGTGATTTACCTATACATACATAAAAAGTAGTTACAAATCTTTTTAAAGTGCAACATTAAAATTTATCTGGGTTGTGGTTGCAACATAAGGAAATGATCTATATCTTCATATCCTTTGAAGACATTTAAGCCTTGGCATAATTCAATGTAAAGTATAAAACAAATGAAGGAAAACAACAATGTTGAGGAAGTCTGACGATCATAGTGATCAGTTCTTTTAAGCGAGCATAATGAGATCTGCAGAGACAGTAGGTCTGATATGAATTTACCTATTAAGTCTCAGTGAGGACCATTTCTGGTTCATTGTGTCATTGAAATGGGAATGTCCTAACATAATCTTTTCAAACTGCTCCTTGAGTTTCATCATATTTGATCAAATAGCCCACTGAATTCTTGGAGTGATAATCAAGTGCAATCAGGCCAATACGATAGCTTCTTCTGTCATGAACTTTAGCAGTATCTCAGTCATGTAGACTAGATTCTAGTGAACATTAGATAATTGCTTCCTTTACTTCTTTCTTTATCCAATATTATTTGGTTTGTCTTTGGTTTAAATAGCGAACATTCAGTCAAGAAACAAATGAAGCAATTATAGAAATAAACTAAGAAGTTGATTAATACTACTCAACAATACTGTGTCAACATTTTATTTCTTGCATTACTGTCAGGATACAGGATAGTCACATAATAGAGCTTTAATATTTATAGACATATTATTCATATGTTTATTTAACAATCAAAACTAATTAGCGAAACATATAATGTCAGCCTTGCTCTTTTTTGTATTGGTTACAAATGAAATGGGCGACTTAATGCAAGTTTATAGCGTTGGCGGTTAATTTCGATATTTGATAGAATTAGTGATTAATCAATTGTCAAGTAACTGCTGTCTAAAATAACCTCTAGTGATTTTATATTTATGTTCCTGTGATTGTTATAAATCTACGACTCATTTTTTACCAATAACAAGTATCAGAGACTACAATTAGAAGTGACAACAATTACCCCTCAAACAGAAACAACGACTATCCCAGAAAATGCCAAAACCTCCAAATCATAATTGATTGAATTGAAAGAAGTGACCCTGAAGCGGATGAAAGGCGGTCACACAATTCACACAAAGATGTTTATGTGACCGACTTCTTCCTGTCAGTTTTCTCCTTCCTATGTACCATCAAAGGGACCCTCATTAATTTGCACTTAATTAAGTGAATTTGAAAGTCAGATGGTTGACATGTAATAAAATTCTGAACGCGGTGATCTGACCCGAGGGAGACATGAAAGCTTCATACAAGATACCACACAATGGCAAGGTTGATTATAATTAAGCCTTTTAACAGATGTGCTTGTCGTGATCTCTATACACAGTCAATATCATGAGATCTAGGAAGTCTTTACACATGACATACAGTTCATAAAAAATGTGTTAAAATATTATTCATGTACATGTATATCATACATACATACTATAACTTGCAGCAACATAATAATTTCGAGGCGTTAAAATGGCACGTTTTTCTCTCCTGTGAATTCATATATTTCGGGGGATTTTACAACAACTGACTGAAAAAATGTTGGGTAAAACCATAGTGAATGAAATACCGAAATAATCGACAAAAAGCTTTTTATTTCTATTATTATCATATCCAATTATTTTTAAATAATCAACATTGATGAACGACATCAAATTAAATTTGTGAAGGAATAATTAAATATGAATCTGTGTTCTTTGATTGAAAAAGGATAAAATAACAACCTTTGAACATGGCTAGTTACGAGATACACAATTTCATCAAGAGGTGGATTTTTTCAAACCGAACACATGCAATGATTCAACTGTCTTTGAAGGTGTTGAATTGTCGTTTCCCTATCTGCTTTCCAAAGGAGAATGCACAAATGATACTGTTTGATTGCGGAGGTGTGCTATATAGTTTAAATAAACACAAATCAGTAGCATGTCTTATATCGACTAACGTATGCATAATAATAGGAAAGAATCATGAAGGAAAAGGTTGAACAAGACATGCTATTTCAATAAATCATAGTTAGTAGAACGTCTGATCTCATGGTAAAACATTTCAAATTTCAAAGATGTACTTCCAATGACTGCAGGCATCGTTTTTGCTCAAGACAGATTGAGGAAATTTGATCAACTTTGACATTCCTTGTTCCTTATAAAACAGTATTAATTGTAGTTTATACTTGACACGGATATAAAATGAACAAGTGGGATTCCCTGATTAGAACATTGCAGTAACCGATCAAACAGAAAGATGCCTTAAGGTCTAAAACTTCAACAGCGTGAACAGAATGTCTTCACAGGCTTGTACAAGAAAATGATATTAAAGCATTCCCCTTGAACTGATTTATTTGGAAAGTGATTGAAGTTTAAGAGTAACCTTTCAGCAAAGTCCTCAAAAACTAAATATTCCGCCACTCCAGTGTCATACATGTATCTTGCATTGTTTACTCACCTGAAAACGGGAACATTACTGTTCTTATTACGTTGATTATTATTATAATACAGTGTATATCAATTCCACAGCCTTCAACTTTTGAACATGTAAAATTAGAATAGGAAGCTCTGTACCTTCTATAGTACATGTACCTCCTGATATTGATAGTGTCGAGTGAAAACATTTAGGACGCTTTTTTTCAAATTTTCCAAAGTTCACTGTCTGATAACTTTAGGTATGAAGTGTAAATATAGTTATGACATGTACAAAAGTTTTTGACAATGTAGTTTCAGGAACATTTTAGTTTGACAGTTTTAATTGGTTTATTACGAGATATGATGATCCGAGAAACAATACTGAAATATAATTATATATCAGATTTCACGGAAATGTTTTCAATACGAGACAATATCACGATTTTAATGAAGTTACAGTTGATACACGCACACTTCATAGTAACTGACATAATGTTCTATCTCTGCTGGCTTTAGCTGTTAGAAATCTGCAGTATTCATAGCAATATCAAATTGTCAGCAATTATGTTTAGTTTCTGTTATTGTGAAAATTGCACGGATAAATTATTGGTTAGTATTTAGAGTTTGCCCGACTGATGGAAATTCTAGTTATCATCTATTATGAATCAATACAATGTAAAGGATCTATAAGCGTAAGCTGATTAGGAAAGATCTTATGGAAGATATTGGCATAGGCGTCTAGACAAAGATGTAATCTAAGGGTTGATCGTTGCATGGATGTTGATGGAGACACGACCTGTTGATAACAAGAAATAATCCTCTACGCCTGCAGGCAATGTCTCTATCATATTGTCAGTGCTCAGAGGTTTCTAGCTTCCATATAAATCACAATATTTCATAACTGAAATTACTATGTGTCAGTCATTTAAATACGCCTATTTTATCTTCTTACTATTATCACATGGTTCATAATTGCCATGGTCCTAATTAAATCATTTTTCGATACGGAATATTTACAAAATATTTACATATTTCAAGTTGAAAAAGTTTTAAAAACAATAATTTATGCTGTTGAACTCGAAAGACTTACCACTAGTTAAGAAAACATTTATTGCTTGAACGTCCATTGATTTGATACTGATGCTACGCTCTAAACGTCACTCGATTTCCCCTCCTCTTTCACACAGATTATCATTCATAAAACATCTCATTCTCTCTCCACAGAGGCAGCTCAGTCACACCGAGTAAGCCTCTGTTCTATTACGGCTAATACATGGGATAGAAAGGTAGAAATCTGATTGTAGGCAATCAAAGTTAGTTGTGCAATCAGCGACGCCTTTTCAAAAGTGGTCATTCGCAAAACTTTGGCCATTTCCGTACGGTTCATTGAAATTTAACATCCAGGGAAGATAACTCTTACTATTATAAAACATCGCCTTTTACCTTCTCATTAGTTTTTATTTGGTTAATTAGTAAAATAACATCTATCATAAAACAAATAATAATTTACACAATTATAAAATAGTTCCTATCTAATGAAAAACCCTATCCATATATGATTTTTCAAATATGTTCCCTCTCACACTGTTAATGAAAAATAAACATAAAAGTATGATATTTCCATGTCACTACGCGAACGTTAAGAATTCCCCAAGTCAAGGATATCCAAAAGGTGTTTTCATTGGATGCAAATAAGGGAGATATCTTTAGTTACAACCTTTTGCCGCTAGGGCAATCTGCCGGAACCCCAGGATCTTGGTCTAATAGAACAGAGGCCTGCTCGCACTAAGCTGCCTCTGTGGGGACAGAATGAAATCATCTTGGGTTTTATAGTATTTAGTACCAGTGACTAGTGCCAAAATGTTAATACTTGTGTCAATTATCAATTCATCATAGCAAGGGGAAATACAAAAATAACCACTCTAACAAAGAATATCGTTTTTATATAATGTAATCAGCTACATCGCAGTTAGTGTCAGTCAACTATCTGTCAGTAGTCAAAAGAGGGTGACAGACGGTCAGGGAACACTTAACACATATACATTCCGTCTTGGAATGTACTGTATGAACCCAACATCGTACTAGCATCTGACGTCTTCTATGTATCACTCATCAATAGGCTCTCAATTTAGTACTTTTTTAAGTCAGAATATTGACATGAAATATGCAGTGTCCTGGCCCAAGAGAAACATGACAGCTTCACACAATACACACACACAATGAGACGACTATTGTTATTCACTCACTTCATCAGATGCGTGTCATGATTCCTGTGCACATAAGGCATTGCGATCTAAGGGATCACAAACAATTTCAAAGACTTCTTTCTTTCACAATCTCATATGCCACTATAATGCTCATATATGTATAGTTGAGAATCACTAAACGAAACAACGTTCAAACAGTGTTCCAAGGTTTTATTTATTTTAGAAAAAAGCAGAAGTGTGGATTGTTTTATATAGGTAGGAGGCAGGAGAGTAAACCAGTGCTTTACGGAAATAAACCTTACCTAGAGACAAAGTTAGTCTGTAAAGTAGAGCCAAAGTTGTCAGCATGAAGTGGTTGCCACGTGTACTTGCAGAATTACAATTATTCATCTCGACAGTCTTGTGTAAGGAATATGTTAATTTTTAACTCACAAACAATAGGAAAATGGTCTGATTCTGTTTAATATACACACTGGGTAAATAAGCTGAATATATTAGTTAAACACAATACATCTTGAACAAAACTGCTTCCTCTGTTAGCAATTCAGGTATATGCACCATATTGATCACGTGCAGATCTTCCATTGACAATATTTATTCCGTAAATGCAGCACAGACTCTCTAGTTATAATGAAGACTTTAATTTAATCAATTGTCCTGAGTGAGTGAGTGAGTTTTTGTTCAATTTTATAAAGAAATTCAAACTGAAACCCAAGGATGCTCTCTTTCTGTTTGATAGAATGATTGTGTCAGTACTTAATTATGCTTCGGAAATTTGGGGCTATGAAGAATCCTACGTGTTCACTTAAAATTTTGTTAATAAATCCTATCTGTCAAATCAAGTACAAGTAATGCTGTCATATATGGTGAAACTGGAAGATTTCCTCTCTTTGTTGGCCAAATGTGTAGATTGTTTAACTTTTGGCTTAAACTACTGGCCATGCCAAGCAACAGGTATCCTAAAGCATGCTATTCTATGTCGTGTGGTCTTGATGATGTAGGCAGAACAACTTGGGCTTCCTCAGTGAGAGGTTTACTCTTTTCATATTGTTTTGGCATTGTGTGGGAAAATCAAGGCGTTGAAGATAAATCTTTGTTTTTAAATCTGTTCAAACAAAGAGTTATTGATTGTTGGAAACAGAATTGGTCAGCCACTGTAAAAGAAAGCAGCAAACTATCTCTTTATTGTGAATATAACTGTTCTGCTGAAATGGAAACATATTTAAATGTGATACAAATTACCAAATATAAAACAGCGTTAACAAGATTTAGATGTGTTACCATAATCTTGCTGTAGAAACAGGAAGATGGTCAGGGATCGGAACAGAAGATAGAGCGTAAAAGTCCTGTTTGGCTGTATTTGATAGAAGTTTACTTGAAGATGAGATCCATTTTCTCATTACCTGCCCACTCTATTGTGATCTCAGAGCTCAGCTGTTACCAATTCCTCAATATCTGTCAAAGTTTTCATGTTCTTAAGTGCGAAAAATATATTCAAGGCCTTTGTTATGAGAAGCAAGTATCATAACACGTAATGGACGGAAGTGAAGTTGTGAAAATTCCATGTTCAATTTCCATCTGGGAGTTCACTATTGATGAAAGGGAGATAATCCTCTTATATGCAATATGGTACACATTGTTTTCCTAAACTCTATCCCAAGGGAAGAATATAATGCAAATCACATTCCACATTATGTATGTCATTCCTTATGCTCCTACCACTTTTATGACATACTATTACTATTTATGCTCTCATGCAATTATATTGTATTTTTTCTATCCTCACCAAATCATGTGTTGCACTTTTTGTACCCTGGGGCTAAGGCCCCTTATACAGAATAAAAGAATTGAATTGAATTGAACAAGCAAAAGATGTGACATACTAAGAATGAGCCAAGTGATTATCTATTATGTGTTTAGTAGAAATTGAATGGTCCTGGACCCTAGAACAGTCTGTATAGAACCCATGGTTTGGACAGAATCGATCTGTGTGTCAGACCTGTTGGATGCAATTCTTCTTCCATGTGATCGATGTGTAATGAATATCGTCTCTATTCTCTATGCGATCATGAAGGTCTCTGCACAAACGGACTTTCTTGGGGTTGGGGGTAGGGGGTATATTGCTATATCTATTACCATTTTTGGTGAGCAAACTGTGTAACACATTGTCTATACACGGAATTTCGAAATTTCGTACTTGTAACTCAACTACCATGGCTGGAAATAGTATTCAGCTTGGTTTGTATCTTAAATTAGTCATGCTAATTTTTCATGATTCAAAAATGTAGTTTATGCTTGTTATTTTATGTGGTTTTCTTATTAAGTATTTTATAATTATCAAATGTACCATAGCAACAGTGCTGCTCGATTGTGTGACCAGTTTCATTCATGTGAAAGAGTAGCAAGGACTTGATTAAGAGTATAGATGCGATAGTTCACTTCAAAGGGAGGGGAGGTATATTGCTATTTCTATTACCATGTTCTATATACATTTTTTGGTGAGTTAACTGTGTTACACATTGTCTATACACGGAATTTCGAATTGTTGTACTTGTAACTCAACTACATACCATGGCTGGTAAATACTATTCAGCTTGGTGTGTTTTTTGAATTAATCATAATAAAAAAGATTTTAAAAAGTAGTTTACGCAGGTTATTTTAGGTCGTTTTCTTCTTAGGGAAGCCATATTTTGAAATTATCAAATGTGCTATACCAACATGTTTCCATAATTCTATGTTAGAGGCAGTGAGACGAAGTGCTGCTCGATAGTCTGACCAGTTTCTTTCATGTGAAAGAGTAGCAAGGTCTTGATTAAGAGTATAGATGCGATAGTTCACTTCAAAGGGAGTCTTCAAAATGTAATCTGAAATTGAATTACATTGTTTTGTTCGTTTTTCCTAAGCGGGTAGTTCTATCTTTCGTCAATGGTCATTGCGTTTAAATCATTTCTGTTCACTTAACTTGATAATCTGCATTCACCATAATCATCAAAGTAAGCAGGATTGAATCATCCGAGTTATCTAGGTAATGTATATTCAAGACCATTTGATGTCATATCAAGTGCTATTTGTCTGGTTATTTGTTTCCCATGTGTCTCTGATTACTTATTATTGACTGATACTTTTGATTTGTTGTTTCACTTCAAAGGGTGTTTACTAAAACAATCATCTGAAACTGCATTGCCTGGGACGCTTACGTGAAGGAAAATATCTTCATTCAGTCTAACTACTTTTTAGACGAATGAATCTTATTATTCTCTTTTGGTTTATCCTTATTGAGTTGTTGGCTTATAGATATCGCTTTATCAAATACAGTTAAAATATCGTAGGCTAATCTAACTAAGAATTAAGGTCTATTGGTTTCTTTAGGTTTATTGAAATCATTAAGCTACTCACTTTTATACTTTGAAGAATCAGTCTTTGATGCTTTCAACTCACCAACGTGAACTGGTAAGTTTGTTTCATTCAACAGTTTATTCCTACCTTTGTCCTCAGGTAATTTACTGCAAAGGAGACATCACCAAACTGAGCCGTCGAAAAGTACCTTCAGTTAAGAGATACAGTGTCAATGTTGACATTTTGATCCTTATTGAGAAAGGGAATTATTGGGTTTAATCATTCGTGGAGAGTGTCAAAGGCTTGCTCGTAGAAAGGTTTGGAAATAGTTCTTGTTAATTGATGATTCAAATATTTATTTTTCGCCAACAAATGTCAACATTTGGTTTGAAATTGTGGTCTCTATCCGTGTTACATTTAATCTGTGCATTACTTTATTGTGTTAAACGTTGTATAATTGATGTCTGTTCATGTCATATGTCGAAAAAAGCATCTTCATCCACTTTAGCATTTCAGTATTAAGCCGCTCCTGATATTCATGCATATCCGATATAAGCAGAGCGATGGGAATCAAAACCTGTAAACCTCGAGGGACTTTCTCAGCTTTCCTGAGAGACGTGCCAGTTTATCTTGTCAGTGATCAAGATATGAATAGTTTGTGTAAAATAATCCCCATTCTATATTACCTTTATGGTATGTGCTCAACATAAAAGAGCTTTCATACTTGAGACGAGACACAAAAGAAGAACTATTTAGCACATTTGAGCCGTTGTGTTGACTACTGAATAACACACGGGTTCTGAATTTCTTCAAGAGATATTTTTTTAAAGGAAGTCATAGATAAGGACTAAAGATTTATTCATCATTAATAACCTTCACTGCATAGGCATAAAGAGATGTCACTATAAGAAACACACCAGTGTTGCTTTCAAGGGGGACACCTATTCTTTTGACATTATCTCAACCTGTCTCAATTAGTATTATGCAATTGCATACATGAACATGAGCATCAATCATATGTTCACTTAAGTGGATAGTTGATCAAAGCTACATCCGTAGTAATGATTATATCATTTACGTCAATTCAAGGTCAGATTCATAGGAGGATTTTTAGATTTTTTTTTATGTTCCCTTTAATTTCACTAAATACATCACACCATTCAATTACTCAATAGCAATAATATGACAAAAAGTAGTCTGTAAGGCATATTGGACATTTAAAAGGAAATTCAGGCAAATCAAAATGTCAATGGGTGTAGATACCAACATTCACACTCAACTCAACCTTGAGTATACGCAGAGATATCCCTTCAATAGATGCTCGTGTAGGAATACTGCTGTTTACTTCTTGACCAGAGACTTCAGTTCCTCTGAATTAAATTATTAATACTGGTCCGTAAAATATGCCTATTGATGAAAAACTTCAAGTATTATATGTCCATAACAAGACATCACAATCAAGATATACATAATCTACGTAGGTAATCTATTTGTCATTATGTTCTGTGAGTTTGACTTTGTAAACGGCAGCCATGGAACCTGCAAAAATGAGCCGCTACTTACTTTCGTTTATGATGATGACATTTACAAATTTGCTGTTTCCAATCTGATCAAGTTATTTCGGAATATGCAAGTTACTCCTCAGACGTTCATAGGCTTTATGTAAGAACACCATTTAAGATCTTAAAAAATACACTTCAAACCGGGTGCGAATTTATAAATTTAGATTTTATACATTTTAAAACTATGTTTTGTTTGAAACACAAGTACACAATTCGATCATTCATTAAGTGATTCTAGGTTACAAAATGAAAGGTATGTTAATGTGATTAAGTTAAAAATGGCAACATTGACAACTATGTGATTGCCTAAGATACATATGTAGGGATATTTCTGAAGACAAAACAATTAAAGAACATCCTTATATTGAATAAAATGTTTGAACTAAGGTAATAGTAACGCCTTTAAATTACAAATGATCATTCGTTCAGTTTCAATGTATGAGCTGTTAATAATTTTTTCAAACAATAATTGTCCCTCCAAAACGTTTATTTCATCATCTCCTGTCATCAAAGTGTCTGAACAATAGAAGGCAAACACAGATGCTCTAGCGTAAATACGAACAGACTCCAATACAGATAGCATCTTTGAGATTAAAAGTGAGTAAGTAGCTAACAAGGATACTTCTAGAATTTTATTCTCACGTAATTGAATTTTTTCGAACATGATTTCATTTTATGTGAATGGAATTTAAATAGCCTCAGGTTTGGTTCAATTTATGTAAAACTTAACAGAATTTGCTTCAGAGTGCATTTGCTCATAAAAGACACATCATCTTGGAAATTGTCAGCACGCTTTAAATCTCTTGCGTTTCTTCTTAATTGCTAGTTGATAAATCTGTTTTTGTAACCCACTCGGGACTATCAAAGCTTTTCATTTTACCCTAGGTTTGAGGAAACTACTTACAGTTTTGTACTTTCAGGTTAACTAGATAACTATCAATTCATACTTCATTCATACTTTATCATAGGATCTGTAATTCAATCTAATGTCAGTTCTGTTATGAAACCTTTTCCCAATCGATAGAATTCCTCTTGCGAGACTCAACAAAAGCTCTGCATATTTTTGTCGGTTGTTATGATTACACCCAAGGGTATTTACTTTATTTAAACATGCATGCTAATCAAATATATTTTTAATATTCCTTACTACTCAATGCAAAATCAAATGCAATGGCATTCACAGAAATGGATTAAGATTGATGATCGGCATTTTAAGTTATATAAAAAAATACATTGCACATTTGAAACTTGAAATATTGAAATGATATTTTTCTTATTGAAATTCCTCCAAGATGATTTCATTAAATGTGATTGAAAGAGAAATAGCTGGAGGTGATAGTGGATTTCCTTAAGTGACAGTTTTCTAACAACAACCAGATCATTGTGGGAATTGTGACATAATGGATTTCTTTGTTGATATTTGAGAAATCTCCCTTTTGGGTATTAACAATGGTTTTCAATGTTCCCTTGCAAGATCAGGAAGAACATAACCTAGGACATAGAGACGTCATGCGTGTGCATTTTGGTCGTTTGTATTGAACGAGAAGATGCCATGGACACGGAGGAACAACGAGTTAAAAAAGCGGCAGTCGTGCAATACAGAATTTGTCGTCCAATACGGAAATTGAAGAATTATTCTGCACCCTTGTATTACGAACCTAAGTTAACATAAGTATATAATACATATAGTTATTAAAGCATCTTCCATTTCATACTACGAGTTTGACGGTAAATCATTCAGTAATAATGTTAAAGATGATGTTAAATGAAAGTAAGTTCTGTATTCCAGAATTTCGGACAGTTTGATTTTGAGTCCGAGACGTAACAACCACAAAATACTATGGTGTGATACTTGTATCTTGTATCATGATATATGTGGTTAAATATACCGACTAAATATCACAATTTGGTGTCTAACATGGGCGATTACTTAATTTTAATTTGTATAAGTACGAGTATTTCAGTACAGAAACTTCATATTTAAATTTATTTTGATTGTTTCTTTAATGTGATTTAGCATCTTAAGATTAAGAGCATATTCGTTGCCAAAGAAGAGAATAACAGTTTAACATTGGATTTGTTGAGTGATTGTTTTGTATTCAGTTTATTATTTGACTAAAAATAAACCAGAATTTCTGACAGTTTGCTGAAACAAACATTTCCGTGACGTATCAAACGATTGTTTAAGTACGTATCCCTGTCGTAGAGAGTGAGCATTGTGTCGAAGTGCTGGATTGCTGGTTTTATGATAGCAATGGGGCTTCACCAGATACTTTAGCACATGGAGTAAGATGTTACTTGCAATATTGCCGAGATTCAAACACGATCTTTTGCACTTTGGGACTAATAGGCAGCTTAGCGACTTAGCAAACAACTTGACTACTAGTGATGTTGTTGATTTTCTATTGACTCTTTACGGTACAACCTGCCACGATCTACGATTATTGATCAAACGTATAAAGACTCGATGGTCAACTTGGAATTGAACTCCTGGAAAATGTAAAACTATTAGCTTCAAACCTACCCGGTAGCTTTCTCTAGTATGAACTATTATGCATCATCTTTATGTTTACATTTATAGAATGATACAAAAGGGCAGGGTAAAAAATAAAAACCATTACAACACTAAATTACAAGTGTATTGATATGCATGTGAGACGCACGCCCTTCGAAATCTTCATAAAGTACATATGTCATTGCTTTTTTGAACACTATGCAATCAATTCAATTCACTGTTTTGAGCTTGTAGACATTATTATTTAACGTACTATACCGTCTCCGACTCACCGTAGCCCATTGATTGCCTATCAATCATCTCTCGACCCATAACACAGAAAAAACAACACGGGAGTTACCTGCACATCCCCGCCACGCCCCCTATGTCTACGTCACCAAAACCTCATTCCAACTTCCTGTCGCTCAGTGATCGGTTGTGTCTCTGAGCTCTCTCGAAGTTTTCTTCTTAAAGTTTGTAGACCATATTTCTCGATCCTTGGGAGTAAGAGTATCCTCTCTTACCTCCCGTTCTCCTTCCAAATTGCCACATTTGGAGGTTGTTGTTGTTGTTGCTAGGGTTCTGCCTGGGGGACAGGCAGGCTTCTCATTTTCGCGCGACCGGCGCTTGGATTGCACGTGCTGCTCGTGCGGTTAGTAGGTCATGCCTCGGGGTGTCTGACCTTTGACCTCTGGCTTCGTGTGCGGGACGTGTGCAAGCAGTGTCAGCTTGGCAGTTTGCTCCGATGGGGTGAGTGGATCGTCACGTGATCCGCCTGGGTACGCGCTTGCTTCGCTTCACTCCGCCTTGGTCCGTCTGGCGAGTGACGGACGAGTGACTGATCCGTCCTCCGCACTGGTACGCGTTTGGTCCGCTTCGCTCCACCTTGGTCCGTCTGGCGAGTGACGGACGGGAGTGAGGGACGGACGGGAGTGTCTGTTCCGTCCTCCGTTTTTGATACGCGTTTGCTCTGCTTCTCTCGCGGTCGGACCAGGATATCGTCAGCGATGTACCCTGGTTTCTGTGGGCGATGTAGACTTAGGAAGTCGGGGACACATGACCCCCACTCCCTCTGTCGTTCATGCACCTCTGCTTGCTCCCTGCAAGACAGGTTTGAAGAGTGTGAGTCCCTCTCGACGGAAGCTTTCAAGCTCTATCTCAAGCGCTAAGGAAGAGCGAGAGGGACGCGGTAGGTGCGAAGCGTAGGGGTCGCACCTCCGGGAACGCGTCGGCCTCGTACACCATCACTTCCCCCCGGAGGGGTTCGTCATATCGGAGGATACGAGGGAATTTGAGGCGGATGAACGGGGCTCCGATTCAGACAGGGACGCGCGCGGGGGTAGTGTCGGGAATCAGTCACCCCCCCTTCCCCCTCGTCCATCCGCTCATCACTGTTCCTCGTCAGTGTCTTCAGCTCCCTCCCGCACGTGGCCCCCTCGCGTGCGGAAGAAGTCGAAGAAGAGGAAGAGGAGGTCGGAGGATCGAAGTCAGTTCGATCAGGCGGCCTTCTCCGCTCAACTGCTCGCGTCCGTCAAGGTCATGGTGTCGGGGATGCTGGACGCCAGGGGGTCCGCCGCGCCAGCTAGGGGACCCGGAGGAGGAGTTCATTCACGAGTCTCCTTCCCCTCCGCCTCGCTCCGGCCGTAGGGTCACCTTCCGCTACCCGGAGGTCTCCCCCAGTGACACGTCCACCCCCGCCTTGTCCCCTGATCACTTGGATCACCAGTTCGTCGACACGACGAACCCTCCCATCATTCGCATCACCGAAACAGGGAACGGGAGCACGGCGGGTTCGGACGCGGCCGATAAAATGGACGCGGTGGCGGAGTGGGCGGGACTTAGTCTACAGGAGGGGACGGCTGGAGCTGAGGCCTCTTCAGGTTTTTCTAAACCCTCACGTCAGGGAGGAAGTGTGCATGCACGCATTCCAGCTCCCCCAGCGGCTCGTCCCTCACCTAGCCTGGTGGAGGGTGGAGGTGAATGTCTTCGCGGGTGTTCCCCTCAGACCTCCCGCGGCGACCGCCCATCTCTTCGTGGACGCGTCAAAGCAGGGGTGGGGGGCCCACCTGGGCAGGAACAGACCGCGGGGCTCTGGTCATTGACCCAGCGCACGCGACACATCAAGAGCTGGAGATGGAGGCGATCAGACTGGCAATCTGTCACTGGTCCGCTCCGCTATGGGGACAAGTGCTACTCGTGCACACGGACAGCTCTTCGGCGGCGTGGGGGATAAACAAACAAGGGTCAACCAGGGCTACGGCCATCCTCCAATTAGCACTGGACCTCTTCCGCTTGACAGACAGGCTGCACATGTCGGTCCGTGCGGTACATATATCGAGGGTGAAGAACGTCCTAGCGGACGCTCTTTCCAGGCCGGACAAACCACCGTCCACGGAGTGGAAACTTCTCCCCCAGGCGTTCCAACAAGTGTGCCAGCACTTCGGGAGACAACACATAGACCTCTTTGCGATCCGGCTGAACCACCAGCTGCCGGTCTATGTGTCTCCCGTCCCCGATCCCGGGGCATGGGGCTTAGACGCTCTGTCGTGCGAATGGGAGGGGATGGACGCCTACGCTTTCCCTCCCCCGAGCATTCTCACTCAAGTGGTGGCGAAGATCGAGGCGACACGGTCGATAAGGCTAATCCTGATAGCTCCCTTCTGGCCAGCGAGGCCGTGGTTCGTACCCCTGCGGAGGATGTGTCAGGGGGATCCAATCCCCATTCCTCTCAGATTGAATCTCTTAGTGAGCGAGCCAAGCGAGCGGGTGCACGAGAACCCGCAAGCACTGGACCTTCACGCTTGGCTTGTCTCCAAAAGGGGCTGAAACGGGCGGGCTACTCGGAGAAAGTCGCAGCCGCGGTTTCCTCGGCCCAGCGTGTCACCACCCGTAAGCTGTACGACATACAGTGGGGGTCATTTGCCACTTTCTGTGCAGACAAGGGCTGGGATGTCCAGGTAGCGATCGTTCCCCAGGTGGCGGAGTACTTAGTGTACCTCCGGGAGGAGAGGGGACTTAAGGCCTCCTCTATTAACACCCACCTAGCGGCAATCATGTCGGTCTTACGCAAGCAGGACCCCGTGGTGGACATCTCCGTTCTCAAGGAGGTGATCAGGACCTTTCGTCAGGAGGACGGGCGGCTCAAACCTAGACCTCCCGAGTGGGACCTAGCGATTGTCCTCGAGCATTTATGCTCGGACTTCTACAAACCCCTGACGGAATCCATCATTCTCCGACTGACGGTCAAGACCGCCTTCCTGGTGGCGATGGCTTTGGCCGCCAGGATCTCAGAGCTACACGCACTTCAGGCCGACTTGCTCCGGTTTGAAGCGAGGGATGGGGGTAAGGCCACGCTGGGACTTGCTCCGGACTTCGTTTGCAAGAACCAGGGGTCGGACGAACGGGGCAGGGTATTCCACATTCCCGCCCTCTCAGGTTCGGTCTCTCCCACGGACGAAGAGAGCAGAGTCCTCTGTCCGGTCTGAGCTCTTCGGGTTTACGCTGAACGCACGCGTTCTCTCCGCCAGGGGAGGAGGAGACTTTTCCTTCCTCACTCCCAGCGTAGCACGAAGGAGATAGACAAACGTCTCTTGGGTGTCTATCTGCGGTCCGCTATCCTGGATGCCTACAAAGCCAAGGAGTTAGCCCCGCCGGCTCGGACTAATCCCCATGAGATCAGAGCGATCTCAGCCACTATGGCTTTTCACAGCAACATCGCCGTAGCGGACATCATGTCGGGCTGTTTCTGGAAGTCCGGCATGGTTTTCGCTAACCACTACCTCCGAGATGTGTCCACGGAAGACCTTGCGGGCGTGGCCAGGCTGGGGCCACAGGTGTTCGCGCAGCATCGCAATGCGGGTGCGGCTCCCCCTAGAGGGGTCTCAGCTCACCGATAGGTCTTGTTTTGCTTTCTGTTGTTTTTCAATAAACTTCGCATCGCATCTCCGTGTGTCGTTTGTTCTTTCTTCCGGCCGGGGAGCTGGGCACCCGCCGTTAGTTAGACGTAGTGGGGGGAGTAACTGCTCTCCTGCCGCCTCGCTCTCGCAGCCCTCAACCCTCTGTGGTAGTCGGGGCTACGGTGAGTCGGAGACGGTATAGTACGTTAAATAATAGTACGTTTTTGAGTAAACGTCATTATTTGTACTTACCGTCGACGACTCACCAATCTTTATTTCCCACCCATGCCTCCCCTCCTGCGAGTAGGTTCGATCTAGCGTTCACTGGCTCCAGGTAGGTTGGATGAGGTTTTGGTGACGTAGACATAGGGGGCGTGGCGGGGATGTGCAGGTAACTCCCGTGTTGTTTTTTCTGTGTTATGGGTCGAGATATGATTGATAGGCAATCAATGGGCTACGGTGAGTCGTCGACGGTAAGTACAAATAATGACGTTTACTCAAAAACTTACTATTTATGCCAAATTTCCCTATGGCATTCAATTCGTATACTATCAATAACGTTCATGCAATCATGCCGACAGGCTTTTACATTGATTGAAAACACAATACATTCATCGTCCTAGTGATTGATACAGATTGAAACAAATTGTTAGGTTTTTAAAAGCTACCAAGACGTAATTGATTGAAATAGAAAATGTTAGAATTATATTCTCATTATATAGAATTTATCCAACACGAGATTCTACAATATGAAAACAAAAAAAGCTGGTGGGCTATTAGAGTATTACTTGTTATGTGTACTGTCTTATGTCTAGATTTATATTGTTGTATGATGAATTCAATGATGAATATGACGATACTACTTTAATGTGTGAAATCTCAGTTTGAAAATTAAATTTATGGGTAAATGCTGCTACATACCTCTCTTAATAAAACAGATTGTATTTATATATAATGTAATACAACTTTGACGGTATATTTAGATTGGATTCTAATCAAACAATGGTGATGAATAAAGACAAATTCTCATTTGAGCATTTGAATATTCTTGTTACTCATTGTCAGAATATATGAAACAAATAGAGCAAATCAAATATGATTGGATAGGACAGAGGATGTTCAAAGGAGGATGGTAAGAGGATGAAAACGGATCACTTGAAACTGCATCCTTTGGAAAAAGATACATTGATTGAAGTCAGTTTCAAAGAGCATTTTCTCATTTCTGATTTGTTAACCGATATTCTTCTTGTACGTTTAGTGCATGAGTCCTAGAACATGCAATCGTATTTTCGGGTAGTAAGTATAAAAGCATCACCTTTAAAGGGGCAGTAGCACGTTTTTAAGAGCAATATAAGGTGATGACAGGAAAATGAAAATCAATGACTCCAATTGAAAGACTTAATGTATTAAAACTAAATGGAGCAGTAATACTTCAAATATATAATGTAAAGTTTAGCCATGCGATTCCTTTTTCTTACACAACATGAATTAAAAGTGTTCACATAAAATGGCCGCCAATGGATTTTATGGGAATCTTCATACTTTGTCCTCTGACTATGGATGATTGCCCCAATATTGTGTTATGGAGCTGAAGTATGGGGAACTTCATACAACAAGCTGATTGAGAGTGTACAGGCATCATTATGTAAAAGATATCTCAGACTCACAAAGAATACTCCAAACAACATGGCACTTGGGGAGTGTGGCAGGCTTCCACTTCAATATATCTACATGACAAGAGCAGTTAAATATTGGACAAGATTAATTCAGCTTGGAAAGAACAGACTACCACATCAAGCATATAACATGCTCAAATCTCTTGATGAAGTAGAAAGATATACAGTAGTAGTAAAGAACATACTTTTTTTTTGGAGTGGTATGGATACAACAAGATATTGGAGACATAAATCTTTTTATTCAAAACTTTAATATAAGACTCTCTGACAATCTCTACGAAGACTGGCATTCATCAATGTAATCTTCTTCTAAATGTGAATACTATCATCAGTATAAGTCTCTACTCAATGTTGAATCATACATAAGAAATGACATTCCACAGTATTTGAAATATATCATAGCAAAGTTTAGATGTAACAATTTTAGACTTAAAGTTGAAACTGGGAGACACGCTAATATACCCCCTGAAGAAAGATACTGTGATCACTGTTTAAAGACAAATATTTAAACTGTAGAAAATGAATATCATGTGCTCCTGACATGTGATAAATACTCCCACCTAAGAAGAAAATACATGCCAGCTGGCTTTATTGACAACCCAACAACAAACAAATTCATAAACTTGATGGAGAATACAGCAAGACATCAGTTATATATATAGACTCTATTTATTTAAAGTATATGCTCTAAAATCATCTATAGAAACTTAATTGTAATGCATGCAAGAAAATAATTTGTAATTCCTGTGTATTATGGGCTTATGGCCTAGTTACGAAATAAACTTGTATGTCTGTCTGTCTGTCTGTCTGATTGGCTTGTGTTATGAGATTTTTGACACTGTCAAAATAATACATTTAGCATTAACTTGCATTTGTCAGTGAAATATTTGAAATATATAATTTTCAAAAAGCGTGCTACTGCCCCTTTAAGATATAAGTCAATTTAACTAAAATGAAAACAGTTAGGTAGTGCGGTTTTGCACAAGGAGGAATGTCATGCAATGATCGTTTTTTTCATACCGAGTGAGAGTGACAGTAACAATTACATTTACGGTCATATATCTTCATGTTGTATCATTATGCCTGTCTAAAATTATGGTCTCGTAAAACATTGCTCACATCTAGTCTTACATAATATTGAAGGAGACAATATGTTAATGTTTCTAATTGCTGGCATAGACAAAAATAGCATTGAACAGGAAGTGTGACTAGACATAATTTCCTACAGAACCATCTGGTACTGGACACGCGACTCAGATGTGTCTCTCTGGAGTGTTCTCATAAAGTTATTGTAATGCATTGATATATCAGCTGCGATGTGAATAAGCAATCACTTGAAATTGCCAAATCACTTTGTTTGTTGATATCACCATATCATCATGACAGGCATAATTAAGCATGTTTGAACAGAGTAGATTTTAAGATAACAGTTTTGATTGTATGATTATATATATATTGGTCACAGATATTAACTTACATTATCATTATCACATATTGACATTCTTTGATACAGTAACTTTAAATTATACGACATCTTATGAGGTGTTTTACATACAAAATGATTATTCAACTGTTGTAAACCTAATATAGAATTCTCCTGCTACAACAAGAACTTACATTTCGGCGCTAGGTTACATATACATATTGCGGTTTACAAGAGAACTCAAATTATTTTGTTGTACAGATCTTACTCCAAGGAGAAAACGCTTGAACGGTAAAATTGAGTATAGACTCCTGATAACAGAAGACTGCATCACAACTTTTTGTTAGTGATGAACAATAAACACAAATTTGTTAAGTGGCCACTGACACAGTAATTGATAAGATATTGTATAAGTATGGATGTTTAAAGATATAAGAGATTTAAGACTGTTTAAACCAGTATATTCACATTGTTTATAACATAATACATTTTACATGAACAATAAATTGATTGTTTGTTTTTTTAAATGTAGGAAACCATAAACCATAGATTTTTATACGGATACCTTGACTGTTCGGCATTATCTGTCCCAAATAATGGCCACATGAGGATGTTAAGAGTGTTTAATTTTGGTCACCTCGACCAATATTCACTATTTGAGGACGGTGTTAGATCATGCCAGTTTCTAATCAGATTTGTAGCACCTTGTAATCAGTGCACTGTCTCTAGACAAGATTGGACAGGTAACCTTCTGACAGAGATCATCTAGGGTGCAACAAAGTCGGCTATATTTGTAAATGTTAATCATGAACAAGGTCCACAATTTAACTTCCTGTTCATGTCCCTGATAAAACAATTGTCTGTCAGTTCAATCTACTTCTTATCCATCAAGTTCTAACTTAGACCACGTGCAAGGCTTCTCATCTTTTAGTAGATTGTTTAAATGAACATAGGCACTGCTGGAACGTTTTTTGTTGAAGTGCGCTGCTTGACAACAACACTTTGCATGGGACAGTATAGCAACAAATCCATTGTTTAAGTGTTTGCTTTAGCTACCTCTCCTACACATTGGTGCATTACTGTTTTACTTTACATTAATGCGCAAGCTTTCTGAAATCTTTTCAAGTTTCTCAAGTTTGGACACGTCATTCATATTACTTTCACTGTAAATATAATCAGACGCATCAGAGAAAAGCCTTGAAGGCATGTTGCCTTGCACACAAGAGATTCAAAGTCATCATTGACCTGCCAATTCTTATTCCAGGGTGATAAAAGTATTTTCGAATTGTTGCTGTATCTTTCATGCGCAAAGAGATTAAATTATTGATCAATATGTCGTAGAATTGGTATTTGAGCCTAAAACTAAACTAAATACACAATAGCCTTTTGGCACTGTAATAAATGACATGGATAAAAACTTAAATGCTTATTAAACCCTTGGATGTCAACATTTAAGCCCTTTTCTATGCTCATGTTTTCTGACTACTCAGACTCTCAAAAAAGACATAATACCTGTATACAAAGTTAAAATAGACTGTTTTATGAAGCAGTCATACAGTTATTTTTGTTGGTCATTTGTATGTTTAAATACATTTATGAAATTGACAAAATACCAACATAAGATGCATAAGATCAAATATGCAAGAATAGAATATGGAAACTAAATATTGAAAGACTACAAAGTTTTCCTACTTACTAAATAACTTTCCCTTTTTATAGTTACTTAGGGGATAAAGCTAGTGAGATAGAAAATTAGAGACATTTTATACTGGATTGATAGGGAGTAAATTTTGAATTGAAACTGAACGCGGCCTGAGGTTTCAATTTAAAATTCACTCGCTATCAATCCAATATAACATGTCTCTGATTTTCAAACACAATAGGTATATCTCCATTCTATCATGACGATTTTAATCGTTAACTCTTTGTCTAAGCGAACTGCACTTTGTAAAATGTCCTAACTCCCGGCAACAAAAATGAACTGGTCTATGCTGAGGCGTTCTGCTCCTTGGTCTTTGAAATAAATTTAGCCTTGAACAAAGATAAATTTATTATTGCATGTGTATCAAATATATTTCTCACTTTCTTCAACACAACTATTAATATCGTAACATCTAAAATGTGTGATACGATTACTTGTTGTCAATATAGACTGAGACATCCCTAAAAATCAAACAGATGATTCTAACAGAAAAGTACTATGACATTGTCAAGGATTATGACGTCATAAGGGCTCGCGTAAATGACGTCACTGTATCGCTGCCGTAATCGAAGGAAGTCCACAGATGTGTGCCGCAGATTGTTTACTTAAAATTCTTGTTTTGAATAAAATATTTTATCTACCTCAAACCATTTTGTCATCCCCCATAAACATATGAAAATAAAACATGTTAAATAACTTTTGAAAGTTTTGATCTCAGTAAACAGTAGAATATCAGCTCTGAAAATGCCAGCCTGGTGTATCAATGCGCAGTGATGCGGCCTCAAAATCAGAGTACGTTCAATCCAAAATTGATCACGTTTGATTTTTCATGAGAACTAATCTAGAATGTTATATTCATCACGTACATGGTAGAATACTTAATGAATACTTACTTTTTCAGCATTGACTATTTTCAAAATGACAAAGTGATAGGTTGTCATTCCTGGTAAGGAAAAGCTAGCTTTAAATGGAAATACAAGAGAGTAAACTGTTTGATAACATCGAGGTAAAATAAATATGAATAGAAGTTTAAGACGCAGACTTGAAGATATAATTAGATACACATCTCTAGCAATGACTTTTAAACAATACATAAATGGGTATATATTTCATGGGACAGTATGAAATTCAGATTAAAATTTGTTTATTGGCTTTGTAATGTGAGATTAGTCATTGATATTTTCATGATTTTCATGACAGAGATGTCTATGTGGACTTCAATAAATTATGAACACACTTCAATTTTCCCTTTAAGATACCAGAGGTATAAATAAACTAGAAAAACAAATATGAACAGCCCCCCTAAGTTATACCGTTTAGAATACCCTTTGAAGTATAATACCAAATCAATACCGCCAATCAAGTCATTGCTATTCAGACACACAAGGGACTTACAGCGCCAGACAACTAGCACTGATTTGACTTTAACTCCGCTTTGGATGTATATTTAGGAGTTATGAGGCAAGAGCTTTTGCATCTGATGATCATGATAAAACGTGGCAATTAGACGCATGTAAGAGAAATAAGGTAAAATGAAAGTTCTGACAGATCAGATAGACCTACCCTTGAGGCAGAAGTATACAATCAAAGTCCATTCAATTGCAGATTAAACCTTTTTGGACTACTTTGAAGTGAACTATAAAAACTTATAATCAAGTCCTTAGTACATTGGTGAAAACTTGTGATAAAATCATATCTTATTAGGAAATTTAAACTGCTGAACAAATAGGAGCATTGAAGATGTTTCCATATCTTCATATTTTGTACTGATCCTAATATAGTTAAAAGGATGAGTACATGACATGAAGTTCGATCAGTCGAATAAGTAACAATGATTTGCATAAAATGTACAAACGTGAATCGAATGTCTCAAATGCCTTTTACTATTCAGTGTAACCTCAATTTACACGTGCATGTTGTAGGTACTTCTGACATTCCAAGACTAATCTTTGGTTACAGGTTGGCAGCTCAGGAGACAGGAACAATTTTTACAACACAATTAGCATTTTCGTTTCCTCTGAGCAGCTGGAGCTTACATGCTCCTGGTAGGGTCACCCAAGCTGGACAGCTCGACGGTTAGAAGCCAGACCAAATTTGAGTCCTTCTAAAACCTGCTTTCTATCTCTTACTATGCCTTTCTTTCCGTCTTTTCCCTCATCCTTTCGATCCCTTTCTCCCTGATCTGTCTACTCTCTTTTGGATGGCAACATCCACGTGTTTAATAACTGAAATATTGTTCAAAACACGTTAAACACCATCTCACTCACTCACTCCTCTGAGCATGTACGGTCTGTGTACACAGGTACTGATTAAATAAAGAACAGGTTGTGTGAGAACAATAAGGATAAAGACAAACTCTACTTTTTTATCTATAAGTCAGAACCGATTATTAATTAGTTTGTTTTTGTATGTGAGTGGTCCAAAGAGACTATATCGTTATTACACCCATCGGCTATATCAAATATGAAGTAGGATAAGTAAACATGACAATTTATTCAACCTTTTGTGATTGTCTGTGCAATCAAGTTTTTATATTCGTTATTCTATAAATTTTTGCCAGATAATGCGGTATAACCTAAACTGAAATAGCTCTCATTTTGGTTTGATATTATGAAATATCTGATTATTGGTCAATAACTTAACAATCTGCACTTACTCGCAATTTGTTCATTTGAATATTTTAAAATCCTGTTGTACATATGTACACTTTATTCAAGCATTAACAAAATCTGTAAAAGTTTTAAAAGATACCAAAGTTAAAACGCATGTCAACGACAAACCAAATAATTATAATTAGTTGAAAAAGTTAGAACATTAGTTATAGTTTGTTGTTCAACAAGTGATGATCTCCATGTGCTATTAATTAAATGTCTGGCGTTGAGATATACATAATTATCTTCTTAACATGTTATTCTTACAGTTATGATGAATCATTCAGGTGAAGAACTTGTCTTTTAACTGCAAACAGAAAAGGCCACTGGCACAACCCAAAGCTTATTAACCAAACCCTAATTACCCCCCTTAATATAGAACCAAGTGTCAACATTTATACCACATCCAGTTACTTGAGGCACTCCTTGACTGCTCAGTTTGGTGACAGACTCTCAATAACACTTATGTCCTTGAAACATCAAGTGACTTTGTATTTTGCATCGTGAAACTGATAAAGAAACACTATTTATATTTAATACTCACATTCAAAACATAGTTGTGAAGAGAAGAAATTAAACACTGCAGTTATGATAATTGTTTAATTAATCCTTTGGCATAATAGCATTGATAAATATGAGGATATGCTAGCCTATGGGTGATATTTTGCTTGTCATGTAACAATCTGTATACAAAATACCCATGGAATGAATAAAGTGTAAACAGATTGGATAGACATGTTTCGTGTGAAGTTAGGTATCAAATAGATATTGTCAATCAAGTCAAGAGACACAAAGCTAACACTTACACTTTTAACTCCTCTTAAACAATTCTACTTAATTAGTAGCCTTAGGACATCGCAGAGTCAATGGTCTGATTTCGAAAGAAAATATATTCCCTTGTATCAAGAAAGATTAGGCAATTCTTTTTTAGAAAATTTAAACCTCCTCCTACACTACGCAAATATGCTAAATACTGTGATACCATATCTTGAGTTATTGAAAAATCGGTTATCATCTCAATGTGATGATAATAATATTTATTAGATAAAACAAGATTGAAAGGTCATATCCAATGAAGTGAATATCATAACTGAAATTGAGTTGTTACTCCGAGGAAAGCCTCTAAATATATTTGTATCAAACTTAGTTACAATTTAGTAAGTCTGAAGTGACATATCCCAACAAAACGCCTTGGTGCATTCGAAATGAAATGTTTCATCAATTTCATCTAACTGCCTCTTTGTCAGACATGTCAAACTCACGATAGATAATGCAATATTTACATTGTTTTGTACATTATGTTTATAGGATATGATCAAATTTCAGACATATTTAAAAGCTCCTTCTGAAAAACCTTTTGACCAACCTTTGTTTTCACCTTTGACAGTAACAGTGGTTCTTAATAGCAACCAACGGAAATTTACTAGGTTCTTGAGGATATTGAAATGAAATGAAATGGAATCAATCAGTGGAGATCAGACACCATTTATTCAGAAATGTTTCCTTTGTATTACACGTTTAAGATGCGTTTTATTTAGCCAATAAAATCATGATTAAATTCAAATTTCATTGATTTTATATAACTAAGATGCATTTCGTAGTCCAATTATGGTCACAGGAAAGTTGATACAAGTTCATCACTCACTGCCAAAAGCTTAAGAACATCATAAGGGACGATATTTGCTCTTTCTGTCTGCTAGAGAGTATCCAAACATCACACTGACCATGCTCAAATAGTATAATTAATTGATTAAATCTACAAATATTTCAAAGAGGTCACAATTTATTATAAAGGTACAATACAGAATGAACTATTATTCTGGTTAAAAAAAATTTAAGTATGTGTATCTGATAGTCTGATAGACATAAAGGCATGTAAATCAGCATCGTTAACAGATGATAAAGAAAGAAAGATAAAAAAGACAAGTGAGCCGGGAATATTATGTGTGAGACTTCAGTACACTGATTGATTTGTTAACCAGATTTACTGCAGATTCGAGCCTGAATATTTCAGTATGATTGTGAGAAAAGATACAGGAGGTTCTGAGAAAAAGGGTTGAGGTCACTGCTATCATGGCAGAGATCATGGCATTGAAAGAAGAAAAACATAACAAAAGTCTATTTTAAATACATAGTTTATTAAGCCAAAATTTGTTTCGATGATTTAAATAACGTTCTAAATTTAAATGTTTAAAGTTCCCAAGGTGGCAACAATATTTAACAATAGTGTTCTTGAATGAAATAGGACATGAACTTGTATTTAGGAAGTCTGCGGCATATCTGTTGTATTTAAAACAGTTTGAAATGTTATACAAAACTTAATAACTTTATGACCATCAGAGGAATTATTTGAATAATTTAAGTGTTAAAATGATTTGAAGAATAAGTATGATGAGCTTTAAAACCAATAACTCTTTTGGGGAATTACAACAGACAGTTATAACATAGACACTGTAATTGCTAAAGGTCCACTCCAGTGTTCTGAATATTGATATCGAAGTAGAGAAAGTCATCTTTGTTACCGATAACATATACACAACCAGACAGGAGCTTGTTATTATTAAAAGATAAAGTAAAACTTGTACTTTCTGGATCTTGGATCTAAACATTAGATTAAATAAATACCACCACTTTTTAATATCCCAGGTAAACGAAATTGAAAGCATTTGAACAATGTTGATTTAAAGAAATGACTTATTAATGTAACTTTTAAGGTAAAACCTACCCCAATGGCTGACAACGATATAAGTAGTTAAATGGCACAAAGTGAAAGGATGAGAGAAAAACTTTTTTAGGTCCAATCGGGCAATACTATCTTTCAAGGACAAACTTGATTGTTGATGCCAAATGAAACTGTCCTCACAGTGTGTAGGAGAACACTCCACAACAGTTCAAAGTCACATTTAGGGAACAAATGACAAAACATTTAATTTAATAATAAAATTCATTTCAATCAATAATTTAAGCAAGGAAGTTAAACTTACATAGTTTTTGTCAAAATGTTTCTTGAATGTCTTTGGTGAGAAAAGACACAGAAGCTTCTGAAGGCTTGTTGAAATACAAATCAAATGAAAAGTTGTTCATGCCATTTTAAATGAATACACCCTCAGAGTATGTACTTTTCTAACACTTAAGAATAAGGATGTTACTCAATAAACTGTATTTACTTAATTGGCCCAATACCGTAATTAAAACCACAACATACATTGACTCATAAAGGTAGCTGAATTATACACTTAGCGCTTCTACAAACAAATTATTAATAGACTCACTCCTTTAAGAAGACTGTTCTGATATATCCATCAATGGTTAAATAACGCACATAATTTCGAATAGACAAATAAGATTTTTATTATTATCAAATTAAACTAATAGGGTATTGGTTTGACAACGTTATAAAACTGAAAATCTATGTCAAATAGATTAGTGAATCATTTCCAATCAATAAGTATCAACTGCACTTCGGATGAATACAATATTTTTATTTGATTTTACAAGATTGTTAAAAACAATCGTTAAAAACATTTCAAATAGTTATGAAATGGAAGAGTGTTACGAAAGCCATCCTTGTTTTTGAAACGAATTTTGAATGAATTGCTGCTTTCCTTTCAGTAAATGAATTTGCAGCGGGTGAACAACTGCAAACTCAATCTGATTTACTTACAATTATTCATCGACAAATCCTACAATAACAAGTTCTTCTGAAGAGGTATTACTGACAAGCAAGTGTTACAATAATTATTATCTAAAGCCAAAAGCTATTCCTAGTGGTATAAAAAGATAAAAACCTTTGAATTACTCCTTTTTTCTCATCATAAATTATTGAAGCAATGTCAGAAAGCCAATTCACTATATCATGGGTAAGCTAATATGACTTAAGATGACAAAATGGCCCACACAAGTGTAATCTGAAACTTATTTCTTAATTACAGATCTGTCTGAGGAATATATTTTAATCTGAAAAGATTAATAATTTAACTCATCATTGGCGACGTATTAAAGTGATCAAAGCCCCAAAAAAGCCTCAGTTTATTTGCAGCTGTTAATTGGTTACAACCAGCTCTTATTTGGCGAGAGCGAATTTCCTTATTGATTTAAACATTATTTAAGGTTTGAAATACATTGGTTTTAATTATGTTAAAGGTAAGCATTCAATAGTTTATTCTAGTTAAATTTACACCTTCAAGAGAAACGATAATGATTTTAAACATCCTACTTCATGCCATGTTAGGGGAACGTGATGATAATATTCCAGGAGAGAGTGAATTGATGTTTAATGATATTACAGAGAACGGGAACATACCATCGAGGTAAAATGAACAGCAACAGACAACCTAATATATGATTTATTGTTTTAATCAATTACTGCAAAGATTCTTGAAATACAATTGAAATGAACCAACAATGTTTTTAAGTGTGACTCATTGTTTTCAAACAATTTACTACATTTTGATAATGTAGTAGAAAAATAATAGCTCCTCCATGTTGTCATCACACTAGGTGTTGGAAATCGTTATTTAATGAAATGCTGTCACACAACACTTCCATATTATTGCTGTATGAAGGGCTGCTTTGTCTTCGGTGAAGTAATCTGGAGCTGACGAGGATCTTTCATGTTAATTTGCTTTTACAACATCAAATATTCATTGTATAATTCCTGCAATAACATCCATCTCTTTCTTAAGCAATAACATGGGATCTTAGTTGTCAACAGTTATCATAATTAGCACAAATTAAAGTAGCCGAATTTTCATTAATATTCTTCCAGTTGTTTTCCTTCTGAAAATATCAAAATAAAATCCATTTTTTTCTTTAAATATTTGATGAAGGAAATCAGTTGTATTCAAATATTATATACTCACAATGACCATCAAACAAACAAGTAAACAACTAACTTACTGTCTCTCCCCCACTATGCAATATATGTTAATGACACATTAAGGAAATTCATGGCGTGAATTGCAACATTAATAATATAATTATGTCTTCACTGTAAACATGAAGACCATATGTACATGTATCCAAATCCTGGCAGTTCTTTGATAATACATTGATTGTGAACTAACCATTCTTAATAACTCGAGATTTTTAGCATTTATACTCATTAACCAATTGGGTTTTTGAAAACTTTGTCTCGTAAGAAGAACAAACATCAATAAAATAGTACATTTATATAATGAAGTCACTTTTCACTTCTACATAATGTTTACTCTATTCAAGTTGTCACTGCTCCAGAGCATAGTTTACCAGGGACGAGATGGGCTCTCTATATTTACCAGCTCGTACCAAACAGAATCGATTCAGTCCGACAAGGGGGTTTCATATTGCTTACCCATTGAATTCAGGAACCAGTTCTATTCTATTCAGCTCTCTGACATAACAGATAAGCACATAAATAATGCTAAGATATACCAAGAGGCTTGTTTGATATTGTGTTCTACCTTCGATTCAAGACTCAAGAAATTTTCTCTTTATTCTGAATACCACTTTGATCATGACAGGAACTAACCGAAAATCTACCAGGTCTAAAACATTTACCATGTTCATAGTTCATCAACAAAATAATGGCCCTTAAATACACTTACAATAGGAAGTCGTTTGCTACAGATATTTGTCCATAATTATTTTTTACTGACTGACTGTACATTGTTCATTTTCAATCAAATTCAACGGGTTGTCATTACCAAATTGATATAACAGTTGATATATTTAAATATTTAAATGAACATGGGGTCAAAATGCATTTACAGTTTCGGGCACAAATACAAATTCTCTCAATACACTTGAAAGCATTTAATTAGCAAGTTTACCAGGCTCAGAGACAGATTAAAGACAGATAGATGAAGAAAAAGGTACGTGTGAGGATTCTACTATTTGTTTATCAAATTCTAAAGCAGATTCGGCAGTGATAAAAAATGAAGAGTGCTATGGATAGGAGGAATGATAAAGCCTGAAACCTGCAGTATTTAGATCTAAATAACCCCTTCAGGCTAGATAATAAGATAACATATGTACATAGTGGAATTCCCATCTTGATATTCTTATTAATGAAACTATTTGTTTATGTTAATGTAGTGAAGGTTAGTTAAAATGAATAAAATAATTGTATCAATCACTAACATTTACTTCCTCTTTTAGCTTGTATAAAATTATACACATTTGTTAATGAAAATATTCAAAACAGGTCTGTTATTATCAGTATTAAACAACATCAAATTCACAATGGTATCTTAAATATAATGACCAATGAAAAAGATTTCTTTTTTGTGTCTCGTCTAAAGCTCTTTTATGTTCAGCACAGACCATAACGGCACTAGAGAATGGTGCTTATTTTACACAAAATATTCATATCTAGATCTTTGAGAGATCACGTCTCTGTCTGAGAAAAGCCCTCGTGGTTTGGGTCCCATCACTCAGGATCTGCTTATTTCAGAAATGCATGAGTATCAGGAGCGGCTGAATACTGAAATTCAAAAGAGGATGCTTTTTTCCAAAGGTATGACATGAGCAGATTATCCATAATACAACGTTTCACACAATTCTGTACTGCACAAATAGAACATACAACGGATAGGCACCAGTAGCCCGTTTCACAAAGACCTCTTACCGCTACGACCTCGTAAAGCAGGTCGTAGCCCACCTCTTACAATTTTTACCCGTTTCACAAAGAGCCCCTAAATTTACACTGCGTCGTAAACGGCCCAAAATTTAGGACCCCGATTGACCTGTCCTAAATCATTTAGGACGTCGTAAATTATAAAAAACATGGCGGCAAGCTCCCGCTTGGATTAAAAAAATCATAGTTTATCTGTGTTTCCGAACATTTTGTCGAGTAACAATTCGTCAGAACTTCAATCTTTTCATTCACTGACGAATGGATTCACCCCTCACTCAACCAAACTCTTGTAGTTGCAAATAAGTCATTCATATGGTATTGAGTTATGTGTGGGTCACAAACAATAGTTTTCTCAACTGTAGTTAGATGGTCCGACATGCCTGACAATGTATTTTTCACGAAAGCATACTCGTGCAACAAACCGTCTAAAACTGCGGCGACTGCCGGTTCTGTGACCTTCACCTTTCCATGTCAACAATCACTCGTAACATGCAAGGATTTATATTCAGTACAAATTTTCTTAATGTACCGCGCACTTTAATAATATTCGAAGATAATTAGTACGTTTTTCGTTAGTGAATGATTGGCAAGGGAAAAAAGGAATTAATAGCAAACAAACTGGTAGCTTAGCCTTTAATTCGTAGATAGTAGGCTAGATATTAATTTTGTGATGAAGCGTCACTTTGCTGGTCACTTTTCTAGACTTTGTATAGGCTCTTGTTTTCAAGAATATGATTTTATGACGATTAGTCGTTTTTATTACATTGTATTAGTATAAATTATATTTCTTCAATGAAATTTAGTAGTTCTTGTACTTTATTTTTTACTTATTCTCGGTGAAATAAGTTCATCTATTTTTAAATTAAAAAAACCCGGTCAGTTTATGTATTAAAATGCCTACATTTAAAAAGCCACAAATGTTTCTAGCTTAAACTTTCTATGCATATTCAAGCTCAGCTGTATAAAATCAGAATTTACAATAAAACATTGATATGATTAAGAGAAAATTTATAACAATATTTGGAATTAAATTCATAGATAATATAATTTGTCTATTTGTGTATTCATTTATGTTTTATGTTTTAGCAACTGCTGTTTAGCATTTACTATGAGTATTTAATTAAATGTCTATCAGTGTAGTTGAAATAGACTGGAAACCTTGCCTGATCTTAAAATTAATTGGTCAATTCCTTAAAGAAAATAAAGAAAAAATTTGAAAAATTACCAGTCCTGACCAAAAAGTAGCCAGTTGAAGGACTGACAGACAAGCTTTATTTTTAAAAATGGCTTTATCCCTAAAAGATCCTACCTCAAGAAACTACACCAGCACAGGAGTTTGAAAATAATAAAATAACATTTTTTGTAATATAAAGACTAAAATAGTCCATCCACTGTACTCATCATTTCATATATATTTAAATACTCAATTTTAATGTGTTATTCTGTAATATTGATTATCTTTCCTTATTTCCACATATGGTGGCAGATAAACATGATTTAGATATCAACAAACTGCACTTGATGATAAAATATAGTCTTTAATATTCATTAGCTGTGAATAAACTAACCTGTTATTGCCACACAGAATATTATTGATTGCCTATTTTGTTGGAATCACTGATGTGTTAGTACAAGTAACTCTATTAGGTTAATACTTTATAATCAGTTAAGAAACATTTTAAATTATGTAACAATTATTTGTATTAATCTTCCAACAATGAAATTTTTATTCATAGATCATGTTACTGGCCCAAAACAATGTCTCAAAGATAATCACTGTTAGCTTATGGGATCAGTCAGTAATGATTTATCTTTTGTTTTGCTGTACAAAGTGAAAATCTTACACATAATTCCCAACAACTTTTAAATTAAACAAATATTTAAAACAAATTTAATTTAGGAATTCAGCTTGTAATTGGAGCCTGTTGAGCTTATGGCACAAATTATATGTGCAAATATGAGTATAAAGTACATTTAGAGGATACATTTCTATTTCATTTTAAAAAACAACAAATTCTTATTTTAATCCTATATAGTATAAAATTTGTAACTTATGCAAAACATGTGCATATTATATTCTTGAAACAATATTGTTTGAAATTCATGGATTTTATGCAGCATTTGTTTTCCTTCTGCTACACACAAATGATAGATTGTTTTAGTGTGTACTAGGCTGAGAAGTCATTATAACTAGATTCTAGATTCACTGAGAATATCTATGATAGACTGAAGAGTGCCCCTGTATAGTTTACTTACTTATTTGAACATGTAATCATAATATACACTATTCCTTTCCTTTTGTTGGTGAATGTTTTTTCTTCACTGGGATTGATAAATTAACATGAAATTTTATTTGACAATCTAAAACTTAAAGAGATTACTGATTTGAAAAAAACTATTTTTATCCTTGTTTGAAAAATTCTGTTTAAAATCAAATTACTTTTCTTGCACTTGACATGCAAAACAGAATATCATAATTGTAATAGTCTTGTTTACAAGACTAATCTTATAGAAATGCTTGAAATTAGACAAATCTGTATACAGTACAAATCAAACAGTTCAAGCAAAGGATTATATTGTATTCATGAACAATTGTGACTCATATTTGAAAGTATTTTACAGTTGGCAGCATGAGTTATCTATTTATATGCTATTGATTAAGATATACATTAAAATGTTGAAATCCCTACAGTAGATATTTTATTAACGCTTCATGTTTTACCTGAAATAAGACAATGCCAATCTTCACCTACCTAATTTTTCAATGAGGCCGAGTTCTACCAAAGTATCCGTTGACAGATGATTCATATTTTCAAAACACTTCAACCAAGTTTAACAGGCTCATGGTGACCGATCAAGGATCTTTTAAGTGTTTTGACATTTACCGTCGGCATTCCCGTCACGCGACAGAAGGAAAGTAAGGGAATTAACTCATGCTTTCTATGTTATTGTTTTCAGACGAAAGTGTTTACAAGTTCAAATCTCATAGATTTTATCCGAAAACCTTTTTTTTTTGTTCTTTAATTATTATTTCAATTTTGGTATTCGAATGTTTATTATTTTGGTGAATTAAAACTTTGTTATAGAACAACATGCATTCAAAAAGTGAATTATTTGATGAAAATTTATCAAATTGTTTATATTGTTGAGACAGAGAGGTGAACTATATACAAAATTGAGGAAACAGGTGCGCATCGTGACGAAATCATGTGTTGCTATGCAACCAAGTACCTCTTACTGGATATACGACATGGATTTACGACCCGTTGTACGACATGGATACGACCCCGTTGTGAAACGGTCGTAGAGCATGTCGTAAGAGCGTCGTAAACAAGGTCGTATGTGCTACGACCTCCTAAATTTAGGAGGCCTTTGTGAAACGGGGAACAGCATTCTATACCTAAGCGAGTAAGTAAAGTAATATATTTTGACTTTCAAGATTACTCTGGCAAATACAAGAAAGCCATTTCTTAACCATTATCCGGCAAAGATTCAATGAATATTTGAATCATATCATAACAGATAACAGAGCTTATTTCAAACATTGATACGAACAAGCCCTTGGCACCATCCAGAAATGATTCAAACCCATAATTACATCACTCAATGTGGATCCAAGTGTCAACATTAACACTTAAGAGTGTTGAAAAATATTGAATTGTTTTCAAATATCAAACTGATATAAATTCAAATATCTCCCTAGTAAAAACAAAATCCAAAATCTTCGATATTGACATGTAAGGTGCGAAAACTACTCGCGACCTCCTAAAGGAATGGATTCACATCTTACATAATTATGTATGGAACATAAAGACTTCATTCCTTGCAATTAAAATATAATTTAACCTATAGAGCTTTCCTAATGATTGAAAAACTCAGCAAACATCCACGTATCTTGTGGGTAGTAGGTTTCTCAATAACAACATTTTTTTGTGTAACAAAACAAATTACATTTAAAATGATAACAAAGTATATAAAGCAATATAACATTACTTATTTCATTATTACTTTACATCTAGAAAGGTTTAACTACTTTCAGCAAAAAATCACACCTGGTCTCAGTTTTGTTATTGTAAATATCTTAGACACTTTCATCACTTCTTTATAATTGAAATAATTGAATAAATTAGAATAAAAGTTTGTTGATTGAGATATTGATAATATGAAGTTAACCATTTTGTACAGTAAATTAGTACACGCGTTGGTTTGTTTGTACATTAAAGGTTCATATGTCATACCTGTATTCATATGTGAAGGTCAAAGCTCTAGATTTGATAAAAAACAGTATCTGGATGAGAATCATTTATTCATTTCTTAAATAGAGAGTTAGACAGTTTTATGTCATTTATAAGATCGCTGAATGAAAGAAAGAAAATAATATCTACCAAGTGCCTATGTTGATTATAATGTCCCATTATGGAAAGCCCTTTAAATCCTTATAAATACATACCCATTAGGGTCATCAACGGTATTAGTATTTGAATAAACTGTGTCTGAAAACAGGAAAATGCTTCGTCAATTAATAACCAATGTAATGTCAAGTGTGATAAGGATTTTCTGCCTTTGAAATCAGAATTGAAATCATAACTGGCTAACAAACACACAATGGACTAATGTCACCAGCAGACGATAATTAGCACCTGATTGTATCTACTAGATTTGGTTGATAACCCAAACTTAAATAAAACGATCTGAAACTTATTTAGATTAGCGTATCTGAGTGTATTGTATAAAGGGATGTCTACAGACCAGAGCGATGTGAAGCAATGAATAATTTCATACATCAACCAATATCAACCAATAAGGAGAAATGCAAAGTCAGCCACGGTAGATAAAAAAGGTTCAATCATCTAAAAATGAGTTAGACTAAATGAATGTATTTTTCTTCACATAAATGTACCAGGAAATTCAGTCTCAGATGAGAGATCTAGTTAACTGTCTTTGAAGTGAAAGAACAAATCAATACTGCGAGTCAAATCATCAGTAATCAGAGACACACGGAACAAACAGAACCAGACAACTAGCACTTGATCTGACATCAACTGGTTTTGAATTAATCTACATATTGCTTTACCTAGATATCTTGGATGAGTCAATCCTGTTGGATGTGATGATTATGGTGAATGCAGATAACCAGATGATTTTAACAGATATGATTTAAACGCAATGTACATTAGAAACAGATAGAACTACACCCTTAGGAAAAACGTACAAACCAATGCAATTCAATTTTAGATTACTTTTTTGTAGACTCCCTTTGAAGTGAACTATCGCATCTATACTCTTAATCAAGTCCTTGCTACTCTTTCACATGAAAGAAACTTGTTTATACAATCGGGCAGTACTTCGTCTTAATGCCTCTAACATGGAGTTACAAAAACTATAGGTCCTCTTTCTTGAAACTTGTCCATATACTTACACTAGTCCTCGGAGCAGGAAGGAGCTAAATGAATTTATTGGTTTATATATAAAATATACATAACTCGAATTTAATGGAGCAAATGTGTCTGTTGTTATGGTACATTTAATGATTTCAAAATACGTCTAGCTTAAGAAGAAAACCTCTTACCATATCCGTATAAATGGCACACTTTGCAATACTCAGAAATGAAATATGGGAATGAAAGCTGAGTACCATTTACTTGCCATAGTTGTTGAGCTACAATAACAAAATGTCGAAACTCTGTGCATAAACATTACGTCACACAGTTGATTCATCAAGAATGTGTATGGAACATGGCAATAGATATCAAAATCAGCAAAATAACATTGTTCCCTGTTTTGACATTTAAAGGAAACGCTTCATGCAAAGAGACCTGAATGACCAATGAGCGATGCTGCTCATAGATATAACACAAAGAAGTTGTACTTCACTTCCAACCGGTCTGACACACAGACCGATTCTGTCCCAAATGGCGTTCTATAGGGTCCAGGACCATTGCTTTTCTCCTGTATCACGTAGTAGATAATTACTTGGGTCATGCTGAGGGTGCTATTAAATTTTCATACTTACATTTGCTTGTAGGTTGTTAATAAGGCCAATTAACGTAACCTAGACACAGACCAACCAACATTATATCTATGATAACCCTGATCGAGCTCAGGTGTATATATATATACATTATCCGGTATAACTTATATGAACATTCATAAAGAGCTTTATGCATATTCAATGGATAAGCTGAGAAGCTTGTAATAAGTGTTGTGAGCAGACCAGCGAGAGATAAGAGACAGATGAGCTTGAGATCTGTGTGAGGCTTCAGTTCACGAAAGATTTGGTTTGAGCATATTTCATACGCATTAATATTTCAGCATGATTAAGATAAAGACAAAATTAAACTAAAAACTGAGGAAATGGGATTTAGCTTATTCATTTCAATCATTGCACAGGGCATGATTTCTAGAATAATCAAAGATAAGTTTAAAAAGTGAAATATAATAACATTCAACCTGTCACTATCTTTCACTATTTTATGATGAAATCCTAAAAAACAATTGTTTGAGGGGCATTTTAGGAGTTGGAAAAAAAGACAAGGAATTTATGGATAATATAGTAATGATGGATAATAAGTATATCAGCTTGCTGTGGTTTTGCAACATCCAACAAGGTATAAGGAGCTTTCCATCATACTTATATTGCTTTAAACATTACAAACTTTTTTTCCAAAAGGCATGCTAAGCATTCAAAAGCACAAACAAACACTGAACAGTATTTAGATATTGATGTGCTATGAAAATGTTACGGATTCTGTGAATACTGACATTCCAATGATTTTAGTTTATACTTTCAGATGAGCTGCATGACATATTTCATTAACTTCATCTCCAAACACTTTGTGTGTGTGGACTTGAATGTCAAAAGAATAAGAATAAGGAGGTTTTTCTATTTATTAACTACAGATAGTTTGGAGGAGGACGTGTGCTCAGACACTATTTCCTGCATCGTGGAGGAACATCTGATCGTAGACATGCCCAACGGAAGTGTCTGTCTGGCGTGTTCTGACTCGATCTTATTGTAATGTTTAGACACACCATTTTTGGATAACTTGATTAAAACGTTTGTAGGCAACTTACTTACATTACTTTCCAGTGACACAGTATACAAATAATGAAATGATCAATGATATTGAGAATTTTTCAAAAATGACAATTAAATTGTAAGAACATTCTTGTTTTTATTTGTGTACCCACATATGCTTGCACATAAACAATGGCTTATCCACACGACTTCACAAACAGACGTGCTATATTTGCCGAAGATTATTTCAACATTTGTTCATAGATTGATTTCAATATGTATATTTTCTATGTTGTGATTAAAATATCTTTTTACAAATTCCTCAAACAGTAAGTGTTTAATATCTTCTTGGTAATCCTTTATCCTTATTTTTCTTTTTTATAAAAGAATAGAATTCTAAACACTGTTGTTGAAATTGTAAAATTATTTTTAAAATTGATTACAAAGTCAACCTTGATCCTGCATTAACATCGTATCTATTGAAATGTTCTGCACTTCATGGTTGTTCATTGAATAAAATAGTACGTTTTTGATTAAACGTCATTATTTATACTTACCGTAGACAAGTGACCTTAGCCTGTTAGCCATATAACATGCAATCGACTCATTCCCACTGATGTAATGAAACTTCATTACCCAGAACAATCGGAGTTATCCGCCCGTCACTAGCCCACTAGGTGGCGTGACCTGTCATCTAATTAGATTCATTCACATTACCTAGGAGTCCCAATTAACGACGGATACGTAAGAGGGGAGGCGGGCGGGAGTGACGACGGTCACTTGTCTACGGTAAGTATAAATAATGATGTTTAATCAAAAACGTACTATTATTTGGATACTAACCTCCGACAAGTGACCTTAGCCTGATACCACAGAAGGTGGCGGGAAGGATTCGTCGCCAGAGCGGTAACTCTCAAGATTGTCCTGAAGGTCGACGACCTAGCTAGCGACTGTTTTAATCGGGAAATTGTCTGACCTCCTAGGTCGACGACCCTCAACTAAAACCCACACCACACAATAGTTGTTAGATTTAAATGTGAATTAACCAACTCACTATATGAGTGACTACATCGACGGGTCGGGAGTCACTAATGTGGAAGGTTGCGCCCCCTACCTTGGGGAGCCCTTGTGGTTCGCTGCTGTGCAACAACCTGCGCCCCTAGACGGCTTACGCCCTCTAGGTTCCCCGTAGAGACATCGCGCAAGTAGTGGTTGACGAACGCCAAGCTCGACTTACAAAGCAGCCGGCCATGACGTCCGCCACCGAGAGATTACTGTGATGGCCATTGTCACCAAATAGGCTCGAATCTCGTGCGGGTCGATCTGCGCAGGCCCTTATAGGCGTCTACTATCGGTAGACTCCCTCCAACTGCCTCCTGTCAATCTTCAATTAGCTCGTTTGGGAGTGGGACAGGAAAACCTGCGCCTCCTCTGTCTCAGTGTCCGCGTCCCCCTATGGTGACACATAGAGCACGCACCGGACATGAGACGTCCCGCTCGTCCGCCGGTTCGACGGACGGAGAGATTGACGGCAGTGTGAAAGTCCTCGCGTTCGTCAGCGCTTTGGTTCTTGCATTAAACACTGGTGCAAGTCCCAAAGTCGTTGAACCTCATATCTCACCCCAACCCTGAGCAAATCGCCTTGCAACACGTGCAATTCTGATATCCTGGCCGCTGACCCCATAGCCACCAAGAAGGTGGTTCTAATGTTGAGACGCAGCAGCGCCGTGTTTGTCAGCGGTTCATAGTGTTCAGATAGGAGGTGATTACGCAACACAACCAAGACCCCCCTTCCGGCGGTCTTAACTTAACGATGAATATGTCCTCCCGGAGTCCTTCTCGCGAAGGACGGCCCTAATGACTGCGAGACTCGTGTTGAAGAAAGAGGCCTTAGGCTCCTTCCCGTGCGCAGGCGGACGGGGAACTCAGCGATCTGAGTTAGCGTCACTACTCACACATCAAGCCCTTCCCGCAAAAGTCATAAAAGGAAGCCCATTGAAATCGTACAGTTTGCGCGTGGAGGACTGCTAAGAGGTCGCCACTGCGCTGGCCACCGTCTCCCAAAGCCCAGCGCCCTTCAATCCGTCTTCCCTGAGGAGCCTAGATGGGTGGTGAGGCGACCGGGAGTTCCGACCTCTTGCGATCGTAGATCACTAGAGGCGAGAGAAGACGGGTCGGCCACTAGTGACACGTAAATTGGCAACTGCTGATTGCCTTGTGTCGCGAAAAGCAGACATTCGGTTCGAACACTCGAGGGTGCCACACCGACTCCATGAAACGGAGGATGATCAGGGTATATACCGCTCTGATTGAGCTGTTTAGATTGTTCACAAGCGAAACAACTCTATAGCCAGATGTAACAGTGATCCGGCCTAGGCCGATCCCAGTTGTTTATCAATCAAGCCGATGTTGAGCTGTTTGTGTGAATACACAACACCTGGTTCATGCGATGGTTTAACCATCCTCAGGTGTGCGTTACAGACCTGTGTAGACGCGTCAACGTACCACTGACTCTTGTCTAGAGGTTGCCCGAGGGCACTCCTGCTAGAGCATGAAGTCGTTCTGCCACTATAAAAGGTGGTGAGTGAACGAACGTGAGCGCTGAAGGCTATCTGAAGAAGCGAAAGATGGAGTCTCCATCCCCCTCCCTCGTATAGACTTGAGCTGACGTCAAGAACCCTAGAAAGCGTTACTACTGCAGGAGCGTGAGAGGCTCACGACCCGCGTGTGCTAACACTGGCGACCAGGGCTTGTCTTAGCCACCGGCCAGACGCCTAAGGAGACGAACGTTGCGTCGTCGGTATAAAACCCCCCTTGCCTCTGTCCTCAACCTGGAGCCCTGGCGAGAAGGCACCGATGTGTCAGACGGCGAGGAGACCAGCGACACGCTGGTCCAAAGGGGGCAGGCTGATGGACGCCTCCCTGACCGGCGCAATGACGTCGTCCTTAAACGCCTTAAGGTCGAAGTGATGAGGCGTGGGCGCGATGTAACGCTTCCTCGCCTTCTAGGGCACCCCCACGCCGTGGGGAGTCAGCCGTGAAGGTTATAGGGCCATCCTGAGACGTATCCCACGAAAGGGAAGCGTCGGGAAAACCATTCAAGTGCCAGGGGGTCCCAAGGGACCTGTCCAAGTTCAAGGACCCTAAGTCCGACGCCAGGGAGGACGGTTCGTAAAACACGCCGACATCCTTACAGATGTCGAGGACACTCGTTCAGCCTGTGGTAGAAATCGGACCCGGGGTGGGTCGCCTGGCCGCCCTGGAGCGCTGTTGCAGCTCACCCTTCCGGATGGAAAAGCGGAAGCACTAGCGCTGCTTCTAGGGAGGTCGGCGCACTCGACGCACCGACTCCCATCCAGCCAGGAATTCCTGCCCAGGCGGCAGACCACGTGAGGGACGTAGCACGCCGACTCCCGAGAGACACAGCACCCGCAGAACCCCACGTAAGTGGACGCGAGTCGGAGGGGACTAAGTCCAATTTGTGAATAAATAGCTTGAGGATAAGGCGGAAGAAAATCCCCACTAGACAAGGGGAGAGCGCCTGCCGTCTCGAACTCAAGTGCAACCGGATTATCTAAGAGGAAAGCACCTGGAGCGCTTCGCCAGTATCAAGCAAGCAAGCGTCGCACCCCCTGACCCACCAGCGTCAGAAGTGTCAGGCGCTAGTCCCAGGTGGACATGACCCCTTCGGTCCTGCGAACCTGAGCAAAAGAAGCACTACCAAGTGACAAGCGTCAATCACCTCTCCAACCAGGTGCTCCCCCTAGAGGGACGCTCCCTTAAGCTAAGAGTGAGATACACGAGCGCGAAGAGCGGCCAAGCACACGTTAATCCCCGATCGACGGACCGTGAGAGCTCACAAACCAATCAGCGTCAATCACCGCTCCACTCAGGCGTTCCCCCTAGAGGGACGCTCCCCTTAGTTAAGAGTGAGAGACGTGAGCGCGAGGGGCGGCCAAGCCCACATTAGTCCCCCGATCAGCGGAGCGGAAGAGCTCACCAAACAATCAGCGTTGATCACCTCTCCACTCAGGCGTACCCCCTAGAGGGACGCTCACCTGAGCTAAGAGTGAGAGGCGAGAGGCGGCCAAGCACACAAGCGCACATTAATCCTCGATCAGCGGAGCGGGGAGAGCTCACAAACCAATCAGCGTCAATCACCTCTCCACTCAGGTGTTCCCCCTACAGGGACGCTCACCTGAGCTAAGAGTGAGAGACATTAGCGCGAGTGGCGGTTAAGCACACAAGCGCACATTAATGCCAGATCAGCGGAGCAGGGAAAGCTCACCAACCAATCAGCGCCAATCAACTCTCCATTCAGGCGTTCCCCCTAGAGGGATGCTCACCTGATCTAAGAGTGAGAGATGTGAGCGCGAGGGGCGGTCAAGCACACAAGCGCACATCAACCCCCGATCAGCGGAGCAGGGAGAGCTCACCAATCAATCAGCTTCAGAGCTAACCAATTAGCGTCAGACGCAATTCCAAGGTAGACACGAACAGTGAGATTGCCTCACCTTCTGTCCCGTGACCCCGAGCGTCAAGCGCACTACCAAGCCACATGCGTCCCCACCTCTCCACTCAGGCGATCTCCCTAGAGGGAAGCTCCCCTGAGTTAAGAGTTAGAGACACGCGCGCGAGAGAGCGCCCAAGCGCACGTCCAATCAAGTGCCTACTCACTAGTAGACGTTAGGGAAGCGCACATGCACGCGCGAAGCGTGTGGCGCTTGCCCAATCCGTGAACTTGAGCGTCAAGCACACTAATAGCGACACACGTCAGTCCCCTCCCCCAGGCGCTTCCCATAGAGGAAAGCTCCCCTGAGTTAAGAGCGAGAGACACGAGCGCGAGGAGGCGGCCAATCGCACACGTCCCAGCAAGCGCATAAGCACACGTCCAAGCAAGCGCCTACTCGATAGTAGACACTAGGGAACATACGTCCGACACCAGGGAGGACGGAATGTCAAACTCCCCTGCGTCCTCGGAAATAATGAGGTCCGATCTCTCCGGCGACACGCCATGCCTGTGGCGGCAGACGAACCCTGGGTCACGCGCCTAGAAGCCTTGCAGCGGCTCTGCGCCTGTGCTGCTCGGGGGAGAGATCCTCACACTCGACGCACCGGTTATCCTCCGGGCAATTGTTCCTACACAGGAGACAGACGACATGAGGGTCGTAGCTCTCCGACTTGCGTGACCTGCACCGTCCGCAGAACGCCCGGTACGGGGTCGCTGAGTCGCAGCGAACTAAGTCCCATCCCCTGTAAGGGTTGTGACAAGCGAGCGCTAGGCGTCTGCGAGTCAATCCAATGGGGGAGAGAACGCGTAGAGCGTCTCTAACACCCCTGTCCAACGGGGGGAGAGCGCGGCCGCGCCTCACTCACCGAATCCTATCCTGAACCTCAGGCGCTAGCGGCAGCCTATGCAGCGCAGGTCAGACGAACTTGCACGACAAGCGCACACAAGTGCCACGCGTCAGTCGACCCTCCGCTCAGCCGCTTCCCATGGAGGGAGCTCCCCTGAGTTAAGGGCGAGAGCCACGAGCACGAGGTAACGCCCACGCACAAGCACACGTCCAACCAAACACCACGCGACTAGCGCACAGCGGTAGAAGTCCAGACGCCAAGTGCGCGAGACACCTAGCGCCAGGAAGGCGGCAGGCGGCAAGCGCAGGCGAAAACCAACGGCACACAAGTCACCAAGCGTCAGGAAGACGACAGGCGACAAGCGCGGCCTAATCCAAACGCCACTAGCTTGCGAGACACCTAGCGGCAGGCGGCAAGCGCAGGCGAAATCCAACGGCACACGAGTCACCAACCGTCAGGAAGACGGCAGGCGACAACCGCGGCCTAATCCAAACGCCACTAGCGTGCGAGACACCTAGCGCCGGGAAGGCGGCAGGCGGCAAGCGCAGGCGAAATCCAACGGCACACGAGTCACCAACCGTCAGGAAGACGGCAGGCGACAACCGCAGCCTAATCCAAACGCCACTAGCGTGCGAGACACCTAGCGCCGGGAAGGCGGCAGGCGGCAAGCGCAGGCGAAATCCAACGGCACACGAGTCACCAACCGTCAGGAAGACGGCAGGCGACAACCGCGGCCTAATCCAAACGCCACTAGCGTGCGAGACACCTAGCGCCGGGAAGGCGGCAGGCGGCAAGCGTAGGCGAAATCCAACGGCACACGAGTCACCAACCGTCAGGAAGACGGCAGGCGACAAGCGCGGCAAGCGCTAATCCAAGCGCCACACGAGATACCTAGCGCTAGGCAGGCGACAGGCGATCAAGTGTAGGCGGCAGTAGCGCTAGCTGTCACTGCAGCGAGGTAGAGCGACCGTCCGTCGCCCGGGCTGCACGTGCTGCACGACCGCAATCGACAACCCGTGCACCACCCGTCCAAGTTAACACGGCTGTGTCAACTAGCAAAAACCCCTGTCTGAAACACAGAATTCACTCGCGAGGAATGAAAACGAGAAAGACAGATGGAATACCTGACTAAGGTAAGCAATAGAGTCAATAAACAACAAAACACGTTAATTAATATAGCTCAATACAATCGGAAGAGATACAGAAACACGTCTGCACACTACCGACTCTGTAATGTGAATGAATCTAATTAGATGACAGGTCACGCCACCTAGTGGGCTAGTGACGGGCGGATAACTCCGATTGTTCTGGGTAATGAAGTTTCATTACATCAGTGGGAATGAGTCGATTGCATGTTATATGGCTAACAGGCTAAGGTCACTTGTCGGAGGTTAGTATCCAAATAATAGGGTCTCCATTGCCGTGAGATGTTTTTCGGTTTGAATCTGATTTCAATTTGTGTAGCCCTCAAACGTTTCATAAACAAGAAATGAAATAGTAATTTGATGATCAATAAGATCTGAACACATAACTCCTCTGCAATATAACATGTCTTAATCCCTCAAATTTCACAACGAAATGGGCCGATTTGTCAAACTCGTTGCAAAGTACCTGAATGTTCATGTCGACCTAATTGACTTTTTTTCCGATAAAAAAACCACTATGGTTATAGATATTAGAGAATATTATCATTATCACATATTGACGTTCTTTGAAAAACTTACCATAAATTGTACAAAAAAGTATCCGAGAAATCGTTCAAATGTTGTTAAAACCCAATACACAGTGAATAACATATGTTGACATAACACTAATGATAAATTCAATTAATATAATTAATATATGCTTCTTTGGATCAGATTATGAGGTATATACATACATATAGTTATTTAATTGTAGACTTGATATATTATTAAAACCGTTTGTTAGTAACAAACATATCGAAACTGCTGTCTAGTGTAAGTTCAAGCACCCTTATGAATTGAAGTTGTCAGATATAATATAATCGGGTTTTTTAAGATTAATATGATTATTACCCTTATTTGACCGTACAGAGGATCGTTTTATTCAGAAATAAGGTTTTTATTCAGAATTCTAGTATTGTTCCGGTAAAGATCAAAGGCGCCGCCCACCCTTTATTCAGCAATAAAGTATAGTTTTTGAGTGACGTCACGCAACAATGGCTCATGACGTCAATAACAATCGGCTATGACGTCACTGGTCCTGGCCCCGATTGAGGACTTTCAATTTGCGGGCGAATGTGATTTACAAAATATGTTTATTTTGGAGTAGAAATAGCTTAAGCGAGTTCAAATTGACATACTAGAAAAGAAATAGAGTAGCCCTAACCATCATGTGTTTTGCAATAAAGTATTGTTTTGCCCTGAACTATTATAGTTTAAGCATGAGGCAGAAGGTTTTTATTCAGAAATAACATATGAGAATTTAGTGCATTCAATGTACACATAAAGACAGGATGAGGCAATGCGAGAAAACAAACCTGTTTGACTGATGTCTGTAAACAAATATTCGGTTTAGCTAAACCATTGATCTTCCTAGCAATTATATTTAGTCAAATAACTGATGACAAAAATAACCTTTCAGCAATGCAGTCAAATCTCGAAGGGTGTTTAGTTTGAATTATCTGTAGCGTTCGAACATTCATGAGCATAATATTGTTAATCCTACTTCTATACGAATTAGCCAATTTATTATTTGTTGAAAATCCCATTTTATTGGAAAGAAAAACTACGTTGGCAAGATTTACAAGTTAAAGAGATAACAGCAGGCCCTAAAGCGATCAAACATAACCTGAACATTTACCTCTAGACGACAAAAGAAAATAATTGAGCAGTTTCATCAATTTGAACGTAATCGGATGAATATTTTATAACAAAAGTCACATGATGTTATAGTTTTAGAGACAGATCAGGGAACTGTTTTTACAATCTAAACTCTTCAAATCCAACAGGTCTGACACACCGATTTATTCTGTAGATGTAGTAGATATCACCTGGTTCATGCCATTTCATATTTACAATTGCTTGTAGTATGTGAGTAAGGTTAGTTAACATAACTTGGATACAGACTAAACAGCATTATACCGATGACAAACCTGATCGAGTTCAAGGTATCGATGCACTTCCCAACATACCTTATATGAACAACCATAAGGAGCTTTGAACATGTTCAATAGATAAGCTGATAAGCCTGTAAGTAACATAGTGAAGAGATCAGGAAGAGATTAGAGAGTGATGAGCCTGAAATAAGCTTGAGGCTTCAGTTCTTTGAACAGATTCCATACAGACTAATATTTCAGCGAGAAAGATAAACTGAGATCTGAACTAGGTAATTACAATTATTGCGCAGACCATGGCTTGTAGCACAATCAAGTTAAATGTGTCTACTCAATATAAAATATAATACCTATCAACTTGTCACTATATATCCAATACTATTTGACATATATGTGTTTATCGGGTATGAATGATACTCTTAACAAATACATTTTCTATGCTGAAACTTTCACTCATGACAAACACCATCAGTTTATTAAAATAACTGTTAGTTGTTTGTTCATGTAGTATCATAAACATATAAATTTTTGCTTGTATATTGAAACATAAGCTTAATGCTAGAATCTCATATTGACTGTTTAGGATAATTGATGTCAGCTTCACTCCCCTAAGCATAATCTATAAACTTGGAAAGTTCTTTCAAAGGATTCATTTTTCACAATGCCTTTGGATTTGAAGGACAACTTGCCTCAATCAAAAGAAATTTAAAACTTTAAGGATATGACCAGATGAAAGGTAGTAACATGATCAAAGTAATTATCGTGACTCTTCAAATGTTTTTAACATTAACCTTATTTGCAAGCTTCAATTTGAAAGGACATCATTCATTGCAATTTATCGGGTGTCTAATATCCTGGCGTCAACCTTTATGAATGGAAAATGTCAAATTAATGGCCTTTAGGTTATTGAATGCCATATAAGAACCGTTGAGAAACGTTCATAAGAATAGCACTTAACAGCTTAAAATTTGCTGCAAGTTGCATTATTTTTACATAGACTGATAAATGATTTTAGCGACAATGGACACAGATTTGTATTACCTAGTCATTTGCTTATGAATATTTCCTGTTTCTGTTATTCGAAAATAGTTCTTCCAATATAGCTAAAGGTCATCAGTTAACCAATCAATTAACAATGGTTATTTCATGTGTTGTATGTTTTTCAAACTGCATATCGTTACAATAGATACTTTAATTTGTTATCTTGGGAAGAACAAGGTGTTGGTAATGAGGAACAGCTTTATGTAGAGTTGTCTGAATATTAATTCCTGAAATATATATCTTTGTTTCCAATACGAAGGTGAAAGAAAATTAATTACGTATTAACACTTTATTTGATATGAAATATATTATTTATCCTCCCAAACAAGCATACACTTTCGAAACACCTTGAACACAATTAAGGAATCGTAATGGAAACAGTTCTTCTCTGTTATTTGCCAATGGGTACAGGAACATCAATTGTGAAGAGGATATCATTCATGGTAATCCAAATGACGTCATCCCTGTGTGGCCATTAAAACACTCAATTTCGCTCAGAAAGCCGTTTCGAAGAATCAACCGTCTTCTGACCTTATCTCCTTGTGTCTCAGACGCTGTTCTGTAAAAGTTACTAACATACATTTTGTTATGGTAAGCACAATTACTTCAAGACATTGTAGAATGGAATATAATATTAATTGCCCTTGATAACTGCTATTGTCGATGACACAAGTAGCAACATTTAAAATTGACGAGGAAGGTTGCCACAGAACAGAACATATTATTGCAGTGTATGCTAGCTGACATGTTGCTTCTAATCTATGAAGAATCTGAAGAACTTGACATATTTATTAAATTTACTTGTATCAAATATTCATTGTATAAATCCTACAATAACATTCTTTCATTGAGTTGAAAATATACATTATAATAATAATAATAATAATAAGCTATTTGTATAGCGCAGAAATTACAGCCAGGCTGTTCACATGCGCTATGAGTATAAACTAACAACAATAGTACTAGGGGACCGGTACTTTTAAAAAATAATTCATGAACAATTCTAATTGGAAAAAGAAACATGCAACCTTTCCGTAGAACAACCACAATCATTAATGTTTTAGAGAAAACATTTGCTAATGTCAGAAGGTTTTATATAATATATATTTAGATTTTTATAACAATTAGCTACAATAAATAAATACCATTTCATTCGTTCTGTTTCATCCATATCAAGAAGTAAGACAACTGTAAAATATCAGCTATATCTGTTTCGTACTCATGCTGCTAATCTTCTTGATACAACTCTTTCAATAAGCAACCCTGTAGTGATTTGTCTGCTATGTTTTCAGGATATTACAGGGCTGGGAAGTGAGAAACCTGTTTAAGTCTCGTAGTCGTATCGTAAATGATAATAGTTTGTAGTCACGTTTCATCAGACGGTCTACTTCAAAAGATTGGAATTGAACCACAACGAAAGAAGAAAAATGTTACAGCGAAAAACACTTTGATATTCATTGACATCTAACAGTAAGTCTTCTGTTAGATTTTTGCAGCAATATTCTCTAAATCAAAAGTTGAATATGTGTTAACAATATTGTCGTGATATTCTTCGTGAAACTAACACAGTAAATAAAAATCTTTGTCGATTCTATCCTGTGTTTACAGAACGTTGAGTCCATTTAGTTGTTGAAATGTAAAACTACCAAAACTTTCATCATTTAATGTTCTCTGCTGTTCTAAAGACACAATCTATCCATCATTTCCGATTGAATACTGTTTTTCTCACGATTGTCTTTCAGAAAGACTAACATAAATCCGCTTACAATCGTTGTTCACTCTGTTGTTCAGAGCTTCGTCGTTAATTCTGTTTAGCATCAATCGAGAAGATCTAAGCTATGAGATATTTGTACTTGACAAGAAGAGAGGGTGCTGCAAAATTGAATATTCAATACATGAATCTGAAATTATTTATACAAGCAATGTCTTCTGTGGTAACTTCCTTAATTTATTTTATCACAAAACGAATCAACAACTCACCAAATCAATCTTTCCATGTTTTTGTTCTTGGTTTATTTTATTATTTTGATTTTGTTATTTTTTAGATTAGTTGAAATTGTAGAATGTCTGAAATATCCTTGAACTAAATTCAGAGTGAAATTAAAATGGGTCCAAAGACGAAACGAGTAACGATGAGTAATGTCCAAGAGAACTGTCTAAATTAAAGGTCATGGATCACATTACAAACTAATTTGATTACAACCAAGCTGGCAAGTCTTGATTCCACCAAGTTCGGTGAAAAGATACCTTTGAGTTATTTGAGGTGAGGTTAGTGCTTGCGATGTGAATTTCCCCCCTCACCATGGCGAACAATCCATTCTTTGAAATTGATGGTTGTCTTATTGTGTGGGGCAATTGTGACGCATAAACCAATAGAATAGTCTATTCGTTGTATTGAGAGGATCAAGCTAGCATAAGCTTTTTACTCATAATAAATTATATTATTTAGTGGCTGTAAGTATTTTTCAAATCGTGCAAAGCATTGTTGTGCAAATGCAACGAAACAATTCTCAAATGATGCACTTTGTACTATCAATGCATGTTCCCATAAACAAGCTTGATATATCTGCAAAAAATTATGCTTGAAGTAATCGATTATTTATATGTAAGTGCCCTGAACAATGAAATTAAAGCAAATATTTAAATTAAGCACTAATTTAACAATTATTCCGCATTTAAGAACCTTAAGAAAACGCTTCATCCGTAATAGCTACAAAATATCAAAGTGGTTATGACACTTCTCGCCCCTCTCATCACAAACGTTGTTCACAATGTGCTTGTTTGATGTTTTTATCCTCATTTCTCTTCTGACAAAGCAATTTTGATTAAACCCAACATATCCTTAAACAAATAGAATTCAATCTGCAGGTTTTATTTTCGGTAAAGCGGTTCACCTAAGTGATGTTAAACGCTTTTCACCAGCTTCACACACAAAAAAAAAGATGAAATTATTTTGAAACAAATCTTGACATCGATCATGTGGTCCGTGGTTGAAAAAGAATCTGATTTCTCACCTTGTTTTATTAGACCTCGCATACCCAAAACTCCACACAAAATATTTTAAGCATTTATTGACTCGCGAATCATATAATGTATGGCTGGATGTTCATTTTATATCAAGGTGTTAGCATTCACATTGAACTGTTGGTTTTCCAACAGATCATGGGGTAGTTTGTTTCATTTTATGTATGTTGTATTATAAAATTTTGATAGTTTTCCTTATCACCAGTTGTTATGAGTGGTCTTTGGTGATAGAAATATAAACCGCTCAATAACAACGAAAAGACCAGAAGCATATTGGTACCTTAAAGTTAAAGCTCTAAGCTGAAACAAATATGTTGACAACATGTTTTTGGTACTTCTAAGATAATTTACGTTTAAACTCTATTGAATAATGATGATTCAACCATGTTATCGGAAAAAGGTATACAAATAAATACTTTCTTTTATAACTATTGGTAGGCTAAAACTATTATTTGCAACACTTTACGAGATAAAGTCATTTCACTTCTAAAAATTTTTTTTCATTTTTTGGCACTCAGGAGAGTAATGGAAACTCCCAATTTAAAATGATTTATTGTGTGACTTCTCTTAAGCAGATAAATAGTGAATATGAACATATTGACGAAACCACTAGTTCTGTATCGCTAGAACAAATGTTCATTGGTCTGATTAATAAAAACAAGAACATTCAAAAATGTGTAATGTGATACCATGATTAGATTACTGGTCTCTATTTTCAATGTTTCAGCTGATCAATGAAAACAAATACATGTACAACTTGATTTAATATGATAGTAAAAAGATCCTGCTGAAATACACGTTGGCATATGTTCGTTTACAACATTTAATATTTAGAGAATAACCGACGAGGTACGAATGATTACGGGATATCTGCCCGAGTCGAAATAATGTTCACAGTCGCGAGCCTTGGCGAGCGACTGAACATTATTTTGACGAGGGTAGATATCCCGTAATCACTCTTACCGAGTTGGTTATTCTATATATAACCCATTTGTAATGAAATATGATTAAAAAACGACTGAAAAGATGCGATTCAGAAATCGTAGTAATGCTGTAGTAAGTGCTGATCAGTATTTATACGCGTGTCCAACCGAACATCTCCAAAGAGAATTAGTCAACAACGCATGGGAATCTAGTTCAGTTTCAAAACAATACGAAAATGACGAAAATAATGTCCCTGAATGATATAATACACTTTTCAACATTGAACAAATTTACACACATAAAACTCTTAACAAACAACATTATTTGATAAAGATAATAAGTATTTGAATCAGCCGATCGTCACGCCGTACTACCACTGTGATGTGTTGTTGACGGCACAATGTTGTAACGAAAATGTCAAAAACCTGTCAATTTTTTTAAACTATACTTGATAAAAATGGCAATATCTTTAAGAGAAACTTACAAAGAATGCATCAAAACAAGTCTGTATGTCAGGATAATCAAATAATCTGAAGTTTGAACAACATTTGTTTCTTTCGACGTTACTTTCATTCACGTAGCAAGTGTCAAGAACAATAACTCTAATCGGCCTGTGATCACCGTAGGATTGTTCCCAGGGCTGATCAACTATGAGTATGTTGATTTGTAAACGTTATTGCTTTCATGAATGTATGTATTGAATTTGAGTCCCTGTGGTTTTTATGTGTTAATAATTACTAATGAATCAGTGAAATTCTTGTGCTTGGATAGATTTCATGAATTTTCGATGGCAGCCATGTTTGTTTACAAACAGACAGCGCTGACCGTACCTTTGGAAATAGCACAATCTTGAGATCACAATGAAACTTAACTTGTAGATGAATAGTTTCAAATAATACTGCGTTTAAATATCAACCTGTAAGTTATATGATGTACAGTAATATTCATCGTTCTACGATTTTATTTTTAACCTAATCGACATACGTTCGACACGTTCAATTTATCAATGAAACTTGAAAATAGTTCAGTCGACCAATCATCTTTCATTCTCTTAGGAACCGACCAATCAACGTTGAGAATCACTAAAAAGCACATGTGCGGATATCAAAAAAATATCCACTCGTGTATCCTCGCCCGTATTGGTAATATATTGCAATTAATATCCAGAAGCCTTAGGTTCAAATACAACTATATTCGACATACTTAGAAGAATTTGATCAGCTTGATTCAGAGGGATAAGAGAATGGTAAAACATGTTAGTGCAATGCTTCTTCTCAGTGATCATGGTCTAGTGCAGATTCGATCAGGAATAATATTTCAGAGTGATCAAGATATTTGGAAAGATCAAAGCAGCCCTGAGAACCATAGAATGAAACGGTCACTTTGTATCGTAAGAAGAACGCATACATCGAAGCCCCATAAACAATTTCGTATTTTAACAAGCACGATAAAGCATAATGTATCGGTTGTCAAATTTTATATGTTGAGCATGATTCGTTCTTCTTTAATGACAATATAAAGATTGTATTAACTCTTTCAAAATACCTTTTCAAGTTGATGTTTGTACAAATATACAAACAACAATAACATTATTGTGTAACAAAAAATAAAAAAATCGTCAGGGATGATGAATAATTAGGCGAAATATAAGGTTGAATGTGTAGATATTACATAGGGGCTTGTCAATCTGTAGAGGTTTCTACGTAGTTGTTTAAAAGAAGCTTTTATATCTACACATGTAGAAAATTCAACTTTGAATTTTGAATTACCTTTTCATTAAATCTGACACTTGATACTTGAAACTATGAGATCAGGGGCCGTATTTATAAAGATTCGTAGAATTTTCGAAGAAAAACTCTTAGAATTCCTAAATTCACACTTAGCTAAAAGTAAGACCTAGGAGTTTATTGCCATATAAACATTCTATTAGTGACTTTTAGCTGAGAGTAAATTTTAACTCTTAAAATATTCTTAAGTGTTGTTACTAAGGAAGATCGTTCTATTTCAAACATGACTGGATTTACTGGAACTCTCCTGTCACAAAAGGTTTCATCACATGACTGCCATGTGACTTAAAAGTATGCCACATTATGAACTATTAGATCTAAATTCTTTCTTGCAAACTTAATTCTATCTTTTGGAATACAAGTTAATATCATTGTGACTTTTAAATTATGAAAACATCATTTTTTTAATTATTAGATATTCAATCCCATAATAAACAGATACAAAAAACATTTAAAACATAAATATTAAAAGGATGATTATGCCTATGCTTTTTTATAACATGTCATTTGAATAAGAAAAGGATTCTCTTTAACATTTCTTAATCTCTTATCTTAATTCTATTGATTTTTAAAAATTAATTAATGTGGTCTTAAATAATAAGATTTTAGATATTGCACTTATTCATAAGAAAAGCACTATGAATTTATGTAACTGAATATATTCTTTAATCAATTGAAATTGGAAAAATATATCACAGTAATAAATTAAATAAATAATGAACATATAAAAATAAGCTAAATATATATGATGGCATAGCATGGCAAATCAAAATCAATTTCCAGTTAATATTAGAGTCATCTTTTGGAGTTTACTAGAATGCCAACAAGGGAAACAACTCTCATCTGTTGACGTCGAGTGTTTAGTAATAGGACACACAGATACTTCTGTTTAGTAGCATTATGTCCGTCTGCAAATACGTCTTGCCTCGGTAATTTTCATACCTACTGGTATACATTATGTTTCTTGCATGAAGAGGACTCTGTGATAGTAAAGCTTGTTCTGTCCAAGGTGAGTTATATGATAGATGACCTTTATGTCAACCCAAATGAATTTCCTAGGCATGCATTTCCTTAAAACTACATTTTATGTGTTGAATTCCAGATTGCCAATATCCACATTTTTTGTTGCGTTTGCAACAAACTAAGTACGTAAGCTTTAGGTGCCATCTTTTCATGTTGTATTGATTTTGGTTAAATAATTTTTTTTGAAACATAGCATAAACATAGCATAGTTTTGAAACTGATTTTGAACAAGCTATTTTAGTTGTGATTTTTATGGTGTGTTTTCATCATGGAGTAGCCCAAAACATGCTCATAATGCCAAATAATACAGATTAATCTGCAAATTATGCTGGCAACAGGCATTGCACAATGATGCAAGATCCATTTCAAAACACTTTGTTATGAAAATGCACTTAAATATTGCCATTTACCTGTAAAAACATTCCAGCTGAGATTGGGATCACATCACTTAGACGGCCATTTTGGTGAGTTAAGAAAATTCTTAACTCTTAGGAGTGCTAACTTTTACCCTAGTTGAGAGTAATTCTTACACCTAATTTTTTTTATAAATACCACTTAAGAAAAATCGTAGACTTAAGAGTAATTCCTTGACTTCTACTCGAATTTTTATAAATACGGCCCCAGATCTTACTGATGGTTGGTTAAGGTCGGATATAACGTTTTATATCTAATGTTACAGGCATGTGAATGAAACAAAAATTATCATGGACCCTTTCTTTATTATTTTCATATATTGAGCCCATTTTCATGAATTTTGTAATTGTTGGACTGATCAACATTGAGGGTGCACATTTGAGGGTGCATTTAATATGGGCTATCAGTAAAATACAATATAGCACGATTAAATGTCATGAGATTAGATAACGTGATGTATTTCCTTCCACATGATATATGTATACGTTCCTCCCATTCAGCTTACTTTAGTATCTGTGCCACTTGTACATGTCTATGCCCGTCAAAAGATATTTCAAATTCCCATGCATTTTTAATGTTACATCTACATAAATACTGTCTCCCATAAAATCATCTTCATAATTTATTTTATCATGGAAATAAACATCATTTTCTGTTTAGGGACAAACGGTGTTGAACAGTCATTTTCCTTTTAAATTATTATCATTATCAGAGTAATATTACCAAATTCTTGTTAGATGAAAGTCGGTTAAGTTGATTCTGAACCAAACTTAGATTTTCTTGCCTAATAATGCTTTGTTGGGTCATAATTCACTTTCCTTTGAACATAGTGGGTTGAAATTGAAATATTGATTTTTAATTTAACTTCAAAGTGATTTTATCAGTAAGGTGTTTATACTAAGGTTTCACTTAGGGGCAATTTCCTCTTCGACATGTCCTCCCTTGAGTAAAAGCCATCCAAATCATTTGACCATGACATCACTCCTGATGAGTCGATTGTGAGACAACAGAATAACTATAAGAGTCCATATTTGACAACAGTTAATTTTCTTATCTGAAATCTTTTTCTTAACATTTTCTTATCTGAAATTATCCGAAATACTGACTTTGTATCAATGTGCTGATAAGATTTATAAACATCTTAAAACACATAAAATACTTATTTTACTGAGATGATTTTGATATTGCTATTGTTATCAAAGCAATATATTGAAAACTATGTTTTATAATAAAAAACAATTCATAATTATTTCTACTTATTTTTCCTTCTCTTTTTCATAAGGCGTTCATGCGCATACAGTAATATAAGCTGTATCTGATTCGATGTCATGAGGATAGACTTGGTAATACAACACCTATAAAATGAACCTGTGGTCACCTATCTAGAGTTATGTAAAACTAACAAATGTAACACAAAACAAGATGTGTTTGTGAAACACGAATGCCCCCGGATGCATCCTGCTCGCTGTGTCAAGGTCAAGGTCACAAGGTCAAATGCCATGGTGTCTTCTGAACGGTCTCATCACAAGGGATCCATATGTCAAGTATCAAAGACCTAGCTCTGACCAATCAAAAGTTATGACCAAGGTTATAGTTTTTGTGGACAAACGGACAGACGGACAGGTGAAAAACAATATACCCCCGGAATCTCCGATTCGGGGGCATAACAAGTTATACTATATGATATATCATTGTCATTATTCATTCATGCAATAAGAATATGTTTTCTTTCAGAGATAATCATTCAATCATTGCTGGTTATGCAGAACATTGTTGATTTTAGTGCAAATACAATTACACGTTTTAATGTCTCAATATGCATTTGAATCAATAAATGTGTTTTGCAAAGACGTTTTTTCACCAACTACTTCATTTGTTAAATGTTTTCTGTTGTATTCATAGACATATTGCATTCTTTATGGATTTTCTATCAAAGCTTAGAATCCAAAACTGTATCATGAATTAAACCCTAAATTTAGTACTTCTCAAACAACCATTCAAAATTAAAGTTGGGAAAGGAATGAAGGGGAAAGGGTCAAAATTTGGGTCGTTTGGAAGTCCGTTGAAATAACTTTTTTGCCATAATTTTGTCATAGTCATAAAATGTGCTACTTTAGTATCAGGTACTAGCAGGCCGAGTGTTATCACTTCTAAAACTGCAATGTGTAGCGAAAAATGTCAAACGTGAAATAACGTCACCTGTTAGCATTTTCAACCTTTCCCATTAATGGGTATTTGTGGGTAAAGTGTTACATGTCATGTTGAAACATCGTTGAGTCGTTCAAATGGTAACCAGCCTTGAGACCTTAACAATCGCAGTTAAATCGTATTATCACACACCAAATTCTGACGTAATAGAATTGTCAAGTGTTCATCTTAAGTAACCAACGGCTATCAACTAAGCAGTAGGAAGACTCACTTAATACCTGTCCAAGTTCACATTGTGGACGATAACATAACAGAACCCGCCGACCTTTGATGTTTGTTATATTTAAGGTCACTACAAGACAACCTTGGCTGTGGTCTCACGATAGATATCGGTCTTCTTGCAGTGAAAGGACAACTTTCTTTTGCTTCAGGGTTGACCGCAATCCTTACAAGTTGTCAAGATCAAGTTGCCATTAGAAGTGAAGAAACACTATCGATCTTTGTAACAGATTGGTTTTTATCAATCTTGTCCATTTTAAGAGGGGATTGGCTTTGCCTGGTTTTAAGGTGTTTTTTCCACAAATGGGGTGATACACATTCATTATAAACAATTATAAAACCTTTTCGTCACGTGACTAAGCTCCAGCTTAAATGTCACGTGATTATGACAGTTGTGCCATCTCTGCAATAATGCATGAATATTGCTCAACTAAAGGTTACAAACATAAAAGTTGGGTTTCAGCTATGTCATTGCCAACTTAGCTGAAAAAATTAGATTATTTTCGTAATTTCAATTTTCCTTCAGACATCAGTTTAGTTTTAAGACAAACTCAAACAAGATCAAACCATGCAACTTTCCTCTAATTCTGGTATGACTTTTTAAATGTAAAGTCATTTCTGAGTTGAAATCATAAGTACTATACATGTTGAACTTTCATTGCAAAAATGATGACTACAAAATAATTCACAATCTGATTTGTTTAGTCAGGATTAATTTTACTCTAGTGTCAAGGATTGCTTAATAAATTGTATTAATGTTTTTCTTGTATGTATAAGTGATGCTTCAGAACAACAGGACATTCTTTTGATTTTGCCTTATTCAACTTATAAGCACATTCACACAAATAGAGAAAATAATGTTCAGTAACCTTAACGGGAGTAAACCTCTATATATTATCAGTACACTCTCCAATAAGATTTTTCATTTGTAAAATATTCGCTGATGTTATTGACACATTGATGTCTCTTTGCTGTGTTTCGGAAAAGCTGTTCGATAATGCATGGCATTTCATCAAATAATCTGGCCTCTTTTTCATCACCGAGCATTGATTCAGTGTAAACATTGAGTTGCTATAATTACAGTATATGATTCCGAGGAGAGAAACTATCAATCTCGTACCTAAGCAAAGTTTCTGAGAATCTGTTTACATGTATATTGACCCTGAACATGAATGTCAAATATCAGATTTCCCGTCATCAACTTAGCAAACATGAAAGACACTTTGATTACTATTTGTAGAGTCAAACTGAGAAGTCTGTCATTGTAGCCATGTAGGTCACTGAGTCTTGTTTATATGGTGGAAAGTATGTTTTCTCCTTCTATCTACCTACCTATCTTGTTCAGGATTAAACTAGGAAGCAAAATTGCTCAGACATACATTCCACTTATGTTTGTAAGGGTTATTCCATTCATTGTATCTCAGATCTCTCACCTTATTTCTTCCTTTTCAAATCACTCTGAACTTTTTATCACCATGGAGTCTGCTTTCGACTTGGATCTACAAGTTTTGTTACTCTTCTGTCATTATTCTCTGAAACTGTTATGCTAGCTGTCAGTGTCTTAAGAGAAGTTTTATTTGTTCTGTTATATCACGGCTGTTAGTATTATTGCAAGAAGAAAGCCCGCAACACAGCTATGCACTTTTGTGAAACTTGCTAGCATCGGCTCGACCTGCGAAGCATGGGGGGTAATGCTCTGAAATTCAGTGAAGATTTGCACCACAACCTGACTGCGTGTGGAACAGTTCTCTACTGCAGATAAATTGCCAAGCCCCAGGAGCAAGGACTAGAGAGAACACTCATTGAAAATATGAAACCTGCTTGTTGGTATATCTTAGCATGACCCAAGTGCTTATCTGTTATGTCAGCGCACTCCTGGTTCCTGGTTTCTATAGAAGTAGGCAATAGGAAACCCCCTTGTCGGACTGAATCAATTCTGTTTGTCAGAGCTGGCAGATATAAAGAGCAAAGCTCGTCCCTTGTGATCTATCTAGTGCTGTGGAAGGGTTTCTTTACTTGGCAGACTACCTAAATCGATCAGAGTAAACATTGACCATAATGTATGAATGACGAGCAAATTAATAATATGGATTTACTATTTTAAATTGTACTTTTATGCGTCTCTCGTTAAGAATTACCAACTTCATAATAATGATGGATGCTAAGAATGTGAAGTCATATTGAATTTATGATTAGAATGAAAATAGATACCCTAAACAATGTTACCTTATGTTGAAAAGACTTGACGAAAATGATCGTAAATCGTGGGTTACGAATATAAGAAACATAATATGAACATATGGTTTTAATTATGCATGGGAGTTTCAAAATATTGTCAATATTGATATATTTATTAAACAATTCGCTCAGAGAGTTAAAGATTGTAATACTCAAAATATTCTCTCCCTTTTAAATGAACATTCAAATTGGGATTTCTACTCATCTGTGAAAGCATCCTTTAAAATGGAATCATATTTGTTGGTAGTTCGCAATGAAGATTTAAAAAGATTTTTAACACTTTTCAGAATAGGTGAATTGAATATAATGAAAAATAACGGGAGGAGAAATAATATTCCGAGAGAGTTTAGATTTTGCCCTTTCTGTAAAAATGTTTTAGAAGACCAATTACATTTTATGCTTTTGTGTAATTTGTATAAAGAAGTAAGAATGAAATATTTGCCTAGTATTCAATGTAAAAGTAATGATCTCTAATTTCTCTAATGCAAAAAGAAAATGTAAATTGTCTATATTTGTATGCAAACTATACCGAAGAAGCTTTTATGTAACGCTCTTCATTACTATAGTTGTATACTTAAATTTCATTAACCTGTTAAATATAAGGATGTTTCATTATCTTGCACCAAAACCATAAATTATTATAGTCTGTAATGTATACAATGTACATGGGCCTGTGGCCTTTATACTGAATAAATGTCTTCTAATGTTTCTTCTATGATTAGATAGATGTTCATAGTGAATAAACATGTCTATTAATGTGTATTGCAAAAGAGGAACTAAACAATAACTAACTTATTTACTAACTTTGAATACGTTTCTTTTTTAGTTCTAAGGTGATGTGATTAAACCATTTCTTATCAGTAATAAGTTTTATTGTAATTATGGGTTATAACAGGAGCAACTAAAATTTAGAAAAAATAGATTATCACATGCTAGCTCAAAAGGGTAAATTTCATGCAAAAATTCTGTTCACTCATAGCCACACTTGTTAAATTACTGTTGCTACTTAAACCCCAATGATGTGGTTAAAAAAGGACGAGTTTAGAAATTAGTATATTCGAATTGAAAGGAAAATATTGTAGTTGTGACATAAGTATTATTGTCCTGTTGTTTGTACATATCAGTTTCAGTTTGAGATTTAAAGAATTCTCAGAATAGATTGATATTAAAATTATTTTTGGAAGGATTTTCAAAGTACTCAATTTTACAAATGATTTGTAGTTATTTATTTAAGAAATTTACTTGGTTGGAAGTTACTAAAACAAAGATGAAATACCAACCTTACAGCTTCTCTGCTCTCAATTTCAATTAATTTAAGTTTGGACGATACATAGTTTAATCATAATATTTTTTTAATATTTTTTTATGTCATCTGCTAGTATACTTTACTTCAGAAAACTGCTTTATGTCCCCGTCATATTCAATTATCACGTCAATGCTAGCATTCTGAAATGCTCCTAACATTTTCACTAAAATCACAGATTGATTTGATTTATAAAGATATGATTAAGCTTTGTTTAAGTCATAATTTTCTGTGGTTTGAAATTTTATAGGTGAATTTATTTTTTATACTGAACTAATAAAAAAGGAAACTTATGTTATCGCAGATAAAGTAATCACTTAAAAACCTAATACCAAATCTTCCAAATGGTAGTGCCAAAGGTTTTTAAACATGATTAAGGAATTTTGAATAAAGAATTATTAATTTTGGAAAACGACAATGTTCTGTCAAGGTTTTAATAAAACATGAATTCTTCTGGTACATATTACAACCGTATTGAACAATAAGCAAAAGAGAGTGGCTTTGGAATTAGGCACCTTTGGAGGTGCTGTTTTAAATAGTTCTTAATTAATGTCTTAAAACTGATAATGATCATTTTTCAAAAATAATATTGATATGCAGGGACTTAAATGGTAAGAGATCAAACTCAAACCATACTGAAATCGATATTCACAAGAGAATAGATTATTTGCACTCTTCAACTTATTAGAACTTTTAAGATACAATATCTCGTCTGTAAACACACGAGGTATACATTAACTAGAAGAAAACAAACATGTGCAACCCCCTAAGTTATAGCGTTTAGAATACCCTTTGAAGTATAATACCAAATCAATACCGCCAATCAAGTCATTGGTATTCAGACACACAAGGGACTTACAGCGCCAGACAACTAGCACTGATTTGACTTTAACTCCGCTTTGGATGTATATTTTGGAGTTATGAGGCAAGAGCTTTTGCATCTGATGATCATGATAAAACGTGACAAGGAGACTCATGCAAGAGAAATGACTTTAAGCGAAAGTTCTGGCAGGTCAGATAGACCTACCCTTGAGGCAGAAGTATACAATCAAAGTCCTTTCAATTGCAGATGAATCTCTTTGGACCACTTTGAAGTGAACTATAAATACTCTTTACCACGTCCTTGGTCCATTTTCACTTTGGTGAAAACGTGTGATCATCATAAATCATGAAATGCTTCGTTTAGAAACTTCAATAAAGGACTAGGTACAATGCATATCTGGGCCAAGAAGATTAACTTTCATGTGTTAGTTTGTTTATATACGTGTATGTATACATTGGTGTGGGGAAAAATTTAAAACCCGTGCAAAAATGACACTCCTAAAATCAAGTATGATTGTGCGCAATCTACGTAATAAACATTAAGTTGTAGATAAAGGAAGTCATAGGTCTTTGAAAATTCATCCCTATTTTCATCAGTTATGGTTTATTGTTGATGGCTGTTATGTTTCTTTTGAAGAAATGACATGAAGTCGAATAACAATGACAGTAACAATAATTAGCATGGAAAGTACAATAGGTTACACTGAAGACTATTCTGGGTTTGATTACAGATTTGAAGCTCAGGGGCCGGATTCACCAAACTTCTAAGAATTTTCTTAAGTCTTAAGAATTCTTAAATCATCTAAGAATTCTTAGTTTCCATAGCAACCAATCAAATATTTAAAATTTTTCTTAAGCAATATTCATCAAACTTCCCAGTGCTTAAGTTTGTTCTTAACTTTAAGTAACCTCATTGGGATTCTTAACTCCTTAAGAAAATTCTTAAATCAAATAAAATGGCCGCCAGTAGAGAATGTGCCTTCCTCACTGGTAAATTTTTATTACTTTTGTAGGTGTATTGAAGAATAAAGTGCACAACAATGGTTATTTCTTTCTATTTGAGACGTGTGACAATACATCTAGGATATGTATTTAATTCAAAGGTCACTTGAAATTGTTAACTTGAAACAAGACTTAGTGCTGTCAACTGATATCCAAAATACAACTGAGAAATAAATAAATGGAATTACAGATTTTAGTCAAGATTCAAGTTGCAATGTAGGCCTAACATAGATCTACTTTTGAAGAGGTACAAAACATTATTTTAGTTCTAAATCTTGGTAATGTGCAGATTACAGTGTTTAAATACACATATCCTGTTGGTCTACAAACATATATGCTAGATTCTTACCTAATTTCTTGTTTTTATAGCCCTTTTTTAATCATAACATTGCCCTCCTCTGTCACATTGAGCTGTGGAATGCCAATGTCAAGGACAACTTAGAAAGGGAAGTAACTCTCTCTTTTTCTATCTTGCATTTTGACTTGATCAATGATGACCAATAAGGGGAGTTCAAGTCATCATAAACACAAGTACTAATATTTTTCATCATTATTTTAATACAATTTTTCTCTTAGGCAGTGTTTCTGAATTATTTAAAAGGAAATTTAGTAATACAATTGCATATCTAATGGCAATGAATATTCATAAAAAGAATTAAAGAGACATATTCACTACTTTTACAATCCTGCTATATAAGAAATTTTCTTATTGCAATTATGAGAATAAAGATAACAATAACAATAGAAATCTTGAAAAACCTATCCTGCAAACTATGTTGCTATACATGCTTTTTGACTGTTCATTTATCAAAGTATATGTTATATAATTACTTTGAATGATGTATGTTATACAAATAGCATTCTGAAAATTATATATATTAACATTTCGAAGCCATTCATCTGTTCAACACATCAGTGCTCCTTACTAAAATTCATGCGAAGTAGAGAAAGTCATCTTTGTTACCGATAGCATATTTACAACCAGACAGGATCTTGTTATTATTAAAAGATAAAGTAAAACTTGTAGTTTCTGGATCTTGGATCTAAAAATTAGATTAAATAAATACCACCACTTTTTAATATCCCAGGTAAACGAAATTGGAAGCATTTGAACAATGTTGATTTAAAGAAATGACTTATTAATGTAACTTTTAAGGTAAAACCTACCCCAATGGCTGACAACGATATAAGTGGTTAAATGGCACAAAATGAAAGGATGAGATAAAAACTTTCTAGGGTCCAATCGAGCAATGCTATCTTTCAAGGACAAATCAGTCCGACAAGGGTTTTTTTATATTGCCCACTCCCATTGATTTCAGGAACCAGTTCCATTCTATTCGACTCTCTGACATAACAGATAAGCACATGAATAATGCTAAGATATAGCAAGAGGCCTGTTTTATGTTGCCTTCTACCTTCGATTCAAGACTCAAGAAATTTCCTCTTTATTCTGATTGATAAGAGAATACCACTTTGATCATGACAGGAAATAACCGAAAATCAACCAAAGGTCTGAAACATTTACCATTTTCATAGTTGATCAACAAAATAATGGCCATAAAAGGGGCAGTATCACGTTTTTTTATAATTATATATTGTACACCTTCCACTGATAATTGTAAGTGAATGCTAAATGTATTATTTTGACAATTTAAAAAAATCTCATTACACAAGCCAATCATCCATAGTCAGAGGACAAAGTATAAAGAATAACACAAAATGCATTGGCAGCCATTTATGTGAACACCTTATATTCATTTTGAGTTAGACAAAGGATTTTCGTATTTTAATTATTAATGCCTCATTTAGTTTAAATACATTGTCTTTCAATTGGAACCATTAATTTTCATTTTCCTGACATCACCTTATATTCCCCCTAAAAACGTGCTACTGCCCCTTCAAATTTACAATAGGAAGTCGTTTGCTACAGATATTTGTCCATAATTATTTTTTACTGACTGACTGTACATTGTTCATTTTCAATCAATTTCAATTGGTTGTCTTTACAAAGTTGATATGGCAGTTGATATATTTAACTATAAGAGCATTCATTACTTATATTCCCTTTAATAAACATAAGGCCAAATAGCATTTACATATATGTGTTACTGGAATTGGATAAAACAGAGTTTTGGGCACAAATACAACTTCTCTCAATACACTTGAAAGCATTTAATTGGCAAGTTTACCAGGCTCAGAGACAGATGACAGACAGATAGATGAAGAAAAAGGTACATTGGAGGATTCTACTATTTGTTAATCAAATTCAAAAGCAAATTCGGCAGTGATAAATAATGCAGAGGGATTTGGATAGGAGGAAAGTTAAAGCGAAAAACCTGCAGTTTATAGATCTAAATAACCCCTTCAGGCTAGATAATAAGATAACATCTGTAGACAGTGTATTTCCCATCTTGATATTCTTATTAATGATGTATTTTGATGGATAGTTACGTGTTAAACCCATTCACCAAAGGATCAAAGGGAGCAAACAACTATTGAAATGTTACCTCCGTTGAAACTCCAGGTTGACTTTAATAGAGTTCATTGTGAATGATTTTTACAGGTATTGAGATCTTTATTTTTCTTAACTCCCTTTCATTGTTCAATGTGTCAAACAAATTACGACATTTTTTTCAAACTAATGCCATTTTAATCATAGAAATGGTTTTGTCTACTTGATGAAATTAAAGCGGACATCCAAAAGAAACCCTCTTTAAAGAAGATCAGGAAATTCTGAATTTCCACTTGGAGTGACGAAAATAATTGTATCATAATTACACAAGTAGCTTTGATCAACTACATGTAACTTCTTAATTGAATATATAATTAAAGCTCCTTGAAAGTAATACTAAAGTGTTTCTGATACCGAAAATGGCAAATTCGTCCATGAAACTATATGTTTACGTTAATGTAGTGAAGGTTAGTTAAAATGAATGAAATACTTGTATCAATCATTAACATTTACTTCCTCTTTTAGCTTTTATAAAATTATACACATTTGTGCATGAAAATATTCAAAACAGGTCTGTTATTATAAGTATTAAACAACATCAAATTCAAAATGTTATCTTAAATATAATGACCAATAAAAAAGAGTTCTTTTTGTGTCTCGTCTCAAGCTCTTTTATGTTCAGCACAGACCATAAAGGCAATATAGAATGGTGCTAATTTTGCACAAAATATTCATATCTAGATCTTTGAGAGATCACGTCTCTGTCTGAGAAAAGCCCTCGTGGTTTTGAGTCCCATCACTCAGGGTCTGCTTGTTTCAGATATGCATGAGTATCAGGAGTGGCTGAATACTGAAATTCAAAAGAGGATGTTTTTTTTCCAATGGTATGACATGAGCAGATTATCCATTATACAACGTTTAACACCATTCTGTACTGCACAAATAGAACATACAACGGATAGGCACCAGCATTCTTTACTTAAGCGAGTAAGTAAAGTAATATATTTTGACTTTCAAGATTGCTATGTCAAATACAAGAAAGCCATTTCTTAACCATTATCAAGCAAAGATTGAATGAATATTTGAATCATATCATAACAAACAATTATTTTCAAACCTTAATACGAACAAACCCTTGGTACCATCCAGAAATGATTTAAACCCATAAATACATCACTCTATGTGGATCCAATTGTCATAATTAACACTAAATTTAAATATCTCCTTAGTAAAACAAAATCCAAAATCTTTAATATTGACATGTAACTACTCGCGACCTCCTAAAGGAATCGATTCACATAGCTCAACTTACATATGTATGGACCATAAAGACTTCATTCCTTGCTATCAAAACCTTAATAGCTGTACGATTGATTGAAAAAACAAGCAAACATCCACGTATTTTGTGGGTAGTAGGTTATATCTACCAAGTGCCTCTTTTGATCATAATGTTCCAATCTGGAAAGCCCTTTAAGTTCTTATAAATGCATACCAATTAGGGTCATCAACGGTATCAATTTTTAGATAAACTGTGTCTGAAAACAGAAAAATGCTTCGTCAGTTGATAATCGATGTAATGTCAAGTATGATAAGGATGTTCTGCCTTTGAAATCAGATTTGAAATCATTACCACAACTGGCTTACAAACACACAAGGGACTAAGGTCACCTGGTTGTATCTACTAGATTTGGTTGATAACCCAAACTTAAGTAAAAAGATCCGAAACTTAAAGATATATTTAGATTAGAGTATCTGACTGTATTGAATAAAGGGATGTCTACAGACAAGAGCGAAGTGAAGCAATGAATAATTTCATACATCAACCAATATCAACCAATAAAGAGAAATACAAATTAAGCAACGGTAGTTAAAAAAGGTTCAATTATCTAAAAATGAGTTAGACTGAAAGAATGTATTTTTCTTCACATAAATGTCACAGGAAATTCAGTTTCAGATGAGAGATCTAGTTAACTTTCTTTGAAGTGAAAAAACAAATCAATACTGTCAGTCAAATCATCAGTAATCAGAGACACACGGAACAAACAGAACCAGACAACTAGCACTTGATCTGACATCAACTGGTCTTGAATTAATCTACATTTAGCTTTACCTAGATATCTTGGATGAGTCAATCCTGTTGGATGTGATGATTATGGTAAATGCAGATAACCAGATGATTTTAACAGATATGATTTAAACGCAATGTCCTTTAGAAACAGATAGAACTACACCCTTAGGAAAAACGTAAAACCAATGCAATTCAATTTTAGATTACTTTTTTGTAGACTCCCTTTGAAGTGAACTATCGCATCTATACTCTTAATCAAGTCCTTGCTACTCTTTCACACGAAAGAAACTTCTTTATACAATCGGGCAGTACTTCGTCTCATAGAGTTAAAAAAACTGTAGGTCCTCTTTCTTGCAAACTGTCCAAATACTTACACTAGTCCTCGGAGCAGAAAGCAGCTAAATCTAGAATATTTTGGAAATGTTAAATGAATTTATTGGTTTATATATAAAATATACACAAATCGACTTTGATGGAGCAAATGTGTCTGTTGTTATGGTACATTTAATGATTTCAAATACGTCTTGCTTAAGAAGAAAACATCATGCCATATCCGTATATGCAACACTCAGAAATGAAATATGGGAGGGAAAGCTGAGTACCATTTAATCATTGCACAGGGCATCCTGTGTAGAATAATCAAAGATATGCTGGCAATGTGAAACATAATAACAATCAACCTGTCACTATCTTTCATTATTTTATGATGAAATGCTAAAATACAGTTGATTGAGAGGCATTTTAGGAGTTGGAAAAAAAGACAAGGAGTTTATGGATAATAAAGTAATGATGGATAATAAGTATATCAGCTTGCTGTGGTTCTGTAACATCCAACAAGGTATAAGGAGCTTTCCATCATACTTATATTGCTTTAAACATTACAAACTTGTTTTCCCAAAAGGCATGCTTAGCATTCAAAAGCACAACAGAACACTGAACAGTATTTAGATATTGATGTGCTATGAAATAGTTACGGATACTGTGAATACTGACATTTCAATGATTTTAGTTTATACTTTCAGATGAGCTGCAAGACATATTTCTTTAACTTGATCTCCAAACACTTTGTGTGTGTGGACTTGAATGTCAAAAGAATTAGAAATAGGAGGTTTTTCTATTTATTTACTACAGATAGTTTGAAGGAGGACGTGTGCTCAGACACTATTTCCTGCATCGTGGAGGAAAATCTTATCCTAGACATGCCCACCGGAAGTGTCTGTCTGGCGTGTTCTTACTCGATCTTATTGTAATGTTTAGACACAGCATTTTTGGATAACTTGATTAAAACGTTTGTAGGCAACTTACTTACATTACTTTCCAGTGACACAGTATACAAATAATCAAATGATCAATGACATTGAGATTTTTCAAAAATGACAATGACATTCTTGTTTTTATTTTTGTAGCCACATATGCTTGCACATAAAAAATGGCTCATCCACACGACTTTATAATATTTGCCGAAGATTATTTCAACATTTTTTCATAGATTGCTTTCAATGTGTATATTTTCTATTTTGTGATTAAGATATCTTTTTACATTTTCCTCTAACATGAAGTAAGTGTTTAATATCTTCTTGATAATCCTTTAAAAAATAATAATTAAATATTGCGTATTTTTCTTTTTTATAAAAGAATAGAATTCTTAACACTGTTGTTGAAATTGTAAAATTGTTTTTAAAATTGATTACATAGTCAACCTTTATCCTGCATTTACATCGTATCTATTGAAATGTTCTGCACTTCATGGTTGTTCTTTGAATAAAATAGGGTCTCCTTTGTAGTGAGATGTTTTTCTGTTTGAATCTGATTAACATTTGTGCAGCCCTCAAACGTTTCATTAACAAGACATGAAATAGTAATTTGATGATCAATAAGATCTGAACACATAACTCCTCTGCAATATAACATGTCTTAATCCCTCAAATTTCACAACGAAATGGACCGATTTGTAAAATTGGTTGCACAGTAGCTGAATGTTCATGTCGACTTCATTGACTTTTTCCCCGATAAAATAAAACCACTATGGTTATAGATATTAGAGAATATTAACATGATGATGATGATGATGATGATGATGATGATATTTCTTGTGCGCCAGTGTCCATCCACTTGTACCTGCTCATGGTGCATTTATCACATATTGACGTTCTTTGAAAACCTTACATTAAATTGTACAAAAAAGTAACCGAGAAATCGTTCAAGTGTTGTTAAAACACAATACACAGTGAATAACATATGTTGACATAACACTAACGATAAATTCAATTAATATAATTAATATATGCTTCTTTGGATCAAATTATGAGTTTGTTTTACATATTTATAGTTATTTAACTAACTTGATATATTATCAAAACCGTTTGTTAGTAACAAACATATCGAAACTGTTGTCTAGTGTAAGCTCAAGCACCCTTATGAATTTAAGTTGTCAGATATACTATAATTGGGTTTTTATAATTAAAAAGTTTATTACCCTTATTTGACCTTACAGAGGATGGTTTTATTCAGAAATAAGTTAAGATTCAGAAATAACATATGGAAATTTAGTGCATTCAATGTACACATTAAAGACAGGATGAGGCAATGCGAGAAAACAAACCTGTTTGACTGATGTCTATATACAAATATTCGGTTTAGCTAAACCATTGATCTTCCCAGCAGTTATATTTAGTCAGATAAGTGATGACAAAAATAACCTTTCAGCGATGCAGTCAAATCATGAAGGGTGTTTTCTGTAGCGTTCAAACATTCATGAGCAGAATTTTAAGTCTTACTTCTATACGAATTGACAAATTTATTATTTGTTGAAAATTACATAATAATGGAAAGAAAAAATACGTTGGCATGATTCAAACGTTGGCGTGATTCAAAAGTTGACTGACAAAAGAAAATAATCGAGCAGTTTAATAAGATGAATATTTTATAACAAAAGTCACATGATGTTATAGTTTTAGAGACAGATCAGGGAACTGTTTTTACAACCTAAACTCTTCAAATCCAACAGGTCTGACACACAGATTGATTCTGTCCGACAATGGGTTCTATACTGACTGCTCAAGGGTCCAGTACCATTTCATTTCTACTGTATGACATAGTAGATTATCACCTGGGTCATGCTTAGTATGCCATTTCATATTTACAATTGCTTGTAGTATTTGAGTAAGGTTAGTTAACATAACTTGGATACAGACTGAACAACATTATACCGATGACAAACCTGATCGAGTTCAAGGTATCAATACATTTCCCAACATACCTTATATGAACAACCATAAGGAGCTTTGAACATGTTCAATAGATAAGCTGATAAGCCTGTAAGTAACATAGTGAAGAGATCAGGACGAGATTAGAGAGTGATCAGCCTGACATAAGTGTGAGGCTTCAGTTCAAGATTGTTTTGGTTTGAGCAGATTCCATACAGATTAATATTTCAGCGAGATAAAGATAAACTGAGATCTAAGCTAGGTAATTACAATAATTGCCCAGAGCATGGCTTGTAGCAAGATCAAGTTAAAAATATACGCATGGTAATAATGGTTGACACCCCTATACAGGAAAGTGATTTGAGCTTTTTAAATGCAAAGATTATTAACATTGATACAATTTCTGGTATTTTCAACATCCAATTGCATTAACATATCATGCAAACTATAAAGTACATGCATTTTATATTTTATTATCGAATAAGGCTCCGCGAAAGGTATTGTGTATATATTGGGTTCAGTACCAAACATTCTTCAGATACAATTATCAATTATTTAACAGAACCAAAATGAGCACACTGATGACCTGTATCAATGTACCAATATCAGGATCTCGAGATCGGATAATCACATTTTTAAAATAAATTATTGTTTTTCTTTTATTCACCTTTATCGATTATGTTTTTTATTAGTTGCACAATAGCACATGTTCAAGGACATTATTCACAAGAGTACATACTATACTAACATATTTTACAAAAAAATAATCGAAAAAGACACGTAAAAGTTGTATATATAACCTTTCTTTCCTATAATTATTAGGGGTGTCAACCATTATTACCATGAGCATATGTCTACTCAATATAAAATATAATACCTATCAACTTGTCACTATATATCCAATACTATTTGACATATATGTGTTTATCGGGTATGACTGATACTCTTAACAAATACATTTTCTATGCTGAAACTTTCACTCATGACAAACACCAACACTTTATAAAAATAACCGTTAGCTGTGTGTTCATGTAGTAGCATACACATATAGAGTTTTGCTTGTATATTAATGCTAGAATCTTATATTGACTGTTTAGGATGATTGATGTCAGCTTCACTCCCCTAAGCATAATTTTTCAACTTGGAAAGTTCTTTCAAAGGATTAATTTTTCACAATGCTTTGGGTTTTGAAGGACAATTTGCCTCAATCAAACACTTTAAGGATGAAAGATGAAAGGAAGTAACATGATCAAAGTAATTATCGTGACTCTTCAAATCTTTTAACATTAACCTTATTTGTAAACTTCAATTTAAAAGGACATCATTTACTGCATTGTATCGGATGGTGTAATATCCTGGCATCCTTTATTAACGGAGAATGTCAAAATAATGGCCTTTAGGTTATTAAAAGCAATAGAAGAACCGTTGAGAAACGTTCATAAGAATAGCCTTTTACAGCTTAAAATTTGCTGCAAGTAGCATTATTCTTACATAGACTGATAAATGATTTTAGCGATAATGGACATAGATTTGTATTAACTAGTCATATGCTTATGAATATTTCCTGTTTCTGTTATTCGAAAATATTTCATCAATTAACAAAACGATTGTTATTTCATGGGTTGTATGTTTTCCGAACTGCATATTGTTACAATAGATAGGTTTTTTTGGGATATTTTGGGAAGAACAAGGTGTTGGTAATGAGGAACAGCTTCATTTAGAGTTGCATAAATATTTTTTGTCTGAATATTCATTCCTGAAATATATATCTTTGTTTTCAATCCGAAGGTGAAAGGAAATTAGTTACGAATTAACACTTTCTTTGATATGGGATATATTATTTATCCTCTCAACAAGCATACAATTTCGAAACATGTAGAACACAATAAAGGAATCGTAATGGAAACAACCCTTGAGTTTAAATATACATACACTTGTGGTTGTATTTTGGATTATGTTTTTGAAGAATACCTTTGATGTGAAATATCTCAGAACTGTCAACCAATTTATTGATCCCGAGCGAAATTGAATGTTTAAATGGCCAAACAGGGATGACGACATTTGGGTTACTATGAATGGTATCCTCTGCACAATTGATGTTCCTGTACCTATTGGCAAATCACAGAGAAGGCTCAAGATAAGCGAGCTAAATTATTTCCTTTAAATCCGTGTTTGAGAGGAGAAATGTTCCAATGTAATGAAATGACAAAAGACGTTACTTATATTTCCTATGGCAAGTTCCAAGTGTCATACATTTGTTAATTGTTGTTGTTATTCAGCTAGATCTGCATGGTTGTTTTGAACATTTCTTTTCAAAGATAAGTTTAAGCTTTTTTTAAGATTCAAGCTGACAGAGAAGCACTATGTTGATTTAATTGGATCGTCATTAATATGTTGTGTTGACCAAATCTTCATTAAAGGTTTATATGTTTTTCCTGTAAAGAACGTTATAATTAACAGCCAAATATTATTGATGAACAGGGTTGACTTTTGACCATTGTCATCAAGCAGAGTATATGCTTGTCTACTTTCTTTGCAAGGAGTTTCGTTTGATTGAACATGTTTGAGAATAGAAATGAAATATGTGGCAATAAAAAAGCACACATTATACGCACACAAAATATGAAATATTCTGTTCTTCATGGTACTATAATTAACTATTGTATGACATTTAATGACTTTTATTTTTCAAAGGCTTCATTTGCAATTATTGAGAATGAGCGATTGTCCTCAATAAAACAACATGATATCTTGAACTGGCATATAGTACATATATGTGAGAACGGTCAGGATCATGAGCATGGGCTATGTGTCTGGTTTGTTTTATGGTTTTGGTCACACTTCAATAATAAGCATGTAGTCCGAATGTTTGATTTCATTATCATCCTGTTAGGAATCACATTGGGAAATGTTCTGCTAACAATCTAAGGACATGTTAGAAATTCCGTTTACCATACTGATTTCTGTCCCTTTTGATAAAACTGATATCTGGCAATTCCCAAACAATTCCTTTGTAGCAAACGTTATAGTAAAAATACTAACATATATTTTGTTACGGTAAGTACAACTACTTCAAAACATTGTAGAAGGGGATATGAGATAAATTGCCCTTGATAACTGCTATTGTCGATGACACAAAGTAGTAAGATTTAAAATTGAAACGAAAGGTTGTCATAGAACAGAACATATTATTACAGTGCATGCTAGATAATATGTTGCTTCCAAGCTATGAAGAATCTGCTGTGGCTGCAGAACTTGACGTATTTATTAAATTAAATACTATTTTTACTGTAGCCAACATGCAATTAATGATAATGACACCTTTCTTTTGAAGGACCACAATCATTAATGTTTGGGAAAACATTTGCTAATGTCAGAAGGTTTTATATATTAAATATTAAGATTTTTAAAACAATTAGCTACAATAAATAAATATCATTTCATTCTTTCTGTTACATTTATATCAAGAAGTAAGAGAACTGTAAAATATCAGCTATATCTGTTTCGTATTGTCGTGATATTCTTCGTGAAACTTACATTGCAAATGTAACTATAACACAGTAAATAAAACTCTTTGTCGATTCTATCCTGTGTTTACAGAACGTTGAGTCCATTTAGTTGTTGAAATGTGAAACTATCAAAACTTTCATCATTTAATGTTCACTGCTGTTCTAAAGACACACTCTATCCATCATTTCCGATTGAATACTGTCTTTTTCCTCGATTGTCTTTCAGAAAGACGAAAATAAATCCGCTTACAGTCGTTGTTCACTCTGTTGTTAAGAGCTTCATCGTTAATTCTGTTTAGCATCAATCGGGAAGATCTAACCTATGAGATATTTGTACTTGACAAAAAGAGAGAGTGTTGCAAAATTGAATATTCAATACATGCATCTGAAATTATTTATACATATCAATTTCTTCTGTGGTATTCTTAATTTTTCTCACAAAACGAATCAACAACCCACCAAATCAATCTTTCCATGTTTTTTTCCTTGGTTTATCTCATTATGTTAATTTTGTTATTTTTTAGAACTGTTGAAATTGTAGAATGTCTGAAATGCCCTTGAACTAAATTCAGAGTTAAATTGAAATGGGTCCAAAGACGAAACGAGTAATGATGCGTAATGTGATATTGCCCAAGAGAACTGTCTAAATTAAAATATGGATCACATTACAAACTAATTTATTTACAACCATGTTGGCAAGTCTTGATTCCACCAAGTTCGATGAAAAGATACCTTTGAGTTATTTGAGGTGAGGTTAGTTCTTGCAATGTGAATCTCCTATATGTGAATATTCTATTGGTTGTATTGAGAGGATCAAGCTAGCATAAGCTTTTTACTCATAATAAATTATATTATTTAGTGGCTGTAAGTATTTTTCAAAATGAAATGGTCACTTTGTATCGTAAGAAGAACGCATACATCGAAGCCCCATAACAATTTCGTATTTTAACAAGCACAATAAAGCATAAGGTATCGGTTGTCAAATTTTATATGTTGAGCATGATTCGTTCTTCTTTTATGACAATATCAAGATTGTATTAACACTTTTTAAAATACCTTTTCAAGTTGATGTTTGTACAAATATACAAACAACAATAACATTATTGTGTAACAAAAAATAATAACATCGTCAGTGAAGATGAATAATTAGGCGAAATATAAGGTTGAATGTGTAGATATTACATAGGGGCTTGTCAATCTGTAGAGGTTTCTACGTAGTTGTTTAAAATAAGCTTTTATATCTACAGATGTAGAAAGTTCTACTTTGAATTTTGAATTACCTTTATTAAAATCTGACACTTGAAACTATGAGATCAGGAGCCGTATTAATAAAGATTCTTAGAATTTTCTAAGAAAAACTCTTAGAATTCCTAAATTCACACTTAGCTAAAAGTTAGACCTAGGAGTTCATTTATAAACATTCTATGAGTGACTTTTAGCTAAGAGTAAATTTTAACTCTTAAAATATTTTTAAGTGTTGTTACTAAGGAAGATCGTTCTATTTCAAACATGGTTCATCACATGACTGCCATGTGACTTAAAAGTATGGCACATGAACTATTAGATCTAAATCCTTTCTTGCAAACTTAATTCTATTTCTTTTGGAATACAAGTGAATATCATTGTGACTTTTAAATTACGAAAACATCATTTTTTTAATTATTAGATATTCAATCCCATTATGAACAGATAAAACACATTTAAAACATAAATATTAAAAATATGATAATGCCTATGCTTTTTTATAACTTGTCATTTGAATAAGAAAAGGATTCTCTTTAACATTTCTTAATCTCTTATCTTAATTTTATTGTTTTTTTAAAATTAATTAATGTGGTCTTAAATAATAAGATTTTAGATATTGCACTTATTCATAAGAAAAGCACTATGAATTTATGTAACTAAATTATATTCTTTAATCAATTGAAATTGGAAAAAGATATCACAGTAATAGATTAAATAAATAATGAACATATACAAAATAAGCTAAATATATATTATGGCATAGCATGGCAAATAAAAATCAAATTCCATTTAATATTAGAGTCATGTTTTGGAGTTTACTGGAATGCCAACAAGGGAAACAACTCTCATCTGTTGACGTCGAGCGTTTAGTAATAAGACATACAGACACTTCTGTTTATAAGCATTATATCCGTCTGTAAATACGTCTTGCCTCGGTACTTTTGATACCTACTGGTATACATTATGTTTCTTGCATGAAGAGGATGCTGTAATAGTAAAGCTTGTTCTGTCCAAGGTGAGATATATGATAAGGTGACCTTTATGTCAACCCAAATGAATTTGCTAGGCATGCATTTCCTTAAACTACATTTTATGTGTTGAATTCCAGTTTGCGAATATTTATACATGAATATTCGCAAAGTTCCTCCCCTTCAGCTTACTTTAGTACCTGTCTATGCCCGTCAAAAGATATTTCAAATTCCCATGCAATTTTTTAAGTTACATCTACATAAATACTGTCTCCCATAAACTCATTTTCATAATTTATTTTATCATGGAAATAAACATCATTTTCTTTTTAGGGACAAACGGTGTTGAACAGTCATTTTCCTTTTAAATTATTATCATTATCCGAGTAATATAACCAAGTTCTTGTTGGGGAAAGTCAGTTAATTTGATTCTGAACCAAACTTAGATTTTCTTTTCTAATAATGCTTTGTTGGGTCATAATTCACTTTCCTCTGGACAAAGCGGGTTGAAATTGAAATATTGATTTTTAATTTAACTTCAAAGTGATTCTACCAGAAAGGTGTTTGTCCAAAGGTTTCACTTAGGGGCAATTTCTTCTTCGAGATTTCCTCCCTTGAGTAAAAGCCAACCAAATCATTTGATCATGACATCACTCCAGATGAGTCGATCGTTAGAGAACAGAAAAACTATAGGAGTCCATATTTGATTTTGAATTGACTTAAACAGTTAATTTTCCAAACATTTTCTTATCTGGAAAAGACTTTGTATCAATGTGAAGATCAGATTTATTAACATTTTGAAACACATAATAGGTATATTAAGAATTATTCTACTGAGATGATTTTTATATTGCTATTGACATCAAAGCAATATATTGATGGTTTCATAATCAAATAACAAATCATAATTGTTACTTCATTTTTTTCCCCAAAAGTAAGGCGTACTGCGTATACAGTATCATCAGCTGTATCGGATTCGTTGCCATGAGGATAAACTTGGTAATTCAACACCTATAAAATGAACCTGTGGTCACCTATCTAGAGTTACGTCAGGATGATATGATGTGGATCATTGGAGGCATGTTAACTTATCTTAACTGTTCATATGCTCAGTAACGTTTATCATCTATGAGAAGTGCTCCGTCACTGTACAGGACTGTACTTGGATAACAACTCAACATGGAAAACTAACAAATGTAACACAAAATACAATGTAAGTTTATCTGTATGATATATCGTTTCCATTTTTTTATTCATGCAATAAGACTATCTTTTCTTTCAGAGATAATATTTCAATCATTGCTGGTTATGCTGGTTATAATAGATGTGTTTTGCAAAGAAGTTTTTTCACCAACTACTTTATTTGTTAAATGTTTTCTGTTGTATCCATAGACATATTGCATTCTTTATGGATTTACTATCAAAGCTTAGAATCCAAAACTGTATCAAATAAAACCAGAAATTTAGTACTTTTCAAACAATCATTCAAAATTAAAGTTGGGAAAGAAATGAAGGGGAAGGGGGTCAACATTTGGGTTGTTTGGAAGTCTGTTGAAATAACTTTTTTGCCATAATTTTGTTATAGTCTAAAATGTGCTACTTTAGTATCAGGTACGTTAGGCCGAGTGTTATCACTTCTAAAACTGCAATGTGTAGCGAAAACTGTCAAACGTGAAATTACGTCACCTGTTAGCATTTTCAACCTTCACAATCAATCTGCGTTGAAGCTTTCCCATTAAGGAGTATTTGTGGGTAAAGTCTTACATGTCATGTTGATACATATTTGAGTCGTTCAAATGGTAACCAGCCTTGATACCTTAACAATCGCAGTTAAATCGTATTATCACACAACAATTATGACGTTATAGAATTGTCATGTGTTGATCTTAAGTAACCAAAGGCTATCAACTAAGCAGTAGGAAGACTCACTTAACACCTGTCCAAGTTCACATAGTGCACGATAACATAACATAACTCGCCGACCTTTGATGTTTGCTATCCTTGAGGTCGCTACAAGACAACCTTGGCTGTGGTCTCACGTTAGATATCGGTCCTCTTGCAGTGAACTTTTTTTTTGCTTCAGGATTGACAGCAATCCTTACAAGCTGTCAAGATCAAGTTGCCATTAGAAGTGAATAAACACTATCGATCTTTGTAACAGATTGGTTTTTATCAATCTTGACCATTTTAAGAGGGGATTGGCTTTGCCTGGTTTTAAGGTGGTTTTTTTCCACAAATGGGGTGACAAACATTCATTATGAACAATTATAAAACTTTTTCGTCACGTGACTAAGCTCCAGCTTAAATGTCACGTGATTATGACAGTTTTGCCATCTCTGCAATAATGCACGAATATTGCTCAACTAAATGTTACAAACATAAAAGATCGGTTTCAGCTATGTCATTGCCAGCTTAGCTGAAAAAATTAGATTAGTTTTGTTATACAATGGTAAAGTTTCCTTCAGACGTCAGTTTAGTTTTAAGACAAACTCAGAATCAAACCATACAACTTTCCTCTAATTCTGTTTAAATGTACAGTCATTTCTGAGTTGAAATCATAAGTACTATACATGTTGAAATTTCATTGCAAAAATTATGACTACAAATTAATTCACAATCTGATTCATTTGGTCAGGATGAATTTTACTCTAGTGTCAAGGATTGCTTAATACATTTTATTAATGTTTTTCATGTATGTATAAGTGATGCTTCAGAACAACAGGACATTCTTTTGAATTTGCCTTATTCACCTTAGAAGCACATTATAGAGAAAATAATGTTCACTTACATTGACGGGAGAAAACCTCTATATATCATATTATCAGTACAGTCTCCAATAAGAATTTTATTTGTAAAATATTCACTGATGTTATTGACAGATCGATGTCTCTTTACTGTGTTTCAGAAAAGCTGTTCGATAATGCATGGCATTTCATCAAATGATCTGACCTCTGTTTCATCACCGAGCATTGATTCAGTGTAAACATTGAGTTGCTATAATTACAGTATATGATTCCAAGGAGAGGATCTATCAATCTCGTACCTAAGCAAAGTTTCTGAGAATCTGCTCACATGTATATTGACCCTTAACATGAATGTCAAATATCAGATGTCCCGTCATCATCTTAGCAAACATGAAAGACAGGTTGATTACTATTTGTAGAGTCAAACTGAGAAGTCTGTCATTGAAGCCATGTAGGTCACTGAGTCCTGTTTATATGGTGGAAAGTATGTTTTCTCCTTCTATCTACCTACAATGCATCTTGTTCAGGATTAAACTAGGAAACAAAATTGCTCAGGGTGCTTCCAGACATACATTCCACTTCTGTTTGTAAGGGTTATTCCATTCATTGTATCTCAGATCTCTCACCTTAGTTCTTCCTTTTCAAATCACTCTGAAATTTTCATCACTATGGAGTCTGCTTTCGACTTAGATCTATCACTCTTCTGTCATTATTCTCTGAAACTGTTATGCTAGCTGTCAGTGTCTTAAGAGAAGTTTTATTTGTTCAGTCATATCACGGCTGTTACTATTATTGCAAGAAGAAAGCCCGCAACACAGTTGTGGCTATGCACTTCTGTGAAACCTGCGAACATCGGCTCGACCTGCGAACCATGGGGGGTAATGCTCTGAAATTAAGTGACGATTTGCACCACAACCTGACTGCGTGTGGAACAGTTCTCTACTGCAGATAAATTGCCAAGCCCCCGGAGCAAGGACTAGAGGGAACACTCATTAAAAATATGAAACCTGCTTGTTGGTATATCTTAGCATGACCCAAGTGCTTATCTGTTAAGTCAGCGCACTCCTGGTTCCTGGTTTCTATAGAAGTAGGCAATAGGAAACACCCTTGTCGGACTGAATCGATTCGGTTTGTCAGAGCTGGCAGTTATAAAGAGCAAATCTCGTCCCTTGTGATCTATCTTGTGCTGTGGAAGAGTTCTTTACTTGGCAGACTACCTAAATCGATCAGAGTAAACACTGACCACAATGTATGAATGAAGAGCAAATTAATAATATGGATTTACTATTTTAAATTGTACTTTAAAGCGTCTCTCGTTAAGAATTACCAACTTATTAATTATGATGGATGCTAAGAATGTGAAGTCATATTGAATTTATGATTAGATAGATGTTCATAGTGAACAAACATGTCTATTAATTTGTATTGCAAATTAGGAACTAAACAATAACTAACTAATTTACTAATTTGAAATACGTTTCTTTCTTAGTTCTAGGGTGATGTTATTAAACCATTTCTTATCAGTACTAAGTTTTATTGTAATTATGGGTTAAAACAGGAGCAACTAAAATTTAGAAAAAATAGATTATCACGTGTAAGCTCAAAAGGGTACCGTTTAGAATACCCTTTGAAGTATAATACCAAATCAATACCGCCAATCAAGTCATTGGTATTCAGACACACAAGGGACTTACAGCGCCAGACAACTAGCACTTGATTTGACTTTAACTCCGCTTTGGATGTATATTTCGGAGTTATGAGGCAAGAACTTTTGCATCTGACGATCATGATAAAACGTGACAATGAGACTCGTGCAGGAGAAATGAGGTAAAGTGAACGTTCTGACAGGTCAGATAGACCTACCCTTGAGGCAGAAGTATACAATTCAATTGCAGATACATCTCTTTGGACTACTTTGAAGTGAACTATAAATACTCTTTACCACGTCCTTGGTCGATTTTCACATTGGAGAAAACTTGTTATCATCAAAAATCATTCATACATTCTTATTAGGCAATTTTTCCTGCTTAAAAAAATTGGAGCGCTGAATGTTTTTGGCAGATCCAAATATATTAAAAAAGATAAAGAAATGACATGAAGTTTGATCAGTCGTAAAACAATGACAGTAACAATAATTAGCATGGAAAGTACAATATAATTGTCTCAAACGCCTAAAACATTCAACTAAAGGGTACACTGAAGACTATCTAGGTTTGATTGCAGTTTTGAAGCTCAGGGCCTCCTTTCACAAAAAAAACCTCTGAGGTTCAAAGTTAAAGCAAACCTTTAAAAAAGTTTCGCCCCTTTCACAAAACAACCTTATCTGAACCTTATCTCCCAACCGCCAAACTTAGTTAAGGTTGAACTCTTCAGTGCGGGAGATAGTTGTTTACAGACGAAAGTTACCTCTCTTCGTCACGAGAGCTATCAATCAGACGATTTGTTCATTGCCACGAACTATCATGTCATAAGCGTCTACTAGCCCTAAAAGGCCAGCTCCACCCCACCCCCGGTAAAATAATTTCAGCTCAGCTGAACTAGCTTTGTTGGCAGATAAAGTTAGTGAGCACCCGAAGATATTGTTGTTGTTTTTCAGGCACAGGTACAAACCAAGCGAAGAATAAGGTTTTGGGATGCCAGTGCGACAAAGTGAGTACCAACGATAAAATATAACAAAATCTTCTGACGTAATCTTGAATGATAAAACAAATAACTTTCATTCTCCAAAACATCCAATTTGAGCAAAAAATGAATGGCTTTGACAGAAAAAAGATTGGCGAAACTTACATTGGCGTATGTGACATTATTTAAGAAGACACGCCCATTATTGTGCTTTGGTAATTAATTACAATATGATTAATGAACTGATTTGTCATCTTTAATTTGATTACAAAATGAAATAATGAATTTCATATTAAAAATTGATATCATATACCATTTGGCAAAAATAATATAAATCACTAACAATTCAAGACAATTATTTACAGATTACGTGCTTGTTCTTCACCTCAAAGGAGTGGTTTGCAGATCAGAAAAAAGTGGAACGATTACAAGTAAGTGTCATAATAACTTATTGAGAATCAGTTTTAAAAAATATATTACACACAATTCAATACATATATACTCTTATATAAATTAAACCTGTATTTCTTACCATATCCATTACAAATCAAATGTGACATCTTATGTTATCATATAAGAATTGCAGGTCACAAGTTAAAAGAAAGGCAATCGATGTGAGGAGGGAGAGGAGCAAGACTGGTGAAGGGGCAGCACATGAGCCTCTTTCTGTTTAGCATCATCAGCAGCCAAGCAGGCAAGAAGTCCCCCCAAGCATGTCTCGTCACTCCTCGACATAGAAACATAGAAACTGAGAAGCGGTCCATGAGGAACATACAGAACATACAGGAGGAGATGCTGCAACTTGAGAGGAGCTGGCCATGAAAAGGGAGCATCTCAATCTGGAAAAAAGAAAGATGGGAGATCAAGAAAACTGCATTCGTTTCAAATACATTGTCACTTTCTCCTGTCATAAGATTTATACATTACATTCCAATAACTCAAATTAATTGTTAACAAGTTCAATCTATACCTAAATCTTAAACACTTTATATTTTGTATAAATGTATCAATTACCATGTGCCTAATCCTAAAAAGCATTGTAAATTATTATGAAATGGAAGAGTGTAAAAGACAGTGATGTTATTGAAATGCATATTGAATGAATTGCTTTTCCAAATCGTAATTGATTTGCAGGGGGTGAACAACTGCAAAATCAATCTGATTTACTTTCATCAAATATTCATCGATGAATCCTATAATAACAAGTTTTTCGTGAGCAGTATTATTGAAAAGCAAGTGTTAACGTAATCATTATCTAAATCAACAATCTATATACAGTGGTATAAACAGATTACAATCCTTTGCATTACTCCGTTGTTCTCATCATAGATTATGAAAGCAAAGTAAGATATCCAATTCACTATATCATGCGTTTGGAGATAACATGATTTAAACAAATGTAAACTGAAACTTACTTATCATTACATTTTTAAGTAAATCGTCTTAGACGAAGGATGAAGTTTTCTCTACCGATATACCTCCAGAGTTATTTTTTGGCCCGCATAGGCAATACATGTGATACACATATTTGCAGAGATTTAAACCAAGACGCAATGATTTCAATATGTTAAATAGTGATTGATTTAATTAAGACTTAAATACAGTCTGAGGAGTGTTGAAAAGAGATCAATTATTTAATTTATCAAAGCGTTCCTCCAAACGAGAGCCGCAAACAAGCCTCAGTTAAATAGCATCGCCTCACGGGTTAAAAGCAGCTCTAATTTGGCATAGTCGCATATGGGCATATTTAGCTTTCTCGTATGAAGACCAAACACCAATAAAATAGTATATCCATATAATGAAATTACTGTACATTTAAACATAATGTTTACCCTATCAAGTAGTATGTCACTGTTCCAGAGCAGATAGATTACTAGGGACGAGATGTGCTCTTATTATCTGCCAGCTCTTGACAAAACAGAATCGATTCCGTCCGACAAGGGGGTTTCATATTGCCCACTCCCATCGAATCCAGGAATAAGTACCATTCTATTCAGCTCTATGACATAACAGATAAGCACTTGGGTCATGCTAAGGCACACTGAGAAGCTTGTTTTAAATTGCCTACTACCTTCGATTGAAGGATCACGACATTTTCTGTTTATTCTGATGAATTACAGAAAACCGCTTTGATCACGACAGGAAATAACTGAAACTCTACCAGTGAATAAAACATGTTGCAAAGCATCCCATTTTTATGCTTGATCAACAGAATTAATGGCCTTCAAATACACTTACACCTGAAAGTCGTCTGCTACAGAAATTCTTCCGTAATTAATTTTACTGACTGACTGTACATTAGTAGTTTTCAATCAAAATCAACGGATGGCAATTTCAAATTCAAAGCAGTAAACGCATTTCACTGTAAGAACAATTAAATGAACATAGGGTCAAAGAGGACTTGCACATATGTGGTATTGGAATTAGACTCGGATAACATCGGGAGCTTAGGGCACACATGCAACTTCTTTCAATACACTTGAAAGCATTGATTAGCGAATTTACCAGAGTCAAAGAGATGACAGACAGATAAATGGCGAAAATATGTACATGTAAGGATTCTACTATTTGTTAATCAAATTCTAGAGCATATTCGGCAGTGATAATTTTCAGAGGGATTTGGATAGGATGAAAGATAAAGCACGGGACCGGCGGTAGATGGATCTAAATAACCCCCTTCAGAATGAAATAAGAAGCACCCAAAGCAATTTTTTGTTGTTGAATGAGAGGACCAAGCTAAAAGCATACTTTTCGGCAAATAATCAAAACCCAGTAACCTACATACTTACAATGACCGACTTTCCAATTTCACTAAACAAATATTAATCAAAGTGATATTGATATTTACTAAGATAATGACAGGAAATCTGATTATTGACGTTCATGTTCAAGATTCATGTACATGTACATGTAAATGTTTGCACATTCTGGGAAACTTCTTGGCTTTGCCAATGATACATAATTTATAGTTCACTCTTGATAAGCATACACGGTAATCATGACAACTCAATATCTACACAGAAGCACTACACTGGGATAAATCTCAGAACAGTTCCAATGATCTTTACGTAAATACAGTCAATTAATGATAACGATTTGTCCATCACAGCATTTTCAATTGAACGATTGATCATTATTCTCTTACAATTTTATTTTGATGCGATATTGAAAGTAATGTATAGTATTTTTATGTAGTAGATAGCCTTTAAGTAAAATCAAATGTGTTTCAAACGTGTTTTTATCAGGGGGCTTAAATTTGTTATGATTCTCGACTTTTATAACAAAATAATTTTGTCAAAAAATATCTCATCAACTTGATCCGTTATTAAATGCTCACGTATAGTGTTATTACTCTCATCAGCTTTGAAGCTCATCAGACGTCATATTCATGCTTCCTAGCCAAGGAGTCGGTGCAAAAAAATCAGCTTTCATGGTCTTAAACTAATAGGAAGAAAATGAAAATAGGTTTTAAGGGCGTCACTTAAGCTCGAATGTATACGAGATTTTAACTTTCTAGACATAAATATGATAGTAGGTTTACAGGTTGCCTCATTAGAAGGAGCCAAAGGGTCGATGGATGGGCATTTTAGAATCCTTATTAGCTGAGGAGTCTCTACAAAAACTTTCACCATGTCATGCCTTGTGCTTATGGATGGAGATGACCGCACCTGTGGCCGAGACTTTTATTACTAATTGACACGTCATTGAAATTTGACCCTTTGACATACAAACGACAAACGTGTGTGACGAAGTTCCGTAAATGTTGACAAAGTTTATATTTTTCGAATCACAAATCAATTGCCTTTTTAGTGGTGTAATAATTATAAGGATACAGTTTCCGTTATCAAGAAGTGACAAATTGAAAATATCGAACGTATTTTCAATATTAAAAGCGCGATGCAGGTGCGTGTTTTTCTTACTAACGGCTAATTTACCTAATTTGTTGAATGTGGCAAAGTTCGTTTCAAAGTGCTATTAAAATACTAAAGTGTTATATCATTCTGTTCCGAAAATAATATCCTATTACTCTTTGAAGTTTCGAAATAAAATCTTTCTTCGTCATAAAACTATAGAGAAAATAAAACTTTATCGGCAAATGTAAACATCAAACGATCGTTTTTTTAAAAACACTTGTAAAATTATCAGCGTAATTAACATACGTTTTTCAGAATCTCATAATTCTCAAAAATTGAAAAAACACATGTGATCCAATTCCTTGTCAAATGTTGTTCATAAGTCATATCAATAAATAAAATTAGTCAAATCAACACAATTGCAATTTAGTTTTACCACATTAGTCTAAAACAATGTTAATTGTCGTAATATTTAGCCGCAACACTTCGTTTATCGACTACTACTGACTTGCATTATTCGCATGATGTCAAATAGTCGTCATGAAGAATTTTCAAGAAGATGTCGTTTGCCAATAAAATATTAGTGAGTTATTTGACTGTTGATTTGTATTTGATATGTATGAAATCTATATGACATTTCTTGCTCAAATATATACAAATTAAACCGTAATTGTATTTGATTTTCAAGCGAGATGTGTTTTTCCCCAACACGTTGACCGTGCCATTTGAACAAATCGAGCATAGTGCAGTCTTGATCCCGCCGACTGTCGATGTTGCATCACTGGAATTGTTAATTTCAATTTAATAAGTCGCTTAAATATGAAATTTGTGTACGAATAGGATTGTTAAGACATCCATGTCCACTATTTAAAGTTTAAATTTTGTTTGTCAATAGAATTATTGTTCGTATTAACAATTTCGCAAAAAAAATTCTCGTAACTAAAGTGGTACTGGCATGTCGCTAATATGACTCCATGAATACTCCAGGAAATCTAAATCCAAGTTAAAATGTATTTTGCATCTATTCTACAATGAATTTTCGTAAACCCTTTAACAGTCGTTCGTAGAAATGTATTTCATTCTTGGTTTTAAGTGGAAAATTTATAGGATGACACTGATCTCAAAATATCTCGATTTAAACAGCATTGTCATCGTTCAACATTTTCGCGATCTTGTGAGAAGTTACGATCTTTTTTATCCGTCATTAGTGGCGATATCAATAATAGATGGACGTATATTTGTATGAAAACGACAATATTTAATACTCATATTTGTGACATAGAAAGGCAAATATATTACTAAAACTTTGGTGTCATTTTGAAAATGATTTATACGTTATTTGTAAAAACATCAACACGGAAGTAAATGCCATCGTTGAGTAAACATATTGACAGTTTGAAATTTCGTTGAAAATTTATCATTTCAACTAACATCGTTTGTAACAAGCTCTTGTTTCTTGGAAGAAAGTCACATTCATGCAGAACAATTTTTTTCTGGTGCAGAATTTATTTCTGAATAAACTGATATCAATTATTTTCTAAAGAATTATTTATTGACAAAATAGTTCGATTTTGAAAATTAAGTACAGAATTATGACTTGTGTAATTTTTCATTTTTATTCATTGTCATGTGGATATAAACCTAATTGTAAAAAAATGATGGACTATTTGGGAAAAATAAAAACTAAGTAAGACAAGTAAGAAAATCAATTTATTTACGAGAATTTATTTTATTTTTTAGCTCATCTGGCCTGTAAGGCCCGATGGGCTTATGGCATGGCATGGTGTCCGGCGTCCGTCCGTCCGTCCGTCCATCCATCCGTCCGTCCGTAAACTTTGTGGAATTTCGACTTCTTCTCCAGAACCATAAGGCCTAGAAAGCTGAAACTTTGTCTACAGACTCCTTGGCTAGTGAGGATTATAAATTGTAGCTTTGGTGGCCCTGTGAACCCTAATAAGGGCCACAGGGGCCACGCCCTAAAAACCTATTTCCATCTTCTTCTCCAGAACCATGAGGCCTAGAAAGCTGAAACTTTGTGTACAGACTCCTTGACAGTGAGGATTATAAATTATAGCTTTGGTGGCCATGTGACCCCTAATAAGGGCCACAGGGGCCACACCCTAAAAACCTATTTTCGTCATCTTCTCCAGAACCATGAGGCCTAGAAAGCTGAAACTTTGTGTACAGACTCCTTGGCTAGTGAGGATTATAAATTGTAGCTTTGGTTGCCCTGTGACCCCTAATAAGGGCCACAGGGGCCACGCCCTACAAACCTATTTTCATCTTCTTCTTCAGAACCATAAGGCCTAGAAAGCTGAAACTTTGTGTACAGACTCCTTGACTAGTGAGGATTATAAATTGTAGCTTTGGTGACCCTGTTGCTCCAATGAAGTAAAAGGCCAGCCTTGAAAAATGAAACTTGTCGCCTATTATACCTAATTTTATGATTCGTGACCCTTTGGCCTCTACAAAGGGGGAATCACATTTGCCACACTCAACAGCATATATTGTAATTGACGATGAAGCCTGATGAGCTACAGAGCCAATGGCTCTATTTTTTAAAATTCTGTGTTTTAGAAAGGAGGGAGAAGCTAAATATGATAGAATCGAATGTTAAAATTTTACACTTTTGAAGCTCCAAGCAAAAATTTCAAAACAATCCAGCAGGCAGAAGGTTAATAGGGACCATAGGTTCACCAATAACCAACACCTATGTCCATTTTGTGACACAAAAGTATTTTTCATTTATCTGTGAAACATGAAAATAACTGAAGTAAAAGAAATATAAGAAGAAAAGATCTGAAAAAACGAAAAGGCATGGTTGCAGCTCTCAGATTGAAGGCTGCACATGATCATAACCTGAAAGTCGTGAAGGGGAAAGGTGGAACTAACCCTTTTAAAGAGATTGAATTTAACGCAAGACCCGACTCTTAATGTCAGCAGATATGTCCTTGCTGTCTTGGTCGGGTGCTTCTGACATCCATCAAACGTCATCAAAGTATGTGCCACCTATAGACGTTGTGCACGTGACGTCATCACTCTTTACGACGCCATATTGGTGATCAGCTCGCTCGCCCGACTCATGTATTGTTTTATGTAATTGTCACCAATGGCCGATTCCAAGGCCAGCATTGGTCTAATTCTGTCGCCTTATGGTATGAATCTTCCATCCGAGGCTAAAAGCAGATATTTTAAGAAGATTTTGGACATTGGAATCGATCCCTACATCATTTCCCCATCCTTGACCAAGTGCTCACTTGAATGTGAATGTCATGAATTGCCATCCATCGAATACCCGGACGTGTACCATTATCTTATAAATACCCCACAATACAGTACTGAATCGCTGAAATCATACAAGAGCTTGGATGCATACAAGTATTTTTCTTCCGGCTGGGTGAGAAAACTTCTAACGACCGCTGTTGGCAACCGCTTCATCTTTACATCACAGGTGAGTGCAATCGCACTGATATACAGGCTACATCTACTGTCGCAGATATATTATCATGGAAAATCGTGTAGGATGAGGAAATACTGAATTCCACATCATGCAGCCAGTAATTAGGCCAACCTAGTTGATGAATGTGCAGTATGATCTAAGCTCTTGTAATAATAAGGCTTTGTAAGCTTTGGATAATATTATTTAATTTGAAATGTGAAAGTTTTAATTATCCCATTTCACTTTTAATGTCGTTTTTTTTTTACTTCATGCCCAGTGATCAGGCAGTGATAGCTGAAAACCCCCATAAATTGGTAACCAATGAAAGGTGGATTGGTATAATGCTATTATATTTCTCTCTGTTAGTCAATGTTTTTGTGTCTTCTTTATTACAGGTGCTACATTCACAGCGTCTGTCAGACAAGCCATTGGAGGTGTGGGTGGTCATCCAGTCAGATGGGGTTGTCATCACTGCACATTGCACATGCATGGCATGACTTGGGGAAGTGTGTTCCCATGTGGCTGCAACTCTATTTTCTGTTGAAGCTTGTAAGTACATTTTTACAACTTTCATATTTTCATAATTGATGTGTAAGCAGATGTAACTATGTAACTTATAATATATGACAAAACTGCCTACAAAAGTAGTGCTATTAACTAACTCTGAAATAATGTAAAAGTTCTATCAATATCTGCAATTTTGCTGAATATTTCAGTGCTACGAATGAAGAAGGATGTGTCCTGTACATCACTTCCTAACTCCTGGCTCCAACCGTCCACATCATCCCAGCGAGCTCTGACACCCAAGGAAGTAGCAGACATGAATTTCTCAGCCAAAAGAAAAATGCATCAGGTATAAATTTTATTGACCAATAATATAAAAGTTGATTGTTTTATTAATTAAACCCATCCATAAACATTACATGACATATTGATATCCTTAGTTTTTCCATTGATTTGTGTTTTGTTGTAATAGAATTTTCAAAGTAATTAAAATCCATGTCAAGAATGAATTTGAGGTGTACTTGGAAGAAAATATTTGTTGTTATGAGCAAAATGTTTAGATTCAACCATGTATTGATTTGTGCAATAGTATTAAGTACAACAACAGTTTTATTTTTGAGTTATGTTAATTTATGTATTTTTATTTTGTCAAAAACAGTTAACATCTGAATAAATCTGTTCTTTCAGGTAAGCGCTCGGGGTGTAAAAAGGTGTCCTCCCGTGGCAAAGGCAACCGATACTGAAAAGAGGGCATTTTATGAAGGGCTGAAGAGTTCTGGTTAGCAACTTTTACATTCTCATTCCCTCTCCTGAACCCTGACATAACAATGCTATGACGCCATTAAATCTTATGACGTCACAATCCTATGACCCTAGTCACCTCAATTTGGTCAACGCTGAAGAATCTAAAATGACAGTTTTGTTTTGCAGTTGAGTTATGTTCACTCTTATGCTGGTATTAGTTGAAGAAATGTTTTGGATGATAAATTAATATTCTCGGATATGACATACATCCACACTATTTGATTAAATAGAGAATCTCACCCAAGTGTCTTCTGATATCAAATATATCAACACGAGTTGATTAAAGTTACAAATATCCGAGGCTTGCCGAGGATATTTTCACTTTAATCAACGAGTGTTGATATATTTGATATCAGAAGACACGAGGGTGAGATTTTATTTATCATCCAAATCATTTTTCAACAGTTATTAGCAAAGAATGAACATATCTGAACACAAAACTGCCATTAGACTTCTTGAACAGTAAGGTCATTGCATTGTGACGTCATCAGCATTATGACGTCATAGCATTGTTACGCCATGAACTCTGTGACGTCATAGTATTGTCATCTGTGTTCTAAATGATGCCAAAGCCTTGTGATGTCATTTAACTGATGATGTAATAGGATTATGACGATTTGATTGTAGCGATATCTACAGTGTAGATATCGCTTGATCTCAGAAAAGCGATATCTACTGTGGTAGCCACTTTTGGATGATAAAGTAAAATATCTTCTGCAATCCTGTGAGATATGGTACTCAATAAACATCTTTTTTCAACTTTCAGGTATTAACAGTGTGATTCTGTCAGCTCTGCCAGATTATAATCAAGACATCAAGACATATTCTTCAATAGGATTGCCCATGCCCTTGGCAAAGATCTATGATGTCAAAAACACACTATTGGATTTTTCAGATCTTGTTGGAAAGTGTGAAGAGACTTTCTCTTCCCTGTCAATAAGTCCATCAGAGGTAAATATAAGGGTATATCTATAAAAACTTGATTATTACTAATAATTAGTATCGCAGGTTGATCTTGATTCAACTATTATTTGTACCGTTTTAAAATTCTTGTTTTTATTTTAGAAGAATACTAAAATTTTCAATGTGGTCTACAGAATGTTTTATATTCAATTTACTCTAAGAAAGATGTAAAATCCTTTGTTAACTTTAGGCAGCTGCACTGGAACAAGAGACGAGAGGGCAAGCGACAAGTAAAACCTGGTTCCGACATCGAGCAGGGAGAATAACAGCTTCAATCATGAAGGCAGCAACACGAACCAATCCCGATAAGCCTGCAGTATCACTCATTAAGCGTATATGCTATCCTGATAATTACAAGTTCACAACTAAAGCTACAAGGTTAGTTGAAAAAGAAAACACATAATATTAACTTTGTTTCTCTTGAATTGGAATTATTTGTTGTCTTCTGTGTTGTCATTCCAATAGTTTGTTTACTTTGTTTAATATCAATGTTTTGTTATGATAATTATATTTATATTTTTCCAGATTTTTGCTTTAAGTTTTGGATTCATTCTTGAATGTAAGTATTTTTTGCAATTCTCTTTATTAACCCCATGTTATTTTCACAATAATCAAAGCATTTTGGCAATTTTATTGTATTATTAAGTTAAATGATTGCACGTAAGGCTTTAAATAAGAATATTTAGCTCATCTGGCGTGGCATGGTGTCCGGCGTTCGTCCGTAAACTTTGAAATTTCGACTTCTTCTCCAGAACCATAAGGCCTAGAAAGCTTAAACTTGGTGTACAGACTCCTTGACTAGTGAGGATTAAAAATTGTAGCTTTGGTGGCGAATTGACCCCTATCAAGGGCCAGAGGGGCCACGCCCTTAAAGCCTATCTTCATCTATCTTCCCCATGGGCAAAAGGCCCAGAAAGCTGAAACCTTGTGAATATACTCTTTGACTATTTAGGAGTATGATTGATAGCCTTTGGCGCCCTCTGGCCCCTATTAAGGGGCCACACCCTTTAACCTAATTTCACATTTGCCACACCCTTAAGCAAAATTGATATGAAGCCTGATGAGCCACTGGCTCTATTTTTTAATGAAATTTTCATCGGTCTTTAAATGCAAGTACTAATGAGCTATGAATGTGACTGATCAATAACACTAACTTTTGAAAATAACACCTCTTAACATCATAGTAAGTAATAATAATCATTGTAATCCCTTGCATCAGACTTATTTAGCTTTAGCTTTTATAGCAATTAAAACAATGAAATATATTTTCAGATGGGGTTGTGAACATGAGGCCACTGCAAGAAGTGTATATGAGGAACACCAGAAGAGGAATCACCAAGACTTCACCATCACAAACTCAGGGATGTTTGTCAACCCCCTGTACCCCCACCTTGGTGCATCCCCAGATGGGCTTACCTCCTGCAAGTGTTGTGGTGAAGGAGTCTTAGAGATAAAGTGCCCTTACTGTATTAGTCAAGTTGTTTATTTGCATGAAGGCCAACGGCCCATATACAAGAGTACATATATACAATTGTAGATACACATCATATGGAATGAAATTGTAAGCATATAACAAGCTGAATTGAATGTTAACTACTTATTAATTTGTGTATGTCTTATTTCAAAACTTAGACATAAATATTTACAGAGCTTATTTAGTAATTCTGAGGATGCTGACGAAATCAATTGGTTGAATTTATAAATGGATGGCTTATTATAATACATATGTGGTATATACATAGTTCTCAAGTTATCATAACATTCACAAATCAATATAAAATGAAACTCATCTTCTATTCCTTTGTTACACATGGGGCATATACGTTCTTCATAATCAATTCCCAACCATCTCCCTTCATTTACCTTTAATCGTAAAATACCGGCTCTAATCCTAACAAAAATATCTCTATGTTTTTTATTACTTAGTAGTCTTAAATATTTTTCCGGTGCAAGAAGGCTTTTATATTGTCTGTATAATCTATATCTTGAGCTATCTTGAAGTGAACTATTCCATGATTGTACATACATATCAACAGCAACTCTTTTAAACATCTGAAGAAACAATGAATCATTACCGACACCTTGAAACAACCAAACATAACCAAATCCATACGAAAACAACAAATTACGTACAGATGAAGCATAATTATTGTAGCCACAATTATCATAATACATTAACATGTCATAAGCTTTCCTGGGTATTCTTTGCTGGTACATATTTACAAGTTTAAGCCAGTATTTAATAAAACGACATTGTGCATGTATATACAGTGGATAACGTCCACATTCACCATAAGCAATTACATTTGGTGTTTGAGGACCAACATTTAAAAATTTCTTACAAGCTATTATATGTACATGTTCAATTTTGTAAAAGTTAGAATTTCCCCAAACTTCAGCGCCATATAAAAGAATTGGTTGGATTTGTGCATCGAAGATTTTGAAGAAAACAGAATAATCAACTGTGTTTAATCTATATAAATGATGTAGTACTTCTAATAGTGCTCTTTTTCCCCGAGTAGATAAATCTAAGATACATTTATTAAATTTACAAGAAGATGAAAAGGGTATGCCAAGATATCTATATGAATCAACTGTTAAAACACGTTCTCCTTTATAAAACCATTTTTCATATTTCGATAAAGGTCCTCCTCTTCTAAAAACAACAATATTAGTTTTATCTAGGTTCACTGTTAATCCCCACTTGTCCGCATACGTTTCTAAAATTGATAACTGTCTCTGAAGACCCGAAACAACATCAGAAACTAAAATCACATCATCAGCAAATAATAACAATAAGATTTCAAGCATATCTGGAAATAACTGGACTCCAAACTTTCCGTGTTCTGATATTTCAAATGATAATTCGTTTATGAAAAACGAAAATAATAGGGGGCTCAATATACAACCCTGTCTTAATCCAAAAGGACAATCAAAGTAATCAGTTAAAAAGTTATTACATTTTACACAAGCTTTAACAGAATTATAAATACCTTTAAGTGCTTTCAGCATCTTGCCATTCAAACCTGCCGCATATAGGCACTTCCAAAGTTTATTACGATCAATCGAGTCAAAAGCTTTGCGGAAGTCGACAAAGGCAACATATAATTTCTTTCTTTTCTTCATTAAAGTTTTTTGAATGATAGCATATAATGTAAATATATGATCTATTGCGGAATACCCGCTTCTAAATCCAGCCTGAGTTTCCGAAAGTTTGTCTCGAATAGCAGCCCATTTAGTAAGTCTTGTATTAAGTATGCTAGTGTAAACTTTGCTCAGAGCGCATAATATAGATATTCCTCTGTAATTGTCAGGGTTATCTTTATTTCCCTTCTTGTGTATAGGAATAATAATTGCCTTAGACCACTGCTCCGGGAAAACAGCATCATCAAATAATTTGTTAAATAATATTCCTAGAAACGGGGTTATGACAATTTCCGCTGATTTTAACATTTCAATAATTATGTGATCATTTCCTGGGGATTTTCCATTCTTTAAATTGTTAATTGCATCATGGATTTCAGCATTAGTTATAGGCGATTCCAAAATAAATGCATCAAAATCATCAGGTACTTCATCATCATGAACAACGTTTTCCGTGTAATTAGGCAATAACTCTGTGCTTTTAAAAACATTCTTAAAATGGTTCAACCAGATATCAGGTTGTATATTGGATCTTACATTGTCCTTGTATGAAATATTTCTCAACTCCTTCCAAAATTTAGAAGAGTTATTAATGTTAACTCTGAGAATATTTCTTTTTCTGCTTTGGTAGTCATATTTTGCTGTTCGACAAACATACTTATATCTATTTCTCATCATGCAGTATGTGCGTTTATTAGCATTTGATTTATTTCGTCTTAATCTTCTCAAATGTTGTCGTGCTTCTTGTCTGGCTTTTTTACATTTGAAATTATAGAAACCTCTGTAAGGACATATTGATCCAGGTTTAAACGGTTTTTTCATACACTGGCAAGCAGAGAGAATCGTGTTTACAAACATATGAATACTATTATTCATGTTCACCTCGATTCCATTAATCATTTCCTGGAAGATGTAGTATGATTTATTTAGTGATGTTAAAAAATCCGCAGCCATATCATCATTCCATCTATAAATGAAATTATCAGCATTCTCTTCCGAACATTGTTTTTGTGATAGATCAAAAAAGTTATCGCCAGTCGAAGTTGTTTCGAAAGAAAGAGTCACGGGCATATGTTTAGATTCAACTCTAGTATCAACTTTTAGATCATGGTGCAAATAAAATAGATCAGCTGTGCCAATAAAGTAGTCAACTAAACTACAACCTTGTGGAGATATATAGGTAAACTCTCCAGTGATATCGCTCTGGGTTCTACCATTAAAAATATATAAATTATGAATAAAGCATAAATCAATCAGTTTGCGACCAAAAGAATTCACAAAACTATCACATGATTGCCTGTCATTGACTGGTACAGATGCTTCCTCTGGAAACGCAGTTTCATCAATACCATGGCGATGGAGTGTCTCTGGTGGGTTGTTACCCCCACCTACACGTATCTCTGACAAGGACACTCTTGACTCTGAAGACAGAAAACACTTTTGTCTCAAGGAAAATGATTCTGGTGTACAGGAATTGAAGAGGGATCATCAGTATTATTTTCAGATCCAAACACAAATGAATGTTTGTGAAAAAACATATTGTGATTTTGTTGTCTGGGGTAAAAGCATATTACATATAGAAAGAATTAATTGTGATAAATATTTTTGGGATGAATGTGTTCAGAAATCATCTCAACTCTATGTGAAGGGTGTTTTACCTGAACTTCATGCCAAGTGGTTTACTTTGCACCCTCAACTTTCATCTGCAAAACCAGCAACTGTTGATCTGACAAAGGCTATATGTTACTGCAGACGAATCGAAAGTGGCACAGTTATTGAATGCCAATCTGGATTTTGTAAATTTGTCAAATTCCACTTGCACTGTCTAAGACTGAAAAACATTCCCAAAAAAAAGTGGCTTTGCACTGATTGTAGGAAAGTAACAAAAAAAGACGAAAGTAAATGAATGTTTGATACATGACTTTATTGGCATGATTGTAACTGAGGATTATTGTACAAAAACAACCATGTATAATCACATTGTCCATGTTTTTTTTCTTTGACACTTAGGTTTATTTGATATTGTAGGGACCGAGAAGCAATCCCTGTATAGTGATGAACAGGTTACAATTGCAATTATCCAATATACAGACATAATAGTACTTTGATTTACAGCAGGTCATTATTTAAGAGCTAACTTTAGTAAATTGGCTCTGTAGCTCATCAAGTGTTTAAAATGTAAATTTTCTAGCTATGTGACAGTGACCCTAGGTCTATTATTATTCATTGACCAGTTGTTGTTAGAAATGTATACAATACTCATCTTATGCATCTAATCAAAGGGAATTATTGATTCACATATATTTGTTAGGCCACATGTGACTCTTACAATTTTATCTAGTGTTGTCAAATTGGTAGTTTCATCTGTTTGCAAAAGTGTTATTGGGATTGTACTATCAAAAATAGAATATTTCTTTCTAATATTTCCTATTACTCGTTCAATATGTATTCTAACAGATGCTAAATGTCTTGTCTCGTTAATTTCTATGGCATCTAACTGATCTTTGCCTTTAGTAAAAGCTGGTATTTTCAAGTCAGCACCATAAATTCCAATTGAATCTTTAACAGTGAAACCCCTATCAGCTAGAACTGTATCTCCTGGAAGTAACATCTTTAGATATCCACAATTTTCTGTCAAATATTTATCACTTGTTCGACCTCCCCATCCTTTGGAAATAAAATTGACCAAACCTTGTGGCGCTATTGATATTAGATACTTAACAGTATTATGTGATTTGTAGCTTGAATATGTGTTTGCCTTCGAGTCCAAGTTTGATGATCTTTCAATAAACACTTCAAAGCAATCAATTATTGACACACATTTTGGAAATGACATTGAAAAACTGTAGGGAAGGGTCTTGCGAATTTCAGATCTATCCGGCCAGATAACAGTAAGAGGTACAAACTTTTCATTTAGAATATGAATTACGTCACAAAAATGTCTGACAATGGTGCTGTAATGCACTTTGAAAACATATGACAAGTATTGAACAGTTACATTTAAACGCAGTCTCATAAGTGTTAAGAGAAGCTGGTGAAAAGGGCTTAAGGATACATTTCTTTCCTTTAAGTTTGGAAGCACAAGATTAAACACTTGCATCAACAATGCAAAATGGGAAAGTCCTGTGAAAACTTTAACTTTTTCATTATTTTGCTTGAAAGAATCCAGAGACATTTGTTCCTCACCAACCACTTTTTCCAAGTCTTGTTTTGTACACTGCAACTTGACATTACTTGCTTCCAAGTCCTGGATGTCCTCCCCTGTGAGACTGGTTTGGGTTGCAGTTCCACTCACATCCTCACTACAGGGGTCAATATCAGGGAGGTCTTCAACTTGAGTCGATGTCCTCAAAGTTGCAGAAAAATCCAATAGAGCTGAGGCAGCTGCTGACTTCTGGGCCTAAAACAATGATCATGTACATTAGGAATATTATCCAGGGTTCAAAATTAGCACAAGCGCGATAGCCAATGGCTAGTGCAAAATATGCTTCATATTTAATATTTAATAGGACTAATTTCGACCCCTGTTAGTGTTATCATATATAGACGAAAACTAAAATTCCTGGAAACTGCAAATGGGGTTGAAGTGATGAGAAGAAATTTCTCATTGTTACCACTTGTAAAAGTTTGATGTAAACCCAACGTTGTTTGAGAAAGTGATCAGACTGACTGCTTTATTCACCCGTTTACTTTGTAACAGGGGTATGAAAAAACTTTGCTATGTCACCATACATAACTTACTTGTTCCGTCTTTCTCTTCTTACTCTCATTTCGTCTTTCATACACGAAAACTCTTTTCTTCAGTGCACTTTTCTTGGGTGATGATGTATACTTGAATACTGATGGCAAGTAGTCAGGTGATAGTGGATCATCACTCTTCTTACCTAGAATTATAATTGGAGATAAACTGATCAGTATTAGAAATCATCTAGTTACAGTAAGGTAAAGATACTATTATACAGGCTAAACATATACACTTACACCAAATATTCAACCTGCAGGTAGATCTATCACCCTCAAGCAGAGTGGCAAAGGGGAAATAATGTCCTCTTGCCATACATAATGCCATGATAATTGGATTTTCAGATAAATTATTTTCAAATAATCTTAAGAATTTCACGATTTTTCATTGGAATTTTCTCACCCCCAAACCACTGCTTGAGGTGATTCCTGAACCTGGTAAATGTATTCTTATCAAAATCGTTTTCCTTCTATAAACTGTTTTCTATCCTCATGTGACATGTAATTAATTGTTTTCAAACTTATTTTAAATAAGACTACTTGTTTCATATTAAATTTTAACAAAAGTCCAAACAAAAAGATCATCATCAAAACTGTCGCATAAACATTTCTGTGAGGCAGAAAAACTAAATCCGAAAACGAAATATTACCTCCCTTCAATGCATCAATGTTATACGACAAAAATAGTTCTTAAAATTAATTCTGTACCGAATGAACTAATTCCGAAATTGCATTCCTCAAATGGCTTTATGAACATAATTACATCTGATAGAGATAGATCTACAGTCACACGATAATAAAATGTCATTATTTAAAACTGGCGGCAAAGTGACTTTTATCAATCGACCTGTGGCTTACCCGACGCAAAATGTTGAGAGCAGAGCCGAGAATGGTCGCTTGGAAGCCATTCCTGCCTCCTAAGAGCACTGATCCAAAGTTTTCTTCGTTCTTGGTTAGCCGGGAAACGATAAAAGGACAGGGTTTTGTTTGATGTGCGATTGGAACAAGCGAACGCAACGCAGCACGCCATGTTACATCACTAAAGCTTGATCACCAATATGGCGGAAAAACAAGCTGTGACGTCAGATCACGTGATTTGGTGCACAAGGTCTATAAGGTGACATAGCATCTCATTCCAAATCTGCACTTAAAAGTGCAGCTGCTTGACTGAAGACTCGTGACTGAAGAACTTCAGTCAAGCATACTTAGTGGAACAGTATCTCCGGACGCTCTCCAAAAGGAAGTTGTTTCAATCATTCAAACTGATGATATATCAAGAATTGCCAGTCTGATCATTCACCTTGGTAATCAGAGTATGTTGAGAAATAGGGGCAATCATATAGTGGGACGTAATTATACAAGTTCAAGAGTCTAGACTAAAACTCGCGTGTCAGGTTCTAAGTGGTATAAACATTTTATTCACAGATGTTGACTTGTCATACAAACTTCTCCAACTAAAGATAAGAAAGTTGGAGCAAGAAAAGAAATTTCACAAAGAATTACTGAAAATAGAGCGCAGTAAGGCAACAACTTGAACAGAAATCAAGGAAATATTAGTAACTCCCCTCTCAATTTCTCCAATCATAAAATTTGATTAAATCACATTTTTACTATTCAGTCTCTAAATATAATTCATGAGTGTACAAAGAACTTAATTAACAGCCGATATTTTTCTGTTAAAACGGTTCTGATAATAAGCAATACAAATAATCAGGCAAACAAATCTCGACACAGTAGAGGAAGCTGCACTCTAGTGCTGTATTATCAATACACTCGGTGAGGAGGATTTGAAGGCTTGCCATCAAGCTTGGACAGGATGAACATCGAATGACATCTGCCAAGTTGGCGAGTGCTATACTGGCTTGCGAAGATGAGAAAATGAAAGAAGCAGATGAGCTATTTTAAATTGATGAAGCTGCAATGGAGTTTGAGAGTGACAAAGCCTGCACAGACTTTAATACTGAATGAACGGTTTTTTAATCAACGTGATCTCCCACTGCCTTCCGACATAAAACAGACTTTCTGACTTTCTCTGAGAAGAAGATGGCAAAATAATTTTAGGGCGTGGCCCTTATTAGGGGTCACAGGGCCACCAAAGCTAAAAGCCAATGGCAAACCAGAATCAGCCATCTAGGAAGAACCCATGTGGGTGGTCTGTCATATAGACCCTTTTTCGCGCGCTCATTTACATACGACCTTGACCTCATTAACATAACAGCTGATCGAGATGGAGGCAAAACATGGCGGTGAGTGAAGTGGCGACTCGCTTGCATTTTTTCAATTATACTCGCTAATGAAACATTTCCTGTCCAGGAAAGACGGTAAAATGGTATCCTTTGTAACTGTAAAAGCATAAACACTTTACATTGCACACTGTCAATCAGTATTGTGTTTTGAAAGTAGTTTTTATGTCTGCAAAACAACGTAAACATTAAGGCGGCCATGTTTGTCATTTGGTTGTCTGTGATAGTCTTTTTGATACACATGACGAGATGTCCACTCCTGAAAATAAATGAACTTAAAATCGGTGTATCATTTAAATTAGAAAACAAAATCTACAAACGGGGATATTTTCTTACCGGCTAGATTGCGTTACTTCCTGATTGACAATATTCACATGTAACCCTTTCCCCAAGTCAAGTGAAAACAACATGGGATATTTTTTATTCAAATTGTTTTGCAAAAAGAAAATTATTTGAATGTAATCGATCAGCCTACAATAAGCAGTGTGCAGTAAACTAAAACAGTATTCCATCCCTGTTAAAATGAATCTTTTTAATGAAGAAATGGTTTGCTGTACAAAATACAGGTTAATATGTCATGCAAAATTATTTTGAAATAATATTCCATCTGAGATTCAAGTTACTGCCACCACTGGACTCATTACCTTATCGTGGTGTGGTGGTTTGTGTGCTTCGACGACCCCGAGAGCTATGCCAGCTGGAGCTTACATGCTCCTGGTAGGGTCACCAAAGCTGGACAGGTCGACGGGTAGAAGCCAGACCAAATTTGAGTCCTTCTAAAACCTGCTTCCTATCTCTTACTATGCCTTTCTTTCCGTCTTTTCCCTCATTCTTTCGATCCCTTTCTCCCTGATCTGTCTACTCTCTTTTGGATGGCAACATCCACGTGTTTAATAACTGAAATATTGTTCAAAACACGTTAAACACTATCTCACATACTCACTCAAGTTACTGATTCGGGATCAGCATAGGCAGATCTATGTTTAGGTATATTTTATTATACCCCCGCTACGACGTAGTCGGGGGTATATAGCGCTCCGCGTGTCCGTCCGTGCGTCCGTCCGTGCGTCCGTCCGAAATCGTTTCCGGAGCATTACTCAAAAACTATACCACTTAGAAACTTAAAATTTGGTATGGAAGTAGCCTATATGGTGCTGTGGTGCCTTTTAGGGGTTTCAGCTCAATGGTCCCAATAATTTTTGAAATTTTGACCAAAAACGGTCCGATTTTTGGACTTTGTCTCGTTTCCGGAGCATAACTGAAAAACTATACCACTTAGAAACTTCAAATTTGGTATGGAGGTAGCCTACATGGTGCTGTTGTGCCTTTTAGGGGTTTCAGCTCAATGGTCAAAATAATTTTTGAAATTTTGACCAAAAACGGTCCGATTTTTGGACTTTGTCTCGTTTCCGGAGCATAACTGAAAAACTATACCACTTAGAAACTTCAAATTTGGTATGGAACTAGCCTATATGGTGCTGTGGTGCCTTTTAGGGGTTTCAGCTCAATGGTCCAAATAATTTTTGAAATTTTGACCAAAAATGGTCCGATTTTTGGACTTTGTCTCGTTTCCGGAGCATAACTGAAAAACTATACCACTTAGAAACTTCAAATTTGGTATGGAAGTAGCCTATATGGGGCTGTTGTGCCTTTTAGGGGTTTCAACTCAATGGTCCAAATAATTTTTGAAATCTTGACCAAAAACGGTCAAACTTTTTACTTTGTCTTGTTTCCAGAGCATATATAAATACCAAATGACTAGCACACCATAAATCTCACCTTACGGACAAAGATTTTTCAAACATTGTGTCTATATTTCTTAAGAAAAATGACCCAGTTAACCGGACGATTTGCTATCCGGACGATTTTCACCTGTAACCAAAACAAGGTTCGACTGTATAGTGCTGTTGTGCCTTTTAGGGGTAATTCCAGGGTTCCCAGAATTTTATTCAAAAACTACATAGCCGGGGATGTTTTGAAGTGAAATAGTTTTTAGGGTTGCAAGATCATTGTGTTTTTAAGTCATAATCATAAATTTTCAAAATAATGTTACGTGAAGGCGGTCAAACTACAGGCGGGGGTATGTGAGCCGCGCTCACTTTTGCCTTGTCTTAATATTGCATGAGCCAAAGAAATAGTACTATTTGAAGAAAGAACAATCTGTGCACAGTGCTATATATATCTTCATTTCTTAGCTTATAAATAATACATCCCACTACTTCCTGAAAAGTGATATTGTGATTGACAAATTAATTTGCTTTGTTTTTCATTAAATACAATTTAAATTGGGATCCTTATGACTGTAATAATTATTGATAAACATCATTAGATCTTAATGATGGATGTGAGAGAATATTATGATAATATTCATGATTTAGTTTGTTCATTTTGTGAAGAGCCTTCAGATAAAACATCTTAATTTCAAACAAAATGAAAAACAACCTATATTTATGTATATTTATGCAAATTTGTCACTTAGGGCTTATATAATTAGCTTACTATCCCATGAACAGGATTTTGTTATTAAGGATATTACCAGAATGACAGATAAAATACCACTGAAGTCTGGACATCAAAAACATGTTTCAACATTACACATCAAGTAAAAAAACTATGATTAAATCCATATATATAATATTATTTGTTGCCTTATGCATTAAATTTCAGCAATGATTTATCACAGTATTGAAACATTCATCTATTTCTGAGGCACACATTTTTCATCCTTACATTGTTTGTATATGTAGGAGGTAATATTTGAATATGTTGTTAAATTCAAGTCATCTAAAATTAGTCAAATTTAAGAGTTTCAGGCTCAAGAGATTTTATTACATGATTTTATATCTTTTGATTGTAAAAACAATATTAGTGACAAGGGACAAAATTCAATCCCTTTACAGGGATTTGACAAGACATTTCACATTGGGCCATTTTCAGGATTTTCAATATTTAGCCTTTACAGCAATAGTAAACTTCAATTTGTTAATGGGACATTTTTTTATCCAATGTGCAAAATGGCCCATGACCCCTGCCTTACCAAATCCCTGCCTTCACATTTCTAGGATAAACTTCAATATATTGTTTGATTATCCTAATTTATCACCCAAAGCAACCTTGTTGAATATTTCTTTTATGAAATAATATCATTGTAATAACAGGATTTGTGCCTGAGGCCCTACACATGTGAGTTACTGGGTAGACATAAAAGATTTTTTAATTATTTTTTGTATAAATAATTTCACTTTAATAATTTAGCTTCCTTACCTTAATTCTATCATATTATATTATGAATTTTGTTTTTAAATAAATTAAATATAAAATCTCCCCTATGCATGTTTTGAGTACACATGATTACTATAAATACAGTTTGTTTTTATCAGTCTCAACAACAAATCATCGAAAATTTAATTATTTTGCCATGATTACAGATCTGATATTAAATCTAAAACCATTGAATATTTTTTTTAATGGTTCCAAAGATTACATATACATAAAGTTGTCATGGCATAACAAGACAGAATATAATGTTAAGTTGAAATTATAATTTATAGTCACATAACTAATTATTAAAAAAAATATGATGCAAGTAACAGTCATATTGGTCAAGTAAGTACTGGAATAAAAGGGTTCCATTGAGATTGAAATTTTCTAAATATTGTTTCTCTTTTGAATAGTTTTTAATAAAAATGGTTGTTTCGTTTTTTTTTAAATTAACCTGAAGATTGAAAAGTTTATTTCTTATGCTGCATAAATAATTGTGCCTCTTTAGAGATGATGATATGTTTCAGTAGTTTATTTTAATAAAGGGTACCAAACCACACTATTGTATTTGGAAAATGTCGAATGAGGATATATAAATGCCCATAGACTTACATGTTGAATGCCTGTTGCAAGAATAATTTTCATTCATAGTGATAATAGATTTAAATTACACAAAGCTAGGAAACCATCTCAGCTGAAGTCACAAAATTTCCTCTTACTTTCCCATTGATTAATTCTTGAATGTCGACTGATTTAAGCAACAAATACACAACATTTTTGGCGACTGTTCGGAGTGTTCCATTGATGTCCATGTTGAATCTTGAGTTTGCTGCTGTTTGCTGTATATAAATGATGTTTTGCTGCAATTGTCTAAAATAGTTAATAATTATCCGATTTTTAAATGAAAATTATGTATTTCTAGCTGAGATGATTTCTAATGTTATCAATACATATTGGCAACAATTTGGCCATAAATCAATTAATGAAAAATATTCTAACCACCTAATAACATGCAAGTCAATGGGAATTTCGAGAGTCTTGAGTCACTTTGATAATGGACTTGTACCGGAGAACCTCTGTTAATGCTTAGTAGATCTATATTTTCAAAACATCAATCAGGGATCGATACAGGGTTAAATATAACATTTAATTCATATATTTCTACGGCAGAAGATCATCTACATCATCACATGTCCGCATGCTTCGATGTTTGTCGAAGGTGTCGTCACATGTCAACATAGACCCCGTAAAAAAAAAATTCCAAACCAGTCACGTCAAATATTCCTTTAAACATGACTTAACTACAATAAATACTAGCAAATAATTATATTTGTGTGGTTGGATTACTTTTAAAATTTGAAAACTACGCGCTCGAAATGTTGAGGCAACTGGAGGAAAGCTATGGAGCTTCCGGTCTTTCTGCCTCCACTGAATATTCATGAGCTAGCCGTCGCGTGAAATTTCCCGCGAAAAAGGGTCTATACCTTGCGACTGTGGAAAAAGTTATACTGGGGAAACATCCCGCACCCTTAAAAACTAAGAATCAAATAACATCAGAGCTCTCCACATTCTTTACCCAAAGAGGCAGATCAAGTCAAGTTGATTTAGCCTCTGTTCTATTACGCCGAAATCAGTTGGTTCCGGCAGTTTCCCCTGGCGAATAAACTTTCATCACAATACTTTTGAATTTCTTTATCAAACTAGATTAGCGTTTGCGGGATACCGCAAAAGCAGAGCAGCCCCGGAACTTGGGGTTTCGCCTTACCCTGTTCCGCCTTTTACAGGCCTAACCAAATTGGGAATTTTCTCGTGACCTTGACCTTTGACACTCAAGGTCACACAATCAATGAACACATTTCATTGAGTATAACATTATTGTAATGAAATAAAGTGTTAAAAATTAAATTAATCCATTTTCTCCATATATGTTGACCTTGCTAGGACCTTGACCTTCGACAGTTCGTACCCAAAACTTTTTGAAAATTTTGTACTTCTCAAGAGATAATATATACAAAATCTAAACTTCATAGCACAAAAACTTTTCAAGTTATTGTGTTTACAAGGAATTGCAATAACTCATATCTCATGACCTTGACCTTTGACCTTCAAGGTTACACAATAGTTGAACACTTTTTATTGAGTATAACAATCATGTATTGATTAAAAGTGTTCATAGTTGAAATAAATCATTTTCGCTAAAACATGCTTACGTCATGACCTTGCTGCGACCTTGACCTTTGACGGATTGTAGCCAAAACCTTTTCAAAATGTTTTACTTTTCCAAGGATGATATATACCAAGTTAGAGCTTCATAGCACAAAAACTTTTCAAGTTAACGTGTTTACAAAGAATTTTGCGGTGATTTTATAACTCGTGACCTTGACCTTTGACCTTGAAAGTGAACATGTCATAATGATTCCCTGGAAGTATTAACATTTAGACATGTTCATGAGTTCTGAAAAGCTAAATGGGATAAAGTTATACCCAAATTTAGTGCATTTTGTAATTACTCATATCTCATGACCTTGACCTTTGACCTTCAAGGTCACACAATCATTGAACACTTTTTATTGAGTATAACAATCATGTATTGATTAAAAGTGTTCATTGTTAAAATAAAGCATTTTCGCTAAAACATGCTTACGTCATGACCTTGCTGTGACCTTGACCTTTGACGGATTGTAGCCAAAACCTTTTCAAAATTTTTTACTTTTCCAAGGATGATATATACCAAGTTAGAGCTTCATAGCACAAAAACTTTTCAAGTTATCGCGTTTACAAGGAATTCTTAGAGTGAATACATATCTCGTGACCTTGACCTTTGACCTTGAAAGTGAACGTGTCAAAATCGTTCCCCCGAGGTATGAGTAGTAAGGTATGAATAAGAGTTCTGGAAAGCTTAGTGGAAAAAAGTTATAGCTAGTAGTACGAGTGCGGCGGCGGCGATGGAAACTTCACAAAAACTGATAGCAGCCCCGTCCTTAGACGGTGCTGCTAATGACAAGGCTACTCGCATGGAAAGGGTGGTTCATATAACAATGCCTTTGCCTTGTTTCAGCATCCAAAATGATGATTTAAGAACAGCGTCGCTGATTGCACAACTAATTTTGATTGCCTCCAAGCAGGCATCTCCTATTCTATCCCACAAGATCGGCGTAATATAACAGAGGCTAAATCAACATGACTTGAATATAGTGAAAAGGGACGTGTTCAGAGGAATTTTCTCCATCAGTTTTCTGTTTTGTGTTAAAATAGCAGACCTGTATGCTGTAACTTTAATGGAAAAAAGGTATTGCCAGTTCTTCATGGGTGGGGTCAATGGTCCTATTTCCGATCATGCACAAAAACCAACAAAATCATAGAATAATCATTAGTTTAACTAGGATTGACGCGTCAATACTTAGGTCTTCAAGATTCCTCTTTGACCTTCACACAGTGTTTGACCTTCACATGACTTTTTGTCTAAGAGGTAAACAGTAGCTAATACATTATCAAAATGATCAAATTCCACTTGATTTTACATCATCAAAATGATCAAATTCCACTTGATATTCAGTGTTAAAGACTTTTCAGAAAAATTCATCATGGTGGCCATTGTCAGCTATGACATCATTCTTCAGAGAATATTATTCCTAGAAGCAGAAATTTTTGTTGTTGAATTATCTGTCACCGTTTTCAAGATACATGTGATTTAACGCTGTAAAGTAAAGTTGACTGTTTCAGACCCCTGTATAATGTCATGAAACCTAACACTTTAACTATTGATATTATACTGATAACTCAAAAAGTTTAACTAAAAGATGCAAACATAATACATGCTACAATATACCAGAGTAGGTAAAAAATGCGTAGTCTAGCAATCTAGCAACGGGGAGTTGGAAATGGCCCTTTGTAGCGTCAATCTCTCAAATGAAAGATATGGCCAAGACATATTCCAAGACCAAATTCATGTACATGCACGTACACGTACATGAAAGGTGTCGAAGTCAGATCAGAAGAGAGGCAGGAGGTCTAGCATTAAAGACCAGACCAGACCGACCCGACCGACCAACTAATTTAATCATAGAGGGTAGAGTCCTGATTTTGACTTATAGCAGATTCCACTCAGCTGGGTGTGAACGTATTGATTGAATTAACTCTGTTTTAAAAAGCCCTATCACCTCTGTGGAACTTTAAAATATACCTTTCCCTCCAACTCAATGTTTTTAACTTTGCGAAATTGTTGTTTTCTTGCAAACTATGCGATATGTCATGAAAATTAGACTTTTCTCACCTTTTTTTTTACAAATCCCTTATCTGTCACCGTTTTCGAGATACATGTGATTTAACGTTTTTGCCGTCTACTCATTACATCTGCTTCACAAAACATCAATGATAAAATTTCTATCTGTAACAGTTTTGAAACTAAAATTCCCAAAGTAAAATAACCCTCGAAAAATGTTAAAATCGTCGAAAAATGTAAAAAATCTCTTTATGTCCACATATCTCCTTTAATATCAACTTTTATATAATAATGACCTGTAGTGAACTCGTTCATCTATCATTGTAGAACAGAATGCATCAAACAGATTTCATTTTTGACATTTCCTTACAGAGTGGTGCCCCTTTGAACGTAACACGAAAAATGACACTTCAAAAAAATTTCGAACTCCAAGGGCAGATAACTCGAGTAACAGGTCAAAAATTAAAAATTCGCGGTATTCACGTTTTTACACACTCATTTAGCTTTCCAACGAGCTATGACACTGGTCTGTATGTATTGCAGTTAGTGAGAAGAAGATTTTGAAAGACGCGTACTGTCAGAACCGCGAAATTTCAGAAAATATTCAGTTTTTCGAAAATTGCAAAAAATCTATTTATACGGCCGAAAACCGCTATGAGCTACATCGATGAGGAATGTTGTTGCCCACATTTTGGTGAAAGTTTTTTGAAATTATCTCCCTTAGTTACCGAGAAATCGAGGTTTGCAGTTTTTTCGTTTAAGGGGAGATAACTCAAAAACAAATTCGAAATTCAAAAATCGCCCATGTCATTCACTAATTTGGATCAAAGTCTACAATCCCTGAAAGTTTCATGAAAATCGGCTTGTCAATAAGGTCAGAAATCTTGACAGAAAAAACGTCCAAATAATAATAATAATAATCCGGATAATAACAATAGGTCTTCAGACTTTCGTCTTGAAGACCTAATGACAAAATGTATAAGACCACTATCTGGTATGTCCGCCGTTAGCATTCAAACATGCCTGAACTCTTTGTATCACAGAAAACGTCAGTCGTTCGATGAAAGCAGGTGCTACCTGCCTCCATTCGGTCATCAATGCAGCAATAAGTTGTTGACGTGTGTGTGGTTGGTGTCGACATCGACGGATCTTTCGGTCGATGTAATCCCAAAGGTGCTCGATGGGATTCATATCAGGCGATCTCTCGGGTTAAGGCAAAACGTGGGAGCTGTTGACATTGAGGTACTTAATCGTCACTCTGGCTACATGAAAAAGCTGTTTTTGACTAGCGTTGTAAGAATGGGTTGACCTCTGGCTGTAGGACCCTGTCAAGGTACCTCTGCATCGTCGAATCGCCGTCTATGACAAATAGGTTGGTGAATACGTTGCCGCGAATCCCACCCCAGACCATGACGCTTCCTCCACCGAAAGGGATAACTTCCTGTACGCAGCAGCGTGCCTCCCTCTAACCCCGACGATGCCGTACCGTCTTTCTCCGATCTGTTACGTGCATTTCGACAAGACTTTCGTCGGAAAATAACACTCAGTGCCAGTTTTGGTTCTGCCAACGTCAAACATGTTTGGCCCAAAGCAACCCTGTTATGTTGATGTCGGCGAGTCAACAGCATTGCTTGCATCAGCCGGTATAACCTCAGTCCATGTTGTTTGAGCCTTAGTCTCATCGTCTGGGGACTGATTCGGTGTCAAAGTGCAGTAGAAGCTGTCGTTGTGGCGGCTTGAAAGCGGTTCCTGAGATGCAGTTGAAGCAGTAACCAGTCTTCATTTCGGGCGGTAACTGGCGGCCTGCCGCTTCTAGCTCAGTCTCAAGTTGATCCAGTCGGTTGTAGACGTCCACGCAGCCTAAGTCAGACCACGCAGCCTAAGTGAGACGAGGACATCTGAATGCGGCAGCGACTTCTCCATCAGTTGACCCAGTCTGCAGCATTCCAATCGCTCTTTCCTGTTTTTCAGTTGTTAATCGCGTTATTACAATCGAATTGTGGTGTGGAATAAAGAATACAGGGAACTTTTAAACCCGTGACCAACTGATTTCACGTGCATTTCATGCATGGTAAAAATTCTATGGCTACGTTTTGGTGAAATGATCCTTCTGATGAAAACCTAAATGTTTAAGAAGTACACTATTTAGAAAGATTAGAAGCAAATCTAGTCCATAAACATGTAAGGCCTGATGGGCTTATGGCATGGCATGGTGTACGGCGTCCGTCAGTCCGTCCAGCCGTCCGTAAACTTTGTTGAATTTCGACTTCTTCTCCAGAACCATAAGGCCTAGAAAGCTGAAACTTTGTGTACAGACTCCTTGGCTAGTGAGGATTATAAATTGTAGCTTTAGTGGCCCTGTGACCCCAAATAAGGGCCACAGGGGCCACGCCCTAAAAGCCTATTTTCATGTTCTTCTCCAGAACCATGCGGCCTAGAAAGCTGAAACTTTGTGTATAGCCTCTTTGAAGAGTGGTGATTATAAATTGTAGCTTTGGTGGCCCTGTGACCCCTACTAAGGGCCACAGGGGCCACGCCCTAAAAACCTATTCCATCGTCTCCTCCTGAACCATAAGGCCTAGAAAGCTGAAACTTTGTGTACAGACTCCTTGGCTAGTGAGGATTATAAATTGTAGCTTTGGTTGCCCTGTGACCCCTAATAAGGGCCACAGATGCCATGCCCTAAAAACCTATTTTCATCTTCTTCCCCAGAACCATGAGGCCTAGAAAGCTGAAACTTGTCGCCTATATAATCAGTGTCTAAAATATTGCCCATCAGCCAGTCCTTGAACTGGCTACTTTTTGCCAGGACTGGTTACTTTTTGGTCAGGACTGGTAACTTTTCATTTTTTTCTTAAATTTCCCAAAGGAATTGACCAACGAATTTTCAGGACAGGCTAGATTTCCAATCTGTTTTATACACTGACTCTATACTTAATTTTATGATTGGTGACTCTGTGGTCTCTGCAAAGGGGGAATCACATTAGCCACACTCTACATCATAGTTGATGATGAAGCCTGATGAGCTTCAGAGCCAATGGCTCTATTTTTTATGAATGTGCATTCATTATCAAAGAAAACAAAGTAAGTTTGGTTAATTTTTACAATGTTCACTTCAATTCTTGCATGATGGGAAAAAGGACATTTGACCCTCCCATGAAGAACTGGCGATAACTTATGTATCATTAAAATTTACAGGTCTGCTATTTTAGCACAATATAGTAAACTGATGGAGTGTTACAACACAACAAAGCAAATTCCTCTGAACAAATCGCTTTTTATGATATTCAAATTCAAAGAGGTGGAACATTTCTTTTGGCGTTCAGTTTATATTAGTTATGAAATGAACATTGATTTGATAAAATACTTACATTGAAACTTGTGGTCTAAACCTGTCCAGTCTATTTCCATGCAGCAGACGACACATGTGTTACCAACAAAACTTGCATAGAGAATTTAAATGGGAATGCAGATTTAAAAAGTGGGATTTGGATGCGGAATGGGGTTTATGAGAAAACGTACAGAAATGTACCAAAGAAAGTGTCGGGACATTGGATATTTGCATTATCAAAGCCCTTTATTTATACATTATCAGTTCTCTCAGATACGGTTTTTAAATATTTAATTCAAAGACATATACTGAACAACAAAAGAAACGTCGTACTTTTAGAAAGAGAATATTTTTCACACACGATATTACGATTGTTCTTTCTTCAATTATTTCAAGGTAATTAGACATTAAGAAAACGTCATAGACATCCAAAACAATTCTCTTTTGTCAACAAAATATTTCACCATAGGTTCACACTTTTCACCTTCTCTTGACGATGGTGATGCTCACGACCGCATCTTTTTACAAAGCATGTTCCACGTGCAAAACGTTGACTTATTTGGTATAAAAGGCACCAAAACTTGCCAGTCTGTCATTAGTTTCCTGAACGCTACGACCATGCCTAGACTGACACCAAATCAAAGAGACCAAGCCATTGGACGTCTTCATGCTGGATAACGTCCAAAGGTCATTGCTAATGACTTCCACTGCAGTATTCGGACTATTGAGCGGTTGAGGGAGCGGTACAATGCCACAAACACCACGTCTGATCGTCCCCGTAGTGGTAGACCGATGGTAACAACAGCACATCAGGACCGGCACTTACACCGAAAACACTTGTTGGACCGCTTTCGCAGAGCGACGGAATCTGCTTGACAGATGATAGGCACTCACCAGAGACCAATTAGTGCACAGACAGTTCGCCGCCGGCTAAGAAATTTCAACCTCACTTGTCGACGTCCAGCTCGGGGCCCTATTCTTACAGATCGACATCGACGGCAACGTCTGCAATGGGCACAGCAACGTCAACACTGGCGCTATCAACAGTGGAGGACAGTAGTCTTCTCCGACGAAAGTCGGTATTGCATATCTGTGGCCGATGGAAGAGCAAGAGTGTGGAGAAGAAAAGGGGAACGCTTTAACGACGACTTTATTGTTGAGAGACACCCATGGGGAGAAAAAAAGCATCATGGTATGGGGTGGGATAGCACTGAACCAGAAACTTGGACCATTGGTCTTCCAGAACATTGGTCCAGGCCGCGGAAATGGGGTAAATGCTGTCCGCTACATCGATCAAGTGTTGAGGCCCCACATTTTGCCTCATTTTGTCCGACATCCAAATCATCTGTTCCAGCATGACAACGCCCGCGCCCACACGGCCAGATTAACGACCAACTTCCTCCAGCAGCACAACATCCTCACACTGCCCTGACCGGCTCTTAGTCCGGATTTTAATCCAATCGAGCACCTTTGGGACGAAATCCAAAGGAGATTGAATGACATTCGACCCAGACCGACAACTGCTGCACAACTTACTGCAAGTTTTCACAGAGTATGGGCTGCTATCCCCATGGCCTTCATCAAACACTTGGTGCATTCAATGTACCAAAGATGTTTGGCGGTATTCAACGCAAATGGTGGCCATACAAATCTCCCCATATCAAGGGTATGACGGCTTCACGTGACACATTGTCAGGGCAAACATGTTTCAGGAAATGACACTTTTTCATTACAAAAGAATGTTTGATTAAATGTTCAACTCTCATCAACATAATGCCCATCTGTAAATAAACCATTTTCAATATAGTATGTGTGCGACGTTTCTTTTGTTGTTCAGTATACAATAAAAGTGAATATAACATTCAAAAATAAAATAAAAGATAATGTGATTTTTTTTTCGAACTCAATACAAGTGCTCTCGTCGGCACGACGTAGTTTGCCGATTTAAAAACGGTGCCGACGGTGCAGCTCTTTGCAGACGTCGGCCTGATGTAGTTGTGCTACTTGGGATGGGCCTAGAAGCTGAAATTTTGTGTGCCGACTCCTTTGCTAGTGAGGATTATAAATTGTAGCTTTTTAACTGTTTTTTGTTCAATGTTTTGAAGAATTTATGATCCTTTAAACTTCTGGTTCTTTTTGTTTCATAATTAGTTCATCATAAAGTTTGATAAGATTTTTTACTCATTATCTTAAGATAGTTTTTGACGAAAAAACAAAATCAAAACATGCAATTGTTATAATATTTATGATTCGTTTAACAGAATGATAATAACTTTTTCACTCCATACCTCATAAAAAATTTAATCTTGCTTGATTTTAATTTATTTATTAACACTTTTTTCATATTTACGAGTACATGTACATGTAGACGCTTATATTAAATTCGAAAGTTACAATAAAATTTAGCAGTGTTCTTTTTTTGCATATATTGATTAACTTTATCAAAATTGTTCTGATTATTTATGTGTTTTCACAAAAGCCTGCACTTCTTCGTATACATAAATACTGTATGGTTATTTATTGACATACACAATAATTGAAGAAGAGAATTATCTTCTTATATTTTTCATATTAATTTGTGAAAAGTTTTAAAAAGAATGTACATGAACTGCCCTCTGTCTGTCATTCTGCAGTTGAGAAAATTTCTTTCAGTTACGGGCGCATTTCAAACACAGAGACTTGTATTTCCGATTATATGAATGTTATCTAAATTTTTTTGCAATGGTTCAAATCTTGTCTTTTAAATGTCTTCTCTTCATGGAATGCACCTTGAAGATATTAGGTCAGATATTGTTCCAACCTTGTGGTCCACACCTGTGTGAGCTGCTTTGTGAACGCAGGAACACCTGTTCAAATTACATATTTGATGAGGTCAAGCTAAAGTGTCAACTTGTCATGTCAACATCATACAAAGAAAAGGCGAAAAATGTCCTTTGTGTTACCACTATACAGTCTATGCTGAGGACAAAGACAACTGAAAAATCACGACAAGGTAAATTTTACGTTTTTCAATTGCAACTCATTATGAAACACAAAGATTCTGCCGGTTTAAAGGACACATTATTGTGTTTTTTGCATGACCTTTTTATGGGCTGTTAAAATAACTGCATAGAAATGGAAGAATGCAGTTTCAATACTTAAATATAAATATGTCATTGAAATGAGTGATAAAATGAAAAGGCATGCCTAACATCTTCGTGTAAATATGCAAAAGCATTGAAACTATAGGTAGGTGTCCGTGATTAATTTACAATGCTAGTGGCAGAGAGGATTGATAATTTTGAGATTGTAAATGTACAAAATTGCTTTTATAGCGTTTATAGTTGTTATTTAGCATACATATAATGTTCTCGGTAGTATAAAGCCAATGGATATTTTCGGTATCCGTTGGGGTCCTAAACAGATACCGATGCAAATTTTAACGGTCAAAGTCAAAACATTTGAAAAATTATGATGAAGTTACAAGTGTTAAAATTATGAACAACTTTACCAATAGAGAGAGAGAATGAAATCTTAATGATACCTTTTGTATAGACATAAATTCAAGAAAGACAACAAAAGTGTTTAGTTTTAGATGAGATTATACACAGACTATCTTTTAGTTTAGCTCAATGTTAACGTTCGTTGGTTCAACACAAACTGCCAATGCAACCTAGGGAAACTATTGCCACTATAGGAGATTGACTCGCCCTATTGATATAGTGAAGGTGAAAGAACGTGGGTTCAAATTCTTCAAAGACACGTTGAGATATCTTTCATATATATCATATGTGATGCATTTTTAATTTTTGTAAACTTTTGAAGAATGACAAATAACGAAAACGAAGATATAATAAAGAGGAATTATTTTGTCAATTCACCGTCATAGTCTTTTACATAATCTAAATGCAGGATATTGACTATCCCAAAATACACTCACAAGATAACTTTTATATATTATAACAAACTTAAGATTGTCTTCATATAACTTCATTTTCAACTGGTTTCACAATATAGTGAACATCAGGATAACTTATACAGTGTGTTGCTAATGGTATAGTGTCAACAATGACAAGGGGCGTACTTCATGACGTCATATGCATACCAATTCAATTAATATATAGTAAATGTAAATAGTATATTCATATATAAATAAATATATATCTGCTATATGTATATGTTAAACATAATTTTTGGGGAATTATGTTCCTTATTCATGCATCAATGTTTTTCATATCTCTATTTTCAACAATTATCAGAAATGTATATTTGAATAATCCTAGGAATTCAATACACTTTTACCTTGTTTATAACTCTGTAACTAACATCACAACAATTTACTGACAATCTAATTGAACTATTAAGGATCTTTGCAAAATGCATTATAAAATTGTTCACTTCAGTTCGTATCTCAAGTATCTTATCTTTACCGTTTTTGAAAACATTTTCCATGTGTACTTCAAAACTTTGTGTGCCGGTGCACGTAATTACATCATTGAATGAGAAACCTGTGTTCTTTTATTTCTTATTTATTTTTCTTTGCAAATCATTCTATTAGCCCTTTAATAACTTATGTTTCTGTGTTCAATAGCATTAAATATCACGAAGAGGAACGTGGATGAAACTCCCTGTCTTCAGCCCAAAGTTCAAGCTTTCCATGATGCCTGTGAAAAGGGGAATCTTACCATAGTAAAGAAACTGATATGTCCTGAGAAGGTTGGTATCAACTGTCGAGATGAACACAAGAGGACTGGAATCATGAGGGCAGCAAAGAAAAACCGGACCAACATATTTGACTTTCTTGTAGGACAAATGTGTGATCTGGCAGCTGTTGATAAAGATAATGAAAACGTGTTGCATATTGCATGTATTTCTGGAAGTGATTACATAGTTAAGAGGCTTATAGTTGACAATAACTTTAGCACAGAAACTAGAGGAAAGTATGGTCGAACGCCTTTACTGTATACTGTACCTTGTGGTTACATTTCGATAGCTAAGATCATGATAGAAAAGGGGGCTAATGTCAAATCAGTAGACGACCGTAAAGACACCATCTTACATTTAGCTTGTAAAGAGGATAATGAAAATATGGTGAAGTATATTCTGTCACTGAACAGTATAAGAATAGACAGTAGGGGACGATATGGGAGAACTCCTTTGATGAATGCTGTAATTAATAAGCATATGGACATTGTGACCTTGCTTGTGAAAAGAGGGGCTGAAGAAAAAGCCAAAGACGACCGAAAAGACAACATCTTACATTTGGCCTCCAGAAAAGGTCATACAAATGTGGTGAAGTATATTCTCTCACTTAACAGAATAGGAATAGATGAAAAAGGTCAATATGATAGAACAGCTTTGATGAATGCTGTAATTAATAATCATTTGCCAATTGTCAAGTTATTGCAAGGAAGAGGAGTTGATGTGAATGCAGTAGACAAGCGCAATGACAACATCTTACATTTAGCTTGTAAAGAGCGATACATTAGCATGGTAAAGTATATTCTATCACTTAACAGTATCGACATAAACGATAGAGGTCGTTTTGGTAGGACTCCTTTAATGAATGCTGTAATGCACAATAACTTGCGGATGGTAAAGTTGTTTTTGAAAAGAGAAGCTGATATTAAAGCAGTAGACGACAGAAAAGAGACCATCTTACATTTGGCTTGTAGAAAGTGTAATGATAACATGGTGATTTATATTCTGTCTCTGATGATCCATGACATAAATAGAAAAAACAAGGATAGAGAAACTCCTCTAATGATTGCTACGTATCGCAATTGTATGAAAGTTGTTCAGTTACTAAAGGGGAGAGGAGCTGAGTGAGTGAGTGAAATGTTTTGGAAAATTTGCAGATGTTAGGGCTGGGAAATGTAATGAAACGAAAATAAAAGATGAAATCGAAGGCTGTAAAAACATACAACATCTAACAATATTTATAAAAACATAAAAATATATCTAAGTTGAGCTGCTTTAGGAAATTTAAAATAAGTGTTCACCAAAACGATAATAAAGTTGTAAAATTAAAACATTTGGGTAAAATTATCACTGAAATGATAATCAGTAAAATGAGAAACTAGATCGCAACATTATGATGGTGCGACATAAGGATTCAATAGAATGACTGATAATAAGGATATTGAATATATATATATATATGATAGAAGGATATTGTAGAAATAACTAGTATGATTTTACTCGAAATGATGCACTAAATAGATATCTGCACCTGGTGTTATGTTCACTGGAAAAGGCCGTTTCGTTGGAACAATAAAAGCACCTTTCTGAACAAACTTAGAACGTAATTTTTTTAAAGTGAGATGACATTGGGTAAAACAACGCTTTCAAGAACATTTCACTTAAATAGGATGGTATTTCAGAGACCCCATTGAACTCAAAACGAACTTCCTGAGTCGAAGCCGATAGCATGAACCAGTGAAGGCACACAGGTAGAGTTTGGCAATGAACATCAATACATCGCTTAAGCCCCAAATCTACCACCCTAAAATGCTTGTCCTTGAACTGACATAAATTATGTGTTCTTAATGTATCCTATATGTTACAGCAAAATGTTCATGCATCAATTCTCATTTTGTATCCTTGCGTTGACAGCCTTGGCCCTAAAGCTTATTTCATAAAAGATGTATGTAATAGATACATGATGACACAAGGGGTGTATACGAAATATCAGCGAGCTATCATCTCACGAGGCAGACTGATTGGGCTATATTTCGCCCGCCAAGTGGCAAATGTATGGGATATTTCACATAAGTCATTGGCTTATATATTTAGATAAAGCAAACTCTTTAGGTGAAAACGTTCCTAAGCAGGTAATTGGCAACCATAATCTCCTACTATGGCAATGTCCTAGCGAGGAGATTTACCATAACCCTTCGGTACCAGGTTATCATTAAGCTGGGTACTTTCATGGGAACGACAATATATATAAAGAATGAAGATTTTAATAGTCACATAAAAAAGAGCCATTGGCTTTGTAGCTCATCAGGCTTTACATTTGTTTTTGCTTTAGGGTGTGGCCATTGTGGTTTCCCCCTTAGAAACAGGGTAACCAAAGTCTACAATTATTAATCCTCACTAGTCAAGGAGTCTGAACGCAGAGTTACAGCTTCTAGGCATATGCTTCTGGAGAAAAAGATGAAAATAGGTTTTTATGGTGTGGCCTCTGTGGTACTTATTAGGGGCAACAGGGCCACCAAAGCTACAATTTATAATCCTAACTAGTCAAGGAGTCTTTACACAAAGTTTCAGCTTTCTAGGCCTTATGCTTCTCGAGAAGAAATGAAAAAAGGTTTTAAGGGTGTGGCTTCTGTGGTCCTTATTTGGGGCCACAGGGCCACCAAAGCTACAATTTATAATCCGCACTAGCCAAGGCGTCTGCACACAAAGTGTCAGCTGTATAGGCCCATCCCAAGTAGCACAACTACATCGGGCCGACGTCTGCAAAAGAGCTGCACCGTCGGCACCGTTTTTACATCGGCAAACCACGTCGGGCCGACGAGAGCACTTTTGAGTTCCAAAAAAAAAATTCACAAAGACAGGTTTAGACTACAAGATTCAATGTACATATTTTATCAAATCAATGTTCATTTTAGACTAATATAAAGTGAATGCCAAAAGAAATGTTACACCTCTTTGAATTTGAATATAATAAAAAGTGATTTCTTCAGAGGAATTTGCTTTGTTGTGTTGTAACCCTCCATCAGTTTACTATACATATTGTGCTAAGATAGCAAACCTGTAATTTTAATGATACATAAGTTATCGCCAGTTCTTCATGGGTGGGTCAAATGTCCTTTTTCCGATCATACAATAATTGAAGTGAACATTGTAAAAAATAACCAAACATACTTTGTTTTCTTTGATAATGAATGCACATCCATAAAAAAGGAAATTAGTTATGTTTTTCAAAATATGTATATGTTTCTTGTCTGAAAATGAGGAAATATTGAGATTTGTTATTTTTCTATTCTAAACACAACCATTAGCTTATAAGAAAACGTTTTTGTTAAAAATGTGCTTAGACTGTTTAGGAAGCTTTGGCACATGTTTATGGACTAGATTTGTCTCTAAATCTTTCTAAATAGTGAACTTCTTAAACAATTAGGTTTTTCATCAGAAGGATCAGTTCACCAAAACGTAGCCATATAATTTTTACCATGCATGAAATGCACGTGAAATCAGTTGGTCACGGGTTTAAAAGGCCCCTGTATTCTTTATCTCACACCACAATTCGATAACAATATCGCGATTAAGAACTGAAGAGCAAGAAAGAGCGATTGGAATGCTGCAGACTAGGTCAACTGATGGAAAGTCTCTGCCGCATTCAGATGTACTCGTCTCACTTAGACTGCGTGGACGTCTACAACAGACTGGATCAACTTGAGACCGAGCTAGAAGCGGCAGGCCGCCAGCTACGACCCGAAATGAAAACTGGTTACTGCTTCAACTGCATCTCAGGAACCGCTTTCAAGCCGCCACAACGACAGCTTCTACTGCACTTTGACACTGAAGGCTCAAACAACATGGACTGAGGTTATACCGGCTGATGCGAGCAATGCTGTTGACTCGCCGACATCAACATAACAGGGTTGCTTGCATTCTCTCCCTACAGAGGCAGATCAAGTCACGTTGATTTAACCTCTGTTCTATTACGCCGTGGGTTCCGGCAGTTTCTCCTGGCGGGAAAAACCCGTATCACAATCTATTTGAATAACTAACTTTGATTGACTCCAATCAGGCATCTCCCATTTTATCCCACAAAGTCGGCGTAATAGAACAGAGGCTAAATCAACATGACTTGATCTGCCTCTGTGGGGAGAGAATGGGTTGCTTGGGCCCAAAATGTCTGACGCTGGCAGAACCAAAACTGGCACAGATTTTCTGACGAAAGTCGGGTCAATATGCACGTAACAGACGGTATCTGGGAGAAAGACGATACGGCATCGCCGGGGTTAGAGGGAGGCACGCTGCTGCGTACAGGAAGTTATCCCTTTCGGTGGAGGCAGCGTCATGGTCTGGGGTGGAATTCGCGGCAACGCAACCACCAACCTCATTGTCATTGGACGGCAATTCGACGATGCAGAGGTACATTGACAGGGTCCTACAGCCAGAGGTCAACCCATTCTTACAACGCTAGCCAAAATCCCCTTTTCAACAGGACAATGCTCGCCCTCATGTTACCAGAGTGAGTAAGTACCTCAATGTCAACAGCTCCCACGTTTTGCCTTAACCTGAGAGATCGCCTGATATGAATCCCATCGAGCACCTCTGGGATTACATCGACCGAAGGATCCGTCGATGTCGACACCAACCACACACACGCCAACAACTAATTGCTGCATTGATGACCGAATGGAGGCAGGTAGCACCTGCTTTCATCCGACGACTGAGGTTTTCTGTGATACAAGAGTTTGAATGCCAACGGCGGACATACCAGATAGTGGTCTTATACATTTTGTCATTAAACTAATGATTATTCTATGATTTTGTTGGCGTTTGTGCATGATCGGAAATAGGACAATTGACCCCACCCATGAAGAACTGGCAATACCTTATTTACCATTAAAGTTACAGGTTTGCTATTTTAAAGCAAAACAGTAAACGGATGGAGAAATTTCCTCTGAACACGTCACTTTTTATTATATCCAAATTCAAAGAGCTGTAACATTTCTTTTGGCGTTCAGTTTAGTTAACATAGGTGTATGATGAATTCTTATTTTGCTAATGTTTTCTTTTGTTAAAAATATATGCTTAGTTTGAAAAAATGTTGTTGCAAAGTTACCGTAAAGTTGACCTTCACATGTGGACGTCACAGCTAGGCCTGCCATTGACTGTCAGGACTGGATGCTTACTAGTAACTACTTCTGCATAAGAATTAGTAAAAAGGCATGCATGTTGAATTTAAGTAGTAGATCAGTACATTAAATTTGATTTAATTGATTAAGTGATTTTTTTAATTATAAAAAACATTTCAACTGAGGTACAGCCGAGAATGTATGAACTGTAATGAATCACTTAGTCTGGCAGCGAAACCTTTTTTTCATATTACAGTCAAATTTATTTGTGGAAAAGTCAAATTACTTTGCTAACTATTGTATGTGTATTTATGTGTATGTGTACATTATTGTCTTTCCTGTTTAGGTGACATATTTTGCAAAACTTGCACTATACTACGTGAAATGAGTGGAAAGCAATGACACTCTATAAGTATAATTTATGTTTAGTTTGTTTTTCATATTTATAACACAAAATAAAAATATTTGGTTGTTCACAGTAACCTTATAAAGTATATTTTAATTGTTGACTCATAGTTCTTTAAAATTCTTTCAAAATATTTAGTTATTTCTTCTTCTATAGTTTCGGAGAAGGCAGAAGTACAGAGGCCAATATTAGTGAAACCCATTTTAAGTTGACAGGAATGCCAAAACCTAAGTGTGTATGCTAGCAAACCCCTTTATAATGTTGAAAAAAATGTTGATAATTCCTAAAAGATTCATTAAATATATTGTATTTGCAGGACAAACCTTTCCGACTGGTCAGATTCTACTTATCGAGAAAATCACAAGTTGCACTATCATATTGTATCACGATGACATTATATTTCTACTAATTAAAATGTTGTTTATAAGAAGATGTGTGTTGTTTTCAGTTATGAGTATGAGAAACTTGTATTTCCTCGATTTGGGCCCGGGTCTCAAAGAGAAGTCTAACTTGAAATTGATGCCGGGCCACAAGTGTTTAAATGAAATAGTTTCACACATTCACGTTCTTTTTATATCTGGACAGTTCGTCCTTTTGTTGATTTCTTCCATTTGTAATTAATAACTGAAATGTGCAACATGACTGTTTTCACCTAATCTCATTTTTAGCTCATCTGGCCTGTAAGGCCCGATGGGCTTATGGCATGGCATGTTTGTCCGTCCGTCCGTAAACTTTGTGGAATTTCGACTTCTTCTCCAGAACCATAAGGCCTGGGAAGCTGAAACTTTGTGTACAGACTCCTTGACTAGTGAGGATTATAAATTGGAGCTTTGGTGGCCCTGTGACCCCTAAAAAGGGCCACAGGGGCCACACCCTAAAAACCTATTTTCATCTTCTTCTCCAGAAGCAAAAGGCCTAGAAAGCTGAAACTTTGTGTACAGACTCCTTGGCGAGTGAGTATTATAAATTGTAGCTTTGGTGGCCCTGTGACCCCTAATAAGGGCCACAGGGGCCAGGCCCTAAAAACCTATTTTCATCTTCTTCTCCAGAAGCATAAGGCTTAGAAAGCTGAAACTTTCTGTACAGACTCCTTGGCTAGTGAGGATTGGAAATTGTAGCTTTAGTGGCCCTATGACCCCTAATAAGGGCCACAGGGGCCAATCCCTAAAAACCTATTTTCATCTTCTTCTCCAGAAGCATAAGGCCTAGAAAGCAGAAATTTTGTACAGACTCCTTGGCTAGTGAAGATTATAAATTGTGGCTTTGGTGGCCCTGTGACCCCTAATAAGGGCCACAGGGGCCAAGCCCTAAAAACCTATTTACATCTTCTTCTCCAGAAGCATATAGGGCTAGAAAGCTGAAATTTTGTGAACAGACTTCTTGACAAGTGACGAATTTGAATTGTAGATTTGGTGACCCTGTTGCCCCTAATAAAGGCAAAAGGAACGTCCTTAAAATCTATTTTCATCTTCTCCTCCTGAAGTATAAGGCCTAGAAAACTGAAACTTGTCACCTATATACTTAACTTTATGATTGGTGACCCTGAAGCCCCTACAATGAGGGAATCACATTGGCAACACTCTACAGCATAATTGATAATGAAGCCTGATGAGCTACAGAGCCAATGGCTCTATTTTTGAAATTACACATTAATTGCAACCTGATAACTGAAAATTAGGTTGGTTGTTAACCTAAGATATTTTATACCTTTTAATAGATCTTGGATACTATTTACAAGAAAGTAATGACATAAAAAATCCAGTAATGGTTACATGTACTTTACCGAAAGTGGGTTCGTTTACTGCTATTCCCTTTTTACAGGGGGTACTGTGCTTTTGGCGTTGCAATAAGTATGCTGATGTTGATATCACAATTTCGACAAAAGATATTTCTACAGAGTGAAGTATTTATATTCTCAATAGCTAAATTTCATCCCGAACCGCATGCAAGAATGATAATGTATCTTTAATATTTTATATAACAAAATGATAACTGGCTTGAAAATTATATGTATTACTAGCAAATTAAATATTGAATCATAATCGAACTTTGACAAGTCGAATTGATCGAATCTCATTATCCACAAAAAAAAATAAATTAATAGGTCATAGAATAAGTCAAATGATCTTTTATTTTAAAATGATAAATTGATTATTTAATATGAGACTAAAATACTCATATTACTTTACAAATCAAATGAAATACTTCATTCCTTGAATTGATGTTCTTTGTACATTTCAATCAAAACAAAATGATTTAAAGGGTGGTTTGCTATTTATTTTTAATCTCAGGATTTGATAATTAATAGTTGTAGTTGAGTGAAATTTAAGTGTAAGATTTAATTCTTCTGTCTTGCTTTTGTGTTTGAATATAAATAAACTATTATTTCCTATTTGTCTCTGTAACCAAAACCATTGATAAACCAATAAGTCAAAATAGATGTTGGCTGGTTAATTCGATAATTTTATTTCCTAGCAACTTATCTCCAATAATCATTTGAATCATTAACATTTTGTAAATGCTCAAGATTGGTTTATGAATTCTAATGCTGACATAACGTTTGCGTTAAATGACAAGCGTCCTTTCCAGACGTGAATGAAAATTTGAATAATATGTTTATGAATAATAAAGCTGGGTTAAAAGCTGTTAAACTGAATTTTAATGCAATACACTAAAAACGAACTATATGCAATGAAACGTGTTGACAATGTATGATGTTCTTTTGCAATGAGATAATTTGGTCATGTTTAATGGGATTGCAGAGTGATCGATTCATTCTGGGATGATCTTGAAATTTAGATACAATATACAAATAACATAACAAAATATTTTGTTTGGTTTGGAACTATCTGTAATAATTAACTAGTGCACCATCAAAAATTATTTGCAAAGATATATATGTTTGTAGCATTAAACAACATATTCCAAAGCAAATTTAAATGTTGAAACATTGATCGCACCTTAAATAAGTAAACGTGACAAACATGAGAAAAATGGTCATCTGCATTTACACAAGCAAATACACGTTGTTTCGTATCGGTGTTCCCCATTGATTAGGTATTGTAAATTATTGTGAAATGGAAGGTTCACGCTAAGGACACCCATGTTATTGCAATGCATATTCAATGAATTGCTGCTTTCCACTCACTGAATCAATCTGCTGCAGATGGAGAATTGAACACTCAATCTTATTTACTTATATCAAATATGCATTGTATAAATCCTACAATAACAAGTTCATCTTTAAGCGTATTATTGAAAAGCAAGGTGACAAGCACAGTTTTCAATATAATAAAAAAGCTATTCCCAGGATTTTGAAAAGAACGAAATGTTTTGCCTTACTCTTTTCTCTATCTTCATAAATTATCAAAGCAAAGTTAGATTCGATTCAATGAGTGTGAATATGATATGACCCAAGATGTACAAAATAATTAAGGATTCAGCCTTTCAGGCTGAATCCTTATTGTTATTGGCGTGTTTTTTTTGTTTTTGTTCCCCAACATTTTGTGATCAAGATTCAGCCGAAACGGCTGAAGCTATCGCAAACAAATTTGACATGCTGGTAGACATTGTTGAGAAGACGCGACACGAAGCAGCCAATTCGGCCCATAAATAAATGGCCCAGCAAGGCCCAAAAATCTGACTTTTAACATTGTTTTTTTTAAAATGCATTTAGAGACCTGAAACTTTTTTTAAAAGATGCGCAATCAAAAATAACACAAAAAAGGATATCAGGACAAATTTGTAGATCACGTGGTTTGGCCGCCATCTTGGTTTTAAGCACTTTTTACAAAAGTCCGACCCCATGCATACTTGGCGATTCACCACTTGGTAACTTCTACTACCTGGAAGCTGTAATTTACATATAATATAGCCAAGACCCTGTCCTATAACAAGTTTGTTTTAAAATTTGAAAATTCAAAATACTTTGTGTGAAGTCACCTTTCAAAGTTTGACAATTTAAAAAAACAAACATGTTAAAGGGCCGATAACTCAAAAACCACCCAGACGAATTTTATGATTTTTGCATGAGAGCTAGACATTGGCAAGGTCTTTAAGATAAAAGAATAAAATCGCTCGCGAACAGTCATTTCCGGTCAGGAGCAGAGGTCAAACTTTGCATTTTGGAAATTTGGTGTTTCGGTGAGTATGTTTAAAACATCGTAGCGGATCAACGACGTACGATAACGCATTGTTCTATATATTATATGAAAGCCAAATGTCTATAGATTGTTGTAAAAATTAACAATATATTCAGATATTTCTTTTACATTGAGATACGGACATTTGAATTTTGTCAACTCTGCTTTCGTTTTGAATGCATACGATATGTTAAAAAAGATCTTTACTCATCAGTGACAGACGACAAATTGTTGACAGAAAGCCAAAAGAATATAGAATCTTTTAAGAATAAACAATAAATTCACTTACTTCATTTACATTGAGTTACGGACGTTTGAATATTGTCAACTATATCATTTAAGATTATAGTTAAGGGTCTTTAAAGACAAACATCGGGTAGGTGTCTAAAGATATAAGTTTTTAAGTCTTTTGATTAAAGCACTACGAAACATTAGCATGGAAGTTCGAAAAGTTTTGGACATAAAATGATCAGCATTTTCTCATTTTAAGGTGTTTTATTCAGATACAATGATTAAATTAAAATATCGACAAAGACCCGTTGTTGCATCTGTAATATATACCTATGTATGTAAAATAACTGAAATCCAAAAATTATTGTTAATTTGAATATAAGAGAGAAATTAAGAAAAAACTTGTTTTCTTTATATATCATGAATTTTGCCAATAAACCATTCTGGATTCCTTTAACTTCATTTTCAACCTTATTGTACATAATAAAATATTATGATAAAGATTAAATCGTTGTAAAGTGTTTCAGTAAATCACAGTAGTTGAATTTGATGCCTCGTCGCTGCAGCTATCTTAAATAGCATTGTATGCTTAAATTGGGTCTTGCCTTTAAGTTGTCCTAAAACGAATTTAGCTTGATCACTAAAACTGACTAGAATTGTTAATGCTTTTGTTGACTACTTCATGTTGAATGCCTTTCTGCTTAAAGTTAAAAAAACTTTATTTTCAACCTTTTTGTACATAATAAAATCAAGATTAAATGAGGTCTTGACTTTAAGTGACGGACTGACAACCCTTGCCATTATTATAAGCATTCTCGCTCAAGCTTTTTGACTTAGATAATTACCCTTGTTAATAAAAATTTACACCATACAGCGCTGAATCCGTATGTCGTCGCTTGCGACTATATTTTAAATTACTATTATATAAAACGTATATATTTTTCAAGGGTTAAAAAAAGGGTTCCAAGAATGTCAAAGTTAAAAGTAAAAAAACGGCAATAACATTAAATTACTAACAATGCGCACTCTTGTTATGATTAAGTAATCTGCATTCTCTCCCCCACAGATGTAGATCAAGTCATACACATGTTGATCAAACCTCTGTTTCCGGCAGTATTCCCTGGCAAACAAATTACACCGCCATCAATTGGAATGGTTTTTAGCAAATGACAACACTTTTCGCATTAAAAGGGTGGTTCATATCACAATGCCATTAATCAGCAGCCAAAAATTATGATTATTTAGAACACCACGGATTTGGTATGATTTGTTCAGAAGTTGGATCAACATTTTATTACATGAGCTACCTCTTGTTGGAGAGAATAGTCTCTGTAGGTGGAAAGTGTAATGTACTTGAATGATGTCACACAACACCATGATATTGCAATGCATGCCCAAATAAAGGCTGCTCTACATAAATCTGCAGACGAAGTTTTGCTAATCAATTTGATAAACTTCTATGAAATATTCTAGTACACATACTGCACTAACAAGTTCTTGTTGAGCTTTCTAATTGGATTTTAAGTAGCAAAAACAGAAAAAGAGTTGATGTTTATGAGAACATGTTTTGCTTTACTTAAATTAATAATTCTCCAGGATTTCGTTCGCATGAAGTGATTAACAAATATAAGAACCAATGCAAATAGTGAATCCTTATAATGAAGTCGATCTTCATTTCTTCATCGTAGTCCGTGTTAACTCTCGTCGATTGAAGTAGTCTTACACATCCAGAAACTGATCCACAGCACAAGATAGATACCCAGGGACACGATGTGCTCTTTGTATCTGCCAGCCCTGACAAACAGTATCGATTGTTTTCCGACAAGGGGATATCATATTCCTTACTCCCATGAAATCGTGGAACCAGTAGTATATTTTTCTGCTCTCTGACATAACACATAAGCACTTGTGTCGTGCTAAAGTATTTCGACAAGCTGGTTTTATAATGCATATTACCTTCGATTCTACGATCAATGAATTTCTCTCTTTTCATTTTATTAACAGATTAATATGTTGGTCATGCTTAGAAATACCCGAAAGGTTAGCACAGGTCCTAAATAATTTTTTCCCCCATTATTGAATAAATCAAATAATTAAAACAAATTAACAGGAGGTATTAATTAAGTAATAACATTTCATTTAAATAGACATTAAGATTGTATATGTTGGATATAATTTATTTTGAAAACCACCAATATAACAAATTTGATTGTAATTACTGAATGAATGCCTCTTTTCCTTCAAACACAACAGCTGGGTAAATGGGGAATACCCAAATTGAATACAAATTTCTTTTGTTTCAGGTAGTGTCCACAATTCCCGACTGTCAGATTACTGCCAATGAGGCAGGTTACGACACTGGGCCTTTAAGAGGTTAATTTTGATATATATTTTACAGGTTTACTCCAAATAAAAGAATGATAAATTATATAGACTCAGGGGCAAAAGAAGCGATACCAACTTTTCAAAAGAGTTCAAAACAAAATCTTGTTGTAAATGAAATGCGACTAAACCCCTTGTGATAGACACATCAATTTTCAAGAAGTACTCAAAATTGTTAACATCTAAATATGATACTTATAATTGTACGACTGGTCAAATAGATCTGCCTCTGTGGGGGAGAATGGCATTAAAATGATGTTCTACATCTCAATACCTAATTGTTATCACCTACACTCAGGGGCAAAAGAACCGATACTATATAAAAGGCATTATAGGTCAAACTATGCCTGATAGTTATGGCTGAAACCATTCTCACAAACAAATTAATTTCAATCAAGGTTGTTTATATTGATAATATATTATATATTCCTCATCATTATTACACTCATCCCTCAATGTATAAATTTAATAATTTGATGTCTGTCGACAACATTTATGTATTACGTAATTTGGCTATGTATGTTTATCATGCAAATATGTTACGAAGAAGCCTCTTGGTGGCTGTATAATAAATACATTGTATTATGGGCCGATGGCCTACATACACCTGAATAAAGAAAGAATTGAAATTGATAGCATCTTTAATTTATCAAGTTTATGAATTTAATTTTTTTGAATTCCAATACTAAAGATCATAACAAAACAAACATTGAAAAGCAGTTTCCTAACCCATGGTTTAATAGAGGCAGATCAAGTCATGAAATGCTGATACAGCTTCTGTTCTATTAAGCCGAAATATGTGAGTGTCCGGCAGTTTCCCAAGGGGCGGGGGGGGGGGGGGGGGGGGGGGGGGGGGATTGCACCATAATCCATTGAATTTATTTATCAAACGACAACGCTTCTCGCATGGGCGGATCAAGTCATGACAAGTAGGCGTAATAGAACAGAGGCAGTATCAACATTTCATGACTTAATCTGCCTCTGGGGCAGATAATATTATAATGCTATTAATGCTAATAAACATGAGATTTTGACAGTATCATATAATTGCCTAAATTCAATTATGATTCAACGTCACCTTAAATATTTATACCTAAGAAATCACTAAGGAAACCGTCCATTTTCTTTCCTCGTACCCTCCTCAGGCCAATGAATCTTTGGTAACAATGGTCAGGTACTTCAAATTCACTGTTTTCAGCTTCTCAACAACACTTATGTAAACCCAGAGCTTCGACCAAGTACTATGGACGATAATATTCGATATTATAAAAATCTTAATCCACTTTAATGCTTTAAAGGGAACCTCAAACAATTACTGACTACAAGCTCTACAATGAATGAAATTAGCCATTTGAAGAAAGCATGTATATGGATCCAAACAAAACGTGTAATCAGAAATCACTATGATTAATATGTAACTTGCAATAATTCAATATAAATTTCAGTACATTTCAGTATATATGTTACAACTCGCGTAATGTGTACTACAAACGGTTAATCGACATTAACTAACACAAGAAAAAAGACTTGACATGACTTTATCCTCTATTAAATCTATCTATCTATTAAAATATCAAGATGGACAAATGGATATTTCAACATTTTCTTTTTCTCCTATATAACAGCTTCAAGAATGTCATACACTGCATTCGTAATCCTATTCGAATCCTATAAATTGCACGAAGTAGATGAGTCTTTACAGTATTTACATAAAAAGGTCAAATATTTATATGTAAATAGGTCAAATAGAACCTTGTAGATAGATTCATGAGATAATGTCTTTATTGCGATTCCGCCACTATTAAATCTCGTATCGGCAATAAACTACTTTGTTATGTCTTTTGTGATATGTTTTGGCGCCATGGGAAAATCTCCTGGAAATATATAATCAACGAATGGAGATAATGTTCATCTGAGTGAACACAGAAGGTGCATGATTTCGTCATCGTGACCAGATTGAAAAATAAGGAGGCATGTGCAGATTATGAATTTCGAAAGTTCTCATGCATTTTGTTTATTAAGATTATTTTAGAAAGTCACAATTACTGTAATGATTGTTTTGGTTTGTTTGTTCGTGAGACGAGTAGTACCGTTTTAGGAATAACTCGATTGATGAAGGAGAAACGGTATTTACGTTTTCTTCCTCCGGTGTGTAATATCGCGGGATATAGGCATCGCCCTGTCCTTTGCTCCGTAATCATATCGTTTCCGGGGTATAACTCAAAAGTGAAAGATGGTGAAACCCTTAAGAAAGATTTCCTGCAGAAAATAAAAAAATTAAATTTGAAATTTATATGTTTGAAACAAATTGAAAATAAATTAATCGTGAAGATTCATTTTTTTTTAAAAAACATTGATTTATCAAAATTGTCTTACATTCGGATAAATGCAACATTTAATTTTCAAATTGTACATTTCAAGATTTACATTTAACATTTCGCTGCTTCCCTTATATATTTATTAGCAGTTAGTAGACAAGAGCAAGTTGTTTCACAACAACGACGTGCTGACATTAACATATACTATTACTGTGTGTAAAATCTTATCTCCTTGCATTCTTTTAAATATATCCTGGTAATGAGGATTAACCTGAACTAAGGTACCTCACCATTAGGTATGATTTATGAGAGTTGTTCTAATAATTCAGTGATGTGTTGGCAGCAGTTCATTCTGCCTCAGGTCAAAAGGTAGACATATGTGGATCGTTTAAAGGCTTTTCCCACTTACGTGAATGTATTAACTTCAATGTTGGTCTTTCTGGATGATATGAACTCGATTTCATGAAAATATATAAAAATTACACGAAAATACCAAACTAATGGCAGCAATACATAGACATTGATATCATAATTACTCTTAAAGAAAGATCCCCTTCTTCCTTGTTTATATTATACCTTAGTTTGATTTAAAGAAGCTATGTTAACGGGACTTTACTTAACGTACGATATCTTGACTGCTTAAAATAGGGGTTTATACTGAATATCATTCAATTCGTAAAAATAACTTTCAATTTGTTTGATACAGTAATGTCAGATGTTGGTTTTTATATCAAAAATATTTATACATATAATTCATAAAGTTTTGTCTGATAATTCCGTTCCAGATGTAACCTATACCTATCTTTCCTCAACCTGGTTATTGTGACATAAATCAGCGAATAATAAGCAAAAAACATTGGCGGTCATTTTTGTAGGAACACCTTTTATTCGTTTGAAGTAGATAAATAGATTCGTATTGCTAAACTGAACATGGTACGTGCATTATAGAACTACTTCCTTCGATTGAATACATTGTATTTTAATTAGTCACATTTATTTTCGTCTTTGTGCGATCACTATTTCGAAATGTGCTCTTGAGCCTTTGGAAGATTTAGACGATTTTCAAAAAGTTCGACAACTTAGAAAGCTATTGTAGTAGCCCCTGTGACGGACAGCACAATCATCCCGTTTTGAAATGTGTACCCAAAAAAATCGACATGCATCAACAGCCTCAAACTGATACGAAGCGGGGAGCTTGTTCACCTTACGCAGCGATTATGAATATGAAAGTGAATCCTTTTGAAATGACAACTATCCCTAAATATTGATATTCCTTCCCGCTTCTTGATTAAGTGTACATGGTGATAAAAGAAGACCCCCAGCCAATTATGTGTCCGAATTAGCCTCCATATTGGATTTTAGAGAGAAAAGCAGTTGTCGCAAAGAGAAAAGGCTGATTACTCACAGAAATGGATGATTGATTGATAAGAACTCTTTATGTAAAATATTGTCAATACCTGGGTATATTTTGTTCTTGAATTTCCCACTTTTTACATCAAATTGAAAAGTCTTCATTCCAATAAAAACAAGTGACACAACTTGCATTTTTTTTTAATAAAGGACATTTGAAGAACAATGCAAATATAAAAGAATATCTCCAATTTATATACCTATTACGTCTGAATTATTGTTGCACTGAAAAATTACAGGTTGATTACAGCATGACACCTCAAGATACATGAAGGCATTTTCTAATTAAGTGTTTTTTTAAACAGCATTTTACTCACCTTCCAACCAATGAGCATGTACAGTATGGTCTGTGTACCCAGACACTGTATAAATAGAAAACAGATAATAAGGAAATAAGCACGATCTACTCTTTTTCTATCAGACAGACAACGTATTTAGCCGATTATAATAGTATTGTCTATGAGTGGGCTACATAGACTTCCGAGCATGTACATCCATGTATTAATCAATGACGAAATTAGACATAAGTAAGCATGCAAGATGTATCAACTAAGAACAAATAATTATACTTGTGGTGATTGTATGTGAAGTCTAGTCCTTATCATCGTACATGCTCGCAACTATTATTATCCCCCGCCACGAAGTGGAAGGGGGATATAGGTTTGAGCTCCGTGCGTCCGTCCGTCCGTGCGTCCGAGTTAAAGGAGCCAATTTTTCTCAGAACCCGTTAAAGGTAGGATTATCAAATTTTGTGTGTGCCTTCAGGGTATCAATACTTTGATGGAGTTCGAAAATCAGAACCACGCAAATATTTTTTACCGAGTTATTGCCCTTGTTACGTTTTTTTGGGACTGTTCGAGGTGTCTTCAAAGGAGCCAATTTTTCTCAGTAACCATTTAAGATAGGATCATCAAATTTGATGTGTGCCTTCAGGGTATCAATACCTTGATGGAGTTCGAAAATCAGAAAACTGGACTCATTACCTTATCGTGGTGTGGTGGTTTGTGTGCTTCGGCGACCCCGAGAGCTATGCCAGCTGGAGCTCACATGCTCCTGGTAGGGTCACCCAAGCTGGACAGGTCGACGGGTAGAAGCCAGACCAAATTTGAGTCCTTCTAAAACCTGCTTTCTATCTCTTACTATGCCTTTCTTTCCGTCTTTTCCCTCATCCTTTCGATCCCTTTCTCCCTCATCTATCTACTCTCTTTTGGATGGCAACATCCACGTGTTTAATAACTGAAATATTGTTCAAAACACGTTAAACACCACCTCACTCACACACCTCACTCACTCGAAAATCAGAACCACGCAAATATTTTTTACCGAGTTATTGCCCTTGTTACGTTTTTTTGGGACTGTTCGAGGTGTCTTCAAAGGAGCCAATTTTTCTCAGTAACCATTTAAGATAGGATCATCAAATTTGATGTGTGCCTTCAGGGTATCAATACCTTGATGGAGTTCGAAAATCAGAACCGCGCAAATATTTTTCCGGAGTTTGTTGTCATGATATTTTTAAATACACTCAAGTATTTAGGAGAAGGTTCTGACTTAATTTAAAATAAAAGTAAATATGGCGGGGGATGTTGATGACTATGTCTTCTTGTTTTATTTTGAATATCATTAATATTATATTGACTATATGGGTCTGATAATAGGCCAGTAACTCAACAGACCAGCTCGTACGCCCTATCATCTTCCTCACAAACCTTAAAAAGTCATTTCCAAACTTACTCAATTAAGCCTTGCTACCGACACATGACTTTTCTGTGCTTGCTCATAAGGTTACATGTACTATGAGGGAAAGAAAACCCTTAACAAAATGACATCTGACTAAAACAAAAACAAAGCAGCCTTTTTTTCAAAGTACGTCGACTGAAAATTTTGTATAGAGACATTTGCGCCTGAAACTGCAAATTTATATATTTTAGATGGAAAACAACCGTGGAAACATTTTTGACAAACTGATAAATCGATGTCAACCGGAGAAGGCTCTGTCATCAAGCAAGTAAAGACAAGGGTTAAATACGCCAGGTCAGTGACTGGTGTTTTAATCTATGTGCAGGAAGATGAAACTGTCATCGCTAACCCAAATTGTTGTATCGAACCTTTATCAAATTAAAAGTGATAAATTACAGGCATTACACAGCGACACTTACGTATTCTGTGAAGTTGAACCAGTGTGTTAAAGATACACTTGTTTGAAAAAGATTTTCGGTATTAAACACAACTTTCATCACTGTGAGTCTGATTTCTAGTTTGTATAATGTATATTCAAATGTTAACCGGTGTAAAGAATCGGTAATTGTAAACATGTCATTCTTAAGTTGAAGGACCAATTATATAACTTGAATTGAATACCAGAAACTGTTTCTACGCCTAAAACAGAACAAGCCTTTGGCACAACCCAAAGCTTCAAAACGAAACCCTAATTACCTCCCTTGATATAGAACCAAGTGTCAACATTAATACCGCATCCAGTTGCTTGAGGCACTCCTTGACTGCTCAGTTTGGTAACAGGCTCTCAATAACACTACAGTCCTGGTAATATCACCTGAGGTTAGATAAAACAATGAAAAGTCAAACACAAAACAACCTCCACCACGTCTGTAGTGTAAATCAGAAGGAGACAAGAGTCATTGTTCTTATTTTCTGTTCTTTCAAGAAATATTCTGCTAACTATTTGCATTTGTTGACAACACTTTAGGGGCAACAATCTTGAATCTTTGATATTTTTCCTAATGGTGTTTTTGAACTCAACATAATAAATGAATTAATTAACAACATAGTTATGATGGTCTATGTCAAACGAAGAACCCCAAAAAATCATATATTCTTTGACATTTGCAATTGACTATTGAAAGAAAGTTATCATTTTGTTGCAATTAAGCTTTTTATGCCCCCGAATCGGAGATTCCGGGGGTATATTTGTTTTTCACCTGTCCGTCTGTCCGTTTGTCCACAAAAACTTTAACCTTGGTCATAACTTTTGATTTGTCAGAGCTAGGTCTTTGATACTTGACATATGGATCCCTTGTGATGAGACCTTTCAGATGACATAATGACATTTGACCTTGTGACCTTGACCTGGACACAGCGAGCAGGATGCATCCGGGGGCATTCGTGTTTCACAAACACATCTTGTTTGAAATTGTAAGGTAATGAAAAATTGATAACCTCTCAATAGCAATTATTTTAGATAAACAATCTATGTCACTTTATTTATAAAGAAAAATCAACAGATGATACAATTACGTTAGCATGAGATGAAATACTAGCTTACAGCAATGTACTGTGTAGTATTAAAAAGCGGAATTTATCCAGTCTTCCTAAAACTAAATAAATAGGTAGCATGGACAATTGATGATACATTGTCAATGCTGGTGGAAATATTTGAGTGAACTCCAAACCAAACTCAAGTTACATGATATTATACTACGATACACTAACGAGTGAACACACTATGGAATGTTATGTCTTTCTTCCAGCGATGATATGTGGCATGATAACAATGACCTAATTAAGACCTGTTTTTTAAGATATTACTTTATCTTTGCTCCTATCACAATCACACTGAAATATTTATCAGTATCGAATATGCAGGAAAGAAGGTGAATGAAGCCTCACTGGTATTCCTGCTCATCTGTCTATCAACTGTCTCTGATCTGTTACTAATGCTAATTACAAACCTAACCGTCTTTCAATTGTTCAATGCATAATGTCTGAAGTTCCTTTATACATATTTTAAAAGCCTAAATGGATGTGCTAGGAATTGAGATTGATATCATTCTTATGTAATTACCAATAATAATATAAGGACATGTCAATGAAATCTGTGCCATGATAATAATGACCTATAGCTAATTGAGACCGGTTTACTTAGATCCCACTTTATCATTGCTCCTATCACACCCACACTGAAATATTCATCAGTCTTGAACCTGATGAAAGAATCAATTATTGAACTGAAGCCTCACACTTGCTCCTACTCATCTGTCTATCATCTCTCTCTTTCTCTCTCTCTCTTTTGATATATATTTTGATTTAAATCAATCTTTTGTATTTACAAATAATGAAATGAGAACAAGTTAATACAAAATGTTCAGTGAACTTTTACATTAATTTAGATGAAAACTGGTTACGATTTGGGTACAGAAGAATCATTTGAGTATTTCTTCTGGAAGCTTTGTCTAAATCAGGTAGGTCAAACCCTCGGAATTGGGGTTGAGTGTCTTCGAATTCACCTGTGTGTAAAATCTACGTGCTGGCGGTGTGACAGTAAACTTGCAAGTTGACTGTGTTGCACAAGTAATTATCATCGCAATATTGTAAAAGGTAATGTGAAAAGGTTTGTACATGAGTATATACTATATTGTACTGTGTGTGATGTCTTGTGTTGTATCTCTCACTCCCCTGCTTGGCATATGTTCTGTTATTACTCCAGTTTGTGAAAGGTTGATCTTCTTTCAAGTATATTACCTCTCAATAAATTTAAAAGTTACATAGCCACTTAATCATTTATAATCAGCAACTTCAGCAGTCACTGATTCTTCCTTTTTGTCAAGATGAATAATGAGTTGATAAGTTCAATAAGAACTGAAGTGAAATCAAGTTATATTTGTCTGTCTCTGCAAGTCTCTTGTGTCTCTGAATATCCATGACTTGATCGACAATATTGATTGATATTTCACTTCAAAGGGTGTTCGATGAAAAGCCTAATCTAAAAGGACATTGCCTGAAATGTTCACTCTTTGGGGAATATCAACTTTCACTATGGTTTTATTTTGACCTTTTACCATTTCATTCGCTGTACACTAATGCTTTAAGGAAAATAATAAAAATACAGTTTTATGATAGTTATCATTTTACAACTATTTAAGACAGCTGATGTTTTTAAGTGTTCCTTATTCCAAAACTATCTTTATTTTCCATGTTGGCACATGCACTTAACAAATTGTCTAGGAACTACAAATGTTAGACACACTGGATTTCAGTAAGTGGTATATTGCATCCAGATATCTTAGGCTTGTGTAAACAGGAATATCTCATATACGGTATTGACGAATTTAGCTTTTATTACAGACCACAAAAACTTTTTCCCAAACTTGATGCAGGCAGTGTTCAATGTAGGTGAATAATCATGTCAAATGTCAAAATCCTCATTTATGTTTTTAAACCTTTTTGCAGAACAATTTGTAGGTCATAAAGTTTCTTGTTAATTTCATTTTAACAAAGACAAGACATATTCTGTCCTTGTATTACAATAAATCAGATTTCATTTTGGCCAAAAGGAGTCTTGTAAGTGTCGGTTCCTTAACTTGTATTTCAACCTACATGTATGTCCTCAAGAGTTGTTTCCAGAACAGTTCTGTTATTGAGAATCTCACCAAACTGAGCAGTCAAGAGTGCCTGCAGCTTCAAAGTGCGGTATTAATGTTGACGCTAGGTTCTATATCAAGAGAGGTAATTAGGGGATTTGGCTCAGCCAAAGGCTATTTCGGTATACGTTTGGGAGTGCTTTATTATCCTCGATTATTCAAGTTTCCTTGTCAAAGTAACTCAATATAATAACCTCATCCTTAAAAATATAAGTCGTTTCAATAAATAACGCGACTTAAACAAAGGTTAATCATATATTTAAGAATAAAATTACTTTTGATTTATGAAACAATTCACATGAAACATCATCTTACAATTCAGTTATATCAATCGTGTAGATTTTAGTGAAAATGTAAGGAGCATTTCAGAATGCTAGCATTGACATGATATTTGAAATGATTTGAATATCTCGGGGAAATTAAGCAGTTTCAGAAGTTAAGAACAGAAGCAGAAAATATAAAATCTTAAAAATAGAACCATTGGCTTCGTATTCAATTTTGCTTTAGGTTGTGGCCAATGTGGTTCTCCAGGGGCCATTGGGTCATTAAATGTACCCATATGGTGGGTTATGAGGTCACCTAGGTTACAAATTATAATCCTTACTTGTCAAGGAGTCTGGACAGAGATTTCAGCTTTCTACATCTGTTTGGCGTTGGTAGAAATAGGTTTGAAGGGTGTGGCCCAAGTGGCCCTTAATAGGGGTCACAGAATCACCAAAGCTACAATTTATAATCCACACTAGTCAAGGAGTCTGTACACAAAGTTTCAGCTTTCTAGGCCTTATGCTTCTGGAGAAGAAGATGAAAATAGGTTTCAAGGGTGTGGCCCAAGTGGCCCTTAATAGGGGTTACAGAGTCACCAAAGCTACAATGTATAATCCTCACTAGTCAAGGAGTCTGTACACAAATTTTCAGCTTTCTAGGCCTTATGCTTATGGAGACGAAGATGAAAATAGGTTTTTAGGGCGTGGCCCCTGTGGCTACAATTTATAATTCTTATCATTTTCTGTGTATTTAGATAATAATACCTTGCCCTTAAACGTCTTGGTTATCGTGTATGTAGATTATACAGAAACTGTATAAACCTATATCTAAACAAAAGTTTATCTGAGTACATGTATATGTGTGAAACTAGGTTAGAACAAATCCTTTTGATGAGTAATAAAACAAACACGCAAAGCTCTTTACACGGGAAAGTGCTTTGTAACAGCAACTGTAAAATTGACAATAGATATAATGAGTGGAAACGTAAAGATATTTCTTTGTAAGTTGTTTTGGACTGTATTTATGAAAGACAACGGGATATTTTCATTGATTGATTTGCAAATAACTACCATGTAAAAAGGGCATAAAGTGAAACGTGTGGTTAATAAAATGTAATATTTGCCATGTCTTTATTGAGATAATATTGCTTCCCTACCTTGTACTTACAGTGTCTGAAAGATGCATGTTTACTTTGTTGATATTAATGCAAATGAGAAAAATCCTAGTTCTAATCGTTGGTCTTTTGTTAAAAAAAGAATGATAAATCCTTGAAATACATATTCAGATAAATACAAAATTGAGTTTAGAACTCATTGTTATATGCTGTTAAAATACTTCTTTAAAACCTTTATTTGTTTAAATACTGAATTATCGCAAATATACATTTTATTATATCAGAATTCTTAAAAATCAATAAATGTCCAAACATGAGTTGATCCTTTGAAAGACTCTCATTTAAGGTCGTCTACACGCTTCCATCATTGTGTACAGGCGCACTCTCTGGATCCGTTTCTATGCTGTAATGCTTAATCCCCAAGGGCATTTTTAAATCATTGCAAGAATTTGCTAATGAACACACAGTGAAAAGCGTAGAAATTTGACGAAAGGGAGGTGATTGATACCATTTTGAATGTTAAGTAGATGTATCGCTGGAGGTTACAAATGCTACACGACTGAAACAGGAAATGTTAGAATTTTATTGATATCCAATTTATTTTCTGTCAAAATGATTACACTCAAATAAAGGGAAGACAAATTATTTCTTGAAGATTGTAATGGACCATTTTTTGTTCAAACACTTAAACCTCACGAAAATGGATTGCAACAAGCTGATATTCTATCAATAGACAGATCATCATGGGAATTGTAACCTGGTGTCTTTGATTTATCTTTCTCGTCATTTTCACTTGTTAAATCTGTATTGAATACCATTGGTAGTGCTATCCCTGAGTATTCGTTCAGGTTTTGCTTCATAAAAGCACAAATTGTAAAGATCAGTTTGTACAATAATCAAACAGTCAATCTCAATTTATTGTAATCAATAGCTTTTCAATGCCGATATCTTACAAATATAGACAGCAATTTCATTCAGAGATGTTGAATCAAATCGGCACATATATGAAAAAAAGCATTGCTGGAGTATGTCTAAATAGCAGCCGATGCAGCTATTTCACTTTTTTCATGACATTTGCAAAGACACTTGAGAAAATAGTCTGAGATGAATCCTCAAATAAATAATAGATAGATAGTACTTAACTTCTTTTTCTATACAATCAATGACATCTTCTGTTACTTGCTGAAATAGTTCTTAGGTTTCAAATAATGGAAGATGATTAAAGATCAGACATAACAGAAGCATTGCGACAAAGCAACATTTAATCACCTTTGATTTTTACAAGAATTAGTATTCTTTATTCACATTTTGACTTCCATAATTCATTTTGTATTAATCGTGGTATATTCAAGTTATATAAATGCACTTGGTTTCAAATAAGTTTTCTTTGCTACTTGAAACTTCAGAACAGGAGAACATAAAGAATTGATTATTCTGTGCACCATATCAAAGAGGATGAGATGGTTAATCGTTGAGATTTGACTTCCTTCTACACAGACCATCCTCTGCAACACACTGAACAGTTTTAACTTTCTTTCTCTGTTTTGTTTTGTGAACTGATGAACGTTATATGCATCGAATCTAGTGAACACTAAAGAAGATGAATGGAGTCATGTTTAAGTAGAAGATTAAGATTTAAGCATACAAACTATCATCTTCAATTTGAAAGTATAAAGTTGAAGGTTTGTACTCTCATATTTTAGATTGCTCTCGGGATGTTCATAAGCAGGACCAATTGGATCATCAAAAGCTTCTTTTTTGGGACATAATATTTCTATATGCTTGATCTTTGTTGAAATCTTTGTTTTTTCCATTTTTAAAATTTTGAAAACCTATTGTTTCTTCTCTGAATTGTTTTGAATTATAACTTGTCTTTTTACAATTCTATTTTTCTGAATATTTTAAGGATAGAATAGAATATATACTTTTAATATATTATTTATTCTCATGAAAATATTGGATCAACAATTTTCAACAAAGTCTCGAGTAGTTTCCCATTGTGTTCCTACCTTATGTAGAAGCTCTTGTAGTGAATGTTTCTGAGCAACACACTATGAGGGGCAAGTGGAGTTCATACTTGACTCAAAATACGACGAGCTTAATAGAATTTTTCCTCCTACTCACTCTAAACTGGAGTCAACAACAGAGTCTTTATGTGAAAGATGCTTAGTTCCTTAGTGCCAGATTACAGGTCAACAGTTGGAGAAGCATTCTCTCCCCACAGATCAAGTCATGTTGATTTAGCCTCTGTTCTGTTACGCCGATATCCGTAGGTTACGACAGTTTCCCCTGGCGGAAAAAACTTTCATCACAATACATTTGAATTTCTTTATCAAATGACAAGGCTTATCGCATGGAAAAGGTCATCACAATGTCTTTGCCTTGTTTCAGTAGCCAAAATGATGATTTAAGAACAGCGTCGCTCCAATCAGGCATCTCCCATTCTATCCCACAAACTCGGCGTAATATAACAGAGGCTAAATCAACATGACTTGATCTGCCTCTGTGGGGAGAGAATGTTGGAGGAGGGTTGAATATGGAGGTTACTTGACCCTATGTTAACAACCCTTGATCTCCTGGAATGTTCCATTCTTTGACCAAAATTAGTAACCGCTTTGTTACAGAGCTAGGAAGCAATATCACTATTACTGCTAATATGGTTGTCATTTTGCAAACACATATATCAGACAAAACAACTATGATATGATTAATAAACAGTGGTTTCAGATTAATAAAATTCATTGTATAAAAAGTTGTTTGTATATGTCAATAATGTATCACATGCAACAGGTATTTCGAATGCAAACACTTTTTTGCTGATATATATAGCTATTGAACATATATCTACATTTGATATGCTAGAAACTTGTTGTTTGTTCCAATGTTTTAGTACATTCTGAATCATTGTCATGGCACATTAAAAGCTGGATTTACCAATATTTTGTAAGTCATTGTGAAAGAATGTTGTGATAAACAGTCTCAGCTCTACAAGATTTCTCTTCTTTACAAGTGGGTAATCTATGAGATGTTACTTATATGAAGGCAGATTTGCGAGGGATGTGACTTAAAAATAGATAATCATGGTAAACGGTGAATTAAGTCATTTGATTGGTTACCCTGGGAAGCTAGTAAATCACTTAGTAAAGTAAATAGGTCAAGTTTAAAATCCTAAATTTCCAGGTCAATAATTGGAAACAGTCAAAGAGATATTTTTCATTTGTTGTAAACATGAATGGTGTAATGGCTCAAAGGATAACAAATCTAACATGCCCATGATGAAATATATAGCTTTCAATGTTATCAGTAAGATGTAAGCTTAGAAATCGTATAAGCAAAGTTTTTAAAAACTTAACGAACAAACCATATATTCTGGCTTAGAAATTAGCCCTTAGTTTTCAATTAGAGATCATTTAAAAAGTGCTAGTTTTCCTCACCTCATAGTGTATTGAGAAATAGCAACGGATTAGAACTAAATTAATTATCACATCGTCTTCAATTTTTGTTAATACTTTTTTTTTATCACTTTATTTCTTTTTCCCGGTACATCGGCTTTTCATTTCACCAGTAATACATTGTTTGGTACAATAAATGGAATTGATAACGAATTATGTATCTATCTAAATAGATTGTGGCAAGATGACCAAAATGAGATAAATGAATTGTATTTACATTGCAATTAGGCGTTTGATTTATGCAAATGGTAATTGTATCTTAATTTCGGTTTGAGTCCATCAAGGGAAGGTAAAATATTTGAAAATTTTCGTGACTATATATATTCTTTTGTTATCGTGAAAATCATATTGAGAACGTTATTTCTTCTTTCTTTAAACCCAAGAAATATTGTTTCCGCATTTATTCTTAAACAAGTATCTGTTTTACTTTCAATCCATTTGAGTAAATTTTGCCACAATCTTTTAATAATTATACATTCATAAAGTAAATGACAAACCAATTGTATGTCAACATTACAAACTGTACAAAGTGGAGAATCTTTGCAAGTTACATACGCATTTGTTGATCGAGCATATCAGATCAGCAGAGAGATGTTTTAGATTTGGTAATAAATGAATGTATTCCCTATCAAAATCCTCTAAATAAAATCTTTTTATTTATTGAAACAATTGTGGTAATACAACAATTCTCATACACATAATATCGTTACAAGAAATAGGATGTTTACGATAAACAGGAAGTTGTAATGTGGTTATTGCTTTACAGTGATTATAACATACTTAATCTTGAATTAATCGACCTGCAAGAACCTTGTTTTGAAATATCCATTTGACACCAAATGTCGGCCTCTGTATTTCTGATTTCCAAAACATAACCTGTAAAGGGAACTAAAAAGACAGTTAACTAACTCTTCAGAGGGTCAATTCTGTTTTCCTTGCTAAACTAAGCAATAATGTTACGTGATGATGCTTTGATGTTTACTGCTACAGAATCTCTACTGAATCCCTCTGTCAGCAGATTCAACTTTATGTTTGGAGTGTTCTATCATCTCCTTTGACTATATTTAGAGTTTCCGCTCATCAAACTGCTATTGAATCGGAAACTGTTGGAAAGTAATCTATGCTGTTTAAGTAAAAAGTCAGAAAATACTTTGATGTTGAAGAGTCCAAGAGAAATGTTATAATTCATTAACAGTGAAGAGGTGTTTTGATAAATTTACTATCAAAGCCATTTGAAAGAGGATTAAGTAAAAGATATTTATTCGGTTGCATTATATAACATACATTATCCTTATCATGACCATCTTATCAAATCAACAAACACAGTTTCAAACCATCTCAACTATTGATGGTCAAAATTGCGTAGGGTGAATATTTGTCAGAAGTTAAGGGATATTGGTGTATGATGTTAATTCAAAAAACACCAATGGAAAAAACATTTTTCCACAGGAATGTATAAAGTCAGTTTTATTGGCAAATGATTATGCCAATTTTGATATCTGTACCAAAATCATTGTTATCTAGTATAGACAATTTAGGAAGGTATTTCAAGAATGGACGATGACTGGATTGACCATGTTACTAGCTATAAACTCTTGGTAATTGAACAATTAATTAAACATATGTATACTTTTAAAATGCTACTTTAAAAAGTACAGTTTTAATTCAGAAAAAACTACAATAGCAGTTTCTTATCTAAGCATCCCTCCCACCCAGGGAGAGAAATCTTTACTGAATATAGTGCCGGTGGCTATGAACTAGGATAAAATTATTTTTAACTTTTTTGGGTAGCAAAATTGTGTTCAAACAATGAGTTTGGTATATGTGTGTATGGAATATTCACAAATTCACTATGTTAAATAGTTATCACTTACATGAAATGGGGCAGTAGCATGTTTTTTGAAGATTTTAAGTTTTCAATTTTCCACTGATAATTATACTTTAAAGCTAAATGTATAATATAGTGTCAAAAATCTCATTACACAAACCAATCCACCCAGTCGTTAAAATGGGTACCTGAAAACAGGATTCTCTGACCTACGAGGTCGTAACTAGAGCTTTCAGGTTTAGCAGCTGTGAAGGTATAATCTTCGGGTTAATAATAGAGGTAGCTCTTTGACATGTCTGTTAGCATACAGATGAAGTGAGAGAGAACATGCTTTTGAGAATGAAGTAACTGCGATGGCCAACAAAAGTAACAGTTAATGCTTATCAGGTATTGGCTACTATTGCATAAAGTGCTTAAAATATTTATGGTTTACAGTATCATGTATAATGGTGACCTGAAAGGCTTGGTCAATTGGGTCAATCTCTCTTCAACGAGGTCTGTTGTGGAGAATTGATAGTGCTTCCTCTTCTTATTGTATTAGGTCGGCGCCAAATGAAACGGAAATCGCATTTCCATCATTTTCTGAGAGAAACCTAATCAGTGATGCTCATTTCTTTCTATTTAGTGGACTATAGCATGTGTTAGCAGCTTATGGTAGCTGATAACTATTACATTCAGAAGAGGAGGTACTATCAATTATCCACAACATGGACTGTGTTTAGTCCGATATCATTATGTTTCCACAGCAAACGTCACAAATGTAAGATCTATCTTAACGAAACTAGGTATATGGATTATTCAGTGTGTGGAGATGAGATGTGATCAGCATGTATAGTTGACTGGATAGTTTTGTTCAGTTTTTATATATATTTGCAAACATATTTTCTCTATACTCTTGGGTATTTTTAGAGAAAAAACTAAATTTATGATACTATAAATTGATAACTTAAACAGACACGAACTCATCTCTCTCTCTTCATGCCTGAATGCAAATCAAAATGTTTTTCTCAATCTTAAACATGTAATGGTAATGCAAGATTTACTAATTGATAAGTACAATGTAGTATAAATCATTTTCACAATCATAAATCCAAAATAAAATGAACTATTTTACAGATTTTGGTTTGTGACAAGACTTTTGAAATAAATTACAAATTCCAATAAATGTATCACATTCAGGCTCAAGTGAAATCATGAAACAGTGAATTGAATCTTTTAAGCAATTACCTTTGAAACTAAAATCAATGTCAGCGTTCCTCTGATATTTCATAATCCACTGCTTCATCACATTTTTACTCAAAAGGGAACTGTCTTCACGTCAATGTCATTATGAGAGGAAAATTTCAATTCATTTGAAAATGGATTTAAACTATAATGTTATTTACAGATAATCATCCGTTTACCCTTGAGAACATTCAAAAACATTAAAATTTTAATGTGATTGATTCAATTATCTAAGGTTTGCTATGTAGCCTCTTTTGAACATAACTCGTAGCTAGATGAAAGGTAAATCGTATTTCCTCCTCCACCTGGTGGTAACCTGATTTTTGCTGCATGGCTTTATGGCTGTTTGGAGGAAAACAAGACCCTCACTCATTTATATATGATAGTAAAAGTGTATCGAAATATATGGATATAAACAAGTAAATATATTACTGTATGCTGTTTTCAATGGGATATAGTTAACGTAGGATGTGTTAAAGAGATTGGTACTTTCTTTCAACTAGAAATAATTCAGTTATGTCTTTGCTTATCATGGAACATGGTTATTAGATATTTGAAATCATAGGGAAAGTACCATGAATAATGTTTGAAAGTGTTTATTTGAATTTACTTGACATTCTGCTTATTTTGACAAATTGACAAAATAAAGACGAAGAAGAGCCGAAGGTGTTTTCGTACGACTAACATTCTTGGGCTTCCTTCAAAGATTGTGAATAAGAATGGCTTTTTGGCTTTAGTTTTTCAAGATTGGCATACGTTTTATCGTTTGACAACTTTACTGTACATGTATGTAAAGTATTTAACACAAAATCACACAAAAATTGCCACGAACACCATATACAACATTGCAGAAGGTATTTGAATTTGATTACTTGCTTTCCTGTCAATAGAATTAAGTTTCAGTTTTTACATTCCTTTTCTGAAACCAGTGTAAAAGAACCTAAATTTGTCAACACTTAAGCAGGGTTTTGTCCTTGTCACATTCAATTTGGCTTAGTTAACCAAACGCTGTACATGCACCAAATGAACCAATAATCTCATGAACATCAAAAAGTTTCCTCCATGAGGCTAAATTGACGAAATGAAGCTATATTACAAAGAAGAGCTGAAGGTGTTTTCATACGACTGATGTCCTAAGGCCTCCTCCAGAGATTGTGGATAATAATGTCTTTTTGGCTTTAGTTATTCAAGATTGACATACGCATAGTCGTTTGAAAGCCTTACTGTATGTAGTTTGCTAGAAGAACTATTGTCACCTTTAGAATCATTTGATGGCTTTTGATGTCACTTTTTGATGTTTGAAATGCTGTTTTTGCAAGTGTTTTTGCAAGTTCTTTGTGTGAATATTGGAGTGTTTACAAGTCCTAGGCCAATCAGCACCCTCCAACCATGTCCACACACATGGAGAGAACAAAGGAGTCCAATCAAGCTGCTATTGTTTACACCAGGGAACAGCTCCTCTCTATTCAACCAGTGCGAAGTTCATCAATCAATGAAAAGCTTACACTTTTGAATTAAACTATTGCAAGCCTTCCTCATAAAAGAAGATATAGGAAAAGAGGTCGCCGGGCCGGCAGAAAGATTCAAAGATATATCTGTGTAATTCCACCAAACTCTAAACCTATACAGACGCAGAGACAGGTCAGTGTGAATTCCTTCAATCTCAAATCAATTCGTCTTCAAGAGGGCGTTCCAGCAAGATCATATGTGGCTCCCATTACATTTGTCGCTGTGAATTGTCCATCTGTTAGAAACAAGGCACTCTCCATGGGTGATTATATTACCACCAACGACATCGACATCCTGGCTATAACCGAAACATGGTTGAGTACAACAATTGACAAGCATGTGAGAGCAGAACTTGTTCCACTTGGATACGAGATACAGCATATTCCTCGGATCGGCAGACGTGGAGGAGGCGTGGCTATACTGCACAAGAGTGGTTTGATAGTGAACCCATGTCCAGAAGAAACTTTCACTCATTTTGAACATATTGAATGCTCGATCAAGGCAGGTGAAAAACTCTTCATACTGGCTGTGGTATACCGCCCTCCCCCATCAAAGCAGAATGGTTTCAACAAAGATGTTTTCTTCAAGGAGTGGTCTACTTATCTGGACTGTTTGGTTGTTCTACCACAGGAGATAGTTGTCTGCGGAGATCTGAACTTCCATCTCGAAGACCCGCTAAATGCGGACGCAAACCGTTTCCTTGGAATACTGGAATCTCATGGACTGGTTCAGCATGTTGAAGGAGCTACTCACACCCATGGTCATACCCTAGACGTCTTGATAACCAGAGAGGACAGCCAACTCCTGGATGAACCACCAACGATAGTGGATCCCTGCTTCACTGACACTAGGGGAAACCCATCGGGCGATCATCTGGCAATACACGCATCCCTGAACTGTTCCAAACCAAAACCGACACGACAACAACGTATTTTCCGCAGATACAGAGCAATCTCCATCCCAGCTTTCTGTGAAGATATGGAGAAGTCAACCGACCTTCAGCGCACTGACGGTTCCTTGGAAGAACTTGTTCAAGCCTACCACAGCGGATTTGATTCTCTGATTAACAAACATGCCCCTCTGCAAACAAAGATCATCACACTGAGACCAAATGCCCCATGGTACACAGATGAGCTCAGAGAGACAAAGCATTCTCGTCGCGCAGCAGAGCGACAGTGGAGGAGAACTCAACTTTGCGTGAACAAACAACTCTTCAAGGACAAGTGCAAGGAATATGGTAAACTACTAATCAAGACAAAGAGAGATCATTACTCTGAGCGAATTGCTGAAAGCACGACTGATCATAAACAACTTTTCGGACTCACAAAGAACCTTATGGGACAGTCAGGAAAGACTCCTTTACCATCATGTTCCTCTGATGAAACTCTAGCCAACAAGTTCAGCGATTTCTTCACCACCAAAGTTGCCACAATAAGAGACAATATCTCATCTTCTGGTTTGGATGTCCCAGACAATACGTCGATGGCAGTTGACAAGGAGTTTTCTGGAGAATGTCTGACACATTTTACACCTGTTTCCCAGGAAGAAGTACAGAAAGTGATTCTGAAAGCACCACTGAAATCCTGTGAGCTTGATCCAGTCCCAACATGGCTACTGAAGCAATGCCTGGAGCATGTTCTTCCTCTCATCACAGCAATTTTAAACAAGTCACTTTCTGAATCTCAACTCCCACCCAGTTTCAAGAAAGCTCTTGTCAGACCTCTCCTCAAGAAATCGGGATTAGACAAGGAGACAATGAAGAACTACCGTCCCGTATCTAACCTACCATTCCTGTCTAAAGTCTTGGAAAAGGTTGTTTCATCTCGTCTTCAACATCATCCTACATCTAATAACTTGCAGGATAACTTTCAATCTGCCTATCGAACAGGACATTCCACTGAGACGGCGCTTCTTCGTGTTCATCATGACATTACCAAGGCTGTTGACGACAAGTGTTCCATCATATTGGTGATGATAGACCAATCTGCTGCATTCGACCTCATCGATCATGACATACTGTTTCAGCGGCTTCACTGCACCTATGGAATCTCAGACAAGGCACTCTCCTGGTTCAAATCCTACATGCGCTGTAGAACCCAACAAATGGCAATAGGAACATCCCTGTCAATGGACAAGCTCCTTGAATACGGTGTGCCACAAGGCTCAGTCCTTGGACCAGTCCTGTACTGTCTGTACTCCAAACCCATGAGTGAAATATGTCGGCAACACAACCTTCCATACCATGTCTACGCAGATGACAAACAGATGTACAAAGTGATTCACCCATCTACTGATTGGATTTCAGCCACCAAGAACCTGGAAACATGTTTGAGTGAGGTTGCAAGTTGGACAAGCTCAAACATGTTGAAGATCAACAAAGACAAGACAGAGGTGATTGTTTTCAAGCCAAAGAGCCAGATCACGAAAGACATTGAGTTGAATGTTGGAACCAGCACTATCCAAGCTACCGACTCTGTTAAGAATCTTGGAGTCCATTTCGACAGCACACTCTCAATGGAGAAACACGTGAATGCCATCAGCAAATCTTGTTTCTATCAAATAAGGAACATTGGAGCCATCAGGCCTTACATCACAGAGAAATGCTGCAAACTATTGGTACAATCCCTCGTTATTTCACGCCTGGACTATGGAAATGCCCTCCTGTGTGGACTGCCCCAGTCGCTCCAATCTCGCCTCCAGAGGGTGCAGAACTGCGCTGCGCGGCTGATAACAAGATCAAGGAAAAGAAACCATATCACACCAATTATGATGGACTTACATTGGTTGCCAGTACACATGAGATGTCAGCACAAAATCCTGACACATACATACAAGGGACTGCATGGCACAGGTCCAAGTTACCTCCAGGAGCTCATCACCCCATACCAACCATCACGAACCCTCCGTTCCGAAACAGCTTCGCTCATCACCGTACCAAAAACCAGAACTGTCAAATATGGCGACAGGCGTTTTGACAAAATAGCTTCATCTGTTTGGAACAATCTACCAACCACAATCAGAGACTCTGAATCATATGCTGCATTCAAAAAGGGCGTCAAGACTCACCTGTACAAGAAGGCTTATTCACTGTGAAGCGCCTTAGAGTGGCTTTTTGTTAAGCCATATAGGGCGCTATACAAATTTTGTATATTATCATTTATTATTATAGATATAAAACACAAAGTCACCAAAAAATTGCCAAAAACATCATAAACAACATCGCAGCAGACATTTGACAGACAATGATTTTTTAATGTTTTGTTTAAGGTAAGTGTTTGATTGAAGTTGTCATCTCTTGCTCGCACTATTTCTTCTTTTCAATCCCTCAATCACATGTTCTTTCTGACAAAGAGTTGATGCGTTGTCATGTGAGACTGAGATATGACAAAACCTTCTTGCACTTACCTTTATAGAACAAATTTACGTTACTAAACTCATAAATGCAAAACACACAAAATAACATCTGTAAGGAAACCCTTCATTAAAGGATTTTGTATACTGACTATTGTGTTACTGATTGAGAATACAATTTAACTAAGTCCAGGAGGACAAAAACCTGAAATGGTAGACAACCTGAATGACAGATATACTTAATCTAATTAGAATCTAAAAAGAAACATGTCAAGGCTTATTAGACCAATATTGAAGTTAATTCCCATAGAGAGTATGACATGCAACCGTCAGTTTATATAGCACAATGGAGTAATCATTTTGATTTCCTTGGGGACATTTATTAGAAAGATGAAGACCGGCTTTAAAGATAAAGTCAAACATATATTCACTATCCTTTTCTGAAAGTTCGAAACGTGCATTTGCTTTTCCAACAAGACCCGAAGTCATCTTTAGATAGGAACATACCAAAAAACTACATTTATATCAATATATTACTTATAAAATGGATAGTTTTAATTTGAGTGATGTTTATTTTTGTTCATAAAGGAAAGCAAAGTGGTGTGAGAATGGAACTATCCTTAAATGAAACATATAATCAAAATCAATGGTCTTAATGTTGATAAAGGCCCTTTACATGAAACTTTGTGTTTACTTTTGGTAAGGGTTGTTAAGCGTCCATTGTGCATGAATTATTTGATTAACAATCTCAGGATCCAGGAAAAGATTTCTAATGTGCTAAATAAAGGTAGGGTTATTAACTTTAGATTCAAAACGTGAAATTATGAATCAGTTTTCAGATTAATTAAGAGTTTTCTTCTGATAATGATAATTGGCATAAAAGCAATTCCCCCATGAATACAATCGTGACCAATGATCAGATGCTTATCATATTTCAAAGAAGGTAAAATGACAGAAAGCTCTTCATTCGTATCTGCAGAAATGAAAATTTAACTTTCAACCATTATAAAATGATTATACTATAATATTCGACAAAAAGTCTGAATACTACTTTATTTTTTAATGATACATTGGTTGTTTTTATAAAATTTTGTTGTTGTTGTCTCAGTGTTTGTGTATTTATTTAGGTGTTTTTGAATGATACCTGTAGTTGAATTCTTGGAGTTTTCCAGGCGTTTATGCAGAAAACGTTGAAAATAGTGAATTCACTTTCCAAGAGGGTTTAAAATCAGCTCCCCTGTCCTTTTGTGACCGATGTCCCTAAACAAAAGTGTGTGGTTTGTTTATTGTAAACTGGTTAAATAAAATGGATCACTGTCAAATACATAACGTGCTGTTCATCTTTATCTTGGCTCATCTCAAATGAGTTTGTTAATTGTTATTGTCATTTTGTTCCATCTGTCACAGATGAGGTTATAACAATCAAGTATCAAGTAAGGTTCATAACTGAACTGAAGTGAGCGGATACGTAAATAGCTGCAGGAGAAATTCCCGGGCAAAAGGATTCACCTGGGACCATGTTGCTTAAAAAACATCAAAGCATCATCACGTAACATAGATACCCTAGTTTAGGTAGGAAAAGACATTTGACCCTTACAAGAGTTATCATAGCGTCTTTGTAGTTCTCTTTATCGTGGTCATGTTTTGGGAATATCAACAGGGTCAAAAGACCTGAGTATGGTTACTTCAAAATGTAGAGAATATGAAACATCATGGTAAATAAAAATTCGAACTGACTGATGTAATGTTGGGCATTTATAGAATTATTTTGATATGTGTCCTGTTTTGATCTTGATTTTATGTTTTCTTCTCAAAAGTGTAATATATTTTATGATAGATGAGAAAGTTATTTGTATATCCTTTCAAATCACTACATATCATTATGAAATAGATATATCAACTAAAACAATATTTGAAAACGAAAACATATATCATTTACACTTATCTAGGATTTATCACATAACATGCATTATTATTCTTTCTATTTCAAATCTAAAATACAATCTCGGAAAGCTTGTAGATGTTTACCAGGGGACTTCATTAACTGTAACATTTACATTATGTCGGGATACTTACAACAAGATTAATGGGAATGTTAGGTAATATACGTAATTTAGATATACCACGTTTTTACATACATAAAAAACTAATGAAATAATAATTTAAATGTATGTGAAGGTTAATAACATTCGAGTCTTTCGAAACTGAATGAGGCAATAGAAAACATGAACTACTACCCTCAAACACATTTTTGACCACTGCCATCAACGAGGATTTATACTTCAAGAATAATTGCGGACTTTCATCATTACTAGGTTGACAGAAAATAAGACAGAAAAGTATGTAAATATTGTATAATGAAAACATTTGTGTTGAAACAGGAACAGAGAATATATATGACGCATATGCATGTTTACTCAATTTGCTGGTTGATAACAAAATATCAATAACACACTTATCACCTAAAGGTTGTTCACACATGTCTTTTTACTTCTTTTGGGTACCCAATTGTCTAAGTCTTTCCTTAAACATGAATAAAAAATAGCTTCTTCAATAGTAAACGATAACATTCTGTGAATATAATGAATGCTACACATGTAGAGGAGAACAATATCATATTTGAACTGAACATTTACCAAATCTTAATCCAAGCAACTTAACTAAAGTTTTAAATGTTGATATTAGCTAACAATAGTTATATCCGAAACAATAATGATATGAATTTGGAGTGATAATAAAACTTTGTTGTCATAATCGTATCGCAAACTTTTCAGTCAATGGTTGTCAGAGGTGAAAGAAAAATTAATTAGTGATTCAGATAACCTTTACTTCGATTTGTATTTGCCAATCTGTAGCATTCTAATATAAGTATGTCACAGAGTGTCTTCATCTCGAAAGGATTGTTTCCTTGCTCAAATTCAGTTATTTAGGTACAATTGGTTATGACGTGTACAGTAAGATGTACACATTAATCTGAGAAAAGAACATGTTAGTATTATACTTTTTATATCAATAACGCCATAGTGAATTGCTATCAAGAAGGATAACTAGCTGACTGTATGAGTAATCCAATGATGATGTTCACCTCTAACTGTGTGTATTGCAGCATCATTTCCTGTGTGCCTGCTGTCCTCCCACTAACCTGATACAAGCCACACGCAGAGAATCTGTCTCTTCTCAAACTGTCCTGATAATACAATCTGTACAATAGGTTAATGTGCAGGGAAACCATCTGGCTCAAACATCCGGTCTGCAGTAGCTCAATAACTATCAACTTATCCAGCCTCATTAACAACTACAGAGATTGAGAATGAAATTTCAATAAACGTCGATACCATAACTATGTGCAATTATTTTATGTTAATTTTATGTATGTTACATATGCATATGAAAACAACTCTTTAATTCATATGGAAGTTACATGTCTTTTCTTGATAATGTAATATTAACCTCATTGGATGGAATAGACTGTTTATATTTTCCCAAGTGACACAGTCGAGGTATTTGTCAAGAGTTGACAGATATACAATCTATCATATTAAGAAAATGTCCCTAAGGGCCAATTTACTGTCAAGCAGTATGTTACGACGTAAGATGTAATAAACGCGGTAAGATGTAATAACTGCGGTAAATTGTAATAAAAACGCGGTAAAATGTAATACTGCGGTAAATTGTAACAAAATTGCGGTAAAATGTAATAAAAATAGGTGCGGTAAAATGTAATAAGGGGGTGCGGTAAGATGTTACTAAAAGGTGCGGTAAATTGTAATACAATATGCGGTAAAATGTAATAACCTTTCCACAGTCTTTGATAACTTTTTTCAACAATATTTGTTCATTTTTGGTCTATGCTGGTACATGTGATGATATGTTTAATTGTTTTTTGATTGAGGATGACACAACGAAATATGTTTTGATTTGAATTACGTACACTTGAATGTTATTTCACTTTCATGAATGATTGTATTTTATTATCAGTAATGTTATTAAGATATATCACATCTCTGAGTGGTCCACGTGACCCTGGTTAAATACTGATATCACCCTGTTGAGCGGGAGGGTAAATTATTTATACCCCGGCACAAAAAAATTTACAATGTATGTTACCTCGAACACATGATTAAGCTAGTTTCTTTTCATCAACCGATATGTAACTTTGAGCAAACTATAGTCAAAGTGTTTACGCAGTTAACGTTTTCCTTTATCTTCATATTAAATGCGTTATGTTTAAACATTCGGTAAAATAAATTCCTTATACCATTCAAAGGCGGGGTATATGGGCTCGTCGCATAACACAAAGTGAGAGGTTGATATCTCCCTAAAAACCACGCCTCTGAAAGGCATAACTTATAATTGATTTGGACGACTCATATTTCATGGTTTATATCTATGAATGTTAGATTGGATGGCTTTTAGTTTTATTTAGTTTGCTTAAGAATGGTGTTCTAGTTTCATAAATGTTTTTTTTATATTTTGGAAAATCAATATTTATTTTTTGTTTTTAATTATAAGGGGTAATCATTAATTTTTGAGAAAACAATTGAGCAATCTTTAATTTTCAAGAATGGTTATATCTATTATGATTACCAAGAGGGTTTGTGATACATTTCAAAATGCACACTTATATATATATATATATAGGTATAAAGATGAAGGGGTCTCACGTGAAGTAAATGTAGATATGAAAATAAAATACTTCAGACGACACTTGCTGTAGATATCATTTTAATGATATATACTTAATCAGTAATATAATTAACAAATGATAATCTAAAATAACTGATAATAATTGATCTATGTCCGTGTAAAGATATACTTCTAATGCTGAGTTACTTGTCAATATTTTCTACCCCTTAAGTGAAAAGGATGCATTTAAAAGTTCTATATGAAAAAATATACATTTTTGGAATACTATAGTAGGTTTGATCAACATTAATTTTTCTGTAACATTTATGGGTTTACAATGATGTTCGTTGGTCGATGAAGATGTTTATAGGAAGTATGAAATCGTCCCAATGCAAGTTGCATGTTCTTTGTTATACATGGTGTGGAAAATACCCTTACTGTGACGCTATCGGATAAAGTACAATTTCTTTATTTTTTTCTACAATAACCCACTGCCTTATTGTCAGGAACAAATCACTCCATTGGCTGTGAAAAAAACCTTATCCATCAATCAATTGAGACTTCGACAAAATCGAGTTCCAATAAGGTAGTTAGGTGTTTGCTACCAGGAACGCCTTCTTGTGACAACCAAAGATAGTTGTGTGATTCTAATCGGTTCTTTGGTCGAGTCTTCTAACGAATTTGTTCAATTTAATCATTTGTACTTGTACCTATGCTATAAACCAAATCAACTCCATGCCTCATGTTTATCATGTTCTTTATAAGAAATACGATACACTGTTTTGAAACATATAAAAGAAGATATCATTTAACAAGAAAAATGTTTACATATAAATCACAGTCGTTTTGATTTTTAATTGTTTTAAACAGTATGCTAAAGGTTATTTTCCCCAAAGATTGCTGATAATTCTTGTTAGTCTTTTTATTCTGATTTAGTTATTGTTGTCCAACCCAATGTTTTCTTTACAATAAGGCTACACAATGAAAATACAACTATCATCATTTTCATAACGTTCATGCAATTAGTTATTTGATAAATACAGTTGCTCAAACCATCACGAGCTTTGCATTATATTATTTACCTGCACTACAATAGTTATAGCTCGAAATCGAAGACCAGAACCCTTTCAAGTGATGTCATAGTATAGTTTTATATTAACTTCATGAACCATTACTTCATGACGTCATTCAGAAATTACAACGGAATAAATGGTAACAGTGCCTTTGATCTTTATAAAACGCTACTAAATATGGTTAAAAATGTGTGTTGGTTACATGCCTACTAACATATCTAGAAAAAATACGCCTTAACTTTAGCTCTTTACTGCCAATAAATTTTGAACTAGTACCAATGACTTTGCAGCTTATCAGGCTTTACATTTAACTTTGCTTTAGGGTTTCTAATTTCTAATTATCTAATGAGTCTATAGACAATATTGTATCATTCTATACCTTGTGGTGTTAGAGAAGAAGATGACAAAAAGGCTTTAGTAGGGGCCACAACATCAGAAATGCTAAAGTTTAGTGTGTATCAATTCAAAAATAGAATTTGTTCAAACATTCAGGGAAATGTAAAAATGGTAAACGGAGTGACCCTCAATTGAGTTAGACTTAAAATAATTAAAAATAATTTAGGGCTTAAGTTCCAAAGGTTCACCGATGCCTATTACAGGCCACAGGATCTTTAAAAGAGATAAATTAGTCCCCATTGCATAAAGATTGTGTCTACAAGGTTTCAGCTTTCTGGACCTCATGTTTGTTTTGGTAAAAGACGTAAATAGGTTTTAAAGGGACAGTAGCACGTTTTTTAATAATTTTATATTTTAAAATTACACTGATAAGTGTAAGTTAATGCTAAATGTATTATTTTGACAGTGTCAATAAATTCATAACACAAGCCAATCATCTATAGTCAGAGGACAAAGCATAAAGATTCACATAAATCCATTGGCGGCCATTTTATGTGAACACCTTTAATTCATTTTGTGTATGAAAAAGGAATTGCATGGCTAAACTTTACGTTATCTATTTTAATTATTACTGATTCATTTAGTTTTATACATTGTCTTTCGATTGGAACCATTAATTTTCATTTTCCTGACATCATAATATATTCCCCCTAAAACGTGCTACTGCCCCTTTAATGGCATGGTCCCTATGGTCCTTATTAGGGGACTCAGGGTCACCATAGCTATAAATGATAATCCTCATTAGTCGATGAGTTTGTACAGCAAGTTTCAGTCTTCAAAGCTTCTTTTTTTTAATAAAAATATGTCCAAAATGGACAACAATTAACGGATGGACTAACTGACTGACGGATGGATGGACAGACGCCGGACACCATACCAAGCCATAAGCCCATCGGCTGTCGGCTAATAGGGCATATATTACACACAAGGTCGTATTAATTGAATTCAAAAACGTACTGCATACCTGACAAGCGTCGTAATGTATTTTTAAAATTCAATTCTTTAAGTTTATAGCGTGCGGTTTATATCAGTTTTAAATGTTTCATTTGAAGAATTGACTAGTAGTTCAAGAGAGTAAATAGTTGCAGTGTACACAAACGAAAGTAACAAAAGAAGATTTATACCAAACGTCTTTATTCCTATCGCACAGATTGTCAATTTTTGTGATGTAAATGTATATCGAAAATACACACTTCGTCTTATCAGAAGTTTTAGTCTATCCAGTTGACTGTCCGAGTAACTTAATAAGTACTCTTGAAGTAAACCCACAGATAAATCAGAGAAAATCATAAAACAATTGCTTTGTCTTTGTTCGTCTTAACGACACTTTATTTGTAAAAAAATACCGCGTCCTTATACTAGCTTAACATGGCTTATTGCCAGGGTTATGTCTGATTGTTTTGTCAAAAAAGTACAACGTTTTTCGTACAAAACTGTACTCATATGTATTCATATGTGAAGAATGTTGAGCTTTAATAATATGCATGCAGGAGAAATATCAAACTGAATGAAATGCAATCGTAGTTCATTGTAAGTGCCGTATGAACACTATATGAACACATCATGCACAAATCACCTTTGTCGAGCAGAAATTGTTGTTGTAAAAATGTAATAGATTCGGTTTTAAAGCGGATTATTGAACTCTTTTCCTTATGTGTCATGTGCTCGTTCGTACAGTGATATGCAATATAAAATCATCATTGTTCATTAGTAAAAACCTACTCTGGTATAGTTTCGTTTTTAGATTATGCATCAATCGTCAACCAAGAGACATGTCAAGCATGCACGATGTCTGTTTAAAGTTAAGGTTTGGTACGCGTGTGCAAGAAGCAAACAAATGCTGCTGAACATGCAAGAAGCAAACAAATGCTGCTGAACATTAGAAGGTTGAGAATATACACATGTGACCAGTGAGATTTTATCAGTTGATATAGGGTAGACCAGGGCAAAGCGCGCCCTAGGGGCAAAATGGCCAAGCGTTATTTCTTCTTAATGATCGACAAATTTGTTATGACCAACCAATGAGAGTAAACGACATGAAGCACTGTGACACATGCTTGTATCGTTTTGCGGGGGTTGGGGACGTATGATATCAATTATTCTAAAAAACATAATTTTGCTATAAGGAATGGATGTGACTAGATATACCATAAAAAACACAAAAGGGAAGTTTGAATCTAATGCACCTATGATGCACATTGGTATCATGTTATCAATGACTAAAGAAATTCGTAACTATTTGCCTTAAGTTCCTATGATTTACATATCGAACACTACCCTCAATGGGGCAAAAAAAGCCGGGGAGCGCATTGTCCCGTGTGATCTAAAATATATCCATGTTGCTAACTAATCGGTGGCTTTTTGTATTTCTAAAGCATACACGTATGACGTAAAAGAGTGCTTTTATTTATTTTGTGTCTATTGGCAAGGCACTTTATCCACAATGCACTCAGTGAAGCCTGAAATAACGGGTGTAGGTTGATTCCTTGCGCCTTCGGCATAGTACAATCACAGTCAGGGTATTAATATGTAACGCTTTGTGCAACTGCGAAGCAGATGATAAATGCGCATCATAAGGGGCCTATCATTATCATTGTTATTGTATACAGACCTTAGCATAATGATTCTAACATGTTTGGCGAATCATACTCATAATCATTTTCTATGGTTTATATGAACCAATGTTATTACAATTTACCGCGCATCGCATTACAATTTACCGCACACTGAGTGCTAACATTTTACCGCACCCCCTATTACAATTTACCGCACCTGTGTTTATTATATTTTACCGCATTTTTATTACAATTTACCGCAGTATTACATCTTACCGCGTTTATATTACAATTTACCGCAGTTATTACATCTTACCGCGTTTATTACATCTTACGTCGTAACACAGTAGCTTAGAAGAGCCTGTCGCGGCAAATGAGATTCCGTTACATCATTCCTTTTATTCATGAAAACTCGTCAAACTCTTGAACTTGAATTAGTCGAGTGATAAATCTTCACATTCACAATGATTTTATGTAATTGTCATCACACCACTTAGGTTTTTTTTTAAATGTTCATGGTCTGGTTTTATCAAACATTAAATTTTAGATAGAATCGAAAATCTTTGGTTTTGTGATTCCAGTCTGAAACGGCGTAGAGAAAACTCAACACGTTTTGGTATGTAACTGCAGTTTGATGAACAGAAACTCAACAGAAAGAGGCTCAAACCAAGATAATAGAACACTCCAAACACAAAGTTGAATCAAGAGGCAGAGGCATTCGACAGATATATTGCAGTGGTAAACCATCAAAGCATCATCCGGTAACATTAATGTTGCACTTTTAGAAAGAAAACAGAATAAACCCTCTGAGAAGTTTGCCAATTATCTTTGTAGTTATGTTATGGAAATCAGAATGCAAATAATGTCCAAGTGTATGGTCAGATGGAGTTTTCCTGTATATAAGTTGAACTTGGATCTTTCAGATCAATTGTTTTCTATTCTCTGGTATACTTATACATGTAGGTATCATCTGATAAATATTCTAAGAGAGACCCCCCCTGTCCATTAATAATAAATGTGAACATTTCATACACATGTTGAAGTTTGCAAATAAGAGCAATTGTTAACAGGCTGATCTACATTACAACTAGTCCGTATGCACAATAATTGTTTTTAAATCAATATTTCTCCCATCTATTATCCATTATTCATTACCTAAGCCTGTTCCTATTGTTTATGTACCTTCAGTTTTTTGGGAAAGCTGACTCAGAAACACAGCAACTGATAACAATTATGTTTTGGATGCATATGGATTTTTCTGGAGATAATAACATGTCAATGTACTCTACACATACTGATTCCTTCTTTAGTCACTACCCCTATATGTAAAAGAGCAACTATACACTGAATTGTTACATTGATTGTGTGTTACATTTATAAATGATGTGACAAAAACATTGTATTGGCAGTAATACCATGAAATATGTTCTTCTTAGCGACCAGACAGTTTGTTGCCTCGAAATGTGTTATCTTACATCAATAATACAGACAGAATTGATTAAGGTATATCAGATCCCATTAATCACAGATAACAGGGCCCGATATGCTTTATCAGTAAGGTGTCTGGTTTCGTAAGTTAAAAAGAAAAAGTACATTACAATTAACATATTTTCATGCAAAACGTTTTTAAAATGTGAAAGCACTATTGTTAAACAATAATAGTCTGCATTATTTAGATACAAACTGTTATAATTTCTCTTACATCAATGTCATTTTGTTCACATTCTTACTTCATGCCAAATGTATTATCTTTTGAGGGTCAGACATATCATTACTTCACTGTAGTTGTTGGTAAAACTATGAGGTAGCGAGCGAAAAATGTTGTTTGCAATCAATAGCTTTTCATGGAATAGCCTTATTTCCAACTGAAGATGTGTTTCAGTGTGTTACAGAACCACAATATTTACAAACCGTATGTGAGACCCGAATTCATTCACAAAGAAACTGGTTCAGAAAACAACAAAATCAAACACGAACAACTTGTTGTAAAGATATAATAGTTACACAAAATGTTCAACAAAGAAATTCTGAAAAACAGATAAAGATAAACCTCTGATATTGATGGTTGACAAGTAGCTGCTGGTTTATATCCAGTAAGTAGGGTTATAACACTTTCTTGTCACTCACAAAACATTAATGTGAGAAATGAGCATCCCTGAATCAATTACTCCCCAATAGATATGGAAATACGATCCGCTTTTATCTGGCACCAACCTAATACAATGAAAAGAGGCAACATTATACTTCATTCACAACAGACCTTGTGTGAATGGATTGACCTAATTTACCAAGCCGTGAATTGCACTATAGTACAGATGAACCACATAGGCAATTAATTATCCAGTGGTAACCAGGAGGAAATAGCGTTGTAGAATTTGACTTTCTTAAGTAAAAGAAAAATTAATAAAACTTTGAGCTTAACTTGCCTTGCAATGATAGATTGCAATTTAAATAAGTATTTTCCACTCCCTGCAACAATGTTGTTTTGAATTTTAACACATTCTCTCCATGTTTAGATTTTTCTAAATATGTGTATATGAGAAAGGAATCAGTGTTGTAATGCTCAACAAGGCATTCAATAGTGCAATTAGAGAAACTTACCATTGTTCTGAATGCATGATTGTAATAGTTAACTGTAATGCGTGAAACACATCTTTTCATGTGATTATAAAATTTTCATTTAATCTGCTTTGCATCATTGCAATTTTAAAACGTGTCAAATTGATGATGTTTTGTCGTGTAAGTCCTTCCTTTCATGTATGTTTGCGCCACTGACACCTTGACAGCAGCAGATCATGAATTGATTTATGGAAATTTTAATATTTAGTTTAGATAAGTAAAAATGCCTCCCACCATCCAACACTGTATCTTCCTGACAACACAGCAGATAAGTCTTCGCAGGATTGTTGTTTAGAGGAGTAGTATTACCTTGCTTATCAGTGTGACTGTGAAACATATACAGCTGATGTGTAACAGGCTTAGAGCAACATGTCGTTCTGATGGTATCAATAACCCCAAAAGAGTTGTTGTTAAATCACATTTCATTATCTTAGGTATTCTTTTAAAGGACAAAAATAGTCATAATTGAAAAATAAATAATTCGTTTTACAATATGAATAACACTGTTCACCACTTTGATATACTCTGAGTAACAAATCAATACTAAATCTCGCATTATCAGACGGTGAAAGAATGCCAATGACCAGGGGGAAAATGTAAGAGCCTTGAGCAACCACGAGTGGTTGGATATGCGCGCTATATAAATATCCATATAATAATAATAATAATAATAATTATATTATTTCTGATTTATAAGTATTAATTGAATAACATTGTTCACCAATTTAATATACTCTGAGTAACAAATGAATACTAAATCTCGCATTATAAGATTTCTTACTATTCATTGATTGCTGGAAACATTTGTTACAGCTAAAAGAAAACCATAAATCTTTAATATTGTATTTTTTTTAAATGTGTTTGCGTCCCAACTAAAATACAAGTTGTCCCATTCATTCACAGAAAAATATCCTACTGAAATCGTTCATATGCTGACAAATGCACTTTGAGCATTGCTCAAAGGTGAAAAGCTAGGCCGTCATTACCTCCCTTGAAATCAAACAAATGTCAACATTGTAAGGATTCTTCTTGCTGTAAGGACTCATGGACAGCTCAGTTTGGTTCCAGACCCTAGCGATATGCTTATTCTGGAGGCATCACTTGGGGGCACCATACTTGATACTGGTCATAGAAGCAGAGAAGGTTTTGATTGTTTCAAATGTCAAAATACCATGTTTTCACGATGTTACATGTACATTTCAATCTAAGAAACACATTAATGTTTTAGGTAATTAATTACTTCCGACTTTTTTTTAGAATTTTGGGGACATAACTAACAGAGCACGACACAACAGACTTTGTTACCCACTGTTCATTCATAAATCATCGCTTTCAACATGTTTCACAGCACATAAAAATAAAAATATCGTGCATGAATTATGAAATAAAGGTAGAAGGCAAAATATAACCCAAATGTCAGTATATTTTAGCATTACCAAAGTGCCTATCTGTTGTGTCAAAGAGCAAATAAGAATGCTTCTGGTTCCTTGACTTTGCAGTAAACAGACAATATGAAACCCTCTTGTCGGACAGAATCGATTGTGGTGGTCAGTGAGCAATCCTCTCCCTGAAGATATATCCTGCACTGTGGAGAAATGTCAAGTACAAGTGAATGAATGTGGCAGACTTCTGGTCGATCGGAGTATACAGTGACCACAATAACTCGTAAAGCAACTACTCTGTACTCGAATCACTTCTCTGAAATCCGAGCAAATAGAGGATTAATGTAGTGATTCCATTAGACAAGCATAGAGTCAAACAGTAGATTTTGCTGCAATTTAACCAAATCAGGTATCACAAGAAATCATTTATAAATCATTGATATGGGTTAGACTTCTGAATAACATATCTGTTGGCAGTTGTAATTTGTATCTTACACATTTTACTAATTTGTCAATTTTTGTCAAAGGTCATTAATTTTATGAAATTTTATTTGTGCAAATTCTTCACAGAAAAGATGATTTTATTGATATTACATGACATTATATCTGTGCGGTTATAATGATCAAAATACAAAACTGGAATAAACTTAAAAAATAATATTTAACTTATCTTTCCTTGTTTCATACTTTACAAGTGAATTTTACAAACAGTTGCAATTGTGTTGTCATGCAATCATAGACCCTCGTGTCTTTTTAAGCACATGATCAATTTATATCCTGTAAACAAGCATTCTAAGTGAATTCATGTTGTGATGAATCAGGGGCAAAATATTGAAAATTCGAAAAGTATTTTTTCATAAACAAGAGGTCAAGTAACATCCATTTCTAACCCTCCTCAAACTGATCACCTACATCAGAGCACAAAGGACCTCAACTTCTTTCACATTATGACCTTGTTATTGATTCCAAAACTAGTATAGAGAGAATAAGAGGGAACGGCTCTATTCAGCTGGCTGTATTTAAAGTCAAGTGTCGTCGTCTATGTGTGGTGCTTGGAAACCATCTCTAAAAGAGGTACTAACATAAAAAGAAAAACAGTGTCAAGATAATGAAAACTGAAAGCTACCTATTCCAATAATACATGTTTTGGTTTATTTTGGTTTATTAACATATTTAGAGAGAACTTTGAGAAGGAAATTGAAAACAAAAAACTAATTATACATGTACATTTGAAGATACAACGGGCAAAATCTGGCAATGACCAAAATATTTGTATTTTCCCAAAGTCAAAAGCTGCAAAAAAAACAGATTGCAGTACCATTAGAACTTATTTAATTTATTAATTTCTATTATATGATGAAATGTAACAAATCATCCAAATTGCCATTTCAATGTTTTTTTTGCTGTTATGTGGGTTATTTTCAACGGATGTAATGAAGTTTTGATAAATGAAAAAAAGTCACTCTTAGAGAAAAACGTAAAAGAGAGAATATGTCAACCTTCAAAATCATATAAAGAATAATCCTTCATATTCTCAAAGCACTGCCAGATAAATATATCTGGTCATTATTGGTAGCAATGGCTTTTAGAGAAAGTAGACAGTATTATCATTATTTCAGTGAAAGTAATATAGTACCCATTGGCAAACGATACTAACTTCACAACTTGCAATAAAGTAGAAAAAATCCCAAACATATTTGTGATCTGGCCATTTATTCAATCGGAAAAGAATGTCTAGTAATGTTCATATCATCTGCGTTGATTATCATTAAATGAACATGATTGGAGGAAATTCAGTTTTATTAGAATACAACTTAAAGATATCATGTGCCAATTGTTCAGGTGAGATTATATTTTCTACCTCTGATACTACAAGTTGTATGGGTAATACGGTCTAATGTACCATCTTTGTAGAAATGTTGCCCGAGCCGCCAGGTAACACCGAATTTATCTTACCGTCATGTCAGGAGAAAACGTATTCATTTTATTTTGACTGCCGTAGACAGATGAGCCTTGACCCGAATGTATACAAAATGGCGTCAGCCAACCCGACTGAAATGTTATGAATCGTCTTACTGGCCGAAACATGCTTTAAAACTATTTAATTTTAATTTTAAATCATGTGCAAGTAATGCAATGCGGGAATTTTTTTCAAATAAACATAGAATGATAAGAAGACAAATCTTTAATTAAGGATTGTTTTACATGTTTTGTGCCTCTATCGATGTATAACAGCAACAAAATGTAGCTGGCGTAGCGATTTTATACAAAATTTGTTGCTGTTATACATCGATAGAGGCACAAAACATGTCAAACAATCCTTATAATTACAATCAACATTTTAGCAAAGGTTTTCCTAATTATTTTCAAAAAATCTGTCATCAATGTCGTGACATTGTGGTTTGTTACACGAAACAATACAAAGTTGAATCAAAATTGAGAACTCCATAAACTAAAACGGCCGAAGATTTAATTTCATGTTCGCAACCATTGACACCCATGCAATCACAATTCGTCTTAACCGGAATCCGCATTTTCGAAATAACCCTAATAAGCATATCACACGACGTTCAAAATGTCCGCCGTTTGCCAGACGCTCGGATCGAACAAGCTTGAGGACTCGTAGTTTATTAAAATGCAGTCTTTCCGGTGAATGTATGGATTGTATTAGGGAGAAGAATGTATTTACTTGTTACAAACGCAGGTGGGAAGTGATAAGATATGTTATATCTGTCTTTGCAACAGAACGTAACTCGCAACTGTCAAAACCGGACTATTGCGTCAGGTGATTGTGACGTCACAAGGAATGAATGCACATGGTATGGTTGCAGATTTTTCTGCATTTATCGAGAAATGGCAACAGGTTTTTGAGCGCTCTCGTCCAATCAGAATCGCGGAAATTAGTGTAACAAATCCATTTTGTAATTATATATTAATCATGAAAACAGCTAATCGAACATATGTAAACTCTGCACACCGCGTGTGTCATTTGGTAGCGTCATTGTAACACTTTGCGACACCTCTTCTCGGAGAGGAGCTGTTGCTATGGCAGCGGGGTACATGAAATTTGTACACCGTGAGAGGCGAGACTCGCGGGGTACATGAGATTAAATGAGTCGATGGTCAGCCAATCAAAAACGAGTATTTACTGTAAGGTAAAGATAAACCTGCTTACATTCAACCAATGTATATCAATAGCTGTGAATTATCATTAGGTGATAGTTGAAATAATCTTAACGCAAATAGAGATTTAAGAATCCAAACAAAGACGCCTTGAAGTTTGTGATGTTATCAAATTAGAAAATAGAATGGCTCTTCCTGAACCACAACATTCCTACATTACTTTGTTGTAAGTTTAATCGTACCTCACCATTAGATATGATTTATTGGAGTTTTGGTAATAATTCAGTGCTGTGTTGACAGAAGCTGATACTGCCTCAGGTCACGGAGTAAACACTAGAAGAATGCAGGAATGCAGGAATGTGTGAACTCCATGCATGGGTTTCTCTTGTTTGTTAACATGCATGTCAAAAATAGTTTGTTTTAAGAAATATACAAATTGGTTTGGGGTTCTTAACATTTCTTCTGTCGTTAACACAGGCTTTAATGTCACAAATTATGGTTAACAGAACGAAAACAATTCTTTGCTACTTCAATAACATGAAGATAATCTACCAGTTGGCAAGGGGGTTCATGGCGTGATTATAGTCACTTATACCATTGTATGATAACTGTATCAGCAGCAGCTGTCCTTCCAACAACTATTGGACACGACAATAGCTCAGTATCTCGTCTCTCCCTTTTTCACTACCGTTTTACTAATAATATGTAGGCCTAGAATTCATAGACAACAATTATTCTGGAAACAAGTAGAAAGATAGAATTCTAGAAAATTTGATGTGAAAACATGTACTTCGTTTTACTGAAATATAAGGTAAAACAAAAAGACTTGTCTTTGTCTTGCTAATTTCAAAATTTATGATGTCGAAATAGTTATTGTCTCATTGTCAACATTGTTCTTGACAAATGAAATGGTAGCTTCATTGACACATAGCCATATACATTCATTTCTTATTGACATAAAATCTACTGTCAGTTTAATAGTGTGCAAATTGGAAAACACCATCTCTTTCCAAAGACATCCAATCGTTCCTAGTCAATCATTGTCCACAGCAAAATAATCTTGGTAATCTTGTTTGTAAAATTACTCTTTGAATCTATTTCAATAAAAGATATTTTACCTCTCAACATCACAACGTTGATGGTCAAGTTATAGATATCAGTTGCCGGGATTAGACTCGAATTAGCTGCATTTACTTATACATATTATAAAATTGATGAAGGAACAATTATATACCGTTATATGTTTTGTATTTCCAGTTGTCAATATATCAAAACGTTAATGTGCAAACATGGAATTTCTGAGTAGTGATTTCAATTGGACTTTAACAGGTACAAAGTCTGATATAGCAGCATCTTCACAGGGAATGGTTTACAAATTATTTCGAACACAAGTAATGTCAAGTAGACATTGAAGGTGATTTAATTCCATTTCCTTTTAGAAAATGCATATCTTATAATTCATGTATCGCATACAATCTTATGGTATAGATATGTATCTTGATATTTGCTAAAAGGATGTTCTGTCATGAATAGTAATATGTTAGAACTTATCTTATCAACCTCATCATTAGAAAAGATTTACGAGAGGGTCATTAATAACTCAGTACAGTTTGGACTGAATCTGATAGTTTCTCATTTCATTTGGAACTCTGGAGTAGTTCTTAACACGGTGTGTAGATAGGGTGCTTCAGCGACCCTCAGAGATATGTTCTTTTAGGTTTACCGAAACTGGACAGGTCGACATTTAGAAGCAAAACAAAACATTTATCCTTCTGAAATCTCGTCTTTTTCTCACTACACATTCCTCTCTTTCTGTCCAACATGTTGTTCACATTCTCTTTCATCTGTCCACTCTCGAATGGCGACAAACGCTTGTTGAAAAAAGACAATATTGTTTAAAACATGTTTAACTCAATAATTCACTTACAAGGAGCTCACCTGGTGATAATTGCTAGCTTTTGCCTTACATTTTGTAGATAACTTTTGTAACAAGGAATATGTTATTTAATATTTCAGGTTCAGCAAATATATGGTAGCATTATTGTAAAATATGTTTTGGTTGTATTGGTGGGAATCGTTAATCAACATATCCGCAGCTTATGATGAGAAACAACCGTTTCCCTTTAAAATGACAAAGTCCAACTGTTGCCATGGAAACCAAACAATATAGAAAAGAAAATCGATCTAGAAAGTAAAATAAGCTGAAACCTTTAAAAGGCACATCTACAGGAGGAGGTATGCCAAATATGGTGACGGTTGGTCATGTAGCTTTAGAGTTGTGCTCCGGAAATAACCCTACCCTGAAAAAAAAAGAAACCCCCAAAAGGCCCATCTACATAATTTGGGAGAAGACATTATTCAATAATATTGTGTCAAACATTTTAACAGATTGAACAATGTTCATTACTCTGTCGCTTTAGCAAAATACCCTTTATTGCTTTTATCATGACTCAAATTTATTCCAAATCATAAACACTCTGTACTTACTGACCATTAAGGCGACTTACTGACCATTAAGACGTACACCGAATGTCTGAATAAAAAGTATAAACAAACTTAAACTTAAAACGGATATTCATACGGTTCCAGGAAGTGTCGTTTTAAGATGTTCTGCTACCACCCTTTGAAGTGAAATATCAAATCAATAATTCCAATCAATTCATCTAGGTAATCAGATACACAGGGGATTTAAGAAACCAGACAAGCAGCACCAACTTCTACTTCAAATCTTCTTGAACTATTCTACAATCAGATTTGCCTAGGGGAATTGAGTGCTACAGTTTATGATTATGATAAACTGAGATAAGAAGCTACTTTTATTCGGTAGAGTAAAGGTTACAATGGTTGCTAAATAACCAACCCTAGTTAGGGTAAAAAAGTAATGTAATGCGATATCCGGATTAATTGAAAGATTCATTGTCATCTGAATGTGATGACAATGACAATCAGATCTACACGACTGCAATATAAACAGACCTGACCCTTGGGAAAATAGACCAAATACATCTAATTAAAAACCAGATTAATTTCTTAGACCTGTCTTTGAAGTGAAATATCTTATCAACAATTTTAAACAAGCCTTTGCCACATTTTTACATGAGAGAAAATGGTCTTACAATCAGAGTCAATTTATCACGAGTTCACGGCCTCATCAAGGACTGTTGAAACGGTTCTACCATTACTCATCTTAGTAAAATAAAGGTACATTGAAATTGATTCGATATAAAGTAGTTATATGTTGTAATCGAGACGGAAAATGGTTCTGTATGCAATTTACTAAACTTCTTTATTCGTTTAGAAGACTTATGCAAGACATATCATCAGTTAACTACAATTTTATCAGGACAATGAATGTAATTCAGTATTTCAGAATGTGTAAGGTTTGTACGTCTGAAAATGAAATGTGTTGCTGATGACTCAATACATAATCTCTTAAATCTGAGTAATGATACATTATTTTTTCTTGTCGTTATTGATAGAATATCCGAAGCAGAAAGGGGTCCTTTTACCTTTTGAAATAGATTGCGATGTTGTAATAACGACAGAAACAACAATTGGTCAGTGTCCTTACATTTTCACTTCTTTCGAAGAAAACACATTTATTATTTTAAATATAAGATATCTTCAAATCAATAATAGATACATAACAAATTTATAGTTATAAGACAGTTCAGCAGAACATTTTCTCATGTATATTCATAAAGAAATCGTTTTGGATGTAAATGTGACTAAAGGGATATTGAGTGTATGAGATTGATATCTATAGTCAGACAACTGACACTTCAATTTCTGTTCTATGAGCTATTTCAAGCATGCGGAGACCCCATAATGATCTGTATGAGCCTATTATGTGTAAATGTCAGGATGGATGAACGTGATGAAAATACCTTCAAGAATGAATGGATGCTAATTGAAGCGACATAGAATAGGAAAGTGCCATTGAGGTAAAACGAACATACACTTGCAAGTGGATATAAGATTATTTATTTTACTTATATTCCAAAAATAATATTCCATCTATATTCTAGATTGTTGTTGCTGACAACCAGTTAGATCCTTAAACAATCCAGATTCAGGAAAGACTATTATGGTAATTTCATTGACAACATTTTAGATGATACATGATCAAGTATCAATTATATGTAAATCTGCTGTAGCAATGTTGCAATAGAAATAGTAAATGGTAAAATAAACCTTGTATAACGGTACCGTAAGAAGACATCTCTGTGGATGAATTCTATATTTTTTATGAAATAGGCCTTATAAGCGAGAGTCATTTTTATCAAACGTTTTGTAAATTGATATGAAGAAAGAGAAACAGTCCTTTACGTTGTTTCTAACACTAGGGATTTAAAAATCGTTACTTAATGAATATTGTCACACAACACTACTATGCTGCTTTCCACTCAGTTACTCTATCTACGGCTCAATTTGAACATCCATGAATTAAACATCCATTGCTTCAATCCTTCAAAATCAATTTATTGTAACATCGTAATTCTGAATCCCATGTGATGACAGAAATCAATATTAGCACAAAGACGAAAATTCGAAGTACCTTATGTCTGTTCGTTGTTTAACATCTTAAAACGGTTTATATCAGTACTTCAGAAATAAATAAATGGGGATTGCGATTGTCACCCATTAAATCAAAATACATACACAATGTGATGAGCCCTCTGTTCATATAATACTGTGTTTATGTTTATCATCTGTTGTATATTTGGTCGTGCATTTTATTTAGTGATGATATCATCTCAATGGTTCATTATTAACTTTTAAACTTTCCGTTTAATCATATCCAAAGAAAACTCAAATTTCCAATTAACAAATTGTATTAATTCTTTTTGTCAACCACCATTGAAATTAGAATCAACGTTTAGTTTTATCAAGATTTGTTTTGTAAAACCCTTTCAGCGTTCCTTTGATATATGATCAGCCTCTGCCCACAATTGTCCTCATTATGGAAAAAGCTGTAATCAATCTCATTATAAGAAATTTATTTATGTGAAAATCGATTCAATGTGGATAAGTTTTTCATTGATATCCATCCGTTCATATTGGCAACGTTCAATAATGAAACATCAATATATTGATTCAATTCATTGAAGTTTGCCTGATTTTAGTCAGATACAGCACAGAGGGACATCAGCTCTGCTTATTATTTTAACAATTGACTACATTTGTTAGCGCGTCATCTAACAATTGTTTTAACAACGTCCGAGATGAAATTGAGAGAGTAATTCATCGAAACTGACAATGTTTATATATATATTTTTCTTATTTTGTGAAGATGGCCTTCTTAAGCTTAAATAATCAGAAATTATGTTGGAAATGTAAGGTCTGTTTCTTTTGCATTACACAGTTGTTTTCCCCCTGGGTACATCATAAATACTACAATTCACAACAATACCTATTTGATTCTATGTTGTATCTTTCCTAACGGCTTTTCCATCATCCTGCCAATTCCGTGATATGTTTTATGATGTAAAAGGGTTGCATTTATCAGCATATTGATTTGAACAATGTTATTTCATACATAAACAATTTATACAATGTTCAGTATAATTGAGACAGACAATCTTTACTTGTCAAATGTATATTTATATTCATGAAACATGATTTTATGTCCACATCCATTAAACACAAATGGCTGTATAGAAATCTCATTACGTCTATCTGGTCAGATTAACCTTTTGATGAATTGGTTGCACTGTCCATCAATTCCAGAGGAACATCACATACTTGAGACACTCTTCTGGTTGAATTGATATATGATTTATACTCTACAAATAGTTATCAACGAGCATCAAGGGTCAAGTGTATGGTATCATGAATAAAGATATCCCGTTTAATAAAGATTGACTATTTTCATTGTCTGTTGATCGAAATATAAAGGAATCTCAGACTCGGTGGTAACATTGTCTTATTTGTTAACAATTTAATAGGATAAAAATTCCTTTACATAACAAGATGCGTGATCAGGTATTTTAACTCTTATAACCATGTTTTTGTATGCACTATATTTCGTATTTCACAGGGTACCGCAAACCAGGACACCGGCAATACGTCTACTCATCCCAGAAAGTGCAACGGAATTTTTCCATTTCTGTGTTGGAACATTAACGGACTTAAAAGCAAAGAAGGAGATGAAGACTTTGTTCACTACATTAGAACATTTAAGATTATTTGTCTTCTTGAGACTTCTGTGGATTCGCTTTACGAGATAAACTGGTTACACGATTATGAAGTTTTCTCTAGCTCAGCTGTAAAGTTATCTGACTATGGTCGACTATCAGGGGGTGTTTGCGTGTGTATACATCAGTCTATTAACAAGTTTTGTAAGTTGATAAGTACAGACATTGATAACTTCATTTGCATACAAATGTCAAAAGCCATTTTTGACATTGATAAACATGTTGTTTTGATGTGCACGTATATACCACCTGAAGGGTCACCATATTACAACCAAGTAGATACTAATTGTAACTTAAGTAAACTTGAAGAATTTCTTTTTGAAAAGCAGTCTGAATTTAGTGAATCCCATTACGTATTATGTGGCGATTTCAATTCCCGTACTGGTAATGGAAATAACCCTTCAACTTCCTTTGATGATGATTTAATACACAGACGTGTACCATTTCCCGAAGATGATTTTGTAGATATTGATAATCGGAAGTCACACGACACAACAACAAACAGATTTGGAAAAAAGCTGATAGACATATGTTATGCATTCCAATTATTCATTGTTAATGGAAGAGTTTTTGGTGATCTGCAAGGGGAGTATACTTATTGTTCAAATCAAGGTGCTAGTGTGAACGATTATTTTATATGTACGCCTGATTTCTTCCAGTATGTCGACTTGTTGAATATTAGCGATCGACAGGATTCTAACCATTTACCTCTTGAATTGACTTGCAAATTTCCGCTCTCTAACCATAAAATGATTTGTGATATCGCGCCTACAAATACGAAGCGGTTTGTTTGGAATGATAATTCTGCTAACATGTTCTTAACAAATGTTAAAGCAAAATTACACTTGTTTGGAAAACATATTTTGGAGATAATAGATACAGATGTAAACGGAGCTATTGATGACTTAGTAGACATTTTGTCTTCTTCAGCCGAGTGTATGCTTAAGTTTGTAAATCCTAAACCAATTAGAAATGCTCTTAACAAAGATTGTAGGATTGCGAAACAAAACGCTCGTAAAAATCTTCGAAGGTTCAGAGTGACTCGTAGCAACTACGATAGACGGAAATACTGCGAAAGTAGAAATAAGTACAAAGCTTATTGTCGAAAATTCAAATTTGATTTGAAGATGCGTAATCAAGACCAGCTAGAAAGATCTATTAACAACCCTAATGCCTTTTGGAAAAAAGTTCGTTATTTACAAAACAGAAAGCTGGCGAGTAACAACATAACGAAATCTGAGTGGTTAAAGCATTTTAAAGATGTGCACTCAAACGACGACATATTAGATCTGACTTTCGATGATACATATAAGGATGTAGATCCAACCAATAATGATTTGACAGAAATAGATCAAATTATCCTTGACAGTCCAATTTCTGAACAGGAAATATTAGATTCTATCAGTCACTTAAGAAACGGAAAAGCTGCCGGACCTGATGATATCATAATCGAAATGATAAAGTGTTCAAAATCTGAAATTATGCCGTTTTTAAAGAAATGTTTCAATAGGCTGTTTGAAAATGGAATTTTCCCAAGTAGTTGGTCTAGTTCTACAATAGTCCCACTTCATAAAAAAGGTAATAGAAACGATCCAGATAACTACCGCGGAATATCATTAATGAGTATATTGGGGAAAGTATTTAACTCGATTTTAAATAAGAGATTATCAAACTGGGCGAATATGCATGAAAAAATTCCGGAATTTCAGGCCGGATTTCGAAAGGGATATTCTACAGCAGATCACATATTTACTCTGTATGCAATGATCCAGAAAGCACTGTTAAAACGGAAGCATAAATTGTACATAGCTTTTGTAGATTTTAAAAAAGCGTTTGACTCTGTTAATCATTTTAAATTATGGCAATGTTTACTTAAGGCAGGTTTACAAGGGAAAATGTTCAACATTCTGAAATCTATGTATTTTAATATTCCAGCTTGTGTGCGTTGTACAGATGGAGTAACAGATCTCTTTGATTGTCCTTTAGGCTTAAGACAAGGTTGCTGCTTAAGTCCAATTCTATTTTCATTTTTCATTAATGAATTATATCATGATATCAGTACAGGTGGAAAACATGGTATCCAAATGTATCCAAGTTTTGTAGAAATCCTCATGCTTCTTTTTGCTGACGACGTAATTTTGGTCTCAGACACTGTAGTCGGTTTACAAAATCAACTAAATATCTTAGAGAAGTACACTAAAGAATGGAAATTGTCAGTTACTTAAGTAAAACAGAAATTGTAATATTTAGAAAGGGTGGCCCTGTAGCGGCAAGAGAGCGTTGGTTTTATGATGGCAATTTGATAAATATTTCCAATCATTATTCTTATTTAGGATTTTTGTTTTCACACAGACTGAATATAAACAATTGCGCACAGAATTTAGCTTTACGCGGTAAAAAAGCTTTAGTACAAGTTGTATCAGTTTTAAGCAAAGTTGGAACCATGTCTCCAAATATATTCTTTAAGATATTTAACTCTCAGATACAACCCATTTTATTATATGGCTCTGAAATATGGGGTTTTCAGCGTTTCGTTTGTATAGAGAGAGTGCATCTGTTAGCCTGCAAAAAGTTCCTTGGTGTAAGCTCACAGACACCTAATTGCATGGTGTATGGCGAATGTGTCAGGTTTCCATTATACATTAATTCTCAAATACGATGTTTAAGGTTTTGGTTCAAGATTTTAACTATGCACGAAAAACGTCTACCTAGATTAGCTTATAACATGCTTTTATGTCTTGATAATTTGGGAAAACATACTTGGGCAAGCGATATTAGGAATTTATTATTTTCCCATGGTTTTGGTTTCATATGGTTGTGCGAGACAATCGGGGACGTTAACAGATTTATTAATGAGTTTCGACTTCGAGCAATAAATATGTTCAGTCAAGATTGATATGAATATTTTTACAGGACCTTCAAAACCTTACTTCAGCCAGAAAAATACTTATCAATAATAACTTCATATCATTTAAGAAAAATATTTGTAAAATATCGCTTGGGTTTGCTAAGTTTAATGATCAATGAGGGGAGGAAAACAGCTATCGATAAAGAAAAAAGATTTTGTCCTTTATGCAACCAAGGAGTAGAAAATGAAATGCATTTTACATTTTCATGCCCTTGTTATTTTGAATTAAGACAGAAATATATACCACTCCACTTTTTACATAAACAACCAAAAGATGCTTATACTTTTTTATTGCAAACTAATAACGAAGCTATTATTGTTCAATTAGCATTATATATAAAACATGCATTAGAAAAGAGAGATCTTCTCATAAAGCAATTAGTAAAACCTTTGGTATTGTAGTAGAATGTTGTTTTACGTAACTATGTATTAGTTAACTTTCATGTACCATACTGTAACTCTTTTGTATATGGGCCAGAGGCCTTTCATACAATAAACATCTTTGACTTAACACTATAATTGCCGTAAGATCGTAAGTAATAGGTTAAAGTGAACATATATTGTACACTTGCTTTGTAATTATCGTTGAATGTTCCAAGCACACAAAATACCCTTGCAATATAGAAGGACTAAATAATGTCACAATAAATGTCCATATACCATATCCTAACTGGAGGATAACATTAAACTCTCATCACATCTTTATCTGGACTATGCTTATTGAATAGTGAATTGTATCAATTCTTCCTTTCACTGAGAAACAAACATTTTTGAAATATATCATTGTCCATTGTCTCCTCAGTCGTGCACTTTAACGTTTCTTCCAAGTGAATGTCTACTCCGCTTATCTTCTTGATCTTTAAATCTAAAGTTCATTTCAAATAACCATTGGCATAACATAACTATTAAATCAATAAGAACATGAATGTTGAAAGCAAATCACAAAAACTGTTAACCTTCCTTAGGTACTCCTGAACTATCAACACCTTATTAATTCAAATCATAACGATATCATCATATCATGCTATTCATTGTGGAAACTGACATAGCTTTTCTTTGTGAGGTATATACATGTATATTCTGACATATGTTTGAAATACGTGGGTAGGATTTCTGATTATAAATATTCACTAAACTTCAATTTTTTTTTAGCTCATCTGGTCTAGCAGGTCTGTAAGGCTCGATGGACCCATGACATGGTGTGGTTAGGGTCGTAAACGATCCCAAGAGATCGCGAAAATGTAATGTAAATTGTAATGGTGAGTACTAAATCCGATCAGAGCGCATGAAAAACGTAGCAGAACGGTGAAACAGGGGAAAATACTAAAATGTGCCACGATCATAAAGATCCCCTACGATATTTGGTTCATGTCAGAACGACATAATCGTTACCCAATCACATTTGTTATGAAGGCTTAAATTATGGAAATAATAATAAATCCGAAGACACAGGTAAACTGCATGCTGAAATGTTACTGAGTTCCTGGTTTACATCAAATTATTTTGCAACACATTCATCAGCTCCTATGAATCTCTAACCCATGCTAGTTCTGCAGCTAATGGAATGTTATTGGAAGACATGAGCAGCGCTGATCAGGTTACTCTCTGATAAAGAGGAAAATACAATTTCTCTTTCATCTGGCGACGAACTAATACGATCAGCAGAGGGCGCATTGTCAAATTTTCACACAGACCTTTTGTGAAAGGATTGACCTCATTTAAGCTGGTCCTCACTATGGTGATGGACATAGGTGATCCATTTGTAACATATGATATGTCATTTTGATTAAATATGTGCCTTATATAAAGTATATGTTTCAGAAGCTGACATCAAGATACAGATTAGCCACTGATGAAGTATAAACTTATATACATCTCTGAGATACAGATATGTTCAACCAAGTGTCTTCTGATATCTAATATATCAACACGAGTTGATAAAAGTTACAAACACATATATCATCATTAATCACTTCTTATTACGTTTCCATAAAAAAATTACATTTCTGAATACAGTACCAGCCTTAACGTCTTCATGCAGTGATGTCATATCATATTCTTTATGACGTCATAGCATTGTCACGCCATAGAGTTTATGGTGTCATATCATTGTGATATTATACCTTGATGATGCAAAACCTTTGTGTTGTCACGTATTTGCCCATTACAAGACATTGTTCAAAATCTATTCTCAAAGCGATATCTTTTAAGAAATATCGCTTAATCTTCCACAATCGATTTCGCCAGTGGAACAAAGTTTTGGATGATAAATTTTAATTTGCGTACTGACATCCTGTATTAAATTCAACAACATTGCACAAGACAATACAAAACAATAAAAATGCGTACAATTTCACATAAACGATGTCAAAGCTACATTCAAACACATGTGTACCAAGCGAGCTTGCAGTGAGATATGTTAAAGCTTTAAAGATTTCTGACTGTGACATTGAGGACATAAAGGAGCTGAATAGAAATTGTGATTTATTCAACGAGGACAATAATGACATCATTTCTATAGCACTTGAGTCCACACTTGAATAAACTGAAGTCACAGCTAGAAAATAACATATCTTTATTCATGATGTGATCTTTGAAATGATGACGTGGAAAATGAAGCTTGACAGAGTATTAGTCTTAGAACAACTCAACCAGAAGCCTGTTGCAAGTTTATGATGTCTCGCTGATGATATATTTTCGTTTGAGCTCTATTGTTTGTTTTGATATCTTTTCTTTTCTGTCATTGTTAATCTAATGAAACATCTAATGAATATTCATACTTGTAGAATGTTTAAGTATGATACATATATGTTATCGGCAGTAAATAAAAGTTAAATGTGAGTTGTAATGGCATCTATAGTAGGAGTTTTTGCAGTTTGCTAACCCAGTGTGCTTGACTTTCAAAGAGCTGAGAGGTTATGAAAAATATATTTATAAAGATAGTGATTGCACTATGAAACTGTTTTACTCTCGACGTAATTTTTTTCAAAAGGAATAATTAACTATGCCATTTCGACTATCCCTAAACCCTGAATTCAAATAGATATTGTATAATAGTGCAAATATAATGAAATTTGGGTTTCGTGTGGTCGTCAATCAAATACCTCAAGCAGCACTGACAAATAATCACAAATTGTCCATGTTTGAAATAGCCATTCACAAGTTATGGGATCGTCTAGTCAATGGTGAAGATTTTCGAAATTTGGCATAGTTAAATAGACAGATTGGTTCATATTCTTTAAATTCTGATTTTCTTAAGTTTCGAAAACAAATTCTTATAGACTCTCTGAGAACAAAATCAGCACATTGACTTAACGAGAATGTACAAATAGGACTTAAGCATACAGGTGCCGCTCACGTACTTAGCATTTTGTAGTGGAAAGATTTTAAAAAAAAATTTAACCACTGGTCAGAGCGAATATTGTAACGAATAACTGTTCGGTATGACATACAGATATAATAATGGGAAATTATTTCCAACTTATGTAGTGGAATGTAAATATTATCCAATTCGTTTTTGCAATGCTATAGTGGCTCAAAGACCTTCCAAATAACATGATATTTGCACTATGTTACGCAGGTACAGGAACAAACTTTAAGTACGTAGCTGTACGTATAAAATAATGTTTCAAAGGTTTAGTGGTTTCCTTGGGAACACGTAAATGAAATGAAGAAACGTTAACTTGTTTCTGGTATATATCGCAATTTCTCTTTCATCTGTTGGGGAGTTAATACAATAAAATACGTGCAAAAGTGGCCCAATTTAATAAAGTTTGTCCCAAATGTGTAACACGTTCATCCGTCCTCTATTTCAGCGATTACAAAGGAGATTAGATGTAAAAGAACCTGGATAATATCAAAAGGTTTCTACTAAACAATAAGTCTGAGCTGTGTGTATTAACGAATCAGATTAAAACGGAGTAAGTAAGACCGTAACCCTTCTTTCTGTCCTACTTCTTTTGTGATTTCCAGACAATTATCGATATTATTAATAATGTCATCTATTAAGAGAGAATCACTTAATATCTAACACTTATTGTATTTGTGTTATAAATACTCGTTGTCACATATACCTTGATTGGAATTTATAGGAGTAGGAAATGATTTGTCTGAATCATGCCTTTAATAATTCGGAAGCCGTAGAAATAAACTTAGTAGATAATTAGATACAAACTGCAGTTAAAATTTAACTGACTGAAAAAAAAAGATCTGTAAACATTTTCCCAAGAACAGTACCTTTTAAATACTTAAACACATTTAACTAAATAGAGGTTTCCATATTTTGGAATATATGCAAATAACACATTATACACTCTGACATACATAAACGAATACATAAGTCCAGGTTTTGCAGACAATTTCATTGTCAAAAAACCCTGGAACTAATAACCAAATAACAAATGCAATGATGACTAGTCTTGATTAAAGGGTTTTCGCAGTTTATGTTGACAAGACAACTCATCCTTATAAATCATTATGTTTTACGAGTTTCTCTTCCGTATGTCATTCTATGATTTAAAGCCACTAGTTCTGCATCTATAAATGTACTGCTTAGCTTCAAAAATGATGCGGTTAACCCACCCACCAACAATGTTATTCCAGATGCTGCTGAATGTTACTGATAGCTCTTCAATTAAAATCACATTTAAATACTAATATATATGCAGAGAATATGAACATTTAATATCAAAGTAGGAGTAAAACTTTCCCAGCAATAGAGCCCCCTCTTGAGCAACTTCCCCTTCCAAATATATTCAAACTTTGTCTTCTGTAGCGGTTATTTTATTGTAAAATTAAACGTCTATAAATGAAGCTCACTTATGCTTATTATTGGTTTGTGCATCTCCAGAATAAAATTATCCTTCATCCGGCCAAGTAAGGCATGTTGGCCTTATATGCATGCAATCAGTTTAGTTGTGATTTACTTATCTATGTCATTATTGTATGTGTGTATCGACAGCAAGGTCAGGCGATCCACACTCAAACATCATCGACTTCTCATGAGACCTTAGATATTGATTCAAATACGGCTACAGCATACGTGGTTGATGAACTGCATCGTGTTTAATCTTATATCGGATTTCATCTCGATCTGAAAATCTTTGATGTAATCTTAGATTATTAATTTAAAACATAATGATACGTAGGCTCGGTTGATGATTTCAATCAGACATATTTAAACTACTGTTCACACTAGGAAACATACTTAATGTACCGCTGATGAATGACCACATTAAAACTTACATACTGACAGTATATAAGTGGTCTTAAATCCTTCCGTACGTGTGCATGCGTTACATTATTACTGTATTAGCTCAGCAGATGTATGATTTCTTTGAAATGTGTTAATTGCCATTGTTCGTTCATGGGATAAAGATTTTCGAATAATCTTTGCGGAATATGTCATTCTTCTTCGAAGGTTTTGAAATTATTTATTCGACTGGGATATGACCTTATTATAATTATGTCACAGATGTCCTTCCCAGAAACAATTATGCATTCTTGTAACTTGCACAATATTCAAAGAAGTTTAGATCTCAAAACTGTATTCATATACGCCCTTCATTATCATAATGCAAAGCGTGAATTGAAATCAGCTGTTAGATTGGGTAAATTAAACTAAATGTTTGCATTTCTATAAAATTGCCAGTTTATTTTAAACTCGTTAGATCTGAAGTACAGAAGAGTCTTTAGTGTACAAGAAAATATTAAACCGAAGAAATGGTCAAATGGTCCAAAGGAATATATCGTGTGACCTTTGACCATATTTCAAATTTGTTAGCAAATCGTTCGAAAGGGGACCAACTCTCCAGCTTATCATTGTCTAATGTCATGTCTTTTTTCCTTAAGTAAAAAATGGCCTGCCTAAAAGTGTATTCTTGTATGTATTTAAAAATATGGAAGCATTGTCTAACTGACCACTCGCTTAAGGTAATATTTTTTTATAGAACAGTGGTTGTGAACCATACACTCACCGGATAGCTGTCTTTTGAGAAACATTTGATCGGCCAATATTAGCCCAAGGGCCTTAGGCAGATTCAACCAATATAGAAGTGTAAAATCCAACGGTATTTGATTGAGCTAACTTGTGTTAGCGTCGGAAGATTATTGATGAATTGATTTAGACTTAGGGGGCCAGAATGACAGATAGTATCTATAAATGTCTACGTTGTATCATCATTTTTGTCAAAAAGGGAAGGATAATGAATTCTGAGCGAGAAATGATTTTTCACATTTACTGCACATTTGTCTGCACATAATGAGTTTAAGGGATATTTGTCAATACATCCAATATGTTATGATTATCCATTATTTGTACATCTCCTCATTCGATCAATTGCAATATCCATAGTATGCCTATTACTTTGGTTTGGTAACTCAACATTTTCACTATATATCACACACGAAAAAATATTTTAAAAGGAAATGACAAGTGTGAAAACTATCTACTTACTAATGAACACATGAACCATTCGGTAAAACGAAAGACAAACCTTGAATACATCGATATTATAAGACGTATGTCTAGAAAATGCCAGATTTGCAATGATGTACAATTTTTTATGACACGGTTGCTATTTCATACGGCAACATGAATCTGGGATACTTATTGAATGAAAACTTGCATGACACTAAAACTCCAAAATACAAAATGAGGAAGGTTAAAGTCAAAGCAGACATAATAATAACACATTTATTAAAGCAGTGTAGAAAACTCCCAAAAAATCAAGCCAGACAGCCGGACTGGTAACTCCAAAAAGTTGCCAGTCCGGATCAGAATTTACCTGTATGGTTCTTACAATAAAGACATGACAAAATTAAGATTCTGAATAATTTAATGTCATAAACTTCAAATGTACACCATCAGTGATATCACATGTCCTCTTATTGGTAAGACAGTGATTAGTGTCTGATAATTGACATCGAGTACTATACCTGGCACAAACTCAACCAATACGTGATTTGTGTGACACTAATTGATAGAAGTGTATATAGTTGCCGATCAAAATCAACCATTTCTTACTGTAATATGAAGACTAACTTTTAAAATTATTTATTTCAGATGTTTTCTGTAAAATTCACATATTATTCACGTACGGGGATAATTCCACATCAGAAATCAACGATCTGCAATATCGAACGGCAATTTATTCTGCCATGAATATGATAAAACAAATAATTTAAACTTAGCTACGTTTTTTTAATCTTCCACATATCCAAATATTTGACATGAGAAAATACCTGTCTAGTCGACAGACAAGCTGCAAGTCACGTATCGATCGGCAAGAAAATGTAAGTCAATGAATATACCAGTTATATTCGGACAGTGGCATTTTTGTTCATAGACTTACATGTTAAATTTGTGCAGCAACAATAATTTTCATTGAAAATGTTCTTGTTGTTATTATTAAACTTCGCAGGTTAATTTTAAATAACCTCAACTTTAAAGTCCATAATATTTATTTGGTTTATTGTTAGAAAACTTACTGTTTTAAAATGAAATAATCGTTAACTACCAATAACGAGAAAGTTTTGAGAAACCTATAAATCTTTATACTATGCAGTGTGGATTTATTTCGTTGCTGAAATCTTTGAAACCGCCCCCTTCTACAAAACTCAATATGGCCGTAAGTTTCATGCACTTCTTCGGTATACTTGTCACGGGACATGCTTTTCGCCGTAAGCATTGAATAAATGGATGACTGACGCATGCTTTGAGAAGAAGCATTTGATTCACTTTTGATATACTGGTGTTTAAATTTTAGATGATTTTTCATTGTTCCCGTGCTTTCACCTGAATGTGAAAGCTCGATAGCGCACACATTACATTTCACTTCGGTTTACCGTCAATTTTGGTGAAGAATTTCCACACCTCCGAACGTTTGGCTGTTGCCATTTTCAAAGGTCTCCGCGGATATACACTATGCTACCACGTGACAATTCGTTTAATCGTTTACCGTTTACATGATTCTGTAAACGTTTATTCATTCACAAAACGATACCGTGTATACGTGTAACCGTCCCAGCCTTAGCTGGCTGCAATGTAACTTGCCTTTGTCATATTTGATAATTTGACTTACGAAACCTTACGAAACACTTTATTTCTTTTGGCTTTTATTTTTTTTTTCATTTGAGTCAATTTGAGTATACTATTACAGTTTGCCTTTGTAAATATCTACCCGACCACCGGACGGGCTACTTGTGAAAGTTAACCGTCCGGCTCGGAAACAGGCCGTCTCGGGCGGTCGGGCAGGCGGGAGTTTTCTACGCCGATTAAAGACATCCAACATCACCATAATATCTGACAGTGAAAGATTGTAATGAGTTGCTGAGACTAAATTGTTATTCAAGCATCCAACTGACAATTTAATCAAGCGGCAACGACTTGGGTCAACACTTGAGTTATCGTTAGTAACAGCTGTTAAATAAGATATCATTATTCATGGTTTGATCTTGAGATTGACAACATCGATGATAAAGATTTGTTCTTCTAGTTCTACCAGCACACTGTCTCAAACTTAGGATGTGACGTTGATGTTTAAAGATGTACAGAAACACTGGCAGTGTTGAGGGATTTTATAACATTAACATTTCCCCTCAGTGTATTTTACACAAGTAGTCAATATACAGACGTTTACAAGAATTAGAATGTATGAATAAGGACAAGTACAAAACAACGTTATTTACAAGTATATTAGTGTATAATCATTATCCATTGAGTTTAAACTTGATAATTTCTCATTCATTTGATAAAAGGTCATGTAAACATGTATGAAATTATTTCAAAACAATTTGTTTTCGATTTAACCCAGAATACCACTGAGAATTGTATTGAAAGCAAACATCAAAGCTTTAATGCCCGGCTCCCAAAAGTTCAGAGACTTCTTTAAAAAAAGATTTTTGTTCCAACTCTGATGTCAGTAAGGCAGTAACTGATATAATTACTTACCATGAAGCCCATACGATTAATAAGTGTGAATATAGAATAGTGTTGATTCCTATTTTGGAAGGTTGGAGTAGAATGTAACAGAGTGATTTGTCAAACTATTTCAAACTCGGGCAGTTGACATTGATGATTTTGAAAGTAAAACTTAAATAACCAGGTAAGCATTATAACAGTTTAAAAGCGTGATCTATGTAAAAGGGACACATTTTCTTTGATGTATTTTCTACAATCTGTTGTTACGGGCAATACAGTGCCATATCGATTTCAGACAATAGACAGTGTGAATACATTTATTCTACGAGATTAAGATAAAACAGTTTCCAACTATCGAGGGTTCTGTTCAATATGAGTTGTCTCAATGAGGAGGTGCAGTTGGACTCTGCGAAAACAACAGATTGCAAATAATAACTGAGAAATGATTTATAAACGAGAGCATGAAAGATTTTTGATTAAACGAGTAATCAGATTTGACACAATTGCTCAATCAACCAATTTGATAGCACATGTTAATAAAATTTTGTAAAGTTTATTATTTTTCAGGAATTTTGCTCTTTGTAATTTTTTGCTATTCAATTCATTCATGTCTGATTGCTTCCCGGGGAATTCCTTAAGAATTCTTGCATTTATCTATTATTGTATAAAACCAAACCTTCTGTACGAGAATTATGTTTTTGATAAGTGATTTGTATTCTTAGTAGTCTTTGTAAAACACGAAATAAAATGTGCACAGTTGCTCAGTTGTCATATGATTTTCATTATAGTTTATTGAAACATGACAAATACAAAGTTTTTGGTAAGTTGTCAAATAAAAACAGTGATTTTATTGGATAGATAGACATGATATTTATCTGAACCCCATGTTTGTAAATGAATAGATGAATGTTGAAGAATTAGAAAAATTTTTTTATTGACACCGAAATTTGGTATTATACTTTGCGGATGATTGTAAATCATGGGTGAAGCAGATGTCAAAGATTTATTGTTCAATTTATTGTAAACAGTTAACAGTTCGGTCGAGAACATTGATGCTAACAGGGAGTCTCCAGTTTCCAGAGTGCTAACTTCCAGACCATAAGGCCCATAGCTAAACCAGATCCCATAAATCAAACACTTGTGAGATAAGCACTTTTTGTGCGTTATCCAATTGATAATTTGATCAGTTTTTGGCGGATTTGTAAGAAAAAACTTGCTTGATAGCAATGCTTGTGATTTATTTTTTCAATGCCCCATAATAAAACAGTCCTGTAATTTATGTTCGCTAACACAAATAGATGTACATGTTATTGATCTTTGGAAATCGTCCTAATCTGCACAAATTGTTAACGTTATGCAAAAATATGTGTAGCAAATTTGAAATTGGGGTCTATTATATGGGGTTTATTACAAGGACATATGAATAAACATCTGCAATGAGAATTAACAATGAACCATTTCCAATTACATTTATTCTGATATTCTGTAATCCTAGGGAACACGGTTAAATAAGTATAAAAATATTAATAAATCAATTATTTTGATTTTGATATTTGATGCTAAATTGAGTAAATTTAAAGCTATTAAGTAAAGTTGATTTCTTTTATAAGGTTATACAAAGGAAGATTGAATCCTTTATGTCGGTCATGTACAGCAGAAAATGTTTAACACTAAACTATCTGATACCGAACATGTGTTAAAAATGTAACAGGCTGAGATCAAAAGAATTCCTCCTGGATTCGGCTGGAAGGTTAAATCTGTGACCGAACAGGTAGAGTGTAGAACTCTCAACCAGAAGGTCCCGGGTTCGACTCCCGCTGGACATGAAAATCTTGGATTGTCTTTACTGATACATTTGGGGCCCCAGTCGGCTTGGACTTAATGTCACAACACCTTTAAAGGGGCAGTAGCACGTTTAAGGGGAAATATAAGGTGATGTCACGAAAATGAAAATTAATGGTTCCAATTGAAAGACAATGCATTTAAACTAAATAGAGCAATATTAGTTCAATTGCATAACGTAAAGTTTAGTCATGCAAGTCCATTTTCTTACACAAAATGAATTAAAGGTGTTCACATAAAATGGCCGCCAATGGATGTAATGTGAATCTTCATACTTTGTTCTCTGACTATGGATGATTGGCTTGTGTAATGCTATTTTTGACACTGTCAAACTAATGCATTTATCATTCACTTAAAATAATCAGTGAAAATTTTAGGATATAAAATTATCAAAAAACGTGCTACTGCCCCTTTAAGTGCATTACATATTTGTATGTAAATCATTCATAGGAATATCTCTCGAATGTTTGACTCAAGTATGCGACAGAGTGAGGTCAAAAGCATTCCTGGTTCCTACTGGTTTTTATATAATTATGTTGGATTTTCGTTCCTATTACAAAAAGTTATGGTAACCACTTTATAAGCACGGCTTTAGTTCCCTTCAAACTGATTTGACCAGTAATATTAAGTCAGGGACAGTTAATCTTTCTTTCGACCCTAGATATGAAATAAACCAACCATAAAACAAGACATTGTTTTTTTAAACACCTTTCTGAAAAATATAAGATTCAATTGCTATTCATTTATTAAGATATAAAACAAATATTTCCCAATTATTGTTAAAATGAATTATATTGTCCTATGATGAAGGATCATGATGAGCAAATAAATATAATGCATAATGTTGTGTATTGATATCTCAAAGTTCCGTCTTCACACAATACATGACGTCCCCTAATGGTTCACAAATGTTTGTATGTATCATGTGCATTGTTTCATGCAACCAAATTCATATACACGTTCACACTCTTTTGAGTGGTTATGAGTTCCTTTTTGACCCAACAGCGATTGCCTAAGTCATTTAACCCATTTAGTTCGTTTGAATTGACGATTTGTAGCATACAACTTTCAAGGGCGGTCTTTAATGAATATCAAGCCATGTATAATTCTCCCTTTAACTTGTAATCTCTAAAGATAGAGATACGTAAGTGAAGGAACTGTGTTAAATCAAAAACATTATGACAGCTAAACATCACCCCGTGCTGCCCACGGCAGCAATCAGTCATCAAGTAGACATGTAAAATAATTGATAAAGTACAAATACCACCCACATTTAACTCTCCATCGTTTTCAAACTGGTCAGAAATGTGATCATGTAACGCTAAACATGTGTTAAAGACATTGCTATAGCTTTGTGATTTTAATAGACAGGGCAATATGTGTTTATTTCTGAACAAGAAAATATACGAATGCTTAATAATTGTAACGAAGATGATAATATTTTGAGCCTTCAAACAATACATGGAATGTGTCTTCAATGTAAGCAGAATATCATTTGTAACATATTCATAGAAATCATTCGGCACGTCCTTATTTCTACGTAAAGCATCAACTTTATTATCATGGAAGCTGAGCCAACATGAACAAGAAACACGAACCCGGAAGTGGCTTATGCGATACTGGCTCACAATATATGCCCAAAAAAAGGTTTGTTTAATAATTCAAGACTTAGCATAACTTAAAACATTATCTTTAGTGTTTTTATGACCATTAATATGTTCGTTGAAAAGTCAGCAAAAAGTGAAACGAAGATGTTCTTCGACAAAGTTTTGGTCTTTTTTAATTAGCGTGACGTCCCGATTATATATCTTGAGAATTCCATTGCTCATTCATTCTCAACTTAAGCTTAATAAAACTTTACTAAAGCTTATTTAAAATTATTTGAATCCGCCCCCCCCCCCCCCCCCTCGATATATCACTGTTTCTCGGTTATTCAAATCGCATCGGCATCTGTTGAATTATACTCAATTCAGAGTTATTGCAAAATTCTGAGACATTGACTACTTGACAATTTAAAGATTGAAAAGATAGCTTGTCAGTATACTTTCAAAGCTGTTCTCAAAATAAGTGGTATTCATAAATTTCCCTTTACTTGTGATCACAAAAAATGTCAGGTTTGTCAGCAGAGACATTTGGATAAATCAATAAACATTTTTACAATCAAACACAACCCCCTACTGACAACAGCAGCCAACAAAAATCTGATACACATAGATGTAAGAGAAAAGATAAAATGTTACGATAAGTAAACATACCACCCACCATCATATACTCCATCTTCCTGCCAACAGGTCAGAGATGTGACTTTAATAACACTATATTTCATGTAAGGATCACACAATCATGCTGACAAGATAAAGTGCAAATATTGACCTCTGTGTATTTGATAATGCCAATTGGTACAGAATCACATTCCCAAACAACAGTTTCGAAAAAAATATGTTGGATTAGTAAATCTTTGGTATTTTTCGTTTTTGTAATGGTTGAGAAATTCTAGCGTATTAACGTTCAGACCATAGGGAGTATACGCTTAACCAGTCCCAAACTGACACGCATGTACGATTTGCACTGCTTCTGCAGGGATCCAATTGATCATTGATCAAGTTTCAGTTGCTTTCTCAGAAAGCCTTGATTGGGTCAATGTATGAACATATCAATGAAAAGGAATGCTTTTTAAGTTTTCTCGTGCCCCTGTTATGTTATTGATTAGCTGTTTTTTAGAAATCAAATAGATGCTACTGAAAATCTTGATTATCTGCATCATTTTTATACCCATTGAATGATATAGGTTTACTTGCTAATTGTTTCCTATTATGTTCATTTTCTGAAACATTCAGCATAATTAGATAAATAAATAAACTGTGTCTAAAACACTTGAAAGGTGGTATTTACTTTATTGATACCTTAAAAGCGCAGTAAGAAATAAATTAAATGGCTATAAACGTGTGAATCCTAACCTAGCATGTTAGTATCAAAGACATAAAAAATGAAGCAGAAAAAACGATATTTCATATTTCAGAATAAAGATGTTTGGGGAGCCCTGAGTGACCATTATGAGAAATTTGTTATTATGAATATAACGATGCCGAAGCTTTTGAAACACAATTTACTTTTGTAGTTGGTTTTGGAAATGCTATGCATATTAATGATAAATCTGTAATTGAAACATGTTTGTTGTTTAGGCAATAGCAATAAAGATATTTTTACATTCTGAATTCTTCAACTGTGTACCATAATACAGAATTCACCATTAAAACCATTAAAAATGCTAGTGTAATATCCATTTATGGAATCTAATAAAATATAGGGAGAGAAACCTCAAATCAACCCAAATAATAGTACACAAGACCGAAAACAGGTCTAAATTCTAAAATGTTTGATCTGTGTGAAATAGTCGGCAACATCATTACCAATCGTAACCTAACCTAGTCTTAAGAATGTCAGAGTCTTCAGTGACCTTGAAATTATTAATGTTCCTTTCTGGTTGCATGTAAATATCATCAACTTTGAAAATCTCTTGGAGAAGAGTAAAGAACTCCTACAGTGATCCCTGGGGGCAACACACTGTCTACCACACAGCATATATACTCTACTTGCCTGTGTAAATAAATACATTCACTCTGCTGATGGTTTGGGATTCCATGACACCGTGAAATTACGAGTGTCTTGCTTGATTCCTCGTGGGAATTTTATTTCATTCTACCCTTTCTGGTTAGGCGTATGCTTTGTTCATGTGCATTTCCATCTTTTCTAAATAGAAAATTAATAATGATAGCTAAAATTATTTTGATAATTTGGGTAGTTAATTAATTGTGACATTTCTTTTATAGTATGGGGGGGGGGGGGAATTGCATTGTAAAGGTACGTTTTATTACCATCCAACTTGAAGTTATATGCCACTAGAACATTCTACTCTAGGAAGATAAATGTTTCAAAAATTGAATGCCATACTAACATCCAACACGTAGCCTTCAGAAGTCGTTCAAAAGGCATACATTAGAAACTATAGTTTGGTTTATGTTTTCATTTGTCAATGTAGGAATGGACAGAATGACGAAAGAAACCAAAGAATGTGGATACCAAATAATGCTAATGGCTTTAAAAGCTGTGTTTCTTCTGCCAAAAGATGAACAACTATTTTGTGCGAGTATTGGGTAATTCAGCACGGCTAATGATGCATTTCATGAGCAAAAAATTATGACATCTGACAAACCCCCAAAATATTACAATGTAAACATTAACTACTTTGCAAGTAAAATGCAAGATAAGAACACTTAAATTTTCTTTGAACTGTGATGCTGTATGCCTGTTTTCACGAATTCATACCATATTGACTTTCACACAAACACATATCTTGCAAGGTAGTGAAGTAACTGGTCGTTGAAACATTATCAATTTTCAATGTACTATTGACAACTACTTTTTAAAATGCTATGGACGAGTTCAACCTGCTAATTTCACACTTCTCTTTTTGCTATGAGGATGCCATTGCAATTAACACTTGCCGCAATTTGATATACAGTGTAAGACCATAATTAGTTTTCGTTTTTGCGATTATACGACAACAATGGTTAATAGGGTTATAGTTACTGACATATGACTAATAGGCATACAAGGGTTTTACATGTTTGTCTAAAATATATTAATGTTACAACTATCAATAATCACATTCATTTCTCGGTATGACTTTAACTTGACAATGTGCAACTGAATCTTATGAATGCTATTGTCCAATAGAATGGAAACATTTCTAAATAAAATGTTCCTCACCTGGGATGACCAACCAAGTCTACTAAAGTTAAAGCAAGTCTAGATCACTCTGAAGTTGAAGGATCTTCCGGGCTCCTCTTTGTAACATCACATAAATTGATTGAAAATATTGTCAATATTGACAAATATATATTCTGAGACTACATGTTAGTCTAATTAAATTTTATCATGAAAATACTGCTTTTGCCTCTATTAAAAATACCTTCCTGATCGAAAGGTTTCTCGATGTGTATAAAACCACAATTACAAAGTTAAATAATAACATTTGACTTTCTATGTTTGACAAGTCAGTGAAATGTAAGCAGTTTGTACTGATTAGCAAAAATGCCTGAAGTGTTTGTGCTGATAAGCAAATATGTTGAAGTTTCGTACTTACAATAAATAATCATCAATCACGACATTATCACGTTTGTATAATATATGTTTTATCAGGCAACTTAAACAGTTATGGCTATAAGGGACAGAACGATGTTCATCTTTGTAGTGACATATTTGTAATGATACTTCTTCAACCATTACTTATTACTGTAATGTTTATGTTTCACTACTGAACCAATCAGCAAACACTGCTGTAAAATCGCGCTACTGAACGATTGGAGCTGAGATTTATACTGAATAGAAACATAGTACTGGCTTTATCTCCTTGCCATGAATATTTTTGTTTTGAAACCCAAGTATTTTTATTGACTTCACTTGTATGTTAACCATCAGTACTTTTTGCATCAGAATGTCATTCATTGAAGATGATAAAAGTGCTGCAAAACATTTGGACATTAAAAAAATATATTAACTTATTATGTTTGCAAATTGATAAAGTTGCTTTCAAAGTTAACATAGGATCTTTTAAAAAGATTTGTCATCTCTTTTTGCAAATGTAAAGTAAACTTTTCTATGATCTCGAAATAATTAACCTTTGTGTTTGCTTTTGTAACATGGTAATTAGTTATTTATGATCATAGAAGTGTCTATTTGAAGTAAATTGACATTCTGATTATTTCGAAACTATAAGTGATCACAAGATGCACATATGATTTATATTTAATGACCTGCTTCCTTGTTTAATAGAATTAAGTTTTAATTTTCAAATTCCCATGTATCATTTTGATGCCATTTCAATATATAATAATGAAATGCTATCCGAACATAAACATGGTAGAACATTGAATTAATCTGAATAACATTAACACTACCATTAAACTCTTGCACACATGATAGAATCTTCAGCTGGAGGCCATAACATTGACATTTGGGAAAGAAAAAAAAAATATGCCATCTTTATTGATGAGGCAATAACAAGCTTAACACCTTTATAGAATCGATTTACATCACTAAACTCATGCTAAACACACATAATTACAAATGTAAAGAAAACCTTCATGAAAGGCGTTTGTATACTGACTATTGTGTTATTGGTTCGAATTATAACTTTACTAAATCCAATATCGTTTCCAGAGGACAAAAACCTGTAATGGCAGACCTCGTGAATGACAGATATACTTAACTTAATAAGAATCTAAAAAGAAACATGTCAAGGCTTATTAGACCAATAATGAAGTTACTTTCCCAAAGAGAGTATAGCATACAATCGTCAGTTTATATAACATCATTAAGTAATCATTTTGATTTCCTAAGGGACATTTATTAGAAAGATGAAGACCAGCATAAAAGTTATCGCAATTATCCTATTTTTGAAAGAGTAAAATGGGCTAATGTTTTTCAACAAGACACGAAGTCAACTTTAATTAAAAACAAACAAACATCTACATGAAAATCAATATATTATCTGCGTTTTTTTGTTTAATTTTACCTCTACGTTAACTTATATAACAGACAATTTTTATTTGAGTGAAGTATTTGTATTCAAAAAGGAAAGCAAAGTATAATAGGAATGGGACTATAAACGAAACATTGATTTAAAATCAGTGGTCGTATTGATTATAATGGCCATTTACATGAAACATGGTGTTTATTGTTGGTTAGGTTTGCTACTTGTCAAAATTGCTTGAATTACTTGATGAAAAAACACAAGATCCAGGAAACGCTTTTGAATGTTCTCAGTATAAAAGTATGGTTATCAATAAGTTATTCTAAAAGAAAAAGTATGAATCAAATCTCACAGTCATTAACAATTTCTTCTGATAATTGCACTGACATTATGACAATTCCCCACGAGTAGAATCGTGATCAAGGAGAGGCTTATCGTATTTCAATTGAGGTAATTTGACAGATGGTTCGTCATTCATTTCTTCAAAAATCAACAATCAATCATTATGAGATGAGTGTTTATTTGTTTTTTAAATACTTTTGTGCAGACTAGGTAACCATGGCAATCAAATCTGTGTTTTGGAACATTTATGAATCACAATAAATCGTGGATAAAGGATGGCTAGAGTACAGAGAAGAAGAGGAAGGATTCTGGATTCAGATTTAGCTTGCCTTTTATTCAAAAGTTGTGCACTCTATTGGTGTGTTCGTGAACGATTTATGTACTTGAATTTGTTTCCAGCTGTTTCATGATGTATGGAAAGTTTAAGAATAGTGAGTTCATTATCCAGGAGGGTATTAAAAACAGTATCCCTGTCCTTTTGTAACTAATTTCTCAGTGTGTGGTTTGTTTATTGTAAGCTGGTTGAGAAAAGTGGATCACTTTCAAATGAAAACATAAGCAGTTCATCTTAATGTTGGCACAGCTCTAAAATGAGTTTATTGATTGTTATTGTCACTTTCTTCAAACTGTCACAGAAGAGGTTTCAACAATCATTTAAGGTTCAAATGAGCGGATACTTAAAATAGCTACAGAGGGGAATTCCCAGGGAAGGGATTCAACAGGGACCATGTAACTTGACAAACATCAAAGCATCATCACGTAACATTATTACCTCATTTAAGGGAGGAAAACAGAATTGAACTTCATAAGAGTTACTTAAGTGTCTTTGTATTTCTCTTTAACGTTTATGTTTTGGGAATATCAAAAGGCAAAATATCTGAGTATGTTGTCAAATGTAGAGAATATGAATCATTTTGATTAATAACAATTCAAACTGTCTGATGTAAAATCGGTCATTAATAAAACTTGATTTCATTTATTTTTTTCGTAAAACTGTAATATCTGTTATGATGTATTTTTGTATCCGTTCATACAAGGAATTCTTTCTTCACTACATATCAAAATGAAATTATTATATTAACTCAAACAATATTTTAAAATGAAAGCATATATCATTTACAAATATCTGGGATGATTTACATAAGATGCATTATCATTATACTTTCTTTTCAATCTCGGAAAGATCCTTTCCTCCAGATATGAGGAGTTTATCAAAGGAAATTCTACAAGTCATTAACTCAAACATTAACATTATCTCGGTATACTTTCAACAAGAGTACTTGGTATGTTAGGTTATATACGTAATCCAGATGTACCACGTGTTTACATACATAATAATAAATATTGAAATGTACATGTAAATGTACGTTGAGGTGAATATGATGTTTTAAATAACATTCAAGACTTTCCAAAAATGAACGAGGGTATAGTTAACATGAACTACTACCTTCAAAAATATTTCTGACCACTACCATAAACAAGGATATCATATTTCAAGAATAATTCCTGAATTTCATCATTACTAGGTTAACAGAAAAATACGACAGAAAAATATGTTGATATTGTATAAGGAAAACAAATCTGTAGAAACAGGAAAAGATCATATATATTACATGTAGGCATATTAAATTTGCTAGCAAAATGTCAAAAACTCATTTATCACCTACCAAACGTTAACACCTGCATTTCGTTTCCTATTGGGTACGAAATTGACTCAGTCTTTCTTTACACATGAGCCCGAAAGTAAATTATTCAATAGTAGACAATAACTTCCTGTGAATATAATAAATGCTACACATGTAGACATCATACCATATTTGAACTTAAAGGTAGAAAACATTATTTATCAAAACTAAACTCAAGCAACTTAACTACTGTTATAATGTTGATATTAGCATAACAATAGTTATAAACCGAACCAATAATGAGATGTTTTAATAAATTGTTGTGATTAAACACGCTTTGAAACACAGACTTTTTATAACAATAACGCCATGGGGAATTTCTATCAAGTAGGATAAGGACTGCATGAGTAATCCAATGATGATGTTCATCTCTAACTGTCGGATTGCAGCATCGGTTCCTCCCACTAAGCTTATACTAGCCACACTGTGATTCTAGGTCTTCTCAAACTGTCCTGATAATACAATCAATGAACAGGGAAACCTTCTCGTCCCAAACATCTGGTCTGTTATAGCTTAACTACTATCAACGTATCGAGCCTTATTTACAGCTGCAAAGCTTGAGAATAATGTTTCCCATATACAGCAATAACACAATAATGTATGTTTTCTTTATGTTAATTGTTTTTATATTTTAGAAACTTTCATTTCATTACAGTACAATAAAATAAAATGAGGAACAAACTAAATTAATGTTATATCATTTCAATAGATACCTTTTTTTAACATAATGTTTTCATATGAATAATGAGTACTTGCCTTTCATGTGATTTCGGGAATTGCTAAGTTATTATATGTTACTAGCGAACCAAATTATATAACATTCCACAAATTTTCATATCAAAATGGTCAATAGCTCTGTAAGTAAGCCGGCAATTAATAATACCTTTATCAATTGGTATCAACAAAAAGAATTCAGTTTTGAAATTATGTTTTGTCATCAATATCCAACTTTCTGTGATATAATCAAATTTCTGAAAGCCTTAAACGACGTTAATAGCAGAAATAATGCCCAAGCGGCAAAACAACAACGCGCTCACTCACTCACCCACTCACTTAAAGCCATAACAAGTGACATTTAAATCTCCATTTATGTTTATAAGATAAATCCTGTTGAGTAAACAATTGATTAATTATGAAGGAATTGCTAACAGATGCATCCAATTTCACTATTTAGGAGCATTATATGCCCTGCTAGCAAAATAATGGCTTAACTCAAAATTGTTGAAGTCTTTTTTAAGGCTAATTAGAGCTAAATTTTGTATTAAAAATAACATTAACCGTTTCCATCAAACCATTGATCCTTCAGAAATATATAGGAATCTCAAATGAACAGTGGATAACAATAAACCTCTGTTATCGATGGTTGACAAGTAGCTGCTGGTTATATCAAGTAAGTAGGTTTATAACACCTGCTTCTCAGTAACAAAACATTAATATAAGAAATGACCATTTCTGAAACAATTAGTCCATAATAAAGATAGAAATATGATTCCTCTTTCATCTGGCACCGACCTAATACAATAAGAAGAGGCAACATTATACTTCATTCACAACAGACCTTGAATGGATTGTCCTAATTGACCAGGACCAAGACACTATAGTGAAGATGAACTGAATAGGCAATTAACAGTTTAAAAGTCAAAATAAGATCTTAATCATGTCAATAATAGAATACAATATAATTTAGTTTTGTCTATTCACTGCAAAATGTCATGTTTGGATTTTAACATTCTTTTATACATTATTCTTATTTTCTTACATGTTATGAAATGTGTTAATATGTGAACGGATATACTTTATACATACATTTCCAAACATGTTTGACTTTAAACGCCTCAAAAGTGCAGTTAGAGTAATTGTTCACTAATTGGTTTATGCAAAAGAACCTTGAATTATAATGTACCAACCAGGAAATGTGATTTGTTTTCAGTTAGTATGCTTTGCATCATTGCAATTTTAAAAAGCGGCTATTTCACAATGTATTAACAAGTTTCTTCCTTCCTTTCATGTATGTTTGATTCACTGATAACTTCATAGCAGCAGAACATTATTTTTGTTTTGTTATACCCTATATGTCTCTCTTTATGTTGTGGTCCAGATAAAGTCCTTTTCGAGTCCTGGTGTATTTCAGCAATCTGTAAAAATGTGAAATATATGTGACATAAAACATGAAGGTTAGATAAGTAAACATGTCTCCCACCATTAAACACTGTATCTTCCTGACAACACTGCAGATAAGTCTCCACAGGATTGCTGTTTAGAGGAGTAGTATTACCTTGATTATCAGTGTGACTGTGAAACATATACAGCTGATGTGTAACAGGCTCAGAGCAACATGTCGTTCTGATTGTATCAATAACCCCAATAGAGTTTTTGTTAAATCACATTTTATTATCTAAGGTCTTTTATAAAAGGAGCATAAAAATAGTTATAATTGAAAAATATTGTTTTTGTTTGCACTGCAAATAAAAATGTTAACCACTTTTATTTATTGTAAGTAACAAATCAATTCCATATCTTGCTTTATACAATTTCTAGTGATGATAGTTATTCATTGCTCTCGGCATCAATTTGTTACAGCTGAAAAGCCCATAAAACTTATAAAGCGTTGTTTTTAAAAAAATTGAATGTGTTTGTTTTCTTGACTAAAACAAAAAATTTCCCTTTACTTTAGAGAAAAAGGTCCTACTGCAATTGTGTAGATTCTGTCAAATGTGAGTACTATATCTTTCTTTTCTGATAGGATTGCTCAAAGGTAAAAAGCTAGGCCGTCATCACCCCCCTTGAAATCAAACAAATCTTAACATGTGTAAGGATTCTTCTTGCTGTAAGGACTCACGGACTGCTCAGTTTGGTTCCAGACCCTAGTGACATGCTGATTCTGGAAACATAACCTGAGGACACTGGTCACAGTAGCCCAAAAAGAATTAATAGGATTATTTCAAATGTCATGTTTTCACGATACTACATATCAATATATGGAACACATATATTAAGGAATCTGAGGAAATGAATTGTTTCAGTTTTTTTCTGGCATTTTGGGAAGCAAATCTTTTGTATACTTTGTGAAATAACTTATAGGGAAAAGCAACTTTGTCATTTAGATGGTGATGGTTAATTGTTATTGCAATGATAGCATTTGATTTGAGAAAAGTTTATCATAACAATCGCATCATTTATGAATATTCCCATGTGTCAATATATCTTAGCATGACCCAAGTGCTTATCTGTGTTTGTCAGGGAGCAAACCTCTCCCTGAAGATATATCCTGCACTGTGGTGTAATGTCAAGTACGAGTGAATAAAAGGGGCAGACATTTCTGATCGATCAGAGTGTACAGTGACCACAATAGCTTGTAAAGCAGCTACTCTGTACTCGATCACTTCTCTGAAATTCAAGCAATTAAAGGATTAATGTAGGGATTCCATTACACAAACATAGAGTCATATTGTGGCTGTTGCTGCCATTTAACCAAATCAGGTATAAAAATCGTTTGAAGTTATAAAATCAATCATTGATATTTGTGAGACTTCCGAGTGACAAAATTGTTAGCAGTTGTGATTTGTTTTTCTAATACATTTTTTTTTCAATTTTTCATTCATGAAATTTCATTTGTGCAATTTTTTCACAGGAAAGATGTTCTTATTGATGAAACAAGAAATTATGTATGTGCGGTTATAATGGTCAAAATACAAAAATAACAAAAATTTCTTTCAAACTACATATATTAATACATGTTTTTGTTTATTTTGAATCCCTTAACATCTTTAAAGAGAACTTTGAAAAGAGCATTTAGTAAGAAAAACCAATGATATATGTACATGTCAAGAAAAAACTGGCACAATCTTATTTCAGCAATGACCAAACCTTTTTTTAATTGTTTAGTCCTATATATACATATTTTCCAAAACTCAAAAGCAGAATTATAATGATTAATCCTTTTGTCTGATATCATTAAATGTGACAAATTGACACAATTGTCATTTTTAATGTTATTTCTGTAATGTTGTTGTTTATTTAACGGATGTCATTAAGTTTTCATAAATGAATTATAAGATAAGTCACTCTTAGATAAATACAAATTGGTAAACCTTCAAGGTCTTTAATCTTTCCAGTTCTAAAAGAGCTGCCCAAATAAACATATCTGGTTACTATTGATGGCAATTCCTTTTTGAAAATAGCAGAAATTATCATTATTATTTCAGTTAAAATAATATACACTCTTATAGTACCCATTGGTAGACGATACTGACTTCTCAACTTGCAATAAAGTAGAAAAAATCTCAACGTTCACAAAGATTTATGTGACCTGAATGAAATGAACATATCATGTGCCAATCCTTCAGGTGAGATTATATGTTCTATCTCTGATACACCTACTCACATTGAAACAATGTGTATCAATAGCTGTGAAAAGAACAAATTTCAGAAGCAGTCCACAATGCTCTCATTAGGTGATAGTTGAAATAATCTTAACATAATAGAGAATTAAGAATCCGACAAATTAATCCAAACAAAGAAGTTCAGTCGCTTTTTAAAGAATACCTCTTGCATTGAAGTTGGTGATGTTATCAAATTAGCAAATAGAATGGTTCTTCCTAAACAACCACAACATTCCTACATTGCATTGTTGGACGTTAAATTGTATCTCCCGTCTGAACTATAGTACCTCACCATTATGTATGATTTATGAGAGTTTTGCTTATAATTCAGTGCTGTGTTGACAGGAGCTGATACTGCCTGAGGTCAAGGAGTAAACACTAGAAGAATGTTTACTCACTTACCGCATGTGCAGGAATGTTTAAACTCTATATTGTTTTCTCTGGTTTGTTAACATGCATGTTAAAATAGTTTTTTCAAAAAAAATATGCCAATTGGTTTGGTTTCTTCTGTCGTTTAAACAGGCTTCAATATCACACATTATGGTTAACAGAACGAAAACATTTCTTTGTTGCTTCAATAACTATGATGGAGATAATCTACCAGTTGTCATGGGGGGTTCATGGCGTGATTTCACTCACTTAAACCATTGTATGATAACTGTATTAGCAGCAGCTGTCCAAAATCTCTTGGACACGACAATATCTCAGTATCTCGTCTCTCCCTTTTGCACTACAATTTCATTAATAATATTTAGACCTAGAATTCATGGGCAACAATTATTCTGGAAACATGTAGACAGACAGATTGAATGCTAGAAAATTTGATTTAAAAACATGTACTACGTTCTACTGAAATAGACAGGTGAAACAATAATACATGTCTTTGTCTTGCCTATTTCAAAATTTATGTTGTCAAAATAGATATTGCCTCATTGTCAACATTGTTCTTGACAAATACAATGATAGCTTCATTGACACATATCCATATATATTCATTTCTTATTGACATAAAATTCAGTGTCAATTTAAAAGTGTGCGAATTGGAAAACACCATCACTTTCCAAAGACATCCCATCTTTTCTAATCAATCATCGTCCTCAGCAGAATAATCTTGGTTATCGTTTTGGTAAAATTACATTTTGAATCTACTTTATAATAATAGATAATTTACCTCTCTACATTACAACGTTGATGGTCAAGTTATAGATATCAGTTGCCGGGATTAGACTCGAAATAGTTGCATTTAGGTATACATATATTAAAGTTGATGAAGGAACAATTAAATACCGTTATATGTTGTGTATTTCCAGTTGTCAATATATCAAAATGTTATTGTGCAAACATTGAATTTCTGAGTAGTGATATCAATTTGAGTTAAACAGGTATAAAATCTGATATAGCAGCATCTTCAAGGGGAATGGTTCACAATTTCTGTCGAAAAGACAAGTAATGTTAAGTAGACATTGAAGGTGATTTAATTCCATTTCTTTTTAGAAAATGCATGTCTTATCTTACATGTATCGCATACAATCTTATGGTATACATATGTATCTTGATATTTGCTAAAAGGATGTTCTTTCGTGAATAGTTATATGTTAGAACTTATCTTATCAACCTCATCATTTGGAATGATTTACGAAAGGGTCATTCACAATTCAGTACAGTTTTGACTGAAGCTGATAGTATCTCATTTCATTTGGAACTCTGGAATAGTTATTAACACAGTGTGTAGATAGGGTGCTTCAGCGACCCTCAGAGATATGTTCGTTAAGGTTTACATTCTCTTTCATCTGTCCACTCTTGAATGGCGATAAACGCTTTTTGAAAAAAAGACAATATTGTTTAAAACACGTTTAACTCAATAATTCACTTGCAAGGAGCTCACACGGTGATAATTGATAATTTTGCTAGCCTTTGTCTTACATTTTGTAGATAACTTTCCTAACAAGGAATATTGTATTAAATATTTCAGGTTCAGCAAATATATGGTAACATTATTGTAAAATATGTTTTTGTTATATTGGAGGGAATCGTAAATCAATCGTTAGTGATGTGAAAAAAACGTTTCCCTTTAAAATGACAAAGTCCAACTTTTGCGATGGAAACCAAACAATAAAGAAAAGAAAATCTGTCTAGAAAATCAAATAAGGTGAAACCTTCAAAAAACACATCTACATAATATTTAGAGGATGTATACCAAAAATGGGGATGGTTGGTTATGTAGCTTTAGAGTTGTGCTCCGGAAACTAACCCTACCCTTGAAAATAAATCTGTTGCCGTGGAAATAATGAAATATGAAATTTTAAAAAAAGGAAAGCCTCAAAAGGCCCATCTACGTAAAATGGTAGAAGACAATAATCAATGATATTGTGTCAAACATTTTATCAATAATTGATTAAACAATGTTCATTACTCTGGCGCTTTAGCAAAATACGTACCCTTTATTGCTTTTATCACGACTCAAATTTATTCCAAATCATAAATACTCGTCAATTTAAGCAAGAAAACCAAAGATCTCGCTTGACAGTTGGTTTTTTAAAAAAAATATCAAGTGTTGTAAATCCTTAATGTCAGTCATGCAACCTTAAAACAATATAGCTGCAAGCCTAGACAGATTCATTTTTGATCACATAAGAGATAAAGTGGCACTGTTTGTCTCTCTTTCCCTAGGGTTTTCTTTCCGTGCACTTTATATGAAGAGAGATCTTATTTCTTTGCAAGACATAGCAATAGACACATTACACCATTTTTCAGCCATCAGTAATTCTTTTGTCAGTTATATAAAAAATATATACATGTATAAGAGAAAGGAATGCTAATTATATACGTTAAAAGGGGTTGCAAATTGGCAAGGTACGCCTTATCCTTTATTGGTATAATAAGCAGCTCTAAATAACATGTTTGGTGAATGTTGGGAAACCAACAGCATCATGCCTTACGTAGAGATTTGTAATTGTTATCTTCATATTATTTTCATGAATGAACGAGCTAAGTAAGTTTTCATTTAACGTTATTTTTTTAAAATATAAAATTCACAGCCATGATTATCGTAAGTGGTCGTTGCATGGAAGTTATAGACCTACCTGTGAGGTGAACATCAAAGCAAATGCAATTAATAATCATAGATTTCATTTTGGTATTTGGTTTAGTGGCACTTTATCACACTGTCTTATCTTGAAAGTAGCTATGTCCTTAAAAGGCCTGTAAATAAAAACCACGATTAATCTATTCACTAACACCATATAGAGAACATTCTTGAAACCAGTGTTTCTAATGTTGACATTATGAATCATATTGATTTATCTTATACAGCTTCTGTCCGTAGATAATGTCATGGATATTAGGTTACTTACTGACCATTAAGACGTACAGCGAATGTCTGAATAAAAAGTATAAACAAACTTAAACTTAAAAAGGATATTCATAAGGTTCCAGGAAGTGTCGTTTTAAGATGTTCTGCTACCACCCTTTGAAGTGAAATATCAAATCAATACTTCCAATCAATTCATCTAGGTGATCAGATACACAGGGGGTTTAAGAAACCAGACAAGCAGCACGAGATTCTACTTCAAATCTTCCTGAACTATTCTACAAACAGATTTGCCTAGGGGAATTGACTGCTACAATTTATGATTATAATAAAATGAGATAAAAAGCTGCATTTATTCGATCGAATAAAGGCTATAATGGTTGCTAAAATATCAACCCCTAGTTAGGGTCGAAAAATAATGTAATGCGATATCTGGATATTAATTGAAAGATTCGATGTCATCTGAATGTGATGATAATGACAATCAGCTTTACATGACTGCAATACAAAATAGACCTAACCCTTGGGAAAATAGACCAAATACATCTACTTCAAATTCAGATAAATTTCTTAGGCCTGTCTTTGAAGTGAAATATCTTATCAACAATTTTTAACAAGTCTTTGCCACATTTTTACATGAGAGAAAATAGTCTTTCAATCAGAGTCACTTTATCTTTAGTTCACTGCTTCCATCAAGGACTGTTGAAATGGTTCTACCATTACTTATCTTAGTAAAATAAAGGTACATTGAAATTGAATCGATATAAAGTAGATGTTTTTTAACATATACATGTTATTGTGATGTTGACACTTTCCTATTGCACAGGAGACAACATCACTCTTTCTCTTTGTATTTACCAGCCTTGATACAGCTACTGATCACTTTTGGTGAGCATTTGGGTGATAAATATCTTTCGATAATACAATTACCACAGTGTAATATTTACACAAAAAGTAATAACTATTGAAATATCACTCTACAAATGACGTGACAAGTATGTTATGTAGTAAATAATAACCCGGTACCGAGGTTATTATTTACTTGATAAAAAAAAATATTTAAAATACCCCCATATTAGGGTTTTTAAAAAAAATTCTTGATTACTTACAATAAAAACTATTTTATTACAGTTTTTGAACTAAATTGGTTTACATACAAATAATTAAAAAACGTTTTAGTGATCAATTTTGCGGGTTTGATATGTCTTGATAAGAATACTATTTTAGACTACTTACAATACCCTCTGCTTAGGGTTTTAGAACTAAAACCTTGATTCCTAAAATTAAGAACTATTTCATTGCAATATTAATAAAAAAACAAACAAGACACACACAAATTTTACATCACCTGGCATGGATCCTAGGTAGCACAAGAGGTAAGAGCGCTGCTTGACAACATGGAGGTCTCTGGTTCGAATCCCACTTTCGTTGTTCATAAATCTTGACTTTCTTATTTGATTAAAATCCAAATTGATGGACGATATTGATGGTGTAATGTCACTTAAAATGTGAGTTTCGCCACAAAGACGGCCACCTGCAGGAGTCAGCATACTCTTCGTCAAATAAGAGTATTCTCATAAAAGAGGTCAATGATTTTGTATCAAGCATGCTTTCGCCCTTTTGATTAAACAACCGTTTCTATGACAATAATAATGATCTCACTTCCAAATTGAATACACATGTGAAGGGTTTATGCTTAAAGGATTTCGTATTCATGAAATTAAGAATGAAATCATTCCTGCAAACCATTTTATTGAATCCTATCAAGTCATGTATTCACTCCACTCTTGTATTACTATTGTTAACAGTAAATGTTTCAGGTAAAACCTTTAGTCCTCATAGTTCTTATTATAAGAATTCTTTTTGTGTAATGCCTTTGATGTTGCAAGACACAATCGCAGTTGTTTTTGCGGACAAATGATTGGATGAAAGGCTATTAGAATTAAGTGTTTTGTAGGCCTTTTCACAACTTTGTGAAGCATTCACAAACAGTCAATCGGCATGGACTGCACGCAAATTCCTACATTTGTGGCCATTTAATGAATATTCTAGGGATGAACAACTTCTTTATTATCACATTTAGGATATGCACGAAAACGGTAAGATATCTTTACCGTAATGTCCCTACAGTGAAAAGTATTTCTATTCTGAATCATAAGCTTCATCTTTGTTATCGAGACAGAAAATGGTTCTGATTGCAATTTATTAAACTTCTTTATTTGTTTAGAAGGTTTAAGCAAGACTTTTATCATCAGTTATCTAAAATTTTATCGGGACAATGAATGTAATTCCAATATTTTAGAATATGTAAGGTTTATGTTCGTCTGTAAATGAAATGTGTTGCTGATGACACAATAAATAATCTCTTAAATCTGAGTAATGATACATTCCCTTTTCTTGCCGTTATTCTCATAACTTGCCCGTATTGATAGAATATCCGAAGCAGAAATTGGTCATTTTACCTTTTGAAATAGATAGCAATGGTGTACGGACAGAAGCAACAATTGGTCAGTGTCCATATATTCTCACTTCTTTTGAAGAAAACACATTTATTGCTTTAGATATAAGATATCTTTAAATCAGAAATAGAGATATAACAAATGTATTTTTATAAGACAGTTCAGCAGAACATTTTCTCATGTATATTCACAAAGAAAACGTTTTGGATGTAAATGTGACTAAAGGGATATTGAGTGTATGTGATTGATATCTATAGTCAGACGACTGACACTTCAATTTCTGGTATATGAGCTGTTTGAAGCATGCGGAGACCCGATTAGATCTGTATGAGCCTAGTCTGTGGAAATGTCATGATGGATGAATGTGACGAAAATATCTTCAAGAATGAATGAATGCTAATTGAAGTGACATAGAAGAGGAAAGTGCCATTGACGTAAAACGAACATACACTTGCAAGTGGATATAAGATTACTTATGTTACTTATGTTCCAAAAATAAATTTTCCATCTATATTCTAGATTGTTAAACAATCCAGAGTCAGGAAAGACATTTTTTGTAATTTCTTTGACAACATTTTAGATGATACATGATCAAGTATCAATTATATGTGAATCAGCCCAATGTTGCAATAGAAATAGAAATGGGTAAGATAAACTTTGTATAACGGTAAGAAGACATCTTTGTGGATGAGTTCTATATTTTTGTAATGAAATGGGCCTAATAAGTGTGAGTTAAATGTAAATTTTGTAAATTGATATGAAGAAAGAAAAACAGTCCTATACGTTGTTTCTAACACTCGGGATTTGAAAATCGTTACTTAATGAATATTGTCACATATCACTACCTTGGTATTGTAATGCATGCTTACTTTATATAATGCTGCTTTCCACTCAATCTACAGCTCTATTTTATATATTTTGATTAAACATCTATTTGTTCAATCCTCCAAAAGCAAGCAATTTCTTGTTAAACTGTAACGTTTAATCCCATGTGATGACAGCAACCGATATTAGCACAGACCAGAAAGTCCGAAGTACCTTTATGTCTGGTCGTTGTTTAACATTTAAAAATGGTTGGCATCAATACTTTAGAAATGAAATAAATGTGGATTGCCTTTCATTTATTCACAATAAATGTGAGGAGCCCTCTGTTTATATGATACTGGGTTAATCTTTATCACCCACCTGTTGTTTATTTGGTTGTGCATTTTATTTAGTGAAGATTTCCTGTCTATGGTTCAATGATACTTAAATAATTATATTATTAAAACATGGTACTTTCCGTTAATCATATCCAAAGGAAGATCCAATTTCCAATTAACATATTGCATTAATTCTTTTTGCCAACCACCTTTGAAGCCAAAATCAATGTTTAGTTTTATCAAGATTTGTTCGGGAAAACCCCTTCGGCGTTCCTTTGATATATGATAACCCTCTGCCCGATCACAATTGTCCTCAAACATTATTTTAGCCAATCTCATAATCAGAAGTTTTTTTCATATGAAAATCGATTCAATGTGAATATATAAATGTTTTTCATTTATATCCATCCGTTCATATTGACAATGTTCAATAATGAAATATCATAATATTGATTCAATTCATTGAAGTTTGGCAGATTTCATTCAGATAAAACACAGATTGACATAAGCTCTGCTGATTTCACCAATCTACAACATATGTTAGTGCGACTTTTGTCAACTATGTCCAAGATGAAATTTAGATAGTACTTTCATTGTGTCATCAAAACTGACAATGTTTATATAAATGTTTTCTTATTTTGTCAAAAAGATTCCACTAATCTTTATCAGCAATTATGTTGGAATTGTTAGTTATGTTGTATAACAAAGTTGTTTCCCCTCTGGGTACGTCATAAATACTGCAACTCATAACATGACCTATGTTACTCTATATTGTCTCATCCCTTTTCAACCATCCTACCATTTCCATAATTTGAACATATTACATATATTGTATTATAATGAAAAAGGTTGCATTTATTAGGATATTGATTTGAACAATGTGATTTCAAACACATACAATTTATATAATGTTTTGTATGATTTAGACAGACAATCTTTACTTGTCAAATATATATTTCTATTCATATAGATGATTTAGTGTCCACATCCATTAAACAAAACTGGCTGTATCGTGATCTCACATGGTCTATCAAGTCAGATTAACCTTTTTTTCAATTGGTCACAAGTTTCCATCAATTCCAGAGAAACATCACATATTTGAGACACTCTTCTGGTTGAATTGATATATGATTGATACTCTACAAATAGTTATCAACGAGCATCAAGGGTCAAGTGTATGGTATCATGAATAAAGATATCCTGTTTAATAAATATTTACTATTTTCATTGTCTGTTGATCGGAATATAAAGGAATCTCAGACTTGGTGGTATTTGTTAACAGTTTCATCGGATAAAAATTCTTTTACATTACAAGATATGTGATCAGGTATTTTAACTCTTATAACAATGTTTTTGTATGCCCTATAATTATCGTAAGATCGTCAGAAATAGGTTAAAGTGAACAACCCTTTTTATTCGTACAGCAAATTGTTTCGTATATTCTACACTTATGTGCTTTGTAATTATCGTTGAATGTTCTTAGCACAAAAGACCAGTGCAATATAGAAGGTCTAAATAATGTCACAATACATGTCAATATACCTTACCCTTACTGGAGGATAATATTACATTCTCATCACATCCTAATCTGGACTATGCTTATTGAATAGTGAATTGTATCAATTCTTCCTTTCACTTAGAAACAAACATTTTTGAAATATATCATTGTCCATTGTTTCCTCAATAATGCACTTTAACGTTTCTTCCAAGTGAATGTCTACTCAGCTTATCGTCTTGATATTTTAATGTAAATTTCATTTCAAATAACCATCCGCATAACATAACTATTAAAGCAATAATAACAGGAATATTGAAAACAAATCACAATAACTATAAACCTTCCTTAAGTACTCCTGAAAAACTAAAAGGGCTACTGTTATGCAGACGCCACACTTTCACTTTATATCAATTCAAATCATAACGATATCATCATATCTTATTATTCCTTGTGGAAACTGACACAGTTTTTTGTGTGAGTTATATACATTTTTATTCTGACATATCTTTGAAATAAGTGTAAATGATAACAAATATTCACTAAACTTCAAAATGTTTTATCTTATCAGATCTGTACGACCCAATGTACCCATGGCATGGCGTGTTTAGACTCCTTATCGGTCGCTACAGATCGCAAGTGCTTAGATATCACATCGTAGTAGTGAGGACTAAATCCGATCAGACCGTATGGAAACGTAACAGAACGGTGAAACAGGGGGAAATAATAAAATGTGCCACGAAAATAAAGATCCCCTAGGATATTTTGTTCGTGTCAGATCGGCATAATTGTTACACAATCATATTTTCTATGTAAGCTTGAAAATTAAATTAATTTTAACACCTTTTACACAGGTAAACTGCATGTTGAAACGTTACCGAGTTACGGGTTTATATCAAGATGTTTTGCAACATATTAATCAGCTTCTATGAGTCTCTTACCCATGCTAGTTAATGTTATTGGAAGACATGAGCAGCGCTGATCAGGTTTCTCTCTGATAAAGAGGAAAATACGATTTCTCTTCCATCTGGCGACGAACTAATACGATCAGCAGAGGGCGCATTGTCAAATTTTCACACAGACCTTTTGTGAAAGGATTGACCTAATTTAAGCTTGTCCTCACTATGGTGATAGACATAGGTGATCCATTTGTAACATATGATATGTCATTTTGATTAAATGTTTGCCTTATAAAGTATATGTTTCGGAAACTGACATCAAGATACAGATTAGCCACCGATGAAGTATAAACTTAAATACATCTCTGAGATACAGATAATCTCAACCAAGTGTCTTCTGATGTCTAATATATCAACACGAGTTGATAAAAGTTACAAATATATCTATCATCTTAAATCACTTCTTATTACGTTTCCATAAAAAATGTACTTATATGAATACTGTACCAGCCTCAACGCCTCCATGCAGTGATGTCATAGCATACTGACATCATATTCTTTATGACGTCATAGCATTGTCACGTCATAGTGTTTTTGGTGTGATATCATTGTGATATTATACCTTGATGATGCAAAACCTGTGTGATGTCATGTATTTGCCCATTACAAGACATTGTTCAAATCTACTCTCAAATCGATATCTCATAAGAGAATTCACTTGATCTTCCATAATCGATTTCTCCTGTGGAAAAAAGTTTTAGATGATAAATTTTAATTTGTATACTGACATTGCGTATGAAATACAACAACATTGCACAAGACAATACAAAACAATAAAAATGCGTAAAATTTCACATTTGAAATATACAATGTTAAAGCTACATTCAAACACATGTGTACCAAGCGAGCTTGCAGTGAGAAATAATAAAGCTTTAAAGATTTCTGACTGTGACATTGAGGACATAAAGGTGCTGATGGAAATTGTGATTTATTCAACGAGGACAATAATGGCATCATTTCTATTGTCCACACTTGAATAAACTGAAGTCACAGCTAGAAAATAACATATCTTTATTCATGATGTGATCTTTGAAATGACGACGTGGAAAATGAAGCTTGACAGAGTATTAGTCTTAAAACAACTCAACCAGAAGCCTGTTGCAAGTTTATTATGTCTCGCTGATGATATAATTTCTTGGATTAGTCGGAATATGGTTTGAGCGCTATTGTTTGTTTCAATATCTTTTCTTTTCTGCCATTGCTAATCTAATGAAACATTCATACAATATTTAAATATGATACATATATGTTATCAACAGTAAATAAAAGTTAAATATGAGTTGTAGTTGCATCTATTGTAAGATTTTCTGCAGTTTGCTCACCCAATGATTAGACTTGACTTTCAAAGGGCAGAGAGGTTATAAAAAAATAAAGATAAAGATAGTGATGCACTATGAAACTGTTTTACACTCGATGTAAGTTTTGTTCAAAAGGAATAGTTATGTTTGACATTCCTACTATCCTTATACTCTGAAGATAGATACAGCTGCGTACCTTTAGTTTGTTCACATGCTAATTGTATTATAGTGCATATATGAATTTTGGGTTTCGTTTGGACGTCACATATACCTTGTTTAGAATTTATAGGAATAGGAAATGATCTGTCTGAATCATGCCCTTAATAATTTGGAAGCTGAAGCCGATTTAATCGTCTGCAACACTGGCATTTGGTCAAATATAAGAGGGCCTATAATATAAACGTCTTGAGTATATAAAATGGTAGATATAGTATTGTCATCAAACAAAAAAATCAATCGTGCTGTCATATGTCTTCTTTGAATACATGGGCGTGTAATTCACAACATGGTAGTTTCAATGAAGAAATCACTGAATCACTGCATTATTCTTTGAAAGTCAATGATTATGATAAAGAAATAAACTCTATTATGATTAGATACGAACTGCAGTTACATTCTGATTTCCTTAAGTTTCGAAAATAGACTCTCTGAGAACAAATTCAGCACATTGACTTAACGAGAATGTACAAATAGGACTTGGGCATTAAGCTGCTGCTCAATTACAAAGCATTTTGTAGTGAAAAGATTGTGTTTTTGAAATTTTGACCACTGGTCAGTGTGAAAATTGTTACAAATAACTGTTCCGTATGGCATACGGATACAATAATGGGAAGTTAATTAAACCTTCTGTAATGGAATGTAAATATTATCCAATTCGTTTTTGCAATGATATAGTGCCTCAAATAACATGATATATGAACTATGTAACGCAGGTACGTGCACAAACTTTAGGTACGTAGCTTTACGTGTTAAATGATGTTTCAAACGTTTAGTGGTTTCCTTTGGAACACATAAATGAATGAAGAAACGTTAACTTGTTTCTGGTTTATATCGCGAAGACTGCAACACACTTAGGAGGGATGTGATAGCTTTCTAACACATGCTATTCTTCAGCTAATGGAATGTTATTGGAAGAAATGAGCGGGCTGATCAATTTCCTCACCGAATACTAGGGAATCCAATTTCTCTTTCATCTGTTGGGGAGTTAATACAATAAAATAGTTGCAAAAGTGGCCCAGTTGAAAAGAGTTTGTCCAACATGTGTAACACGTTCATCCGTCCTCTATTTCAGCCATTACAAAGGAGATTAGATGTAAAAGAACCTGGTTAATATCAAAAGGTTTCGACTAAACAATAAGTCGGAGCTGTGTCTATTAAAGAATCAGATTAAAACGGAGTAAGTAAGACCTTAACCCTTCTTTCCTACTTCTTTTGTAATTTCCAGACAATTATCGATATTATTTATAAATAGAGGATATTATATGAGTGTCCATGACATACTATGTTTACGACATGAGTGCCTAAATATTGGAATATCCCGAGCGAAAGCGAGGGTTATACTGATATTTTGGCATGAGTGTCGTAAACATAGCATGTCATGGGCACGAAAATGATATTCTGTTTATTACCGTAGTCGCAAAATTAAAGAAAATCTTCGAAACCTACTGCTCAGCATAGACGGACTAGCGGCGGTCTAACCGTATAGATTGTGACGTCATAGGTGAACCGTGACGTCAAAGCACTGTTTATAACGTGACGTCACAATGAAAAAGTGATATTTTGCCCTAGGGCAACATATGAAAAATATGAACCTCGGTATGACTGCTCTCGTAGGTAATAATGTTATATATTAAGAGAGAATCACTAAATATCTAACACTTATTGTATTTGTGTTATAAATACTCGGTGTCACATATACCTTGTTTGGAATTTATAGGAGTAGGAAATTATCTGTCTGAATCATGCCCTTAAAAAGTTGGAAGCCGTAGAAATAAACTTAGTAAATAATAGGATACGAACTGCAGTTAAAATTGTGTGGACTGAAATAAAGATCTGTAAACATTTTCCGAAGAACAGTACCTTTATAATACTTAAAGACATTTAACTAAATAGAGGTTTCCATATTTTGGGATATATGCAAACAAGGCAAAAGTGAGCGCAGCTCACATAACCCGCCTGTAGTTTGACCGCCTTTCTTTGACGAAAATAGTGAAAAGTCATATGTTCTGATAAGTCCTAGGATTGTTACCGTATTTTTCCATCACATGATATAGAAAATAACATTAAAATTTAATTTGTCTGAATAGGTGTGAACTGGTATAACTATGATAATAAATGTTTTTCAACAAACTCTCACCTTCCATTCAGTTCCATGTAGGTCAATTTATATTTCAATATATGTATTCTTTACAGTGGTATCAAGATTCCAATATATGTATTCTTTGCAGTGGTAACAACATCAGTCATGTTCGATGTTCATACAGTGTCCATATGAGTATCACAATAGGTCACAATCCCTTTCTTTTGGTTACTTCCCAAAAGATAACTTGAAGGCAAACCAGTCACATTTACAATGTTTATACGGTATGTGTTTGTCATTAGGAACTATATTTATTTTATTTGAACTTTGGAATTAAAACCCCCAAAAGGCACAACAATAAAGGTTACTGCCATACCAAGTTTGAAAATTCCAAGTGGTATAGTTTTTAAATTATGATCCGGAAACGATACAAAGTCCGAATATCTGATCGTTTTTTGGTCAAAATTTCAAAAATTATTTGAATGTTGGAGGTGAAACCCCTAAAAGGGACAACAGCATCATGTAGGCTACTGCCATACCAAATTTGAAGTTTCAAAGTGGTATAATTTTTTACTTATGCTCCGGAAACGAGACAAAGTCCAGAAATCGGACGGTTTTTGGTCAAAATTTCAAACATTATTTGAACGTTGGAGGTGAAACCCCTAAAAGGCACAACAGCATCATGTAGGCTACTGCCATACCAAATTTGAAGTTTCCAAATGGTATAGTTTTTTAATTATGCTCCGGAAACGAGACAAAGTCCAGAAATCGGATTTTTTTTGGTCAAAATTTCAAAAATTATTTGAACCATTGAGATGAAACCCATAAAAGGCACAACAGCATCATATAGGCTACTGCAATACCAAATTTGAAGTTTCTAAGTGGTATAGTTTTAGAGAAATGCTCCGGAAACGATTTCGGACGGACGCACGCACGCACGCACGCACGGACACGCGGAGCGCTATATACCCCGGTATAATAAAACATTATACACTCTGACATACATAAACGAATACATAAGTGCACGTTTTGCAGACAATTTCATTGTCAAAAAACCCTGGAACTAATAACCAAATAACAAATGCAATGGTGACTAGTCTTGATTAAAGGGGCAGTAGCACGTTTTTAGGGGGAATATAAGCTTATGTCAGGAAAATGAAAATAAATGGTTCCAATCTTTAGACAATGTATAAAAACTAAATGGAGCAGTAATATATCAAATATACAATGTAAAGTTAAACCATGCGATTCCTTTTCTTACACAAAATGAATTAAAGGTGTTCACAAAAAAATGTCTGCCAATGGATTTTATGTGGATCCTCAAACTTTGTTCTCTGACTATGGATGATTGGTTTGTGTTATGAGATTTATGATACTATCAAAGTAATACATTTAGCATTTACTTATAGTAATCAGTGAAAAATTGAATTATAAAATTGTTGGCCAGTTTATTTTTAACTCGTTAGATCTGAAGTACATAAGAGTCTTTAGTGTACAAGAAAATATTAAACCGAACAAATGGCCAAATGGTCCAAAGGAATATATCGTGTGATCTTTGACCATATTTCAAATTTGTTATCAAATCGTTCGAAAGGGGACCAACTCTCCAGCTTATCATTGTCTAATGTCATGTCTTTTTTCCTTAAGTAAAAAATGGCCTGCCTAAAAGTGTATTCTTGCATGTATTTAAAAATATGGAAGCATTGTCTAACTGACCACTCGCTTAAGGTAATATCTTTTTATAGAACAGTGGTTGTGAACAATACACCCACCGGATAGCTGTATTTTGAGAAACATTTGATCGGCCAATATTAGCCCAAGGGCCTTCGGCAGATTCAACCAATATAGAAGTGTAAAATCCGATGGTATTTGATTGAGCTAACTTGTGTTAGCGTCGGAAGATTATTGATGAATTGATCTAGACTTAGGGGGCAAGAATGACAGATAGTATCTATTAATGTCTACGTTGTATCATCATTTTTGTCAAAAAGGGAAGGATAATGAATTCTGAGCGAGAAATGATTTTTCACATTTACTGCACATTTGTCTGCACATAATGAGTTTAAGGGATATTTGTCAATACATCCAATATGTTATGATTATCCATTATTTGTACATCTCCTCATTCGATCAATTGCAATATCCATAGTATGCCTATTACTTTTGTTTGGTAATTCAACATTTTCACTATATATCACACACGAAAAACTATTTTAAAAGGAAAAGATAAGTGTGAAAATTATCTACTTACTAATGAACACATGAACCATTCGGTAAAACGAACGACAAACCTTGAATACATCGATATTATAAGACGTCTGTCTAGAAAATGCCAGATTTGCAATGATGTACAATTCATGAAACGATTGCTATTCAATACGGCAACATGATATACTTCTAGAATTAAAACTTGCAAGACACTGTAACTCCAAAATATGTTCTCTAGGAATTTGACAAGAATACAAAATTAGGAAGGTTAAAGTGAAAGCAGACACAATAATAACACATTCAGTCAAGACATCCAACATCACTATAATATCTGACAGTGAAAAAGAGTGTAATGAGTTGCTGATATTAAATTGTTATTCAAGCATCCAACTGACAATTTAATCAAGCGGCAACGACTTGGGTCAACACTTGAGTTATCGTTAGTAACAGCTGTTAAATAAGATATCTTTATTCATGGTTTGATCTTGAGATTGACGACATCGATGATAAAGATTGCTTCTTCTAGTTCTAGCAGGACACTGTCTCAAGCACAGGATGTGACGGTGATGTTTAAAGATGCACAGAAACACTCGCATTCTTGAGGGATTTAATAACATTAACATTTCCCCTCAGTGCATTTTACACCAATAGTTGATATACATGTACAGACGTTTAAAAGTATTAAAATGTATGAATAAGGACAGGTACAAAACAACGTTATTCACAAGTATATTAGTGTATTATCATTATCCATTGAGCTTTAACTTGATAATTTCTCATTTATTTGATAAAAGGTAATTTAAACATGTATGAAATTATTTTAAAAGAATTTGTTTTCTATTTAACCCAGAATACCACTGAGAATTGTATTGAAAGCAAACATCAAAGCTTTAAAGGGGTAGTAGCACGTTTTTTTGATAATTTTATATTTTAAAATGTTCACTGATAATTGTAAGATAATGCTAAATGTATTATTTTGACAATGTCAAAAATCTCATTACATAAGTCAATCATCCATAGTCAGAGGACAAAGTATGAAGATTCACATGAAGTCCATTGGCGGCCATTTTGTGTGAACACCTTTAATTCATTTTGTGTAAGAAAAAGGAATCGCATGGTTAAACTTTACGTTATATATTTAAATTATTACTGCTCTTTTAAGTTTAAATATATTGTCTTTCAATTGGAACCATTAATTTTCATTTTCCTGACATCACCTAATATTCCCCCTAAAAACGTGCTACTGCCCCTTTAATGCCCGGCTCCCATAAGTTCAGAGACTTCTTTAAAACACTTCTGTTTTGTTCAAATTCTGATGTAAATGTAAATGATATAATTACTTACCATGAAGCCCATACGATTAATAAGTGTAAATATAGAATACTGTTAATTCCTATTTTGGAAGGTTGGAGTAGAATGTAACAGAGTAATTTGTCAAACTATTTCAAACTCGGGCAGTTGACATTGATGATTTTGAAAGTAAAACTTAAATAACCAGGTAAGCATTATAACAGTTTAAAAGTGTGATCTATGTAAAAGGGACACATTTTCTTTGATGTATTTTCTACAATCTGTTGTTATGGTCAATACAGTGCCATGTCGATTTCAGACAATAGACAGTGTGAATACATTTATTCTACGAGATTAAAATAAAACAGTTTTCAACTATCGAGGGTTCTGTTCAATATGAGTTGTCTCAATGAGGAGGTGCAGTTGGACTCTGCGTAAACAACAGATTGCAAATAATAACTGAGAAATGATTTATAAACGAGAGCATGAATAATTTCTGATTAAACGAGTAATCAGATTTGACACAATTGCTCAATCAACCAATTTGATAGCACATGTTAATAAAATCTTGTAAAGTTTATTAATTTTCAGGAATTTTGCACTTTGTAATTTATTGCTATTCAATTAATCCATGTCTGATTGCTTCTCGGGGAATTCCTTTAGAATCCATGCATTATCTCTCATTGTATAAAACCAAACCTTCTGTACGACGAATTATGTTTTTGATAAGTGATTTGTCAAAAATCAAAATCTCTAAGTAATCTTTGTAAACACGAAATAAAATGTGCACAGTTGCTCAGTTGTCATATGATTTTCATTATTTAGTTACTAACCTCCGACAAGTGACCTTAGCCTTGTTAGCCATATAACATGTAATCGACTCATTCCCACAGAAGTAATGAAAACATCATTACGCAGATCAATCAGAGTTACCCGCCCGTCACTAGTCCACTGTGTGGCGTGACCTGTCATCCAATTAGAATCATTCACATTACAGAGTCGGTAGTGTGCAGACGTGTTTCTGTATCTCTCCCGATTGTATTGAGCTATATAATTAACGTGTTTTGTTGTTTCTACTCTATTGCTTACCTTAGTTAAGTATCCCCGCTGTCTTTCGTCGTGTTCATTCCTCGTGAGTGAATTCGGTGCTCTGACAGGGGTGTTTGTAGTTAACACAGCCGTGTTGACTTGGGTTGTTGGAGCGCGGGTTGACTTGCACGTGCAGCCCGTGCAGCCCGGGGGTGGACGGTCGCTCTACCCCTCTGCGTGACAGCTTCGGTTGTCGTGTGCGCCTGCCGCCTGCCGCCTGCCGTCTTCTAGGCGATACTTCGCTAGGCGCCTGGACGGGCGCTTGCCGCCTGCCGCCTGCCGCCTGCCGTCTGCTAGGCGATAGATCTCGGAGGCGTCTGGACGGTCGCTCTACCCCTCTGCGTGACAGCTTCGGTTGTCGTGTGCGCCTGCCGCCTGCCGTCTTCTAGGCGATAGTTCGCTTAGGCGCCTGGACGGGCGCTTGCCGCCTGCCGCCTGCCGCCTGCCGTCTTCTAGGCGACAGATCTCTTAGGCGTGTGGACGGGCGCTTGCCGCCTACCGCCTGCCGCCTGCCGTCTGCTAGGCGATAGATCTCGGAGGCGTCTGGACGGGCGCTTGCCGCCTGCCGCCTGCCGCCTGCCGTCTGCTAGGCGAGGGATTTCTTAGGCGTCTGGACGGGCGCTTGCCGCCTGCCGCCTGCCGCCTGCCGTCTTCTTGACGGGGTTATTGGATAGGCGCGTGCCGCCTACCGCCTACCGCCTGCCGCCTGCCGTCTTCTTGACACTCGCGCGCTAGTGTAGGTCGCGCTTGCCGCCTCACAGGAGATGGACTTAGTTCGCTGCGACTCAGCGACCCCGTACCGGGCGTACTGCGGACGGTGCGGGTCACGCAAGTCGGCGAGCTACGACCCTCATGTCGTCTGTCGCCTGTGTAGGAACACTTGCCCGGCGGATAACCGGTGTGCGGAGTGCGAGGATCTCTCCCCAGAGCAGCACAGGCGTTACCGCTCTTCCATCCGGAAGAGCGAGTCGCAGAGCCGCTGCAAGTTTACTAGGCGCCCCACCCCGGGTGCGTCTGCCGCCGCAGGCAGGCGCGTGTCGCCGGAGAGGTCGGACCTCATCATTTCCGAGGACGCAGGGGAGTTTGACTTGCCGTCCTCCCTGGCGTCGGACGTGGGGTCCCTCCGCTCGGACAAGTCGGTCCGCGACCCGCTGTCTCGGGACTTGCTCCCTGACGTGTCACCGCCTCGTGACTCGTCACCAGAGGAGCCTTCTGACCACGGTCCCCCCTCCCCCCCTCGGGAGGAGCGACGGAAGAAGGCTAAGAAGGCAAAGAAGCGCGCCAGGGAGTCGCGTCACACTGCCTTCGACGCCAAGTCGTTCAAGAACGACATCCTCACATCGGTCAAGTCGATGTTGGAGGAGTTCACCCAGAAGGGATCTGGGGATCAAGGCGGGAAGGCCCCGCCTTCACCACCTCCTGTGACGCCGCCGCCCAGGCGCGTCCGTCGGGTGACGCTTGTGTCGCCGCCTCCCTCCCCATCGGACACGTCAGTGCCTCCCTCCCCAGGGTCGCTGTCTGGGGACAGAACCGAGGGGGATTCCCCCCCTCGCGTTCCTCCGTTGTCCGCCACAGGCGGCCTACGTGAGGAGGAGGCACCTGATCAGGGTGAGAGGATGGCGGCCATCGCTGACTGGTGTCAGCTGACCCTACAGGAGGTGGATGAAGAGTGTAGCTTCTCGAAGCAAGCACGTTTCGAGACCTTCTGTCAGGAGGAGGAGGTAGTGAGTCCGCGAAGCGTCCGCTTCCCTCCCCACCGCCTTCTCCTGACAGCAGCGAAGGACTTTGACACCCACGTGTCATCCGCGGCGCCGGGCCGTCTTGTTCCGCCTCTGGTGATCTCGGATCGTCAGAGGTCGGGGCTCCCGGTCGCCTCTTCTCCCATACCACTTTCTCCCCCCGTCTTGGATGACGATATCAGGCGTGTGGCAGCGCCAGGAGTCGGCCATTCAGTGTCTGACGGGCACCTGTCCCACCTGGACAAGGAGGCCAGAAGCATTCTGGGCATGGCGAACTCCGTCGCCCATGCTTGTCAGGCCATGGCCGCCTTCTCCAAGGAGGCGGGGATGGAGAAAGGGGCGAGAGCACTGTATCGGGGGTTCGGTTCCGTGGCAGGGAACCTAGCCCAAATCATGCTAAGTGCCTCCCGCATCTCAGCGGGGGTCACTAACCTGAGGCGGGACGGATTTCTCGCGCGTACAAATCTCCCGGCGGAGATGCGCACCCGCCTCAGGAGCGCTCCAGCAGCGTCGTCGACGCTGTTCGACGGACAGGTCGCAGAGGCTCTGCGACACCGCCAGGAGACCCAACAACAGGAGCTCACCAACCGTTTGGCAGCGGGAGGTGGCAGGGTCTCTTCGGCGGTGACGACACCGAAGAAGCGGAAGGGTGGCACTCCGCAATCCCCCGCCGGCTCTAGGACCGGCGGGGTTTCCTTTCGGGACGGGGGCCGGCCAGGCAAGGGCCGCGGCGGCTACAACGCCGGCCCCTCTCCCAAAAGGACACCCAGCAAGTTGCAGGGCAAGGGACGCGCCTATGGAGGAACCCACAAGAAGAGGTGACTCCTGGGCGCCTCCTCTCCTGCCGCCGGCAGCGGTAGAGGTTCGAGACGGGGCCGTTGGAGGCCGTCTCTCAACGTTTGTGGCCAACTGGAGGCAGTTGGGCCTGGACGAGTACGTCTGTCAGACACTGGAGCGTGGGTTTCGTATACCCGTGCACACCCGCCCCCCTTTGACTTGTTCGCCAGTGGAACGTCCGCTAGAGCCGGAACGGCTCGCGCGCACACTGGAACAAGTGGAGATCCTAATCACCAAGGAGGCGGTGAGCGAGCTTCCGCTCCAAGGTCTGACACCGGGGTTCTACTCTCCAGTATTCGTGAGACCGAAAAAGGACCCGAAAAAATGGCGGCTGATTCACGACTTGAAACAGTTCAACCGCTCCTACCTCGAGCGGCCGCCATATTTTCGGCTCTTGACCGTGCGGTCTATCATGCGGTTGCTACAACCATACAGCCGCATGGTGTCGCTGGACCTCCAGGACGCGTACCTGCATATCCCAATCTGCCCCGCGGATTGCAAGTACCTTCGATTCGTCCTGGCGGGTCGTCACTTCCAGTGGAAGGTGTTGCCCTTCGGGATTGCGACAGCCCCTTGGTTGTTCACCCGGGTGACCCAACCCATCGTCCAGTTCCTTCACAGGCACGACATCCAGTTCGCGATGTACCTGGACGACGGGTTCGGGAGCCACTGCTCCCCGTCAGTTCTGACCGAACAAAGGGACTTTGTGATCGCTCTGTTCAGACGCCTGGGTTGGCTTGTCAATCTGGACAAGTCGGACCTAGTACCGACGACGTCGCTCGTCTTCCTAGGCGTCCGTCTGGACACGACGCAGGACAAGGCCTTTGTCACGGAGGAACGGATGGGCCGTTACAGGGAACTCCTAGCGGACGCGTGTCGCGGGCCTCTCTCGCTCCGACGGTGGCAACGTCTGCTAGGATTCTTGACCTCAGCTCAAGACTTCACGAGGAGGGGGAGGCTTCACCTCCGGCCCCTCCAAATAGTACTGAACGGGCACGTTCGGGAGGTATCTTGCGGCCATCACATCAGGATGCCGCAGGACCTCATTCACCGCCTACGATGGTGGCAGGACGAGAGCAACGTCTTGGCGGGGGTTCCCCTCCGGCAACCCCCCGCCGGGAGCCAGTTGTATGTGGACGCCTCTACCCAGGGGGGCCGCATGTCGACCTCTTCGCGACACGGCTCAATCACCAGCTGCCGGTATACGTATCCCCAGTGCCAGACCCTCTGGCATGGGGATTAGACGCGCTCGCGTTAGGATGGGAGGGGATGGACGCTTACGCTTTTCCCCCCCCCCGCCATTCTGACTCAAGTGGTGGCAAAAGTCCAGGAGACGAGACGCCTGCGTCTGCTCCTGGTCGCACCGAACTGGCCGGCAAGGCCGTGGTATGTCCCCCTCCGGAGACTCTGCGCTCAGGAGCCGGTTCCCCTGCCATCCAGGTGGGACCTTCTCAGGAGCAACCCAAGCAGACGGGTGCACGAGAACCCTCAGGTTCTACATCTGCACGTATGGGTTGTCTCCAAGACGGAATGAGGAGCGCAGGGTTCTCGGAAGCGGTAGCCAGCGCAGTGGCGACCTCACAGCGGTCATCCACGCGCAAGCTGTACGATTTCCAATGGGCTGCTTTCATGACCTTTTGCGAAGGGAAGGGGTTCGATGTGCGGTCGGTAACGGTGCCCCAGGTCGCGGATTACCTGGTCCACCTACGCACAGTGAGGAAGCTTAAGGCTTCCTCCATCAACACGAACCTCGCGGCCATTTTGTCCGTCCTTCGCAAAAAGGACCCCGACTTGAACACCTCGGTCCTTAAGGAGCTCATTAGGACGTACAGGAACGTGGATGGCCGCCACAAACTGAGACCGCCAGAGTGGGATCTGGCGATAGTTTTGAATCACCTCAAGTCTGAGCACTATGAGCCGCTGACGGACACGACGCTGCTGCGTCTCACCATTAAGACTTGCTTCTTAGTGGCAATGGGGTCAGCGGCCAGAATATCAGAGTTGCACGCGCTGCAAGCTGATTTGCTCAGGTTTGAGGTGAGAGATGGAGGGTCAGCGACTTTGGGTCTAGCACCGGAGTTCTTGTGTAAGAACCAGGGCGCTGACGAGCGTGGACGGACGTTCACACTGCCGTCAATCTCCTCGGCTATCGAGCCCACGGACGAACAGGAACGCCTCCTCTGTCCGGTACGCGCTCTGCGCATCTACGTGGAAAAGACGCGCACGCTGAGACAGGGGAGGCGCAGGCTCTTCTTGCCTCACTCCCAGACAAGCTCAAAGGAGTTGGACAAGAGGCAGCTGGGAGTTTATCTCAGGTCGGCAGTAGTGGACGCCTACAAGGCGGCTGGACTGCCGGCGCCGGCGCGGACCAACCCGCATGAGATCAGGGCCATATCGGCGACTATGGCACTGCACAGCAACTTGTCAGTGGCGGACATCATGGCCGGCTGTTTCTGGAAGTCGGGCTTGGTGTTCGCCAACCATTACCTGCGCGATGTCTCCACGGAGGACCTGGAGGGCGTAGCCCGTCTGGGGGCGCAGGTCTTTGCCCAGCAGCGAACCACGGGGGCCCCCCCTGGCAGGGGGCGCAACCATCCACGCTAACGGGGCCTCACGAGTTGAGAGGGGCTCTCAACCCATTTAATAAACTTGCTTGTTGAATGGTTATAGTGGTTTTGTGGTGTTTTAATTAGGGATCGTCGACCGCGAGAGGTCAGACAATTAATCCTCATTAGAACGGCCGCTCGCTAGGTCGCCGATCATCAGAGCAATCTTGAGAGTTACCGCTATGCGACGAATTCTACCCGCCTCCTACAGTGGTATCAGGCTAAGGTCACTTGTCGGAGGTTAGTAACTAAATAATAGTACGTTTTTGATTAAACGTCATTATTTTTACTTACCGTAGACAAGTGACCGTCGTCATACCCGTCCCGCCTCCCCTCTTACGCATCCGTCGTTAATTGGGACTCCTAGGTAATGTGAATGATTCTAATTGGATGACAGGTCACGCCACACAGTGGACTAGTGACGGGCGGGTAACTCTGATTGATCTGCGTAATGATGTTTTCATTACTTCTGTGGGAATGAGTCGATTACATGTTATATGGCTAACAAGGCTAAGGTCACTTGTCTACGGTAAGTAAAAATAATGACGTTTAATCAAAAACGTACTATTATAGTTTATTGAAACATGACGAATACAAAGTTTTTGGTAAGTTTTTTATTAGTGATGTTATTGGATAGATAGACATAATATTTATTGACACCGAAATTTGGTATGATACTTTGCTGATGATTGTAAATCATGGGAGAAGCAGATGTCAAAGATTTATTGTTCAACTTATTGGAAACAGTTAACAGTTCGGTCGGGAACATTGATGCTAACAGGGAATCTCCAGTTTCAAGAGTGACAACTTCCAGACCATAAGGCCCTAAGGTAAACCAGATCCCATAAATCAAACACTTGTAATATAAGCACTTTTTGTGCGTTATCCAATTGATAATTTGATCAGTTTTCGGTGGATTTGTAAGAAAAAACTTGCTTGATAGCAATGCTTGTGATTTCTTTTTTCAATGCCCCATAATAAAACAGTCTTGTAATTTATTTTCGCTAACACAAATAGATGTACATGTTATTGATCTTTGGAAATCGTCCTAATCTGCAACATGTTTTAATGCTATGCAAAAATATATGTAGCAAATTTGAAATTGGGGTCTATTATATGGGGTTTATTACAAGGACATATGAATAAACATCTGCAATGAGAATTAACAATGAACCATTTCCAATTACATTTAATGATATTCTGTAATCCTAGGAAACACGGTTAAATAAGTATAAAAAATACTAATAAATCAATTTTGATTTTGATATTTGATGCTAAATTGAGTAAATCTTAAGCTATTAAGTAAAGTTGATTTCGTTTATAAGGTTATACAAAGGAAGATTGAATCCTTTATGTCGATCATGTACAGCAGAAAATGTTTAACACTAAACTATCTGATACCGAACATGTGTTAAAAATGTAACAGGCTGAGATCAAAAGAATTCCTCCTGAATTCGGCTGGAAGGTTAACTCTGTGACCAGACGTGTAAAGTGTAGAACTCACAACCAGAAGGTCCGGGGTTCGAATCCCGCTAGACATGAAAATCTTGGATTTTCTTAACGGATACATTTTGCGCCCAAAGTCGGCCGGGACTTAATGTCACAACACCTTTAAGCGTATACATGTTTTGAAGTCCTAATTAATTTGGATGTAAATCCTTCATAGGCATATCTCTCGAATGTTTGACTCAAGTATGGGACAGAGTGAGGTCAAAAGCATTCCTTCTGGTTTAAAGATATTGGACTTTCCTGCTACAAAGAGTTATGGTAAACAGTATGGTATCCAAGGATTATAAGCACGGCTTAAGTTCTGATATGACCAGCAATATTATGCCAGGGGCAGTTAATCTTTCTTTCGACCCTAGATATAAAATAAATTAATTATGAAACAAGAATTTTTTTCTTTTAACATCTTTCTGTAAAATATAAGATTCAATTACTATTCGTTTATTAAGATATATGAAATATAAATTCAAATCATGGTAAAAATGCATTATATTGTCCTAGGTTGAAGGAACATGATGAGCAAATAAATATAATGCATAAAGCTATGTATTGATTTCTCAAAACACAATACATGATTCATCCCCTAACAGTTCACACATGTTTGTGTGTGTCATGTGCATTCTTTCATGCAACCAACTTTATACATGTATACACGTTCGCTCTCTTTTGAGTAATAATGACTTCCTTTTTGACCCAACAACGATTGGCTAAGTCATTAAACCTATTTAATTCGTTTGATTTGACGTTTTGAAATTATACAACTTTCAAGGGCTGTCTTTAATGAATATCAAGCCATGTACAAATCTCCCGTTATCTTGTAATCTCTAAAGATAGAGATATGTCAGTCGATTTAGATCCCTTCCTACTAATACATTTTTTCAAAATATTCGATGGTAAAATTCAACCAATCTTGCTCTACGGATCAGAAATATGGGGAACGATGTATCGCCATAATATTGAGAGAGTACATTCTAAGTTTTGCAAATTTGTATTGGGTGTTGGTTATCGCTTCCCAAGTAAAGCTGTGCTGGCAGAATGTGGACGATACCCACTCCATATTAATTATCAAACCAGAGTTATATCATATTGGTTGCGACTAGTCTATCAGTCAGCAACAAGACATTCAAATCATTGTTATAAAATGTTGAAAAATCTTGATGATAATGAAGATAAAAACTGGGTATCTTCAGTGAGAACTTTGTTATCCCATTACTGTTTCGCGCATGAATGGAGATTGTGATATGTTTCTAAAGATCTTTAAACAGCGTTGTAAAGATATATATTTTCAGGAATGGTCAGCTGAAGTAGCCGGCTCCAAATATTTGTATACATATTTAATATTTAAAACTGATATTGTACATGAAAATTATTTAAAAGTATTAGATTAAATGCAACTTCGTAGATCTCTCTCCAAGTTCAGATGTGGATAAATTAAAAGTTCAATCAGGAGATCGAAAGATGACAATATAGATCAAGCTCTTTGCTCTTATTGCGCCAACGCTATTGAAAACGAATACCATGTATTATTAGTATGTCCTTTATATTCTGATCTACGCAGTAAAAATATCCCTCAATATTACTATGTAAATCCTAGCTTAACAAAGTTTGTCAATCTACTTAAAACCCCAAACTCTAATATTATCCTACGCCTAGCTATATTCGTTAAAAAGTTACATATTGTAAAATGATCATTCTGATGTATTAACCATGTCAGCGCTCTGGTATAACATACCAACAAACTGTCATTTGTATTATTGGCCCCATGGCCACTCTACGAAATAAATCTGTCTGTCTGTCTGTCTGAGATATGTCAGTGAAGGAACTGTGTTAAATCAAAACATTCTGACAGCTAAACATCACCCCTTGCTGTCCACAGCAGCAATCAGTCATCAAGTAAACATAGATGTAACAGGATTGAGAAAATATTTCGATAAGTACAAATACCACCCACATTCAACTCTCCATCGTGTTCAAACTGGTCAGAAATGTGATCTTGTAACGCTAAACATGTTTTAAAAAGACATTCCTATAGCTTTGATAATACCAATATTTTGTGAATTTAAAGACAGGACAGTATGTGTTTATCACTGAACAAGAAAATATACGAATGCATAATAATTATAACGAAGATGATAAAATTTTGAGCATTCAAACAATACATGTGTCTTCAAGGTTAGCATAATATTATTTTTTAGATATTCATAGAAATCATTCAGCAAGTCCTTATTTCTACGTAATGCAACTTTAATATCATGGAAACCAATTAGACATTTACACTATAGCCAGTTTAACGCCTTAACTTCTAAGTTGAAAATGTAAAACTCTAACACCAGTAAAGATTAATGCGTTGAATAGTAATTAAGATATTTAGAATTATTTATGGATTTTGATGAAAAACATATTATCATAAAATGTCATTTCCAACCTCTTGAGAAATCACAAAAAAAAGTAAATCCTGTCGAAAGTAGTAGTATTTTACCAGCTATAACCAATATCTAACAACTCTTAAACTATTAGAAACGTATACATTACAACAGCAAACTTCTCCCAGAACAGCTTGCTCTTTCAACGCAATGGAAATATAGTAGCTCATTGAGAAAAAAGATGAACATAAAGAGAATCTGGCTTAAAATGCAGTCTTGACGCACATCTAAACTTTGTTCTAACATATCACTTTTACAACCATAAACTTTCACACAGGCTTCAAAGCCCCATTGTCACACTTGCATGCAGTTCGTGATGAAATTTAGCTTTTGAGGAAAGGTCATCTGATGACTTGCCCTTTGTATCGACTCATCAAGACCTATTTTTTTTGTTCGATGTGTGTAATACAAATATCATTAACAAGGTTAGAATCTTTCAACAATATTAAGTGAAAATGACTGCACCGGTCCCTGAATACAACACGCTGTATAACTCATAATATGTATGCTCTACTTGGCTGTAAACATTGTAAAGGTACATTACATTACCAACAATCATAACGGTAATTCAGTAGACTACAACATTTCAATCCAAACAATAATTATTTTCCAACGATGGAAAGTCCCAAAAGAACAAACCTTAAAGAATTGTACAAGAAAGACTGGATATTTTAGTTAATAGAACTCTCTTAATACCATGTCATAAATTTAAATAACTATTATGCCATACAAAATCAATAAAGAAGAACGCTTGACAAGATAAGCCAAATGTTATCAGCAGATATCTCAAACTTCCTAATGTAACACAATACCATTCTTATTATGGGTTTTTTAAACTTAAAAATCGAAATCGACTGTTAAATATACCTTACGACGTGTCTTTCCTGTGAAGGGTTTCATGCAGGCCAAATCATATACACTTTTGAGCTCGTTCAAGAGAGACATCCTATTTAGCAACAATTTGACAAATTTTAGCACCAATTACAAACTCATAAATAATTAACATTCAAGTCATAATACCTATTTAACTTTATTGAACACATAGCTTGTCAGTATACTTCCGAAGTTGTTCTCAGAATTCGAAAATCTCCCTTTACTTGAAATCACTAAAAATGTCAGGTTTGTCAGCAAATACATTTGGATAAATCAATAAACATTTTTACAATCAAACACAACCCCCTACTGACAACAGCAGCCAACAAAAATCTGATACACATAGATGTAAGAGAAAAGATAAAATGTTACGATAAGTAAACATACCACCCACCATCATATACTCCATCTTCCTGCCAACAGGTCAGAGATGTGACCTTAATAACACTATATTTCATGCAAGGATCACACAATCATGCTGACAGGATAAAGTGCAAATATTTACCTCTGTGTATTTGATAATGCCAAGTGGTACAGATTCACATTTTCAAACATTAGTTCAGAAAAAATAGTAGCATATCTTGGGTATTTTCCGTTTTTGTAATGGTTGAGAATTCTAGCGTATTAACGTTCAGACCATAGGGAGTATACCCTTATCCAGTCCCAAACTGAAACACCTGCTTCTTTCAGTTGCTTCTCAGAAAGCCTTGATTGTGTCAATGTATGAACAGCTCCATGAAAAGGAATTATTTTAAAGTTTTCCCGTGTCCCTTCATAGGAAATTTCAATGTTATTGATGAGCTGTTTTTTAAAAATCAATTAGATGCTATTGGTCTTTTTTGAAAATCTTGATTATCTGCAATATGTGTAAACCTATTGAATGAAAATTTTTCACTTGCTACCGGTACGGTTCTATTCAATTTTTTCCTATTTTTCATTTTCTGAAACATTCAGCATAATTAAGTAAAAAAATAAACTGTGTCTAATACACTTGAAAGGCGGTATTTACTTTATTGATATCTTAAAAGCGCAGTTAGAACTTATTGAAATGGCTAGAAAAGTGTGAATCCTTACCTAACATGTTAGTATCAAACAAATATAAAATAATGAAGCAAATAAAGCGATATTTCATATTTCAGAATAGAGATGTTTGGTGAGCTCTGAGTGACCACTAGGAGATATTTGTTATTTTGATTATGAAGTTTTCGAAGCTTTTGAAACACAAGGTACTAATAATAGTTGGTCATGGAAATGCTTTGCATATGTCGTGTTAAAACTGTGATAGAAACATGTTTGTTGTTTAGGCAATAGCAAAAAAAATATATGTTTACATTCTGAATTCGTCAACTGTGTACAATTGTACATAATTCACCAAACCATAAAAAAAGCTAGTGTAATATCCATTTATGGAATCTAGTATATAGATATATCTATATATAAAGAGAAACCTCAAATCAACTCAAATGAAATTACAAAAGCCGGAGAAATGGTCAGAATTCTAAAATGCTTGATTTGTGTGAAATAGTCATCAACATAATTACCAATCGTAACCAAACCTAGCCTAAAAACTGTCAGCGTCTTCAGTGACCTTGAAAGTATTAATGTTTCTTTCTGGTGGAATGTAAATATCATCAACTTTAAATATTTCTTGGAGAAGATTAAAGAACTCCTACACTGATCCCTGGGGAAAACACACTGTCTACCACACAGCATATATACTCTACTTGCCTGTGTAAATAAATACATTCACTCTGCTGATGGTTTGGGATTCCATGACACCGTGAAATTACGAGTGTCTTGCTTGATTCCTCGTGGGAATTTTATTTCATTCTACCCTTTTAGGTTAGGCGTATGCTATGTTCATGTTCATTTCCATCTTTTGTAAATAGAAAAGTAATAATGATAGCTAACATTATTTTGATAATTTGGGTAGTTAATTAATTGTGACATTTCTTTTATAGTATGGGGGGAAACACTGGCATTGTAAAGGTACTTTTTATTACCATCCAACTTGACGTTATATGCCACTAGAACATTCTGCTCTAAGAAGATAGATGTTTCAAAGATTGAATGCCATACTAAACTGTAACAAGTAACCTTTAGAAGTCGTTCAAAAGGCATAAATTAGACAATATAGTTTGGTTTATGTTTTCATTTGTCAATGTAGGAATGGACAGAATGGCGAAAGAAACCAAAGAATGTGGATATCGAATTATGCTAATGGCTTTAAAAGCTGTGCTTGTTCTGCCAAAAGAATGAAAAACTATTTTGTGTGAGTGTCGGGTAATTCAGCACGGCTAATGATGCATTTCATGAGCAAAAAATGATGACATCTGACAAACCCCTAAAATATTACAATGTAAACATTAACTGCTTTGCAAATAAAATGCGAGATAAGACCACTTAAATTTTCATTGATGGGGAACTCTGATGTTATATTCCTGTCTTCACGAATTCATACCATTTTGACTTTCACACATAACACTTATCTTGCAAGGTAGTAAAGTAACTGGTTGTTGAAATTTCATCCATTTTCAATGTACTATTGACAACTATTTTTTAAAATGCTATGGTCGAGTTACACACTTCCCTTTGTTGTGAGGCTGCCATTACAATTAACACTTACCACATTTTGATATGAGACACTGTAAGACCATGATTTCTTCACGAATAGACGACAACAAATGTTCATAGGGTTATAGTTTCTGCAATTTGACTAATAGGCATACAAAGGTTTAACCAGGTGGGCTTATATATATCAATGATACAACTATCAATCATCACTCTCATTTCTCGGTATGACTTTAACATGACATTTTGCAACTGAATCTTATGAATGTTTATATCTAATAGAATCAAAACGTTTCAAGATATAATGTTCTTAGCATGAGAGAGAATAATTCTTTCACATTATATGATAGTGGGTCATCCTGACCCTAAAGCAAAAATATTTAATTGATGACCAACCAAGTCTACTTAAGTAAAGTCAACCTCACCCTGAAGTTAAAGCATATTCTTAACTCCTCTTTGTTACTTTACATAAATTGTTTTAAAATATTGTCAATATTGAAACAACTAAATGTTACTCTAATTATTGGATACATTGTCTTCCAAATTTCATGATGAAAATACCGCCGGGAGCCTCTATCACAACATACCTTCGGGATATATAAAACCACAGTGACAAAGATTACTGATAACGTTTGACTTTCAATGTTTGACAAGTCAGTGAAAAGAAAACAGTTTGTGCTGATTAGCCTGAAATCTCTTACTTACAATAGTTAATCCTCAACCTTGAAATTATCACGTGTGTATAATATATCTTTATATAAACAGTTGAAATTTGTCCAACTCTCAGGTCTTATCTAGAAAAATAAGATTTGTTGAAACTTCGATATATATTAAATTTATTTATTCTCAATGTATAGTGTGTTTTATCAGGCAACTTAAAAGGTTATGAGTATAAGGAACCTGATGATGTTCACCTTTGTAGTGAGGTATTTGTACTGATACTTCTTCAACTATTACTTATTACTGTAATGTTCATGTTTCACCTATAAACCAATCCGCAAACACTGCTGTACAGTTGCGCTAATGAATGTCTGGAGCTGAGAGTTATGCTGAATAGAAAAATATGACTGGCTTGATCTCCTTGATCTCAATATTTTTGTTCTGAAACCCAAGTATTTTTACTATTTATCTTTCATGTTAACCATCAGTACTTTTAGCATCGGAATCTTTTAATTAGCCTATATTTGTTTCCATTTTCAACAAGACCAACAACACGTTTACAGACTTTTCAATGGATGCTGAGGAGCAGCTACTCTTTTGGGTTTAAGGTCATTACCATTTTATCATATGTGATGTATGGATATCTTTTAAATATACTTTATATAACGTCTATGTAAACACCAATTGTGTTCTGCAAAAGAATGAGGATATGTTCTCTATGCAAAAGAGATGTTTAGAATAATGTCAAAATGCAAAAACGGAATTCTAATGAGTTATTTCATAGATAATTATTAATTATATGAAAACAATATGCCAAGGTGCACAAATATCAACCAGAAAATACTGTATCTTTCAGATGAGCACATTGAACTAAACCTTCAGTTGTGTTGCAGTGCTTCATAGTGAACACAAACATATAGCTTTCTAGGCCTTATGATTTTGGAAAAACAGATAAAAAAATAAGGGCCAGTAAAGCTACAATTTTTGCTCATCAGACCTGAAAGGCCAGATGGGCTTATGGCATGGCATCGTGCCCAGCGTTCATTCGTCTTTCAACTTTGTGCATTTTCGACTTCTTCTCCAGAACCTAAATGTCTAGAAAGCTGAAATCATGTTTACAAACTTCTTGCTAGTTAAGATAAGACCCAGTGGCCTCACGAAAACCATTGTTCAAGGCAGATCATGATTCAATGATGTGTAGAAAATCCTTAAGGTAATGAGCATTCTATCGAAACGGTAGATTTTGTGACCCTGTGGCCCCTAGGTAGGGGGAACCAGATTAGCCATACCCTCAAGAACATTTATGTATGAAGCCTGGTGAGCTATAGAGCCATTGGCTCAAGGGGTCTGTACCCAAAGTGTCAGCTTTCTAGTCCCCATGCTTCTGGAGAAGAAGTCGAACATGCACAAAGTGGACGAACGGGCGGATGGACGGACGGACGCCGGACACCATGCCATGCCAGAAGCCCATCGTGCTCTGCAGGCCAGATGTGCTAAAAAGTCATTAATTCTAGGAGATGAAGATTGAATCATTACGGGCAAGGGTTCTGTTTAGTCTCTGTTGGGAGCTGCATATGGACTCTGAGGAAACAACACATTGCAAATGATAACTGAGAAATGATAAAAAGAGAGCACAAATAATTCATCATTTCTGATAAAACAGATAAAGTCATAGACATGTAGATATAATTGCTGCATAATTGAACCAGATAATAGCAGAAAATCGTTTAGAATAGAATCAATTTGTTTGGAAGCAGGGATAAATCAACAGGGTAATCCTGATTAATTGTTGATAATTTTGTACTAATCTCTATGAATAATATTCTGCACACACATATATTTGATGTTGAATTATTGCACAACTTAGCATTCCAAAGAATAGAAGTATTCTCTTAAGGGTGGCTATAGAATTAACATTAATTTGTTAACCCAACAAACCAATAACAATAGATATAAGTCAGACATGAATAAACTTTTGTTGTGGGTTTCTAAGATTTATGAAATCATAGTTTGCAGACGGTTGTTTTTCGTGAGAGACCCAGATGCCGGAGATTTATTGGTCAGTTTTTTTATACAAGTAACCGTAAAAAAAACATTCTATTAAGTTCTATTTGGAAGTATTCAATCGATCATTGATGGTTTATGTTTCAAACATTAAATATTACACCTTCAAATCATTATTGACACATCAACTGTTTAATGATTCTATAATAGGTTATAATCAGTGCACGTACAATGCCTCTCACGTGTATGTTTGTGCTATTAAATACACATGAGTATGTTCAGTGTACCTGCCTGTCGCCAAGATAGGTAAGGTATACATACTTCTTTAAATGTATTTTGCTTGTTATGCCAGGAAGCATTATTGCATAAGTTTGGTTTATAGGCATAACCCTATATAGATGGATTAACAATAATAATTCATAACAATTTGTTAATGGATTTTAAATGATTCAGTAAAATATGTCATGTTCTTTTAGTAATTACTTCGAGCAAATTTAAAGTTATTTTCAGCTTTGAATTTTCCTGCATCAAGAAATCGTGCTCTTGTATTTGACTCTACTTGGCTATTTATATACAGTCTGTTTCCTGACACCGTCAAATTGCATCATTCAACTAGATTCCTCATGGGTTTTCTTCATTTGTTCTGTCTGTTTAGTGTCCGAATTGTTTCTAGGAGATTCATTCTTTCCGAGGGTCATCAAAGTAACCTATAATAGCTTTGATAAATCTGGCTATAAAAATAACATCTATATTTATTGTTGTAAGATATTTGCATAATAATATATTTAATATATATATTTTATATTTAATAATATCAAACGTCTTTTACATTCAGACAACATGTGACTGTATAATACAGCACAGCAATTTTCTCTAAGAAAACAACTGTTTTCCATACAAAACAATGTTGTGCTTAGTTTAATAAATACCTTCCGGAGTCGTGAGGAAGAATATTTGTAGTTTATGTGTGCATTAGTCAGAGATGGTATGAGCGGAATGAGGAACGAAAGTAAGCTATGTGGGTTTAGAGCAATGCTGATGGTTTCTAAAACTGTGTTTGTTCTGCTAATCATATGAACACCTATTTGATGTAATTTTCGGGTAGCACAGAAAGACAAATGATGCATTTTATGTGCAACAAATAATGACATTTTACAGAGTTCTAAATCATTGAATGTAAACATTAAGTGTTTTGCAAGTTAAAATAAGTGATAAGATCACCTGAGTGTACAGAAAGGGAACTGTGATGTTGCATGATTTGTTTGGGATTTCACTGTTTTACAACCGACCCACATCAACTGTCAAATAAGATGATTATAACAAATCAAGAACTAATGGTGCATGTCATAGCCCGTTAATGTATTTTGGACGTTTTTGATTTCTCTAATACGTGTTATACTGACTTTCAAATATTCAAAATCTGTTTCTATTTCTGAACCAATGTGCAACATTTATAAAAAAAATAGTTTTCGAAAGAAATTTTGTTTATTCTCTCAAAACAAACATGAAATTTCACAGATACAGCTTCTTTGGACAGCTGAAATCGTGTATGGGGGAGACAATCTGTTTTTACGAGTAAAAACACTTTCTAGATGAATAAGATGCCATAAACACAAAGTTTCAGCTTTCTAGGCCTCATGGTTCTGGAGAAGAAGATGAAAATAGGTTTTTAGGGCGTGGCCCCTGTGGCCCTTATTAGGGGTCAAAGGGCGCCCAAAGCTACAATTTATAATCCTCACTGGCCAAGGAGTCTGTACACAAAGTTTCAGCTTTCTAGGCCTCATGGTTCAGGAGAAGAAATCGAAATTCCACAAAGTTTACGGACGGACGGACGGACGCCGGACACCATGCCATGCCATGCCATAAGCCCTTACAGGCCGGATGAGCTAAAAATATGACTTTTGACAAAGCCTAAAAATATTACAATGTAAACATTTACTGCTCTCTAAGCAAGAACGAGAGATAAGGTCACTTCAATTTTCACTAATGGGGAAGTTTGATGCTCTATGATGCTGTGCGCCTGTCTTGCCAAATAGTGAAGAAACTTTCTGTGTAAGTGATTAAGTAATTTTAATAATGCTATGGTCGAGATCATCCTGCAAAATGCACACCATGTACCTTGGCTATCGAGGTAACATTACAAATAACTCTTACCATTTTGACACAATACCATGATGGGTTATGTTCTTCAAGAAAAGACGACTTCAAAGGTCCAAGTGGTTATAATTTCTGAAATTTTATTAAAAGACATACAAAGGTTTACAAGTTGAATAACAATAACAATATATGAATATTACAATTACAATAGTATCACTTTACATCTGCAACCACATCTTAAGAATCCTTATGTCCAAACGAATGGACAACTTTCTTGATGAAATGTACTTTCCTTAGCTGCAAGATGATATTGCTATCACATTAGAGTACATTTACTCATGGCAAAGAACTTGTTGAACATAGAAGACATAATTAATGATTGACCTACACTTTTGGTATTATATCGAGTGAGTTTATTAGAAAAATAAAGTGTTTGGCCGAATGATTTTAATTGTACATGAAGCCATGCAATTACATTGTTTTACAATGATTGAAGAAATATTTGTGTACATCACTTAATTAACGATTCATTAACTCACAAGATTTATTCCACGAAAAATAAGACCCAGAAAGAGCATAGGGAAATAAAAAATATTCCATACAACACCTTGTGCGTAATTATCCTTTTGTCAGGAAATCATATGGATCATTCTTTTAAATTTTACTCCACACAAAATGTATCTAATTACTCTCTTTTGGATGGCAACATGCACATATATTATAACTGGAATACTGTTTAAGACACGCTTAACACCAACTCACTAACTAAATATGTACTTGATAGAATAGTGTTTTTAACTAACTTGATAAGGCTACTGTTGATGATAAAACCTAATTGAAATTGTATTTAATTTTTTTTTAAAGAAGTCTCATCATTTTTTATTATTTGAGTGGTTGCAGTATAGATTATTCATAGCTCCACAATTTTATTTGATATCTCAACATGTGAGACATGTGTCATATGATTATACTGCCCAATTTGTTCATCATTAGATTGTATATCAAAAGTGTTTGATTATAATCAACATTTAGAGATTAATATAGAGAGCTATAATGTTGTTTTCAGTGACGATTATTATCAAAATGATATTGTTTTATTCACAAACGAAGATTGTCAGATTGTTTCTTTTATCTTCAGTGACCTCCATTTAGAATAATAATGTTCCTTTCTTGTGTCATGTAGATATCATCAACTTTGCGTATCTCCTGGAGAAGATTAAAGAATTCCTGCACTGATCCCTTGGGACAACACACTGTCTACCACACAACATATACATGTACACTCTACTTGCCTGTGTAAATAAATACATTCACTCTATGACACCGTGAAATTACGAGGGTCGTGCTTGATTCCTCGTGGGGATTTTTATTTCATTGTACCCTTTCAGGTTTCGTGTGTGATTTCAAGTGGATATCCCCTTGTTTAAGTGGATAAATTTATTATTATACCTAGAATACTTTTGATAGTTTGGGTAGTAAATTGTGAATTTCTTCTATATTATCGGGGAACTCTTGCATTGTAGATGTTCCTTTTTTTGCCAACCAACACGACGTTATATACAACTGCAACATTTCACTCTAAGAAGATAATTTTTTCCAAAGATAAAATATCATCCTAAAATGTAACAAGTACCCTTCAGAAGTTGGTCAAAGGGATAAATTAGACAATATAATTTGGTTTATGTATTCATTTGTCAATGTAGGAATGGATAAAATAAGGAAAACAACCAACCGATGTAGCATGAAATAGTGCAAATGGGTTTAAAAGCTGTGTTTGTTCTACCACAAGAATGAAAAACTAATTTGTGTGAGTGTCGGGTAACTCAGCACAGCAACTGATGCATTCCACGAGCAAAAAAATATGACTTTTGTCAAAGCCTAAAAATATTACAATGTAAACATTTACTGCTTTCTAAGCAAGAACGAGAGATAAGATCACTTGAATTTACACTGAAGGGGAAGTTTAATGCTGTATGATACTGTGTGCCTTTCTTCAGGAAATCATGCCGTGTTGACTTTCATACATTAAAAATCTTATCTTGCCAAATAGTGAAGAAACTTGTTGTTTAAATATATTAAGTAATTTCGAAAATACTATGATCGAGTTCATCCTGCAATATACACATGTACCTAGGCTATCGACGCGACAAATAATATTTATAATTTTAACATAAGACCATGTTGAGTTTTGTTCTGTTTCATTAGAGAATAAAAGTGTCTTACCAGCTATATCGATGCAAATGCATAATCCTGTACCGTTTATATGTCATGGCTAATCAACCGTGTCAACGGAAATCTAATGAGGTATTTCATATTGTTCATTATATGAAAACAATATGTCAAGGAATGTGATACACAAATATGAAAAAACTAAATTATGTATCTTTGAGATTAGTTAATGAACTATAGGAGTTTGTTCAGTTGTGTTGCAATGCTAGCATAAGCAATATATCTGCAATTTAGATTTAAATTATCAAATATATATAGAAGTAATGTAGGGAACTAGAGCAAATACAAAAAAGGATTTGAAACATGACAAAAAGGTTATAGCGTTGTTCCACTGTCCTTTATACTATTCCATGCACAAGATAAATATGTGAACGTTGTCATAACAGTATACATATTGTTTTATGAAAATGCATAATCCAACATTAAAGAAATTATTTTGCTTTAGGGTGTGAGACACAAATATCAAATATAATTTATTTTGAAAACTATCCTCTAGTTTCTGTGAAATTAGCAGGCGGAAATTTAACAGGTTTGTTCAGTTGTGTTGCAATCCTATCATAGGCAATATATCTGCAATTAAGATATAGGTTTACCAATATTGAGAGTAGAAATGGAGAAAACAAGAGAATAAGAGCATCAAAGAAAAACAACGGCTTTGAAATGGGTGTTTGTGTTACAATCTTGCCAAACCTCAAGAGTAAGTGTGTGTATCCAAGCACTGCCAATGACTCGTTTTACGATCCTTCCAGGAGAAACCTCGTAAATCATGTTGTGTAAACATTCAAAGCTTTTCAAAATAAAGTGCATCATGTGAACAAAGGCTTGCTGAAAACAGACCCTTTTTTCCAATCATCCTGTTCAACATGTTTTCCATCTAAACAACCTTTACAGACGAAAACTGAAAAATTGTGTTGCAATTACGGCAAATGTTAAGTTTGATTAACATCTTTTGATTCATTGTTTGAAAGGTTATTGAATAGGAAACGTGTATCAAATATTCTCTTTCATTTGTAAGTCAATGCATAGAAATGTAAAGATTCCTTAATTCTAAGAGATGAAAATACCATCATTCCTATCCAGGGTTCTGTTTAGCATGGGTCTCTGTGAGGAGCTGCAGATGGACACTGAGGAAACAACAGATTGCATATCATAAGTAAGAACAAGTTACAAAATTCGACATATTTGCTTCATCATTGAATCAGATGGTACCTGAAAAAGTTCTAGAACAGTATCATTCTACTTGATTGCAGGGATAAAGTAATTGTGTGATGAATAATTTCACTCTGAAGTTTACACATATTCCTGAACGTTGATTGGTCTAGGGCTTCTTCATGTGATCTAAGTTTCATTCATGAGGTTAATTTCTCATGAACATACTCATGTGAACGTTTTCAAGTGTTGTGAAATTTCACTAGAACTACTTTAGTTTTCTGTCCAAAATCAAATCAAATGTATTTCGATAAATTTCAAGCAAAGGAACTTAAGTAATACATGAATTTACAAAGACATACATTGTATGTGAAAAATAGTTATCTAATGCTTTGCTTTATTTACAAAATAGATCTTAACGAAAGGAAGGATTTGCATTTACAGTGACTTGAAAACTTTGACATTGTGTAACAAAGACAACCTTTTACTCAAAATATATGCAAAGGAGATTTAGGTCTGGCTATATGGCAGTTAATATAATTATCACTTCAACTACTATTGTTTGCATATTTTAATGAAGATAAACCGACAAATGGCGTCGAGCATGACACAATATTATGCATAAAGCAGATAACTCTGATCTCCTATCCTTGTGTAAAGGGATTTTATAATAGTGTGCGCTTCATTTAGCGTCCTTGCCAAGTATACAGCACATGGATCAATTTTGCTAAACATTCAATGATCCAAGAGTTATGGATGTGTTTAACTAGTCTGGTGTTGGGCATTGATGCTACCATTGCGTAATGGTCTAAACTAGCATTCAAACAAAAGGACATAAACTTCAGATTGCATCATTAAAACAATTGTAAGGTGCGTATATTTTATGGCAAACATATCATATTCAATTGTGATTGGTAGTATCCAATCCATCATTGAAGGTTTATGTTTCAAAACTTAAAGAAAAGAATTTCAAATGATTATTGACACTTCAACTGTAAAATGATTATATAATAGGTTATAATTAGTGAAAGTACCATGCGTAAGTCTGTGCTATTGAATACGATCGCGTTCGTTGAGTTTACTTGGCTGGCATTAAAAAAGGTAAAGTAGGCCTACCATGTAAATGATCATGTCAATTAATGATATGTTTTCTGAGACAATAAACTTCAAATATTGTTATACTTTAAATGCATTTAGCACGTTTTCCCCAGGAAACATTATTGTTTAAGTGTTGAATTAGAACAACCTTATATGGATTGAGTGACAGTTCTGAAATAATCATTATTATATTATTCTTACCGCAGGTCATCAAAGAAACCTAGATTAGCCGGGATACTTTTAATAACTATTTTGAAATCTATATTTATTGTTGTAAAAATATTTGTAAATAAATTTACCAAAGTTGTAACGGTATAATGCAGTATAACCATTTCCTCTAAGAAGAATAAATACCTCCCGGAGCCGTTAGGAAGGCTTCACATATGAAGAATTTTTGTAGTTTATGTGTTCATTAGTCAGAGATGGTATGAGCAGAATGAGGAACGAAAGCAACGTATGTGGGTTTCAAGCAATGCTGATGGTTTTTAAAGCTGTGTTTATTCTGTTAAACGTAAGAACAACTATTTTGTGTCATTTTTGGGTAACTAAGAAGGGCAAATGATGCATTTTATGTGCAACAAATAATGACATTTTACAGAGTTCTAAATCATACAATGCAAAAATAAGTGTTTTGCAATTTATATTGAGTGATAAGATCACCTGCATGTACAGACAGGACACTTTAATGTTGCATAATTTGTTGGAGATTCTACTGTTTTTGAAATTGTCCCGAACATATCAACTGTTAAATAAAATGGTTAAAAGCCATTGAATAGCAGGTAAACGTTCTCTTGTACTTATTTTAATGAAAGGAAGTTACGTATAATGTTTATAACGTGCCCAAGATTTAAGCAATATTGCCAACAGAGTGCTGAAACTAACACTCCTAGGACTTGACAGCTTTGTGACGGCGCGTACATAGTGTCGTCATAACAACACACTACTGTGAGATCATACTTGCATTGTCCTATTACACTAGTTTTATATCGCCATATACACTGTTGTATCTTAGACGAGCCAGTAATTAGTGAAGTGACTACCCAACAGCGGCTACTTTATCTCACTGACAAACGTTCAGAAATGGTCATCAACATAGCTTGTTTGACTCTGATAAGCCTAACTTTAAAGTGACACAGAGTATCTTTCTTAAAAATGTGTTTGGTATTGATAAGCACAAAATATCTAATATGCTGATTGAAGTTCATATCTCATCACTGGACTTGCAAATATCCATTTATGCATAATATCTCTAAAATGCTTGATTTTATGGGCAAATCAAGAAAACATCTCAAATACGTTTAATATTCGAAATTATGCTTCCAATTAATGTACCTATTAGTTATAATAACTAATAAATAAACACTATCAAACCGAATATATCTTCCTGTCAGCTTATGACAAGGTTTCAAAATTACGTTTGGCGATTTTGCGCGTGCCACTCGAGCCACATTGTCCGGGTTTCGATCAAAATCCTGACTTTGAATGGCCGTATTTTCGCTCCAATGTGCTGATTGACATTTAACTTGTTATTTTCAGTAACAGTTAGTGGTTTCCCGTTGTAATAACATCGATTTCAAAATTTGACATATGTGATCCTATCAACATTGTCTGTGTATCTTTAAAAACTGATTACTATGCTTCAATTAATGCAACTGTTATTCAAATGTACAGTCAAGTAAACGTCAGAAAAGAAAAGTCCATGTTCAAATTCTATTTTATATCATTGGTATTTATATCACATGGGGAGATTACATTTATTTTGTCAATTCACCGGATACAAATAATCACCTCTTACCAGAAATTGGAAAGAAAATTAATCTAAAGCCATCAGTATTCAACTCTTCGAAACATTGTTATGTCAAAAGTTGTGAAAACATGAGAGAGTTGAGATTGAGATTGTTGGCAATATTTCTGCTATTTAGCCCGTAGATGTTACCGTCCATAAGATTAGATCGTTCTTGGAGAAAAAAGTTTGAAGGGGCGCGGAACAAAACAGAAGAGAGGAATAGTGAGATAATAACCACATTTTTTAGAATGTCTCTGATTCTTTACTACTAGTTATACATGTTCAGATTTGGTGACCCTGCAATGTGAATGCTAGCTCCAACTTTCAGGATTTCAGATTCACCAAACCAGCTAAGCGAAATATGGCTACAAGTCATCAAGAGTTAGAAGAAATGTACTCAATCTTATCATATTTTCTTATTTTTATCATCTCATTTAGACTATCTATTAATTGTGTGTGTGTGTGTGTGCGTGTGTGTGTGTGTGTTTAAACTTTATAGCAATTAAGCCAAGGGCCCAACGTCGGCGACATCATCGCCAAGAGGTAAAACCCACCGTTAAACTTTGACACAGCAACCAAGAACACATGATTTGAAAAGAGTAAGTAGCTAGAATCTGCAAGAATCTAAGAACGTGATGCTATAATCGGTTGAAAGTAAACCTTTGTTTACAAATCGTTTGAAAGAATAAACATAAGAGATTTAGCGAACATGATTCTGTTACGTCAGATCCTAATAATTTTAGTGAGCCATATCGGTATATTTGCTGGCATGCCGGAACTGGTCCGTAGCATTTTAATCCCTTCAGAGAAGAAATAAGAACTCCTGCACTGGTCCCTGGGGACAACACACTGTCTACCACACAACATGTACGCTCCACTTGACTGTGTAAGTAAATATATTCACTCCCCTGATAGTTGTGGATATCATGGCACTGTGAAATTACCAATGTCTAACTTGATCCCTCGTGGGAATATTGCTAGATTAGTTCAGTCAGAAGTCTGTCCTGTTGTAGATAGCATCAATGTTATGCTATGAAGGACATCTAATGATTTTCGACAGCAAAATCGGTGCAAATACTAAGCGCTTAAAGTACTTGATACATGGTGACTGTAAGGCGTCCCTTTATGGTGTATTTCTAGTCATGTGTTCAATATTATACGCTTTGCGAAATTGTCTGAAGTTTCTGCTAATCTTTAATTGGCGTCTATCATGGAAATTTATTAGGTTCGTTAGTCTTTAGCTTTGAGATTCAATGTTAAGTTTGAAGCATCGTCTTACATAGAAAGTTCTGAATATGTAAGTACTAATGATGTACAGAAGTACATTTAGTTAATAAACTGTTTCTCTACCAAACCAACTAGCAACTGTAAAGTGTAATGGAAGCCTGGAGCTGTGAGTTATGCTGAATAGAAACATATGACTTGCTTGCTCTCCTTACAGTGAATATTTGAGTTATGAAACCAAAGTTTGTTCTAAATAGAACATGCTAACTTGAACTCTTGTTACTTTTCAGTGTCTGAAACTGTTAATCAACTGATATGTTTCACTTTAAAACAACATCAACACCGCGTACTCCACTGCTGTAAAGTCAAGCTCGTGAATTTCTGGAACGGAGAGTTATGCTGAACAGAAACACTCCTTGTCCTGATTCTTCTAGTAATGGAATCCAAGTAGGTTCCAAATAATGCATGCTATCTCACACTCTCTAATATGTGCAGCAGCCGATACTGCTGATCGTCATGGGTCATGACAATGTCAGATGCAATATTTCTTAAAGGGACATTAAGTGTTTGAATGTTTCTGGTTCAACATTTTATTCAAATCACCTATAAATTATATGAATCGGTAGTTAAATCTTTTAACTACAATTAGGTATATGAGAGTATGCTTACAAATCACAATAAGTCTATGTTATTATGTTCAAAGGACATTAATTGTAACCGGAAGCGCGCGCTAGTTCATTGTGATGTCATTGAGCAGATTTCCAATATTTGAATACTACGTCAGCTCGCCTATCATCATCCGCAATATCAATGTAACAGCTATTCTAACAGTCGCCGAGGCGGAGGAAAACTGAGGCTGTCTGGGGTTCAATCGTTTATGAGGTTGTTACCAGCTGACTAGTATTAACAAGCCCTGTAAAACATAAGGGTTAAAACAATATAGCAATTGACAAAGATTTATCAAATACATCACATTTCATCATATACATCACTTTGTCATTTGAAAACATCATTCCATTAAATACTTCACACCGTCCTTCATAATGTATAAAGAAACACATGGTGTGGCATAAACATTGCTTTCTTTAAATGACAAAATTATACAAATGCCCATGTTAAAACATTCCAAAAATTACAACACTTCACATAACATACAGCATTAAAATTCAAATGTAATAACGTATAGCACATCATTACAAAAACTGCGTTCACTCACATATATGTGGGATATAGCAATACCGAGCACATGGAGATGAGTATCACATGCAACAGTGCAGAGTTAGCGACAACTGTTGCATAATCAACCAATCAGAAATCCCTATTACTAATCATGTGATAAACAACTTGCCAGTGACACTACCCTGACCTAGGACCTCTGACACTACCCTGACCTTACTGAGCTTCTCACTTCAACTTGAAAGTATAAAAACTGTCACTGTCGCCTCAACATAATTGATGAATTCCAACACCATAAATGAACTATAAAATACTACCACCATATAGAACCCCTTTTTATGAACTATTTTGTATTTTATGAATTTTATATTGCATTTTATGATTTATAGTAAAATGACCAAAACCACAATATGACAACATTGCAACTGACATAAATGTTAAATTCATACACTGTAAATCAAGATGAATTCAAATGAATATCATTCTGCCACATCAATATATTACTAAGAAATACCAATATTATGTTAACCAGAGAACAATAAATTATTTAAAGATTATGTTGATATTTAATAACCAATTAACATAACCTTCTTCTAAACAATCCATGTGCCTTTTCTTTCCCTTTTCACTCGTTGCCATATGTGTTTACATTCAGTGTGTAAGCAGACTACGACATAGATATAGTAAATTCGTAACCAAACGAACTCGTACCGGAAACGTTTCCTCATTTTGTACACTGTGAACAAAAGTGGGCTGAGAACCGATCCCTGGGGAAGACCGTATAATAGGGGCGATTTTGATGATTGTACGTCTCCAACTTTGACAGATTGCGTACGTCATTGCAAGTATGAGGAGATCTATTTGAGTGCTGTTCCTGTTATACCAATGCGACGTTCCAGTCGCTGAAGTAACACAGTGTGATCTATCGTATCAAAAGCACTGGATAGATCAAGTAGCACAAGTGCTGTCACCTTCTTTCTGCCCATATTTCCAAGGATGTCATTGTTGATTCTGACCAAAGCTGTCTCAGTACTGTGAGAGGTCTTGTAAGCCGACTGGAAGGGTTCTGCCAGGTTATTATTTTAAAGATGTGTCTTCAATTTGCCAGCAACTACTTTCACAAGACATTTAGATAAAAACGAAAGGTTTGAAAAGGGACGACAGTTTTTCAAGTTGTTTTCATCAGCTCAAGGTTTCTTTAATGCTGGTGTGACAATTGCATGTTTGAAAGCACGTGGAACAGTTCCAGAAGACAGAGATGAATTAATAATATCCCACACTGCAGGGGCCAGATGCTGTAACACAGACTTGAACAACCAGTTGGGGACAGGGTCAAGAGGGGAAGATTGGGATGGAGCTTTCATCATGATAGTCTGTATTTGTTCAACGGAAACATGTCCGAAGCTTTCAAGAACAAGGCCAGATAACTTGCTCTCCTCTGTAGCAGGATTAGATAATCTCGAGATTTCATGAAGATTAGTTCTAATCCGGCTTATTTTGTCCTGAAAGAACGAGGAAAACTTGTCAACAAGGGCAGTTTTATTACTGTGTTCTAGAAGCTTTTGATCCGATTTGCCGTTTAGAAGTTGGTTCAGCTTCTTGTACAGTTCTTTTGTCTTATGTAGGTCCGTACATTATGTTGTCAAGTACACTTTTTAACAACTTCGCGGAAATAGTGCAATGAGAATTTAGTGCGTTGCCCTTGACAACACAGAAGGGGACTCAGGTAATAAATAATTTGTGTGTGTCTCCACTGAGATTTGACACACTATGATTCCAAATGGTGAAGTGATTATTATGGGAAGTTGTCATGTAATGATAAGGTGGATAATGATTTTCCCCAGTCATTCATAGAGTGTTCAGAAGTCAAAAGTTTGGATTGGAAATGATCAGACATTGTGGTTTTTGTCTTTGTAAGAAAATGATTGAGTATTGATAGATAATCCTAAACCTAACGAAGCTTAAGTGTAATTTCAAAAAGGATCAATCACATGGTGTTTAATCACATTCACTGACTGGAAATAAGATTTGATCACCAAACTTACTAACGATGTACTAGATATCCATACTGCCCAATTTTCTTTCTCATGACTTCTTTTTGTTGTTGTAACGATCAGCTTTTTAAGGAATCATCTATTAATTGTTGCGTAATGGTAACGTATTGTGAATATTCTATATGTTAACCTTGTTAAATAAATTTCCAAGTGATAGCCAACATACTAATGTTTCTTTGTTATTTATTTATTTATTTCACATCTTGAAAGATAACGATACTGTCGCAGCCTTTCAACACCTAGCAGATAGGAATCACAGACTGAATACCCAATCTTTATTCATGATATTGTCCCAGACCTAGAGAAATCGAAAATAGGTATTGTAAGAGTGTAATTATTGTATCAACTCAGTCATAAGGATGCCTCAAGAACATGCTGAGCTGATTAAAGTTAGAATGATAGATTTTTCCTTGTGTGAATACGTGTGAAGTTTGTGGAAACACATCATGATCTAATTTGCAAAGTCAATACTTATATGATATTCGGAACCCTGCAAATGGTGTTCACTGTTAAATAGTATTTTTTTATTTCATGATGAAGTTTTAAGGAAAAGGTAAGTAACGTCTAAATAAATTATATTCATAATGATCTTAACAAACAATTCGGTTGTGGAGTGGTTGGTATGCTTTGACTGTCAAAGAATAAACTGAATAAACTTCCCCCCAATACGTGTCGAATTTTGTATCTGCCTTCCTCACGGTACTGTCCTTACATCACAATGTCTAGATCTTAACCAGTTTTAATAGGCAGTACTTAAGGCAAACTACAATTTGAAAATAACCATACTTAACATCATTCTGTAGTGTGTTTATTCACATTTATTTAGTGGTGTCTTTGTGTTGTAATAAACCATACTTATACTTTATTTTAACACAAGTTTTCAGAAGATGCGTATAACACTTGTTCCCAGTAAAACAGAATATCTATCTTAGAGTTATTTAAGAAATGATAAAATGACAGTTATCTTTCCATTTAAAGGGGCAGTAGCACGTTTTTTGATAATCTTATTTTTTTAAATTTTCACTGATTATTGTATGTTAATGCTAAATGTATTATGTTGATAGTGTCATAAATCTCATTACACAAGCCAATCAGACATGGTTAGAGGACAAAGTATGAAGATTCACATAAAATCCATTGGCGGCCATTTTTGTGTGAACACCTTTAATTCATTTTGTGTAAGAAAAAGGAATCGCATGGCTAAACTTTACATTATATATTTGAATTATTACTGCTCCATTTAGTTTAAATACATTGTCTTTCAATTGGAACCATTTATTTTCATTTTCCTGACATTACCATTTATTCCCCATAAAAATGTGCTACTGCCCCTTTAAAGCGCAAAAGCATATAACCTTTCATTATATACCTCTCACTATATGGTTATACAGTGACAATAAAATTCATATTTTAGAAAAGCAGTAGAAAATCATATTTTCACTGCTGCAGTGACATAAGTACACTGTGCCGGGATTACTTTTATGATTATCTCCCTTTAAAACAAAAATGCCTCCCGTTGTCGTCTGCTAGTAGTAATTTAGATCATAACTATGAGTGACGACTTAACAGATGATGTCGATTTTATTAAATCAACCGAATTTTGAGGATGTAAACCAATTTCTAGATGATCAAAAGAATGAAAATACACAGAAGAAAACAACTCGTGATGTGAATGTTTTCTCAGAGTACCTTGCTTTGCATGAAGGAGAAGTAAGGCTTCCAGAAGAAATACATCTCGGACAACTCAATGAGGATCTTTCTGTTTTTTTCTCATCCGCAAATTCCCAATCACATTTAGTGGCATCTGTAGTGTTCGCAAAAAGGATTTTGATTTTGTTTGTAACGTTGTATGAATGTATTGTGTGAGAGAAAGTAACTCTTAAGAGTGAGTGTCTTGCATTAAGTCACAACCCAGCAAACATGACATAACTGGGCCAGTGCTGGCCCTTTACTGGCTGATACAGGCATCCATAACTGGCCCAATTCAGGCATCCAGTACATGCCCTGTACCAACTTGCACACTGGCGCGGTACTGGCCCAGTATTGGCTTACAGTACTGGCCCAGTACCGGGCCAGAATCAGGCCATTATTGAAACTGTATAATTTCGTATACTGGCCCAATTTAGGTTAGCCATTAATGTCCCTTTAACGGACCAGTACTTGGCCAGAATCATTCCAGAACTAGAACAATACCATGCCAGTACTGGCTGATTTAAGTTCAACCATTACTTTCCCGGTACCTTTACATATGTTCACTATAAACATTATAGTTTCAAATTATTTATTAATGGTACACACTATACATAGCATTTAATAGTACTAAAGAAGTCAAAGCTTATTAAAATCATTCTGATTTTTGATTACTCATCCCTTTGTTTAATTGCTGATATGTTATGTAAACATGGAGCAATAGCATTAATTTAGGAACAACTTTACTCTTCCAAATCTGACGTTAACATTTGATTGTCAAAAGAACTGTCAAAACTATTGACTTAAAACATAAAAATATGTCTTTTCATCAAACAAACCTACTTAGAAAACATACACAACTTATGCCAATACAAAAATAAGAACTTGTGATTTTTCTTACAAATAGGACCCACATTATCGTGATATGAAACCATCAAACAACAAAACCTGTCATACAAAACAAAAATAAGGTTAGACAGACATTACAGAATGTATTAAACATTCATTAAAATCAAGTAAAATCATCTGAAATGTTATAATTTTAACTCACATTTAAAGGATACCTTAATGTTGTCTTCCCCTGTAAACTCTCAAATGCAGACGACAGTTTTAATTAATACCCAGAATTCCCTAACAGGAAATGGCTTGCCAGAATTGGGCCAGTACTGAACCAGTACTGGGCCAATATGGAACCACATACTGGGCCAGTTCTGGGCCAGTACTGGCCCTTTTAAGATATCCCATAATGCTTATGGACAGGAAGTGTTATGCCTCTACTGGGCCAGTACTGGACCAATACAGTTGTCCAGTACCGTATTGCCAGTATTGGACCATTGCAGTTCTGCCTTAATTGGCCCGATTCAGGAAAGCCGATACTGGACCAGTACTAGTTTTGTACCGTTTGCCTGTATGCCTTTACCAACTTTATCAGCCAGTATGAAACCAGTACTGGCCCAGTAACGTCATGTTTGCTGGGAAAGTACATGTACAGCAATTTGTATGTTAGATAAAAAATACATGCATTAGAATGTGATTGTTTTACTGTGCATGTGTGTTATTTCATGTGTGCAAATTGTGTGAGAGTGTAGCATTGAAAGAGAGTAATGTATGAACAGAGAAAGAGAGACACTTTATGAGTGTTACAGTTACCTAGACTAGGGAAGTCAGGTAACTCTTGTCTCAAGCAGGGTAGAGCACATGGTACTGTGCAGGTAGAAGGTCTCTTAATCTCAGTTGTCATTTATAGAGTATGGATGGGCTAGATGGTCAAACAAAATGGTATGTACTGCTATGTATTCCCTATACCTTTTATTGTTTAGCTGACTATTAATTTGGTGATTTAGAGTAACTTTGACAGTAAATGAATGATGAAATAGTTTCTGTTTGTTAGAATTATCTAGTGTGGACTGAAACTTATTATCCCTATTTTCTGTTGTTTCAGACAATCTTCAGTCTTAATAAATCACCCACAGACCATTCTAGTTGGAATATAACTTGAGGAATTGACATTTGTTTTCATTGGATTTGGTAATGAGATCCTTACAGCATCAAATGACAAGTGTAAAACATCTAAGAAATGTTATTGGCAATAATATACCTACTTGTATAGGAACTAAAGCTAGAGAAACTACACTTGTTGTTAACATTTATCTGCATCAGTTACATAAAATATTAAACATTAAACCCACATGCACTGTAACTTGCCAGGAATGAGTTCCATGTTTGACTAATGGGGGTATTATACCTGCAGGCTGTTGTCTTTCTTTGAGTAAAATCAGGTCTTTGAAATTACTATCGCAATATACTAACTGCAAAGTTCAAAACTATAATTTTCTAACTATTTGTTAGGATTGCACTATTGAAATTGCTAACTATCTTGAACATATATACGATGATTCTTTGTCATCAGCTCTTAACAACGGCAATAACAAGAAAAGCCTTTTAAAAGGCTAGCTTTGGGGCACCCGGTTATGTATCACTATATAGAACCAGGAGATTTAGGTTAGGGGGGACGGGGACAGGGACTTTTACTTTAATAAATTGTTCCAATCGGAGTCGCATATGCTTTGCTCTTTGTTTTGATAGTTATCAGTACACTATGTAAAGTAAAACATCTCGTTCGTTCCGCTTAAATTCCAACAATGATAGATACGTCTCCTAACTCAATTATGATATAATTTTTTAAACATTAATACGGTAATTCAAATTTATGTTGCTTTAAAAGATAGCTGACGGTGAGTTTAATACAAGAGCCAGTGATTAATAAGAAGATAAATAGTTGCGCTAGTAAACTTTCCGGGATCAATTGTTTTCCAATACCCGCAAATTTAAAACCCGACGAATTTCCCATTGACTTTCAGAATAATTAAATGTTGCAAGAGTAATTTTCCTTAATAGTGCTGATAAATTTAGAAACGATCTCAGCTACAAGTTCATAATTTTCATTATGTTATAGGATGACATTTAAGAATATTTTATTATACTTTAGGCCCTACATGTCGATACTTTCTTTGAGAGACACCCTTATACGTAAATAAATCATTCATAACGTTATGTTTTGAAACATGAAATTTGAAAATGGCCTGTTCAGTACCATTTTTTTCATGAGGCGATGAAATGCATTGACTGAACGATCAGTCATTGACAAGGCGGGACATTCAGCGCTCGCGTTATAGTAAACAATTGGAGGAACCGAATTCCTAGTTGATACAAAAATGAAATGTCGTTTCCGAATGTGGAATGCAAGAAAATACACCGAATAACTACAAAACAGCTCACATGCATATGAAAAATTGATATTTATTACGGGTGTAAACGCTCATCCATATATTGTTGAAAATATACGATATATTTTACATCATAACATTATTATAATGATCAGTTTCCAATTATTTCGTACCACCCACATGGTCACGTGGGTATAAATTTGCTACAGCTCTGTCCATTGATGATTCGAAATACCAGGATATGCTTAAAACAAATATCATTGGTTGAAACTTCTCTTTGAAGTTTCCAAGAGTAATATAGAGAGAACCTCCTGCCATTAGTTTTCAATATCAAATGTTACATAACTTTGGGGTCTCTGGACCCCAAAGCAATAAGCAAATGAGTCCTACAGATGAAATTAACATAATTCATGAAATTCTGAACAACAAATGAAAGGCAATTCCAGCATTGTCTTAGAGGTAAATTAAAAAAGAAGTTTTTGTTAAACAACAAAATATTGAAACAATATTTCCTAAAAATGAAAAGTAGATAAATAAAATCTGGATATTTGTATAGCAAACTTTCCACGTCCGAAGACACACTCAAAACACAACCTATATAATAACTCGGAAGGGGTGTGCTTCTAAAGCTGCTTCCCTGCGTTACGTAGGCGATGAAGGTCTGTACATGTTGCTTTCAGGTACCAGGTTTCAGAAATAATAAATCGAAATTTTATTTGAAGAAGCGACTTAACTCTTATTTGTTGTCATAGTTCAAGATAGTTTTGTCCATGTTTGTGACGAGATTTCATCACAATGAAAAGTTCTGGTAGCTATATTGTCATTATATTACAAAGATTAATGATTTCCTATTGTCAATATTTGCAGAAGCAACATATCTATGAATATAACAAGCAAAGCCACTGCTTTATACCCGATTTTCTTTCTTCCTTCTTGGTAGCTGGCAACTCTGTGACTGAAGATCTGGTGGTTATCGGTTTGGTAATCTCCCTAATGGAATCGTCATTACCAGGATAACTGTCACCTCTTAATTGAGGGTGTTTCCATAAATGATGTTGCGAAGACCTTTAACAGAAGAAGACGTTGTCTATTTACTACAAAATAGTTCTAGAAAGAAATTGACTGAAAGTTTTGTTGTATACATGAAAAGGTACCAGGGTTTAATGTGTGCATTAATTAACCTAGAATATTTGTTCTATATGAAGATTGTTGGTCGTTAAACAAACTATATGCCTTGTGTATTCAGAAGAAAATGTTCCTTTCTTTTCTGTTTTAATTTCTGAAAATTAAGTTTGCATATCAACATGACCTCATCAAAGAATGAATCCGAGCACTCCACGCTTTTACAAAAGGTTTTGCACATTCGGTGACCAAAAGGCTGGAGAGATTTGTTTCCTGGTGACAATGTTATTCCCTGATGTCACTGTGACTTGATGCCTCTCTGATGACCTCACGAGTTACGTGATTCTAAGTATGTTACTCTTGAAGTGCCTAAGTAATTTTACGGACTCATGGGTAAGTGTGTGCATGCCAGTGAATTTGTAAGTTGTCTTTGTTTACTTGCTAGATGTACGGTATTGTGTTATATTGATTAAATGTTATGTTTTAACCGTGTGTATCGTTTTTCCTTGTGTGAAGATTCGTTTTGCCAAATAAGGGTATTTTACACGTAGCCATGACAGTCGTGTTATACAAGTCTTACATCTCGAAAACCTGCCGGAATTGCGATAAGATACGTTAGATAAGAATCGTATGACTTAAGCTACCACTGTAAAGGAGAATGCTTAGTTATGTTTCCCTTGAGAAATCCATTTATTGTATTAGGGCATAAGCTACCCGTATAATAAATTATAGTGATAAACCTTCCAGGTTGAAATCGATTATTTAATCGCGAATTCAACTAAAAGAATATCTATCATGTATTGGTGGTTGAGGCTGTTTAGAAGAAGCTTCTCCCTTTGATTCTGAGGAATTGAAGTTTGCATATAAACATCACACTGTCACATATTGAATCTGTGTATGTCACAGTTTTCTTTCTGTACATGTATGTTCAACAGGAATGGAGATATCTGTGTGCATGCACACCCTCTCAATTCATCGATATGCACGGGAGAAGAACGTGTATAATGAGCATCTTAACCCGTCTGGCAATAATGATGGAAGTTCCAATTCGAGGTGTTTATAATTAAAAAACTACTGATCATTAAGTTACAATGTAAATATATTTTTGCAAATAAATGAGATTTTGGGAACTTATATACATGTTAAATATAAGAAAGAGAACTTTGTTTTATTTCGAAATGCTAATTTCTATGTCTAGAATAAAAAATGTTATGCCCGACTCTCAGTTTACATTTTAAATAGACACAGACAATGTAATATGATTTTTTTGTTTATAAATAAATATGCAGCAACTGTATGTCAACGGTAAAATGAAACACAATAATAAACATAAACATATGTTTCTAATTTATTAATAATTTAATTTTCACTCTCACTTTCCCTTTGATGCCTGTAGATTTTAAAAAGTTTAATTGCTGTGTGGGTTTTGAGTTTAGGAAAACCTTCCCTAAGTATCATAAATGGGTTACGGTTTTGGTTACATTATGTAAAACAAATTCCCTCATGGGTAATAAAGTATTATTATTATTATTATTATTATTATTATTATTATTATTATTATTATTAGCAATAATCAGAATGCTAATATATAATAATACCACTCGCTTTTGGGATCGTCAAGGACAAACTGAAATCATGATGAAATCTTTCTTTTTGGCCTTTAATATAATGTGATTTAAAGCACTGTTTATAATTTCAAAACTTCATGTTTTTCAAATATTTGACTTTCGCGAGAAAAAAACTGAAATAAGTAATTAACGTTCGGATGTATGCCATGTCAAGGGTAGGTGTATTCTATTGCATGTTTTGTTTTCTTCAACTTGTTTACACATACATATATGTACCATGGATGTCTATAAAGGAGCAAATTCAACATTCACCTTCCTTGTGCTAATAACTGAAATGACTCTAGGTTAACATGTATATGTCATTGTGTGAAGAAAATATTGTCGTGTTTAGTATGGTTTGTAAAGGTTCATATCATGCAGTTGGAGTAACAATCACCCGCTTGTTAGCCATATTGTTCAGATGTATGTTACTTTGTAGTGGATGATAAACAAAACAAAACTTACTACCTGAACCGATATCAGTCAAAGAATCTGGTGTCCATTTATCGAATGATTAATTAAAAATATCAAAATGCACCAATAACATGGATTAAGAAACTATAATGCTCCTGCTTGATGCTTTCTGTGTCATCTAATCTGGACAAGCACCTGCTATATTGAAAAAAAGGTTTTTTTAAGCTATCACGAGTTCTAGTCTGATTTTTGTTTTGTTGTACACGACTAGATTTTATCATGTTTTTCTCAGAATAAGGCACTAGCTGCTGTCCAAGTTGATACCCATCGCACGCAATTGCGGTCACTGAGACACGGTGTAAAACCTACACACATAATAATGATGTCACCGAAAGCGTATTCCTTAAAAATAGGGAATTTTGCAGGGGTACTGTAATTTGGACATCGAATTAAGTATTTTATTGTTGATTGAAACATGTAAATATGATATCAAACTTTCGAACAAAGATGCAAGAATAATAATAGGGTTCTTCAATTGATCTGCTCATGACTTAAATCTGTTGCCTCGTACATTGTGCGAGAACAGCAAAACAGTTTCTTTAATGTAATACTGCTAGTATGTATAAAGTCATGTCGAAAAGGTATTGCTTCAAATTTATTTGTGAGAACATGGATTGAAGAACACATTCTTGGTCTAACTTCAAATGAAAAATTCGACCAACCAGAGCAGGTTCTCAAGACCAAAATCAACCAAAAACAAGGAGATAGATTCAGCTCCCGCCTTGAGTGACATATATGCACACATATATAGAGAATCTCACCCAAGTGTCTTCTGATATCAAATATATCAACACAAGTTGATAAAAGTAACAAATATCAACGAGTGTTGATATATTTGATATCAGAAGACACGAGGGTGAGATTCTATTTATCCTCCAAAATCATTTTTCATCACATTAGCATGAAAAATGTACATCTTTGAACACTGCATAGCCCTAAAACTGCTAAACCAGTGATGTCATAGCATTGTGACGTCATCGTGTTAATGACGTCATAGCATTGTGATGTCATCGTGTTTATGACGTCATAGCATTGTGACGCCATTACTGATGATGCAAAACCTTTTGATGTCATGTTTTTTTCTGATTTTAGGGCATTGTTCAAAATCTACTTGATCTTCCACAAACGATATCTCCTGTGGAACACAGTTTTGGATGATAAATAACAATAGTTTGATGTGGTATCTGTAGTCTTGAATAAACCCTTAACCATAGTTTAACATGAAAACAAGTCATTGGTATCTAATTCATCCTAAGCAAACAATTGTAAATAACCCCTAGCTTCATTATCTTGGGAGCTTTTTCAACTTGCTGTTTGAAATTGAAACAATCATCTCTCTAGAAAGACATAACTATATGCATGACGATTGTTATACATTAACAGGTTCAATGAACTTTTTTGAGTTTTCATTCCTATACTTAATTAAAAGTCTCCATGGAAACGGCAAACTCCAAGTCACCAAGAAAAAGACACCATTAGACATACATTTTTTCTATTAACAAGCGCCAATGATTACAGTTTTTGGGTTCTGATTTGGGAACAAAACTAAAAGTTGCATTTCCTAGAAACGGCAAAACATGACATTAGGAAGAAGTTGGAAATCCCACAGCAAAAGACAAATGTGATACTTGTTCCAAATACACAGTTTCATTATCCTAGGCCTTATTGTTTTACTTAATGTTGCTTCGTAAACACAATTATTTAAGGTAAGTGTCCATTGCAAAAAATAAATTTAGGAAGAAGTTGAGACCCTAAAAGCATTACCCATGATTTTGGTTCCATGAATAAAATTTGAAGGAGCTAGACATCATGTTTAAAAGTTGTTGTCCAGAAAAAAAACTTGCACACATCGGAACAAGGGATATCTATTTCCTCCTGGAAATTTCATTTGGCGGGGGTGATATCCGTTCCACCAAATACTGTATATGTTACTCTATATATAGAATGCAATAAAAATAAGTTTAATTTTAATTGAATGTAAAATGATATGAGGCACATATTTATTTCGATACAGAAATGCAACGTTTGATCGCAGACTAATGTTTGCAATATATTCAACATTTTACATCAACAAAGATAAGATTCGACACACGAGTAGACAGGATTCACAGCTGGAAAACACAATCTTTATTCATGGTGTCATCCCAGACCTAACATAATCGATAATACGGATTGTAAGAGTGTCAATCTGGTATCAATTCAGTCATAAGGATGTCTCAAGAACATACTGAAGTACAATTCAAACTGGACTCTGAGCTTTTGTAAGTCTTGCAATAGAACATTTCTCCTTGAACATGTGTGAAGTCTACAAACATACACTTTATAACCCCGTTTGTTTGCAGTACATATTTCGAAAACATCGTTAGTAACCAGTTTTGACGTTCGTAAGGAATATGACATTATCTTACCTAGGTCAAGAGGAAATAATAAGAAAGTTTCGCAAACAACGTTATTATATGAGGTGATATTTTGTGATCAACTCATTTGCTTAGGACTGAATATTCACAAAACACCAAAAGCAAGTTTGCTGAAACTAACAACATTAACACGTATTGATAAAAGGTATTAATGTCCCCATTTTTCACATTTTATATCAGAAGACACTCATGTTCAACAACTCATAGTCATTACATTTCCACAAGAGAGAACACGTCGAAGTGTATATGAACTGATATCGACATTATTGTGATACAATTTCATGATGATACAAATATGTTGTGATATCCTGTACATGCTGCAGTAAATGGATGCTGAACAATATCCCCTTGGAGATATCGCCTGATCTTCAGCAAGTAATTTATGCTCTGGAAGACACCTTGTTACGACGTAAGATGTAATAAACGCGGTAAGATGTAATAACTGCGGTAAATTGTAATAAAAACGCGGTAAGATGTAATACTGCGGTAAATTGTAATAAAAATGCGGTAAAATGTAATAAACACAGGTGCGGTAAATTGTAATAGGGGGTGCGGTAAAATGTTAGCACTCAGTGTGCGGTAAACTGTAATGCGATGCGCGGTAAATTGTAATAACATTGGTTCATATAAACCATAGAAAATGATTATGAGTATGATTCGCCAAACATGTTAGAATCATTATGCTAAGGTCTGTATACAATAATTATGATGCGCATTTATCATCTGCTTCGCAGTTGCACAAAGCGTTACATATTAATACCCTGACGGTGATTGTACTATGCCGAAGGCGCAAGGAATCAACCTACACCCGTTATTTCAGGCTTCACTGAGTGCATTGTGGATAAAGTGCCTTGCCAATGGACACAAAATAAATAAAAGCACTCTTTTACGTCATACGTGTATGCTTTAGAAATACAAAAAGCCACCGATTAGTTAGCAACAAGGATATATTTTAGATCACACAGGACAATGCGCTCCCCGGCTTTTTTTGCCCCATTGAGGGTAGTGTTCGATATGTAAATCATAGGAACTTAAGGCAAATAGTTACGAATTTCTTTAGTCATTGATAACATGATACCAATGTGCATCATAGGTGCATTAGATTCAAACTTCCCTTTTGTGTTTTTTATGGTATATCTAGTCACATCCATTCCTTATAGCAAAATCATGTTTTTTAGAATAATTGATATCATACGTTCCCAACCCCCGCAAACGATACAAGCATGTGTCACAGTGCTTCATGTCGTTTACTCTCATTGGTTGGTCATAACAAATTATACGCCATTTGTCGATCATTAAGAAGAAATAATGCTTGGCCATTTTGCCCTGGTCTACCCTATATCAACTGATAAAATCTCACTGGTCACATGTGTATATTCTCAACCTTCTAATGTTCAGCAGCATTTGTTTGCTTCTTGCATGTTCAGCAGCATTTGTTTGCTTCTTGCACACGCGTACCAAACTTAAACTTTAAACAGACATCGTGCATGCTTGACATGTCTCTTGGTTGACGATTGATGCATAATCTAAAAACGAAACTATACCAGAGTAGGTTTTTACTAATGAACAATGATGATTTTATATTGCATATCACTGTACGAACGAGCACATGACACATAAGGAAAAGAGTTCAATAATCCGCTTTAAAACCGAATCTTTTACATTTTTACAACAACAATTTCTGCTCGACAAAGGTGATTTGTGCATGATGTGTTCATATAGTGTTCATACGGCACTTACAATGAACTACGATTGCATTTCATTCAGTTTGATATTTCTCCTGCATGCATATTATTAAAGCTCAACATTCTTCACATATGAATACATATGAGTACAGTTTTGTACGAAAAACGTTGTACTCTTTTGACAAAACAATCAGACATAACCCTGGCAATAAGCCATGTTAAGCTGGTATAAGGACGCGGTATTTTTTTTACAAATAAAGTGTTGTTAAGACGAACAAAGACAAAACAATTGTTTTATGATTTTCTCTGATTTATCTGTGGGTTTACTTCAAGAGTACTTATTAAGTTACTCGGACAGTCAAATGGATAGACTAAAACTTCTGATGAGACGAAGTGTGTATTTTCGATATACATTTACATCTCAAAAATTGACAATCTGTGCAATAGGAATAAAGACGTTTGGTATAAATCTTCTTTTGTTACTTTCGTTTGTGTACACTGCAACTATTTACTCTCTTGAACTGCTAGTCAATTCTTCAAATGAAACATTTAAAACTGATATAAACCGCACGCTATAAACTTAAAGAATTGAATTTTAAAAATACATTACGACACTTGTCAGGTATGCAGTACGTTTTTAAATTCAATTAATACGACCTTGTGTGTAATATATGCCCTATTAGCCGACAGCCGATGGGCTTATGGCTTGGTATGGTGTCCGGCGTCTGTCCATCCATCCGTCAGTCAGTTAGTCCATCCGTTAATTGTTGTCCATTTTGGACATATTTTTATTAAAAAAAAGAAGTTTTGAAGACTGAAACTTGCTGTACAAACTCCTTGACTAATGAGGATTATCATTTATAGCTATGGTGACCCTGAGTCCCCTAATAAGGATCATAGGGACCATGCCATTAAAGGGGCAGTAGCACGTTTTAGGGGGAATATATTATGATGTCAGGAAAATGAAAATTAATGGTTCCAATCGAAAGACAATGTATTAAACTAAATGAATCAGTAATAATTAAAATAGATAACGTAAAGTTTAGCCATGCAATTCCTTTTTCATACACAAAATGAATTAAAGGTGTTCACATAAAATGGCCGCCAATGGATTTATGTGAATCTTTATGCTTTGTCCTCTGACTATAGATGATTGGCTTGTGTTATGAATTTATTGACACTGTCAAAATAATACATTTAGCATTAACTTTCACTTATCAGTGTAATTTTAAAATATAAAATTATTAAAAAACGTGCTACTGTCCCTTTAAAACCTATTTCCGTCTTTTACTTAAACAAACATGAGGTCCAGAAAGCTGAAACCTTGTAGACACAATCTTTATGCAATGAGGACTAATTTATCTCTTTTAAAGATCCTGTGGCCTGTAATAGGCATCGGTGAACCTTTGGAACTTAAGCCCTAAATTATTTTTAATTATTTTAAGTCTAACTCAATTGAGGGTCACTCCGTTTACCGTTTTTACATTTCCTTGAATGTTTGAACAAATTCTATTTTTGAATTGATACACACTAAACTTTAGCATTTCTGATGTTGTGGCCCCTACTTAAGCCTTTTTGTCATCTTCTTCTCTAACACCACAAGGTATAGAATGATACAATATTGTCTATAGACTCATTAGATAATTAGAAATTAGAAACCCTAAAGCAAAGTTAAATGTAAAGCCTGATAAGCTGCAGAGTCATTGGTACTAGTTCAATATTTATTGGCAGTAAAGAGCTAAAGTTAAGGCGTATTTTTTCTAGATATGTTAGTAGGCATGTAACCAACACACATTTTTAACCATATTTAGTAGCGTTTTATAAAGATCAAAGGCACTGTTACCATTTATTCCGTTGTAATTTTTGAATGACGTCATGAAGTAATGGTTCATGAAGTTAATATAAAACTATACTATGACATCACTTGAAAGGGTTCTGGTCTTCGATTTCGAGCTATAACTATTGTAGTGCAGGTAAATAATATAATGCAAAGCTCGTGATGGTTTGAGCAACTGTATTTATCAAACAACTAATTGCATGAACGTTATGAAAATGATGATAGTTGTATTTTCATTGTGTAGCCTTATTGTAAAGAAAACATTGGGTTGGACAACAATAACTAAATCAGAATTAAAAAAAGACTAACAAGAATTATCAGCAATCTTTGGGGAAAATAACCTTTAGCATACTGTTTAAAACAATTAAAAATCAAAACGTCTGTGATTTACATGTAAACATTTTTCTTGTTAAATGATATCTTCTTTTATATGTTTCAAAACAGTGTATCGTATTTCTTATAAAGAACATGATAAACATGAGGCATAGAGTTGATTTGGTTTATAGCATAGGTACAAGTACAAATGATTAAATTGAACAAATTCGTTAGAAGACTCGACCAACGAACCGATTAGAATCACACAACTATCTTTGGTTGTCACAAGAAGGCGTTCCTGGTAGCAAACACCTTACTACCTTATTGGAACTCGATTTTGTCGAAGTCTCAGTTGATTGATGGATAAGGTTTTTTTCACAGCCAATGGAGTGATTTGTTCCTGACAATAAGGCAGTGGGTTATTGTAGAAAAAATAAAGAAATTGTACTTTATCCGATAGCGTCACAGTAAGGGTATTTTCCATACCATGTATAACAAAGAACATGCAACTTGCATTAGGACGATTTCATACTTCCTTTTAATATCTTCATCGACCAACGAACATCATTGTAAACCCATAAATGTTACAGAAAAATTAATGTTGATCAAACCTACTATAGTATAGCAAAAATGAATATTTTTTCATATAGAACTTTTAAATGCATCCTTTTCACTTAAGGGGTAGAAAATATTGACAAGTAACTCAGCATTAGAAGTATATCTTTACACGGACATAGATCAATTATTATCAGTTATTTTAGATTATCATTTGTTAATTATATTACTGATTAAGTATATATCATTAAAATGATATCTACAGCAAGTGTCGTCTGAAGTATTTTATTTTCATATCTACATTTACTTCACGTCAGACTCCTTCATCTTTATACCTATATATATATATAAGTGTGCATTTTGAAATGTATCACAAACCCTCTTGGTAATCATAATAGATAAAACCATTCTTGAAAATTAAAGATTGCTCAAATGTTTTCTCAAAAATGAATGATTATCCCTTATAATTAAAAACAAAAAACAAATATTGATGTTCCAAAATATAAAAAAAACATTTATGAAACTAGAACACCATTCTTAAGCAAACTAAATAAAACTAAAAGCCGTCCAATCTAACATTCATAGATATAAACCATGAAATATGAGTCGTCCAAATCAATTATAAGTTATGCCTTTCAGAGGCGTGGTTTTTAGGGAGATATCAACCTCTCACTTTGTGTTATGCGACGAGCCAATATACCCCGCCTTTGAATGGTATAAGGAATTTATCTTACCGAATGTTTAAACATAACGCATTTAATATGAAGATAAAGGAAAACGTTAACTGCGTAAACACTTTGACTATAGTTTGCTCAAAGTTACATATCCGTTGATCAAAAGAAACTAGCTTAATCATGTGTTCGAGGTAACATACATTGTAAATTTTTTTGTGCCGGGGTATAAATAATTTACCCTCCCGCTCAACAGGGTGATATCAGTATTTAACCAGGGTCACGTGGACCAATCAGAGATGTGATATATCTTAATAACATTACTGATAATAAAATACAATCATTCATGAAAGTGAAATAACATTCAAGTGTACGACGTAATTCAAATCTAAACATATTTCTAAACATATTTCGTTGTGTCATCCTCAATCAAAAAACAATTAAACATATCATCACATGTACCAGCATAGACCAAAAATAAACAAATATTGTTGAAAAAAGTTATCAAAGACTGTGGAAAGGTTATTACATTTTACCGCATATTGTATTACAATTTACCGCACCTTTTAGTAACATCTTACCGCACCCCCTTATTACACTTTACCGCACCTAATTTTATTACATTTTACCGCAATTTTGTTACAATTTACCGCAGTATTACATTTTACCGCGTTTTTATTACAATTTACCGCAGTTATTACATCTTACCGCGTTTATTACATCTTACGTCGTAACACACCTGGGCTTAATAGAAAAGTAACATTTCACAAAAGTGCGTTTGATCGATCTGCAAGTGTCCATGAATTATATGGAAACTCACCCTGATAGTGATGCTATGCTGTTCAGATAAGAATGAAGTTGATAATTGACAATAACTTACAGATGATAATAACGCCAGCACAAACTACGTTGTCATTAATAAATCACATTTTCTAGTCTCAAGTTGAATATAATGTAACACTTGAAAATGTGTTATTGGTGATTATTTCAATAATCCCTTGATTCACAAGCAGCACCAACACGTTTATTATTTTCTGATTTACCTTCCACTCGGCAATTGCACTTAGGTAAAAAAATTGAACAAGCAGCTAAATGTCGTTTAGTTAAAAGCAATAAACTGTACTAGTGACCCCTAAAGTGTGACGCCCACTCGAAAATCCTGTATCCGCCACTAAGTTTAAGTAGTAATATCCTATACATGTTATAGATACTACATTATGATTGTTGAAAACGACTCTCAACATTTACAATATTTTGTGAGGGTTGCACACCCTCTGAAGTTCCACAATTCATTCTCAAACTTGATACTTTTAATAGACTATTTACGGTTAAGTTAAAAAACGCAACTTTACTTCAGTTCAGCATGAATTCAATTGAAAGATTAAGTTATCCTAAAAACAGTACATACATATGTCTATTGTTTGTTCATAAAACTTGGACATGAGTACAACAATGCATTGTGAATATACGGAAGACGAGTAGTCTGACCTGATCTAATACAATACAAATACCGAAAAATATTTCAAGAATCAAAGATAAATCAATGGATAGATTTTGACCGTCTACACATCCAATACCCTATATAGCAATGAAATATCATGTTTACATTTTCACTCTTTATATCTTTGTAAACCTCTCGCTTTTGGAATGACAAATCACTTTCCCTAATAATTTTGTCCCTTATACTTATACAATAATAACATCAGATAAGCTCAAATAAGACATTTACAGCATAAAACACAAACACTGGAATAAGGAATGGTTGAAGTGATTTGATTTAAGCCTGTATGGTCTGTTTCTTTCTACCTCCGAGACCATTAAGCCCTGTGCGTGTGATGTATTTACTGGTGTGGCGTACCCATCAGTGTCCCATGCCAGACTAGTAAATCGTTTCCAATATACTGACCTTCACACTCTGGCATCAGAAGACACAGTTCAACTTCTTTTGTTCATCAGTAAGACTAACATATTATGTTTTACCAGTGTTTTGTCAGTATTTTTCCAATATATACCAGCGTTTTATCAAGTTTCTTACTGTTCACCCTCATTATTATTAGAAAGAAAGTTTGACCTATTCGTTATTCTTAAGTTTGTCAAGGGTGCATTTCAGCACACCTTTAATCTAGTAATGAATGCCCTGATTGCATAAAAACATCATCCACACTCAAGCGTGACATTAACATGCATGACATCTCCTTCAGACTTCTACTTTGAGAAGGCGCGAAATGTCATACATTGAGGGCCAGTACAAAGTAGATCACTTTTCTCCGCCTGGTTATCCATGATCATCTCCCACAGCTATTCAGGGATTGATTCTCTTTCATGGCAGTGCTGTGGTGTTTGGATTTTGTTTCATCGATTTCCTGAAGTCTGGATCAATTCATCTATAAGAGGTTGACGCTAACACAAGTTAGTTCAATCACAACTCATCGTATTTCACACTTCAATATTGATAGAGTCTGCCCAAGGCCATTAAGTCATTCAGGCAAAGATCAAACGATATCATGTTGCCTACATCGAAACATCTATGTATTTCAAGCAACATGTTGAAATCTTCCTTGCGTTTTCCTGTGTATATTCATGTTTGTCTTATCGAAAATGTAATAACCATGTAGGATGAAAAAAGTACCTGCCAAGATACATTTGGGTTTTTTTCAATGTGGGGCTTGAGTGTTGTGACATTGCCTTTATTATAGTTATATATACTTACGTATACCAACAAGTAACGAAATGGAGGTATTTTATACGACTCTAGATTTAGCAAAACTAGCAAACATATCATACATTGAGGCGAGTACAAATTAGATCAATTATCCCGCCTCTATAAGGTTGTTACATCACCAATAGCTAAGCGAATTCTCAAGTCGCCTTCAAAGAAGGGTTGTGATATGTTTTGACTTTTTTTAATCGATTTCTTAAAGACTAGATAAACTCATCCTTTCGGGATTGACCTTGCTACAAATTAGCCTATTATCAGCTGATTGTATTACACCCATTCATATTGATCGACTAAACATAAAGCCAAAGACGTTTTATCCTGAGACCTTATAAAGTTCAAATTGTACTTTGAAAAATTTCGTTCAAGTTTTATAACTTTCTGTCCTTTTTGGTATAAGATAAGATGGAAGATAAGATAAGATAATCTTTATTGTCCAAAAAGGGAAATTTGTTTTGTATAATTACAATTCTTCAGAAATGTGATGACAACTAATTACATAGTATTCAAAACAATTCATATAAAAAATTATTCACATAGACTAGAATACATGTAAAACGTGATGCAGCATAAGACAGAATTTATTTCTTTAATGCTGCATGGAAAGAACGATTGGCGGAACCTGTTTGTTCGAAAAGTCGGCATATGAAGCCTACGTCCGGAAGGTAATGTTGAAAATTCCAAGAAAAGTGGATGGGTAGAATCACCCAAAATTTTTTTTCCTTTTTGTGATAACTGCTTCTTATAAAAACTGCCGATCGTTTCAATGGGAAGCAACATAATCTTTGATGCAGTATTCAAGATTTTGGACAATTTGTTTCTATTTTGAACAGACAGATTCCCAAACCAACTTTAAAAGTTAAATGTAAGGACACTTTGAATGAATGGTGGTTTGATCAATTTTAAAGTGTTTCAGTTTCCACAAGAAATGTAAACGTTGTTGTCCTTTCTTATATATCTTCTCAGTATTCTCATTCCAAGAGAGTTTAGAATCAATGATAGTACCTAAGTATTTATATTCATTTACTCTTTCTATAACATTTCCATCAATACACACAGATTCTAATGTCGACTTTGTTCTCCTAAAATCAATTATCATTTCTTTAGTTTTTTGAACGTTCAAATATAAAAAAATTAGGATTACACCAATCAACAAATCTTGATATCTCGGATCTATAGGCAAGTTCTGACTCTCTTATTAGGCCTACAACTGCAGCGTCGTCAGCAAATTTAATGGTAAAACACGAATCAGCATTTGAGAAACAATCATTTGTGTACAAAATGAACACAACTGGCGAAACAACACAACCCTGTGGAGCACCAGTAAATGTACATACAGTTGAAGATTTAACATTATTGACTTGTACAAATTGCTGTCTGTTGACAAGGAAAGAATGAATCCATCTAATAATATTTGAGTTTACATTCATATGACAAAGTTTATCAAGCAACAGATGTAGCTGAATCGTATTAAAAGCAGAGGAGAAGTCAACAAACATTATTCGGACATAGGAACTATAATTTTCCAAGTGTTTATAGATGTTATTAAGAAGAGTTATTGTTGCATTATCTACTCAACGTCGTGCTCTATAAGCAAATTGAAATGGGTCTAAAACGTCAATCACATCCTTTAACAAGACATTCTTTACAATTCGTTCTAGACATTTCATTGCAACAGAGGTGAGAGCTACTGGTCTGTAATCATTATTGACAGAGGGTTTTTTCTTTTTTGGCAATGGGATAATTTTAGATGTTTTCCAAAGAGTGGGAACATGATGGAAATTTAATGAGAATTGAAAAATCTTTTGGAAAATATCAGCCAGTTGCACTCTGCATTCTTTTAGTACTACACCTAGCAAATTATCAGGTCCACAAGCTTTATGGGAATTTATCTTCGCAAAAGACGTTATCACATCATCTTTGGAAATATCTAACACATCACATGGTGGGAGTGATTCAAGTAGATTGTTTCTTTCTTCTGAAAAATTACAACTATCAAATCTACAGTAAAATGAGTTTAACTCATTTGCAAATACTAAGTCATCATTTGATTCTATCTTGTTAGATTTGCTGTATACATAGATCTCCTAACAGTATGTTTTGCCATGTAGGTTGACTGTGTAACATCTGCAATGGTCGATTTTTAAGGGAAGCAATGAAAACAGTTTGACAGAACACGTTTTTTAAAAATATTTCATATAGTCATTCTTACAAATGTTCACAAATATGACTTGGAAGGAAGGTAATTCTTACAATCAAAAACTCATTTGGAGATATTAACACCATTGGCTTGTCGTCATATTCAAGCCTATAGCGTTAAAGAAGCCAGCATTGTTGCTAATCATGTGCAGAAGAACATTCATGTGTTCTCAATATTGAAAAAGTAACACATAAACATCAATTCAGGAAAATAAAAAGAAATTTGATATGTCAAAGGCGTTAGGAAAGTTTTTCTCTATCTGGAAAAAAACCCTCATATCTCACTACCTTATGGAGATCTTTCTCATCAACTAAACCGTGAAGCATAACTTTGTAACATATCACATTACAGAGATACAACAATGATTCCACGGCTTGTTCAGTCCCTTGTGGTTGCAAAGAGCAATAGCAGAATAGAGTGGAAGCAATAACAAAATATAATGTTACATTTTCTGTAAGAAATCCCTTGACACAAGTAGCTCTATCTTTATCTGTATCTATACATTCATCACGTTACATGGCAACAGCTGTTTCATTTTGTCAAGTAGGTTGATTTTATTTGATTTTGAATCAATAAGTAAGATAATAAACTTTTTTCTTTGAACTTTAAAAGCGTTTTGGAAATGAAATGATCTTTAATGTAGTTCTGATAATTTATTGTGCAATAATGACACAATACTGTAAACACAATTCGTTTTTCTACCAGTTTCACATTTAATAGATTCCATTTGATATGTGGCGATAAATACTTGCATAGCTTAGATTTCAAGATAGATATGTTGTCATCTTTCACCTGGATCGACTATACGGAACCTTAGTAAATGAAGTACAATGCAAGAGTGGAGATACTAAGAAACTAAGATACTCTATAAAAGTAGGTTCACAAGAGACAAATGTCATAAATAGAGAATATCACCCAAGTGTATTCTGAAAATAAATATATCAACACAAGTTGATAAAAGTAAGAAGATATTTTGCTTTTATTAACGAGTTATTATTAGTATTATTAGATATCAGAAAACACGAGGGCGAGATTCTATTTATCATCCAAAATCATTGTTCATCTCATTTGTATGAAAAAAATTCAACTTTGAACACTGCATAGCCCTAAAACTCCTAAACCAGTGATGTCATAGCATTGTGACGTCATTATGTTTGTGACGTCATTGTGTTTGTGACGTCATATCATTGTGACGTCATTAAAACCTTTGTGATGTCATGTCCGATCTGATGACATTGTTCAAAATCTACTGTCAAATCTCCTAGGAGAGTCTGTTTATTACGTCACATCTGCGCGAGGTGGGTTTTTCACAGCCGATAATTACCCTGTCTTAATGAAAGGTTAATTTTAGGTGTTTTTGGACAAAGTAAAAAAAATCAGGCCTAGTATTTATTTTGCTGATACATCTTTGAACGAAAATTGAGAAGTGATTAAGTCGAGGTTAGTGGATGTGCAAAGAATTGTACTTTGATGTTTGAAATTGTAAGTAATTCTTCACAACTTATGTGCCTATCACTATGGTTCGAAGTGTCATTTATCACTACATGATTTTGATTTGTACTCTTTTATAAAAATGGTATCGTTTCTTTGGCCTCTCAGTGTATCATGTTTATATTCACTGACACAACATTTCACATGCCCAAGCTAGAATTTAAACATTTTGTATACCCTGTAGTTGGTTTATGATTTTCTATGTCTGAAGAAGCTACTTTTCGATATATAAGAAGTTGAGAGTGCCTTCCAAGAAAAGGGTTATTACAATTGATAATATAAATGATATTATTGATCAAGCAACTCATTTCTCAGTAGCATTAATCTCTCAGATTTGTTGGTTTGATTAGACATTATTCTAAAAATGTTAACTCTTAATACTGTAATAATTGCATGGCTTTTGAAAAAGGAAATATTAAACTAGCCACATCCATATTGTAAACGTTAGTGTTGCGATCTGTTGAATGATCCAGACACACTGTGAAACCCGTCACTGGACAACCCACACATTTGGGTCCATCTCTTTATCTCTAGCTCCTGTATCCAGCTATGTACAAATCATTCTATGCTTCATGAGGACATTAGACAAAAGCCAAGCATTAATAACGCATTAAGTATTTGTCTTTGTTATATACAAAAATATATGCCTCTATGAATGTTTGAAAATCCACAGTGTGTTCAATCTTACCTGGTTAAGAAAAATGACCCAAATACTAATAGTTGATTCTCTTGTCATATTTACTTTTGGACAACAAGATACATATGAAAAAGTCCAACTGCCCATCTGATTGAACTAACTCCCATATGGTCTGCTTGTTTCTACCTCTGACAGTCTTGCTCCTTGTGCTCAAGATGTATATATTGATGTGTGGTACCTATCACTGTCCTATGCCAGACTAGTAAATCGTTTCCAATAAACTGGCCAATAACTCTGGCACGCTTCAGGTTCCTGCTTCGGCGATATACTTCTACTTATACTTTGATGTTCATAGTAAGAATGGATTTCTTATGATGCTTTCAAAACTTTTAAAAAGAAATATAACGTTTTGACATTATAACAGTTGACAGTGAATCAGACATTTCTCAATTAAACTATCTGTATGAAACAACAATATAGCATTGTCGCTCTTGATATTCTCAAATCATAGGATAACGCGTACGTCTACTTCATAATGCAGTTATCTTATATTTGAGGCGTCGATACAATATATTAATATTACACACAGAATTGCAACCTCATAAGAAGATTTTAGCGATTATTAGCTAATGTCGGTTGTTGTAATATTTGGATTCAAACTTAAAGTGTCTATGTCTTCTCATTTGCCAAGAATGTATGGACAAAATGCATTGGCAAATATCCTTTCCATATCACTTTCCATGTTATCGTTGTATTATTGCTCATGATACAACATATGACCTAGAAGGTTCCTCATGCATTTTGTGGAATAATTTTGACAGACGGTATCCTTATTTCATCAAAACGAAGGTTACTGTGGGCACACTTGAAATCTATTTATAAACTTGCTCCCCATAAACGAATCATCCACACTCAAGCATGACATTAACAAACATGACATCTCCTTCAGACTTCTACTCTGAGAAGGCGCGAAATGTCATACATTGAGGGCCAGTACAAAGTAGATCACTTTTCTCCGCCTGGTTATCCATGATCATCTCCCACAGCTATTCAGGGATTGATTCTCTTTCATGGCAGTGCTGTGGTGTTTGGATTTTGTTTCATCGATTTCCTGAAGTCTGGATCAATTCATCTATAAGAGGTTGACGCTAACACAAGTTAGTTCAATCACAACTCATCGTATTTCACACTTCAATATTGATAGAGTCTGCCCAAGGCTAACAAGTCTTTCATGTAAGGATCAAATAATTTTCTTATCCACTACATTGAAACGTCTATGTTTTAAAGGAACACATGTTGAATAAGATATGAGTTCCTGCGTATGTTCTTGTAAAATAGTGGCAATAACATGAGCTAATGAAAACTAAATGCATCAAATAAAAACTATTGAAGACCTTTGAAATCATTAGTGTATTAGGAGGCAGCATTCACTGAGACAGAAAATCGTATTCAGAATCTATGCCACATTAAGGTGAGAAACGGAGGTGAGCCATACAAGACTGAAAACATTGCATAATTTTACATTTAAGATTTTTCTTGCGAAGAATGAAACATGAAATATATCCTTGAATGTTTAGGGTTCTGGTTAATATTTAACGTTCAGACCAACAAAGATAAAAAATTTGGGATGGAGCCAACTTCTTTATGAGAGTTTCTTCTCAAATATTAAATCAACAAGCTTGGGAAAAATCATGTAAACTGAATGCTTCTCCAAGTAAGTTTTAGGGTAGAAATAATATGACTAGATAGAACTTGACATTGTTAAGAGTGTATGAAAATTGGTGTTTTTAAGAAAACGATTTAGACATTACATAAATTTGTCTATATATATCTTGAGTTTGATGATAATTTCTATATCATCTCACGTTAGTGTACCTTATTCATAACTATCTGAAATGTGTACATGAGGGTTTCAATCGTCAATTTGTAAACTGTTACCATTTTGGCAAGCTGGCTTCAACTGCAACCGTTCAAGATGTCAATAATGTTATTCCCTCCTTCACTCCATTTCTTCTTTCCTTTTTTGTAACAGATCAAATATAAATCATCTAGAAGCAAATGTGGTCTATGACTACGTTATTCTTATCACCATAATGATAAAGAACTATGCTTACAACTGTGATTGATATAAGACAAACTTCAGTGATGTATGTTAAACCTAGATCCCTATAGGTAATGGGGTGGTTATTTCTTATAATGCTTTTTTAAGAATATCAACAAATTCCCCAACAATTTTAAAAATGTTACGCGTTATAGATAGTTAAAGAATGATTGTACAAAAATGTCATCTAGTTAAGTCAAGTACAAATTAGATCACTTATTACCGCCTTGTAATCATTTGTTAATCACCAGCATCAGGACAGAACCTTCAGTTTCTTTCAAAGCAGACCTCATCTGCGTCATCGATTTCCTGAAGTCTGGATAAACTCATCTTTACAGGATTGACTTTGGTACATGTTGGCCCATTCTCAGCTGATCCTATTTCACACTTCAATATTGATCGACTAAACCTTATGCCAACAGGGCTTTTCCCTTAGATCAAATAATTTGTACTTTACTAAGTTCTTGCAAGTTTTAAACTTCATGTTCAGATGTTTAGGTCCACTTACAATCAAATGTCTTCATATTTGTATGGTCATTTAAGAAGCACACACAAGATCATTATGTACCACTACAAAGAACTAGAAAATACTGTGGTTGTTTCCTTCTTTATCTGACTTTGAAGACAGTACGCAATTACCCGTAAATCATAAGTACACATGTTATAGCCGACTTCTTAACTTATATTGTCATCTTTATACTGCCAATTTGATTAGTATTTAAACATTTTCACTTAAGACAGCTTCTTCAAACCGCATCGTGTAATAATTCTCAAACAATTATACCAAAGCTTTATGTTGAACATAACATTGGTTAGTGTATGACATATAAAGTAGTTAAAAAGTTGAAAATGATAATTGAATTATTTAGCATTTATATATATATATATAGTCACTTATATACAGTCAGGTGAAATCATTCTAAAAAAGACGGTATGGAAATATAAAAAATTACAATGTATTTTATGTTGAAAATCATTGTAATTACTTACAAATATCAACAATCCAGAAATGATGCATTGTCGTGTCGTTATTTCTCGATTCTGCAGCTGCAAAATTACGGGTAAGTCAAGGTCACTTTAAAAAGAAACATTTGTTACACAAAACTATGCAATCGATACACTTGAGGTAAAACAGCATACATGACATCACAAACAATGTTGATAAGCAACATACACAATGCATTGATTCTTTTATTTGTACATGAGTTGTTTGTATATGGACGTTTTGCAAAAAGACATAATGTTGTGATCTTTGTAATTACATTTTTGTTTTTTTCTTAGTTATTTTTAGAGGAATTCACAAAACATAACTCTATTGGAGACTTCTGAGAGTTATATTTAGCTTACAAATGTCATCAAATGTATTGCGCCATACCATGATAATGAACATTTCATGAAAAAAGAATTTCGACTAACTCCAAGAGGACCACCTACAAAACGTACCCAAATATAGATAAACGTCACACCTAAATTATACCCAAATTATACGTAGTACACAAAGCGTGGTGTTTTTTAAATTTGATATATATAAGGCATTATGAAACGTGTTTTTTTTATCGGTATTAGACTTTGAACAGCATATTCTATAATGCAGTTGATATTTATATTTGTATTCCTATCCTGTTTCAAAAAATAATTTTTAAATGTTTATCTTAAGACAGTACATGTTTATTTTGCACTTTTGTGTTCGAAACAATTCATTTGATTTTTTTTAGTTTCTTAAAGAGGTAATAACGTGTTGTCATTGATATATTTATTAACAATTCAAATGCACGTCTATAGTTGCTTTATTAACATAGATACTATATCATGAAATATGAAAGAACGATAAATTTCCTATTAAGAAGAAAATGTCTGAGTAAATATCTATCTTATCAAGACCTTCTACGTGTTTACGTGTCGCATTAAAGAGATACAACCATGATTCCAAGGCTTTTAGAGTCCTATTGGGCTGTTTACTACAATGATAGATCAGTGAAAGCAAGAGCAGGATATAAAGTTACATATTCATACAACTTCTTTACAGTGTTTGTCTATATTTCTCTTTGTTGTGTCAAGTAGGTTGTTTTTACTTTTATGATCTCAAATTGATGAAATAACGAGATTTACTTATTTCTGGTTACTTTATGTGTTTCATAAGTGCCTTGACTATGGAAATTACGTTAAATGTGGTTTGAAGTCTCTACTTGGCAATGAAAGCAAAGTTTTGAAATCTTTACATCTCGTAAATTGTTAATAACTATTTGACATCCGAGGTTCGAGTCTCGGATTTGACCTTATTTAAATATAACAAAAATAATAAATAACAATCTTGTACTCTCTTTATATTTCAAAGAATAACACTTATTCCAAATTTAAACAAAATTTGCGAAGAAAGAGTTTAGTAGCTGAAACATTAGAATTTGCGTATTTTTATACTTTTTCCCCAATGACCATTCACACTTCGTCAATTAAGAAACGCTGACAACTTTAAAAAGTAGATAACTCAAAACCTAGACCAACGAATGTCATGATTTTTGCATCAGAGCTGAAAATGACACTGGTCTAGCTATGTAAAGCAATGATAAAATAGCCCGTGAACAACCATTACCGGACTCAAGTATGTAAAAACAATTTGTATTCTCTATTTTTAGGGGTTTTTTTAAACATCGTAACGCACCAGGAACACAAAGCATTTCCTGGTATATATTCAGACAGACAAAGGAATACAGAAACTACGACCATTTAAAATTAATTAATCCTGTTCATTAACAAGGAAATTCTTACTAAAACTTTTAAATCTGGAGTTAACAAAAATGTGATATATGCCAAGCAGGTGAACAAATCAACGCTGTGCATCCTGCTTGTAACAGCCTAATTGATATCAAATATTATATCAATCTACTCTAAAAGTCTGAGTTATCTAGTGCTGTTTGGTTAAGACATCGCAGGTGTCTGTCGATAGAACATAGCAACATTTATGAAGTTCCTTTTACTCCATCTTCGTGTCTGAAATTGTCTATCGCTACGCCTTAAATAATGATACACAATTACTAATGCAAGCCAGAAAACATAGAATAAAAGATATTTAGTGAACCACATACTCTTTTAATAATCATTCTATCTGTTTGCTTACAATTGGCACGTCCTATAATAATTGCTACGCTAAGACGTCATAAATAGAGAATACTAAACGACATCCCGTTTAATAATATTTTTATGAAACGAGTCAATTGTTTGATATTTAATGAGCGAAAGCGAGTTTAATATTAATACCATGCACGAGTCTCAGAAAAATGTTATTAAACGGGACCGAGTTTAGTATCTTATTTATTACTGAACTTATTACATCGTTGAAAATAAAAAGGTATTCGACGACATGATCGTAGCCGCCGGCCCGCTGACATTGTGACGTCAACTTTGATGTCATTGTGACGTCACGTCATTCGGTCAGCGCTCGATGTTATGACAGCGATATCTTCAACGGGAGAGTAATAATGCAGACGCTCTTACCAAGGTATTCAAAAATCATTTCAGAGAAATAAAACTGCATGGATACATTGGATTTCAAATCAAAACAGCATTGTCAAGGATGTTTTCAATTTGGAAAATATTATAGCTTATAAAAACAACCCTTCCATGCTAAATAGAAAGCTCTCATGTATATTTCACAACAGTGACCAAGTGCCTATATTTTATTAATGCTTCACTGACATGACTTTGTGTCTTCTGTATACCTTGTACACCTACTGAAATGAAACGAATAAAAAAGATTATACAAAATCAACACAACATTTTATTGAATATATTATTTCTTAACTATTTACTTATTTCAAAATATCAATTTAATTCAACAAATATTTTCCAATTCCACATCAAGAATAAGTACATATCATGTTGCTTTGGCGGAATAAAATGCAAGATTATCTTCTTTGAGAGTTATTTTTGTTGTGTTTGATTATATATTAAAATATAAATCTGAACAGCTGCATGATTAACTAAATAGCTTTTGCTTAACATATCTGTGTATACATATAAACCATTGGTATTTCTTAATGATACCACAAGGTCTTCATTGAAATTCAGAAAACATAAAATGTAACATATCTTCAAGATCATGGTAGACTGTATCTAATAAGTGAAAATATAAATGAGATTCAATCACAAACTTCCATATGTAAACAAATTTCCAATTTCAAAAGCAGGTAATCAAAATAAAAAATAAGGTCATATATTATAACGAAATATTGTCATGCCAAATGCTTCTTGATGAAGGATTATCATTGCATGGTATTTCTTTATTTATCGAACTAGATGAACAAGGATGATTCTAATTAGCTGTTTTTTATTTGGATGTTATGCAGTAAACATGAAAAAAAAAGAATGCATTCATGATTTCATACATGATAAATATAAAACGATAATAATTAAAATTGTAGAAATGTTTTCATTTTCACTTTTGGCTAAACAAAAGTAAACGTTTAATATCTGATAATATCCCTTTTTCCTAACTGAATAACATTTAAATAGCTTCGAAACCTGAAGCAACGCAAGCTTACCACAATTATAACAACAATAATGAAAAGAAAAAGGGTAACCATTGCATCATCTTATGTTTAGGAGATACAGTTACACTTGGGCGATTTTACAAGAAAACAATGAAAGTGCATTGTCTTATTTTTTCATGAAATTCGCATTTAATTTAATTTTTGTTAGATATACATTTAAGCATTTATATTCCATAAAAAGTTTACATGTAATCAATTATGAAAATTTATGTAACCTATCACAAATTTCATCTGAGCGCTGTGATGTAAACTATAGGTATGAATATTACTTATCTGGTTTTTTGTTATAAATCCTTGATATATTCCTATAATTAGATTTGTTGATGTGATTAGAGCTAATTTTCAAGATCTCTTTTATTAAGTTGTGCAGTAATTGTATATAGGAAGAGTACGGCTTGTAATTAGAAATGATTCTTCACCCTGCTCTCTACCAGGCTCGGTAATTATCTGCTATATCTTGTGTTATCCAGACACCGGCTGTTACTCTTCACAGCTAGTGTTGTTCAGAATTTAGGTTCAGTCAGATAGAATGGTGTTTTCTTTATTGTCGCAAAATGTTCTTTTTAGTAACTAAAATTAATTTTGTTGGGAATAGTTTGATCACAATATCAAAATATTGTTTGTTCAAGCTGAAAATGACAAGACAATGAATTTGATATCAGTTATGGTAATTGAAGCTACATCGACCAAACATTATAATAGATGCTTGTTTAACAGTGTTTGGTAGTCTGTTCCACAATATTGGTCCCTGAACACTGAAAGAACGATCGGCAAACGTGTTCCTCTAAACTGCTTGAAATAGGCAAACGTATCCTTTTGAACTGCTTGAAATAGGCAAACGTATACTCTGAACTGCTTGAAATAGGCAAACGTATACTCTGAACTGCTTGAAATAGGCAAACGTATACTCTGAACTGCTTGAAATAGGCAAACGTATACTCTGAACTGCTTGAAATAGGCAAACGTATACTCTGAACTGCTTGAAATAGGCAAACGTATACTCTGAACTGCTTGAAATAGGCAAACGTATACTCTGAACTGCTTGAAATAGGCAAACGTATACTCTGAACTGCTCGACCTGACTGATCTGAGAATTCAGATTGCATAAAAACAGCATGTAGTGTGCTTTAATCATGAATCAAAATCTCAATAATTGCGCTTTACAATTTGCCTTTGAATAAATTTGTATGGATACTTACCAATCGTACATGTATAGCCTTATGATGCCACGGTGGTTTCATTTGCAATACCAAAATATAAGAAAATGCAAAATAACGTTGTCATCAAAGTCGACCTAATTTTGAATGTCGCCATATAAATAATCATTAATCAATAATCTTTAATCTGTAAAATTCTCAAATTCATTTACCAGAAAATTAATAATCGGAAAACGGTATATTTTATAAAAATGCAAGTGAAAGTCATTTTTATGACACATCTATACAACACATTTAGTAAGAATGCAAGACATTACAATGATATTACCGAGCTAAGACATGACATTTGTGCTGAGACAAAGTAAGAGTCTCCAAGGAGAATTATGAAGATACAAGGGTCATTCATTATGCCTGACTGGTCAAGACATTATTTCATATTCCACTGTGATTTCTTGATGAGAACGATCATTAACCTTTTTCAAAGGAATAAAGGATTTCACAATTGAAGTTATTCATGTATATGTTGATCAATAAATAAATTATAAGATCAGTGGTTTTCTTTATCGTCCAAATAACTTCATTGGCATAGTGATTCGACTTTGACTGCTTTCAGTCAACAGAATACAGATTTGTTGCTTTGTTTATTAAATAAATGTCATTTGAAAGTTTCGTTTTGCGACAACTGATGTTGATGTTTAAAGTCACATGATGAATATGTCATGATATGCTTACTAAGAAGAAATTAATGGGGAAAATTGTATCATTGTTTTAAGATCAGTTAATATCCCATGGTACCAGAAATAACTTTCTTTCTATTATTCCTCATCATTATGTTAATATATTCACGATTTCAAACAGGGTGTATACCACTGTTACAGATGAATTTTGAATATGAAAATGACGAACAAGTCGAACAAGCAAAATATTAGAAACGATTGGATTCAATAATAAACAAAGTGTTAAAGGTTACAAAATCAAACTATTACAAGTTAAATTACAATATGACTTTAGCTAACCAAATATATTCACAAGTCCTGAGTAATCAGGCAGTCGATGGATGTAGAAACAATCAGTTGGCTTTGTAAGTCAATAGATGAATCCGACTTATGATTGATCCAAACACTGACGATGATCGCAAAATCAATTGTGAGAAGCAAGATGATCGAGAGTTCTAAAGCCAGCCTTTATATAGGTTAATACTTTCTAGAATGTTCTTCAAAATTCAGTTTAGATTCTGAGAAAAGCTGTCCCGTTAACTCGGATGGACGCCCAGACGTACAGACGGGCGGATGGACGGGTTCAAAACTTAAATCCCATTTCCACTTTGTGGCGTTTCGATAGGTACTTCAAACCGGATAGAGTTCTTGATATATTCCCATTATCAGATTTGTTGATACAAGTATGATTAGAGATAATTAGATCCCTCTTAATTTGTGTAGTAATTGTATAAAGAAAGAGTAAGGCTTGTAATTAGAGATGATTCTTTCTTCCTGTTTGCTACCAGGCTAGCAATTAGCTGCAATCTCTTGTTTTATCCAGACACCGACTGTAACTCTTCACTCAGACAGCTTATGTTGAACAGAACTTACGGTCAGTCGGATAACGTTTCACTCTATCTTGATTTCTAGCCCTGGTACCCTACTGTAAGCAGATTTGTCTATGCTTTATCACTGTATGGGAAGTTACAAACCACATATATAGATATTTTATGGAAGAAAATACACCAACTCCCAAACGAATAAGTTGAAATTTAGTTTGTGCCACGCAATGCGAAAAAAATACATGGAAATTGTTATCAACGATGACACTCGATCAATTTAAGAAATACCGAGGGAACCCTTTCAGAATCCAATTATTGAACAACTGATTAAGGGAGATGATTTGGTTAAACTGAGACATTCGTAAGGTCGTTTGATCATTTGCGCACGGTTTGAATTAATTCAATCCTGAAAACAGTGCTAGACAAAGCATAATGGTCTCCATATATCAACCATTTGTAATATCTGAACCTTTGTTTGAATACTACTTTCATGTTAAACATAAAATTGATATTGTTACTTGTTCTTTAACATATAAGTTATACAATGTTCCTGTGTTGGTACTTGTAATTTATCAGTTAAACACTAGTTGAAGTAATGTTTTCGAGCGAAGAGGTTTTGATTGATTTACATGTGAGTTAATACTAGCCGGTGGCGAATTTAGAAAACAAAAGACACTATAGGGTGTTTTCCCTGTGTATAAATGAAGGATGCGAAATGACCTTCCGTTAAAGATTTTGTATAAAACAAGCGAAAGAAAGTTTGATACCAAATAATTTCATGAGTTTTATGAAATAGTACTGAATGGAAGGGAGATTAGTAGGGGAGACCAGGGCAAAGCGCGCCCCCTAACATATAAGCCTGTTTTCTGGGCACATCAACATGTTTAGAATGCAACTTGCAGCATGTCTCTAATTCTCGACAGATAAACTATTGTATGACAAATGCTTTTTAACCTACCACGCCTGTATATAGAGATATAAACGGAAATGTATTTCGACAAAGGCGGTGCACTTTGCCCCGTAGTTTGGGGCAAAGCGCCCATGGGAAAATGTGATACGTCAAACACCTATGATAAGCCATTACCATCCAAAAAAGTGTCATGCAGCTCACATGCACCCTTAAAAAACTTGACAAATAAAAAAAACCAAGGCTAAGTATGCAAAGAACGACAAAATACTTTGTATATGTCGTGGACCTAGATTTTAGAAGTTCTTTAACAAACACTTACATGATTACCATACACGAATTACTAAGAACTTTGAGAGTCTTGACAATTTAACTCATTAAATATCAGAAAACAATAAAAGTATAAAAGAAATAAAGAAATTGATTGGTTTGAAAGACAAATTTCACAGTTAACAAACATCTAATCGCTGCTGGACTTGCCCATACGGCCTATCTTCTTAATTGTTTAGGGATAAAACAAAATAAATAATAAATATCAAAACTAATGCTTAATTATCAATAAAATATACGTGTTTTTAAATGAAATAAAAATCCTATGATATAATTTTGATACTTCATTGATAATATCACTTTTTTTAAATACAGGAAAAGTATAGAATGAAAATTACAATTCTATTTTACGATATATGCTTTAGAAAAATAATTAATATCTCTGACACAAATGTGTTGACCATAAAAAAACGGCTCACTTTGCCCCTTTGAGGGTAGCATTCGATATGTGCATCATAGAAAATAAAATAAGCAATGAATTACAAAACTCCTAATTCAATGAATAGGTGATATATTTATGTTTAATTGGTACACTAGAGTTTAAGGTTGAGTTTTGTGTTACTATGAAATATGTGAATTCGGACATATTCTTTCCTTAAAGAAAAATGTCGTTTTTTAAACTTTTTGCAATGGTAAATCTACAACTCACGCTAAAGATGCAAACGTGGATCACAACGTTTCTTAACGTTTGCTTTCATCAGTTGATAATGACAAACCACGCCATTTTTTCGATCGTTAAGGAGAAATAAGGCTTGGTCACTTTGCCCCGACGGCGCGCTTTGCCCTGGTCTCCCCTACTCTATTTACTACCTGCCCGATTAGTCGGGCAAAATGCAAACACTTTGCTGAAACATTGTGACGACGCGCCTACACAGTGATGTCACAAAGATACACAACTGTGACGTCATACTTGTATTGTAATATTACACTAGAAATCAATGAACTTAAACGTCAGAAGATTTAATTTAGTTTTCGCAACCATAAACACCAATGCAATTACAATTTGTCTTTACCGAATCCGAATTTTCGGAATTATCCTCATCAGCTTTTCTTAACACCCAACACTCAAAATGTCCACCGTTTGCTCCGACCTTTAGGATTGTTGTAAACAAAATTAAATATTTCCGATGAAGAGGTAGGAAGAGGAAATCAGTAACTTATTACCGACGCGGGTTTGAAGATGGGGAGATATTTTATGCAACATTACTTAACTCGTGACGGTTTCGAATGACTTTTGAATAGGAACACGGCCAAAGTTAAACCAATAATTGTATCTGATGATTACTAAATAAGTAATCAAATAGTTAACAAAATGTTTAAGGTAACAATATTAACCTAATACAAATTACATAGAGAGTAATACCCAAGCAGAGATGTCATATTGTTTTTACAACAAGAGTGACTTTGAAAAGATATTTTCCCAAATGAGAGAGAGGAAAATATCGTTTTACTGGCAGGATAGTTGTAAAAACACTATCACGTCTCGCGAGTGTGTTAATTTCTTTATTATCCATAATGTCAGAGAGCCAGAATTCCAATTATCAGAATTTTTTTAAAACATCGTCAATGGTTAAACCAATCAGGTCAGGGCGTATGCATACACCTGTAACTCGGTCAGGGTTAAAGGACTCATTGTGAAGCGCCATTTTCAAACAGCATTATTCAAACGTAAATATTACTATTTTGATGTTATCTATCAATTTAAATATACTCACATATCAAGTGAAGCAGAATGTACATTCTTCTTCATTCAAAGTCAGGCAGATGAAATGACAAGTTTGCACGGATTCACCAGTTTGATATGTTGGTGTACTCGGCTGCGCTCAAGCTAAAGTTGAGTAGCTCGTAAAATAGTCCCGGTTTTTGATGTCACGTGGTCTTCTTAACTTACCAATGGAATTACCACCATGGTTAATTACAAATGTGAAACCTACCGTTTTTTTATGTAACGAATTATCTCATCACATATGGATAATAAAATACAATATGAAACGAGTCACACTAATAAGCTTGCTAAATATATTCACCAGTCCTAAGTAATCATACAGTTGATGAATATAGAAACAGTCTTGTCAAGTGGGTCTTGAAAGTAGATAGCTGAATCCGAATTGTGAAGGTATCCACGAACACTGACAAATCAACTGTAAGACGCAAGATGAGCTGGAGTTCTAAAGCCAGCCTTATATAGGTTAAGTACTTTCTTCAAAGTTTCACCATAAACTCCAAATAGAAGATTCAATTTCAGGTATTCAGGAAATAGATATGACATTTAAGAATAGAAGATTCTAGTTTACATAATCACAACAAGAGTAAGTGTGACCAACTAAACAATATAACAATGTTATACAATGTTAAACTAATGGAAAATTACATGCTCATAGCATAACTCACAAGGGTCAATATCGGAATTTTGCGTCAGTAGATTGTGACGTCAAAGGAATGAATGAATCCAGGTATGGTTTCACATGTTTCTGTATTCATCAAAAACAAATAAAAATATTTTTTAAAGTTCAAAGTAAGTTGAGGTTAACCTTGTGAATCATCATGGTGTTTAAATTTCATGATATTGGTAATGAAATATCATACATGTAACAAAGAGAAGCCTGTAACAGATGTGTGTGTTTGCATATTTTAGGATACAAATGCATAATTACAGTTTGCAAAGTTCAATGTGAGGTGAATTACCCTTCGATTTGAATACTTATTCAACAGGAGCAATCATTTATAAACCACACATTATTTTGATGACAGTGCTTCAATACCGTTATTGTTTTAAGGTATAATATTATAGGTCTGAAATTTACAAAATGCATATCTACTTCATGTATTATATAAGAAATTATGTTCAGAAATTACTTTATTATAAAACAATGAAATCAGAATTGATAGCAAAACTCAGAAAATAAGCAGACAGGATTGAGGACAGAATGGTAAAAGCATTGTTTGACTATTTGTACAATTTTTTGTCAGAACCATATCCATGATTGCTTCCTGCTAACGTGTACATCCTCTTTATTTATTCCATTCTAAAAACAAGGAATATTTGATATTTAACTGTATATAGATAGTTGATGCCTTCCCTGCTTTATTCACCATCCGCTTTAATAAGCCGAGATGAAGAAGCGATCGATGTAAGCTGTGTTCATAGTAGCTATTCGAATTCAAAAGTCATCGTTTTAGCGACAACATCATAGGAACAACCACCCAGGCGACAAGTGGTTCATCCTGCTCTCACATTTGATCAGCATTGTAATACTTGACCTACCCCTCTCGGTAGAGAATGCGTTAAAACATGATGATCTGAAATTGCACATTAAATCTTCCCCTTCATAAATTTTCTATTCAAGCCATATAAACACACATCATCGGGTTCCTAGAGATGATGAATTCTGGAATTAAATAATAAATAGTACCTTTTTACATCTATGCCATATGTTAGTTGAGCTTTTGGTGCGTCTGAGCTTAAATATAATAGATTGAACTGCCTCTTAACAATTATATTTACAAATGCAGAAAACGTCATTAGGAGTTTTTTGCGACTTCATAAATTTGAATAAATAATTCTGTCTTTGTCGTAATCAAATGTTTTTGAAAAGAAGGATCATGTTACAAGTAAACCGATTCACATGTTTTTCTTGAATATTTTAATATCAATTTGAAAGTTTTTCATACAGAAATCAATTTTGACAGCATTATCATTATCAAAACTGACGCCACGACAGAAATACATGAATAAATGTATGTATTTTATGATAAAATTTCTGATACAGCCGTTTTAAGCAAATATTTTGTTTAAACATGGGAAATGAAGAAATTAAAGAGTTTTGTTCTATCAATGCTGGAATTCCTAATGGGGTTTGAGTGGTGGTTGCCCACGGGTTATAATTAATCAATAATAAAATACATATTTCAGGAGTCTAAGTTGATATAATATGTAGTTTTTCGAAAACAAATTATTGTTTCATTTATTGGATTAAAAGAACGATATAAGTATTTTGTCAAACTCAAATAGTGTATTGCGAATTGTCGATTCTTAAGCTTAAATTTTCACTGCCCAAAATAGTTTTCTGAAATCGAAAAACCATTATACAGATTCCCTTGTCATCGTCGATTAAGTCGCCCAGTTGTCGGCAAAATGGCACACAAGTCATTACATAAAGGCTCATGAGAACAATTAAACTTGTTTGCAAACCCTTTATCCATTTTGAGTTTATAAATGTTAATACCATAAAAACGTCTTGTTTATGCAAACAAACTATACATATCACCTGAACATTGGGAAAGGTCTCTGCTTGTACATGTATGCTTCAGGAATTTAGATAATTTAACCATAGCAACAGACCAAATGGCCCCCCTATACTGCATGTATGCTGTATGCTGTAGATTTGTTTGACTCTAAACTTTTTAACTGAAGTTCCTTCGATGATCTTACTCAAATCAATGAGACAACAAAATCGAAAGAAAACTCATTTAGAGAATTTCTGAAACATAAAGATTATTAACAGACAACTTAGTTTTGATACCCAATAACCAATTGAGGAAAAGTAACTATGTTCTGCTCACTTTATTCTTCAATGACTTCTTGTTTTGACACTCAGTTTTATATTGCAGGTTATTGTTAAATTCTGATTGAAGGCAGTCACTCTACGTTTATTATGCCCCCGAATCGGAGATTCCGGGGGTATATTGTTTTTCACCTGTCCGTCTGTCCGTCCGTCCGTCTGTCCGTTTGTCCACAAACACTTTAACCTTGGTCATAACTTTTGATTGGTCGGAGCTAGGTCTTTGATACTTGACATATGCATCCGGGGGCATTCGTGTTTCACAAACACATCTTGTTTTTGTTTTATTTTTGTGTTGAAGGGAAATTTTTCCAAGGTTTAGTGATTATTCTTTGTTTCAGTCTGAAGCTAATTTGAGCAGCAAATCTGAAATTTGGTATGCTAAGATGTCTAGCAGTTGAATTTGTATCGGCAATATTCAAATCTGCATAATTGAACATGACTTTATATTTTAAACTAATGCTAAATAAACAATTGTATCTATTTTGTTGCAATGATGTCTTCATTTACATTCATCTAATAAAAATGCAAAATAGTTTGAAGATCATAGTCTGATTGATTTACCATGGCGCAAGCTCAATGTCTCCATTCTGTTATTTCTCTTCCACATTATTTGAATTAGTTACACAAATTAAATCCAAATATTATGAAAAGTGCAACTCGGGAGAAACGTCTTTTGTCATAGATTTTCCATCACTAAAAAGAAAGGCAACGGACAGTTTATTTTTCAATTTAATTTATATACTAAATGTAGTAAGAACCTATGAGTATAAAATACATTTCAGTTACGATTTGTTTCAAGACAATAGAAGGTTCACTAAAGGGTTTGATCCACCAGCTATTACTCAAGTCTCTTATCATTTCTGCTGACGAAAGCAGACACGGTTTCTTTTATACTATACACAAAAGCATGAGTTGAGCTCCATTCTGAATGACCTGACTGGTGGCAACACAGTTTCAAGGCACCCCATTCCATGCACACCAAAGAGTGACGTGACACGCTCTCTGCCTTCATCGACAGTTTCGAGGCCCCCGATGATCAAAACGATGTTGGCGTGTTTGAAAACATGAACTCATCATTGTCAATGGCAGTGTCTAATATCGGCGGGCCTGCAAGTGGCATTATGTCTTGAGCGACCTTTAATAACTTTATGTGTACAAACATTGTCACACCAACAACCCAAACACGTCGAGCTCTTAACAGCTGATACCACACACTCGATACAGGACAGTATCAATACGCGAGTGCAAATTATTAATTTTGAAATATTAAAATTATACTTTAATTTTTGTTTACTTTTTCCTAAAATCTTATCATAATTATTCAAATGATACACATTAAGGATTATTTGTAGAATAAAAAAGTGTATCTTTTTCTTTTTTGTTATGAACTATTTTTGCATGCGCTTGAAACCGGTAGAGATAGCCTGGGTATAACTGATATCTAGGTCAGTGCGACAAGCAGCTTTAAGTTACTACAGAATCGCATTTTGAATTATATAAAAACAATTTTTCACTTTAGATACAACAATTGAATTTATAAGAGATGAATTTCATAAAATAGTTGTCCAAACGGTTATAACCTGTTTGAAACTCATAAGATACACTTTAGCATAACTGGCTTCGCAAGCTCACCAGTTATACAAGTGTATCTTACAAGTTTCAAACAGGTTATAACCGTGTGTACAACCATATTTTTTAAACCGACCTTTGACTTTAATATCTTTATACAAACCTATTCATATTTGGGTATAGAGTGAAGAATTGGCCACACTGAATTCTCACATAGACTATTGAGAAGGGTTTTACTTGATCTGTTTGTGCTAATATATCATCATTAGGATGTGAAATCGAATGATAGGTCTGTTGTGCTGCTTTTGATAGGTTGACGATGTCTAGGCGATGAAACCTAAAACAACTCTTTCATCGCGTATTTGCACCCGCCACTATATACACCTTGACATCAGCTACGAAACACCTAGGTGACATTTTAAAAGACAAAGCCGTTAAAAGACACATGTTAAACTAAATGTCCTGTACTATGATTATCCACTTAAGTCAAAGAGTATTGTTTACTGAACGGATTTAACTCAGAAGATCAGATTACAACTTTAACTCTTCCATAAAATTATAGTTAATAATACTTAATCAGGTACGAATTCAGTATGATAAAAACGTTTCATCAATTTTAATATGGAAAATAAAAGGTTTTCTTATTATTCACTTGATTCAAGTTTTTAATTTTGACCTTGGTCAATTCAGTAAAATCATCCAAATTTCCACAACCCAGGGTTGGTTTTGATATGGTGTGTTGCTTAACTTTAAGTTGTTTGGTTGAATAGATTCAAAAGATGGAGTGTTTTTCTCTGCTTGCGACTAATGTCTGTGATCTATAGACTTGTGCTTAGGCTATGTTTTCGATTTTATAGATTTTTCAGCCATGCAGAATTGAAATGTTATAGCCTAAAGCTTGGTTATATACGAGCAACGATGGTCTTTCATGATTGTTGTTTAAAATATATGCTTCACGAGCACTAGAAAGTTATGCCTTCTTAACTAGGCGTTATCTATTGAAGCATTGAGAAATTTAGTATTTAGATCAATTGATTTACAATGATTTTTATTTGAATCAATTCAATAAACAGTAATTGGTAAGATTACAATTGGTGTGATAGGAAAATTATTTCTCCAATCTCCATCTTAACTAAATTTAGATTGTTTTAATACATTTATTAGTCAATAATTGTTATCATCTTTATCAACCTAAAGTAAAATTTTATCGCTTTTTATGATTTGAAAATGACGGAAAGCTTACATTCGTCATGGACAATATTGTCATATGATAGGCTAGACTGAACCACGTCTGCATGACAAGAAAAGACAAGGGACGTGTCTCCAGGGATTATTGAGATTCAAGAGACTAATTATCAGATCTCACAGACCGCACATCATTTCATAGTCCAACAGACTTCTTGATTAGCATTCTCATCAAACTTGCCTATACATCCGGGATGATCAACGTCTACGATTTGATGACATCCATCCTTTTGTGGATCATAACTATTTCAAGAATCCGTAGTACAAAGTTTTATATCAACATTTATGGTTTGTAGACTAACAATGGCACAAAAGGTCTGTCGGTAAAGCAACTTCCATAACGACTATTCTGGTTAATGAGAAAGTAACCTTCTTAGACAATTTCAAACAGGTAAAGGTAATCAATGTATTCGTTTGTGTTCGTTCTCTTGATTGAATATTGTCATCCTTTATTTGACATTAAGCTTTGTCAACTGAACTTGTTGTAGTTTATTTACAAGATTTATATAGCGGTCACATGACCTTGTTTTGGGAATTCTAAATTCTGAATTTATATCAATTTAAACTTTTTTTAAATGTTATAGTAACGAATGGCGTATCGTTACAAGATATCGTTGTTCGAGTTAGGAATGTTTGGGCTGGTATGCTAAAATCACTTTGAATCATATCAAATGGGTCAAAGTACAGTCGAAAGTTGTTCTAATTCAGAAACACTGTCATACTGTAAAATTTGGCATCAAGCACGACGATGTTTTTGTTAATACTAGTTACGAATGGCGGGAGATTAATCCTAATATATTATACATTATACACCTTTTATTACCCAAGCGGGCAAGGATATGCCGGGTATTAAAGTTTGCATAATGGTCATGAGAATTACAGTTTTTCCTAAAAATAACTCGCATTTTGATTGGTTGTCGGAACTATTTTGCATCCATTCATGATTTGCTTGGATCTTCTATTTCAGTTGAGAGATATAGATGAAAAATCTTATACTTAAATTGTGAAAGTCACACATTATAACAACATTTTTAATTGGAAATCAATACCTTCTAAAGTTTCCTTTGCCGTAAATACAATTTTATATCGTCAAGGCGGCACTAGGTGTGCGAGTCTCCGGCCGAACTGTCGTTACGTCATAGCTCTATGATGTCATTAAACATGACGTCAAACAGTGACGTCATACAATCCGCACTAGGTTTGTCAAACGTAAATGCGCGGTATAAGAAAGCTATTATTATTATTATAATATTTGACCATCGCCATCCTGTGATCCGTGCAGTACCACGACATGGGGGATGCATATTCTATCTTTATCGTACAAACTTTGAGATATTGAAAATTTTTGTTTATGGTTGAATTATGATTCATTTCTATTTTCTATAAATCTTGAAAAAATACCAAACAAAAAGAAAGTGTAAAATATGTAAAGTCAATATTTAGAAAATGTTTACAGCAGATCATTATGTAAAACCCGGACAAAACTTTAAAACGAAGCCATTATTGAATCAAACTAAAAATGTGATCAATAATGATTTACATGTATTACTATTGAACTCTTTCTGAAATAATTCAATTTATACTTTTGACTATTTGATGTATATTATTGACTTCCCTTTAACCTGGAAACTATCATAGGATAAGTGTAGAATCATAAATTAAATAAGTAAGTACGTTAATAAATTAAAGGTATAAAGGAAAAAGGGACTGCTAAAAACACTAAAATAAACTTTCTTTACAAGAATGGTACCACACAAATCACAAGATAATCCACGTCTCAGAGATACCAGTGAAACATATTAACATACATTCTCTGGAAGTCAACTAACTTTGATTCATAATTTTGAAGCTGTTGTTTTCATGTTTCCTAAAACAAGCTACAAATCGTTGATATGGAAACTCCTGGGGAATAACAGAGAGAATTTGAATACTTTTGTTTGTTTAAAAACGTTTGGCAGCAAAGACACACCAAGGAAGTAAAAGTCGAAAAAATGATGTTCTAACAATATTCCATTTTTTCCCGGACATTATGTCCAAATAACATTTTGGTTTATCTTGCGTTTTAAACACCCCCATGTATTTGAACCGACAGAAAATATAAAGTTCCTAAAGAATGAAATTTTGCATACCTCTTTACATTACATATGCTTATCAAAAATATATACTAAAACAACTCTATCCTATAAAAAGTTTAGTTTTTTACGATGGTGAAAACTTGGCAGCGCGTTTTTGTGAGCAGCAGTGAATCTTTCTCTCTTGTTGATATTTTCACTCAAAAAGAGTGTACCTGATGGTGATGTTATTCTTGTCAATAGTTGCACAACATACAATGTTTACATAGAGCTGATGTAGGAAACTCCACAACTTGTATATCTCAGGTGATAAACTGCTTCATTGACTCTACTTGGATACTTGAAACCTACTTTAAAATGTTTGGTCGCATACCAGCAACAGCTTGAACAACAATTCAAAACTTAAATGTTAATTTATTTTAATTTTCCAACGAAGTTATTTTGATTACTGAAAGCCTTTTCAAAAATGATGTATTTCGTTATAGTTAAAAAAAATTCAAGATATAAATAACATAATGCAGAAAATATTCCACTTGTTACAAACAAGATCCAACACAAAATTCCAAAGAGCCTGATTTGTTTCCCTTATTTGAAGTTCAAAACTATATATGTACACTGCGGTTAAACTTTTTTAGTCAGGTAGATTACTAAAACATGCAGACTTTCTGTCACGAATTCTTAATTGTGGTTGTGACATATGTCCTTTTAAACAATAACAACACAATTTTGGACAACGTACTTCTTTAAAAGATAAATTGTTTCACGATGTGTAAAAAAGAAACCTTCTACACAAATATGAAAGCTGAAGCTAAGGTAACAAATTGCTGATCAACTTGTTAATTATATACGTTGTTTGTAATTACCAATAGTTCCTTTGGACAGATTTAGCAAGACAGTTGTAGTTTAATATTGAAAGACCCAAATGACATTCGTAAGGATAGTGTTTCTCATCTTTTCATGGTTTTGCTTCATGTATAAAAGCAACAACTTGTATAAAATTGTGTTGTGTGTTCTTGGAAAGATTTTCCTTAATCAAAATTTGTGATATAATGCATGAACATGTATAAGCGAGAGTCATGGATATATGAGCGGTAAAAGGATATTATTATTATTATTAATTATTATTATTATTATTATTATTATTATTATTATTCAAGAAGAAGTCGAAGGGTGGCTATTTTGTTCTGACTTTCATTGATAAATTGACAATGTCTAGACGAATAAAACAACAACAATTACAATTCTCACTGATCAAACAATGTTAATATAGTTAACCTGCCAATTAAGAAATGAAATGATGCAGTGTTTCGTTTTGCTTAAGGACTAAAGTTAATGCTGTTTTGTATTTTCATTGCATCATTCAGACGATAAGGTAACGAATTCTGAAAGGGCAAATTTGACATTCTTGAGACTTGTTTTTAGGCTATTCTTTTTTTTATCGATTTTCCATTCCTTTTTAGCAGTGAATTCTGTGCAGAAAACTAGATTCACTGATCACAAGTTTGGCCTTGGGGTACAACAAGATATAAGGCAGGTTGAGGTCTCCCAGGTTGCACATTGTGGTGGATTAAGATCAATAATTCAAAGGCAATTGCAAATTTATTAGATGTTATGATGTCTGCACTAGGAATAATCTAATGAAGCAGTGATGTATTATAGTATTTAGATTATTTGATTTACGATGTCGCCAGCAAAATAACTTACTATAAATAAACATCATTTCCATAAAAAATGTACGATTTATACACAATGATAGGCTAGACTGAACCGCATTTGTATCAAGACGAGGAGAGTGTCTCAAGGGATTAATTAGCATATCTCACTGGCCACACATCATTTCATAGTTCAACACATATCTTGATGAGCACTCAACTTTCTCCAACTTCTGATTTTGATATTATTGGTATTAAAGGGGAAAGGAGATTAACATGCTAAACATTGAACTCTGAAAACAATAATTGAGTGTAACGTGAGATACTTTTATTTTACTAGAATTAACATTGTTATCAAAACCTTTAAATTACCAATTTGATATCCTTCGATTCAAATGTAACACTCCTGAATGGCTGTCGAAATACTCCTCAGAATGGTCAGTAGAAATTGCAATGTAATCCTCAATTTTGACGCTTCAAAATAGTAATTTGAAGTTAATCAAATAATTATCTTAATGTGTGTAAGCTAGATATAATCTTATCAATAAAAATAAAATGCCATTTAATGATTATATTTTACTCGAAACAAACTTGAAATTTGAAATCTATATATCACTGACAACTTTTGTACAATCTCCCAAAATATATGAGTTTAGGGAGAGAATAGTGTATTAACAAAAGTGAAAATATATGTATCTCACGCATGATAAAATATGTCATTGAGCTGTAATCTCAATATGATCCGGTAAAATGATTGTCTAATACATTTATTTTACATTGGTTTTCTGAAAACCATAAAACTCTTTCTTATCATATGTAAATGACTTACCAGGCGTCAAAGGCTGAATGAGATGAACAACATTTGACATATATGACTCAGAAATATATATTGGTTATAAGTCATTTTTAACATTCAGAAAACTTTGGTGATATTTAACAACAGTCATTTATCAGTTTTATATGCTCTCCCGATTTTCACGTTTTTCTTTGACCTCTCCTGCATGCAAAGCGTCATTTAAAAATGCTTATGGCATATTAAAAGTTGGATGTTATGAATCACTAATCGGTTATTGACTCCGAAACAGAAAGGAAAGACAGCGTCGAGTTTTTATCGATTTTATAAAGAAAGATATTCATTTGGTGCTGCCAAGGAAATATGGATTTTATCAAAAGAAGTAAATATGTTGAATATGGAATTTAATGAAAATGGAAATGTGACAATTCAAACACAAATTATGTACGCTTCATGAACAATTTAGCTGCATTTCTGTTCGATGTTAAGAAAGTAATTCAAATATTTATATGTGAAGTGTCTTAACTTACAGCAAAATCTTCAATAAAAAAATCAATATCAACTAAGAAAATTCAAAGAAGAGGTGTTGCTGATAATTTACTAAAACAGCCCTAAATGTTATTATTCAAATATAACTGAATGCTTCAAATACGATATTAAAGATTGACGAGCGGAGAAAACATGTTTTAGATAAGGTTTTATTAATGTTTAATTTCATAATGTCCAAACGAGCATATACTCTAAGGAGTAAAATGAGCTATAACTGTTTCAGAATTTGAAAGCCATCATACAGTTGTTAATGAAAGAGGATTTTGAATCACTTCAAATGACATTTTAGTTGTTAATAGGTGCTCAGAATATCATACTTCAGAGGGTGCTACTTTTATTTTTAGTGTCTATCCAAATATATTTCAGCCCTTAAAAAAACATTTTCGGACTTAATACACCAATAAGAAATACAGAAATCTATAAAAGATAATATGTTTTCAGCATAAATAATCATTAAGGAATTTTGTTTGTTTTAAGGGATCTTAACTATACATTGTATGACGCAATGTTGTTTTAAAAAATCGTAACTTAGTTGAGTTGGTTCAAGAAAAATACAATTTCCATAAATACTTATATCAATATTGATTAGATACTGTGTTTTATTAAACTAGCAGACAAGGATGTAATATAAGAGTTCATATACGGCATGTTCTCTAATTGGAGTTGAACTATGAGGAATAAGTTTCATTTTATCACGATATAAGTGGTTCTTGTATATCTTTTTTTTTAACTCAAATACTTGATCGCTTTATGATTTACGTAGGTAAACAATGAGTGTCATATTTTCTTTTGCACGGTAGTTTAGAGCGCACTAATAAACAAATTCTATTTTGCTATTGTGCCAGCATCCATTTAAACATTGGAGTCGATCATGGGTTTAGCTCGTATAGTCAACACTGTCCTTTTGACGATGAATTTCATGATATCAAAGCTATTAATGCTATTTATTTCTTCTCATGATATGAAGATCGCAACAAATAAAAATGTACATATTTTGCTGTTAGAAAAATAAAGTAGAAATATCTATTTCTTGTTCATAGATGAAAAACATTTGTTTGATCATGGAAACAAGTTCAAGGCTTTTGAAAATAAAATGTCAGCTTTATTTCTTCTACATCTGGTATTTTTAATTATCTATTTCTAGATCTTTCCCATACATATGATTTCAACTGTATGACAAAACTCAATAGGTTTTCAATATACAAACAAGACGTTTACGTTTTGTAGATTTAATGCATATTTTCAATGCCATAGAAATGTATCGTTTAGCTAAAATCAAAGGCATTATATTTCAAAGAAGAACTGTCCTTCAATGAATTCAATTTAAAACTAGCTTTTCTTTCTTTGATGACATTTATCGAATGACTCAACAATAACTTTCATCTTCAATTCAATGTCCAAATGTTTTATCAAATGAAGCAAATCTACTCAATAAATCATGCACATTTGAATAAATGAAACGTAAAGAGGTAAAAAAAATCAAAATCAAATTGACATTAACAACAATTGATTAAAGCCGTTTTGGATGGTTTTAACTGGTAAAGACATCCGGAATATGTAACAGAATGGGAGGAAACAGGCAAAGTAGTAAATTGTGATTTTATGTGTTGTTCTTAATTATATGATTCCCTATTTTCATGAAAGAAAACAATGTGTAAATATCCTGAATAATAAAAGCTTCATATTATGTTTAAACGTTTTAGGTAGATTTTAATATATTGTCAATTATATATATTTCTACATTGAAAGGGACACAGAAATATTAATATAAAAAATATTCAGTTTTCCGTAAATTGTCAGTCAATTATTCTCTATCGAATCTGTACGTAGCTTTCCTACAGTACTTTTTATATGACTTTACAGTGTATAGCTTTTATTTAAATGTTTCTTCGCATCTCTCATAAGTCACTTGGCGATTGGTTTCATTTAGATAGGGGGTCACCTTTATGTATTTATATTTGTGCGAGTGAGATGTAAATAAACTATTCTGTCTCTCTGTCTGTCTAGGTTCTCTTTGGTGCAAATTTAAATCGCTTCGTAGGAAAATAGACGAATAGATGTTGCTTTTCGAAAGATACTTGCATGTTAAATTTATTATAAGCTTGTCAACAAATGCTTTATTTCACAGTACCTTACCAAAAAAAACAGAAAGCTCCTGCATCTGAATACAAGTTTTTATACATGTTAACAATATAGCACAGCAACAACAGGTCAGTTTTAGGTCTGATTCCCGTTTGGTAAATATTAGTAATTGTTAGATATAGATTTGTTTGCAATGAAAGAAATATGTTGGTGCTTTGTTAACTTCTTTATCCTCCTCAAGAGGTCTTGATTCATCCAATTCTCTCGGGTCCGTTTGAAACTGCCTACTAGTAGAAACTACAGTAGACAATTTTGAGAAATAATAACTTGAAGAAGATATCCCAGGAGACATCAAATCTGACATAGGTAATTTCATGGCATGATGGAGTCACCAGCCGCCAGGGGGATAGCAGCCATTTGCTTATTAAGTGTGGGGTATATTAGATGGGTTAAACCATTCAAATTAGATGAACTCTTCTATTTATTATTGAACATAGTAGTTAGAAAGTTCAGTGATGGGCATTTTGTTGTTCCTTTAGGTCAGCTGTAATGTTTACATTTGGAGGCGCGGAAATCATAACATTGCATTTTCGTGTAAAAGTACATGTATGTCACGTTTATGTTTAATATCTACGTTTTCTGGTTTCATTTCATACCTGACGTGGTTCATGACAGGGTTTGGTTCCTAAGTCACATCTTATGTCGTATATAATCCATTTCTTAGTTTCGTCAGATGGTAGATGTTTTGCATATAACGTTGCTACCTCAACCTTCTTCTCGTTATTCATGTTTGTCAGTTGAAATTCTACAAGAAGTGTTATTATGACAGAGTTTGGACCAATATTGTGGAGATTATTGACACTTTGACAGTGTTGTGAGACGTTTCTGTAAGGTTGGTGGTAAATCTGGTTAATATCTTGCCTTTTATACACAATCTAGGTGCCCTCAAGCTTGTCTTTGTTTGAAGGCTTTTCTTGTTTTGACAGACTTTAGTCCAGTATTGGAGAGAAATAAACATTTTGAAAGTGTTGTGAGAAGTTTCTGAAAGATTTGTGGTTTAAAGAAATCGTTAAGGTGCTCATTTGAGCTACTAAGCTTCTGACTTTTCCTAAATAAATTATAGATACCGTGTATATTCGAAATATTGTTTGAAACAAAGTGCAGTGAGCATTGTCAATGATCAATATAAATAGGGTTATTGTTTAAAGAACCCAAAGTACATGATTGGCCTTTAACTTTAACTTTTTGGAACCATTGGCTGTCTGCCAGTCATTATGTTCAAAAACTACTTTCTTCTGAACTCCTTTACTTCAAACCTTAAGTTATTGAGTTTAATAAGTGAATTTGTCACAGCTTACCTAGTCGGAAAATGAAGATGTATTTTATGTTTTAATGCCCTGTTCCACATTAAGCACGCCAAAGCTTATGGTGATGTTATTTTCATCAAAAGATACAAAGCATTCAATGTTTACACAGCCTACTATAAAATACTTCTAACGGTACTGAAGATCTCATAAAAAGCACCATTAGTTTCCTTTAATACCACTACTAACATAGTATCACCTGTCACTTTCCTAGCATAACAATGACAGCGGGAAAAACAATTCCAAAACCCGTTAGTCAATTGGTGTTATATCTATGAAAAGTAGACGGAAAATATTCAGTCACTTTCGATCTTTAAAATGTTGAATTATTCAAGGCATTGTCTGATACTTATGAATAACAGATTTCCGTACTTCGTTTGAATCTTTTTGATTCAGAGAACAACAACACCCACTCAAAGATCTCCAATAGGCTGAAACAACACCCATAAACAAAGCTCGAGCCAGTAGTCACATATAACAGGAATCGTGTCTGGCTTCTTGCCAGCACATGAGGTTGAAATTGGGAAAATATCTATATACACGCTGCCGACCCAAGCAAGAATCGAATAATAGCTAAAACAGAAACAATGCACTTCTCTCACTAGTAGAACATAGATGTTATCTTTCTCAATCTTTGTTGACAAATAATACTAAAATGATGAGAGTTGATATTATTGTATCTAATTACATGAAGTAGTATGTCTTTATAAGAATAAGGACGCACAAATTTGTTGCATTGTCGTCCTTGTTAATTCTAATGTGTCCTTACTGCATATTGTATTGGACTTTTAGTACATGTATTTCCTTTTTTTCTTATCTTTTCTACAACAAACTAGATTGAAACCTAGTAATTGAAAGTTTCTCAAATGACTAACTTGTATTAATCAAATTATTTCGTCAGTTAATGTTTCTGCTCGTGTCGTAAGAATTCAGGTTTTAGATAAGGCATTGTAATTTTGCGGCAACATTATGAAAACAAAAAGCCTTACAATGTTTGAAACAGTTCAACATTACGTTTCCAAACAACTTTCTGATGACATGTCAATGAGATGCTTACAAAATTTTGTTAAGTCTCATACACTATATGATATAAGGCCATTGAAAACATTCTCCTCCTTTTAACAACATATATAAGCTTATCCAGAATAATAACTAAATAATCATATAACATGCACGTGTTACTACAGTGTTATATCAACACGGCAATATAAAACTAGTTTATGACTACAAATTGACAATGCAAGTTCGTATGTGGCATTTACCGTCATGTAACATCTGGAAATAGTTTCTTTTTAAATCATTCGTTGTCTCTTTGAGAAAAAGAACTGTCGACATGACTTAATAAATGTGTCAAATATTGTTTCATGGATGCACACCACATAAACGTTTATGGACAAATGAATAAAGCATGTGCTTTGATGGAGAGAGAGAGAGCATGTTTATACCTTTACAGACTCAGATATACTGCTAACGAAAACAAAACACATAGTCAACCATTTCCCATTTAATATATTTCTAAATGAATCGGGATTTTGCCTAAGGTACTATGTCTGTGCTTAACATTTTCTCGTACCATTTCCGAGCTTAAAGCATTTGTCATAATCTTCCAAGGATTCAATTAAGTCTGCTTTTAAAAATAAAGTCATAAATCAAAGTGATAAACGCGCTTTCTGTTGCAAACACATTCAGTACAACATTTTCAATCAAAACCGGGGGTTCTGGTGTTTAGAAAATCAACTGGCATTTGTGAATTTTCATTTAAAGGCACGCCTTTACAAAGTGAAGTTCAACATAACAATGCAATGAAACTGTTCGAGAACTACAGCCAATGATTTCAACCTTTTCCGATGTCTGGGTACATTGTATTGAGCATTTTGACATTGTTTTAAGCAGCATTGAATAACAGTTGCTTTACCTGGGTAAAAATTTCTTTGGATGACCAGGCAATCTGGGATGCGACTGTGTGTCTTCGTGGCTTATGTAATACACTAAGGATTTTTGGAAAGAATATCAGAACATTAACAGCCATTCTCATTTTGTTTCAATTCTTTCAAAATGTGTTACTACCTCTCGCCACAATGCCTAATACTAAATGAATTAATCTGTTTTCAGCTATGCGGTTTTTTGTTTGAGTAGTATATTAATAGGTTTAATTGTTGCATTAAAGGATCTTTTTCGGTTATTGAGGAAACGGATCGAGTGTTGATTATGTGAAAAAGACATTGTTGTATCTCTCAGGACATGTGCAGGAATGCTTTTTACTGCTGGGTTGAGCCGTTAGGAGATAATAGATTAATTCCCTGGACTCAATCAGTTCGTGAAAAATGGTTTGTCGACAGAAACTTTGTGATACCAAAACAAGTTCTCTTTATACATGTTACAATACAAAAAGTGTGATGTGACTCAAATCGATAACTGTTACAAAAATAGAGAAAACAAAAATTTGACCTAAAATAATGCAATCAATTTTAATGTAAATTTGCTTTTGTTGAGTAATGAAGAAGCTGCTTACCTTTAAAAATAATACATGGCTTAGACAATCTGGAAAGAAATGAAGTTTTTCTTAATTTTAAAGAGGTATATGACATTATATTTTAGAGCTTTTTAAATGAATTGATGCATTCCACTCGCCATTAAGAAAATAGCTTCCTCTTGAACATGATATAGTGTAAGATAAGATGATTTTCCTGTTTATGTATTTTAGTGTCCACGATTATTAATCACGTTCACTATTGGCATTTGCTGCAGTGATTTGTTTCCGCTTACAAACAGTGGCTACAGAAAAACTTGTATAACGGAAGAGAACCCTTGAATCCCAAGAGAAATACATGAGCTTCATCTTCATACAAATTGTCTCTCCGGGCAGCCATAGTGAGAATGTATGCATTCCTGCAGTTTTCACTTTAGCTACCAAAACGATTGACTCGATGAGCTTAAGCTTAAAAGATGTTTTTGGGATGTACATCTTTTAAAATGCATATTTGGACCAATATCATTTAAGTGCTACCAAATGCTACGTTTTCAAACATAACAACATAACATAACACCTAAAAGAACGTTCCTCTCTTAAATCATCAGAAGCAGAAAATAACATTTACTATCTATTTGTAATTCTGACCATCCCGTGTGAATTGCGCTTTCGAATATGGGGTACAGAGGTTGATACTATAGTCAGATAAGCTAATTCAACGAGATGTAATGGATGAGTTAAGTGATAATTTCATTCAGGAAACTCCAATTCTAATACCAAAGTTGTAAAACATAAGGGCATCCATAAATGATATATAAATCTGTACCTGCATTTAAAATGTCTATTTTGTATCTTGGTATTATCGTATAAGTAATGTTGATCCATGACAGCTTTGGTTTCTTGTTTCAGCCTAACACAGACCTTATCTAAAACTTGTAGATATCAACTCATAAATTGTCTGCAAAACTCGCTGCAGAACTTTTATGTTTAAGAAACGATGTTGTTGTGTTAAGTTATCGTACATACTGAACATTATTGAAAATGCATCATTTATGAATTTTGTCATGTTTGGAAAATTATTGCACATATTTCTAAAAATCAATATGACGATCATTATTTCGGGCAATAAATCTATAGCATTATAACTCCATTCTCAATGATTGAACGCTCCTAAAACAAACGTTTGAAGGAAATAGTATGTAGAAGGAACGTTTTTCTGTGATAGGTGTATTAATTAAAGCTTTCTTATATTTATTGTCTATATAGAAGTCAACGTTCAATAAAGTAAGTCGGATATACAACAAGACAGAATGCAGTGTCTACCAAAGATATATAATATCAATATAACCAGGACTATCCACCCCTGGAGGGCTGGTCCTTAATTGAACTATCTATACTGCCAAGCAGAGACGATTGCATGATGCCCCATGGACTCATCACAGCAGTCACTGTAATGCGGCGGATCGACGTTCTTTCATAGCAATGTTAATTTGCTAAGAAAACCAGGTTTTGAATATGAGTTGCTTTATTTCTTGACATAAAGATTGTCTTATTGGAATTAGATTTATATCGACTTATTCATTTATTACTTCAATGTTAAGGTTCTTTATTATTTATGACTATATTGTTAATGATTGTACATTATTGCATTTGACATCATATATGGATAACAATACTTTTTCACTCGCTTATAATCACCTTGATATTTTGAATTCTTGGCAGACAAATAATTAGAAATAAGAATTAAGAGAGTATGGGTTTCAGCACGCCAGACATTTTCAATTACTTGTTTTAGAATTTCGAATGCTAACCTCTTAAACCTGTCCAGAGTACGATATTAGATGTCATATATACACCTATACTATTCTGAATAGTCCTATCAGCCCATATAAACCTCATGGCCCGAACATATCCATGTATTCTGTCACTAGGCTGAACTAATTAGCATAAAGAAGCATTTCAACAGTCAAAAACTTAGTAACAAAGGAACAAAGAACAAAATATATATGACATAATTGACCCCAACAGCTTCATGCACTTTTGAGTTAACACAATTGCATAGACAGCAGGGGATCGCTCGATGGATATTAAAGTTGATACCTGTGGTTTACCTGTTGATGAATGACGTCACCAACGTTATATCAAAGGTCTACAATCCCTGAATTAATAATGATAATGGCTGTAGAAGGCAACAACACTTCAGGTGTCCAGGATTTCTTGAATATCCTTAAATGAAAATTGTACATATTTTTCAATATTTATGTTATTGTTTTCGAACGAAAACATTATCGATCTGCCTAGAGCATTAGCTGCAGATACAGAAAATGGAAGATTAAATACTCTAAAGACTTGTCTTCCGTGGTAATGTTTAAACAATAATGTGATATGATAACAATTTATGAACACAGGTATCCTAAAAAGGGTAAATTTGATTGAATTCGTCGTGCACAGTTTAGTTGTATAAAATGCTTTATTCGGTGTTGAGGTTAGACTGGTCTGATTAAGAAAGAATAATTCGATGGAAAAATTAATTATAAGGAAGATGTATCAACTTGTTGAATTCTTAAAGTTTGTCAAAAAGTATTTTTAAAACTGATATACCTTATTCCTCACAACGACATAGTACTTATTAGATGTTGTCTCTAACAAAAGGTTAGATTGAAAATGGTTAGTAGATTGTCCCTTTTCAAACATATCATATAATGATAAAATAATACTTAGTTGTTTTATTTTTAAAACGTTTATTTTCTATAAAGAATGTTACATACAAACTAGTGAAAAAGTATAATAAATGTTTCTAGTTACTTTGTTTTGCAGCAAGAGAGAACAAGAGAAATAGGGTTTCCTTTAATTGTTTAAAGTAAATTTCAACCAATAGTGGACTTCTGGGGTATATAATGCAAATCTGTTTAGCATGGCTTGTATAAATATGATGAAAACAGATATCTCCTCAGCTCCTGCAATGATTATTTGTGGAGTTCTCTAATTAATTCCTGCTTGCATAAGATATATGATATATGCAAGATGTTTACTTTGGTGATCAACACATCAAGCTGAAGGGTAACACACGATGCCTTAGCAGAGCCAAAAACAACAATAAGAATCTTTCTAGAAACTTTTCAACAACAACTGCTGACATATAAATTTGTGCGATTTCCATATCTTTATATCTTTTTACATTTCTATATCAATATTTTGCCCCAATTGCTGTAATTGAATAATGTGATCAAGGACAATTCACCCAGCTTAACACACCATTCAATTAGTCGGGACTTGTTTATCATAAAATAAAAAAACTTCAAAATGCAGTTTAATAGGTATTAAAGTTGCATGCTAAACGACTTTCTTTATATTTGTCTATCAATCTATGGGAAGTACATTTGTACTAATTTACAGCGACCTGAAAGGGATATGCCATGACTTCCATAACATCTTGTAGGGCCTTTAAAGTTCAACAATACCATTCCTTATCATAACCTCAACTTGCTGAATGTATTGCTGTGCATTCAGATTTCCATTTATGATAACAAGGTGAGTTTTATCGTCACGGCAGATACAGTGTTTCTTCCAATATGAAAGTATACATAACATTAACTGAGTTTCCTATGTCAGTTTAAAGAAGGAATTTGTTACAAGACTAAAATTTTATGAAATAACAACCAAATGTATATTTTAATGTGGTACAATGATGCTTTCTGTCACGTTGTTAATTAAAACAAAGTTTTGTTTTATTGAGAAGATTTATCAAAATTTAACAAAAGCCATAGGACCTACAATTTATCTTATCACATTCTTCTTCTCAACTAAAAGTATAATTTGCATCAGTTTCACAAACATTAAGTTAAAAAATATAATTGCTGTGAAGTAAAACTTTAATTACTGAAATATATCATCAGGTTCAAGTGTTAGCTCATGAATCACAATCTAACTAGACATTCCTTTTGTGTAACGTGCCTTCATATCAAACCAATCCCCTCCCTCGTTTAACCTGTTGTCTTGTTCGTTACCAGTTCTACCCTCTTTCATCTTATCACGGCATTTTACAGGTGAAATGTTATAATTGCTGCAAGTCATCACCTTCAGGTGTCACATGATGATCCATGCCTTAATGCGTAATGAGACAGGACATCTTTTTTATGTGCAACGTCCTCATTTAACTTGTCCTCTTATTCATTACCAGTGCTCCCCCTCTTTCATCTCTATTTGGGGTCAGAGGCTGACCCTGCAGAGTCACGAGGCTCTGAAATATATTGCTGGTGAGTGGTGGAACGGGAAAATATCTGTTGTCAGTCTACATCAGATGAGAAGTGTGTCTTGAGTCAGAAACGAGAACTTATTGTTTTAGAAAACAACATGGACACAAATTTTGTTAATAAGCCAGTGGTCAGTCAATTTATATACAGGTGTTACATTCTTAAACACTGATAAAAAGTGCGTTTCTGCACAAAAAGACGTTTGTTGTAATATTAATGTCTATTTAAGGTTTCCTTCCACGCTGCATTAATCAAACATCACTTCAATGTTGATGAACTACTTTTTTTAAAATCAGACTGAGGCTCTATATACTTATCATCGTTGTTATATTCTGTTTTCAATTCATTGACTATGGCAATTCTTCAGTTCTTACTGCGCTGGCAGAGATGGCTTGGACTAATGACGCAATATGAACTGTTCAGGAAAATCTGTCATATATCCAATTTGTCTACAATAAGTGTAGTCATTACCAGATCCCATGTTATAATTGTCAGTTTACAAATTGAGATGATTGATTATTGTTTCCAAATAACATGTTATCTTGACTTACTACACATTCTTGCATTTGCAAACTTACAGCACAGCACCGTTCATTTTTTCAATTTAAAATCAATTCATGGCTCTGTATGTTGCTGATTTGAAACAAAGAATGTTTTATGTTATGCTTATGTTCTGGCTGTGCAATATTATCGCGATGTCAATATTTAGCACAACAATTATTGAATCATTATTGTCATTGAGTGATATATCACAAACCAATTAAAACAACTTATATCAAATCACATTCATGCTCATATCTGCTTCTGAGACACAGAAAATGAGGAAATGTGCATCGAAATTATTTTTATGTTTATGAATGCGTTTGGCTTTTTAAAAAGTGATGGTTCACATTTTGCAATAATTTTGCCAATAACATTGACTAGTCATTTTGAGAAAAAGTCTATTTTAAGAAAGAAATTCAAACAAATGGACAATGTTTTAATTGCATAAAAGAATAGAACAGAGATTGCAGATTTCATTCACAATGTGACAATGATATTGCAATACATGAGCTGTATAGCAAAATATATTGTTGCAATACCCATGACCATGCCCATGTCATGGCACTGACATTTAGAGTTGATAAAAGAAAAATCTTAAATTAAAAATACATTTGAGGGTACTTGTAACACATACATTGAAAAAAGGTTATCAATATAAAACCATTGCAGAATTTTTGAAACTTCAAGTCAACCTTTATCAAATATATTGTAAACACATTCATACATTGGGCTTATCAATATTTCTTCCATCTCCACCACACAACTCTACACTGTAATGCACAATGTGAAGGGTTATTTTTGTACTCTGTCTAAAAGTTTGGAAATAGTCAAAAATCATTAAAGAACAACCAATTCGATCATGTTCTTAGGGTGTAGTGCTAAGATGTATACAAAGTTGATGAAGACATATTCCTCATGGTATACTATTGCAATATCACAGAGTCGTTAACAATATATATTGCTAAATACTAGCATGATTCTATACAGACCAATAGAATGAATAATTTTAAGGTTATTTAGAGCATGAGGTTTTTAGGATTTTAGGTATTATCAGAAATATTATTTATTTAACTAAAAGACCACAAAACAGATTTTTGATAAAGGTAAGGTAAGGTAATCATCCTCCGAAAATAATTATTCTTTTTTGTTCTGCGACTTCATTTTTTTTTCATTAAGTTTCAAACAATATTGTAAATAAATCTGTTCAGAACAAATAGTGCTAAAACCAGACGAGAAAGTGCATAATGTGGTTGTTTCATCGACAGCATTATCAAACGAGGTAGGACATCAGAGAATACCTCCTGGCTTGCATAGATATGGTGAAAACAGATCATGCTTAACTTCTGAAATAATTCTTTGTGAAGTTCTTTAAATAGTTCCTTACTGTCTGGGAACTATTATAACCTAAAATTTGTTTTGTGGGGTAACGCAGATCAACAATTCGCTACGGTTGGGGCAGGATTAAACCTGGGGGTAACAGACTTCGACTAGAAAAGCGATATGACATCAAAAAGAATGAGAAACATGATGACAAAACGTACAACCAACTCAATACCATACAAGGGTACTCGATCACATAAATGGACTGGTACCATTTAGCATTTTTATTTTATCTCAACCTTCAGTGTCCTTTGGAGATATGGTGACCATAAACATATCTTTCTTCCCCAAAACACCCTCTATCTCTCAGGGTAGAATATCTTATTTCAAGAACTACCAGAAAAGAAGATTATGATTACCTTGTATTTTGACCAATTGCATGAGAACAGATATTTTTCCATACATACTTGTCAAAGTATACAAAATGCAGCGTTATCCATTCCTTATCATTTCAAATCTTATTGATTTGTAAATTCATGTTCGTTCTCATGAATTATAAACAATGTGATTAGTGGTAATATTGATTATTATTCGACAATTGCAATGATACATGTGGCAATATGAAATGGCCTCGATTAGGGAACAATATCTAAAACAAGAAACATAACAAAGTATTGAATTCCGACAGATATTTAAGGTTGAACTGTTCAATGTTTAGGAATGAATAATGAACAACAATAAACGTTCAATGAGTCAACAAGATGTGTTCTTTTGGGAATAACATTTTCATTGTGTTCATAAAAAGAACGCTTAGAGATTCATCGCCCAACTAAGTGGTTTCAATATCATGTTGAATAAAGACAAATACTAGTTATGCAGCAGGCGCACCGTTACTTAAATTCCCTCTCGAAGTTATGAAATTGTTGTAATTATTGTACTCATAAAGAAGTCTACTTTCCCGGAAAAGAAAATATTAATAAGTGTATTCACGCAAAAACAGAATAAAGTGGTTATAGCAGAAGGGAATATATAAAAAAGTTTCTAATGTTAAAAGTTCCAATGCACTATGGGGAGGATCTGGCACAACTGTAAATCAATATTTCTCCAAACATATCCATGGCTATTCCTTGAATATAAATTCCAATGATGTCTATTTTTCGGGACCAGTTTTGGACTGACTGCAAAAAAAGCATTCTCATGCAAACAGTTTGTGAGGAATTTTCAAGATAATGCTTTTAGTAACATATTTTCAATACTTAATTTTGAATTAACAAAAAGAATAAAAGAAAAGATGATGCATATTTTAGTTGTTTGTGACTTTGTCCATCGTATGAGAATATCACTTACATATCCAATTCTTATATATTAATATATATTAACTGCTCCTGTGTTAACTCGTTTAAGGTATTTAGACAGTGGTATATATATATATATTTGTCTGCTGCAGCTCATCTGTGGTACAAGCAAGATTGATTAGCCCTTTCTTCCCTGTGTTAGGCTGGTTTGTTACATATTGGAACATGTGCATCACAATTTTTAACAATTAATCTATTAATGCTAATTCTGATTAGATTTTTTTGATTTTTAACAATCCAGTGTCTTGTGTATTCTTTCTTAACTCATCTGTTCTTGCCTAGCTTAAATATGTACAATTGCATGAACAGATAGGTGATTATGTAAAATAATAACAATGACCTGAACAAGACAATGGGTTATCTCAATCGATGGAAAGCTATCAAGAAATTATAAATATATTATGAACGCTTTATTCACAAATCTTATGCATCCGTGACATCAGATATGGTATTTGAATATATATAATATTGAATATGGATTCAACATACTTGTGTATGGTTGAATATCTGCAATTATTCAATTCTGCTAATTAGTTTCTCTTAAATATTCATGTTAGAATGTTTGGTTGTCTTCCATGTCTCAACATTGTTATTTGAATTTAGACAATGATGGAAATTATAGATATACAAAGACGTTATGTAATCATAAAGAAGGAATATATTATAAAATGAAACTTGACCTTGTAGCTACAGATTATCCGATATCATTGGTCCCTATCATGCCATCAATTAAAACGAGGTTTGGTGTTGTCAAGGACAATGATTAAGAATCAACGATAGACCTGAGAGCAACCATTGATCATAAAACACATTGTTCTACTCTGCCGAAGGCTTTACAAAGAATAAACTTTCACCCGCGATACCCGTTAAGGAAGATAAAAGGAAAACGAAAACCTTTTTGAAAGGCATTATAATTGCTGCAGCAATTCCTGATTTAGGTGTCAAATTGCGCTCCATGGCATAAGGAATAATGAGTCAGGATATCTCTTTTACCTGAACGTTCTTCCTATCAAACCCGTCTCCTCCCTCCTTTAACCTGTCCTCTTGTTCATTACCAGTTCTCCCCTCTTTCATCTCAAGTTGAGGGTCACAGGTTGACCCTGCGGGGTCATGAGGCTGTGAAATATGTTGCTGGTGTGATAAATGTGGAGGAAAGGGAAGATGTCTGTCATCAGTCAGTCTTTAGATGACAATAATGTTTTGTGTTAGAAGCTAGGAACAAACTAGTTGGTGTAGATAGCGACTTGTTATCACATCTTTTGCTAGCTGATGGTCAGTCAAATTCTATACAGTTCTTGACATTCATCACAGATGAAGATGACAAAAGACGCTAATGTCCTATTCTGTATAAACACAGCAAACCATATCAAACTTTCAATGCATAAGTTAATACATGATTATGAAAGAGGATATATTTTGGTACATTGCTTCTCTTAATTTGAAATACATCAAATTTTTCCCAGGGACTTGAAACCTTTTAATTTTCATTAAATATATTATATTCTCCAGATATCATCCATCTATCACTGCAGTCTACCTTTTGAATCCAGTGAAAATATTTAACATTACTTGTTCATATGCATTGTGCTTTAATGAAAAATGAAATGTAAATTTTCAATAAATCTTGACATATATTCTTCACGTGTTATGAAGATTGTAACAAATACAAATGAACATCATTCGGCGTTTTAAAAACTTAATTTTTTTGTAAATACATGAAAAACTTTTGTTTGATTATGTCTCAGGCTTAAAAAAATACAAAATGGCATCTTTATTTCTTCAACATCTCCCATTTAGTAACTGCCATTTCTCACCATTATCATACATGTAATTATAATTATATAACAGAAATCAAGCAGGTTATTTTTTTCCAGATATAAATGATAATTTTACTTATTACTCTATGTATAGCTTTTACATTACTTTGCTTATGACTTTCAAAAATGTAACAAAACATCTCAAAGTTTCGTTAGAGATCCTGTTTACTCTGTTATGGTCCTTGATATGATGTCTTAACAATAATGTCTGTCCTTTTAACAACCTATTGAATAATAAAGGCATATAAAGAACAACCTTTAATTAAATAACTTGTTCTTTGACATCAAGGGTGTGTGACGTCACAATTTAAGCACCTCACAATAGCCGAGTCACAGAACCAATAGTTTTAGCACATTATTTGTGCTAATGGTTGATTAATAAAGGTGATAACTAAAGGAAATATCAAATTTCTTAAAAATCATATTCATTTTTCTTTTATTCGTGAATGATTTGATATTTAACATGTTTGCGCTTGTAAATCAGTCATTAACTCATTGATGACAATAGTTTCTTTTTGTTTACTTTTTAAAACATCTAATACATGTATATATTTGACTTGAAATGATTTGCCAAATAATTCTTCATTTTTATAGATAGATTAATTCTTGTCTTCACAACTCTTTAGGGAAAATACTATCTAAAGATTAATCCCCTAAGAGATCAAATTTGACACTGGTAATTTCATGGTGACATTGAATCCCAAACCTATAGGAGAGATATCATTTATATAGCTATGCAGAGTCAGATATAGATGGGTTCAACAGTGCATTAAAAGGATCGTTTTTCGTTAGTTGAAGAACAAAAACAAAAAAGAAAGCAGTCAAGTAGAGTGTAGATGCTGTGTTAGACATTTTGTTTTCCCTCAGGACCGGTGCAGGAATGATTATTACTGCTGGTTGGGGTGTTGAAATATGGTGGGTTTATTCCCTGCACGCAATCAGTTCATGGAAAATGGTTGGTTGAGAGATGAACATTGTAATACCGAACATGTTCCCGATATACAAGTACAAATTTGTGTCTTTCAGTTGCTACATGAAAATGCCTAACAGTAGGGAACCCTATAATCTCTCAAGGAATACATGATGTTCAACTTTTTACATATTGTCTAACCTGGCAAGTATGTTAAGAATGTATGCCTTTAATTTTCTTTTTAGATAACATTACATATTTTCTCGATGAGTTTTATTTTGAAAGATTTTTTAGGGATGTACAATTTCTAATATTTACAGTTGGACATATGTCATGTAATGTCAGCAAAACGTAACGTTTTCAGACATATTTTTTATTCATATCTTGATAATAGCTCATCTGCTGCAGTAAAGAATATTTCCTTTCATTAAATGTGTCTATTGTGGCCATACCTAGAGAATTGAGAATTGGAACATAGGTTGCATGGTTGGATGCTAGCAAGCATAAGGCGAGTCAAGTGTTAATTTCTATTGACGAAACTTTTTAAAATGTGAAATGTCTAATTTGTACAGTGTATGTTTGTGTTATCAAATAAGTAACATATTGAATTGAGCCATGACAGTTTCCGTTTCCTGTTTCAGCTTAACACAGACCACCCCGCTCTTTATCTGAAGTTGTAGATATCAACTCATCAGGTTTCTGTTGCTGCTGAGCTTCCATGATTTAGAAACGTTGAATAAAGCAATGAAGAAGAAATCCCTCGGAGCAGCAGTACATAGGTTTTACCCTAACCTCCTTTGAGAAGTTCATATTATCATTTACACACATGAACATGAATATGATATGTTCATCTTTTGGAAACTGTAAACTTATATACAGAACTCCATAAATGTTCATATTACACAATTTTTTTCTGAAATATTGATATCCTTAAGAAGAAGTTTCCTAAATGTGAGATAAACATTCAACGACAACACTAAGGACTGCTGGTTGGGGTGTTAAGAGATGATGGGTTTATTCCCTGCACGCAATCAGTTCATGGAAAATGGTTGGTTGACAGATGAATAATGTAATACCGAAAATATTCCCTACATGTATATACAAATAGTAATAACAAATGTGTGTCTTTGAAAATGCTTAACAGTAGCGAACCCTATAAACCCCCGAGGAATACATGATGTTTAACTTTTTACATATTGTCTAACCGGGCAATTTTGTTGAGAATGTATGCCTTTAATGTTCTTGTTATGCAACAATACATCTTTTCTCGACGAGCTTTATTCTGAAAGATATTTTGGGGATGTACAATTTCTAATATTTACAGTTGGACATATGTCATGTAATGTCAGCAAAACGTAACGTTTTCAAACATATTTTTATTCCTATCTTGATAATAGCTCATTTGCTACAGTAAAGAATATTTCCCGTCATTAAATGTGTATATTGTGGCCATACCTAGTGAATTGCGAAATGGAAAATAGGTTGCATAGGTGGATGCTAGCGAGCAAGGTGAGTCAAGCGTTAATTTCAATTGACGAAACTATTGACGAAGATTTTTTATAAAATGTTATAAGTCTAATTTGTACAGTGTATGTTGGTGTTATCATATAAGCAACATATTGCATTGATCCATGACAGATTCTGTTCCCTGTTTCAGCTTAACACAGAACACCCCGATCTTTATCTGAAGTTGTAGATATCAACAAATCAGGTTTGTACAGACGTTGCAGCTGAGCTTCCATGATTTAGAAACGTTGAATAAAGCAATGAAGAAGAAATCCCTCGGAGCAGCAGTACATAGGTTTTACCCTTAACTCCTTTGAGAAGTTTATATTATCATTTACACACATGAAAATGGATATGATATGTTCATCTTTTGGAAACTGTATAATGATATTTGGAACTCCATAAATGTTCATATGATTCAATTTTTTTCTGAAATATTAATATCCTTAAGAAGAAGTTTCCTAAATGTGAGATATACATTCAACGACAACACAAAGGACAACATAAAATATTTCATGTGATCACACTGTTAAGTTGAAATTATAACTCAATTTTATAGTATCACAAGAAGGTGATGAAAAAGAAAAGAGAGTTAAACCTTTAAAGGTAAATAATAGTGTCTGTGGTAGGCCGAGAGATTATGGCACTTAGTCAGTCTCCTTGACATCAAGGGAGGTAGATCAAGGCATCTCTTAACTGATTTGAACTTTTCGACCTGTATCGCGTATGCTACATATCAGTTTAATCGAAATAAAAAATAAACCTGTAGCCAGGAACTTCTAGCTCTATGAAAACAAACCCTTGCTAAAATACTTGGAATAAACGTCTTTATCTGAGAGGTATATAAAGCAAAGGATGTATGCATTTCTTTGTTTATATGGAAGTCAGTGTACTATTAAGAAAGTCGGAAAGACAGCAATAGAGAGTACAGTGTCTACCGCAGATATACAATATCAATATAACCAGGACTATTCACCCCTTGAGGAACTGTCCTTAATTGAACTCTCAGTTCAGCACATCAGGGATGCTAGTATGATATCCCATTGCGGTGGTCGCTGTCATGATGCAGGGCTATGTAGCAAGTAAGTTGCTAAGAAAAAAGAAATAAGGTTTGAATATGAGTTCTATTTCTTGACATAAAACTCATTTTTAATTTAAATATAATTAACATTGACTGATAAATACACAACTTGTATGTGAAAGAGTCTTCTTATTGTTCATGAATATATTGTTTGTCATTGCATATAAAGATATATGGAAATTCTACATCGTATATTGTTGAAATCATAGATCGGTTCTAAAGTTCTTAAACAAACATTTGCATAGAAATATTAAGATAATAATGCGTTTCAATCAGAACACAGAACAAAAGAGTTTATGACATAATTGACCCAAAAAGCTAGAAATACTTCACGCAATTTTGAGTTAACACAATTTCATAAACAGCAGGGGATCCCTCGATGAATATTGAAGTTGATACCTGGTGATGCATGACGTTGCCAAGGTTATATCAAAGGTCTACAATCCCTTAATTATTAATGTTAATGGCACTAGAAGGCACCAAAAACTTCAGGTGTCCAGGATTTCGTGAATATCCTAAAATGAAAGTTGCGCACCTTTTTCAATATTGATGTTATTGTTTTTCAACGAAACATGATTATGATCACCCTCCACATACATCTACAGAAATAAGATAAGATAACTTAAAAGCTTGCCTTCCGTGTTAATGTTTAAACAATCATGATGTAATATGATAACAATACATGATCACATGCATGGAATTCCGAAAATGGTAAGCTGGAAGGTTATCCAAAACGATTAGAGAAAATTGTTGATGTGAGGGTGATTATGACAACAGTGCATGAAATTTAATAACGATTTCTATGTGGTCAATCATACAATCATATGAAATGCTCTGATTATGAGAGAAAATGATTTGGTGGATAAATTACTTACATAGGGATACAAGAACTTTGTCAAGATGACAACAAGTTTTATGGATCCATACTGAAACGTCATTAGTTTCTACAATAATCAAGTTAATCAACCATAAATCTCCTTCTCGTCTTGATATTTCTTACTTGTAAAATGCCTCTTATACGACTTAAGAACTTTGTTTAAGATTTAAGGTAAAACAAGATGTCTTAAGAGAGCCGTATACAAACGAAAACATCATTTCTCATAACAAATGTCAACAAACATGCATTATTGATATTTGAATTAGTTTATTTTTAATTTGTATACATGTTATGTCAAACTTTTATCATTAGATTAATTCTATGCTACCAATATATCAATTTGGAACCACAAGTAAAGAACAAAGATGGACATAGAAGGACAATAATATGCGTCATATTAAAACCACTTTCATATAAAGAGTTATATAAACTTAACATGAAGGCAGATTGTTGTATTTTATCATCTTAAGATAACTTTCCAATGTTTATTATTCTTTAAATTCACGCACTAAAATGGATAAATATCACTTTCATATCTCAGAATAATGTAACTTGTTTAACATAAAATACCACAAATGTATGCATAGATAAAAAAGACACGACATGCTATCTGAATATGATAATTTCTGCAATCAAATTGTCTTCTTTCTTAAGGGGCAAGGTTTGCTGAATAAAAAAAAGAGGTGCATAACTTATTCCATGTGTATATATAGAGAATACTACACGAGGTCTCATTAGATACGAATTATACGAAACGAGTGTCCTTCCGGCGGTATCTGACCGAGCGAAAGCGAGGTCAGATATCATAGGAAGGTCACGAGTTTCGTATAATTCGTATCTAATGTGACCGAGTGTGGTATTTTATTTATTACACACGTTTAGAATTGACACATTTGTTAATAATCCTCATTTCCGTGTATGGCATCAAGGAAACAATTCCGAAAACCCGAAACCGGTTTCAATAACCGAATGCGTAATAATCGACATTCGTGATGTGACCAGTCCATTTGCGCAGTCGCTCATTTAAACCTGCGAAGAAAGAAAAAAGTTTCGAGTTTCGATTAAATCAACCAATATAAGAATGTCAAAAATGGTCCAATTCATCGATGGTGAGTTTTGATTAACGATTAAATAATGATTGGTACAGAAAGTGTAGAATGTAAACATTCTATTCAGAGTCAGAGTCGAATCTGTCAACGCTCTCCTCTCGATCTGCTCGCCATGTTCAAGCGTCAGGGCGTGTGTCGGTGTGGCTGGGCTAGCGGATACATTGGCTCTGTTGAAAACGGATTAAACTTACCAACGGGTAATGTGATGGAAGATCTTTAATTTGAAACAAACACCATTTCGAACTTATCTAGGTAGGCCTACTTCAAATGAAACGAGTAAATTGATATGGATGATAATGAAAACAACGACGTGCTCGGAGAGTGACGGAGACCCGACATGTCAACGGGAAGGGGAAGGTCATCGCCTTGTGTAGCTAAAGCGTGTTTGGGGATTCTCAATTTCCCTGTGATGTGTTCCTGACTCCGTGACTGCATTTTAGAGTTGTTCATTCTCAGTGCTTGTCACATTTGATAGCATTTGGCTTGATCTACCCACATGTTATCACCGACAAACGGTGCATGATGCGATGTCCGGGTGTTGAACTTACGGTTGACGTTGTAATGTAAGTAAAAATATTATTAATGCATTCGCTGATCTGCACACTGATCAAATCGTATGTTTTCTAAGTATCTGTCTATGTATCAACTCTTTTTAAGTATATAAAGCCGTAAACTTGAAGAAATGACATGTTTGTTATTAATTCGAAAAAAGTTCCGTTTTAGTTGACCCTAAATGAGAGGTCATTGGTTAACCAATCAAATCTGTGGAATGCGAGGTCATGTTGATACGACACAGGTCAACGCAATACGACACACATGTGTCGTACGAGATTAGTATGCCATCACGTGTACGTTACCTACGTGTGTAATAAATGGAAGTATGTCATAACTGCTAATGGTTTAAGATTTGATTTGATAATGCGGTGCCATATTTTCATTATTTCGTATGTAAAGTGTGTATTTATGGAAATAATTATACAGTTTTCAAAAATAAACTGACAAGGAAAAGGAAAATTTGTTAACGCTATAATTATATATGGAGTCAAGGGTTAGCAATGTTACATAAGAATCACAATCACACTTAATATTCTTAGATAAATAGATAAAGCATCAGTATTCATAAGTAACAAGACAACAATGCAGTTTAACCTGGCTGAGTGGAGTGCTGAAGCATCGATCTCTTCATTACCAGACAATCTTTTACTCTATATCTCATTATCACAGCAAGTGGCCAAGCAATAGGCTATATATCTCTGTTCCATGAAGTTGAACATAAGTTCTCAAGTCATTAGACCACATCAGGTAAAACTCCACCCCACAGAGTCTCTTATTGTGTCACACAATGCCTTGTGCTAGTATCATGCGTTATATGCAGAGTTAAATGTAGCTTTATTATTCATGGAGGAGACATAAAGGCACAGTTAGCTTCCTGCTTAAGACTTCGTGGAGATGCAATTAGAAGCCAAAACAAAAGTTCAACAGTTTGTTCATATATCAATATAAAGATATGTTTGACATGGTAAACTAGATTAATACTTGAATAAATAGCCCACATAGCCCTAAAAGCCCAATTACAACAAACTATATCAAGCTTTAAAATCGCTTCTATAGTTATGATTGAGGAACGTTTTCAGTAAAATACTAATCTAGTTGACATTTAACTTTTTACAGCAAGAGTAAAACGATTAATTCTGATTAAACTCTTACATTTGATACCTAGAAATTCGATTAAATTTCTATATCTAAATGCAAAATTATTTCTTAAAATCAAACTAGAATGGCAAATGTAGACAGGCCAGCAATTTATCTTTTTTTGCTCCCGTCCGTAGTTCACTTGAGATGTATTTGTATGTCAGACCCGATGTTTGTACAAAGAGAAGTGTTATTTTGACAGAGCTATTACCAATACTGTGGGGAATTTTGACAATGTCTGAGAAGGTTATGAGAGACGCTGAGGTGAAGTTGTGTCTGGTCCACTGTTATCTTCTATCATATCTGTGCATCTAGTCCCTTGGTAGAAAGGTTGGTAAAATAAGATTTTCCTAAAAGCACAAATCAGCTTTTAATTCCAAATGTAAGTACACAGTACCACATTTTACTTAAGTAAAATGTTCATGATATTTGGACATTTGAAACTTTGAATTTATATGAAAATTACAGTGTTATCGGAATATCATTTGAAGGTGAAATTCCTTGAAAGGTTTTGGTTGAGTAATTGGTTATTTAGACAATAAAGTGTCATACATCATTAATGTTTGAGTCATTAAGACAATATATATCTGTCAATTGTCCGATGGTAATGATATGGCACTTCCACTCTCTGTTATTAAAGGATCAACACTTGCTCTTTTGGTGTGTAATGATATAAAAAAAATCATTATAAACAACTATTTTCTTTTAAAATGTTTGAATCACAGTTCGAAGGAGTATCAAAAATCTTCACAAAAACAACTCCAAACTCTAGCTTTAAATTCAGTCATTTTTCAATAATATGCTTGGATAAAGGATAATAGTAATTTTCAAGCACTATTGAGCTTCTTATGTAAAATTATAATGCATACGGAAATCTGTACAGCATATAAGAAATAATTAGTGCTAAACCACCTGGCTTGCATAGATATGGTGAAAACAGAAAGCTCTTCAGTTTCTTCAGTAATTCTTTGTGAAGTTCTCTAATTAGTTCCTGTTGGTCTTGGAAAGATATAACCTGGCATATTTGACATTTTTACTATGATGAGGAGTAAAGCAAATCAACACCTTAACCTGAGGTTTTGGCAGGATTAAGACTCAGGGTAACACACGCTGCCTAAACAGAGCCATACAAACATAAAAACGTTTACCCTCTAAAAACAAATGACAAATAACATTAATAATTCATTCATGCATAAATTTATATTTCTGTTTATGCAAACATCTTTTTATTTAACTATATATGAGAAGCGCCATTGCACCAGCTAACAAAGAACACTCGATGATTATCATAACGTCTTGTCTCACCTTTAAAAGTGCAAATTATGATGTGTCTTTTAAAGATATTGTTAGCATATTGATTGCATAAAGTTCTGAATACTCGTGTTACTATTCCCAAATATGCTCACTCTATTACTGCAGTCCATGTTTTTCACAGAATTGCATGAGTAAAAATGTATTTTCCAATAAATTGTAGCCAATGTAACTTTATTCAAGATGCAAACTTTAACACTTCAGTCATGATTAAATCAATAAACTTTTCTTAACCTAATAAACAAACTTATTGTGTTTATTGCTATCAATGAGTATAACATGACATTTGAAATGCCAAAGATGAAATGGTAGTCAGGCAGCCACACTGTATTTAGTCCTAACCTCTCAAAAAGCAAGTCTATATCTGTACTGAACTACAGAATAACCAATCGTTTGAGACTGATTTCTTATCATATAATTATGAGATAAACCTATTGTTTATTGTATTTTATTCGTACGTAGATTTTATATCTGTTTATTTGATTCAGAGTCCCATAGGTTATTTTTCATCACATTTCATTAAGTTAAAATACACATTCATGGAAAACACAAGTGCCACATAAATATAAGAATGTCACCTATGTGCTCAACTTAACGGGCTGGGTAGAGTAAAGGAAGGGAAGATGTTTAAAGTTTGCACACCTGTCTGCTGTTATGTAGAGTAAACTCCCTGGCCAGGTGAAAAATACCACGACGAGCTTCTGCTGTCATTAGTGCATTGCTGTCTCTTGGGCATGCATTTACCAAAAGTGTTCGCATTCCATCCAGAGATACTATACGGCCAAATGAAAGCATTAAGCCTTACAAACTATCAAAATCATTATATTACATAGCATTCCTTTTAATCATTATGATGATTACATCCTAATATGGGAAATCTCAGACCCTAAATACTTAGATATTTGGAAGAGGGTTTTTGAACAATTTTAAACTACTTTTGTTTTAATAAACAATCAATAGGTATGGCAGGAGTGCCAATGCTACCTAATAAACATTGTGTTCCAAATATCCAAAACAATATTTGCGTTTCCATCTTGACTTTTACATATCAAATGATTTTTTATCTTGCAAACTTAGGAAGTCACTTTTTTAAAATTGCATCCATGTTTTCATTGATGAAATTTTTGTGATCAAACGATTTTGGTAACAATTTTGAATTCTTTTGAGTTCAAACGATGAACATTTCATTCACGTGACATGTAATCAGCATGTGATAATTTCTGCAATCAAATTGTCTTCTTTCTTATCGGGCAAAGTTTGCTGGAAAAAATACAATAACTCTTTTCTATGTGTATATATGTAGTTATTACCCATATGGTCGAAAATATTTTCAATATGAGCACTAGTGCACATATCACTTTTGCCTAGCAACGATTGTTGTAGCGCGAGTTCCCGGGTTTTTTTTCGCCTGTGACGTCATAACACCATTGTTCGTGACGTCACTGTAGCCGACCGTCGCAAGGGAAGCGGTTGGTTTCTTGGATATTTCTAAGATGGTAAAATGGAATAGAATCGGTAATAAAAAAATTATTACCCTCGGAAGTGTGTCATATGACTTTTACGAAACTCGTGCAAATTTGTGTATAACCCTCGCTCTTGCTCGGGTAATACAAAAAGTCACACTCGTTTCGTAAAAGTCATATGACACACTTCCTCGGATAATAATCTCTATATATGTAATCATAACTGCTGATAGTTTAAGATTTGATTTGATATTGCTGTCCCATATTTTAATTATTTTGTATGTTAGTAATGTGAGTAAATATACAATTCATAATACAGTTTTCATTACCTCAGAAGGAAAAGTATAAATTTATTAACCCTATAATGATATATGATTAAATCATAAGTAAACAATCTTAACCTGGCTGAGTGGAGTGCTAAAGCATCGATCTCTTCATTACCCGACCATATTTTACTCTATAACTCATTATCTCATTATCACAGCAAGTGGCCAAGCAATAGGTTATTCATCTCTGAATGTGAACATGATTTTGCAAGTCATTAGATCACATCAGGGATACTTTCAACCGACAGAGAAGCCAATTCAAAATCCCATCTTCTTAAGTTCATATATTAATATCAACCATATTTGACATGGTAGACTAAAGTAAGACGAAGATAAATAGCCCAAATACATCTATATCAAGCTTAAAAATCGCCCCAATAGTTATGATCGAGGAAGGTTCTGTAAAATACTTTTCGTCTAGTTAACATCTGTATGTTCAGTATGTGTAAAACGTTTCATTATAAATCAAACTCTTACCTTTAATAGCTTAAAATTAAGTTATATTTCAATACCAAAAAAAATTATTTCTTCAAATCCAACTTTAATGGCAAACGTAGACAGGCCAGCACACATATGCAACTTTTCGAGAAGTTCATAAATATGTATCACTCTCTGGAAGATTCGATAAATAAGAACATTTTCTCTTTAAGCTTAAGCTTATACCAAAATCTGATTTTGACATTGTCTCTGTTTCCCCGTCTGTACTCTTATATATATATTGGTATATACCTTATTCCTGTATCTCTCGTTATTTTCAATGTACATAAACATGCATTATTATGTTTCGATATTGTATGTAAGCACTGTACATAGGACAGGGTTTCACTGGATTACTTGTACCCAATCCTTTCACTTGAATAAATATGTTTAAATCATATGCAGTTGTATCCTTTTGATTTAGTTTCGTTCTTAGTCGCTTGAGATGTATTTGTACGTCAGACCCGATGTTTGTACAAAGAGAAGTGTTATTTTGACAGAGCCATTACCAATACTGTTGAGAATTTTGACATTGTCTGAGAAGGTTATGAAGTGTTGAGGTGAAATTGTGTCTGGCCAACAGTTATCTTCTATCGTCTCTGTGCATCTTGTCCCTCGGTAGAAAGGTTGGTAAAATTGGATTTTCTGAATCATATCACTGTAATATGATTCCACGTATAGTTTTCACAAATCACCTTTTAGGCAGATACATTCGGGGTTTTTTCCAATATGTAGCTATATTACTACAAATGTACAATGTTCATTATTTTTTAACATTTGAAACCTGAATATTTGTATGAAATTAACAGTGTTAAATGATTATTTTTCGGCTGAAATTCATTAAATAGTATTGGTTTAGTCATTGGCCATTTACACAATAAGGTGTCATACATTATCCATGATCATGTATTTTTTAAGTCATTAAGACAATGCCATATTTGCCAACTGACCTATGGTGAAGATAATTTGACACTTTGTAGCACAATTTGACATTATACTTATCTTTGTTAATATACTGTCATGACAGTTAAGGATATAAATCTCACCAATCCTTCACAAATATATTAATTTACCTCTGTTTACATTAAAACCAATTCTTGGGCTCCTCATCAACACTCCATATCCTGTATACCTTTTTACTGGCAAATCATTGTTTGTCTACAACAACAATAACATAGATATAGATAATCAGTAATAATGAAAATATAAGCATAATCAAATATAACAAAGAAAACAGATTATCTCTAATAGTGCAAGAAGTTATTAATTTATTATGATCAATTTATTCACGTATATTCTCAAGACTAGGAACATCTTTAACGATCTTAAATACAATCGCAAATCAAATCAATGTAATTTTGCATGGTTAATATTAAGAAATAGAAAAGTATGTAAGCAGTCATTCTTGAGATTTGGTGCTGATTGTGACTTGTTCAAACATTTGTTTACTAGTCTAGTCATATTATTAATATATGTATGTTATCAGTCAATTGTCAGAGGAGAAGAAGAATGGCTTGTGTCAAAAATCATCTTCCTACGCAGAGCCTAAAAGGCCAGTTTCCAAACTGTCAGTTTTATGCCTTGCTGCATAACCTTGAGTTTTCTGTGCTTGATCTCTAGTCTGTAGGGGCACTATAGCAGCACAGAAAAGTAAAGTCTCTGCAGCAAGGCATAAAATGACAGTTTGGAAACTGGCCTTTTAGGCTCTGCGTAGGAAGATGGTCACAAATAAGTTCATTTGTCTAGAAAAAGACCTGGACACATCTTTAGTTTACAAGCTAGTGGTCAGTTAAATGATATACAGGTGTTAAATTCTCAAACACTGGTGTCACTGATGATTGTAACATGACTTCGGTAAATACTCGTTTCTGATTGGTTGATTTGAGAATTTGCCAGTGTTAAATGGCAATGAACACCCGCAAATTGGCTGAGGCGAATCACCGCGAAAGGATACATTATTTGGTCCACCTCAACATTAAAATGTTCTGATTCTCCCAATATTCGTGACCGATTCACATTTTACTGTTGTTGCTGTCATTTTCTAACTTGCGCATTCCCGTAGATGCCAAAAATCCTTTTCTATTTGCCTAAGTTTTATGTAACCAAACTTTCTTAATTAGCTAAGTTTCTCCTAATTTGCCGCCTTGAGCCATGCGGCCGGTTTCTTTCGAATGCCGTTCCCATGGCATGACGTCACAAAGGCCAACGGTTATGATGTCATAATGATCGCGTCATCGTCACAATGGTCTGGGCTAGTTTAAGATATTTGTTCAGTCGGGTTTGTTCCTGTTGGTTCATGAATTATATAACTGTTTTCTCTATCGTAAATTTCACAGTGAAAACTATATGATCTCACCGTTATGAGTGCAACTGGTTTGCAATATTAGAACACTATTTTAATGTCTATAACACTGGGAATTCCTTCTTCTTTATAGCTGCGAACACCTTTAACAATAATGGATCAGTCGTTAGATCCTTTCAACTCAGAGTTCCCTACGCAAAAATAGAGTTCGCTCTTAAAATGCTTATAACTAACAGACAGTTACAATATTGATAAAAAGTTGCGTTTGTAAAATTTCCGGGATTCATTGTTATTCAACACCTGCAAATTTAAGCTAACGCCGTCGGTTTTAAACTAAATTTGCGGGTGTTGAATAAGAATGAATCCCGGAAATTTTACAAACGCAACTATTTATCTTCTAATGCACCACGTCATGCTAATGTGCGTCTCTGAATAGAAAGATGTTTGTTTGTGATGTTTATGTCAACTGTAAGCTTCATGTCCACTCATCAAACACGGCTACAAGATTGATGAATGACTGAATGTTTTTAGTGATACTGAAGATCTATTTCAGCTATTCTCATTGTTTTATTCTGTTTCCAGATCATAGACTATAAGTATAAAGTTATGGTCGTAATATGACAATCCTTCAGCTTTAAATGCGCTGGCTGAGATGGCTTTGACTAATGATGCAACACAATATGAACTGTTCAGGGATATCTGCCATAAAGCCATCTTGTCTTCAATAAGTGTAGTCATTATCAGATCAGAGGTTATAATGTCTAAGTATTGTAAAACTTAAAAATGGAGATTATTTATTATTATTTCTAAATAACAATATTAAAAAGGAAAAAAACATGTTGGTTGTTCAATAAAATATGAATTAATGACTTTATGTTTTGCTTATGTTTTTGCTTTGCATCATCATTACAATTCAAATATAATGCAAAAGAGATATGTTTTCTCACTCTGTCTAATAGATTGGAAACAGTGATTAATCATTAAAGGACAATCAATTTGATCATATTCTTAACATGTGGGGCTAAGATGTATACTTAGTTGACGAAGACGTGTTAATCAAGATCCATTAATGACAAACGCAAATCAATTTTACCATCCACTCCCATACTACAATGTCATAGCATCGTTTGATGGTGAGTCTAAACTATTGTCCCGTAGAATATTTGAAAAAACACACATGCACACACACCCAGACAATGATGATTGTCAAACATGAAGAAGAAAAGAATGACACCTATGTGTTTCCACCTTTCTAACTGGGTACAGTGAAGTGAGGGGTTGACGCTCAAACGTTTGCACACCTGTCTGCTGTGAAGTACAGTAAACTCCCTGGCCAGGTGGGAAATACCACGACCAGCTTCTGCTGTCATTAGTGCATTCCCCACGACAATCATAGTTGGTCATGTCTAAACATGCTCTTGCATTAAATTGTTTGTGGAATACCAAGAATACGGCCAAATGAAAGCATTTATATATGGGAATATTGTCAAAATCTTTATGTAACTATCTTAACTATCAGTAAAAAAGTTGTCTTTTTTTTTAAAGTTTTAGAACTTATTCCCTGAACTCATGGATGAATCAATGTAGGGGAGAAAAATCACTTTGTTAGCTGAGTAAACAATCTTTCATTCACAAACCAACATTCCTTTTCCCTCTGGTATAAATTACACACTAGCCACTGTCACGAAATGGTTGGTATACAATCATACAGATCAATATCTAAACGTCTCAGAGATATGAAATAATAGCCTAAATAAAAGCATTTAGACGAGGAAAACTGTCAAGATCCATTTTCATGTAATTTTATATATTTTTGTTTCATGAAATTGAACATAGGTTATCAAGTCATTAGGCCACATCAAATAGGCAGAATCGTATTTGGTCACACAGTGCATAATGTTTGAATATGTTATATGCAGTGTCGAATATAACTAAATAAGTAATTGAGGATGCATTTATTAGAGGGATTTTGCTTAAAGATTATATGGAGGTTTTTCTTTTTAAAATTGTTTCATGGAGATTCATTAAAATGTTTACAGTGTACGACATATACATCAATTCATATGCATGTTTTATGTCAAAGGGGGAAACATATAAGGTTTTAAATTAAAGACGTCATTTCAAATAAATATCGGTATTAAAGTGTTTTATTAGGAGAGTACAATTAGTAGTGTGATTACTTTGATCTATTAATATTCATATGAATAAATATTCAAACATTTAAGTTTCTAATGTTCAAATTTTCAATAAACAGTTTCAAATTCAAATCAATATTTTCTCAAACATATCAATGAATAATCCTGGAATATATATTCCATTAATGTCTATGTTTCTCAGACCAGTTTTGAACTGACTGCAAAGAAATCATTCTTATAAAAACAATTTGCGAGAAATTTTAAGATAATGTGTTTGGTAACATACTTTTGATACTTAATTTCCAATTAACAAAAAGAATAAAATAAACGATTATGCATATTTTACTTGTTTGTGACTTAGCCCATCTGCACTTTTCTAGCTTAAATATGTACAATTGCATGAACAGATAGCTGATTATTTATAGGAAAAAATAACTATGACTTGAACAAGAAAATTAATTTTCTCTACTTAATGCAAAGCTTTCAAAAAATTATAAATATATTATGAATGCGTTATCCACATCTTATACATCCGTGACATAAGATATGGTATTTGAATATAGATAGTATCAAATATGGATTCAACATACTTGTCTGTTGTGCAATTATTTCATCTTCTACATAGTTTCTCCTAAATATTTACGTGAGAATGTTTTGTTGTCTTGCATGTATCAACATTGTCAATTGAATTAAGACCATGATGGAAATTATAGACATACAAAGTATTTATTTAATCATTAATAAGGAATACCTAACAGATGAAACCTAACCTTGTAACGACAGGTTGTCTCTTTATCATTTGTCCCTGTCATGCCATCAAATAAAAACGAGGTATTGGTGTTATCAAGGACAATGATTAACGATCAAGGATAGACCTGAGAGCAACCATTTATCATAAACACATTGTTCTACTCTTCTGGAGGTTTTACAAAGAATTATTTTTCATCCTTATGGGAAGATAAAAGAAAACCGAAAACTTCCTCAAAGGGTTTTATAATTGCTGCGGCAATTCCTGCTTCAGGTGTCTGATTGTGCTCAAAGCATAAGGAATAATGAGTCAGGATATCTCATTTATGTGCAACCTCCCCTCCTCTCAAACCCGTCTCCTCCCTCATTGAACCTGTCCTCTTGTTCATTACCAGTTCTCCCGTCTTTCATCTCAAGTTGGGGGTCACAGGCTACTGCTGCGGGGTCAAGAGGCTGAAATGTGTTGTTGGTTTGATCAATAGGGAGAATGGGTAGATGCATGTCATCAGTCAATCTTGAGATGAAACTAATGTGTTATGTTAAAAACCAAGAAACAAACTAGTTGGAAAATAAACTTCCAAAAATACGAACCTTTCTTCAATTGATCCAAATAGAAACTAGCTTTATTTTCTTTGGAGATTTATGAACAATTATATCAACAATGAATTATTATTATGGTTGTTGTTGTTGTTGTATAATGATAATAATAATTATGATAATTATAATAATAATTATAATAATAATATATTAGCGTTTTGACATTAAAGATTATTATCAAAAAGTTTAGTTTGATAAAGATGTCAAAAGTTAATAATTTTGCACTGCTTTCATCAATGCAAAAACTGATAGAATTAACAGCTATCAGATGTTTGGTGGGATATTGCTCTGAAAACATGTATAGCAGATTATTATGAAAATTATTCTAGTTAAAAACAGAACCGTTATTGCGTTATAGTGTTCCAAGGCGAGAAACCATTATAGGCGTATGTACAGATTGGGATAACATGCAACGAAACAGTTTCTGAAATTAAATTGATTGTTTTCTAGTTACCTCATTTAACTCTGGAAAAGACATAGACAAGTGTAGGTTTAGTACCACAAACCAGGAAACTGGTATACGAGGTTGGACAAATCATATAAACAATAAGAATAAAAATTTAATGGCCCTTACTTTTTTAAATTCTTGAACGTGATTTCTCTACAATCTAATTGTTACCATACTTATTCTTGTCAGTTTTTAGCAATATTATGAAAGCCAATAGCCCAATGTTTGTCCTTTAACAACATTTCGAATAATATAGGTAAATCCAGATCAAACCTTAATTGTCATCAATTTTGTGTGGATTCACTATTTAAGCAACTCAGTCACATTAGCCGAGTCCCAGAAACTATTTGTTCTTATGCTTGATACATGTAGGTAATTACAAAAGGAATTATCAAATTTCTTAAAAGTCATATCTATTTTTTTGAATTTGTGAATGATTTATTATTTAAAATGCTCGTGCTTGTAAATCAGCCTAGAACTCATGTTATAAAGACAATAAAAACTCTCAATTCCATTTATCTGTGTGCTGACACTAGTTTAATGTTTTTACTCTTTGAAGCAATCGTTGTTGTTTTGAGTTAAGGAATTTTGGACATGATAACATGAATGTTTGACTTATGGTACATTAATGAACACCACATGACGACAAATGAGTGATGATTGTAAATAGGAGAACGGCACTTTGAAAATATGTTTCGAAAAACATGGCAAACATCGTTAACCAAGTAAAACATGAAAAGCGTCTAATATATATTTGAGTTTGAAGCGATTTTAATGGTGCTTTGCCAAATAATTCTTTAATTTTTATAGATAGTTAAATACTTACAATGTCTAAACAACTTGCTGCTAATGGAATGGTTGTCTATTGATTATTCAGAGCAGGCAGTTTTTAGGGAAAATACTATCTAAAAATTTATCCTCTGAGAGATCAAATTTGACACTGGTAATTTCATGGTAACATTGAATCCCAAACCTCCAGAAGAGAGATCATATATATAGCTATGCAGAGTCAGATATGTAATAGCTACTAGCATAGTAAATTGTATGCATCGGATAATGGCAGGGACACTTTGTTCGAGAGGCCAGTACGAGGCGGAGCCGATTACTGGCTCGAGGACAAAGTGTCCCTGCCGTTATCTGATGCATACAATTTACTATGCTAGTAACTGACTTACATCTCACTTAATCCGAGTACAATCAACCACTAAATTAATATTTTTAAATAAAATTTCAATTTTCGATAACCTTGCAAGGGCCCCTTCACTGTTTTATGAATGAAGTACTATGAATGGTGTACGAGCACGTGCTTCTTGCTTGTCAAAGCGCGAGGCACGTGCTTCTTGCGTGTCAAAGCGCAAGGCACGAAGTAAATGTTTTGGGCTTGCAGATTTCGTGCACTCCATGAATATGAGCCTGTTTCAAGACAAAGTTTCACAGATTGTCCATTTCTGTTTCGATTTTGAAGGTAGAAGACGTGTCATTAGAGTCCTCATAGACAGCTAAATTTTGACAGTGGTTTCTACTTGTGAAACGTTTCCCTTGGATTTCTAATAAAAAGGTACTTTAATCATTCCCAAAACAAGTTTAGCCAAAAAAAATATTATCTTATCTATGAAATAAATTAATTATGTATCATTATCAAATTATTTTTGATATTTCTAGACTTATTTTCCTTACAAAACAAAAGTTTTGGTGCAACACAAATCATACAATGTTTATTTCTTGGTATCGTTTTTTTCTAGTGCAAACTAAAGTCTACAGTGTTATTAGGTGATTTTAATATTTTGATTTTTGATTTGATTTTTGATATTTTGCAAAGTATTATGATTGTTTTACAGCTTGTTTTATTTGATTATTGATACTTTCAGTTCAATTCTATGTCTATGTTGTTGATTGATTATTTTCAACCATGTGTAGGAAAGGTTTACAAAAGTGTCCTTGCATCAGATGGCAGGACTCTTTGGCCTCATCGATAATGAACAGGACACTTTTATGAATGGTTGCCATGGACGACGAGTGCTAAGTGGGATGTAAAGATGGGTTCAATGGTTGCATTAAAATAATCCTTTTTCGTTTGTTGAAGAACATAAACAAGAAGGAAGAGAATCGAGTAGAGTGTAGATGCTGTGTTAGACATTGTGTTGTCCCTCAGGACCGGTGCAGGAATGATTATTGATGCTGGTTGGGGTGTTAAGAGATGGTGGGTTTATTCCCTGTACGCAATCAGTTCATGGAAAATGGTTGGGTGACAGATGAATAATGTAATACCAAAATTGTTCCCTATATACATGTAGTCATAACGAATTTGTGTCTTTCAGTTGCTACAGGAAAATGCCTAACGATAGGGAACCCTATAATCTCTCAAGGAATACATGATGTTCAACTGTTTACATATTGTCTAACCGGGCAATTATGTTAAGAATGTATGCTTTCAATTTTCTTTTTAGGTAACAATACATATTTTCTCGATGAGTTTTATTTTGAAAGATTTTTTAGGGATGTACAATTTCTAATATTTACAGTTGGACATATGTCATGGACCGGTGCAGGAACGCTTATTAATGCTGGCTGGGGTGTTAAGAGATGATGGGATTATTCCCTGCACGCAATCAGTTCATGGAAAATGGTTGGTTGACAGATGAAGAATGTAATACCAAATATTTTTCCCTATGTACATGTAGCAATAATAAAGTTGTGTCTTTCAGTTGCTACATGAAAATACTTAACGGTTGGGAACCCTGTAATCCCTCGAGGAATACATGATGTTCAACTTTTTACATATTGTCAGTTATGTTGAGAATGTATGCCTTTTATCTGAGGTTTTAGATATCAACTCATCAGGTTTCTGTTGCTGCTGAGCTTCCATGATTTAGAAACGTTGAATACAGCAATGAAGAAGTAATCCCTCGGAGCAGCAGTACATAGGTTTTACCCTAACCTCCTTTGAGGAGTTCATATTATCATTTACACACATGAAAATGGATATGATATGTTAATCTTTTGGAAACTGTAAACTTATATACAGAACTCCATAAATGTTCATATTTATTAATTTTTTTCTGAAATATTGATATCCTTAAGAAGAAGTTTCCTAAATGTGAGATATACATTCAACGACAACACTAAGGACGACATAAAACAGTTCATGTGATCACAATGTTAAGAATTAAAACTGAAATTGATGCCTATCAACCAGAAGGTGATGAAAAAGTAAAGAGATGAAAACGTGTGAAGGTAAATAATAATGTCTGTGGTATGTCGAGAGCATATAGCAATTGGTTATTCTCATTGACTTAAAGGAAGGTAGATGAGGCATCTCTTAACTGATTTGAACTATTCGTGCTGTATTGCTTATGCTACAAATTAGTTCCATCGAAGTAAAATATAAACCCTTGTAGAAAATACTTGGAAGAATCGTATTTACCTGAGAGGTCTATAAAGCAAAGGATGTATGCATTTTTCTATTAAGAAAGTCCGAATGATAGCAATAGAGAGTACAATGACTACCACAGATAAACAATACAAATATAACTAGGACTATTCACCCCTTGAGGACCTGTCCTTAAATGAACTCTCAATTCAGCACATCAGAGATGATTGTACGATATCCCATTGTGGTGGTCGCTGTCATGATGCAGGGCTATGTAGTAAGTAAATTGCTAAGAAAAAAGATAAACAATACGAATATAACTAGGACTATTCACCCCTTGAGGACCTGTCCTTAAATGAACTCTCAATTCAGCACATCAGAGATGATTGTACGATATCCCATTGTGGTGGTCGCTGTCATGATGCAGGGCTATGTAGTAAGTAAATTGCTAAGAAAAAAGAAATAAGGTTTGAATATAAGTTCTATTTCTTGACATAAAAATAATTTTTAACTGAAATATAATTTACATTGACTAATAAATACACAACTTGTATGTAAAAGAGTCTTCTTTATTGTTCATGAATATATTGTTTATCATTGCATATAAAGATATATGGAAATTCTACATCGTATATTGTTGAAATCATAGATCGGTTCTTACGTTCTTAAACAAACATTTGCATAGAAATATTAAGATAATAATGCGTTTCAATCTGTCAGACATTGCCATTGACTCGTTTTGGATTTATTGGATGCAAAAGTGCATATATATAGAGGATATTGTATGAGTGTCCATGACATACTATGTTTGCAACACGAGTGGCTAAATATTAGTATTTCCTGAGCGAGAAATATACTGACCTCTAGGCAGGAGTGTCATAAACATAGTATGTCATCGGCACGAGTATAATGTTCTGTTTATTACCGTAGTCCTAAAATTAAGAAAATACTCAAAACCTACTACTCAGCATAGGCGGATTAGCCACTGGCCCATATAGATTGTGATGTCACAGATGAACTATAACGTGATGTCACGATGAACAGTGATATTTTGCCCTAGGGCAACATATGAACAATATGAACCTCGATATGACTGTCCTTGTAGGTAATAAATACAAATTCTTCATTGTAAATTGCTGAAATAATAAATCGCTTTTAATGTTCTCAAACAATTATTGGCATAGAAATATTAAGTTATTTATGTGTTCAATCTGCCAGACATTGCCATTGACTGGTATTAGATGTATTGGATGCAACGATTTTAAACCTCCAGAGTCAGATATCAAATGTCCTATTTTCACATATAAAATACTCATTTATCCTCTCCGCCATTATTTTCCTTTACTCTACTATAGACAAGAGTCAATAACAATGTGTCATCCACTGTCACACACCTGCCCGGGTACAGTGTTAAGTTTCTTTCATTTGAAACCTTTATGACCTAAATATGTATTGTGTCACTATGTTAAAGCAACTAGCATCAAAAAGGTAATTTTCAACAGTCAATAAAAAGAATTGATGACATAATTGACATAAAAAGCCCAAAATACTTCACGCAATTTTGAGTTAACACAATAGTATCAACAGCAGGGGATCCCTCGATGAATATTAAAGTCAATACCTGTGGTTTACCTGGTAATGCATGACGTTACCAACTTTATATCGAAGGTCTACAATCCCTTAATTAATAACAGTAATGGCAGTAGAAGGCAACAACAACTTCAGGTGTCCAAGATTTCCTGAATATCCAAATATAAATGTTGCACACCTTTTTCAATATTGATGTAATGGTTTTCCAACAAAACATGATCATGATCACTCTGTATTGCAGATCTCGACTGAAATTGAAAGTTTATATATATTAAAAGCTTGCCTAGAGCTTGTGCTAATGTTTAAAAACGTATTATACGATGTGATACCAGTTCTGAATCAGGTGCATGGAATTCTGAAAATAGTAAGCAAGAACCTAATCATCAAAATACATTTTTATAGATAAATGTCGATGTTAGGGTGATTATGGTAATAGTTAATAAGTTTATTTGAGAATATCTATGAATTTAATTGTATAAAATGCTTTTCCCAAGGTGAAACTTGAACTGGTCGAATCAAGAGTTATTAAAGGTGTTCACACAAAATGGCCGCCAATGGATTTTAGGTGAATCTTCATACTTTGTCCTCTGACTATGGATAATTGGTTTGTGTTATGAGAATTTTGACACTATCAAAGTAATACATTTATCATTAACTTACAATTATCAGTGAAAATTTTAAAATATAAAATTATCAAAAAACGTGCTACTGCCCCTTTAAGGATCTATACAAAAACAACACTATTTTCTACAATACAGAAGTTGATCAGCCATAAAACTCCTTTTCATCCTGATATTTCTAACTTCTAAAATGCCTCTTAAACATATGAACTTTGTTGACAAATACTATTAGTAATAATGTTAAGAAATCCATATTCATCTATATAGTTAAAACCAAATAATGCTGTTTACTCAACAATTGCTTTCAATATATATTTATATCGTATTAAAAAATACCAAGACGTTGTATATTCAAATGTTTATTTGAAATATCAAAAACAACATCGCTTTTTCTGGTTTCTATGTTAGACAGCAAGAAAGAACAAGAGAAAGTAAACAGCCACAGAGACATATGTACATCTGTGGATTCACATAATAACAGCAGACAGGCATGTATCTTGCAGAGGCTGCAGCAATACCACAGGTAAACAAACAAGCAGCAAGCTTCAGACAGCATGAATGGTTAACTATAGAAACTACTTAGCTTACTTAACGAAGCATTCATTGGCACAGGCAGCAAGCCAGGCATGTTTTCGCATTTAGAGAAACTTTCAGCAGCAGTCACTCATAAGCCTTACTTGCCGATTGAATGCTAATGTTTGACATTTAGTTTTGGATGTTGGAAGTTTGTTTGTGAAAATTAATGAAATAGATGTGTAAAATATTAGTACATAGGATTAACCTTTGCTCTTTTTGTGTATTATAATATACAAATACCATTATCAACAATTATTATCTTCAAAAATGTCTGAATCACTGTTTAAAGGATTAATCATGTTAAAAAAACAAATAATCTTCACAAAAACAACTCCAAAGGTTGCCATTTCTAGTCTTAAATTCAGTTATTTTCAATAATATGCTTGTATAAAGGATAAAAAAAAATTTCGTTATTCTTAATAGTAATTTTCAAGCCCTATATTAATCTTCTTATTTTAAATTATAATGCATACGGAAATCTGTTCAGCATATAAGAAATAATTAGTGCTAAACCACCTGGCTTGCATAGATATGGTGAAAACAGATAGCTCTTCAGTTTCTTCAGTAATTCTTTTGTGAAGTCCTCTAATTAGTTCCTGTTGGTCTTGGAAAGACATACAGTATGTAACCTGACATAGTTGAGATTTTTACTATGATGATGAGTAAAGCAAATCAATACCTTAACCTGAGGTTTTGGCAGGAGTAAGACTCAAGGTAACACACGCTTCCTAAACAGAGCCATACAAACATAAAAACGTTAATTCTATTAACGCTCTAAAAACAAATGCCAACAAACATTAATTATTCATATTATAAATCTATGTTTCTGTTTATGCAAATTGCTTGTTATTTAACTATATATGAGTAGCACCATTGCACCAGCTAACAAAGAACAAATAATTGACACTCTGTGATTATCATTACATCTTGTCTCACCTGTAAAGGTGCAAATTATGATGTGTCTTTTAAATATATTGCTAGCAAATTGTTTGCATAAAGTTCTGAATATGTGTGTTACTTTTCCCAATAATCCTCCATGTATTACTGCAGTCCATGTTTTATCCAGAAGTGCATGAGTAGAAAATGTATTTTCCAATTCATTTTAGCCAATGTAACTTTATTCAAGATGCAAAGTTTAACAATGCTAATTATTTTGACTTTCAGTCTTGATTAAATCAATCCTTTTTTCTTGACCTAATAAACAAACTGATTGTGTGTATTGCTATCAATGAGTATTACATGACACTTACAATGCTAAAGATTAAATGGTAGTCAGGCAGTCACAGTGTATTTAGTCCTAACCTCGCAAAAAGCAAGTTTATATTTGTACTGAACTACAAAATAACTAATCGTTTGAGACTCCTTTCTTATCGTAGAACGTAGTATTTATACCTGTTGATTTTATTCAGAGTCCAATAGTTTTTTCTCATCCCATTTCTTTAAGTTGACATATATATTCAGGAAAACCAGAAGGGCCACATAGATAAAAGAATGTCACCTATGTGCCCAACTTTCCTGGCAGGGTAGATGTTTAAAGTTTGCACACCTGTCTGCTGTGAAGTAAAGTAAACTCTCTTGCTATGTGGGAAATACCACAACTAGCTTCTGCTGTCATTAGTGCATTGCTGTCTCTTGGGCATGCGTTTACCCTAAAGTGTTCGCATTCCATCAAGAAATAAGGCCAAATCAAAGCAGTTACTGTCAAATTCATTACATCATTCCTGATAGTCGTTAATATCATTACATCATAATGTGAAATTGCAGACCCTAAATATTTAGGTTTTGTAACAATTCTAAATGATTTTTGTTTGATAAATAAGTATGGCTCTAGTGTCAAATCTAATTAACATTGACTTTCAAATATCAAAAACAATATTTGCGATTGCATTTGACCTTCACATATCAAATCATGTTTTATCTTGAAAAATTAGGACGTCACTAGTCACTAGAAATTGAATCCATGTTTTCATTGATTAAATAGTTTTGATCATTAGATTTTTGAATAAATGTTGGATTGTTTGGGCTCAACCCATGAACTTGTCATTGATTACAAGATACCATAAAAAACTAACAATGACATTATTTTTTGTATTAAAACATTTTAATTGAGTTTGTGATTGTTTTCAGAATTTGTGACTATGAAGGTACATAGTGATGTAACTAATGACTTTTGACTAAAAGGCCAATGGTTGGATTGATAGAATGTAATTACTCACATTACAACTACCAATAATCACTTCCATTTCTCAGAATAATGTAACTTGTTTTTTTAACATAAAAGACACAACATCAGTATACATGCAACAAGGCCGTTTAACCTGACTGAGTGAAGTGTTGGGGCATCATTTACTCTATATCTCATTATCACAGCAAGTGGCCATGCAAGATGCTACCAGTTCTTAAAGGGGCAGTAGCACGTTTTTGATAATTTTATATTTTAAAAATTGCACTTATAATTGTAAGTAAATGCCTAATGTATTATATTGACAGTGTCAACAATCACATTACACAAGCCAATCGACCATAGTCAGAGGACAAAGTATTAGGATTCACATAAAATCCATTGGCGGCCATTTTTGTGTGAACACCTTTAATTCATTTTTGTAAGAAAAAGGAATCGCATGGCTGAACCTTACGTTATATATTTGAATTATTACTGCTCCATTTAGTTTAAATACATTGTCTTTCATTTGGAACCATTTATTTTCATTTTCCTGACATCACCTTATACTCCCCCTTAAAACGTGCTACTGCCCCTTTAAGTCATTCGATAACATTAGATATAACTGCAACCCACAGAGTTACTGATTGTATCATACAATGCTTTGTTCTAGAATCATGTGTTACATACAGTGTTGAAGGCGAAACCGCATTAGCGGTGGTTGGGGACTTTCTAAGGGAAGTAACTCTGATTGAACCTATGGAAGCTATGTCACTTAGTTCCGTATTCACAATTAAATAATTGATTACAAGTAAATTAAGACATGCTAGTACTAAGTACGTTTATCATGTTTTCTTATTTAGTAATAGTGACTTTATCAGCAAAGTTCCCTCATCTTCTGGGTAATCGTAAATGTAGGCCCACTTGAACTGGTTCCTATATAGAGCCGAGATACGTGGGCCCACATTTGTTATCATCACGGTCTACCGACGATTTCGCATATTTGACAAGCGTGTATCAGTAGAAAAAGTAACTTATTTGGAGGGGAAACATTCTAGAAACAGTACTCTTATGTTTTCATACGAAATAAACATTACCAATGAATATTATTCTTGTTTGTTTCCCATCAGAAACGACATTAAAATTCTCCGCGAAAAGAAGACACAGCTCATGCATATTAATGAGTGATGTCCTGTCATTGGTCACATCAAAGGTCAGGACCTAGGTCAAGGGTCGTGACATTGATTCTACATATATATCGACCATGTTAAGAGATATTGATCACCAAATAATGTCTTTCGGTAAATGTGGGCCCACTCGTTTGGTCTCTTATAGGGAGCGGCCGAAGTGGGCCCACATTTCAGATTATTGATCTTGATGGGAAATATCATCTTGAATGTTGAACCTTTTCCATCAAAACTAATTAAATTTGCTTAGTCAAAATTTAATCACTTCGGGAGCTCCTTATAGAGGTCGAAACGAGTGGGCCCACATTTACCAAAATACTATATTTTATGATCAATTTCTCTGAAATGTTCTAGTGATGTTGTTGAAACTTTTCCATCAAAATTTCTTGATGGAAAATATCATAGAATAACATGAACCTTAATTTTCCATCAAAACTATTTGAATTTGCACCGTCAGTATTTAATCATAAATATTTTAGAATGTTGAACCTTTTCAATCAAAATTACATGATGAAAAATATCATAGAATGATATGAACCTTTTCCATCAAAACTATTTGAAATTGCCTCGTCAGTATTTAATCATAAATATTTTAGAATGTTGAATCTTTTCCAACAATACTATTTGAATTAGTCACGTTAATATTTCATCAGAAATATTGCATATCTGTGAACCTTTTCCATCAAAATTACTTGATGGGAAATATATAGAATGTCAATACATCACAAGTATTACAGAATCGTTGAACCTTTCGAAAAATTCGAATTCTGTAATTGTGGTCCCACTGTCGACTGAGCATAAGGGAAATGAAAATCAGTGGGCCCACATTTGAAACAATCATTCTTCAGTTAGGAATTGTCACACGAACTATCCCAAAACATACTCATAATCTTAGGAAAACTACTCACCCTATATCACATTTATTGTCGACTGTAAGTGCTATTTTACCCAGAAATCAAGGAAAATGTAACGGAGATAGGATACAGACACGCCATTAGTATCCATTGCGCGCGTGACTACGTCAATAACGGCCGTAGCTCCGCATGAAAGTGGGAAAACAGAGTTACTTCCCTTAGAAAAGGCCCAACCACCGATAATGCGGTTTCGCCGTGTTGAATGTATCATTCAATGTCGAATTCAAAGGCACTTCTTCCAAAGTTCAACGGCTTGTCCATATATCAATATCAAACATAGTTGACATGGGAGACTAAAGTATTACTTAGATATATAGCCCAAATACAACTATATCAAGCCTTATAATCGCCTTAATAGTCATAATTGAGGAATGTTTCAATCAAACGTTTTACTATTTTTACTAAATTATTTTACTAATTAAAACTCTTACATTTATTAGCTTGAAATTTGAATATATTTTAATACCTAAATGAAGATGTAGACAAGCAGAAAAACATATGCTATTGTATCCTTCTGTTTTACTTTCGTTGTTAGTCGCTTGAGATGTATTTGTTCGTCAGACCCGATGTTTGTACAAAGAGAAGTGTTATTTTGACAGAGCTATTACCAATACTGTGGGGAATTTTGACAATGTCTGAGAAGGTTATGAGAGATGTTGAGGTGAAGTTGTGTCTGGTCCACAGTTATCTTCTATCGTCTCTGTGCATCTAGTCCCTTGGTAGAAAGGTTGGTAAAATAAGATTTTCTTAATCATTACAATATTATATGATGCATAACGTAGTTTTCACAAATCAACTTTTAATTCCAATATGTAAGTACACATTACCACATTTTACTTGAGTTCAATGTTCATTATATTTGGACATTTGAAACTTTGAATTTATTTATGGAAATTACAGTTTTATCGGAACATCATTTGTACGTGAAATTCCTTGAAAGGTTTTGGTTGAGTCATTTGTTGTTTAGACAATAAGGTGTCATACATCATTGATCGTGTGATGACTAATGTTTGAGTCATTAAGACAATATTATATCTGTCAATTGTCCGACGGTGATGATATGGCTCTTCCACTCTTTGTTATTTGACTTATTTGTAAAATGTGACAACATTATATTGATCTTTGACAATATTCTATCATGACAGTTAAGGATATAAAAACCCACACCAATCTTTTACAATAATACAAATTTACCTCTGTTTACATAACATGATTAAAACAAGTTCTTAATATAAACTTGATGTCCTGTATACCTTATTTGCTGGCAAATCCTTTTTTTATGTCTACCTTTAGCAACTACAATAACATAGATAGACTTAAATTGTAATAATGTAAATATAGTATCAACAAAGAAAACAGATTATAGTATAATAGTATTTTAAACATATACCATATTTCAATATCATCAATATACTAGGAATCTTATCGAATTACTTAAGTATACAACTGATGAATTTAATTAATGAATCAGAAGTAAGGACGTTAAAAAATGACAATCGTCGTACAGGGATGCTTTCTGTTATGTTGCCAATTAAGATCGTATTATTGAGAGAAAGTTAAAATCAAACAGGAGTCATAGGACCTACAATTTATCAAAAGCACATTGTTCTTCTCATTTAGAAGTATGATTACCATAAATTTCACCAATATAAAGCTAATAGATAATTAATGTAAATATATCATAAAAACTGTCTTTATAATAATTGCTGTGAAGTTAAAATTACTGAAATAAATCAACAGGTTCAAGTGTTAGCCTTTTTGTCATGAAGCACAATCTAACTAGACGTTCTTTTGTGTAACGTGCCTTCATCTTAAACCTGTTGCCTCCCTCATTTAACCTATTAGCTTGTTCTCTCCTCCTTCATATCATCATGGGAGTCACAGGCTTATCCTGCAGGGTAGTTGCTGCAGCAAGTCATCACCTTCAAGTGTCAGATTGTGCTCCATGACATAAGGGTTATGAGACAGGACATCTATTTAATGTGCAACGTATGCATATGAGCCCTCTTTTTATCACCAGTTCTCCCCCAACTCCCCTTCAAGTTTGGGGGTTACAAGCTGACGCTGCGGGTTTATGAGGCTCTGAAATATATTGCTCATACTGTAAATGAGCAGGAACAGGAAAAGTATGTAAGCAGTCAATCTCGAGATGAAGAAAATGTCTATTTGGTGCTGATAGTTACTTGTTCAAACATTTGTTTACCAGTCTGTGGGCAGTCATATTATTAATATATGTATGTTATCAGTCAATCGTCAGAAGAGAAGAAGAATGTCTTGTGTCAAAAATAAGTTCATTGGTCTAGAAAACGACAGGGACACATCTTCCGTTTACAAGCTGGTGGTCAGCTGAATGAATTACAGGTGTTAAATTCACAAACACTGGTGTCACTGATGAATGAACCTCGCCATGCTAATGTGCGTCTCTGAATAGAAAGATGTTTCTTTGTGATGTTTATGTTAACTGTAAGCTTCATGTCCACTCATCAAGCACGGCTACAAGATTGATGAATGACTGAATGTTTTAGTGATCCTGAAGGTCTATTTCAACTATTCTCATTTTTCTATTCTGTTTCCAAATCATAGACTATAAGTATAAAGTTATGGTTGTATTATGACAATCCTTCAGTTTTCAATGCGCTGGCCGAGATGGCTTTGACTAATGATGGAACACAATATGAACTGTTCAGGATGATCTGCCATAAAGCCATCTTGTCTTCAATAAGTAGAGTCATTATCAGATCAGAGGCTATACATGCCTCAGTATTGTAAAACTTAAAAATGGAGATTATTTATTATTATTTCTAAATGTTCAATAAAATATGAATTCATGACTTTATGTTTTGTTTATGTTATGGCTTTGCATCATCATTACAATTCCAATATAATGCAAAAGATATATGTTTTCTCACTCAGTCTAATAGATTGGAAACAGTGATAAATCATTAAAAAACAATCAATTTGATCATATTCTTAACATGTGGGGCTAAGATGTATACTTAGTTGACGAAGACAGATTTATCATCGAATGTGATTGATAAATCACAGACTCTTAACAGTATATGTTACTAACTACCTCATACTAACATGATTCTATACAGACCAATAGAATAAATAATTTCTTAGATTTTAAAAATATTTGGAGAATGAGTTGTTTAGTATTTTATGCATTATCAGAAACATTTCAAAAACACCAATGGGTGTTCAATAACAAATCACAAAGTAGTGATCTTATCTTTAGTGTCATTGCATAACTAAATGGTTGTCTTTAGTGATAAGCTGCCTATCTAAGATGTTCTGCAGACGTCTGCCTTTGAACTACTTTCTTGCGTTTTCCAAAGCATATGAAAGCAAGTGGAAAAAAACGTTTCTAACCATGATATACTTGGACATTATTTATTAATATATAAGTCCACAAAACAAGTTATTGGTAAATAAAGGTAATCATCCTCCGAAAATATATTTTCTTTGTGTTTCGATTTCATGTTTTTATCATTTAGTTTCAAACAATATTGTAAATAAATCTGTTAAGCATAAAAAGTGCTTAAACCAGATGAGAAAGTGGATTAGCTGGTTGGATCATCATTCAACAACGAGGTAGGATATCAGAGAATACCTCCTGGCTTGCATAAATATGGTGGAAACAGATCCCGCTTAAGGTTCTGAAATAATTCTTTATAAAGTACTCTGATTAGTTCCTAGTGGTCTGGGTACTATATAACCTAGTTCTGGATGTTAAAGCAGATCAGCAATTTTCCAAGGTTAGGGCAGAACTAAGTCTGGGGATAACACATTTTTACTAGAAAGCACAAAATGACAACAACATAATTATTTGAGAAACATGATGACTAACAATAAAACCAACCCAATCCCAATACAACAGCACTCGATCGCATGAGAGGACTGATACAATTTAGCATATTTATTTCATCACCTCAGTATCTCTTCAAGATATGGGGACGTTGATACATGTTTTCCTTCCCCCAAACACCCTCCATATCTCACAGCAGATTACCTCATATCAAGAACAGTCAGAAAAAAAAAATAGGAAACGCCCTATTATGATTACCTGTTATTACTACCAATTGCATGAAAACAAAACATCTTTCAATATATACTGTGACCAATGTCAAAGCATACGAAATGAAATATTAACCATTCTTATCATTTCAAATCTTATAACTCATGTTTGTTCATTTTTAACAAATCTCATGTATTCATAAACAATGTGTTTAGTGGTAATATTGATCATTATTTGACAACTGCAATGATAAATGTGCCAATATTAGATGGCCTCGATCTTTAAGATAATAAATAAAACAAAAGCTTTGAATTTTGAGAGATATTGAAGGGGGAACAGTTCAATCTTTAAGAATGAATAAGGAACAACAATAAACGTTCTTGAATAAAAAAAACACGAGAAAACCAGATGTGCTCTTTGGACAATGACATGTCATTGTGTTCATTATATGAACACTTAGAAATTCACCACCCAACTAAGTGGTTTCGTTATCGTGTTGAATATAGACTCGTTATGCAGCAGACAGGAATGTTGTTTCATAAGAAATTAATATGCAATTTGTATCTGAATGAGCATATTACAGATAAATTTCCCACTCTTTCTGAAATTCCTTCTTCGAAGATAAGTAATTGTTGTAACTATTGTAAATATAAACTAATTCGACTTTCCAGAATAAGAAAATATCAAAAGTGTAATCGCGTAATGACAGAATAAAGGGGTTAGAGCAGAAGAGAATAGGTAAACAAGGTTTTGAAACATTTTCGTTTTTGCTAATTTCTATAAATTGAAATGTGTACTGTCCTATTTTGCTATCCCTAATATCTGAAGAACAAGTGACTCAATTCTTCTTGTCTCGAAATAAACCATGTAACAATGACGTAACAATAATGAAAAACTGTCCTCGTTAAGATGGGGTCTATTTGACGTAAAAGAATTGCCTTTTCAACAAAGTCCATGGACTTCTCCTGAGCATTTGTCAGTAATCTTTCATGATGGACGTGTTAATCAAGATCCATTATTGACAAACGCAATTCAATTTTACCATCCCCTCCAATACTACAATTTCAAAACATCATTTGATGGGGAGTCTAAACTATTGTCGCGTAGAATATTTGAAAAAAACACACATGCACACACGCAGACAATGATGATTGTCAAACATTAAGAAGAAAAGAATGACACCTATGTGTTTCCACCTGTCTAACTGGGTACAGTGAAGTGAGGGGTAGACACTCAAACATTTGCACACCTGTCTGCTGTGAAGTAGAGTAAACTCCCTGGCCAGGTGGGAAATACCACGACCAGCTTCTGCTGTCAATAGTGCATTCCCCAGGACAATCATAGTTGGTCATGTCTAAACATGCTCTTACATTAAATTGTTTGTGGAATACCAAGAATACGGCCAAATGAAAGCATTTATATATGGGAATATTGTCAAAATCTTTATGTAACTATCTTAACTATCAGTAAGAAAGTTGTCTTTTTTTTAAAGTTTTAGAACTTATTCCCTGAACTCATGGATGAATCAATGTAAGCTTTTAAATTAAAGACGTCATTTCAAATAAATATCGGTATAAAAGTGTAACATAACTTCTGTATTATTAGGAGAGTGCAATTAGTAGTGTGATTATTTTGATCTATAAATATTCATAAGAATAAATATTCAAACATTTAAGTTTCTAATGTTCAAAAGTTTCAATAAACAGTTTCAAATTCAAATCAATATTTTCTCAAACATATCAATAAATAATCCTTAAATATAAATTCCAATAATGTCTATTTTTCCCGGACCAATTTTGAACTGACTGCAACGAAATCATTTTAATAAAAACAATTGTGTGTGAAATTTTAAGATAATGTTTTTGGAAAAACATACTTTTTGATACTTAATTTCCAATTAACAAAAAGAATAAAAGAAACGATTATGCATTTTTAGTTGGTTGTGACTTCGCCCATCTCATGAGAATATCATTTATCTTCACTGCTCCTGTGTCAACTCATTTTAGTTATCTAGACATTCTTATATACATGTATATGTCTGCTACAGCTCATCTATGATGTAAGCAAGATTAATTAGCCCTTTTCTCCCTGGGTTATATATTGGAACAATTACATCACACTCCTTAAAACTATGCTTTCATATTGATAAATAAAATGCTAATACTAATTCGATTTTTTTATTAAAACTTTTCAGTGTCTGGTATATTCCTTTACCTTATCTGCTTAAATATGTACAATTGCATGAATATATAGGTGATTATGTAAAGAAAAAATAACTATGAATTGAACAAGAACATTAATTATCTCTATCAATGCAAAGCTGTCAAGAAATTATAAATATATCATGAATGCGTTATTCAAATATCTTATACATCCTTGACATAAGATATGGTATTTGAATACAGATAATATTAAATATCGATACAACATACTTGTCTATGGTGCAAACTATATCATTCCTCTACATAGTTTCTCCTACATATTTATGTGAGAATCTTTTGTTGTCCTGCATGTATTAAAATTGTCAATTGAATTAAGACCATGGTGGAAATTATAGACATACACAGAAATTATTTAATTAAACAGGAATACAATCAAAAATGAATCCTAACCTTGTAACAACAGTTTGTCTGTATATCATTTGCCCCTGTCATGCCATCAATTAAAAACGAGGTATTGGTGTTATCAAGGACAATGATTACCGATCAAGGATAGACCTGAGAGCAACCATTTATCATAACCACATTGTTCAAATTCAAATCAATATTTTCTCAAACATATCAATGAATAATCCTTGAATATGAATTCCAATAATGTCTATGTTTCTCGGACCAGTTTTGAACTGACTGCAAAGAAATCATTCTTATAAAAACAATTTGTGAGAAATTTTAAGATAATGTGTTTGGTAACATACTTTTGATACTTAATTTCCAATTAACAAAAAGAATAAAAGAAACGATTATGCATATTTTAGTTGTTTGTGACTTAGTCCATCTGCACTTTTCTAGCTTAAATATGTACAATTGCATGAACAGATAGCTGATTATGTATAGGAAAAATAACTATGACTTGAACAAGAAAATTAATTTTCTCTATCAATGCAAAGCTTTCAAGAAATTATAAATATATTATGAATGCGTTATTCACATATCATATACATCCGTGACATAAGATATGGTATTTGAATATAGATAATATCAAATATGGATTCAACATACTTGTCTGTTGTGCAATTATTTCATCTTCTACATAGTTTCTCCTAAATATTTACGTGAAAATGTTTTGTTGTCTTGCATGTATCAACATTGTCAATTGATTTAAGACCATGATGGAAATTATAGACATACAAAGAAGTTATTTCATCATTAATAAGGAATACCTAACAGATGAAACCTAACCTTGTCACGACAGTTTGTCTGTATATCATTTGTCCCTGTCATGCCATCAAATAAAACGAGGTATTGGTGTTATCAAGGACAATGATTAACTATCAAGGATAGACCTGAGAGCAAACATTAAATTTATCATAAACACATTGTTCTACTCTTCTGGAGGTTTTACAAAGAATTATTTTTCATTGTTATGGGAAGATAAAAGAAAACCGAAAACTTCCTCAAGGGTTTTATAATTGCTGCGGCAATTCCTGCTTCAGGTGTCTGATTGTGCTCAAAGCATAAGGAATAATGAGTCAGGATATCTCATTTATGTGCAACCTCCCCTCCTCGCAAACCCGTCTCCTCCCTCATTGAACCTGTCCTCTTGTTCATTACCAGTTCTCCCGTCTTTCATCTCAAGTTGGGGGTCACAGGCTACTGCTGCGGGGTCAAGAGGCTGAAATGTGTTGTTGGTGTGATCAATAGAGAGAATGGGTAGATGCATGTCATCAGTCAATCTGAGATGAAAATGAAGTTTTGTGTTAAAAAACAAGAAACAAACTAGTTGGAAAATAAACTTCCAAAAATACGAACCTTTCTTCAATTGATCCAAATAGAAACTAGCTTTACTTTCTTTGGAGATTTATGAACAATTATATCAACAATGAATTATTATTATTGTTGTTGTTGTTTTATAATTATAATAATGATAATAATAATAATAATAATTATTATAATAATAAATAAATATGGTAGTGAAATATGGGGTTTTAAAAACATAGAACAAATTGAAATTGTACATCGAAAATTTTGTACATTTGTTTTAAATGTAAGTTATAGTTTTCCAATCGCTATTGCATATGGTGAATGTGGAAGGAATCCATTGTATGTAAACTATTTCAGCAACTTTGTGATATATTGGATAAGGATCCTTAACATGCGTCCAAATAGATATCCCTATCAAACTTATTTAATGTTGAGAGATACATCAGAACGAAAATATCCTAATTGGGCAACATTTGTTAAAAATCTTCTGTTTAGATATGGATTTGGACATGTATGGATAGCACAAGGTGTAGGCAATGAAAGGCTGTTTGTTACAATATTTCGCCAAAGAGTAATGGACTGTGCTGTCCAAGATTGGCACTCTGCATTAGAAACTTAATCTTCATTATGTTTTTATCTATCTGTAAAATGTGATATATCTTTGGAATCCTATCTTGGGAGTGGTTATCATTCAAAATACAAAAAAAGCATTGCTAATGTTAAGAAGTGGTTTTAATAACTTTGGTGTCCAGTTATTAAGAAAAGACTCTGTACATGACGATTCACAAACCAAATGCTCACTCTGTAAAGTCATTGAAGATGAAGTTCATATTATTTTTTTCTGTCCAATTTTAAATGAACTACGTCAATACTGTCAACCCATCATTCAATCTAAGTTAAAGAATCTAACAAGTGTTAAAATGCTCCTTAATGATAAAAACTATGTCACTCAAATGTCAGTTGCCAAATATATTTTCAATGTTTTTAAGATCCGTGGAGAAGAACTGTATCAAGTAACCTGTATCCGCATGCACATTATGTACAACTATGTACTTTGGGCCAGATGGCCTTGAATTCACGAAATAAAGCTATTATTATTACTATAATAATAATATATTAGAGTTTTGACATTAAAGATGATTATCAAAATGTTTAGTTTGATAAGGATGTCAAAAGTTAATAATTTTGCACTGCTTTCATCAATGCAAAAACTGATAGAATTAACAGCTATCAGATGTTTGGTGGGATATTGCTCTGAAAACATGTATAGCAGATTATTATGAAAATTATTCTAGTTAAAAACAGAACAATTATTGCGTTATTGCAATTATTAGTGTTCCAAGGCGAGAAACCATTGTCGAGGACAAAGTGTCCCTGCCGTTATCCGATGCATACAATTTACTATGCTAGTAACTGACTTACATCTCACTTAATCCGAGTACAATCAACCACTAAATTAATATTTTTAAATAAAATTTCAATTTTCGATAACCTTCCAAGGGCCCCTTCACTGTTTTATGAATGAAGTTTGTAGTACTATGAATGGTGTACAAGCACGTGCTTCTTGCTTGTCAAAGCGCGAGGCACGTGCTTCTTGCGTGTCAAAGCGCAAGGCACGAAGTAAATGTTTTGGGCTTGCAGACTTCATGCACTCCATGAATATGAGCCTGATTCAAGACAAAGTTTCACAGATTGTCCATTTCTGCTTCGATTTTGAAGGTAGAAGACGTGTCATTAGAGTCCTCAAAGACAGCTAAATTTTGACAGTGGTTTCTACTTGTGAAACGTTTCCCTTGGATTTCTAAAAAAAAGGTACTTTAATCATTATCAAATTATTTTGGATATTTCTAGACTTATTTTCCTTACATAACAAAAGTTTTGGTGCAACACAAATCATATAATGTTTATTTCTTTGTATCGTTTTTCTCCAGTGCAAACTAAAGTCTACAGTGTTATTAGGTGATTTTAATATTTTGATTTTTGATTTGATTTTTGATATTTTGCAAAGTATTATGATTGTTTTGCAGCTTGTTTTATTTGATTATTGATACTTTCAGTTCAATTCTATGTCTATGTTGTTGATTGATTGTTTTAACCATGTGTAGGAAAGGTTACAAAAGTGTCCTTGCATCAGATGGCAGGACTCTTTGGCTCTAAGAGTTCCCGATATCGACAACAGGACACTTTTATGAATGGTTGTCATGGACGACGAGGGCTAAGTGGGATGTAAAGATGGGTTCAATGGTTGCATTAAAATAATCCTATTTCGTTTGTTGAAGAACATAAACAAGAAGGAAGAGAGTCGAGTAGAGTGTAGATGCTGTGTTAGACATTGTGTTGTCCCACAGGACCGGTGCAGGAATGATTATTGATGCTTGTTGAGGTGTTAAGAGATGATGGGTTTATTCCCTGTACGCAATCAGTTCATGGAAAATGGTTGGTTGATAGATGAATAATGTAATACCAAAAATGTTCCCTATATACAAATAGTAATAACAAATTTGTGTCTTTCAGTTGCTACATGAAAATGCTTAATGGTAGGGAACCCTGTAATCTCTCATGGAATACATGATGTTCAACTTTTTACATATTGTCTAACCGGGCAAGTATGTTAAGAATGTATGCCTTTAATTTCCTTTTTAGGTAACAATACATATTTTCTCGATGAGTTTTATTTTGAAAGATTTTTTAGGGATGTACAATTTCTAATATTTACAGTTTGACATATGTCATGTAATGTCAGCAAAACGTAACGTTTTCAGACATATTTCTTATTCATATCTTGATAATAGCTCATCTGTTGCAGTAAAGAATATTTCCCTTCATTAAATGTGTCTATTGTGGCCATACCTAGAGAATTAAGAAATGGAAAAAAGGTTGCATGGTTGGATGCTAGCAAGCGTAATGTGAGTCAAGTGTTATTTTCTATTGACGAAACTTAGATTTGTTTTAAAATGTGAAATGTCTAATTTGTACAGTGTATGTTTGTGTTATCATATAAGTAACATATTGAATTGAGCCATGACAGTTTCCGTTTCCTGTTTTAGCTTAACACAGACCACCCCGCTCTTTATCTGAAGTTGTAGATATCAACTCATCAGGTTTCTGTTGCTGCTGAGCTTCCATGATTTAGAAACGTTGAATAAAGCAATGAAGAAGTAATCCCTCGGAGCAGCAGTACATAGGTTTTACCCTAACCTCCTTTGAGAAGTTCATATTATCATTTATACACATGAAAATGAATAGGATATGTTAATCTTTTGGAAACTGTAAACTTATATACAGAACTCCATAAATGTTCATATTATTCATTTTTTTTCTGAAATATTTATATCCTTAAGAAGAAGTTTCCTAAATGTGAGATATACATTCAACGACAACACTAAGGACGACATAAAACAGTTCATGTGATCACAATGTTAAGAATCAAAACTTAAATTGATGCGTATCATCCAGAAGGTGATGAAAAAGTAAAGAGATGAAAACGTGTGAAGGTAAATAATAATGTCTGTGGTATGTCGAGAGCATATATCAATTGGTTATTCTCATTGACTTAAAGGAAGGTAGATGAGGCATCTCTTAACTGATTTGAACTATTCGTGCTGTATTGCTTATGCTACAAATTAGTTCCATCGAAATAAAATATAAACCCTTGTAGAAAATACTTGGAAGAATCGTATTTACCTGAGAGGTCTATAAAGCAAAGGATGAATGCATGTTTCTATTAAGAAAGTCCGAATGATAGCAATAGAGAGTACAATGACTACCACATATATACAATACGAATATAACTAGGACTATTCACCCCTTGAGGACCTGTCCTTAATTGAACTCTCAATTCAGCACATCAGAGATGATTGTACGATATCCCATTGCAGTGGTCGCTGTCATGCTGGAGGGCTATGTAGCAAGTAAGTTGCTAAGAAAAAAGAAATAAGGTTTGAATATAAGTTCTATTTCTTGACATAAAAATAATTTTGAATTGAAATATAATTTACATTGACTGATAAATACACAACTTGTATGTAAAAGAGTCTTCTTTATTGTTCATGAATATATTGTTTATCATTGCATATAAAGATATATGGACATTCTACATCGTATATTGTTGAAATCATAGATCGGTTCTTACGTTCTTAAACAAACATTTGCATAGAAATATTAAGATAATTATGCGTTTCAATCTGTCAGACATTGCCATTGACTCGTTTTGGATTCATTGGATGCAAAAGTGCATATGTAGATATATAGAGGATATTGCATGAGTGTCCATGACATACTATGTTTGCAACACGAGTGGCTAAATATTAGTATTTCCTGAGCGAGAGATATACTGACCTCTAGGCAGGAGTGTCATAAACATAGTATGTCATTGGCATGAGTATAATGTTCTGTTTATTACCGTAGTCCTAAAATTAAAGAAAATACTCAAAACCTACTACTCAGCATAGGTGGACTAGCCACTGGCCCGTATAGATTGTGATGTCACAGATGAACTATAACGTGATGTCACGATAAACAGTGATATTTTACCCTAGGGCAACAAATGAACAATATGAACCTCGATATGACTGTCCTTGTAGGTAATAAATACAAATTCTTCATTGTAAATTGTTGAAATTATAAATCGCTTTAATGTTCTCAAACAATTATTGGCATAGAAATATTGAGTTATTTATGTGTTCAATCTGCCAGACATTGCCATTGACTGGTATTAGATGCATTGGATGCAACGATTTTAAACCTCCAGAGTCTGATATCAAATGTGCTATTTTCACATATGAAATACTCATTTATCCTCTCCGCCATTATTTTCCTTTACTCTACTATAGACAAGAGTCAATAACAATGTGTCATCCACTGTCACACACCTGTCCGGGTACAGTGTTAAGTTTCTTTCATTTGAAACCTCATGACCTAAATATGTATTGTGTCACTATGTTAAAGCAACTAGCATCAAAAAGGTAATTTTCAACAGTCAATAAAAAGAATTGATGACATAATTGACATAAAAAGGCCAAAATACTTCACGCAATTTTGAGTATCAATAGTATCAACAGCAGGGGATCCCTCGATGAATATTGAAGTTGATACCTGTGGTTTACCTGTTGATGCATGACGTTACCAACGTTATATCAAAGGTCTACAATCCCTTAATTAATAATGGTAATGGCAGTAGAAGGCAACAACAACTTCAGATGTCCAAGATTTCTTGAATATCCAAATATAAATGTTGCACACCTTTTTCAATATTGATGTAATTGTTTTCCAACAAAACATGATCATGATCACTCTGTATTGCAGATCTCTCGACTGAAATTGAAAGATTATATATATTAAAAGCTTGCCTAGAGCTTGTGCTAATGTTTACAAACGCATTATACAATGTGATACCAGTTCTGAATCAGGTGCATGGAATTCTGAAAATAGTAAGCAAGAACCTAATCTTCAAAATTCATTTTTATAGATAAATGTCGATGTTAGGGTGATTATGGTAATAGTTAATAAGTTTATTTGAGAATATCTATGAATTTAATTGTATAAAATGCTTTTCCCAAGGTAAAAGTTGAACTGGTCGAATCAAGAGTTGATGAATAAAATTATTACATGGATGATGGATGATCCATGATCCAGTGGAGCACGGTGGTGTAATGGTTAGCGTGCTGGCCTGTCACGCCAAAGGCCCGGGTTCGAATCCCGCTGGAGATACACAAAATTTGTAACCTGGGTTTAACACTGTGTTGTGTCCTTCGGCAGGGCACTTCATCCACATTGCATTCAGTTCACCCAGCTGTATAAAAGGGTACCTGAGCATGGGGAAAGTACGGACCTGTATGGTCGCGCAAGGCGCTTAGTAGCTTGACTTGAAAGTACAATTCCTTCTGGGTAATAATATACATTGTACAGCCATTGTATCGCCGTTGAGCAGTCCTGGACTGGATACTAGGCGTTAAAATTAGTAGTAGTAGTAGTAGTAGTAGTAGTAGAAGTAGTAGTTACAGTATTTCTTGAGCACAGTTTAAGGATCTATACAAAAACAACACTACTTTCTACAATAAAGAAGTTGATCAGCCATAAAACTCCTATTCATCTTGATATTTCTAACTTCTAAAATGCCTCTTAAACATATGAACTTTGTTGACAAATACTATTAGTAATAATGTTAAGAAATCCATATTCATCTATATAGTTAAAACCAAATAATGCTGGTTACTCAACCATTGCTTTTAAAATATATTTATATCGTATTAAAAAATACCAAGACGTTGTATCTTCAAAGGTTTATGTGAAATATCAAAAACAACATCGCTTTTTCTAGTTTCTATGTTAGACAGCAAGAAAGAACAAGAGGAAGTAAACAGCCACAGAGACATATGTACATCTGTGAATTCACAGAATAACAGCAGACAGTCATGTACCTTGTAGAGGCTGCAGCAATACCACAGGTAAACAAACAAGCAGCAAGCTTCAGACAGCATGCATTGTTTACTATGGAAACTACTTAGCTTACTTAACGAAGCTTTCATTGGCACAGGCAGCAAGCCAGGCATGTTTTCTCATTTAGAGAAACTTTCGGCAGAAAGGATTAACATTTGCTCTTTTGGTGTATCATAATATACAAATATCAACAATTATTATCTTCAAAAATGTCTGAATCACTGTTAAAAGGATTAATCATGTTAAAAAAAATCAAATAATCTTCACAAAAAGAACTCCATAGGTAGCTATTTCTAGTGTTAAATTCAGTTATTTCAATAATATGCTTGTATAAAGGATAACAAGTTTTTTCCGTTATTCTTAATAGTAATTTTCAAGCCCTATTAAGCTTCTTATTTAAAATTATAATGCACACGGAAATCTCTTCAGCATATAAGAAATAATTAGTGCAAAACCACCTGGCTTGCATAGATATGGTGAAAACAGATAGCTCTTCAGTTTCTTCAGTAATTCTTTGTGAAGTCCTCTAATTAGTTCCTGTTGGTCTTGGAAAGACATAACCGGACATATTTGAGATATTTACTATGATGAGGAGTAAAGCAAATCAACACCTTAACCTGAGGTTTTGGCAGGAGTAAGACTCAAGGTAACACACGCTTCCTAAACAGAGCCATACAAACATAAAAACGTTATTTCTATTAACGCTCTAAAAACAAATGCCAACAAATATTAATTATTCATAATTATTATACATCTATGTTTCTGTTTATGCAAATTGCTTGTTATTTAACTATATATGAGTAGCACCATTGCACCAGCTAACAAAGAACACATAATTGACACTCTGTGATTATCATGACATCTTGTCTCACCTGTAAAGGTGCAAATTATGATGTGTCTTTTAAAGATATTGCTAGCATATTGTTTGCATAAAGTTCTGAATACTTGTGTTACTTTTCCCAATAATCCTCCATGTATTACTGCAGTCCATGTTTTTCCCAGAAGTGCATGAGTAGAAAATGTATTTTCCAATTCATTTTAGCAAATGTAACTTTATTCAAGATGCAAAGTTTAACAATGCTAATTATTTTGATTAAATCAGTCATTTTTCCTTGACTTAAAAAACAAACTGATTGTGTGTATTGCTATCAATGAGTATTACATGACACTTACAATGCTAAAGATTAAATGGTAGTCAGGCAGTCACAGTGTAGTTAGTCCTAACCTCGCAAAAAGCAAGTTTATATTTGTACTGAACTACAAAATTACCAATCGTTTGAGACTCCTTTCTAGAATTATGAGATAAACCTATTGTTTATTTATTATAGTCAAACGTAGTATTTATACCTGTTGATTTTATTCAGAGTCCAATAGTTTTTTTTCATCCCATTTCATTAAGTTGATATACATATTCAGGAAAACCAGAAGGGCCACATAGATAAAAGAATGTCACCTATGTGCCCAACTTTCCTGGCAGGGTAGATGTTTAAAGTTTGCACACCTGTCTGCTGTGAAGTAGAGTAAACTCACTTGCTATGTGAGAAATACCACAACTAGCTTCTGCTGTCATTAGTGCATTGCTGTCTCTTGGGCATGCATTAACCCTAAAGTGTTCGCATTCCATCAAGAAATAAGGCCAAATCAAAGCATTTACTGTCAAATTCATTACATCATTCCTGATAATCGTTAATATCATTACATCATAATGTGAAATTGCAGACCCTAAATATTTAGGTTTTGTAACAATTCTAAATGATTTTTGTTTTGATGAATAAGTATGGCTCTAGTGTCAAAGCTATCTAATTAACATTGACTTTCAAATATCAAAAACAATATTTGCGATTGTATTTGACTTTTACATATCAAATCATTTTTTATCTTGAAAAATTAGGAAGTCATTAGTCACTAGAAATGGAATCCATGTTTTCATTGAGTAAATAGTTGTGATCATAAAATTTTTGAATAAATGTTGGATTGTTTGGGCTCAACCCATGAACTTGTCATTGATTACAAGATACCATAAACATTAACAATGACATTATTTTTTGTATTGAAACATTTTAATTGAGTTTGTGTTTGTTTTCAGAATTTGTGACTATGAAGGTACATAGTGATGTAAATAATTTCTTTTGACTAAAAGGCCAATTACTCACAAATACTCACATTACAACTACCAATAATCACTTACATTTCTCAGAATAATGTAACTTGTTTTTTTAACATAAAAGACACGACATCAGTATACATGCAACAAGGCCGTTTAACCTGGCTGAGTGCAGTGTTGAAGCATCAGTTACTCTATATCTCATTATCACAGCAAGTGGCCATTCAATATGCTACCAGTTCTTAAGTCATTCGATAACATTAGATATAACTGCAACCCACAGAGTTACTGATTGTTTCACACAATGCTTTGTGCTAGAATAATGTGTTACATACAGTGTCGAATGTATCCTTCAATATCGAATTCAATATAAAGGCACTTCTTCCAAAGTTCAACAGTTTGTCCATATATCAATATCAAACATAGTTGACATGGTAGACTAAAGTATTACTTAGATAAATAGCCCAAATACAACTATATCAAGCTTTAAAATCGCCTCAATAGTCATAATTGAGGAATGTTTCTATCAAACATTGTACAGTATGTGTAAAACGTTTAACTATTTTTACTAAATTATGTTACTAATTAAAACTCTTAAATTTAATAGCTTGAAATTTGATTATATTTTAATACCTAAAAGAAGATGTAGACAAGCGAGCAAAACATATGCTATTATAACCTTCTGTTTTACTTGTATTTGTATGTCAGACCCGATGTTTGTACAAAGAGAAGTGTTATTTTGACAGAGCTATTACCAATACTGTGGGGAATTTTGACAATGTCTGAGAAGGTTATGAGAGACACTGAGGTGAAGTTGTGTCTGGTCCACTGTTATCTTCTATCATATCTGTGCATCTAGTCCCTTGGTAGAAAGGTTGGTAAAATAAGATTTTCTTAATCATTACAATATTATATGATGCATAACGTTGTTTTCACAATTCAACTTTTAATTCCAATATGTAGCTACACATTACCACATTTTACTGAAGTACAATGTTCATAATATTTTAACATTTGAAACTTTGAATTTATTTATGAAAATTACAGTTTTATCCGAACATAATTTGTAGGTGAAATTCCTTGAAAGGTTTTGGTTGAGTCATTGGTTGTTTTGACATTAAGGTGTCATACATCATTGATCGTGTGATGACTAATGTTTGAGTCATTAAGACAATATTATATCTGTCAATTGTCCGTTGGTGATGATATGGCACTTCCACTCTTTGTTATGTGATTTGTTTGTAAAATGTGACAACATTATATTGATCATTGACAATATTCTATCATGACAGTTAAGGAAATAAAAACCCACACCAATCTTTTACAAAAATACAAATTTACCTCTGTTTACATAAAATGATTAAAAGAAGTTCTTAACAAGAACATGATGTCCTGTATACCTTATTTGCTGGCAAATCATTTTTATGTCTACCTTTAGCAACTACAATAACATAGAGTAATAATGTAAATACAATATCAACAAAGAAAACAGATTATAGTATAATAGTATTTTAAAACATATACCATATTTCAATATCATCAATATACTAGGAATCTTATCGAATTACTTAAGTATACAACTGATGAATTTAATTAATGAATAAGAAGTAAGGACGTTAAAAATGACAATCATCGTACAGGGATGCTTTCTGTTATGTTGCCAATTAAGATTGTATTATTGAGAAAAAGTTAAAATCAAACAGGAGTCATAGGACCTACAATTTATCAAAACCACATTATTCTTCTCATTTAGAAGTATGATTACCATAAATAATATTAAATGTAAATATATTATAAAAACTTTAAAATAATTGCTGTTAAGTCAAAATTACTGGTTCAAGTGTTAGCCTTTATGTCATGAGGAACAATCTAACTAGACGTTCTTTTGTGTAACGTGCCTTCATCTTAAACCTGTCTCCTCCCTCATTTAACCTATTAGCTTGTTCTCTCCTCCTTCATCTCACCATGGGAGTCACAGGCTTACCCTGCAGGGTAGTTGCTGCAGCAAGTCATCACCTTCAAGTGTCAGATTGTGCTCCATGACATAAGGGTTATGAGACAGGAAATCTCTTTAATGTGCAACGTATGCATATAAGCCCTCTTTTCATCACCAGTTCTCCCCAACTCCCCTTCAAGTTTGGGGGTTACAGGCTGACGCTGCGGGCTTATGAGGCTCTGAAATATATTGCTCATACTGTAAATGATCAGGAACAGGAAAAGTTTGTAAGCAGTCAATCTCGAGATGAAGAAAATGTCTATTTGGTGCTGATAGTTACTTGTTCAAACATTTGTTTACCAGTCTGTGGGCAGTCACATTAATTATATATGTAGGCCTATGTTATCAGTCAATCTTCAGATGAGAAGAATGTCTTGTGTCAAAAGTAAAAGCTAATTTGTTTAGAAAACGACATGAACAAATTTTTAGTTTCGGGCTAGTGGTCAGTTTAATGATATAAAGGTGTTAAATTCTCACACCCTGGTGTCACTGATGAATGGACCTCGTCATGTTAATGTGCGTCTCTGTATATACATATGTTTGTTCAAATGTAAGAGTCAAGTCCACAAATCAAACACGGCTAGAAGTTTGATGAATGACTGAATGTTTTTAGTAATCCTAACGATCTATTTCAGTTATCCTATTTCTTTTACTCTGTTCCAAATCAAAGACTATAAGTATAATGTTACGGTTGTTATATGACAATAATCCAGTTTTAAATGCGCGGGCTGAGATGGTTTCAAATAATGATGGAGCACAATATGAACTGTTCAGGAATATCAGCAATAAAGTCATCTTGTCTTCAATAAGTGTAGTCATTATCAGATCTAAGGTTATAATTGTCTCAGTAACAAATCCGGATGATGTATTATTTCCTAAATTATATGATAATTTGAAAAAAAAAAACATATATATTGTTCAAAACTTCCTACACAACATCTTTTATCTTCTATAAATATTATTTCCTGAATTGTTGTGTTGACAATATCAAAAAGAAAAGTTTTATGTTTTCCTTTAGTTTTGCCTGTGCAATGTCATTGCAATACCAATATTTTGCGAAATAAATTAATTCAAACAACTCATATAAAGTCAAATTCATTCACATAATTTTTTATAAGGCACAGAAATATGCCAAATATGCAAGAAAAAATTTGATGTTAATTAATGCATTTGACAAAAGTAAAAGTAGACATTTTCAAATATGTTTGCCATCAACATGTACTATTCATTTTGAGCACATTGCAGAGTTCATTCAAATATTGCAAAGTAAAACAATACATGAGCTTTATACTCAAATCACACAAAACATAACAACATTACCTACCCCAGATCATGACAATGACATTAAGATTATTTTTTTTTTAAATAACATAATAAGGTTATCAACTTGAAACAATTGCAGAATTTTAAAACTTAGTAAATTTTTAATCAAAGATAATCCAAAGACATTCAAACATTGAGATTATCAATCTTGCTTTCACTTCAACCACACGGCGCCAATATTGAAGAGTTGTTTTCTAACTCTGTCTAAAAGTTTGGAAACAGTAAAAAAGATCATTAAAGAACATCCAATTTGATCATATTCTTAACATGTAGGACTATGATGTATACTAAGTTGCTGAAGACATATCTCTCATCGATTGTGATTGATAAATCACAGAATCGTAAACAATATATATTACAAAAAACTAAAATATTTATATAGTAGTTTATACCAGTAGAATGAATAATTTTTAAATTTTAAGGATATTTAGAAATGAGTGGTTTTGGATTTTAAGTATTATCAGAAACATTTTAAAGACAAAACAACAATCACTGTTCAATAAGAAATCCCAATGTAGTCATCTTTTTTAACTGTCATTGCAAAAGTACTATATGGTTGTTTTCAGTGATATGCTGCCTATCTAAGATATTCTGCAGGTCACAAGATACACAATAGAAGCAGATGTCTGCTTTTGAACTACTTTCTTCCCTTTTCCCACACCGATGAAAGCACGTTAAAAAACGTTTCTGAAATTGAGATACTTATACATATATATCTATATACAAGACCACAAAACAGGTTTTTGGGAAATAAAGGTATCATCCTCAGGAAATAATTATTCTTTTTTGTTCTTCGATCTAATTCTTTAATTCAGTTTCAAACAATATGGTAAATAAATCTGTTCAGCATAAATAGAGCTAAATCCAGATGAGAAAGTGCATTATGTGGTTGTATCATCAACAGCATTCAACAACGAGGTAGGACATCAGAGAATACCTCCTGGCTTGCATAGATATGGTGAAAACAGATCACGCTTTAGCTTCTGCAATAATTCTTTGTGAACTTCTCTAATTAGTTCCTGGTTTTCTTTGAACTATATAACCTCGGATTTGTCATGGGGAGTAAAGCAGATCAGCAATTTGCCATGGTTGGGTGAGAATTAAGCCTTGAGGTAGCCTATTGGAAAAGCAATATGTCAACAAAAAGAATTATTCAAATCAATACCAACACAACAGTACTCGATCATATAACAGGACTGATACCATTTAGTTTTTTTATTTTATCTCACCGCCTGAGTTACCTTTAAAATATGAGCACCATGATACATGTTTTCATTTTCCACACCCTCAATTTCCCGTGTCAGGTTATCTTATCTAGGAACAGCCGGAAATATGGAAAAACATTTGTCAACTGTTCAATGTTTAAGAATGAATAATAAAAACATGAGTCACCAAATGTGTTCTTTGGACGACATTTTCATTGTGTTCATTCTAAGAACACTAAGAGTGGTTTCATTATCATGTTGACTGATGATGAATCCTAGTTATGCAGCAGACAGGAATGGTGTTTCAGACTGAATAACTTTCCAATTTGGATCTGAATGAGCATATTACAGATAAACTACCCACTGTTACTTTACTACCCTCTTCGCAGTTAAGAAATTGTTGTAAGTATTGTAATTCTAAACAAATTCTACTTTCCGAGAAAGAAAATAACAATAAGTGTAATCACGTATTGATAGCAAAAAGAGCAGAGGAGAAAGGGTAAACAAGGGTTGAGACATTCTTGTTATAACTAAGTTTCATCTGTTGAAATGGGAGTTTCTTTTCAATGAATGAAGTAAAAATCTTTAACACATTTTTAAAGAACACAAATGCACACACACATACGATTTGGACAGTTTCCTCAGCTTGAATCATTTCATTAGCCATAGTCGTAGTAAGATGCAAGAAATTTAGAGACAGAGCATATTTAGACATGGCCCACTATGATTGTCCTGGGGAATGCACTAATGACAGCAGAAGCTGGTCGTGGTATTTCCCACCTGGCCAGGGAGTTTACTCTACTTCACAGCAGACAGGTGTGCAAACGTTTGAGCGTCTACCCCTCACTTCACTCTACCCAGTTAGACAGGTGGAAACACATAGGTGTCATTCTTTTCTTCTTAATGTTTGTTGCAAGAAAGAAGAAAGTCATCATTTTCTGTGTGTGTGCATTTGTGTTCTTTAAAAATGTGTTAAATCTTATACATCCGTGAAATGAGATACAGTATTAAACATTTGAATAAAAACAATATTACTTTAGTATTGTTAAATCCTACAATTATTTAATTCTTCTTGAAGGTTTATCTTAAATATTTACGTGAGAAAATGTTGTTGTCTTGCATGTTTTAGTATTGCAAATAACTATTGATATTCTAAGAAGTGATGTAATCATTTCATTCCAAGTTCCCTGTTTAAAAAGAATACATTAAAGAATAAAACATTACGACAGATTTTTCTGTAGATTAGTGCTCCTTGTCATACAATTAATAACAAACATAAATGGTCTCATAAACGACGATGATTAACGATCAACAATACAGTTTATCATTAAAACACATTGTTCTGCTCTGCTGACAGATTGCAGTGATTTGTAACCGTTCATTTCACATCATATTCTTCACAATAACTTTAAATGTTATAGTTTTCATTAAACTCTTTTAATTCTTTCGCTAAAATGTTGAATACATGTAGGTCGAATACTATGTAAATGTAAATAAAAACGCTTTCTACAAATCCTACTAGCAAACCTAGGAAGGTCAGAAAATCATACACAATTGAATCTTTTTTTTTGCTCTTGTTCTTAATCGCTTGTGTGGTATTTCCATTACAGATCCGACGTTTATAAAAGAGGCGTTTTATCTTGATAGAATTATGTTCATGCTGTACAGAAGTTTTACATTGTGTAAGAGATTTTGAGGGCTTAGTGTTGTCAGGTCTGTACTGTCTCTGTGCATCTAGTACCATGCTTTTAAATACAATCACAAATCAAATCAATGAAATTGTGTGGTAAATACTACGAATTGGTTAATCTTCTTCCAAAAAATTGTTTTGAATATTTAAGGAAGAAAATTATATTGTCTTGCATATAGCATATTTCAATATCATCAGTAGAAAACTAGCACATAATATATCTAAGTGTGACACTGCATGTGTCCCATTGTCCTTTAAAGAAGGAATGTGTTACAAGAATAATAATGTGTCCACAACAATCAACCACCTATTTCTTTGTATAAGGATGATCTCTGTCATTAATTAAGATAAAACTATTGATATTATTAGACAGAATGATTACCATTCACCAAATGCCATTGGATCCACCATTAAATAAACACACATTGTTTTTATCAATTGAAAGTGTTACAAAACATCAACTTCACATGACGAAAAAGGTAAAATCTTTAATAGTTGTAGTATGATTACTGTAATAATTCACCAGTGTTAGCCCTCACGAATCACATTGTCATTAAACTTTCTCTCAACCTCCCTCATTGAACCTGTTCTCCTGTTCATTACCAGTTTCTCTCCTTTCTTTCATCTCTTCACGGGAGTCACAGGCTCACCATACAGGGTCACGAGGCTGTGGAATATTGTAATTGCTGCAGCAAATCAACACCTTCAAGTGTCAGATGATGCTCCATGACAGAAGGTATAATGACATCTCTTTAATGTGCAACGTCCTAATTTAACCTGTCCTCTTGTTCATTACCAGTTCTCTCCAACTTTCATCTCAACATTGGGGTCACCATCTGACCCTGCATCAATATATTGCTGTTATGCATATTGGTGTGGAACGGGAATATGTCTGTAGTCAGTCAATCTTCCGATGAGAAGAATGTCTTCCGTCAGACATTAGAGCTAATTTGTCTAGAAAACGACCTGGACACATCTTTAGTTTACAAGCTAGTGGTCAGTTAAATGATATACAGGTGTTAAATTCTCAAACACTTGTGTCACTGATGAATGGACCTCGTCATGCTAATGTGCGTCTCTGAACAGAAATAAGTTTGTGTGTGATGTTAAATGTAAGATTTTCTTCCACGTTGCATCTTTCAAACAAGCCTGCAAGAATGACTGATAAACGGCTGAATGCTTCAAGTGGTTATGAGGATCTATTCAAGGGATCCTCATTTTATTCCTTATACAAATCAGTGACTTAAGGGAAATGGTTACGACTGACATCACAATCCTTCAGTTTCCACTGACTGGTGATGGAATACAACAGGAACTGTTCTGGAAAGTCTGTCAGGAATCCAATTGGTCCTCGATTGTTGTAGTCATTACCAGATCCCAAGTCATAATTGTCTCATTATTATTTAACTTTCATTTAAACAAATGTATAATGTTTAAACTACACAAAAGTATAAAAATCTAGTGTAAGATAAGGAGGATTCTAGATTGTGCATTTGGTGTGGCCCCAAGAAAGGGGGTGACCACATTTGCCACACCCTACAGCAAAATTGATATGAAGCCTGATGGGCTACAGAGCCAATGGCTCTATTTTTGTGATATATGTTTGACATAATTGGTCTTAGGTTAAATATCAGATACTTATAAACTGATATTCAAATATTTTAGAACAATATTCATTAAAGTGTAACTTAGCTGTTGTATTATGTGGAGGGTGCTATAATTATTGTGATTATTTTGAATCTTTCAATACTGAAAACCATAAATATCCAAACGTTCAAGTTTCTGATAAATAATAGCTTTATAAATACACTCCTTAATGATGGAATTTCATAAATTGCACAAAGGGAACGATCTCATTAAAACCAAAATCTATATTTTTTCAAACATAATTATCAACTGCTATATAATCTTCAATAATGCATGTTGTTCTTGAGCCATTTTTAACTGACTGCAGAGAGTTAAAATAGTGAAATTAAGAAATTTCGTAATTTCCAAATATAAAAAAGAAAACAGAAAAGATGCATATTATTTTTGTTTGATCCCTCACTGATCCGGTGTAAACTCTTGAAGTCATTTAGACATTCATATAGATGTCTACTGCCCGTCGTTCCTTCTTGTGGTCAGGCTAGTTTCTTTCATGTAAGAACATATCCATCACATTTCCTTTAAAACTATGCTTTCATATCTGTACAGTAAATGGTAATAATGCCTGTTTTGATAAAAACATTCAGTGTCTTGTATATTCTTCTCCACTGGTATGCTCTTGCCCTCCTTAAACTTGGGGGTCACAGGCTGACCCTGCGGGGTCAGGAGGCTGATATGTGTTGTTGGTGTGATAAAGGGGAGGTGTATATCATCAGTCAATTTTGAGATGAGAATGATGTCTTGTGTCAGAGAAAAGAATAAACTAGTTGTTGTAAATAGCGACTTGTTCATACATTTGTTTGCACGCCAATGGTCAGTCTCATTCTATACAGGTGTCGACATTCAACACTGATGTAGACAGATGAATGGGCCTCCAGAAGCTAATGTCAATTTCTGGTTTGTGGAGAATCCATTTAAGTTTTTGGCGTGATAAATGACTAGTAGTTTAGTTACAGGGTATCCTTACTGTCTTAATTTATTCTTTGATGTACCAAAATAATAAAGTAACAATATATATACAGAAAGAACTAAATTAATATTTTGTAAAATTAATGTTGGTGCTCTTGGACTATTTTGATTAATTTCATGTATTGACCACTCCAGATAAAACAATTACTTTGTTATTGACTATTTAATTGAACTAAAAATCGCTAATGTGCCAAAAATATTGAAAATTCGAGAAAAACTGTGAGACTACTGAAATTTGGCCAAATATAACTATTGTCAAAGGGGGAAAACTACACATTAAACTTTTGATGTTATGAATTTAAAATAACATTTTCATCCCTAGTTGACATTCATTCACACAAACTCGTTTTATCATGCATGATAAGAGGCTAGCAAGACATTGAATTTTCAGTACTTCTTTCATCAAAAATTGATAAAATGCTTTCAATCTTAACATCTGTGAGTAAATTTAGTTGAACTTGTTGATCAAACACTTCTTCTTCCTTTAGATAAGCCTTTATCTTTGACAGTAGCTAATTAATGTCCTTGTGCAGTTTTCTTGAAATTCGATATTAGATAATTTTGTGATTAGGTTCATACTGATTTAACGATTGACTTTTGCTACGAGGTAACTTGGATTTTGACTAAAGAATACCAAGTTTTTGTAAAACCAGTTATACAGCGACAGTGAATCCTAAACCGAATGAAGTTTTCGTTTCCACAATGCTCGATGATCGTTCTAATGAAAAATCCTTATTGTTTGTCTGTTCATTTTTTTATTTATCATCAGCAGTGTTTTCTTTTTGAAAAACAGGGGGGGGGGGGTGCTTAATTAAGTTCTTTGTGTATATTTCCGGCTGCGATACAGCAATTCTTATGTCTAACAAACGTGACATACAGATGATTGTGACTCATGGTGGAATGCACAGGCAGGAGTTCTGGAGAGTTTTTAATACATTCTGAATGAACTGTAGTGTGTCCTGTAGTATTGTAGTCATTACCAGATGACATTTTATCATAGTCTCATTGTTGCCAACTTCACATATTGAGATGATGGGGTTGTTTCTTACTTGCATTATCTTTTCATTGTTATTGTCTCATAAAGTTCTATATAATACATTTATATGTGGCTTTTCATGAACATTATTTTTGCTAAGAACTTATAAACAATGGTTAACGGGGAAACTCTTCCAAATGGTGACAAGGAATGTAGTTATGGTTTATATTTATTATATCAAAGACATTTACTTAAAGTAACAAAACTTACATGACAAGTTTAAGCTTTAACATTGCTAAAATAACAGATGTTGTGTAAAGAAGTTTTTCATTTCAAACTTATTCAAAGAATTTCGACACTGTTCAAAATATTGGTGAATATTGACAATATCTTTCCAAACTTACCTTAATGTCTCTCTTAACCTATTTGAGCAATTTTTTAATGTATTTTTGTGTTTGTGAAACATGATAGTAAATTCTACAAAAATATAATGCAAAGAATTTCTTACATCCAATCCTGTTTATATCGCCACTCAACCCATTCTCTCCCAACAGAGGAAGATCCAGTGATGAAATGTTCGTCGAGTCTCTGTTCTAATTAGCAAAGTTTGTAGGATAGACTGGGAGATGCCTGATTGAAGGCAATCGAAGGTAGTTGTGCAATCAGCGACGCCGTCCTAAATTCATCATTTTGGTTACTGAATCATGGAAAAGACATTGTAATATGAACCACCCTTTCCGGGCATGCTTAACTTATTCAAATGGATTGTGGTGTAATTTTTCTTCGCCAAGGAGAAACTGCCGGAAACCACGTATTTGGTTCAATTAGAACAGAGGTAGTATGAACATTTTGATAGTTGATCTCCCTCTGTGGGGAGAGACCGCACCTCACCTAACTACATAGATAAGCACCTGATGGATGGGGACTTATCTCTGGTTGAGTATGCTCTAATAAAATATATGGAGACGACATTTGAAAAGTATTAAAGATCAATAACTTAACCAAAACAAGTTTCATTATCATGGAAAAAATTGACATTTTCTCATTGTAACTTTATATGCTACGTTGCATAAATGAATTACAATTGAAGTTAAATGTTGTTGTAAGATGATGGTTTTGTGAAATATTTGTTTAACATCCAAAACGGTGTTACACAGGAGATATTGCTTGTGGAAGATCAAGCAATATCTCTTAGGAGATATCGTTTTGACAGTAGTTTTTTAACAATAACCTGTCCCAAGCATGGGACATGATATCACAAACGTTTTACTTCATTAGTAATGACGTCACAATGCTATGACGTCATAACACAAAGACGCCACAAGGGTATGACGTCATTAAGACGATGACGTCACAATGTTATGACATCGCTGGTTTAGGAGATAAGAGATGTATATTTTTTATGCAAATGTAATGAAAAATGATTTCGGGTGACATTTTATGTGTGGTTTTTGATAGAATAACTATACAGTATAACTATCAAGCTACTAAAACAATGATGATGTGCCAAACGTTTGTGTCTCACATGCATACTATAGCTGCCAACAACTATAAAAAGTTTCTCATAGAATGTATGTGATTCCAAACAGTCGAGGAAACAATGATATTCAAAAAGATAAAGCCAGATGATGTATTATTAGTAGAAGTTCTTTATTCAAGAGTTGTGGCAACAGAGCTGTACAAACAGTTCGGGTAAGAAAGCACATAGATAAAGTCTGCAGACGTCCCCAGAGGTCGTGACCTCTAGCCCAGGTGATACCAGGTAACAAGAAAGGATACATTAATAACTTTCTATAATCTTTGTTAATAAACCAAATTGTATCTAGCTATAATGGCGTTCATGACCGTCAGATTTATGCAAAAATACGTCACCAAAGATCTGATTGGTTCTGAACTGACCACGTGACAGTAAACATTAACAGATATGGGCTCTAACCCGAGAATTGCCAAACGAGTTACTTACGTTACAAAAATGGATATGATACGTCAAATAGTCATTTGAAGGCATAATTCACTCTAGACAATCAAACCTTTAATACCTTTAGATTCTGGAAAATGATATTTCCCTAAAAATTATAATTAGGAATTATGTTTAAAGGGCCCAGGAATATTATTTTGACAAAGGAACTGATCCATTGTAATAACTGTTTTATCATATAGATCTTAAAATAGATCTAGACCTCAATTCTTCTCAGTTGTTACATTGCGACACAGTGTAACATTGTTCTTAAGCACAATAATTATACTGACATGAACATTTTCAAAATGACCGTGTTAAATGCGGTAAAATTAAAGGTTGAATACAAGTTCCTTCAAATTGACACTTATACCATCTTTCAAGGGCTTTACTGTTTTGGTTTTAAGTCATGACAGAAACTGTTTAAGTAAAGAACTTTTTAAGTTTCTTATGGGCATTTGATAAATTAAACTAAACGTAAATTGTATTTGCTCTCATGAAAGTATAGATTTGTTGTTTGAAAGCAAAGGGCACTCTGGATTTCAAACTTAAAATGCAAATAAATATAAAGTATGTATAATGGCTAGTGTTATAAAATACACCAAAGATCAGTGATTGTGCATTCAATATCGAAACTATGTACATAGAAAAACATATATATTTACATACAAAATCTATAGTTACTAAAACTGAATACAATAACCTCGATATCGTAGATGGATTTCAATAATGATCAACACACATAAACACTAATGTAAAGAAACAAGTAAAGAAATATTGTACATGTAACAATGTAAATCATTGCGTAATGTTGAAGAACACCATTTTTGTTATAAAGAAATTTTGAAAGATTATTTGTGAAAAATACCATTCCAGAACCTGTCTATGAAATGATAATCCTAGGCTCAACAGACACGATTGATATAGAAACACAAAGTTTATGTCAGTAAAGGAAACATGTACAAAGATATGCCTGTTCAATAAATATGTTGATCATACAAGAAACAAAAGCAAAATATTGGTCTATGTCTAGGTGTTTACTTTTTAAATGACAGGTTTCTTTTTCCTCATCAAATCTGCTTGGCATATTAAGTTAAGCAATGTAAAGTTTCAGGAAGTTACCCTGCTTCATGCTTAGAATATCACTTTTTTTTCAAAGTATGACAAAGTATATGCAAACACTTTGTTTTGTAAAAAGGGTTGTAGCTGGATCTAAAACATATATATATATATATATATATATGCATTATATAGTCTCATATTATTCTGGTCTGATCATTACTTAACGTTCATACTCCGAATCATAACATATTTTATATTTCAAATCAAGTAACATATTTTATTCTTTTTAAAACATTATGCAAACGAAATAATGTTTTGTATATTCTATATATCACAACCTTGTGTCCTTTGACACACTATATGTTTTTGTTTTGAACAAAGTACAATACACTTAAAATTTTATCTTCTTAAGTAATTGGTTCCAAGCCAGCATTTTCAGGATATATTGCCATGTCGAAAATGTATATTTTAAATGTGTCATGAACATTGTTAAAGCAAGAGAGGATATTTATCATTAAACAATTCATTTTCAATTGCTTAAAGTATTTAACCTTTTTAATACATTCAATATTGATCAGGTTACGACTGATAAAAAGCATACCTGAGCACTGTGAAAACAAACGTTTATATTGGATTTAAGGACTTATTATCTAAAATACATGAAGTTTGAGAAATGTTTAACATCATCTAATGTTAAAAAGAATGGTAAGTATCCTAACTTGTGTTAAAGTAACTGAATTATTACCTTGCCTCACCAGCCGGATATCTGTGCATGTGGTACGGAGGAAACACATCGACTCTTGCACTGATAGCGGGCTGCCTTCTGATTGGTTAGTTTCACAAGTGAAGATGCAGATATTGCACATGTTCATATTACAGGGCTCATACACAATGCTTACATCATATACAAGAAAAACACTTTCCAAAAGGGACTGCTACATTAAACAGTAAACGAGTTGTATATAGACAACTTCAGAGCCTTGTTGACCAGTCATGGTCTTTGCTGGATCAGTTCATCCAATCACTGTTGAGAATCAGCTGAGGTAGGGAGACCCGTTGCTCCCCTGCTCAAGGTAAGGGAGGGTTCCATTTACAACATTTAAAGAGAGGAAGGTCGTCACCTCAACATGTTGCAAGTGGAATCTATCGACTGTACCAGCAGTCCATGTTGTGTTTGTGTTTGTGCTGTAGATATGTTCCTACAGCTTCGTCCTGTATAAAGATGTACTCCACTGAGTTGTAAAGGGGAGATAACTCTCCACTGAGTTGTCTCGGAGATACTTGGGGCAGTTTGGTTCTACATCTTGTTCTCAGGTCAGGAAAAGGTGTCTACACACTATTCTCAGACGTTATGTATGGAATAACTATGATATAGGCACATGGTGTTATTATAGAATTTCATAATAAGGGTAAGTCTGACAAAGAACTTGACAAGATACACAGAAAAATAGAAGTAGTTAAAACCAATTTTTATCATTACTGCTTTTAATTATACCAAGTGTGTTGTCTACTATGTGTTACATATCAATAACAGATGCAATGCAAAATATATTTTCAGTTTTATAACTGTCCCAAACCTGACCTTAAGTAGAACGTGAAACTCATGAGCACAGCTTGGTTGATGGTTCATGCCCTTGGCCAATACTCATTCAGTACCTGAGATTCCATCACAGGAGTCAATCAATCCCGAACATCTATCACACACGACTCGCCACTGAACACAAACACCTTTGTTTCTTATCTGTCATTACATCATGTGTGTCCTTTCGTTTCTCATTTTTCCTATACAACGAATCACAACACTGTTTCCATATTGAACAATGCAATTGTATTGTTTGTCTTGGAAAATATCTTGAGAAACTTGGATTCCGGCCTTTTTTGCAAAAATGAAGATATTTCTCAATTCATTATTGAGATTGAGGTTCATTTCCATAGAGTCGTGTCATACATATTACAGCGTGTCAAGCTTGCCATGGTTTCATTGCAGTCCAGTTAACATCAGTCAATGATCGTTGATCAAATATTAGCTGAGGGATATCTTTACACATATATGTACAATGCCAACAATATAAAGATACCCAGCTTTAGAATAAATGCAATATTGAGTCAATGTTCAACGCAACCCGTGTATGGCACAAGACCAGTCCGCATGTAGGGCACCCCTGTGATGTTGCTACCATCCATCCCATGATCACAGGGACATGAACTGCTGTGATGTCTGAAGGTTGTTCGGTAACCCTTCTGCCATGTTCTGTCCAGTTAGCTGCCCTCCAGTACTGCACAATACCTGCACTGGCAGTGTCGAGGCACGTTTATTGTCTGTTACTGGAGGTGGAGCTGTACCTGCCCTGCACAACAATATGCACATCATTCTTCAGAAGCAATATATACAGTAGAGAATGAGAGCAGCTAGATATGTGTGTTCCCACACCAAGTGTTCTACTATCTGTTCCAGGACAAGAGAGCTGCTGCCCAATGCAGGATAAGAGAGAGAGCAAGAGTTGCGACGAGAGACGTGTGGAGGACCTGATGAGCAGAGGACACGTCTCGCTCTTGGTGGGTCTGGACACTCTCCTCCTGGTCTTCTGGGTGTTTCGGGTACCCTGCAAATACAACTCAGTATCAAAATAATGTCAACTCCCAGTGGATGACTAGCCGTCATATGTTCAGTGATCAGAATGCTACAATTGCAGTTATCATAAACATCATTACATCATTATTATATGTTTGTTACCAATCTAAGTATGTTGAACAAACTATAGATTAATCAATGAGTCTTTGTGGATGTGGATGTGGATGAGAACAGCAACGTGGTGCATATTTTAATTATTTCTTGTATGGAAATTACCACAAAACAATGTTCCATTTTCAACTATCATTACCCTTACAGTACTTTTAAAGAAAGTGTTGCACAAAAAATCGACGAATCTTATTTTTAAAAATACAGTACAAGAGAATTATTCATGTGCATTTGCCAGATAGAACAACTCATAAATACTCCACAAACGAATTGTATTGCAAGTAACATACAAGCTGTTTGAGTAGCTAATCATCAAATCATGCAAACATGTTGAGTAGAACTGTGAAAACATTGATGTTAGATGTAAAAGTAATAGTCCATATCATATTTGATTAAAACGTCTACCACCTTTTACATAATAATCAAAAATCATGACTACGGTAGTGTCTCTATGAAATGAAACAGAACGCATTGCTAGAAGATGTTTTAATTTTAAACACAGAACATGCATGAAAAAATTAATTGTACTAACAGGCATGTTTATTGGTTTATAACTCATATTTTAATAAATCTATTTCATTCACATAATCAGAGATGAATTTGAGGAAGCAAAGTTGCGGGTGCATTAAGTGACAAAATAAAAGAAAGGTTTTCATTGAGCATGCATTTCACAAGTGTTGTCATAGTAACTGATTTATACTGGTACCTAGTAACCGTATGTATCCTGACACAAGCAGAGAGGGAAAGAAAGAATCATTCCATTATTCACTGTTGCATAATAATCATGGCAAAATGCAGTCAACTTCATAAACTTTTTTCAAAGAGGCAGAAAAATTCAAGCAGTCACGCACTTAAGGACATTATATATTCCACTGTTCAAGTATGCATTTTCATAATTCATTAAATCAGTGATTATATAAGGGGAATGCACAGAAAAAAGTTTATACACGTTCAGGTCGATTATATAGAAATGATATAAAATGAAGTATATATTGCAATCTGAAAAATAAGTGTAAACATGCAGTCATAGGAAATTCTTATATTAGATGATATCATAGCTATCACAATACTGAAGTATAGGATAAGAACATAATACAAAGAGACATAATCAAAACGTTCTGTCAACATTTTAATAAATAACTTTTGTTATTGTTGAAAACATGCATGGAATAGACGATTTAATTATCAAGATTGTTATACATTAAAGTAAGGGAAGTTGAATTATGAAACTGATCCAAAAAATTCCACAACCATAACAGAATAATCTCTCAGACCATGCTAGTAAGTGTTAACATTAGTAACGTTATTGAACTATCATATGTAACAATCATTATCAAAAGTTACATTAACTGCAGTTTGAACACGATTTCTTTACAATTTGCAAAAATCTGCATACAAATAAGACATCAAAATCGTTCAACATCATTGACATTAGATATGCTCTCTAATCAAAGAGAAAGTCCTCTTACCTTGCTTCTTGCATGTAGTACACTTCAGACTGGACGGCATCTGACAACTTAACCTATCCCACCTGACATCTCACCTTATATGTGAATCTGGCAATTTATTTAGAACATATCACCTGACATCTCACTTTATGTATCTCACCTTATATATCTCACTGTCATCTCACCTTATATGCCGTACCTGGCATCTTATTTAGTACATATCACCTGACATCTCACTTTATGTATCTCACCTCTCACCTCTAATTTCACCTTTACATCTCACCTTATATATCTCACCTTATGTATATCACCTTAAATAACTCACCTGCTTGTCTTTATGACAATGATCATGAGCTTACTTCCATAATGATCTTGTTAAAGAGTTCAACGCACAAACTCTAACTAGAATGTAATATTCAGTACTTTGTATATACACTTTCTATATGTGTATACATGCACGAAGCTACATCTCCTTTCGTCACCGTTTGAAAAGATGCAGTTTATTAACTGCGTTAAATTATTTTTGCATAAAGAAATTGAAATTTATTAAAGGATAAAAGTAGAAAATCATCCATCGGCCATGTCTGATCATCTTGTTCAAAATGTTTATAAATATGACATATTTGTTCAAAATTAATGAATTGTATGTTTCGTTTGTTGCACATCCTCTGAAAAAAGTTTATACGAACCCATTTTCCTCTTTTTTCAATAACATTTTCATATTTAATGGAAACGACCGAAATTCATAGATATGATGTTAAACTATTTTCAACAAAAACTGAGATGATATCTTACCTTACACATCACCTGACGTCTCTACTGCAGTATACCTGTCACCTCACCTAACATCTTATAGCAAGCTCTATACAATGTATGTGAGGATGTGTTACCATGGCCCTTCTACAAGGCTGATGCATGTATTAGCGTAGGTTATATACGTTGGGTGGTACTACAGGTTAACGTACTATACACCATAATAACACAACATGACAGAGGGAGGAATAGAAGAAAGATTCTTACCACGTTTCACATTCACCGTTTCAGCTGTAACATGCAAAAGGCAAAATGAACACATAATATATTTAACAGCATAACAATCACCTTTCCTTAACATGCAATTCATATTTACTTTTGACTGTTCGACTGTAGTTCTGATAATACGATGCTTACAAAGACAACACAATAAATCATTTTTATTTCATGTTCATATGATACCTTGGTCAATGAATCTAATGAATGGTTAATATCGATACACTGTCCACAAATTCTTTTCAAGAAAAACACATTATTACAGACAAAATAAAACATAAATCAAGATGTTGAATGTTTGTTTTGGTCTTATGAACTCGTTTCAATGTACAAATATGTAAATGTCATTTAGTCACCAATAAATACTAACTTCAAAATTACTTTGAATGTGTTTTTGATTATAACATTTTGTGCACAACACAAAAAGCCATTTTGAAGAATGCAACTGAACTGCAGTATACTTATCAATCAAATACGTGGTTTTGGTGAGGGATTTTCAAACATTCAATTTAAATGCAAATTTGATAATACCAAAAGGTTTGTTCTTTAGAATCGTTCCAAGATCTTTACATTTAACTGCACCTTTACTGTACATAAAATAACTTGAAGGAAAGACTATTCCAAACTAATTAAATTTTACTTATATAGAATTTAATTTTATAAAAAATGTAACTTTTTGTCATGTTTCAATGATTTATTGTATCCGTTGTTTCCTTATAATTTCGAATGGTTTTCACATAAACTCTGTGTACTTGTGTTAAGAATTGCAATAATGTTTCAATAATGTGAAATGTATTTTTGAAAATAAAAGTGAAATAGTTGATAACATTGATCTCTTACAATGACCGAGGTGAAACAAAGCTAGATATACTGTGATGAGAGGACAAACTTGGCCATAATCTGTACTAACCTGACACATGACCGATCATTGTCCCTATAACGAACAGGTGGAGGTATGTATACACATGATCATTTACAATATAACGTAGATACTTTTTAAGCTATGGCTTTCAGTATTGTACATTACTGCGAGAAGAACAATTGAAAAGAATGAAATTTCGTAGAAGTACAAGTTGATGTTATACCGACTGCAATCATTGAAACTTTTGAAAACTAAGAAGAATTGTTGTACTTGTCGAAAATTGGGTGACATTTGAAGCAGTTGTCCTTGTTTATAGCAGGAAAGAAGAAGATTAGAATACGCACCATTTAGAACTATGACTTTGAGACTGGCAATGTGATACTGGGAGCTCCTGCAGACATAGGTTCCAGCATCACTCATATTGCTTCTCTCTATCTCCAGCTTGCTATGAACGGTATTGTCTATACGTGTCAGTGTACTGCTAATTGATATTCGTTCATTTGCACGCAATTTCAGCCCGTCTCTAAACCAATCCACGCCCTGTGGTGAATAGTCTTTGGCTGATGCTGTGCAATTCAATTTAATTGTCCGGCCCTTTTCCACGAAAGATGTTCCCATGAGTCTGATCCCTAGCAACACAGAAAAAAGGTTTGTCACGATCTGTTAGTAGACCCATATAAATACAAAAAGACTAGTTAATGTCTGCCATTACATCTACATACTTTTCACTCAATTTTTATCAATCCTTTAATCTTTTTTATGATGCTGATAAATATGATTATATTATAGAAATGTAATAACAAATTAGTTTGGGTCTTTACTTCAATGTTATTGATGAGTTGTACAAAGATAACCAGCATTGCTGTGCTATTTCATTAGTGCTCTTCTTCAGATCTTACTATAGAAAATGCAAGCGAAGAAACCAAATCAGGTGAAGTAAATAGTCTAACTGGACAAATCCTAATTTGACTGCATTCGTTTTGAAATTCATACTGCCAAAACGTTGTTGTTTTTATAAAACGTTAATATGGATAAAGTTTTTTTATTTGAGAAAGGAATCTTTTTTAGCCATACACTAACCCACAATACATGGAGGTATGGAGCACCAACATTCAATGTTCACATTGCACTGAATACACATTGCACAGACAAAATCATAAACACGTTTCCTCACCTGATTTAGGTTTTTTACCAGTATCTGGAATCAAAAAGGAGAAAAAAGGTAAGTGAAAAGATGAAAAGGATTTCTTGCATGTTTAAAATTGAAATGTCTGAAAACTACTGTAACACGTTTTTTTGCCCTTTTTTGTGCATAATGATTTTTCAGGATAGTTATCAACATAATTGCCCCTGTTATTATATTATACTTTATAACTGATGACTTCTTGTTTAAGTCAAAGTTTAAACTGACTATCACATTTGAAAAACTTCAGAAAAATAGCTATTTCCATATCATAATGTTTCGACGATATGCCGTCATAAACCAGATTGCTATACCCAAAGCTCCGACAACTGATAAATGATGACAGTGCGGATGAAGGCGTTATAATAAGGTCATCTTATAGCGAATGCCCGAGTTCTGTTGGTTTGATATTTTACGGACGCTTCTGTTATTAACCTATCCTTCCACGTTATCGGTCATATTAATGTGATAATCATTAGTTGGCGGTCTCTGAATTTGATAATACAGTATCCGTTACTTTGTTAAGGATAAAGAATGCTTGCCCTCGATATTTGCCCCCGGACAAACATGCTTTATATCTTTATAATGCCCGAGAATCATGTCTTATCCATAACAATAAACTGTCTCTCTGGGAAAACGCGCTACAGTAGCTTAAAAGCAAATCATCATGCATGTGCAATTGCAGTAATTGATATGAGGTAAACATGTCATATAATCTGAGTAAATATGATAGAGTGACCTCTCTAGAAATGTCATCATCGTTTCAATATTTGTATTACCATGATTTCTGAAACTTACCAAGATCCTCGAAGAATGTAGTTATTTACAACCAAATAGTATCACAAAATAATATTCTCCTGAAGATTCTAAAAGAATCATTATTTTCTTGTCATAACAAAACTCGTGATTTTGTTCTCTTGTTACCCATTTGTATCCTTCATATGGGAATGGGCGTTGAAAATTAAATCTTGATTAGAAAAGTGCACTGAGATAGCTTTGCGCTGATAGTAGGCATAGAACCGAGAGGGTTGTATAGCCTTGTGGTGGCAGGGACGTCTCACGTCAAGAGGCAATTATCAGGAGTGCAAAAACAAAGAAATGGAAATTGTAACTGAAAATAAAAGAAAGAGCAAAAAGTGTTACCTATAACTTTGAGAGTCACATATCTAACAATGTCCTCTTTTGCACTTATTTGACACTCATACACGCCTGCGTGGATTGTCTGTACATCTCGGATGTGGAGATTCCACTCAGGGTTGGCGATCTGAGTGCGTCGTCGTTTGAGAAAATATCTTGAGTCTGGTGCAAAGACATATTCTCCTATTGTGATAGGATGAGCTTGACTCACTTTCTTCCAGATCACCTGAACAGAGAAGTGTGTGGCCATTTTCAAAAACACAACAATACATGTATATGTTTCAGTTTTCATTTAAACATTATTGAACTAAAATATATCATATAATTTCCGTTTTGGGATGAAATTGTAAAATTTGTTTTATCTATATAATTTAATATAACATTTACGTTTGTTTCAAAGCATAAAGATATGTGTTGAAAATCACCCTTTAAAGAGATTGTTTCTGAATAAGTTATGATGTTGTGGTAAGATATAGTTAACAAATACGTTATAAACAATGGATTGCCTCATTGACTACATTGAACGACAAATGTTTACCACCAACATGGCAATTTCCCCCGCCGTTTATACTGAATTCGATTTTTATAATTTGGTAGGCAGTATGCTGTCCAATCTTATTACATGAATGATAAGTGGACATGACTATAATGGCCATGAAATATCTGCTGTCACACATTCCATAGAACCTGTCATTGTCTGTATTACCCAAACTGTACAGTCAATCTGCTACTTTGATAAAGTACAACTGTTCATGATATATCATGTGAACATGTCTATAATAATAATTAATAACAATGATAATAATGATTACCCCGAAGGAAATTAACTTTGTATCATGACAGAGCCATTGTGCAATATAAACAAGCATCATATACAAGCAATACGTAAAACAATCACATTTGTACAGCAGGGGGGAAATGAATTTTTGCCCCGATTGGCTTTATACAGTGGTAATAAATTTTCTTCCAGAAGGAGGCTTTGCAAATTCACAGTGTAACACATGATCCGGTTCAGATAAAATCTTTAGAGATAATTTCAAAACTAGTTTTTCATAAATATGAGATGAATCTAAAACCGAAACGAAAGGCGTTTAGAGCAACGTTTTCTAAGGGACGTTTTATAAACCAAAGACAAGGAACCATACCAACATTAGAAGGAAAAAAGTTCAAATGCTTTCATTGAAACAATGATACAAGAGGGATAACATGCGGTCATTCACACTAAAAGATCGCAGCTTGTGGAACAAGTGTAGTCTTTGTTGACATTTTCTTAGAACGGTATCAGCGTTGGCATTCCAATTTAATTAACTATCTATCGTTGTGCCAAGGCACTTGTATTCATCCACAATTTCAACATTGGGACCATTTATTCAGACAGGGTAAGTATTGATATGAGTTTAAACAGCAGTCAAAGTGTTGTAGTGACCTTGAACATAAGGTCAAGGTCACCTTTATCTACTTATCTCTGTGTATTCACAACAAACACACACCAAATTTAAAGTCTTTAAATGCATTGGTTCATTACATATTGAGCTACAAGAGTTTCAGAAGCGGTCAAAGTGTCGTAGTGACCTCGAAAATAAGGTCAAGTCACAACCACTGACTGCGCATTACTCTCATCTAGTCTGATACCAAATTTGAAAACTCCGAGTGCAACAGTTCATGAGATAATGCGCTAACAAGAGTTGCTAACTAGAGTTTCAAAAGCGGTCAAAGTGATGATAACACCTTCCCGTCAACATTCAATGTTACTCACACCTGTGGTAAACCTGAGGATGCATGACCTTACCAAAGTCATATCAAAGGTCGATTTATTTTCAATTTTAAATGATTTTGTCATGAGAAGCAAAGCAACAGGTGTCCATCTAAACAGAAAAAAACATTTCCAATACGATTGCTCTAATTGCTCTCAAAAGGAAGGTGAATATGAAATCCGTGCTTACAGAGTTTGCTTCCAGATGTTGTACAGCACAGGGCAGGATTGCTTCATTGCCGCTCTCCACTGTGATGTTGACAGGGGTGTCCAGGAACTGCGGGTTGAGGTACCTCAGTGGTCTTGCTGCAGAAACTGCAACATTAATAGTTCTTATTGAGTATAATTGGTACAATTTGTTAATAATAATAATAATGTGCACATTTATATTGCTCCTATTCCACGTCCTAAGACATGCTCAAAGCGCTACATTATTACCCCGAAGGAGTGTACTTTCACAGCTGCTGCTTAGCGATAATCATGACCATGTAGGTCAGTACATTAAAATTTCAGGTACCCATTTTGATAGACTGAGTGCAATGTGAATGAAGTGCCTTGCCCAGGGACACAACACGGGATGAGACCAAGTCACAAATATTTTGTGTCCCTAAACAACATTGCCCCTTTAACAAACAACAACTGTTATTCAAATCAATGTTCTTGTTTCTTATCAATAATAACTTCATATCATTTAAGAAAAATATTTGTAAAATATCGCTTGGGTTTGCTAAGTTTAATGATCAATGAGGGGAGGAAAACAGCTATCGATAAAGAAAAAAGATTTTGTCCTTTATGCAACCAAGGAGTAGAAAATGAAATGCATTTTACATTTTCATGCCCTTGTTATTTTGAATTAAGACAGAAATATATACCACTCCACTTTTTAGATAAACAACCAAAGGATGCTTATACTTCTTTATTGCAAACTAATAACGAAGCTATTATTGTTCAATTAGCATTATATATAAAACATGCATTAGAAAAGAGAGATCTTCTCATAAAGCAATTAGTAAAACCTGACTTTGACTTGACTTAAAAAATATGTTTTAACTTTTGAAGATATGGTCTTGATTTCCTAGGTTTCTTCCACTAAAACATATCTTCATTATTCAAACTTTTTCCCCACTGAAGAAGCTGTAGCAATTAGCAGCATTGTATATTTACATCAATAGTATTCATGAAAAGAAGAAAAAAATATATATTAAGGTAACATGTTTTCTATGTATAATTGCCATGTGGATGAATTTGTTTTCTTGGACAACATATTACATAAAGTAATACTATTTGATGGACATAGAAACACTGTTGATATATTTGCAACGCAATAAAGTATAATATTGACAGAAACAAAGACAATCGTATTCCATTTCAATTACATTTAAACAACAAAGGGTATATTCCGGTCTTCTTTTTTGATATATCTTTATCTACTGCTTTCAATTAATAGTTCGTGTGATGAGTATCAAAATGCTGACACAGATTGTTTAAATTTCGTTATGGTAACAACACAAATTAGCTTCATCGATTAGATCGCTTTTACACTGTGAATGATTACAAACATTTCGGTGGCATACAAGTCTTGCATAAATACGTATTTATGTCTATCAATTTGGGACTTAAGATAATAATTGATATTCTACATATTGTTCGATCTAAATGTTTACTTAGCCGTTTATCATAATGGGACGTTCTCAGTTAGATACATTAAATGTCAAATAAATCTGTATTTATATATACAACTAAAACAGATGTCTCAAAGCTAAGTTTTTATATGAGAGAATACAGACAAGTTTGTGGATCGTCACTTTTCAAGCTCATTTATATCACCTTCAAAGAATACTGGGATGTTGTCTTTCTAAACGTTTACTTTAGAAGATTTTATGACTGGTATCGTTAGAAAAATATAATCAGTTTTCCTAGTTTCTATGTTTAGCAGCAAGAAAGAACAAGAGAAAGTAAACAGCCACAGAGACATATGTACATCTGTGGATTCACGGAATAACAGCAGACAGTCATGTACCTTGCAGAGGCTGCAGCAATACCACAGGTAAACAAACAAGCAGCAAGCTTCAGACAGCATGCATGGTTTACTATGGAAACTACTTAGCTTACTTAACGAAGCTTTCATTGGCACAGGCAGCAAGCCAGGCATGTTTTCTCATTTAGAGAAACTTTCAGCAGCAGTCACTCATTAGCCTAACTTTACAGCAGCGGTTGCTGATTGGTTGCCAATGTTGGAAGATGAAATGCGAAAATGAACGAAATAAACGCTGCCACGCCGAGCAAGAAATGAGTGATAGCTGAAACAGGAACATTACACATTCCACACTCGGGACGTGTACATCATTAGTACATAAAGGATTTACACTTGCTCTTTTTCAGGACTGGATGATCAGATAGTTTGTAGGTTTGATAATGAAAAACATTCGATACATATTCAAACAAATATCTTGAAAATTTTTGAACTTCGTTCGTAATTAAAGAGTGCTTCCGATTAGATTAGATATGTGATGTCTAAATTTGATGTGATTGTGTTTGGGTTATTTTAAAAAAACTCGAGCATATTATGTAAATACTACATACGCAAAACAGTTCAGTATACACGGAAACAATTAGTGATTTAGATAGAAGACCTAGTACAAAAGCAGGGAAGTGGTTGGGTCATCAACATCATTCTGCAACGAGGTAGGACATCAGAGAATACCTCCTGGCTTGCATAAATATGGTGAAAACAGATAACCCTTCAGTTTCTGCAATAATTCTTTGTGAAGTTCGCTAATTAGTTCCTGTTGGTCTGGAAAAGACATAGCCTGATATGTGTATATGAAAGATTTGTACTAAGGCGATGGGTAAAGCAGACCAACAGTTTTCAAGTGTTTGAATCTTACCAAGGATGCTACCTAATCAGAGCAATTAAGCTGGAAACATTGTCAAAATCTTTGTCATTATCATAACATTCATTCAATTTAATAAGATAATTGTACTAGATAGCGCAAGGAGAGGGCAATAAATCTTAGTCAGACAACACTATGATATTTTATGATGATATTCATAAATGTTTGTGAAAGTATTCGTTGATCCCAATAGAGAGGGAACGCATAAACTGTCTTCCGAGTAAACAGACTTGAGTATAAGGAAATGCACTACTGACATTCAACGTAATAAGACACATAAACGAATTAAGACACACATATCTTCCTGCGTATTATTGTAAACATTCATCCATAGAGAAATTTATCTCACTGATGTCCATCACATATAAACCAATACTTGTTAAAATTGCTCTTTATATCAAATATGGATCGCGTATGCTCCATTAATATGTATTTAATACTACTGATTTATTATTGTTCACTATATGTCATAATTTCATGACTTATGAGAAATAAACTTGACTTGACTTGACTTAACGTGCTGAATAGTACACCATGCTTCATTAGAATCGCAAGTCACTGTTAGGTTTCCTTTCTTCAATCAGGAGGAGATGACACAATTAGATAAAGCATCAGTATACATAAGTAACAAGACAACAATGCAGTTTAACCTGGCTGAGTGGAGTGCTGAAGCATCGATCTGTTCATTACCAGACAATCTTTTACTCTATATCTCATTATCACAGCAAGTGGCCAAGCAATAGGCTACATATCTCTGTTCCATGAAGTTGAACATAAGTTCTCAAGTCATTAGACCGCACCAGGGATAACTCCACCCCACAGAGATACGTATTGTGTCACACAATGCTTTGTGCTGGAATCATGCGTTATATGCAGTGTCGAATGTAAGTAAATATTTTATGAAGGAGACAATTCCTAGAGGGGTTGTTAGCTTCCTATTTGAGAGATCAGGGAGAAGTATTTTAGTCCTGGTTTCGTATTCATGTCTCCAAGAAATTTTAAAAAAGCTCTTGTGCGAATACAATATGTAAGATATACAAAAAATATCACATATCAGTTATGTATACATATTTGCTATGGATAACCCCCCCACAAAAACGCGAGCCTTTTGCACATTTATATTTAGGAGAAATCCTTTTTATTATACAAAGCTTGTAAGTACCGCCTTCAAGAAACTACATCCTCGAGGCTGCATTAAGTAAATTACTTTGCAATTGATTTAAAATATGAGCTGTGTTAGATTTATTCAATAATCAAATTCATGTGACTGATAGATAAGCATTTGGTTATGTCAACGTACAAATACATGTAAAATATACCCATGTGAGATCAGATTCACCAATACTCATATATGCATATCAATACGAAATAAAAATTCAAAATAGACAATTTATTGCACTGGCGCACTGTAAAGGAAATAACGATATGAAAATTACTTGGAATCTATTTGGACATCATTTCTGGCTTCAAGAGAAAATTGCATTTACATTTTTTTTAAACTTATATGAAGTTTAAAGTGTATGCCTTAATTAAATGCTTATATGGTAGTCTAATAACAAAAGAAGAAACAATTTTCATTTGCGATTTTGATAAAACCTAGATACAACTGAATTGTAATTTTAATATCCCAGTGTTATTGTAAGTCTTACGAAGACACGGGCAGCTCTATTCTTTCGGTTATTTTTCGTCTTATTTGTGTAGTGTTTGTAAGTCAGACCGAATGTTTGTACAAAGAGAAGTGTTATTTTGACAGAGAGAATACCAATACTGTGGAGAATTTTGACATTGTGAGAGAACGTTATGAGAGATGATCGGGTACAACAGTGTCTGGTCTACAGCTGTCTGCTCGCGTCTCCCTGCATCTAGTCCCTTGTAGAATATCTACATTGGTCAATATCACATATCTGTTTACAAAATACTATTATCTTTTTTTCAAGACGGCACGATTCAGTTTGACAATTCAATTTAACAAATGTGCTTATTTGCTATTGCTATTGTTTGTGTATTATTGTGTAGGGATGAATATCACGTTAGACAACGTTGACGTTTTTGGAAATGCTCATAAAAGTAAAACTTGTATATGAATAAAAACGACAATATAATCAGATTATCGTTTATTGAGACGAAATTCCTTGGAAATTTTAATTTGGGAATTGATTTTTCTATAAAATGGAATCATATTCATCAATATTCAAAAACAAAAATGATTAAACTTTCTTCAAATCGATTTTTATTTTTTCCGGAATTTTCCAGTAATGTATTTAACTTATTTGAGCAGCTATGGAATAAAACGTGTAAATGATACAGGTAAAACATATTTATACGATATATTTCCGAAATTTTAAAATTTCATTTAAAAAAATTACTAGATACTCTGTATCCTGATAAGTCAGCTATTATCTAGCTTAGATAATTAAACGAAAGGTAATACTAGATCGAAAACATATATGATGAAAAATATCAAAACGCAATTTATATATTATGAACGCTTTATTCACAAACGTAGATAATCGTGATATATTATGTTTGAACTTTTGAATGTGGTTTTGGTTTAACATATTACGAATAGTAACAGACTTACAAATAATTTCACTCCTCTTAAAAGGTTCCGTTAATTGTTGATGTGATAAAGTCTTTTTGTGTTGTATATAACACATTTAGCATCGCCAATATCATAAAAAAGTATATGAGATACATACAAATAACGAAATATTTAATTATTTCACGTGATAACCACTGTAGTTTAAGGAGGAATACATACAAGAAGAATAGACATAAAAGCTACCTTTTTATATATAAATAATGATGTTCTCTGTTATCAATTGATACGAAGTAATCGGTCTAACTAAGGACAATGACCAACGACCATAACCAACTTAAAGGTAACCAATTATCATATCACATTATCAAACTATCAGCAGAGAAGAACCAAACTTTCCCCCATAATAGATATATGGAAGATAAAAGGAAAGTGTCTGCACGTAAATTCTAATTGCTGCAATAAGTCATTAGCTTAAGTTGTAAGATTTTCCTCCATGACATAAGAGATAGTGAGTCAGGAAATATCGTTTATGTGCAACCTCCATTCTTCTCAAACCTGTCTCCTCCTAATTTACCCTGTCCTCTTGTTCATTACCAGTTCTCCCCTCTTTCATCTCAAGTTGAGGGTCACAGGCTACTGCTGCAGGGTGACGAGTCTGTGAAATATGTTGCTGATGTGATAAATGGGGAGGAACGGGGAGATGTATGTCATCAGTCAATATTGAGACGAGAAGAATGTTTTGTGTCACACATGAGATGTAGTAGGTGAAGATTAAGATTTGTTTAATTGTTTGCAAGCCAGTGGTCACTCCAATTACATACAGGTGTCGACAATTACAAGCACAGATGAAGACAGATGAATGGTCCTCGTCATGCTGATCTTCTTCTTCCTTCAAGAAGATATTCGTTAAATGTTTGTGTGAAACGTTAGCTTTACTTCCACGATGCATTAATCAAATACGGCTTCTGGCGTGATAAATGGCTGTATTGTTTGAGTTTTGTTTTCCTGTTGCTCTATTCGTTGTTCTAATATGGTAAGGGATGTTCTTAAACCATGTAGTAACCGTATACAGTTACAGCTATGATCAATCAATCTCTCAGTTCCAGATACACCGACAGAACGATCCCTGGTACTAATGACGGAATACAATAGCCAAACTAGAGAGAAGATGGATGACTTTACATAATGACTTTCAGAACTGCGACGTGTCTGCTATTATTGTAGTCATTAACACGATCGTAAGTTATAATTGTCTCGATGCTGTCAAAGTATCATATTGAGATGATTGGTGATATTTTCATTGCGGCATGTTTTTTCATCTATTTTATTTGTTTCAGGTAAGTTATTGAACAGCCTTATGCGTTTCTGTTATTTTATCCTGACAGTGAAAACAATCCTTCTTAGCTTCAATTAAATATTTCCCCAACTAAAATATTTCTTTAGACTGATAAAAATGATTTATGAATGAATATGATATCGTCCTCAGGGTGACCTCTATGTACAGTTCCACCATACATTGACCAAGTTCCAGTACTGAACTCGAGGCATGTGTTTTGTTTCTCTTGGAATGATGAATTTAGGAGAGAATTTGAAACCTCATTGTCTTCAAGCAGAATCTGAGGAAACCATTGCTGGCTGGGACGCAGCCCTCTAAGCTCTCCTGCAGGGCTGGTGGTGATGGATGAGCGAAGCCGCTGAAAGGTTTATGTGTCTTTAAGGTGCGAATGTCTTCCCCAGACGTGTGTTTCTGGTCACCGGACTGGCAGTTTATACTGACCATTGAATTACACCTGTGTTGTGGAGCAAACAGTGTTTACAAACTGAATGCAGTAAGCATGAAAAGATCTCCTTTTGTTGCTGGTCACCCGAGCCGAACAGTGTGAGGAGCTATGAAGCGAGAGACTGATGATACTGTCAAGCATAAAGTCGGTGCATGAACTGTTGAAGAGTTTTCTGTTTGTTGTTTTTCTCTTGTTTACACCTCCAGTCTGTTGTTTCAAGACAACTTGTTTTACTATATATGGAAAAAGATATGCTATAGATAAAGCTTTTCTTTCATCTGTGTCATATTGCTTCAGCAGAGGGAAAATAATGTGTATTCGGTTATCGTTCAATGACAAATACAGACAGAAAACATGATCTGTAGAAATTCATCTTCGCCAGGGTTGAAAATAGTTCTGTTACAAGACGACTGTAAGCTTTTAACATGAGCTATGCATTCCACAAATTGAAGTGAATTGTTTCAGGTTTGTACCAATTCCATTTGCAAAGTCCACGGTACGTGGAAGGGTCAATAATTCTACTTGCTCAAGGCTTTATCCCTGGTTTACATGTCACTCAAAAAATCAATTCCTCTCAGACATACTTGTCCCTATGATTCTCCTCTCACACTGGTAAAATTTAATTTGCAACTCTCATGAGCAAGCGAAATAGTTCCAAATGGTTTACATGTATGTTCGTTACATGGCCAGAGAAAAATTGTATTTAGACAGCTATAAAGTGCATGGCTAGAAAGGCTAACAGCTTATTCACCGCTGAAATAACAAGGTTTCTCTCAAAGCCAAAGGAACTTCTGCATGATCAGTCAAAGAAATTCCTCTGAAATTAATTAACTCAAGGGCAGAGATTTTGGTAAATTTCCTCTATTTTTGACGATAAAAAGTTACCATATTAATTCGTACGGTAAAGGGAGTGTACAAACATGACACAGGATTTGGCAGTCACGTGAGGTCATAGGTCATATGGGGTCAGGTTGTTTGGTCAGAGGGCAATGGAGAGACGTTTTACCTGTTTTAGTGTTTCTAATCAAAGAATTTCCCATGACAATGGAAACAAAATGTCACCAGTGTAATGTTAAATGTCAAAAGTGTAGTTTGAGCCTGGATAGAATAGTTATTGCATTCCTCTCTCTAATTAGAGGGCAAGCTTACTCGAGTTTGACTGATTAAAGAAATGGTAAAGGCTAAATCGAGATTGTTTTCTTACAATTATTTTCTCTGGGGGAGGTAAAAAGAAAACAAGAGTTTTTCTTCTATTTCCGCATATATAACGATTTTCATGGATATTTCTGCTCTGTACACTTTTCACAAGTTCTTGGAATTTGATATGATTATAATCTATCACGAAAAGATATCCATCACTTGTATATAGAACCATTTAAAGAATAGAATGAAATAAACGTTCTTTTTGAAGATTGGATATACAGCTTAATGATAAATTGTAGATGAACATCAATGAATGTCTTTATTCCTGCAAGGACCCCGGCCAGCCAATGGCGCCACTAAGATAAGTGTGTACTACAATCTGGCGGGGTGGACCAATGATAAGTGGCACCTATCACACCGCTCAACCCTCAACATAATCATTCACTCATACATGGACTATCTTCTACAAGGGTGACCATAATCTAATAAACTTTACGAGTTCATCTAGTAAACTTTAACCACAGGCCACAAGGGATGTTGGCGATTCCTGCCGGTCCTATAAGTTCAGCATACTCTCCATCCATCAAGCCTGCAGGCAGAACAAGAGGAGTGCTGGCGCTATAGTAGCAGTGTGCCGTGGCTTATGGTCCCCTTGTGATCAGAACCATCGCTGGCCGTCTAATTGATTTCTAGATTTAACAAACACCCAACCCTTCACCCCGGTCCTTGTTTGTGTATTTGTCTTCCTCCGACCCTCATTTTCTTTCCTCTCCAAATGGGAATATAATCTGCTGATTATTCCTGACGATGTCCTTACTGCGGGGAAGTGAAGTCGTGTCAGAAACAGCCGCATCCATTTCACGAGAAACCAAAACTAGCTTTCAAACTTTCAAATATTTATTTTCTTTGAAGGTTGTAATTATATTGATAATTGAAGCGGGAGTCAGAGACGCGATTGCTTGGTTTAGAATGATAACAGTGTTATTGAAGACAGAACTCAAATATCCCTGGTCGGCAATAACTATCCCTCAAGACCTCCGGTAACACCGACAGAATAGGGCGCGCTCAACACGGCAATCATAGGCGTTAATGAAATTAGCAAAACCAAAATAAAACCAATTAGGAAGCCACAATGCTAGTTGTTTTGAAAATGTATTTTGTATTAGATTATACCTTAATTTGAAATGTAATTTTTAAATCTGTTTTAAACTTTAAAAAACACAACTCATCAAATATCAAAATAAGGATCCTGGTTTCTTTCATTTCTAGTTTTCTCATTTCTGTTTTTCCAAGCAGAACCACGAGGTGCCCATTAGAATAGTTATTTCTGCTCAGGAGTTTTATATTCTTTGATGTAAGAAAGGGATTATGAACAATTTTCTCCAGAAGCAATTATCTTAATTCTTCAAATTGGTTGCAGAGCACACTGCAGGACTCCAGACCTCCCCTGTGTGCCGGGATACCTCTCCTGGATGATCTGGAGGATTGGCGTGGACTACCAGACCTGTAACTGTAACTCGCAGACCAGGGCGATCTGTCTAGCAGACCTTGGACTCGTTTCCTTGCTGCCTAGACCAAAGGCGATCATCCCTAACCTTGTGGTCGGTCCTTATACTCTATACTACCTGACCATGGGATCCTTCATGAGCTCCTAGACCAAGGCAATCTTCCCAGTCTAACGCTTAAACTATTAAATCAATTGGTCAAAAATCTAAACTTTGAAAAAAAATGAAAAAACGATTGAGATTAAAATTTAGGTCGCAAGTCTTCTTATAGACTTGCTTAGGCTTTTGTCTTATGTTATGCTCTGGCTGACAGACTACGATTTTCCTAATAGACCTCAGAATAGTACCTAGCCTGAGATCGTTTCATTGGTTTCTTGAAGAAGGCAGGCGATTTCATTAGGGTCGTTTTAATAGTGAAAGGCCAAGGCGATCTTTCCTGCAGACCGGGGGATTGTTCTGTTCAGTACCAATCTACTAGCAGAACTGTGAGTGTATAACTACCTTCCAACGGTGTTCTCTTCAAACCATTGATTAGTTATCAGACAGGTAGACTATATAGTGAGGTTTTGAGCAGATCTGTGAATCATTTCTTTAATCAACGCAGCAACTGACATGTTCAGTTATTCCAAGTGATACACGAACAAGACAAGATGAGAGAACGACAGCCAAGACCTCGTGCCGCTTCGCGTCATAAGCTTATTAAAGGCAATTAGGGTTTATTTCGTTATCTTAACGTATTTTTAATTCTCCTAATTTAATTTGTCCGACCTTTTGCAACTGAAAATATCTGATTTCGGTTGTAGAGAACACAATACACGTGCAGGAATTATATTTGCTCAAAAGTGTTTTATTAAGTTAATTCAGTAGTTATTATTTCCGTATAAAAAGATTCCTCCAAAGCGAATTAAGATAAACGCAGCATTAACGTTAACGCCTGAATTATAGAATAAACAAATTCAACTCGTGCAATATGGCTGTAATGTGCCTCTAAATCTGTAAGTGACATTGATTAAGTGGCAAATGTAGCTGTAGAACTTCAATCAAATCGTTCGGTTGACTTAATACTTGATAATTCTTATCAAGTCCTGACATTTTTCCATGTTTCCGACTGTAAAGGTTATCAGAGGCACGTCACAAGATGTCTTATCAGTGTCTCGAGTACTCGTGGGTGTCCCAGCTAGAAATTAAGTTCAAAGTATCACAACCCCTTTCAGAGCTGTCCGCCGTCAAGAGAGGGGTCAATACAATAGATCGGAAATTAGGGCCTCAAGTTGACAAATTAGCGAACTTCACTGATTCTCCATGCGTGCTCTCTTGAGAGTAAAGTTCTGTGTCAATAAGAGTCTCACATTTGGGCTGGGTAAACATGGCTATAATCTCGATTAGGATGTGTGTAAATTGTTGTGTTTAGATCAGGACCAGGTGTGGGGACACGACGATACATGCTCACACAAACTGGAGGATCAACGTAGCTCGTGTGGTCCGTCGTCAGGAATGTGTTGCTCTGTCTGAACATGGAGTTGGCGGCATGTTTTAGTTTCTCCAGCGCTCAACAGCGTTTGTCTATTTGGTTTCAACATCTGGATAAACTCAGATTACTGCTTTCTATCATAACAAAGGTTTAAAAGGCTTTAATTACTAGATGTTTATGTTGCTATTTGAATTGGGATTACTAATATTATGACAAATCATCTGCTTGTTATTCCACGTTTTTTAACACATTAGAATTAAAAGTATTTTTGTAAATTTACATTTGAAATAAAAATCAGAAATAATTACATTTCACGATGTGTGAGCATAATTAACTTAATTAGTTCCAGGTTGCATAAAGTCTGTTTAAAGCAATAATATCTGGAATAATGATATTCTGATGCGTCCGACCAGAACAAAATATGTTCCAATATAACTTGCGTTAATAACACAGACGAAGAGCATAAACATTGCACAGTTGTAAAATATATGAATCACTTTTCAATGAGTCGTTGAACTACATTTTCCCGCCGTAGAATTAAACACATCGATAAACCAACAACACGTGCGAGCATTTTGCTGCCCCTTTCACCGAATTTCGTGCACAGTCAAGTCATAAAATCCACAGAATTTGTAAATGATTTCTGATAGTTGAGTTATATACATCATTTCTCGGCAATAATAGCAGATGGTGCTGTTATTGAAATGTACGCCTATTGTGGAGAGAGGGGAGTGAGTGACGGAAAACAACACAGGAACAGCTGGCGGTACACACAAACATCTCCAGCTTCATCGACAAGCCATTAGTCCAGGTGACTGCCTTCTAGATGCCACATTTGTATAACTTAATAATAACACATTAAGAAGAAAAAAATCAGCGTATTATATACCTGTCAAAAATGAATGTCTTATCTAATAGTATGTCATTATAGCATTTCATGCTGCATGGCTTGTCTGTGCAATGTGAATCCATGAACGTACCACCATGTTGAAATTACATATTACATACTACAAATTATTTACGTACTTCAATAAAGATAAATAACACTATTTATTTTCCTTTCCTAGCAGATAGGATCTACATGTATATACATTTATGTAAAAACATTTTGACTTTTTCTGATTTTGTCTTTACACGTTCTACAAGTACATCATTAATGTCCGATTATGTGAAAAATCATATTAAATGATTGCTGAAATATTTGAAAATATTATTTGTACTTGTTTATGTAAACATTGATTATGCATAGAATGTGATCATATAAGTACAACATATTTTCATTCTATAAACAATTCAATAAATACATCTTCATTATACCGTTGTTTTTATACATTCATTAAACATTGCTTGTCAGTTTTTCCATTCAAATATTTACTTTATGGACAATAGTTACATTATTATTGTATCAACATTGTATATTGGAATAATATTCAATATATAATATCCAATAGTAGTAACTATTATTTGTGTATTGCTTATTAATAAGCTGTTTGTTTGCTCGACCTTTCTTCCTATCACATACATGGTAAGATTCTCCTTGAAGGTCATCACATCGTAGCCTATTGAACATACGATTGATCAATCATACAAAGTGATGTCTATCATACTTTTGCATAATAACTTGAGTGCTTGTACGCTAAAATAAGAAATAACAATTAGTGAACAGTTTAAGCAGTATTTTCTGAACAATTAGCCGATTAGGTAAGCCCAGTTTATCCTTGTATGTTAACGGATGGCCATCATGACATGAATAAAGGTAATCTGTACAGTGTATGTAAATGTCTCCACTACTAGAAAGAAGCATTATGCTAGAGAGTACAGGCCTGTCAGTACCTGAGAGCTGAAAGGTGTCTATCAGTGGTGAGTGCTGCTACTATTTGCAGGACAACTAACCTCATCACACAATAGCCACATACAATCTGTCACAGCAGGCAGTGGTTAAGGAGATAATTTTTTTTCAATTCACATCAAATTGATCAATCTTGCCCACAATAGTTAACTAGCTTGGTATGGATTCTTTTGTATTTACACTTAATCGTCCGCCACGCTGCTTATTTGGTGTTCATGCTGCCACGACAGACACAAGACACTGGCCTGTATCAGGTAACAATTACAGGTATCGACTGCATATTATCTATCTGAAACAGTAGGCCAAAATATTCGTTAATAACAATGTCCCTGTTTGTTCAGACTAATGCAAACTCTTTGTGTAAGTTGATAGCATGTTATTTACATACAAAATAGATATTAGAGAATAAAGTTCTTATACAAGAGTTTTTATCACTGTGCTTGAAATAAATACAAAATGTAATTATTACACTACTGCATATAAATCTGATGTATTTGGTCTTGTTCATACCAAACTCATTATGTGTATTTTTAATATTATTTCTCCAATCTATTTATTCACATAGATCGCTGTACCTTGGTAGGAAAAACATATCAGTAGCCAGGTCATTCACATATGCGGTGCTCATTATCACAAGATATATTATATCTTATAAATGTTGATGTATTATTCATACAGAGGCTGTCAGAGGAGTAATGGAGAAAAGGCTCCTGAGTTTTGAAACAACTCTAGGTAAAAGGAAATAAACATCTGTTGGTAGGTTATTTGCATATATGTCGCTCATCAGTTAAAAAAATATCATATCATATAAAAATTCATGAATAATGAAATCAACACAAAGTGTGCTCAGTCTTTAAAAATGCCAGGTAAATGGGACAACACTGATTGCCTACAAGACTCAGGTACTTAGCTTTGAGTATATGTGCCAATTATTGCGAGAGTCATTTTGATATCAAAGCCACTAGAAGCTTGAAGAGATAATGAGGCTACAGCAGTAGATCCTGTGTTGGTTTAGTCATGAAGAAAAGTCCTACTCTGTTGATTTAGTAAGGGAAAATCCCAGCCAGACACTGACATACTGTTTGGTGAACACAGGGAGCGAGCTTGAGGAAGAGGACACCAAAGATGGAGGATGGTTATTAACTGTCTCATTGATCTGGTGCCGGACTGCCTGCTGCTGGTGCCGTGTGGGGGGTCCACTTGAAGCAATAAGTGTATCATATGGAACCACACTCTGAGTAATTACCTATATACACCTGGACAACACCTGAGCTGAGCTAATTACTCAGGTGATAAATAAAGGGAGGTAGAGGGAGGTGTATCTACTGAACATGCTAATAGGGAAACAGAGGGGCGACTGTGATGGATGAGGAAGCAAATTGACAAGGCCAGATCCATCATCTCGGAGATAGGGAATCATAGCTTAGCGCTAACTACCAGCTCCAGCCACAAACCATTTCAAGTATTCCCAGTGATCTACAAGCACTAAACCAAGCAAACACGTTCAAGTATTTTTAGTGGTATGTACCAGTAAAACAAGCCAACCATTGTTAAGTACTTCCTGTGTTTACTCATCATGAAACAAGCACAAGTCACAAATAATTTGGCATTATCCACAAATCTTTTTAACAAACAGACAAGTTTGAATTAAGACCGACTTTAACTGGAAGTTTTGCTATAAAAACAAATCTCTTATAGATGTAAATCCCCTGATCAATACAATTACAGCAGCTCTTAGGTCGGAGTTTCTGTAAATCCGCTTTTATGACAAGACACGCAATCCCTTGTCTGGAGAGGGCCGCATTATGAGTGTATGAGACATAAATTGGTGGTTAATGTGAGTGTTTGATGAAGTGAACTGAGACAGAGGTCTGTCCGGTCCTAATGGTTCCTCTCTCCTCTCAGGCCACGTCTAGACCACATTCCAATCCCCCATCACTTGTTTTGTCTTGTTAATCTCTCTCTACTCCCACCATATACTCTCCTAAGCCCTCAAATACGACCCTCTTACTCCCCTTGCTTAACCCAGGAGCTTGTAAACACTTGACCATGTTCCACACAGAGCCCTGGTTAGAGTAGGCTATCCAGTTTGATCCTGTGATGGCCTCCTACAGTGCACCTGTAAGCCAACACCTAGCTCTTTCAAATTGCGTGAAATGTGCACCACCGTTAGAAGGATCCTTTCATGTGACTTGTGTCGTGTCAGTAACCAAGCCCACCCAGGGCTTTCATATTAGCAACTGTCATCTTTTTCTTGAATTTCAAATTTGTTGCGATTCTTGAGCTATCATATTTCATACGTGACCTGATTTCTGTTGATATTTATACAATGCCCATTAATTGAAGTGTAGCTGACCTGGTTATTAGTGAAGCGTGAAAGAGCCACACATCAAGAGCCTGGTACAAAGGGTTTATGATTTGATTCACAGACCATTGAGGGTTAACTGACCAGCAAGATCTCCTGTGAGAGGAGAATAATACATTGCCATTATACTATTTAAAGAATACTTGGTGGCCTTTGTACAGCAGTCCGTTATTAGTCCCTGTGTGAAGCCTACGCTCAGCTTTTGTAATATAACATATCTCTCCCGCTGAACCTTATTTGTTTAGATATAGAACAAATAACTAGGTATAGTAGGAAGTATTACCATCTTGACCAATGACAATGATGCATGCTTTGGTATTGTTTTGAATAAATCATTACTTGTAGACGTTCCAATTTAAAGAAGCAGTACAGACCTGCGGAAGCATCATATTCACTTATTCTTCTCTCCCTGATTGACTGTGACAATATGATTTCTTGACTGAGGAACTATGATTACTTGACTGTGTCAGAGTGATTACTAGACTGGGGCAGAGTGATTACCATGCTTGCAGGATGATGTGTAGCCACAGCTTATGACTTATGAGAATCATTTTTCAGATTAAAGTGTAACTAAATATTCTGCAAACTTTAACATTTGCCTCTTACAGAATCGACTGTGACAGTGTATGAAGAAAAAGCTTAGAGATTGCTCTTGATGAATCACCTCCTACCGTAGGGTGCTGTGTGATAAGATCTAAATCACTTTTATACTTAATTAACTCTACTGCACAAAACACTCATCAAAGACACCAACCAGATAAAAAAAATATGTCTGCGATAAGCTCTTTATCCTAGGAAAGTGCTGGAAATTGATTTTTCTTGCCCACTTTGGTGTGACAACACAAAGGCATTATGTCCCTGACACAGGCCACAATGCAAGGGCTGATCAAAGATTAACAAAACAGAAAAGCTGACAAAGGAATCATTAGATTTCTTTTATCAACCGTTCCAAAACAATCGGTCTTAGCAGTTTTATCAGTGAAGCAATTGAGTGTGATTAAAGATCTATAGAGAGGAATGAATATCTTCCTTGCAAGGAGATAAGTGTTAGTGATTCGTGTCAAAGCAAGCATCAGTACGCCATTATCATAGACGGATACAATTATTGCCTATCAGGACGGATCATTATGAGCTCTTGGCAGGGTTGTGTCTTATCTATTGACTGTGTGAGGAGTTTAGCTGCGTAGATAAGACAGCGATGAGACTATAGCTGAGCGTGTAGAGAACTTGCTGCAGCAACGCTGCGCCGAGTTTCCTCAGGGCTTCATTTTTGCAAACATGTAACACTGCAGACTGAATGCATGCAGTTGCTGCAGATACTTTTGCAATTAGCTGTTCATTGGTGCGTGAGCTCTTCGGTCCTTTTCAATCTAACGTAATTTTAGAGGAGGGACGAGGGATATAGGTATTGGCAGGGACGTAATACTCCAAATTGATTAATACAATCAAGCCATTGTTTGCATTAGTTTTCATTTGGGAATACAAAGATGAAAGAAGTTGTCTTAATGGTATGGAGTCATTATTCTTGTGTACTCCAGGGCCTGCTATCTGCTTTCAAGTAGGGAACAAACAAGCCATTGTGAAATTTATGAATATGCAGTGGAAGTTGATCATTAGATTATCACCATCATCTGGCCAGTGTTATTCAACCCCAGTCTCTAAGCCCAGATAAACTTGTTTTTATCAATGATCACCCTGCTTTAAAAGTAACATGAATGATAGATTAAGTGGAAGAAGTAGTTTGATATCTGAACTTTATGTAAATGCATTCTAGGAAGTACTCAAGTTTCCATCGTTATTACATTTCAAAAGTACTCACTATCAATAATTGAACACTACAACAATGATGATTCCAATGACTAGTGATCAACATCATTTCCTGCATGAGTTTTATCTGTAAAAAACATCCTTGATCAATTATTAATGCTAATTAAATCACACAAAGTAGGTAGTTATTGATAAAACACAAAATGATAATTTATCATCAGAGCAAATGAGATCGGTTCCCCCTCAGCTCTCTAATGTATGTATATGTATGTAGGTGTGTACGGAGGGATCTCAGTGATAACAGCCCCATATTATCTGCACTGTTTCATTGCTTAATGTGAATTGTTATCTTGATGAGCGTGTAGCAATCAGTGTATCATTAAAGTGGAATACTCCTCCATTTAGATTTTATCTCTGGTAATTAACATCCTACTGGGAGTTTGAAGGACACAAGAGTCTCAGATTTCCCTTCTCCGCTGTGCATTTCATAATCAGACAACTTTCATATTCATTTTTATTTTTCACTAGAGAAGTCTTTTATGATGCGTTTCCTTGTATTTAACTGTTCCAAATTATAATTGCATTTCAACACTACAGAAGTTTAATCATCAGATGTCCTTATTTCACTGCTCAGTATCTTGCACATTTCATCAATGGCCATGTTTTATACTAATGCTGTATATCTCAAGAAGACAGATGCATCTTCCATACAGTGCTAATTATATGATGCTACAATGGCTGTGTGTCCTACAGATAAAACCAGGCTCTGTGCCTCTGCTTTGCTTCTCACACACTTCGTGTGGATTCCTCTATAGAAATAGAAAACAAATTTGTCATTGTGTGCTTGAAAACTTACACTTTTTCTCCTTTTGAGAAAAATCACATGAAATGATGAAAAACATTTTCCTGTAGAAAGTGATCTTTTTTATCATGATCTCATCAGTTTTTCCCCTTTTTGAAGTTCTTAATTTGATTTGAAATATATTATTAGATTTATCCAACGAAGAGTTTCTTCACCTGATACGAACTTTTGGAAATAAAAAAAGTACAATACTCCAAGGACAAGTTTGAAGAATGTAATCTCTCAACTCAAACCAAGTATACTGATGATGCAAAGTTTTGCTACACATGATTAATTTAGCTTCTTGAGAACTAGATGGCTTGGTCATGTTACAAAACACAAAGGTAACCTTAAGTTACTATGGTAACCTCAGTGAAAGGTAAAAGAATGTCACTAAGGTCAACCTTAGTGTTTTGTGCAACATCTCATTGTTCATCAAAAACGCTGATCAAACATATTGCTTCACAATCAAGCAGAGTTAGACAACAATAGATTACAATGGCTGTTAAGAATCATTTATCATGGATAGATATTCAATTATATTGATATCTGTCATATTTGATATGCTAATGAGTTTCCAACAAGCATCAAATATTTATTTCTAATGTTACAGTCAATGCAGAGAAGACCCATTCAGCAGACCTCGTTAGCCTAATTATCTCCAGTTCTAATGACTATTTCTAGAAGGTAGGAGCGGTCATCAAGCACTGTTGTTGTGGTAATATAAGCAAGTTCCATAATTGAATTACCTTTGATGTAGAAGGCGTGTCTTGTCGCTAGGTGAGCACTTGACATTCACACCCTGCTCTTCACTACCTCCAGTGCTAATAGAAGGTCAACATCTACATACCTACTCACCATCTTATCTCAATATCATTCATACATACATGATTGCACTTCATTGCTATACTAATACACAACGTAATGGATCTTTTCAACTTGGAGATGTTTAACATAGTTGTCAGTAATGGGAGGGGTTCTAATGGTAAGTGAAGTCAGCATGTCGTTCAGATAATATGACTGCAAGTTAACTAATAACCCTGTCAACTCTACAAGCAAGAACTCAGGCTAAGAACATATTTGTTATAAGTTTCATTGGGGGGGGGGGGGGGGGGGGGGGGGGGGGGGGGGAGGGTGACGCAGTTAATGTCATAAAGATATACTGTTAACATCATATCTGAAATATTCTTGTTCAACTCCTGTGTTTATCAATCCATTATAACATCTTCTGTATCAAATGAAAGCCTATAAGGACAATTACATTAACTCTGACATCACAGTTACCAGCATTAATGTTGATTCTGTGAATCACGACTCCAGACTTGCCTTCGAGACACAAACTTGTCTCCTTTCTCCATTATAGTCTCACATTTCACACTCTGTAAGAACATATTGGCCACATTGATCATCAAAGGCAATAATGCGTTACATATAAAAGCCTGTTTATAAAAAACCCTGAAATTCAATTAACAGAACCTTCTCTTCGTCTCAAAACCTCCTTCTCATTAATTCTTTATAGGAGAAAAAAAGGATTGTGAACATAACCTAGGGGGCTCCTGTCGAGGATATACCAGTACTAAAAAAGACGTAATCATGAAGTTACTTCTATCATTGATTGGACGAATCAATAGTCCTGCACTGCTGGCCTCAATATTAGCATATAAAGATGATAAAAACCATTTTCTTTTCCCCAAAAACTGATTTTAATTAAAATTAAGATTTTTGTTAGATTTGGCTTCTTTGAAGTCCTTGAAAGTAAAAATAGAATCAATTTTGGAACGTAAACTATTTCAAAATGTCTATTTTTACTGACAGAATTCTGCGCCACCATTCAGTTACATTGCATGGTTTATCTGATTTATCACTTATATTAATCCAAGGGAAGTGATTCCCTTGCCGTGCTGGTATTACAGCAGAATGTATGAAGTGACCTAACCCTAGCGGTCATCTGCCGGAGGGAGTTGTGGAGCCCACGTCCACTTATACAGACCATTCTCCTCAATCATTTGGCCCTTCTATCTGGTCAGTCGGTCAGATTTCTCTGATGTCCATTGATACTTGCCCTTATCATTGTCAGTATAAATATAGGATGTGACCGTCCAGTGATTGGATTATAAGCCAGAGCTGATGCAAGGAGATGCTCTCCGTCTATGGCTGATGGGTCAGATTGACTCATTTCTCCAGGCCAAACTCTGACAAATTACTAAAGTCAAATCTTATAATCTGATATGAACTTCTCAATAAGGCTTAAGTCACTACCTTAGTTTTGATCTTAGTCTGACAAGAAATGTTACTATGACATTTCATATTTTCATTTATTTTTCATTATAAAATTGGTAAATACTGATCTTTTAAAACATTATTGCTTGATGATAATGTTCATACTCTATCTTGTTAAATATTTTACTCAAATCATGTTTGCATGTTGCTAGCAGTCTCAATCAAAACTGTTCAAAACCTGTTGAAAAAAATACCCAGGACTACTATCAACTCTCTTTCTTTCCAGATAATGTATATCCCCTCAGTGGTTTGGTCTTCAAATTCAAACATTGAATATTCTCTTAAAAAATCAACAAAATTTTAAATTCAGTCAAGTCCGTGGAGCGCGGTGGTGTAGTGGTTAGCGTGCTGGCCTATCACGCCAAAGACCCGGGTTCGAATCCAAGTGGAGACACCAGAGATTTGTGACCTGGGCTTTACACCGTGTTGTGTCCTTGGGCAAGGCACTTCATCCACATTGCACTCAGTCTACCCAGCTGTACAATTGGGTACCTGAATACGGGAAGAACGGACCTATGTGGTCGCGCGAAGCGCTTAGTAGCGGCTTTGAAAGTTCTTCCTTCAGGGAAATAATGTACAGCCAATGAGCAGTGCTTGCACTGGATATTAGGCTTAAAAATGTTCATTATTATTTATTATTACAGATGTGTCTATGACTGTTCGTACTTGGACCCCACCTCACCTACTGAACATCTGCAGAGTTGACATGAGCCTCTCTTGTAGGGGTCTACAGTACCAGGACCCTTTAACTGTGTGTCGGACCGGAGTCAGGGAGCACCTGCACATATAGAGCAGATGGAGACACCTGTACACCCACAGATCCTCCTGGTAATCCTGACAGTAAGCCGTGAGCTGAGGTCCAGCTTACATTCTGTCAGAGTGTACACAGGTCACATGTACATACTATACACTCACACACTGACTCTAGTGTACATGTGAGAGAGTGACACTCCATCAGGTGTACATGTCACTAAATGACACTCAGCTATCGTGTACATATCATTAAGTGACACATTGGCTCTCTCAGATGTACAGGCTACTAAGTGATATATCAGTGATACATGTCTGATGTACATTCCACAAAGTAAGAGATTATTCTGTGCATGTTAATCAGGCAGGTGATTTGTACACAGTGAGATGACAGGCAGGGTGTGAAGCTGTGAAATCCCCTCTCCATGCAAACATCCTGTGTTGACATCTCTTGATCGGTCAGCTGGTCACTTGGCTGCTTGACCATGTTAACCTCACTGCTTGAAGCCTACAGATCATTACCTGCCCACAGTGACCAGTATTTGATGAGAGGCGGGCCATCACTTAAGTCCACTGACTACACATGGTAGTTACTCTGGCTGATTGGCCCCCAAAGACTTTAATGGAATTGCGAACTGGGTGTCTGATAAGCCTAAATGATAGGCTAGTCAACACTGGAGCTTGGTGCGTCCAGGAGCATGGGATGAGACCGGCTAGCTTTATGGTGGTTCAGGAAATAAACACCGGTATTAAACATACTGGGTCCTGAAATGTAACTTGATTAAAAACTCAGTTGAAGTAAGCAGCAAGGCCGCTGTACAGGAATGGTTTATAGTCTGGCCTTGTAGGACGGAGCAGTCATCAGGCAGGTTGTGCTTGAGAGTTACATCACGGATCTTGGGTTACTGTGAGTCGTGCATCACAGATCCATCTCACATAAACATTTCACAGGTCACAGCCTGCCATCCACCATGCAAAAACATAGGCTATCATCCACTTGCCTTCTGTAATTGAGCCTAACAGCTTTCCTTTTTTAGATTTAACTGTAAGCTTCTTTCAAAGAAGTGAATTAAAGAGAATTCTTTAATTAAGTTTTGTTCCATTTGGTTTTTTTGTTTGTGAAGGAACAGTTTTCTTTCTTAAGAGTGTGAACAATGAAAATATCCATTTTGGAAAAGATATACCTACAAGAAAAGACAATCTTACGTACAGGCTAACGATTTCATCATATCAAAATCATGGTTCAGCATTTAAATGTCACCCCAAAATTAGGTGTTTCCTTGAAGAAAACCAGATTGCTCAGCAAGTTTTTAGTTTACTTGTGAAAATGTTTCAGGAGTGGAAAGTGGGTAAGTGAAAGACTAATGGGTGGCCATGTGTATGTAGATCTGGACTAGAGTTCAGAGCAGTGACTCAGTACATAGATTGAAGCCTGGGACCAGGGTGCCGCTACCCAGTGGAGGGGGTTTCAGGGCTAGTGGGGTTAGGGGAGGGGGTTTTGAAGACCGAGGTTGAGAGTGGATGTACCAAGGTGGTATACAAGCTAGTGGAATAAGCGTTGGGGGCTAGAGACTAGGTTGAAGAGCTAGTGGGTTAGAGCCTGGGGTTGAATATGGATGTACCCAGGGTGGTATATGAGCTAGTGGGATAAGCAGTGGGGGTTAGAGACTTGGTTTGAGAGTAGACGTACCAGGTGGTATATAAGCTAGTGGAATAAGCATTAAATTAGGGTTTAGAGACTGGGATGAAGAGCTAGTGGGATAAGCTTTGGGGGTTAGAGACTGGGGTTGAGAGTGGATGTACCTAGGCAGTATAAGAGCTAGTGGGATGAGGGGTTGGGATCAAAATTCTGCTGTGAGGATGAGAGGTGCATTATGAGGAAGGGGTTAGATCCTTGTCAGAGCGTGGATGCAATGTGTTAGAAACAGGGTGGGGGAGTTGAATGGGATTTAATGCCTCATATTTTTCTTGGTCTGTGTAGAGCATTCATGACTTTGGAGGAATCAAAGTATGAGAATGAGGTAGTAAACATTAATGTTATCTTATTGTCAATCTTTTTAAGTTCCCTAAAAAGAACATTGGAAAAACTTTAACAAGTTGATTATGATTGTATACCCACATGCCTCTTTTTCATTTTCTATTCAATGGATATATCTAAGGATTTAATCCATTTCCCTACTTCTGCATGTTTTAACTAGAGGAAAAAATTTCTCCTTCAACATCTGCGTTGTGCAACATTTTCAAGGACGTTTGTACTTTGAAGCTCAAAGATGATGGAAAATGTTAAAAATCTCAAAACAGTTTTTAACAACTATAAACATAGCATTTAATTTGAGAGGTGGAATTCAAAACCTCTTAAAAATGAATCTAATTTTCCTTTGAACAAAAACACAAAGAATAAGTAAGATACACATATAAGATAAACCTGACGACCTCTCTGAAGGCTTGTGCTAATCACTACCTGCCCTCTATCCAGGTAAGATCGGTGTGACGAGGCACATCAGAGTGTACACATCTCATCATCTCCACATCCACATCTATTTGCATCTCGGCTTGACCCGGAGCCACTTGGAGCACATGTCTCGAATCAAGCACATCTCGCTGCACTGCTAAGTGGTTATGCACAGATATGCACTTATATCTTATCTCCTAATTGTTAATGATCAAACCTGGCAGGAGAGATCACTTGAATTAAGAGTTGCAGTGGGTGATTTATAGCAAGCATTCTCTAAGAAGCTTTAAAGGAGCAGTAGCACATTTTTTTAAAATTTAATATTTTCAATTTTTCACTGGTAATTATACGTTAATGCTAAAATGTATAATTTTCATAGTGTCAAAAATCTCATTACACAAACCAATCATCCATAGTCAGAGAACAATTTATAAGGATTCACTTAAATTCCATTGGCGACTAGTCATTTAGAACAGCTCATTTTAAATTGTCGATAAATCTGATATCTTAAGAAGTGTGTACCATTTCGTATGTTGTTGTTCCTGTATTGCAATCTACGGCTTTATCAATATCAATATAACAGCGCATCACTACTACTTAATGTCTCTACAGTCATGATGGAGAAACTCAGACTTAATCAGAAGCTTCATGTCCTGTTCCAGACTCGATAGAAGTCTCCTTTACGTCAAGACAGACTGCTCACAACACGCAGGTGTCCTCACTTCACTTCATGTCTCACAACTCTTTTAAACTTTCCTGCACTTTTTTGCAAAGAGAGAAAAGCTCTTTTAATACAAATTGTTACAAAGAGAGAAAATATTAAAGGAATCTTTTTCTTTACATATTTCTCTTGATTCCTTCTTTATAGGAATTGTGCTAAGAAATCTGATTGATATGCTGATGAAATAAGGCTATTCCTGCAGGATCGCTCCACACAGCTGACATTACATGGGCAAAAACAGCACCAGCGCTTCTTTACCAGCTTTCAAAGGGAAAGTTTCTCAAACTTAAAGTTCAAATGGCCTGGGTAATGTAAGAATTCTATGGTTTTCTTATGAGTTCTGAGTTATGTCATGGCTGACATTATAGCTGTACTGGTATTTATTGAAATTCCTTCAGTAATATTTGAAAAACAAATTTTCATTTCCAAAATGTTTTGTTTGAATTTTACATTAATTTTAAACCATTTTGAATATCTGGAAATGATTAGATACATTTCATCATCATAAAGGTGTCTGCAAGCTTTCCTAAAATTGAAAGTTGTATTATACAAGTAACCAAAAGGAAAACATTTTACTTCAAAATAAGTAACTCAGTAAATATTTTGCACTTCACAGCTTACAAATGTAACATTAAGCAATTCAGTGTTCAAGCTTAGAAACCCTATCCTCCTACACAACATGCCTCCCCTTTCTTCTCCCCCCTCCACTTCCATCACACCCCCTCCCTTCTATCTCCCTTCATCTGTGTTGAGCTTGTCTCTTCACTGGAGCATGTGTAGTATGAGCCGTGTGCTGCAATACTAGATGTTTAAGAGAAATATTACAAGCAAGCAATTTGAAGATGCAGGTGCAGAAACTTCATCCTCCCACACAAAAACACATTCCATCACTTTTTGTTGACAGCCTCCCTTCCTGCTTCTTCCCCCACCCATATCTAATATCCCTCACTATCAACCCCCCATTCCCATCATCCAGCCCCTCCCCTTCCTCCCTTATCCCCACCCCCTGAATCTTCTCCCACCACTCCCCATCTACCAGACTGTTTTTGTTGCCTGCCACTGCATATCTAATATCCCTCACCCTTAATCCTACATCCTCACCCCCCTTGGCATCTTCCCCACCCACTCCCCTCTGCCCCAACCCCCTGAATGTTCTCTGTCCAACACCCTCTCCCAGACTGTTTTATGGCTGCTGTCACTGCAGATCTAATATCCCTCACCCTCAACCCTGCACCCTCACCCCTTCTGCAAATTTGCATCTTCTCTACCCGCTCCCCTTACCCCTTCACCACCACCCTCACCCCCTAAATGTTTTCCGTCCACTCCCCCTCTCCCAGACTGTTTTTATGGCTGCTGTCACTGCATATCCTATATCCCTCACCCCAAACCCTGCACCCTCACCCCTCCCCCCAATTTGCATCTTCTCTACCCGCTCCCCTTCCCCCCTCACCTCCACCCCCTCCCTTGAATGTTTTCCGTCCACTCCCCCTCTCCCAGACTGTTTTTGTGGCTGCTGTCACTGCATGAACACATGTTCCAACACACTAGCTGGCTGCCGGCCAGTCCTTCAGATATGATTAAAAATATTACCTGTAGTTGCAATGTGCAACTGTGAGGGAAGACTTCAAGCCTGATTATACAAGTACTGGCTGTGATCATGTGTACTACACTGTTATCTCCCGCTGTACACAATCATATAAACCTGCCAGAACTTCTCTAAACTTCTCAGGAAAGATTTTAGAATGCTGCCTGAATAGCAATCTCTGAGTTTTTAACTCTTTAATATCATATTTTATTCTCCTCTATCTGCTGTGGGGATTACACGGGGATCTAAGCCAGCAACTGTGCGCTTATGTGGGGAGGAGCTGTCAAGTATTGCATCATAATGTATAGGCTATTACTCTGCTTGATGGCCAAAGCTTGGCAAATTATCATTCAAGTACATCGTCAATATGGATATTACATTCGGTTCCATTTGAGGATTATTTGAGTAATTGTGTTGTTGGCAGAACAACAAAGGATTTTATCACTCAATAAATTGGATAATGGCCAAATTGCTATATTTATTTTAGCTTCATATGAAGCCATAAAAGTTTAAGAAATTGATTTTTTAAAACTTCAATGAAACAATCATTTATGAAAAGGAAAATACTCAGTAATTTTCATTTTAAAGCTGAATTTCTACCTAAGGATGTGAAGACAGAATTACATAAAAATGTGCTCAACAAGACTGAATCAATGAATGTTAGATTAAAGAGTATATGATGACTGGCTTAATGAAAGCGTCAGTAATTGCCATACATCTGAATGTCTGTCAGTGTATGTGGCTGGTATATAATGTAATTAAGGGATGCAATATCACACTTGTGCGTGTTGATTATTATCCCTTCCAGTCCACTGTTATCCCCCCAGGGGAGATGCCTGCATTGACTCGGTAGAAGTGGATTAGCATCACAGAGGTGTGAATGGGGGGGTGGGGACGGGTTTGTGGGGAGGGAGGACAGGTTTGTGGGGAGGGAGGCAGCATGCATAGACATTGTAGAAGTGGATTAGCATCACAGAGGTTTGAGGGGGTGGGTAGTTTGGGTGGGGGCAGAGGGAAAGAAAGGCAATACTGATTCTGTTGCAATGGATTATCACCATAGAGGTGTGATGTTGGGGGGGATGGTAGGGTGGTGGAGTGGAGAACAGCCATATTGACTCTGTAGCAATGGATTAACAGGGATTGATATGAGGGGAGGGTAGGGGAAGAAATGGTGAACATTGAAGGAAAAGAGGGATTGGTTGACACACGCAAGGATGTAGTTAGCGTAGTTCCCAGTTGTCAAGGTGGGGAAATACTTAAACAGGGGATTGGAAAGAAATGATGTATTATGCTTGTGATGAAAACTCAAACCCTGGTGGCCCCATGCTTTATTCATACCAAATGATTTTTCAAAAAACTTTGAGCTCCATTCATATCTCTAAAACATAAGTTGTTATAACAAGCACAAAATAACAAGTTATGCATATCTTAATATCTATTGTAAAGGAGAAGTGAAATCAAGATAAAGTGATGTTCCACCTTTTGCCCTTCAATCGAAAGTTTTGCGTTTGTTATCTTTCCTAATATTTTGATCTCCTACTATATTTTTAGAAGCCCTCATGGAGAAAAATGAAGTTTGATGACCAGTTCTCATGATGTTACCAAATATTCTTCCATGAATGGTCATAAATATGTCTTTATGATGATATTTTTGCAGAGGGTATAAGTTTCAATGAGAATGTTATGATAAAACTAATTAATGAATCTTCCTCTGAGAAAGAGAAGTAATTGTAGAAATGATTGTTTGCAATTGGAATAGCCCTGATCTCTGATTGCTGCTGCCTGACTTGCCGCCCAATGTCATCTAATGAAAAACTAGCTGTCAAGCAATAACACAAATCAGAGAAAACAAGAAAGTGAGACGCACTGATTGATTTAGGTTGTCACAATATTGAATTTGTTCATCTATTTCCTCTAGATGTCTATTTCATTGCTATGATATCCCATTTCCAGTTAGTTAATGGAGTGGTTAAAAACTCAATATGTATGGGAAGAATTGTGATAGCATCATCAACCCCAGGCCGGCCCCTGAACAACACGAGACTTTTCCAATAAACAAACAAGAACTGGATCCTCTCATTCTATCATTAAAAGGTATTCAATGTTCTTCCATTTGGAGTCAGACAATCAGGCTGAGCTTCAAAACGCTTTCATTCTGAGAGATCCTTTCATCTGGTGCTTAGTTTTCATGATGGTTTTCAAGCTTGAATGGAATTTACAATTGTTTAAATGCTCATATTACAATGACCAAAAATTAACTCTTTTGAACTGTCTAAGAGTCTAAAAGATCTGCAAAATGTGTCCTTACATCTAATATTCTTTAATCAAAATCTCTAATCAAAGTCTGTTTGAGTAACAACATTGTTTATCATTCTATCTAACAAATTTATCAAATCAGATTATTTACCAATAAATAATCAATAAATAATATAATATTCTTTCTGTACATAATATTATATATAAATATATTAAGTTACACCAACCCTCATTCAAGCAATCTTCAAAGTTTGAATATAAATTTAAAATCATTTATATTAAGAGTAATATTATTTCTATTTTTAAAAAATGTTCTTGGTATGTAAATGATTTGTGCAGATGAAAGGGTGACAACTACCATAACATATACAATCAATTTTCAAGTCACCAGGTCAAGTCCCTCATTAGGCAATTACTGACACTGGAAGTGTTTTAGAATGGTAATCAGTAAAAAGCTGCTGCAGTCATTACCAGAAAGCTCTGACCCAGAGGAATACTTCCCTCTCTACCCCGCTTCTCTCTCTCTCTCTACTGTCAGCCAGCACGCGAGGCAAACACTGCAGGGGAATAAGTAGGTCAGTGCCAAAACAAGGAGTTAAATTGACCGGAACATAAGTAGGAATGTGGGGGAATTATGACATGCAAGACACATACAAGTAACATACTGAGAATAACAACAACAATTCGTTCCTTGATTATAGCAGGGAAACATGTTACTTGATTGCTATCGAAGAGAATATTTCCTGATAAACCAAACCTTTTTACATAATTGCCATGACATTTGCATGTCAAAGAAGAAAAATGAGGGATTGTAAAAAATGGATGTGAACCTTAAAATAGATCCTACTCTGTAGATTGTAGACATTCTCCTACAAGTAGAACTAAGATGATTGACAGGTGAACAGAGCTGATAGATCCTTTGATGGACAGATGTATTAAACTGAAATTAGACGTAGCCAGAGTACTCTGCAAGTATTCTGGCTTGGCAATTTACCTCCTCATAGAATCAAAACGCAATGGGTCATCCAATATATGTGTGATGGGGAGACGATGTTCCGGAACTAACGCTAGATTTGCCGTAATGGAGTGTCTCCCTATGATAATTGGCACCACATCTATCCATCCATCTATCTGTCTGTCTGTCTGTCTGTCTGTCTGTCCAACCCTGGCTCTCCTGACTATGTTGCAGTACCTATCCATCTCTCTCTGAGTCCTGCTAGATCTTTACTGTGGAAAATGTACATTACTCATAGACAACTCTGACTTGCTCCCTTCTAAAGTTTTTAATCCAATTACTTAGGCTAATATTCAGATACATTATATATGAAAAACCAAAAAAACTTTTTATTTCATTAAATACAAAAATAAACCTTCACGCCAAAAAGGGGTCTTTAAGAAGTAGTTTACAAGAAATCTATGAATACTTTCAATAGTATAGGAGGTTATAATATTATGAAGTACAGGGTGTGAAACTCTCCACTCTCTCTAAAAGAAGATATTCCTGTCTTGTAGTACATTCATCATGAATAGACAGCTGGAATGGTTAACCTAGGGCTTATCCTTTTATTAAGTTTAAATCTTTTTACTTTGCGATGAAATTGTCCTTACTTCATTCTTAGGTGAAACATTCAATTTAAACTTTCATAAGAAAAGTCACATTTCACTTCCTATTACATATAACATTATTTACTGAGGAAAGTTTACATCTTCAATTATTGATGTTATGTTTTTAGTCAGTGTTACATGTTTACCTAATTAGTTCAGTAGCTCAACTCCATTCATTCCATCATTTACTTTTGAGAGAGGGAGTTCCTGTTATAATTGAAATGGAAATTAAAAGTAATTGTAAATGAAAGAAAATCTCTGTTTTATGGGGTTCAATTATTTCTGAAGAAATCTTGTTATTCCTTATTGAAAAATTGCATTGAAATTAACTAACCAAGGATACCGATCAAAAATATAATACCTTTCTATAAAAAGTTTACTGGCTTTGATGAATATATCATTGCTTATACCACTTTATCTTGAAGCAAGCAAACAAAGTTATTGTCAATAACTTCCAAAGTTGCAAGTTTGGCAATAAGGCAAATTTTCATCAAGTGTCAAACAAACTCCCTAAAGTCATTTATAATTTTGATGGATTCCGAGAGCTGAGTGAAGGTTACGGCAGAGTTACAAAACCAATAAAAAAGCAAATTATCAATATCATTTAAACTTGCAATATTCTGCCCTTTGTGCCCCTGCCAATAAGGTATTAGAGATGATAAATGAACCACGGTTAGACCCGGGAACTGTTCACCTTGGGAGAGCGTTTGAAAAAACCTTATCTGTAAATCAATACACAAGAAGACACTCGCAGTGACACCGTCTCTCTGACATCCATATGCTGCAGGGACCTCGCTCTTTTTGTCTTCTGGCTTGCTAAGTCGAAAATCTATTTCTAAAAGTAAAAAAGTCTTAACTAACTAACACAGCTTACAACCTGACTCCTCTAATCTCCCCACTGCTCATGTGCGCTGCTTGGATCTAGATTAAGATCTTAGTTGTACATTTTTATTGCTGCCATTTTTAGATAAAATTCATAAAATTAGACGAAATCAAATGCATGTGAAATGTGGTAATCAAGACAATGTTTCTTCAAGAACATCACTGACATCTGTATAGTTGGGATCAGAAGACGACTCCTTGGTGTTGATGTAATTGCAATGGGGGAATCAATGAATGAGCCTGACAAGACTATTAAGACTTGTCTCACTTGTTAATTTTTTATAGTCAGCAGCTTTGATCCTGTGGCCTGATTGAGTCCCATCAAGTGAGCACTATCATCCCGATCACTTCTAGCAGTGGAGGCAGCGGTGTGAGGAGCTGCTACAGGTCCCCTATTGTAGCGCTGTAAGGTAATAGTCTCCCCGATTATACTTCAATGCATCTCCAAACAAACCTGAAACATCTCCCCTGTCACTTCCACAAAGGATGCTTGGTCTAATCGAGTGTGCAAATACACAATGTAGGGAGTTATTGACGGGTAATTTGAGGCTATTTACAGAGGAAATATCAGTGCACAAGGCCAGGAAGCTCTTCCCTATATCAAGGGCATCTCATTCTTAGTTCTTGGATGGCAAGTGAAGCTTTGGAGAATTACATGTCTTTGCATGATGAATTCCCTGAATTTGGTCCTTATCTGACAATCAGAGTCACAATGCTTGAGAGTTTCTTTAACTGCAGTTTCCAAAGACATGTCTGCTGCAAGTTCTTGGTTCGACAGCTCTTAATTAAGAAGCAATAAGTCAGCAATGACCGCTTGTCCCGGGGCCAGGCCTCTGTTGATTGCACTTGTTTTGGTCAATTGATGGCTGTTTTGGGACGGATGAAAAATGAGCAAATTGTGCTTGTGTGACATTCAGTAGGTGCGTGATCATCGAGACCTTCGCAGTAATTTAGTCTCTTTATCCGAGGTGACGGCCATCTTGCAGACTCATTTCCTGCTTTTGAGGGGGAGGTTGCAGGGAAATGAGGAAAGAGTCAAGGGAGGTGCTTTAATAAGCTAGAGTAAACATAATCAGCGGTCAGGAAATTAGTACAAAAATCAATGTATTTTATTAGATTCCATCAATACTTTCACTTAACGTTAAGAGTTATCATGAGGTTCTGGTTTCAAATCATCAGCCTGGGAAACTGGCGTTAAATCATCTCTTGTTGACTGTGAGGGCTTAAATCATTCCAGTCAATATTTGGTTACAAATCATGTAATCATGTAATCATGTAATCATGTAATCATGTAATCATGATACAATTCATAGTTTTGCAAAGCATAAAAAAATTCAGCCTGTGCATAAAACATGAAAACAATTTGGATCTTAAACATTTCACAAAATCATTTCTGAAAAAGTATAAGGGTTATGAGCAAATATTGTAAAAGTGTGTAAACAAATTTCAAATTACAATCTTGATAGCTATGTATTCATTGCTTTGCTCGCAAGTGGTTCTGTCATTAATGATGAACTATGATGCCAACCAATCAGATAGTTGAAAAGAATGGGATATGTTCTGTGGAGATAACTAATTGTTGATCACGACTTAACTTGTTCTGACCCCTGGGTTAATTCATGTACATGTTGACCAAGCTAGATAGTCCTGACACGTCCCTGATACCAGCGTACCCACTGACTTCCTGTTAGCGGATGTAGCGCTATAAATAACTCATATCTCAACTCTTATTCAAATCTCACTGATATGTAATTGGTGCCAATGAACCATAGATACAAATACTGTTTATAATTAGAGTTATCTGCCCCTGGCTAGTGTTATCTAGGCTCGGTGTACAGGGTGGGTCTTCTCTCAGACCTGGGTGTTCCGATATAGGAAGATCCCAATTTTCTAACGCTCCGGAACAAGGACGTCTGTCTTCTTGAGATAAACACGAGATCCCACCTTGTGTTTGCCACATTTATTTAATCTTTGATTGACAGGGCAGGAGATAAATTAGATTACTCTATGAACATTGTCACATCTTTCCTTTGAAATTAAATTATGTGCCCAATCCTAAGTGAAATATCAATTTTATCATGTACAAAGCAGAATTTTGATCATTTGCACTTCAGTAAATAAGTATATAATTATTACTTTCATTGTTTTCACTCATTACATACTAAAATAACAACATTGAGCCTAAACAGATTTTCTAAAATTGATTGTCCTAAAAAATAAATAACTAAAAGATACAGTTTTCTGATTTCATTTCTATTCACCCTTTTTCTTCCAAAATAATTAGCATTATTCCACCGATGGTTATTTAACTTTATGGATAAAGTCTTCATTAAAATCTACATGCATCAAAACTGTTTTCTGGTTTGATATCTATTCACTCTTGGCCTGCTTAACAAGGAAGCGTTAAGTGAGTGGAGGACTTGAAGCAGTGGCACTCACCAACATCAAAATAAACTTGGTTGCAAAGGGCTTATGATATATATACCCTGATAGCTGGAAGAGGGTTAACTTATTATAACTAGGGAAATAATGACATCAAATAAACACTAGCATTACTGAAATGAAAAACTGAGATATAATGGAAAGAGGGACAAACAATTGATACACAAGAGACCAATCTGCAAAAAGTTTCATGTTAAAAGCTATTACATAGAACTTATTTGAATAAGCAAATTACAAATATTGACAACCACTTATTATAGGAGACTGAGGCATAATAGAGAGTCCCCTGATTACAACATTTTCTCATCTAAACTGCAACTTTTCGTAATAGCGCTGGAATTATTCTGCACAAATTGTCTTTGTACTTTTAATCAGATCTTTTCCATCTAGCTGAATGATATAGGGGAGAGGGACAATGCTTGCGCCATCGCTGGCTCTAAATTCCTTGTTTTTAGGGGATCACAGGAGCTGCAATCATGTTTGGTAATGAGTTTAGACACTCTACTTGCAGTGAATAGCTACAGCCAGACATATCTATTACTGTAGTCTAACATGGAATTTCAGCATTCTACAGAAACGTCTATGTTCAATTGCTCTGTAGACCGGAATAAAATACTGTGTAAAACTCATTTGCCTCAAATCATTGTTGTTTAGTCACAGCACAAAGAGAGGCGTGCCAGTCAAATGCAAGAATCCAATGAATTATCTGGTAAAAAAGTTTAACAAGGTGGGTAATGCTTTGCCCGATTCAATTCTAGCTTGGATCAATTTTACCAGGGTAGCAGTAATATATTAATCATTCACACTTGAGGAGTACTTTGTGCAATTCCAGCAGGTTTTGTTCTGAGCTCCACCCCTTGGGGAGTATACAAGGCTTTATGTGTTCTGTGCAGGGCTGGAGTGGAAGCAATCTTCTACCACCATCACTGATGTGCAGTTTTTTTTTCAGAAATATGTATTTGAAAGGAATGTAAAGATATCTCATCCAGTCATAACAAATTTTCCTTTCTGCTCCAGTGAGTTTATGTTTTAATTTTGTAGCATAACATATAATCAATCATATTTTTATGGTGCAGAGAGAAGAAATATCATTACCCTAATGGTAACATTAACTGTTAAAAAACTTTAGTTAACTTTGCAATTTTACAGCCACATTTCCAACTGATAAACTAAAACTCTGTTTTAACATACTTCTATCTCATGATAAAAGCTTTGTTAAACGCATCAACTCTGAAAAGTAAATATTTGCATAAACTAGATACTAGCTGCGTGTGTCGGTATATAAATTGTACATCAATTACATGCACTGTTAGTTGAAGGGGAATGCCTGATAGGGAGAACGCATGTTTAGTTAGTTGGCAGATTGACTCGCTTTTAACAAAACTATATCATCTTCCCTGCATGGGTAAAGCTAAAACTCTGTGAACTTTGAGAATATTGCTTTTGTCATATAAGTATACATGAGAGTTGTATCCAGCTGATCATCTCGTCAGTCCGTGACAGAAATCTGCAGGTATCACTCCCCTAGAGTAAGCTTATCATTTGATAATCATGTTGACTTATCGACATTTTGAAAGTCATAGCTGGGCAAGTTTGTGAAGTAAGATGAATTATCCATGACAAGATGGTTATTTGTGTCAACGGTCTCCTATTCCCACTGCCTGCCTGCCTGCCTGCCTGCGTGTTTGCAATCCCTCACATGCCCATTTCAGCCTTTAATTGCCTACAAGTGATGTATAACAGCAGACCGCTTCTTGCTAAATAAATAACCTCTGTAAATCTGACATTAGTTCTTTATTTTTTACAAAATCAATTGGTTTAGTTCTGACTGAATTGAGTTTTAGAGAGATTGAAAATATTGATTTGATTTGTTTAAGCTGATTACCGGTATGTTTATGCTGACGTGCCCCCAGTTTTATTCCCCAAAGAAATTAAAAAGAAGTTAAACTTGTTTATTTTGGACAGAGCACATCATGGGTCCCAACAGAGTTCTAAGTGAAATTGTACATTACCATGACTCTCAGGATGATGAAGACTTTAACCATAGTAATGGTAATGACAATGACTATAATCATTTTACAAAGTGCTCGTGCATAGCTCATCGAAAATATTTTTAGTCCACACTGCCAACAAAAACTGTGAAGTAATGTAATTCATTAAATTGCCTTCAGGTTTCATTGCAAAATACCAACTAATACAACAGCCTTTCTTCAACCAGCATACTATACAGAAGAAAGGTACTGAATGTCAAGACTCATAGACTGATGATAAAATGGCACTGGAAACCTTGAACTAATCTTACATTAGCGGTTTGTTACTTGGAATCATGATAGAGGTAAGACTATCTGTACAGAAGCAGATCCTGTGTGTATTTGAGGCTGCACTAATGCAGTGAGTCCACCAACTAGTTGATTAAATGTGAGCTGTGACATAAAAGGGACATGAGAGTAGAGCGTGAATGTGAAACAAGCACATAACCCTCGTAGCCAGTAGGAAACTGAGGTACTCGTTTGCTCAGCCTTATGGTATTTTTAAGACACCTGAAACCTGTGAACTACTTGTATATTTACTCAACAAGCTTCTCACTAAAACTACAAGTGTTTTGTGTGCGTTTTGTTGGGGGTCTTGGACATTTATGCCATGTTGCCAGGCAACTGTACTAAAGTCTGGGAGTGAGAGGAGAGATAAACGTAAGTGGAAGCAAGGCTGAGGCAATATTAAAAGCATTTTAGATACTTGCAAGTTCTAGAAGAGCCACTTGTAGTCTTCTTCAAAGTTTCAAATATTCACACATTTAAATCTCTGGTTACAGAACGTCAAGCGGAGACAATATCATGCAATGTGATTATATCATTAGCGCTTGTGGTACTCCCCTCGTGAATATTCCCCCACAAGGGGATAGCTTCCACAGCCCATCAATCTTTGTTGGAGATTTCATTTTGATGAATTTTCAGTTGACATTTGAATATTGCCAAGGGTTTCAATTGTTCAGATAGCCTTTCCTTTAATTTGTTAGATTTGCTGGTCTATATCTAATGACATTCACGAACTGTTTAGAGTTACATTTATTTGATCTGATATATTAAAGAAATTGCATAGTTCCTAATACAATTATATTCTTTTAACAATAAAAGTTCATATTGTAAAAAGAATATAATTTTATTAGGAACTATGCAGTTTAATCATATTTATAAGGATTATTCTTTAAAAATAGAATTGGTTTTTTTTCATGAGCATATTTGATTTCAAACAGAGCTGAAGCAGGAACTACAAATTTTCTTATTGTCAATTAAGAAAAAAGTTATCAGATCGCATTTACTCCCATCTTATATTTGTCAAATGTGACAGAATGTGCAGCCCTTATCACAAATCAGTTGAACCAACGTTTCCAGACTACAGAGATAAATAAAACGATTTAGCAAAAGTTTGTTTTGTATATTTATTATCATCTAATATATATATATGACAAAGTTTAGTTTTTCAAAACATTTCTATTGAATTATTCATAAAGATTTTTCAAAAGTTTCTTTGGGTATTTGTACTTTTTAGATCAATATGTCTAAAAAAAGGTTTCTAATCATCAAAACACAGGAAAACCAGCAAAACAGTCCTCTGTTAGGAAGGAAAACATACATTTTCAGACCCTTAAGAGCCCATTGACCTCTGTACATAGCAGATGCTTATCTTTATGACTGAGACAGTATTCCTATAATATTTATATGCACTCCTGATAACTAAACATGTAACTTTGTGATGACGGACAGCATGAACCTCTACCCACACAGAAATAAACAGGCTGTACAGATAGGAAGATATTTACAACTGGCCGTCGTGTCTAACCCCAGAAACATGTCATATTTTACACCTTGGGACGAGCGTCTGACAAGTGAAGACAAGTACAGCCTGATATGTGTTCAAATGTTGGGATCTGAAAACAGACTTATCTTATCACCCAAACCTACATGATCCTTCTTGTGTCTTTAATACTTGTTGGACATAAATGGGAACAATTTATCTTGTTTTAAGTTAAAATATTGTACATTTATTATTTGAAAGATCAAATTGAAATGTTAACTTCTGATTTATTTATTTTCTTGAGATAAGAATTATTTCAAGATACCAAAGTAAAGATTACAAAACATCAAATATTATGCAATTGATATTATAGAGTTTTCAATTCAATGATGTAGTCCCATCTATCATTATTACTCTACTGAAATTAATTATAAAATTTACCTCTTAAATCACTATATCAATGCTTAAAAAACTTACTCATATGTTTTAAATGATGTTTTACATATTCACATTTCTCATTTGATAAGAGAGTGTTACATCTATGCTCTTGATGATTTTGAACATAACAAAAACTCATTTGACTATAAGGTATTCTCAATACCGATACATGGAATGCCAAGCTCCATATAGATTGTTATAGTACCTCTATATAACTATATAGATAGATTACAGTAAAAACTAGCTTGTGTTGCACCTGTTCTATTGTTGTTTTATTGATTTACACCTTTACCTTCATTTACCTCCATTTACCTGTACATTTACCTTTACATTCAGCCATATTCCCTCCCCTGATGGCTGTTGGAGTAATAAGCAAATAAACACATCTCGTCAAGGTTTATCCTTCATAAGGCCATAGCACAATCTGATAGCGATTTCCTTTCTTTTCACAAGAAAACTTAGTTTGATATACAATGTCTTCCATATGGACTAGGTTTGTTGCTTCATGTGGGGATGTGGTTTGAGGCTGTAAACATGATATAGCTTTCCTTCCTCCCGCTGTTTACACAAACCAAGTAACAATATTCCTGCTTATTTGGACAAATTTTATTAGTTTTATTACAGAAGATAAAGGAAGGGTAAAAACAGTTTGATTTTCATCTCATAATACTGTGTTTGAAGTTGTCATAAAAGCCTTAGCTTCAAAGGTCGAAATAAGAAACATTTAAAGATCAAATATTACTTTAGAGCAGAAGTTTAAAATTTCATTTCTTAATTTAATTTGTACAATTGTTGTGATAACAGGAAGATTTTGAAATTCATCTGTAACAAATATTTAGATATGTAATGAATATGTATGTTATTACATGTATATTCTCTATGTGTAGTTTAACAAACCTGTACCCTGCCCCACGTGATTGTTTTTGCAATAAAAATCTTGAATCTAAAAAAATTTCTTGAATCTATCATAGTCAGTTTCAAATGGTGTTCAAAATGTAGTCTCTTACTTCTGTTTCTGCTCCATCCACTGTTATATGGAAAGTGGAAAACTTGTCATAAATTACAATATATTTGTATCAGAACAGATTTTCATTTGTATTTGACCTGAAATAAACACACATACACTTCAGGGATATACACAATGATAAAGTTTGACCAGTGTTAGAAGCTGTTCTCAATCAGCCAGTACCAACAGCTAAGCTATGGGATGATCTACAGAAAACCAGGTTAGAATGTTTTATTTTCTAGAATTAGTTGAGCTTATTTCAGACTACCGCGGCATTCTTTTATCGTTTGATGATGTTTCTTTATTGGATTGTTCGCAGACCTACACATTCTTCGCTAAATGATGTTTTAGGAAGAGGACTATGTAATCAGAAATATATGTGTTAAATACCTCAAGTTATGGGTTCAATGTGTTTTCTTTGTTACACTTAACCAGCACTAATGAAATATGAAGTTTTAATGAAGCCTGTTGCATTCACAGGTTCAAGTAATTTCCTGTGAGTATAAATTAGTGTGAAGCCGAGCATGCAACTGAAGGAACACTTCATCTAACAACTTACAGATCTACAAGACATAAAATGTTCAACAGAATTACAACATAACAAATTGATTGCACCAATGCAATATATAAGCCATGGTAAGTAGATTGAGCAAACCCAAAGTAATTTCAACATCTGTTAATAACCTCTGCTTCCAATCCAACATATCTTCTTGCTATACATAAAGCATAGTCTCCCTCTTTCAGCTGCCTTCAATAGCCTGTATCTTTACACTGGGAGTTCAATCACACATATCCACACTCCAGTGTACGTGTCATTATGTACATGGACAGATTGATTAGAAGGTATGTTGACCCATGAAATGAGAGGTCGGTCCACAAGATGAGGACACTGAATGTAGTGATGGAGTGGGGTGGTGATTAAATCTCACAGTGAATGTTTGTATTGATGGAGAGATTGAGTGATGAAGAAACAATAGGGAGAGATCAGGAGAGAGGGAGAGATCGAGAGAGAGGAGAGATCGAGAGAGAGGAGAGACGATGGGTAATCAATAGGGGAACACGCCTGGAGGAAGGCAGCAGCAGGCTTCATTACACCACGACACTTTACTTGTGTTTTGTGAAACAAGAGGAGTCTAAGTCAAACATGATAGAAATAGAGGCATCGAAATGTGCTATTTATGAGCCTCTCTGGTTTGGAGAATCTGTCACTTCTGGAACCAAATCAATAAGCCATTGACACTGGATGGCGTAATGAGTCTGGGCAGAGGCATGATAGATGTGGGGGTTTATGCCATCACGTTTATTGATGAGGTCTCATCTCCGGAAATTGGTGAATTAAAAAGAAATGTTTAGACAATATTTGCACAACACATGTATTGTCAAAAACAAACGGCTATATTGATAGCAAAAACAGTATTTTATTATATAACTTGGAGGTTGAGCATGATAGAAGTCCAAATAATGGAACTTAAACACCCTTATTGATGATAACTTGTATTGGCAAAGCAATACTGAAGTTTTGGTCAACAGAGATTGCATACTATTAGGAAGCTAAAACCCTTTGATGTTGATCTGAAATATTGAATCCTCTGTTGCCTTACTTTGTGCAAAGTGTTCTGTATTTTAACAATCAATGCTAGTATGCTTCTCTTAGGCTTCAAAAGAAAACTGATATGTTTGTGAGTATCTGTTATATCAGATTTATCAAATGTCTCGCATTTAGAATATGCACGCTTTCCAACTACAAAATGTTTTGATATGCCTTAAGGAACTGGGAAATTTGCATTTCAATTCTAAATAAAGGTTTTTTAAAAAAATAAAAGAACGTGTAAAACAAGTAAATGTCATTGGGTGTCATTTAATGAAAATATTGAAAGTCTTTTTATGAGATTTGTAATCTTTAAGGTTTGTATGAAGTGTTATGTTGTATATAAATATGTCCGTATTTCAAAACAAATACCAATTTCTCCATGATAACCTCCTTTTCGTAATCTCAGGTTGATTTTATGAAAGAGGAATTCCCTTCTGGATGGTTATATATATACATATATATATAACTTTCATATAGGTGAAAGTAACAAGAATTATCAAACGCTAAAACTTTATAGAAGTATGCTGAAATTGGCCCCTTGTTATGAGGAAGAAGCAGTTTGCTGAAAATGATAATAATGCCCTCTCAATCCTGACAAAAGCCATTATCACTTCTTATCTAAGTGTTGCCTTTGGCAGTAAATGAGAACCTTGACTGCTGCGAATGATAATGCACTGAATAATTAGCTTCTTACCCTTGTATTACCTTATCAAACCCTATCTTTATGAAAGATGTTAGATGATAATCAGGTATGGTGATAGGGTTGATATGTACATGATATTTACTTGATAATAAACATGACTGACAGTATATAGGTGAGACAGTAAACAGAAGAGGACTGGAAATAATTTGTATGTAATAAAGATGATAAGTGGTCAGTAAGTGTGTGAAGTGACTGTAGCTATACGAACACTGTGTGTATTGTGAAGGCTGTAAATAAGGAGTAGTTGGTAGAGGTTTGGTATAAACATTGCTGGAGGATATCTCTCACTCTCAGGAGGATTTAAAGTAGGAAATATAGAAAGGTTTCAAACATGCACAAATATAGATGATTTAGAATGTTATTAAAAATGTAAGTAACATTAAACTCATTGGATGATTCATATGTTCAACCTGTAAATCACAAGATGGATGAAAAGGGATGTAATATGACTGTAAGTGACTGACATATGAGTGAAGTTATCAACAAGAACTAATATAAGTTTATTTGTCTTTCAAACAAGATGTGGGGCATTTAATGTCATCTGTACGTTACTTGCAGATCAGCAGTGGCATTGTAATGCAATGTAAGATTTATGTGTAAATGAGATCACAATAATCTGTACACATGAGACTTCTAAATGATCTGAAAGTGACAATCAATATAATGTGATTTTGATGTATTCTGTATGTGACTTCAACATAATCTGTAATTAGTGTCATCAATTTATAATCTCCAAGTGATATCAATAGGAGTTGTAAATGACATTATTACATCTGTAAGTGACAGCACTAAGAGATGTAAATGACATCAATATGCGTAGTGACATCAGTACATCTGTAAGTGACACCAGCAAGGGCTGTAAGTGACTTCTATATGATCTGTAAGTGATACCAATGTAAGTGACAACATAATAACTTAAATGACTTCTATATTGACTGTAAGTGACTTCTATATTGAATGTATGTGACTTCTATATTGACTGTAAGTTACTTCTATATTGACTGTAAGTGACTTCTATATTGACTGTAAGTGACTTCTATATTGACTGTAAGTGACTTCTATATTGACTGTAAGTGACTTCTATATTGACTGTAAGTAACTTCTATATAGACTGTAAGTGACTTACCTGTTGTGCACGTGCTCCAGAGCAGCCCAACGAGAGAGAAAGTCACACAGAAAGCCTGAATGGGACTCATCTGATCTGAGGAGGCGATCCCACTCATTGCTTTGTTCACATCACGGAGCGGCTGATTGAAAGATTCTTGTAGTTATCCGTTAAGTAGTAGCCTCAGGAAACTCGTACATGTGTTTCGGTGGTCGCAATCGACGCATGTTCTCATCTCACTTTCATCCGTCATCACTGGCGGACATTGTAAGTATCCTTCGAAACTTGTTGAAACAACATGAATAACAGCACTTTACTGTCTGTGTGTCTTGCGGTCACAAACTCGACCGGTTGTCTCTGATTCAGAAGTTTCTTGGCATCAGTTGAAGGTTGACGAGCGTTGTATCCGTGGTTCTCTGGGAGGATGTTCAGAAGCTTGTCTAGTCTGTACGCGTGGAGATTAACACTGCCTGCCTCTGTACACACGCCTGTAAAGAGAAGCGATCAGTAAGCTAAATGCTACCAACTAAAAATACCTTTCATTTTTTCCTTGCACAAATGTACATAATGATGAGGCATGATGCTTTGGGCAGGGAAGATCTCTCAGACAGCTTTCTATGATAATGTAATACAATGTGGTACAGTTGCAGGCATTATCACCTTGCTCAATAGGATGCACCTGTACACACCTTAATGAGGGCCGCTGGAGATGAGTGTAATAAACACCCCTTGTCTCCCTGCCCTCTCGGTCACTCAGAGGTGTGAACATTGTCAATAATACTATGGCAACAAACAAGAAACTATTTTCAGATGATTTAAAAAGCAATTTGTCGATATGACCTTTAGCTGTGTTCATCAATGGTTAAAAAACATAATGAAGTAGAAAATTCATAGGATCATATATTCATTTCTCTTAAAATGCCCCTTGTACACCTATGTGCTCTAATTTTGGCTGGAGCAATTTCTTTTATTCAAAGATAGTAAGACAGAACCGACATCAATTACCATATAGAGAGAAGGAAAATCAATATCTGAGAAAATATTCTCAAAAGACCTGAATGTGAATTACAAGCTTTTTAAGTCATTGATATTCCGACAAGGCAATTGAACATGGTAGAAAGTACCAGTGTCTGGATGACGCCACTATTGTCTTGACAAACTCAATTGTAGCAAGACAACAATATACTCAGCATGCATATAAGCTCGCATGGATGCATCAAGAAAATGAAATTTACTTACAGTTCAGCATAGATATTTGTTTGCAAACAATGTTTTGTAAGATTACACATGGGACAAACTCTGTATTCTAAGTCTGAAGGAGTTGTTAAAATATTCAATAGCATCTTTATCCCGAGTGTGCCAAGTCCTTAATAGCATGGAGAACTTGAGTCGGAGTGGCAGAGCTCTCCAATGTGGAGGTATTTTCAGTCCAAGTATTTTGAGAAGTTGTCTTCCCTGCAATTTGTTTAAAAGTTATTTAGTTTTCTCTTCACCCTCCGACTCAGGTTTCCCTCCTAAATGTGCAGCTTTACCAGCCTAAAGATGACCCCAACTATTTTGCAACTACAGAAGCATATAATTATTAGAACAGTTTCTAGAGAAAGTATCTGTGCTATAGTTAAGTCGGTGCAGAATTTCATCTGTTTACTTTAGCACTGTATGTTTTTATAATTTACATTTTTTTCATTTTCCTGAACGATTTTTTTGCTTGCAAGAACGGCAAAGTTAGTGTTAGAACAAGCTTTACCATATGTAAGCCATTCTTTCATACTGGTTGTTAAATATACATTGTTGAACATTAACCAAACTGAAACCAAATCTTTGGTAAATAAATCATGTTCAAATGATAAAAGTTGAATTGTTGGACCAGAGGGCTTTGGAAAGTCAATCAATACAAAACAATTCACTTGACATTGATTACATTTCATGTTAAACATATTTCTTACTGTAAGATTCAGCAAATACCACCAGTGTTTTACTAATTTATCTATTGAAATCATAAAGTGTATTCAGGTATACAGTAGCATATATTTACATATATAAAACCACTTATTTCCTCATAATTATTCTTCCTGCATGCTCAGTGAGGTTTGCCTTACGCTGATCATAATGTTTGTTTCTGTGTCCTGTTGAAATATCATATAACTGAAAATAATGGAATTGAATAAATATACATAGTGCATTGAAAACATGAGATTAGGTTTACTCTACAAATGATAAGTCTGTGATACTCTTTAATACATTATAAGATATCCACTGATGATACAGCTCAACACATCATGATACTAAAAATGTACAAGATGATATACTTCAATTTAGAAGGACACCAACAGCAAATCAATAACAATGTTATTATAGATTGTAACTTATCATGAAGTCTGATCTGGATTGTTCAATGTGTTCGTGTGCTCTGCTTTGTGAAGCAACGAGCTCTAATCCTGAAAAGATTGATATTCATCTAGCTTTACATGCCACAACAATATAGCCCTGTAATCTCAGATCGTATTGAGTGTACTCACCACACTTCATAGCATCAACACAATAGGGACAAAAACACAGCCCTGCACAACACCACAGTCAGATGATATATGCATATGTGTGAACCATGGAGTGGTATTAAGTGTAACTATTTCAAGGAATGCAGAGAGGGTTTGGATCAATTCTTGGTGTAAAACCTACAGTTTTTGTGTACCGGGAGCAACAAAGTCACAAGCTCACTGTAAATTAAGCCTATTTTAAAATGCAGAATGTCTCTTGCATTTCCGAATTTCAAAACTTTAGGATGTGTATAGAGATGTTATTTTCACAACAAATTTATATTATTATTTTATTCTATATTTACCTCTGCCTTACTCATTATCCAATGTTATCTTTCCTTACAGTGATATTTAACTTACTAAGTACATACTTTCTTTCCATATATATTGAAATCCTATCTTATTGCAATAATCGTTTCATTCTTATCCTTTTGAAATAAATTCCCCAGATAAAGTTTTCATTCATAAATTGTGCATGCTTCTCTTTTTTCAGTTGCCTTCATTGTTGAACACTCCTTAAGGCTATAGGTTTTCTCAATCTTAAACATCAGAAAAAAGATTATTAGACTTTTGGAAGTTTGTAGCCTTGAGCTGAAATTCTGTGACTGGAGAAGTGCCAGAAATTCTTAGAGAACAACTAGGACAGCACCTTGCACACAGAAAAACTCATACATCTCAAATCTTATTGAAACAATCATTCAGAGACAATGTTTTTATTTGGAAGAGTATGCAGTGATTAAATTTTTGATTCACTAATCACCATTCTAAGATCAAGCTATTAATAATTATTTACTTTGTTTAGAGCCTTTTGCTGTATATTCTAAGACAATAAATGTACTGGAACTATCGCTATATAAATACCCTACTACTATTACCAGTGTTTCCTTCACAGCAGGTTTGACAGCATCTTGCAAATCGAAAACCAAGCAAAAGTTTTAACATTGCCTTACACAATGTCAAGCATTAAAAATGAAGGAAGGTATCCAAATAAAAAATCCATTAACAATGCTTAAATGTTGCTGCTATTAATAGGTTTACATTACTTATCTTGTTGAAACTGTTCCACATTCAATTATATTAAATTATCACCATACTCAGCTCAATTCATCAAGAAGTAGTCAGTTGGAATCCTTGATAGCTCCGATATAGGGGTTGCAAGAACCTCTTCTTTGCAATGTAGATTTAAAAGATATATTTCATTACTGCCAATAAGAGAGTGAGAATGGATGGAAGAGTGACTCTCTAGTAGTCCCCGGAGAGAGTGACTCTCTAGTAGTCCCCGGAGAGACTCTGGTCCATGAGAGAAGTGTTCAACTAGGGTCTGTACTGATGACTTCATGTAAGAGTCTTACAGCTCCCTCTCTCTCTCCCACTGGATCACACAAATTGAAATATGTGTCAATTTACTGCAAAAACTTTGCCTTGACGTCAATATATCTCCATGAGGGGTTTTATGTCATAAAAATTCAACTTTAATATCCTGCTTGAGTGACAGACACGTCACAGTGAAACCTTTTTTCTGTCATTTACCCGAGATGATAAACTTTGAACTAATTATGATTCAATCATCTGAATAGCTTAACTTAAATTTTCAAAGTATTTTGATACATGAGGCATTAAAACAAAATATCAAAGTATTTTAGCCGTGCATTGGAATTGTTTATAGGCAAGTTTGACAAGTCATTCTTAAGAGATTAGTATTGTTGAGAGGCAAGTTTGACAAGTCATCAACCACAGCTGGAACTTCATCAAGTATTAAAACCACTTAAATGTCCAGGACAGATTCTCAAGTGAGGTTATGACATTGGTCTAAACATAACTGTTCATTCTTAGAGTGCATGCTTATAAATAATATCATATGATTGACTAAATGATTGATTTGGCTTGTCCACAAAGAAAGCGAAAGATCTTGGTTAATAATGTTCAATACATTATCTTATAAAAAAATGTGGATCTTTGATTAATTTTGACTGAATAAGAAATAAAAATTTTCACAGGCATTGGTCAAGATAATAATATCATTAATAAATCATATCCGACTGTTCGAGATGCTTTTTGAAAAAATGCTAATGCTAATTATGACAATGATGATACCAAAGTCATCTGAATTTCTAATTACCAAAAATGTTCATCTTGTATTAATCAGTATTTTCCATCCAAACTATTAAAACTAAAAAATACTATTTTTTTCTCCAGTTTACATTACACTTTCAACCATTTCAATATCCAAAACATTTTTAGAAAAAAATAGTCAAAACTTGAAAAATAAGATTGATTAAAACTTTTCATTCTTGATTGGCAGCAATATATACTCAAAACAAACAATACTTATCTTAATCATTCTAAATCCATTACGCAAGATATTTTCACATCAATCAAAGTCAAATGTTCTAGCTCTAGAAGACACACACACACTTACAAAGCTTACATCTTACCAGTTACAGATACATGGAAACCATACAAAGGCAGTATTTTTGACAACTTCAACATGTAAACCCATCAAAGCCTATATTTTCTAGAACAACAAGATATAAGGAAAGCCATCAAATCTACAACTCTTTACAACTCCAAGATGGAAACCCATCAAAGCCTATATATTCTAACAACAGTATATAGACCTCACTGTTACTTCTCGCTTGCCGTTATCTTTATTAAACTGGACGGTGATCAGTCAAAGTTGAGGGATGTGCGATCTCGCTCCAATATGTCTTGGAATAGTCTGTTATATTTAACTCTGGCTAATCAATCTAATGGTGTTAATATACTACGTGCTGGAGATGGAGCTGGATAATCATCACTCCACAGTTTTATTGCAGGAACAAGGAAGAGATTCAAGGCTTACATGAATCATTAAAAAAGATATCATAGAAAAAATGAGAAAATAATTGATGAAAAAAAGTGAATGAAAGTATTTTTTTTAGAAATGTTACCATAACGATAAGCATTGGATATCTTATTAAAAATGACTAAATTTAAGACATGAGATGAGAGGCACTTTAAAGGCTGGTCTGAAAAAGATGAACAAAATCTATGGATTGTCAATTTCTTTACAGCATGCAATGCAATGTAGGAAATAACACTATTTATTTCACTTGCATATCAATAACATTACAAATAATCTCAATTAACTTCCCATTTGGTATGTAACATCATCATTACTTGAATATCTTTACAAGAAATATATCATGCAATTAATACAAATAATGACGTAATTCAATTCTTTTGTAATTAATAGGACATATTAAATTATTAAGTGCAAACCTTTGGTGTATATGATATTATCAATTTCAATCATATACTACAACTTATATATTGACTGTATAAGGTTTAATGGAAAGGTCATACTTGTTTAAGAGTCTTTGAAGTTTTCCAAGATTTATCAAACTAGAAAGATTTCTCTCAAGTTTTTAAGCATGCTTTGATAAGTAGAGTACTTTAGGAAGAGTTTCACATGAAACCAAACCAAGCTCGCCACCTGGTGTCAAAACTCTGAACCTCTCAACAGTGCCATCTGGTGTCAACCACATCAGATTCTCTTTACTCACATTGTATGTGTATCATAGATGACACCATATGCACAGGGACCCTCTCCTGAGAGTATTTATTCATTAACACAGTACATTATGAGACACAAGTACAGGTGAAGAGTCTATAAGAGGTATAGGTGGACAGATACCAGGTGCAGCTTGATGTCAATGTATACCAACAGGCCCAGCCTTCATGAGAGGATGTTGACGAGTGTTTATAGTCTATGTGTATGGTGATGTAGTGTCTCACCAGTCAGCTCCATTACCAAGTGGTGCAATTCTTTTGGTCTTAAAGTTTCTCTGTCTGACTCAAAATGTCACATTTATCCAGGGATGGCTATGAGGTGACCTTTAGTTCAAAGTCTTTACTTTTCTCATTATTGACTTTGATCTCATCAATCTTGGGAAAAAAGGAAATAATTCTGATCGTTGAAATATGTTATTATTTCAGTAATGAGAAACATTATTTTGAAGGCAATTTCATTGTAACCACACAAAAATGCCTCCATTTCTACAGAAGCTATTGACTTCAAAAGAGAGCCCAAACAAGACATTAGAAAGATTTAAGTTTCAGTACAAACTGGGAACAAATCAATAAAACCAGCACGATGGAGGAAGAAAATATCAAAGCAAAGTGACATCAGTGAAAGATTCTCCCTGGAACAATTACTTTTAGATTCCAAGCCCACACATCCAGTAACATTTCTTGATAAACTCAGCATACACTATCATACAACAATATTTGTTGAGAAAGCCACTTTTACTACAGTTGACAGTAAACAGCATGCATTGTACACCATCTGCCAATACTGATATCTTATCAGCATTAACAGTTGATGTTCAAACAAGTTGGCCTTTTGCCGAGTTGCTTCATTGTCAGTCTTTTCATACCATCATCATAATGATGATGATAATTCTATTTTTATATCTGCTGTACTGATATGCATTACTTTCTCAAAGAACTCTGGAAAATCATTACCCCAGTCAAAGGTTTCCTGAAAAATCTAATTTACTTTATCTGCTCCCTGGGGAGTATACTAACAGCTGCTGGCTTCTGACTCTCTCTCCTAGACTATCATTCACAGAACGCCACTCCTTCAAAGACTCAAGCAAATTCAAAGCCCAATTTTTTCAACTTCAAATTACCACTACCATTTTAACTTTTAATTCTTTGTCTTAGATATAATATCAAAAACATAACAATTCAGCAGTGTTACCTTTGAGATACTACAATGCAAAACATGATGCATACAATTTTTTTTAGAAGTTGGTAAAAATAGTAATCAAAAGTTGTTTAAAGGAGAGGAAAGGTGAAAAAAAACTTTACTTTGTAAGAGAAATGGCAGAACTTTAACATCAAAATGGTTTTCTGTTTCAAAAACTAACTTTTCTTTGAAGAGATATATTTCATTTACAAATCATTTCCTCCTGGGCCACAGATTCCGATTATTTTCTCCTTAAGCTGAGGAAGATAAAAGAAGCTGTTATAATTAAATGACATTCATTTTTCTGTAAATGCCATCATGGTGATCTATGGAACTGGCTCCCCTGAAACATAAATATGCATTGCCGTCTAAAAGTTTAACTGGTAAAGTCCGAGTTATGACGCAGGTATACATTATTACATTAGAGAGACTTGATCATGTCAGAAGTCTTATTCCGATCATGTGGGATGTTATTACTCCGGCTCTGATTGCATCACTGCTCCGGGGACTGATTGTATATCATTCACATTCCAGACTCTTTCAATCATACTGAAGTTGCCATTCATTTACAAACCTGCAATTTTGAAATAAAGATTCTCTATCGCATCCATCATATTGAACATGTAAATTACATATCTCATGGATGCACACATCCTAGCGGCATTATGACTATGAAAATTCATGACCCTATTAATCAAATGGCTTTTTTTCTTTACTGATGGAGGATATTTTTAAAAATCACAGAAATTGACTCCATTTCCAAGTGAGATTACCATTTCTGCTCTCAATGAAACTCGCCAGGGCGCCTGCAGTAAAACCTTGATAACATATTCTTACATAGACTGAACTTATTGGATTTCCGAGTTGTTACCACATTGCTTGCCCAACTGCCTTTAAGTTTGAGCAGACAGAAGTACTTGAAAGCAAAATCATAGACATGATCTAAATTGGATTCTTCTGTTGAAAGCAGAGATCAAACTGTGAATCCTCTGTGTGTAGATCTCTGTCATGTTAGCGGACTCATCCCCTGTAATCCCTGTTGAACATTGTTACTGTGTCTGTCAGACAATACCATTATCATAGGGCTGATTCCTGGCCGACACAGATTGCATTCCAGGCATGGTTGGTACCAGAGCTCCAGTCCTCCCTCCACCAGCTCCCTCCATCTGCCAGGACGTCTGTAGGTCAAACACTAGTAGGAACTCCTCAATGAAACTCAAGAAGCTGCTTTCAAGGGCTTTGTAGATTGTAGGCAAATGCAATGTCAGAAATGTATTCAAAAGCTTCTAGCAGATATAGATCAAGAATGCTGAGGAATATATGGATGACAACTTCTTTGTTCATTGTATGCGATTTCTTTCCTTTGTAATATTTTGACATAGTAATATTATGTTAATGGTGGAATATCATTTTTAGACTCTGAACCAGTTTTGTGATGTTTCATTTATGTTTACTGTTTTGATTGATATGACACAAAAGTTCAAGAATTGTTTTGAGTTTAAAGAGGATATGAACAAAAACTATAAATTTAGCAAAGCCTTGAAAGTTTAGTAGTCAAGAAAATAAGTACCCTGAAATGTCACTTCTACAACTGTAGACTGAATGCAATGGGACAGGGAGTCATACTGATACTGCCACTGTCACTGTCTATTTATCACTGCTAACTGTCTGGTCAGACACTGGCATTCTCTACAAATATCAGCTCCGGTTTGGTATGTAGTGTACGCAGTTATCCCAGGGTTTAGGATCTTGGCATTGTATTCTGGCTACCATGGTCTAGAGGTCTTGACAGTGTAGGCTGGTTATCCAGGGGTCTCAAATCTTGATATTGCATTCTGGTTATATGTGTATGCTGGTTATTTGAGGATTAGGGATCTTGGAAATGTTATTCTGGTTATCCATGGTTGGGGATCTTGGTATTGTATTCTGTAATCTGGCCACTGTCAGAGATCTCCAAGAGCCAAATTTGTTCAATGTCATGGACACACAATTAGATTATTGTGGTCCATATTTCTGTTTCCCCTTACCATGACTGCAGCTGCACGACAGTTGTCATACATGTGATGATCTGTTTCTGCACAGATGGAAACCAGAGAGAGCAGGAGCTGAGATTGGTGAGATTGGCAAGTATTCACTCTTGTTGTGACATGTGTGTAGTCAGCTAGCTCAGTAGCCTGGATTCCACTCACAGTCAGTCAGTGCTCCAGGGATGACAGACATTGTTACGCTAACTCACTGTCGGTATTCAAAATGCCAGATTAAATAATACCGAAGTCAAACATACATGATGTGTCATATTATGTATTTGATGCAGAGAACTTCCTGAAGAAATTAATCAATGTCTGCGTTTTTGCCAATGATCAAAGTTTGCTTTATAATAAGTTGGTGTACATTGTAACCTATAATCTCCGGAAGCAAGAACTGAGGGTGTGTATATATTGAAAAGTCAAGTAGCATACACAATAGATAAACAATATTCCCACTCTCAGACAATGACAGAGACGAATTATGTTTGCTTCTTCATCTCATCAAGCCCCAGACAAAAACACTACCCTCTTATTATCTGCGATCAATTGAAGCAATGTTATTGTCAACCTCCATCCATTCTCACTCTGGCAGGCAGTTTGTGGGTACACTTTCAGCTGGATCTAGGCCATTGTGTCATGTAGACCAGAGACAACATTCTTCACACCACTTCTGGAATGTGTTTCACCAATAGACTTAATTGAATGTCAGTCAAGATTGGCATAGCCCAACATCCTAAGTATGGATTGGTTTCACAATGATCCCAACTCCAAGAAGCAAGATAGGGTGCAGAATGAGTGAGTGAGAGACAAGGACGGTGTCTCCTGCCATCCTCCAGAGTGTTTGACCTATTACAGAGTACTTGGCTTACCGAAACATGGCACCTGTTACAATGTGGGAACCATTTCTTGTTGGGACATCTGCATACTGCAGCACAACTGGATGAATGCCACACACAGAATACTTACATCTGCCATCTTCCAGCGAGATGTTTACCTTCTATTAATCTTAATATTTGATGAACCCTATCTCAATAATGCATGTGAACAAAACTTTGAAATTAGCCAAACAGTTGCTCACATAAATAGAATGAAAACATGTGGCCAATAAATTGGTAAGGGGTTGGATGTCAATGAAAAGGAACTGATGTTGAGGAAATAGTTTTGTTTTACTAAAAACACAGAAGCAGCAAACCCCTTAACTCAAATACTTGAACCTTTAACCCTGATCAATGTGTCATGAATATAAGATCCATGTAAATTAAGAGATTTCTTTCTTTGAAGGTATTGCAACAAAGCTTGAAAACATGAAACCAAGGAAAATTTCTTACGAAATATGCGATGGTAATTTTGATCTTACATTCACAAAATCATGGGTTGTTTAGATGTTGTAAGAATTGTAAAGGCTTCAGAAATATCAAACTCCACTGATGCCAGGTTATAAAACAGATAAAAGATGCCACCAATCCTAAATGAAACATAATATATTGATCAGACCCTCAGGCAACATCTTATAACACTTACATGTGAATAAAGTAAAGTATTACAGAAAGATCAGAAAAACTGATGATTATAAGATGAAGGAACATTTCCCTCAGATGGTGACTAACCTAAACAAGGATAACATCAACACTTTTCTTCAAGTGTTATCATATAAGAAGTTTAAGTATAAGAATATTAACATCAAAGAGTGAGAAGCTTGTATTGAAGCTTCTGTCAGCTCGGGAGGGTGTGGTGTTACTGTCATCATCAGGGAATGAGGAAGAGCTTCAGAATGTGCTTGAGCAGGAATGTGCTTGTGCTGGATTGTGCTTCTTCTAGAGTGTACTACAATGTTCCAGAATGTACCACAATGTTCTTGAATGTACCCTTTTTGGAATCCTCTTCAATTTTCTGGAATGCTATGTTCTGGAATGTACTTGTTCTGGAATGCATTGTTGTGGAATGTATATGTTCCGGTTTGTTCTAGTGTTACAGGTGTGTAGTGCAGAGAGACAGACACAAGATGTTCCGGCAGATAGGGCTCTGTGACAACTAGCACTAACAGGCAGGTACAAACAGTTGCTTCAAAACAACAGCACTGTCATTGTCTGTTTGCACATACACAGTTTTTGTGATTCTCCACATATAAGCTCAAACTACAACTCCCTATGTACAGCTGCTTATGAATCAGCTGTCAGACACTGTTGCTTATGACATGTAAAAAACTTTGTGATTGTTTATCTTTCACAAGTTTTTCAACTCCAAATGTGAGGAGGAACGTTCTGGCTTTTGTCCATGTTGTGTGTTGGCTGCATATTCATTAATAATCAATGGGGAATCATAGGAAATATCCATCTCTGATGAAACAGCCCTCAGACCCAATCTGCATCAACTGGCCTGGGATTTCTCATGGTTACAAAACCCTTCCACTGACTCATTCATTAAGTCTAGCATGTCAGTGAATTCTAATTTGAGTTATTATTTCTGAGCATATTGCAAACAGATATTGAGCTTGAGGACATTTGCCTCATCATGTTTCTGCCCACCGGGCGCTTTGTGTACACTCCTTAATCAGACTGAGAATAATATAATTATAACCATAAATACTTGATCCCCTGGCACTGACACTTTATCAGGTATGGATTATTTCAACGTGAAAAATATTAAATCATTATTTGCCACAGCCTTCAAAGAATATTAGAAACCATTTTTATGAATATTCATACACAATCAATACCCTGTAATGCTGTTTCCTATACAACTCTTTCTGAAAACGTTCTCTTCAATATTACAATTTCAGTTTTTTCTGCAAATGATCAGCTGCTTTTGTAAGATGGAGGCTAGATTGGACTGCCATCCATTCAAGAGGTGAATTAATTTCAGGCTGCGAAGTGATCAGGCGCAGAGCTAAGTCTTCTTCTACCGGGAACCACACGATGATGCATCTCCGTCTTCTAATCAGCCCGTGTTTTCACTTGGCATATTCCGAATCTAGGATTACAAAATTCCAGAGACATGTTTTACTTTTTTCAACGGAAGTTACATGGAAACAATCGCTTAACATCAAACGTTTTTCTGACAAAACAACTTTTTGAGGAGTGATTAACAACTGATGAAACACTAAAAAAATTAATGAATTGTATCCAATTTCTGTTTCTTTGTTGTCCTAATTTTTTCATTCAATCAGTTGAAAAGGCTTTATTTCAGAGTTATTGCTTTGCTTGCGCTGGGAATACAAATATTTAATACAAATCTCTCAGATTTAGACAGGGTTGAATAAGAGTCACCCATACAGACAAATAAAGCATCTGGTGGAGTTATTTGACAAGTACAGTCCTGGGGATGACGCCAACTGATGCTGTATTTCATTGTAATAATGTAAATACGCATATAAATTGCAGTGTGAAGCTATATCTCCCGGCCAGGTGGCTCTGCTTCATATTGCCTCGAGCTGGAAGCACTCACAGAATCCTCTCCACCAATGGATCACAAGAAATGTGGCATTCAATTTGCTGACTCTCATCCAAGTGTGCACTGCTTTTTCTCTGGTATTGTTGAGGGTTAATGATATAGTTGACAGCAGCGTTGTGAATTTCATGAATTGCCTGATGAAGTAACTGTCCTGTTTTTCCCAATGGTGCTTTCCACTTTCCGAATTGATTTATTTCCTTTTTCAGTAATCCGTCTCCAGCTTGGACCATCCATTTAGATTTGAATTTTAGAATTTGCTTCCTGGCAGGAGTCGTGTATTTGCAGATATCTGGACTGTGTCGGGAGTCTTTTATCAAGTCATTAATCTCCATGATACCCCAACATCTGCATCTCATTGCTTGATGTTCCTTCATTAGAAAACACCACCATTAAAGAGTCGGGAACATAAACATACAATGACAACAGTTCTGTATAGTCAACACATCAATACACTTAATATTTCAATCATGAACTACTTTTAATCAGTATCAGTAAAGCTCAGTCAGATTTGCAATAAATCTGCTTTATTCAACAAAATAATAGCCTATTACATCATGTTATTGTATAGTTTTGTAAATATCAATTAATGAAGTATAGACCCTTATTAGCATAACAATAACATGTTATTCAACAGAGATAATAAGCTGATATTTAATCAGAGCCAAGAGAACCCACAGCTGGTGTGGCATGTTAATATATCTACATTAATCAGTTTCATTAGCATGACTGACCATCACATCACAGTAGCCATACAATTACAGTCATATTCAATTGGCAACATCAGTTAGTTTCTCTCAACATTTTTCACAACGCTCAGTTTTCTTACTTTTTATACAACCATCGAAAATATTTATTTCTTTATCTTTTATTTTATAACCGAATAATGGTTTTCCCATTTCTTTTTTTTTTATTTGATGAGAAATCTGAATATAATAAAACTGAGGATATTATATTTTATGTTTGCAAGATGAAGCATAATGATTGCTTAATGATAAACGCTCAGTGAGCCACAAGAATGGAATGATCATTGTCTAACATCAGATAAAGACAAAGCATAAAACATTTTTATCCTTAAAGCATGCAGATCTATAGCTATAGATCTATAGAAATAGCTATAAAATTTGTCATAAGATTTTCACCAGAGAATATGCAAACTTAGCTCTGCATATGAACCAACTCTTTTTAGTTGTCTTCAACATTAAATAGATTGTCACCAGAAGGAACTTCATGAGAAACAAAAACACCCAAATACAACATAATGACTCAAGGGATGATTATTTTTGGGGCAATGTTACATGTTGCTCTGATGTTGTGTCCCTAGCAACCTGTTAACATCCTGTATCTCAGGTTCAGACTTCCTACATTACAGTCATAGAGAGGCTCAAGTGTTTTCTTATTACCGGACTTGATTACTTTTCATTGGTGAACTTTCATCTCACATTACATGTATTTTATTCAAAGTTTCATTGATTTAATCCAGTACACACTCTGATTAGCTGTACTTTATGTCTGTGAGTTCAGAAGTTTCACAAAATTCATTATTTGCTTCAACACTTGCAGCCATTGTAAAGCAATAAATCTGAAATGAGCTCTGACTTAACACTTCATTGCTAGGAAAGCATCTGATAAACTATGATATAGCGTGCAAGTGTAGGGAAAGACACTACACACTTCATATATCACCCTTTAATGACTCCGACGCCGGTGGAATCCAGGGACAAGGTATACAACACTATATCATGTCCAAAGTGCAATTGTGTTTCATAAACATAAAAATTAGGTTACCTTGCACAATCATAAATCACAGGGTATCCCATGACACATACAATGTTATGAAGTGATTTGAGGGACTGCTGGTCTTACTGGCAAAGCATGTACTATTGGAACACCAAGGTGTCCTATGACACAGAAATGTAGAGGAGGTGTTATAAATGACTGGTGATCTTGGATCTTAGAGGGTAAGCATGCACAATCACCTAGATATCCCATGACACATAGAAGTCAGCTTGAGGTAAGGGATTTTGGTCTTAGAGGGCAACCAGGCACGACAACGAGAACACCAAGGTGTCCTATACCACAAATAAGGGGAGGAGGTGTTACAAACAACTGGTGATCTAGGGTCTTAGAGGGTAACTATGTACCACAACTAGAACACCATGCTGTCCTATGCGACAAATAAGGTGTGGAGGTGTTATAAACAACTGGTGATCACAACCAGAACACCAAGGTGTCCTATACCTCAGAGAAGGTGAGGAGGTGTTATTGATGACTGGTGATCTTGGGTCTTAGAGAGTAGCCATGTACCAGAACACCAAGGTGTCCTAAGCCACAGACAATGTGAGGTGGTGTTATTGATCTCGGGTCTTAGAGGGTAATCATGTACCTCATCCTGTCTTATGACAAACAAATGTAGATGAGGTTTTAAGTGGTGATTTTGGGTCTTACAGGTTTAGGATTTCATCGGAACACCAACGTGACCCATGCCAGATAGAATTGTAGAGGTGTTATGTGGGACTGGTGATCATGTGTCTTTTCTTTTTAAATAATAACCAGGTGCTGAGAGGTTATTGAAAATAATTTTGCGAGGGTGTAGCCAGAGCAGAGGTTATTCCCATAACCTGAGGGAGCCGGGTTATTGTTTGGCTTACACTCCAGTGGAACACTCCTGCAATGGTTTCAACTTAATATATCTATAGACTACTTATAATATCCCAATTTTAAGGGTTTTAGAACTAAAAACTGGATTCCTTAAATCAAAAACGATAATATTGACATATACTTATTGGGAAAGGTAAAAAAACAGAAATTACACACAAAAAATTCATCAAATGGCATGGATCATTGGTACCTCAACTGGAAAAGGTTCTGCTTGGCAACAATGAGGTCCCGATTGGAATCCCACTTTCTTTGTTCATAAAGCTTTACTTTCTTGTATGATTAAAAATCCAAATTTTAGAAGTCCAATTGTTTGTGTTTGTTAACTATTTTTATAACCGACCAAGGTGGTTAAGTGATAACAAACCTACGCAGATGGAGCTCACGGCATATAACATTCAACTAAAATAAAGAAAATATCTTCTCAAGGGGTGTAAAGGGTAAACTGCTATAAGAAGGTAGCGACGAGATAAAATACAAAGGTGCCCACGGGGTGTAATCATACCATAATAACAACACCAAGGTGTCCGATGAGGATGTCGAAATGTGTAACGAGGGGCTTTCGATATTGTCAAATAGAGTATGGACATACATCATAAGAACACCAGGGTGTCCCTCAACATACAACAATGAAGAGGAGGTGTCATGAAGAACTAGTGATATTGGGTCATGTGAGGTAAGCATGCACTATCATCAGAATAACAAGGTGTCGGATGACAACAGAATGTAGAAGAGGTGTTATGGCTGACTTGGTGATCTTGTCTTCCAGGGAAACCATGCACTATCATCAGATCACTGACCCAGGGAATGCAAAGCTAAGAGACTCTGTGATATGCTGATATCTACAAGCTTGTGATGCAGGGTGCTGATCTATCTGATGCAGGGCTTATCATTGCATCACACACTTATCCCTGTGTCAGCTCCCCGCATGCTTACCTTAATGCTTAGATAATCACAGGAAATTCCCTTCTTATGAATAAAAACTATGATAAACTATGACTGTATATTCTCTAAATATTATTGTTGCTGAGAATTTCTTCTACAGTTCTGACTTGGGAGCTAGACTAAATAAACTTACACAACTATTCTGAGAAATATTCCCCAAGTATGAAGAAAACAGTGATTGAATGTACAGCTTACTTACACAGCAAGAAAATAACATATACTGATACTGATCTATACAACAATGATCTTAATTTTCTGAAATCAACTCCATTCAAGAACTTGAGAAACCTAAAACTGTCATAAATAAAAAAACACCTGTCACTTACTGCAACAGTTGTCAAAATTCTGTCAGAGTCAAAACAAGACTGGTGCTGATCAAGCCTTGTATGAAGCTTGCTGAGATTACATTAATTGTGTAAGCCATATAATAATGACATTCTGGGCTTTAGAAAAACATAGCTGCAAAATGGATGATCCATTTCATAACAAAGTGAATTGAGTGGAATTCCAAAAGCCTAGGATTAATGTCATAGAACCATGGATCAATAACACTGTGTTTGTTGAGAAAAGATTTAATCTGAGTTGTAAAAGCAAACGAGGATCATACTCCGGGACCCCCAAGGGTGCACGTACTTCAAGAGATGGAATCTACACGATATTGGCGAAAAGAGTTTTAAATGATTGATGTGCCCGGTAGATTGTTACAACATGAAATAGACCACATACTCAGGAACATCAATATTCAACTACGTTCCTACATGTTCCTTAGGACCCATACAGGAACATGGTTTATTCATAAACTCATAACACCGCACTAATAGCAAGCCAAATACTGCCTGCAAAGCAAACAATATTAACTGTTTGATAGATGATAAATAAAGCATTATCACGCTAGGAAGAGGAATGACAGTCCATGTCACCTTCCACGCCTCTCCTTTATACACAGCCAGCCCACCCTCCTTCCAGCTTTATTAACTGCATATCTCATGGATTTATTTACACATAAATTTGGGCTATTCTTTGAAGGGCTTTCATTAGATTCCTTCTATCAGTGTTATTGCCTGACAAATTGATCTTCTCCTTACCTCCCCTTGTTGTGGCACTTCTCTAACAGCTTAATACCATATTTCAAATTCCAATTATTCAATACCATGTTTTGATGAAAGCGGAAATAATAGTTTTAAGCGTAATTTTTTTCTTCAAACATTTGTTCCATTAGCCTGTTTCACAACTGTGTTGAAGACCGACAGAACAGCTCAAGTCAGAATGAATTAAAGAGCCGCGAGCATCGTCCCATTAATCACATGCTTTATTGTTGCTCATAACACTGAGTTGAGGGCCATCTCTTCTATTAGACTAGTCAGGAATGATAATATCAAGCAAGACTTGTGTGCCCAGCATAAAACTCCAGAAATACCCTCTTTGTTTTATAATTTGTATTTAATCAATTTTACGCAGCAAACTATTACATGTTTGTCAATTTTAAGGCTGATATATTCTTCAAAGCTGTAATTGACCCATCGGCCAGCGAAAAGAGATTAGTTTTCGATATTGATTTTGAAAAAAATAATAATGATAAGAGAGTTTTTTCAACAGGCGACATGAGAGACTGATAAGCAGGAATTGATTTTGGCCGGCACCACATCTCAGAATCTCTTTTCAATTCCCCTCATTGACATGTGGAGTTGCTGAACACAGATTACAACCTTTTTTCCAAAATGGCTTCCCAAATGGATATTATTGGGCAATAAATGCAGATTTATTTCTGGAAGTATGAACTTTATTATACCTCTTAAAATTTCTTAGTGTATGTGAATGCATTTTTTGATGAAATTTTCTGCTGTGTGTGCATTGTATGGGAATGGTCCATTATGATGACTAAATAATTCAGCCAGGCACTGTTCCCATCTCTCCTTCAAGAGATTTATGTCACTTGTGTATTAGCAGGAAATCAAAGAGCCACCGTTATTTCAAGATTGGAAATCATAGCTTGATCTGCTTGTGGAGAACATTAACTCAATAATTCATCTAGCACTTCCAGTGGTAGATAGCATTTCTTGGATAATTGTCTGTGCTAAAAGCCATTTTCCTGTCATTTTCTGAACATTTCTTATCATTCACTTTACAATATTAAAATTTCCATTAAAGTTCTGTAACTGTTAAGTACATCGATTACTTGAAGTTGATAAGAACCTTTTTTACCATAACTTATGTGAACTTGCAGCAAGAGAGGTGACAGAAACTTATTGAGTAATACAGCTCACAAAGCACACCAATTTAAATCACTGAGATGACTGTAATTCTTTAAGTCCTTAAGTAGGTGACCTTAGTGTAATGTCAAATAATGTTAAGAAAAGCCTGACTTAAGGTTGTTTAATGAAGGAGTGTTTGACAGTTTGGAATGAGGAAAAAGAAGGGGAGTAGGATATGTAAATTTATGGGAGGTGGGAGAATGGAAAAGGGGAGGTCTGCCCATGTGTTTAAAGGACAGTTATTCTTCAGAATTTTCAAAACTATTTAAGCTGAATGTTCTGCAACTGTCAAAATTTTAGACCAACCTTTTTACACTCAACTCCTCAATGAACATGCAACACAGGCAAAACATTGAAGATATTTACAGAGACATTTGTACGTTTGAGAATGAGATACAAGAAGCATAATTTTGCCTTAAAACACAGACTTGAATAAAAAGTATTGATTCTATGAACATTATTTAAATGAAGAAAGCTAAACATTTCAAATGAATATCAATAATATAAAGTCTGATGAAATTCAGCCTAGCCTGTTAGAGTCCTACTGTACCCAACTGGGACACATGTCCTCTTGGGACCAGTGTGACACTACGGGAAGTTCACATGGGAGATAACTCTCATACGAATAAAAGTGCCTGCCACTAGGATGTTTTGGCAATCAAACTGAGACGTGCAGACACATTTAACAAACTTCAGCACCAAACATATGTTTCCACTTTACAAATCTAAATATTCGTGGCAATTTCCTCACTCCAGTGACACAAAGCTAATATGAATCAAGAAGCAAATGTTTTATGCACTCTTGATGCACCCTCAAGCCAACTCTGTTCCGGCCACCACCCAATACTTGTTTGTAATTTTGAAATGGCTGGAAGATAAATACAAGTTAAAGGATTTCCAGTATGTTTGATCCTGCTGTCACCAGTCCCTGTTTTCATTTCTCTCTTCAAAGAGCTCAACAGCAGGCCCAGAATCAAGGCTCTGCTTACAGACAGCAAAATGAGGGATTTTACAAACCAGCTTGTTTCATCATCATAAAAACAGTGATTCAACAAATTTGTCCTCAGGCTCAATTTGATAAAATAAAATTTCTCTTTATAAATGTGAGCCACATTTAACCACTTCCTCTACACGAGACAGTCTCAGAATTAAATTTTAACCATATTTTAACGGAAAAGAATAAGTTAGCGATATTTCATTTTTATATTTTATTCATTTAGCATCAGTTTGTTAATGAATAAATATGTCTATATTCATAGTTCCAAAATATGCACACTATATAAATTTTGGGGTCCAGCATACATTCTTTCAAATTTTCAATAATGATAGCGCTCCTTCCTAGAACAGACTGCAATTATAAAACAGTTCAATTTCACCAAGATAATGTTCAGTGAGCTAAGAGCAGACAATGTCTACCCAGCACCTCCAGCTAACTGAAACCCATTCAAGTGTTGAGAACTAAATTGCTTCTAATAGCCGTGCTCCTTGAGTTTTAACTTGTAGCAAATAAGGCATGCAATAAATCTTCACCTACTTGCCTACAATCAGTTTATGATACATCTTTTTCTCACTGTTTGTCAGGGTGATTGAATAATTGAGTGGAGTCAGCTTTAATACTTTATGAATGACAGAGATAAGCAACGCCCATCATTCACTGGGACAGTTGGGTACTTAACCTATAATCACCGGTCGCTAATCAGGAGTTGCATGAGCTGCAGGCGCTGAACCCTGCAACTAACCTGGGTTAAAGCAGGCAGAATATTCATATTCTCAGACCAATAGCTTTCTTAATTTAATAAACTGTCATTATTAGAAGCAAAGAAATATATCAAACGAAGATAAAAAAGGAAAATCAATCATAATTGTATGAATAAACTTGCCAAATTACATTGATCGTAAGTCTCCAAAGCAATGCATCATTTATTTAGTCCATGCACTCAGAAACAGCTTATGGTAAACCTATACTGATAGCAGTCTCTGAAATTTGACCGGTCCCAGGAGCAGAACCTGGTTACTTTTGGTTCCTGTATAATTCTAGCATAAAAACTTGGCAAATCATTTTTTGGATGTGTTAATGATGATTATTTCATGTGCTGCAGATATTATGTTCACACATCAGGGTAGTGTCATGAGAAAAAAATATGTCATTAAGAAAAGTCAAAGAAGAAAGGTTTTTTTCAAAGGCAAATTATGAAAAATTCCAACAAGTGAGCTACAACTAAAATATGTGTAAATAAACAAGATTTATCACCCACTTTGTGGATTCTGATAAAAAAGCAAATGACATATGGAGGTATGTAAGGGGGCAGCTTGCAAGTGCTATATCATACACAAATAGCAAGCACTTGTCAGAGGTGAATGGTTTGTGCAAATAAACTACAAGCACAAGGCTTTTGACATTTACAAGCTAATGATTGCTTCCTTAAATACCCTGTCCTATGTGTTGATCCTGTCCCAGCCTACAGTTACCAGCACAGCGTAATTAGACCTCTCTCACAAGGCTGTCTTATTGCATTTGGTGAAGCAACCATCCTGGGACATGACCTGGCACAGATAGCTCAGTCGTGACATGACACAAGCATCTTGTGCAGCAACTTGGCAGCCTGCTAATATCTGATCAGAACCGTGACACTGGGTCATGTGGGTGGACTAGACTGTGACAGTTGCTAAATGCTTGACAGGGGACTTGTACAATTCTCCCACATAGAATATTTGACATCAGGGAAGCACGTCATCTGTACAGATCCCTCAATGAGACAGCAAACATAATGTTTAGGAACTCCAAGGGACTTGACCCTGTAGGAATATCTTTATCAATTACAACAAGCCATGTGCATCGATTTGACAATGTAGAGCTCAAAAGAAATTGTGACAATGTACAGATCCCCCAAACCATAACACCAGACATATGAAGGGATTTGACGCAAACAGATCCTAAATCATCATCAATGACACTTGACCATGCACAGACATCTAAATGAGAACCAATGACAGTAAGTCATTGTGGGGACTTTAACATGCTCCATTCCCTCAAATCATAATGATGGACCATGATTAGAATCTGACCATCCACAGAAACCTCAATATGTACATAATATTTGGACAGTTGCAGGGACTTGACAATGTTCAAATCTCTGAATTATAACACATGACAAAGAACAGTAGAAGAACTAAAAAACAGTGAGGTCCTAGCAAATAGAAGCATGTATAGATGTTCCTAAATGAGAACACTGGGGCATATCAAGGGACTTGTCAAGTGAATATCAAATCTCTGAATCATAACAGTGACAGATGAAAGCAAGTAGAGGACAAAGAAGGAGGTCAGGGCAAACAGGAGACATGTAGTTTCTATTAGTGTATTGATAGACCGTGTTTGCTTGACAGTAACATTGTGTAAGTGTATGGACAGAGACTCCAGGTCAGGCTGGAGGACATAGATTTCTCTATATGAGTGTAACTGAGATGGTTTAGCACTTACTGGGTATTGGACAGGGAGTATATGGGACAAAGAGGGGTGGTAGGTTAGTAGGTCCTGTAGATCAATTGATAGACTTGGTATATTAGAACCAGACATAGAAGTTCAACAGACTTTGAATATTTGAACTCTATAGGAAGTTCATTTGAGGACACAAAAGAAAGGTTCAAGGAATGGCAATATTGAATTCAATAAATGCATCGATATCGTTTGTATATTTGAACTGCACATAGACGGTCAATAGAGACGTTGTAATGGGGTTGCACTCTTATCAGAAGAATAGTTATAGAATCACATTGACAGTTATAGCATTTATATGGATAGGTAGTATAGAGCAGTTATAGATTCACAGACTTCATAGCTTTGACTGGAAGATAATTGTGCCATAAAGATTTGTGATGGATCAGGTTAAGAGCATAAGATAGAGAGTTCACTACGCAGGCCTTGGTGCCACGAGACAAGGATTATATAAGTGATTTGATAGATTGTATTCTCTACTTGACTATAGTGGTGGTCTGTCAAAGGAAGACATTAGAAAAGTTGTCAAAAGTAATATTTTTCTCCTCATAGAAAAACTAATTCATTTCGTCAAAAGGTCAACAGAACAAGTGCTTACTGGAGATTAAGTGCAAATGATTAACTTGCCATGCATTGCTAAACACCAAATCAATCCAATCAATCACATGTTACTTACATTAAAGGTTAAATCTTTCTTTCATAACCAAAATCAATACATAAATCCGATTTATTTTACATTATGTTCTTCACCCAATGAGCGTTCATAATGAAAAATATGGCCTTATTGATAAATCTATCTTTAAAGCTAAACCCCATGCTGAAAATATTTAGTTTCCTGAAGAGTTTCCTCAATGTCTCCTTCTAAACTCAACAGCAATAAACAATTCCTTTCTTTGAGCTATTGTACCATATCTCCAGCACAATGTGACATGTGCTTCTTCTTCCTCCAGAGCTATAGCTGCAGCCCCACCAGGGTCGGGAAGATTTCACCTCTACACGGTATCATTGTGTCCTGTAGAATGAGCGATTTCTCCCTAGGGCTCACTTCTTGTACAACAAATGAAGATGAATAAGGTGATTGTCACATCATTGAACGCCTCCTCTATAAAATATGAAGCAGCATATATCCACTGACACAAGTAATGAGTCCTGTCCAGTGGGAATGCATTCCACGTCTTAGTGTCGTGGCACTAGCACATCAAACAATATCCATGGATGATAAACTTCCTAAAGGGACACAGACAAGATTCTAGACTGTCTTGCAACCTTTCCCTGATAGCTGCACTTTCCCAACTTCCTATGGGACTCTGAACAATATCTATCTATGATCTGCAGTTTGCCTCATTGAGGACAAATACAGCACTTGGACTACACTGCCCTGACTTTCCATCCATCATTGTCTGATAAAACTCATACTGACACTGAAACCATGTGTACAGTGTTACACTGTCCTGCTACACATATGTTCTGATATGCTGATATTGTAAAGTATCTATCACTCATATATTAGTGCCATTGAATAAAGTGAACAAATGTGAAGGGATCACTATCTGCCATTGCACAAGTTCTTGACTTTTTTTTGGTTTAAAAAGCACTCATAAAGTGAAGAAAAGAGAACATTATTCAAATGATACCCAGCTCAAATTAACCTCAAAACTAGATAAACTTCCCTTGAAGAAAATGTTTTATAATAATTTCAGCCCAAGGAGTTCAGGTTTGAAGCTTTTTGTGAGAAATATGGACCCATCACACTGAAAGTCCATATAAGTGTCTCCTTGTCAAGAAAAGTAACCAAACAGTTTGGTTTGTCACAAATCCACAAGATGATCAACCTTTTCATCGAGTGACCAACTGTCAAATGGCAGAAATATTCAGTGGCAACATTTCCAACTCCTTCCTTGGTACCATGTCTATCTCTCGGTCGGGTACCCTGTTCAACCCTCCCCCCTCACATGGTACCTTGTTTAACTCCCGACCTGATAACGTGCATAACCCTGAACCTTGTACCCTGTCAAACCTGCTACCTGGTACCCTGTATAACCCCCACCTGGTACCCTGTATAACCCCCTGAATAATACCCTGGATAAACCCCCACCTGATACCTTTTTTAACCCTGGACCTTGCACCCTGTCAAATCTGCTACATGGTACCCTGTATAACCACCAAACTGATACACTGTGTTACCACCCACCTGGTACCCTGTATAACCACCAAACTGATACCCTGTGTTACCACCCACCTGGTACCCTGTATAACCACCAAACTGATACCCTGCGTTATCACCCACCTGGTACCCTGTATAAGCACCAAACTGATACACTGTGTTACCACCCACCTGGTACACTGTATAAGCACCAAACTGATACACTGTGTTACCACCCACCTGGTACACTGTATAAGCACCAAACTGATACACTGTGTTACCACCCACCTGGTACACTGTATAACCACCAAACTGATACACTGTGTTACCACCCACCTGGTACACTGTATAACCACCAAACTGATACACTGTGTTACCACCCACCTGGTACACTGTATAACCACCAAACTGATACACTGTGTTACCACCCACCTGGTACCCTGTATAACCACCAAACTGATACCCTGTGTTACCACCCACCTGGTACCCTGTATAACCACCAAACTGATACCCTGCGTTATCACCCACCTGGTACCCTGTATAAGCACCAAACTGATACACTGTGTTACCACCCACCTGGTACACTGTATAAGCACCAAACTGATACACTGTGTTACCACCCACCTGGTACACTGTATAACCACCAAACTGATACACTGTGTTACCACCAAGCTGGTACCCTGTATAAGCACCAAACTGATACACTGTGTTACCACCCACCTGGTACACTGTATAACCACCAAACTGATACACTGTGTTACCACCCACCTGGTACACTGTATAACCACAAAACTGATACACTGTGTTACCACCCACCTGGTACACTGTATAACCACCAAACTGATACACTGTGTTACCACCCACCTGGTACCCTGTATAACCACCAAACTGATACCCTGTGTTACCACCCACCTGGTACCCTGTATAACCACCAAACTGATACCCTGCGTTATCACCCACCTGGTACCCTGTATAAGCACCAAACTGATACACTGTGTTACCACCCACCTGGTACACTGTATAAGCACCAAACTGATACACTGTGTTACCACCCACCTGGTACACTGTATAACCACCAAACTGATACACTGTGTTACCACCAAGCTGGTACCCTGTATAAGCACCAAACTGATACACTGTGTTACCACCCACCTGGTACACTGTATAACCACCAAACTGATACACTGTGTTACCACCCACCTGGTACACTGTATAACCAAACTGATACCTTGCGTTATCACCCACCTGGTACCCTGTATAAGCACCAAACTGATACACTGTGTTACCACCCACCTGGTACACTGTATAAGCACCAAACTGATACACTGTGTTACCACCCACCTGGTACACTGTATAACCACCAAACTGATACACTGTGTTACCACCAAGCTGGTACCCTGTATAAGCACCAAACTGATACACTGTGTTACCACCCACCTGGTACACTGTATAACCACCAAACTGATACACTGTGTTACCACCCACCTGGTACACTGTATAACCACAAAACTGATACACTGTGTTACCACCCACCTGGTACACTGTATAACCACCAAACTGATACACTGTGTTACCACCCACCTGGTACCCTGTATAACCACCAAACTGATACCCTGTGTTACCACCCACCTGGTACCCTGTATAACCACCAAACTGATACCCTGCGTTATCACCCACCTGGTACCCTGTATAAGCACCAAACTGATACACTGTGTTACCACCCACCTGGTACACTGTATAAGCACCAAACTGATACACTGTGTTACCACCCACCTGGTACACTGTATAACCACCAAACTGATACACTGTGTTACCACCAAGCTGGTACCCTGTATAAGCACCAAACTGATACACTGTGTTACCACCCACCTGGTACACTGTATAAGCACCAAACTGATACACTGTGTTACCACCCACCTGGTACACTGTATAACCACCAAACTGATACACTGTGTTACCACCCACCTGGTACACTGTATAACCAAACTGATACACTGTGTTACCACCCACCTGGTACACTGTATAACCACCAAACTGATACACTGTGTTACCACCCACCTCAGGTACCCTGTATAACCAAACTGATACCTTGACTAAGCCTCCACCTAGTTCCTGATGGGAATCTAATCACACATAAATCACCTATGATGTCCAATATAGGATTTCACTTAAAGTCATCAAACTCATTAGACAAAGCGTGTATCAAATAAATCAAAGTATAAGATTGCAGTACTCCGGAAGAATCTCAAGTTTCCAAACTGACGGAAATTGGAAATAATTGAGCTTGTATTGAGGACACTTATATTGACCTAGCAGACAATATCTTAATAGAGTTATTGAAGCAGATTAAAAAGCTCAAGTCAATAACTGCATCAACCAATACTCCCAGACATCTGATCCAACAACCTCCAATATCAAATAATCAAGAATTTATTGGATAATTTGAGCCAAATATAATCTTATTAGAGGACTAAATTATTGATTTTCCAAGTATTTGATAAAAGTTATGAGTTACATAATACATTGCGAAGAAGAAGTCAGCAATATTCTACATTGCGGAGGTCCCAGATGAAATTCTCAAACCTTATTAACAGTGCAGTATCCCCTTCAAGACTTGATGTACTAGCTAAACCCTTTGATAAACACACTCTACTTCACCAAAGTGTTGATCGAAATCTTCCACTGCTGAAATGAATTCTAACATGCAAAATGTTCATCATTCTTAACAAAATGTATCTGAAATAATGGATTTCATTATATTCTATATTACTTGATGAAAGGAGAAATGACTTACCATAAGGTTGAATATTTCATATCAGAAGGCTGCATGTGCTTGATGACAAACTCATGATTAACTTTGGATTCAGATTCCATTTGCCTTTTTAAAGTTAATTCAACTTGCAAATAACTATGATAATCACTTGCTGTAATCCTATTCTGAGTTATTTGAGACTCTCATAAACAATGAAACGTCATACTACAGTTTGGTTTTATTATTTTGGCATTAAATATGAAACTCAAACTTAACTATTTCTGAATGAAATGTCTCTCTGAATTTATCTGATGCAATTTTATTATTGTATAAATAAGATGATGATATAAGTGATAAGTCTTTCCAATCTAAGCCCCCATTTTGACTGAATGTAAGGAGACACTGTCAGACGTAAGTATATATATTTCTTCATTTCTGATCTATTTCAGTTTGAGTGGACACAAAGATACCATTATTGAAGTAGAGTTGCAATAAACAGTAAGAACATTCTAGACAATTGAAACTTAACCTCACTTTCAAAATGGTCTTGTTGTTACATAAATGTAGGTATAAACTGAAACAATGATTAGCTTTAGATCCAAGGTTTGACAGATACTCTTTGAACTTTAGACTGAACAATTTTAGTACAACAACTATTCCTGAACCAAACAATGATAAAGGAAAATGTAGAATTCGATAGTAGATGATTAAACATCTAGTATCACATAGGTTTTAACCAACAATAAGTCCAACAATATACATAGAGTAAAACATATATTCTGTTGCAAAGAAATGAACACAGTGAATTGATAATATAATATATCTTAGAATTCCATACTCATTGAACAAACAAAGGATTGATCTGCAGGCTCTTGGTCTATGTAAGGATATACAGAGATGTGAAAGGAAGGTCATGTACCACAGAAAACTCTTTTCAACAGACACTCTACACAAAATAAAACTCTCCCCGCCCCCCTCTCACACTCAAAACCAACCACCTGTAACCTGTGTATACTGCAAAGATGCATCATTGTTATTCCTATCCTCATTATTGTATTGCATTACCGTTACACTTTACAAATGATGAATTGCATTACATACCAACCAAAACTTAGGATACACATGTTCTGTTAACTCAACCTGAAGACAAGTCCACTTAAGATAGCTTTAACAAGAGACATCCTCATCAGCGTCCACTTTGATCATTTCTTACCTAGCACCGTGGGCAATTTCTACATTATGGTTGACAATTACTTGCAGTTCTCCACACTCCAGTATGACAAGACATGGGACTATAGTCAACTCTTGGTGTATCAGCTCATGACACAGTAACCATCTTCAAGATTTCTTATCAATTAACTTGATTTAGGATTTAAAAATTATGATGATGATATTGAATTATAAAATATATCATATTTAAAAATAAAGAAAATGTATATCTACCAAAGGAGAATTATTGTCTAGGCCTCTATTTATTCTATTACTGGTATTCCACATAAAATATCAAAAAGTAGAATTACAGTCAGAAAGTTTTTTAGGGACTTTATATATATGTTAGTCTAGGGATATATGTGAGACAATTGAAGTAGGGAGAGAAGGCTAGTGCAGACAGTGTGTTACATTATCTCTTGAATTAGAGAGTCATGGCTGTCTATATACTATTGTACACAGTAATACTGCTTTATAGCCTGTTGTAGGAACTGTCTGTCTTGTCTAGTGAATGCTGGACAGATCGAGTGGACCCTGAACTCTACACAGTAACAAATAGATCCACTTGCTTCTTCCTTGTCTACTGACAGGGGTTCACTTAGAACAGACATTGCTGCTATCTATACAAAGATTCACTATCTATATTGAATAGTACTTCAGTACATGACACAAATATTTTGAAGAATAAGCAAGATGGAAGAAATCAATTCCTTTTATGTGAATAATTTACACAGATGGAATCTACACAAAGATAATATCATCAATATTAAAGATTTATTTATCTTTGAAAAATACATTTTTGAAATTTAAACAATGCTATTAAAAATGAAGGATAAGAAAGGTACAGAAGAAACAACTTGTGTCACAGCACAGGTATTAAAAGAGGAAAGTATAATGATCAGATGCGAAAAACAATGTTTCATAGGTAATAGACCTCAAATATCACATGATATACATGCAATATTAGTTATGATAAAGATAACATCAGTAATGTTAATATACAAGTACCTAATTCTTGCCAAGAATTAGAAAAATTTTTGAAGCGATTTAATCCTTTGAAACTTGATATCAGAATATTAATGATTTTTCAATCTAGATATCATGTTACTATTATGTTATCAATTTCTATATACTCTTCAATGCAAGATTGACATTTTTTCATAAAATCAAGAGTCTTTCAGAATCAAATTTCAAATTTCATAGTTGTTTATATTTTAGCATTTAGGAGAGAAAAGCCTCAACCTGCAAGACTACCGGTATATTTTCTGTTGATAAAGTTGTGCATATTCATATACGGTAGCATTCATAATTCTCTTCATCAAGTAAATAACTGGTAAAACTTATATTTTCAGTAATCCTGTTAAATTCAAATAACTTTTTAATTTTGTTTGAGTTTTGAACCGACAGCTTAACATCACACCACGTTGTTTGTCCTTTCTTATCTGAAATTCGAGTGTAAGTTCCCATTCATCAAATGTACCCACCCTGAGTTTAAAAGTTTGAACTTTTAGTTAAACTATGAACATGAAAGAGAGAAGCATATTTTATTCATTTAATCAGAATTAATGTACAATATGGGATTAAAGAAAACAAATATGCATGTTAAATTAAATGTCATATTCCATAGTGCACTTTACCTTCTTGATATTCCACTTTTGTCATTTGATATTTGCTAACGGAAAAGAATTGGGATTTCATATTCATCTTTGATATTTGACTACTTGATTTAATTGGAGGAAAATGACATAAATAATTTTATTCATTTCATGCTCGATGATATTTGAAATTACTACATTATATCAAACTGGAATATCCACAGCAGAATTTTCCTTATTGCAAATAATAAACAGAATACAATATTTTTCCATTTTCATTTTCCATCAAAGTATGAGATTTTTTAGCCCTTAAAAAACATATTTGAAAGAGTGAGGTAAATGAAAGTGGTGCCTCTATCCCTCCGTGGCAAACCATATTTCATGCTTTATGGACATTCCATCACATTGATGTGTCCGTGTTTGCCTTTCTTCACATGAAAACACTTTCCACTAATGAATCCCATACCATGTGGGATTTCCTCCAGTCTTCATGACAAATTGCATACAATTAATGTGTATGATCGAAGCCATTTGAAGCAATCGTTGGTTTGAATCAACGACAGTGTTTTTCTAATGCTCTAGTTGTCATCAAGCTGTAGAACAATGTCCGTCCCTCTGACAGCTTAACGACTCACCAGGGGGCGCTTGTGCTTTTTAAATCTGAGATTAAAGTGTAAGATCCCATTCATTGCAGCAGCTGCCCCCTCCACAACAAGCGGGAAGGATTAGGCCAGCGAGAGATTGGGAGGGATTGTAATCTCCATGATTCCTCTGTGTAATTTACATTGAGATTTGCCTCGTGGGTCCCGTATCAATATTCTGAGCAGCCACCTACACCGCCGGAGCAGCATCATCGCCCAGAGAGTAGCTCCTTATCAGAGTCCAGCACCGCTTCTAGCATACAAATGTGCAGTTGGCGCAATCAGGGGTTTGTTCCCTAACAAATGGAGGCAGTCACAAGGAAGGCAAATCTGCTGAAAAATAGCCTTAATGGGGAAGAACTTAATCAACCTCAGTAGAAGGAAAAGTTTTGAACTTTGGTTTGGGACAAAAGATGTTTAGAGGTTGGAAAGTAAACAGCTCCATGTAGTAGGACATGATTCAACCATTTTCATCGTCATTCCTGGAACTGCAGGGAGGGAATGTTTCTAATCAGGAATGCAATAACAACATGCAGGAACATGACATATTCATTAACTCTGATGTTAGGCATAAGAAGTAGTTGAAAATACAGATCATTACTTGCACTGTGACATGGCTCTTGTTCTGCTATTTAGAACTGCATTTCCTGGAGTATTGACAGCTTTTGAGACATGAAATGTGCTCATTGCCTACTTAGCATAACACTTGTTTATATTTTTGAATATGTAGGCCGCCAAACTTTTCAATTAAAAATCTTCTATGGCTGTGTAACAGATGAATATTGAGTTAAGGCACTGACAGATGCATGGAGACAATTGAGCGTCAATAAAGCTCTCCGGTGAAAGAAAGTAGCAAGGGATAAAGAGCAGAATTATAGATCTCGGTTTTACTGTATTGGCACAGATAATCACACGATAAAGCAGCTGTTTCATAGACATCGAAATGGTCTTACATTGGAGGAAAAATAAAAATCTTAACATCTCTTTTGTTCAGCCTATTTTGAATTTCTGATAAGGTTTTTAATGCAAAGTACACGTGTGAGCACATCAGGACAGGGATGTTGATATTGAGAGCTGGATCTGGCTGGGGAGTTGCAGGAGGGAACGAGCAGAGCATATGGAGAGTGCGGGAGGGCGATGGCGCAGAGAGAGTTGACGACCGTTACAGCGCCAGGAGAGGAAAGTACTCTCGAGAAGAACTCCTTCCTCACTAAACCTGCTCTCTGGCATTTGCTAATTGGAACAAAGTAACGAGGCTTTAATAGTGCTTTTATGGAGGCAGTTGTTACATGATCTTCCATGAGAGAGTAAATACTGCATCGCCCTGACAAAGCCGGTTAGCGCTTGGACAGACTCGCTGAATATTCTCTGTTCAGTGAAGGTGAAAATTATATATTCCTAGTCATTAGTGTCAGTGTGCTTCCTTAATGGGAATTGGGTACGACTTGGTGTAGAGAGGTGATCAATAGCGTTAATTAAGAGACTAATTACCAGTCTATCAGAGTCTATCATAGTCTCATCCGTCCTAATCTCATTATCTTGGTGACGGCGATAATAATACCAGCTTAGACCAGTTTCCTCAAAGACAAATTAGCGGATTATGCTGTTTTGTATACAGATATATCCAGGCTTATACAGTAAGCCTGTTTGTGAGTGGAAGGTAACTTCAACAAAGTGTTCACTCGTTTCTTTCCCCGGGATGCAGACACATATTGAGGAAGTTCATCTCTCTCCTTACCTCTTCTACAAGGTGTAATTTGGTGCAAGCAACACAATGATGCCAGTTCAAATATGTAACTCAATAGTGAAAAGGAAACACTGATGTAAATATCATCTCAATATATGACTCATAATACTATCAAGGCTATCAAAAATTCTGTGAAAGCTAAATTTTCTGAAACCTGATTTTTCTTTAAAAGTAAACTTTTCAGATATGCTGACATTTTCAAAAACTTTTAGAGAAGATCTAATTCAGTAAAAATCATTGAAGGATAGAAAAATAATAACTACAATATTACATACATTTTTATATAGAAATTAGAAATGCAGCGATTCTATCAAATAGAGTTTTTTTCCTACATCAAACTTCATAGAAGTGATGCATGTAATTCCATTTGATTGAAATGCTAACAGCCCACTGTTTCAAAATGATTCCATTGATTTTTTAGAGCTTTCCCTTTTAGACTTTGTGTTATGGAGAAGTGTTGACAGATGGATAAAAACAAAATCAATGGAAACTGTAGGAAAATATGGCCCTGGGCTAGTCTCAAACTAGCAGTTGCTGTTAAATCAAAAAATTGCTTTTCTTTGTAAGAAAAACATTCATTCCTCAGAAGCTTCTTTAGTATTCCTTTTCAATTTTGGAAAAATTTGATCAGGGATTCTTTTGTAAGAAGTTTTTGTAAGCTCTTAAATGCCTGAAGTGCTTACTCAAAGGCTACAATGCTCTTATGACTGAGTTGTTGCTAAAAATCAGACTCTGCTAAAGTTTGCTTGCTCAGATCTTCACCAGGGCTACAAGTGGGTCTCTTTGTGATCTCTGTGGTCTCAAACATTTTCAGGTTGGTCTTACAATTCACTAAAGGACAGTTTTTACCATAGACACACTCATGGAGATAATGAAACATTTGGGCCATTTGAATTCAGGATGGTATCTAATGATTGTTTGTATAAAGCTCAGAAATCTCTCATGTCACATTAAGTGATCAAATATGATAAAAGTCTCATGTTTATCTCCATCAGAGACATTCTCATACTCAGTCACAGACATTGGCATTGATCAAAGATGGTATCACCACTTATTCTACCATTCTACTCTTGTCAAAAAATAATTCATCTTGGGGAGTTAATACTAGTCATGTAGCAATCAACAAAACATATGCTATCAGTCAATATCTAGGAACAAACTGACTATGACTTGCTAATTGTCATATGATAGTCATAACAAGGTCATAACATAGCATGAATGAACAGAGTCTTACTTCTTAGTTAAAGATAAAACACACCATTTTCTTTTCTAACAAATGCCTGTTTTCTTCAAGGTACATTCTTTTACTTTGTCATAAAGGATTTTAAACCAGAAAATCAAATATACTATACTTTCTATGCTTTTTTAGTAAAACTCTCTAACTGAAAAAAACAACAAAAAGCACCATTATCCATATACAATGAAAAGCTTCCTAATTATTATATGGAAAGAAAAAAGTACAAAATGTTTACCTGTTGGTCCAAATTCTGATATATCTTCTTTAAGAAAGATGAACAGGTCTCACCTAAACTTCCACACAATTTACAAACTTCACCCCATACTATGTGATAAGACTGAAGCAAAATCCCATATCCATATATGGCAACAACATTGATATATTCCACGCACACAGAGGTGTTTACCTGTACTTTCAGGAGTGTTAATGTTAACGAGATGCATGAAGTGGACACCAGGTAAAGTTTGACCACCTATCGGACACTGGTCACTTCTATCAGGAGGCTACAAGGAAGATAGGTCCACACAAGCTTGTATCTCAAGCCACTGCTAACATCAAGCTTTTGATGGGAATCTCTCGCACCTGGGCTTAGCCTCAAGTACTGAATTGTTAATAAGTTCAAATGTGAAGCTTATACCACTTTACCAATACCATCACACTGTAAAATAGAAGAGCTAACACTCAGAAATAGAGATACTCCCTGATTCCCAAACCAGAACACTTTCGATGTGTTTGTAACTAAGTTAATGAATGTTAAGGTTTCTCTTCGCATGTGCCACAACTGTGTTTACACAAAAATATCCAAGAGTTAACTACCAGCTTTTACAAGTCTTAATCATCATTAAGTAACTTATTTACAAATTCAGAAATTCCAGCACAGATAGAATTTCATAGAAAATGATGAATTTAAAGTATCAGCTAATAGACCAACTGTTGTTCAGGGTAGTGACTACAGGATATAGTTCATGTTATAGCAACTTCAACAGGAATATGTCTGAAAGCCTTGTTCTCAGTTAATATGTCTCATACCATAATTTTAGTTAATGCATTAGATACCTAAGCTGTAACTAAGAACTGTCTGATAACCAAGCTATAACTAAAAGTGTTTCACCCAAATTGACTGAATATGTCTGATAGACAAAATGGAACCAAAATCCTATAGAAATGTATAAGATAGTTTCAAATATGCTATAAGCCTAAGAAATATATCCTGGTAGAAATCAGATTCCCTAACAGTTCCTTCAGAAAATTGCTTCCATGATCTATTCACGATAATCTGTGATACTTTTAAGAAAAGCGCTGGCAATATGAATAAGGTATTTTATATTACAGACAGAGACTCCTATTCAACAAGACCCTTACTTTACTGGGAGGGATGGAAACGTCTGTATTTGCATTTCATCTATTTCTTCCTTTCATCTATATACAAAATCTTCAGCATTGTAGATAAACTGTGTTACAGTTCTAGATCATAGCATAGCATTATGATCATTGATGCTGCATTCATATTTGATCATAAACTCATTGATTGAATGAAATTCAGAGTGTTACATAAAGATGATAGTATTTAATTTGTAATGTTACTTTCATTTGTGTAAAATCTTTGACCAAATAGCATGAGTGAAAGTGATACCTTTCATCTGATGGAACTATGGTGTTAATCATTATAGACGATATGTTTATCAGGACTTTTTTCCTCTTGTTAACCAGATTATCATCACAATATCATGAATATCAATGTTTATTACGTAGATTGTGCTGAATGAAATTATCATTAATGCGATTTGAATTTTTCATGAATATATATTATTTGGTAGATCATTTTGGATTTTGTTTCAAGTTTGGCTTCCCAGACTGATAATTAGAAGAGAAAACAATAATGGACATTGTAATGGCAACAGGGATCAAATTCTAAGCCATTTCAACTTGCTCTCAAACATAAACATCAGGTTTCAATTGCTTTAAGATTAATCAACTTCTCTTTTGAAAACATTTATAGTCTTAAGTATTTATTTGCCTGTTTTACGATGATCAAATGAAATGACATCCCACAGAACGATTGTGACAAGAGAGAGGATAGTTCAAATATTTAGTGACTTATCCCCCAACGTAACAATAACTTCAACATAAGGAATATCTCAAACTGTTTTACTGCAGAATGATGAGTACATAATTTCTCAAGGGAATCTGAGTGTATTAATTATTCAAGTAACTAACAGCAAGACGCTTTGTGTATTGACTATCAAAAACTTTCTCTGAGTGCAGAAAAAGAAGTAAAAGTTTTATCTATAAAGATTTTCAATTATAATAAGTTTCTATTTAAAAGAAATATTTCCTTATTGATAACAAAGTTAAGAGTAATGTTAAAGAGGGACTAAGAGTAATGTTAAAGAGGGACTAAAAAGGAAGTAAGACCATGGTACATAAGACTGGGGCTGTGGTTATTCCTGGTGTCTGACTCAACTACTAAGTGAGATTTTTTCCAGCACATTAACAGTTTTTATAGTCTCCAAATTAGTCCTTCAATCATAATAACAATTATAATCACACTATTACAATCATCAGCTATTCTGCTACTTAAAGAGTTGATGCTTATGACATTTGGAGCATTGAAATATTTGCATGCAGAAATGCCAGCTAAAATTAGTATTACCATATAGTACCACTGTGGGAAGAGTCTAACACGTGGTGTATTATATTCCAACTTCAGGAATATATTTTCTATTTGTTTTAAAAAAATGTGAAATTGTTACTTTTATAAGTGCTGAAATACACTCTTTGATAAGAAGATAGAATTTGAATATTAACAATTACAAATCCTTTGCACATGAAATTTAGAGAAAATATAATTCTTCTGAAAATTTATAGTATTGTCTTCATATAGCAATTAATGACATACCAGTAATCAAGATTATGCCTATAAACATCATTTTCTAGAATGAACAAATTAATAACAACAAAATCTTAATATTTAAAGGTGTTTAAGAAAATACCAAATATATACATTTTTTCTAATCCAGATATGTTTCTCTCAATAACTACTCTTTTATGTTCTATCTTTAATTTCATTATTATTTTTTTTACAAATGCAACCAACAAAATATTGTATGCAAACATTTGAAAAAGATTTAATCTTCTTGTGCATAATATAAATATTGTAACAGTTACAGAGTGTTTACAATGTGACAACTGGTCTATAAATTTGAAGTATAAATTCTGTCGATACTGTACTGCATTAAATATTGAGGTATTGACCACGGGCCGGGGAGTGCATCTATGTGTGTGGCGTGTCGGGGAACTGTCTTCATCCAACACATGCTCCTAACTAGCAACTTTCACAGGAGATATACAAGTCACCTACTACATCAAGAAGATGGTATCCTCAGTTGGAGAACTTGTTCCCGATAAAATATGTTTAAACTGAACTAAACTTTGCACTATAATTTTTAACCATCAAGATCACTTTAAAAACTGCTTCAATTAATATATATAGCAATGTTGGGTTCTTAAGGTGAAGGTTTTTACTACTTCTAAGGTTAAATTATCCTTAAGAGTCTGATAAAAGAAAACTATGAGTTTTTCAAATAAATGTTGTCAGTTGGTAATTCACATTCAAGAAAAATATATAAAGTTTTGTTACAAGTTCAAACTATTTCAAGTATTAAAGGAAAAACGTGGTTCTTTTACAAATAAAATAAATCAACTTAAAATGTAATTTATCAATCATTTAACAACATATATTTACCAAATCTGTTACAAGGAGCTACTTAAATTGTGATAAAATTTTATAATTTGGATTTATTTCAGATTAAGGAAACAGAAGATTTTTTTTTCAGATATAAAACATTTCAACTTGATTTCCTCAATTTGTGAAATATTTGACTGATGATAATAAAGCTATGAATAAATGTAGAAACTACAAATCCCCTGACTTTAAGTTATCAGAACTTCTAACACAAATGAGTTCATATTGAAGCTTTGTCGACATAAATGCATGATTTATTTCCATAAACTTCATAATTTTTATTTCCTTGGAATGTGATACGTTGAATAATGTATGAGAAATCATTGATATTAACATCCATTTAACAATTCATTTGTGAGCGCCAAAGTTCTTTAACAAAAAGTGTTTTAAAGAATGAACAAATGGAAAACATGAAAGAAATATCATTGAATTGATTATTTGTTCTAAAATTATCAATTCCCATTTAACTGTTAAATTGGCCATAAAACTTTCCATAATCTCAAGGAAACATATAACGCTTCCTTTCATCAGCTAATAATCTCTCGTTATTGGTAACCTTTTTTAGTTTCACAAAGACTAATTTCAAATCAATATCTACAACACACATTACCCCTCTAAGTCAAAACAATTAATTAAATATCATGATTTACAATAAAACATGAACTTTAAAGAGTAAGAAGGGATATGTGTTATGAATGAGAGGGTCTAGCTTGAGCTACATTGTAACGCAGTTCGGGATATATTAAAGAGTGCGTGTAAACACCCTGGACCGGTAATGTTGTATGAAGTACCATATCCACCGTCACACTTGACTTACCTTAATAATGGGAGATATATATGTTATCCACAGGCACAGAACACAGTAACACAGATATATATATCCAGCTGCAGTGTCCCTCCCTCCCGCGTTATATCACATTAGGCAACTGGTCTGGTACAATCCAAGCTTGCTCCAACTTAGCTCACACAGAAGAGTTGAACAATTCATCCACTGATAGTACTCCAGATAAGCCGACTCAATACTCACACTGATCGGAACACGGCCACGGCTAGCGCACGCGTGTAAACTCTACCTGTCTCGCACATAGTAGCCTGTGACGGGCCTCTGTATCCAATCAGAGGGACTCGCTCTGCCTGATTACTCACATGCCTGGCTGCCGGTTCATTCATTGAGTCGGAGGGAGCGGGCAGGAAGACGGGACTCTCTCAGTGAGAGGGACGGTGACACGACACTACCGACACCAGACTGTATCTAGGCAGGAGAAGTGCAGTACAGGCTGGGAGAGCCCTTTAATTCTCTCACTGACTGACTGACTGATACCAGTGAGAGAGGGAGAGAGAGAGCGGGCTGAGGGACAGTGAGAGAGAGAGGCAGCCCGATCACACGCTAGATCACTGGGCTCATTATAAGATGCTTCACTCAGTCCGCGAGTGGTCACTTCACCAGGCACCGCTCTACAGCAGAGGAGATACCAGGAGTAGAGCAGGGGGAGAGGGAGGAGGGGAAGTTGAGAGGGGACACCAGGGATTGGAATTACTGGGGTTTAAAAATTCAATGATTTATTTCTATAAAGGCTTTGAAATGTTTTGAAACTTTAAAATAGAGTGATATTTAATATAGATAATAGATATTATATCTAGATAGATAATATCTAAAAATCAGGCTGCATTGAAATGAAACAGTTGCATAAAAGATATTTGGTAACCAACAGGTTTATATTTGTTCTCAACTAGGGAGAACTAATGCAACTATAAGGATGAGTGGAGGGAGAGGCTGAGACTTGACAGCAGAGATTAAAGGTTGGGGTATAACCTTGAGTGAAGTAGGTGTTTTCCTTAAAAAATATTTCGAAATGATTTGCACAAAGCTTAAGAATATATTTTTATATAGAAATAAGGCTACATTGGACACAAACAGTTGAATGAGAGATATGTGGCAATCAACAGGTTTGTATTTGGTCACAATGGAGGGAGTGTTAGTGCAATCAGGCTACTTTAGGAGCTTACACTCTAAAAGGAGAAAGAAGGGAAGGAAATTTGTAAAGACTGTCGTAGGCGAGTGGTCACAATAGGATTAGAATGTAGTCAATGAGTTGGGTTTAGGCAAATCGGGTTCAGATCAACTGAATGTTATTAATGGTTTTGTCTGGATTGTTTGAAGCTTACCATAATAATTGGAATATTCTGATAAACTGATATTTCACATGGTCAAGAAGTGATTATGCCAGGGTTTGTTAAGGATTGGGTCAAAGGATAGGGTCATTATATGGGTTTTGAAAAAAATTCCAGTATTTTACAAATGATTTTGTTCTTTTGTTAAGCGATGACAAGAGATAGTTTATTAAATGATTGGACTTCAAGTACAAAGAGTATTACACAGAAACATAAGCATGTTTTTGATCACAAATAAATGGAATAAAGAAGACACTCACACATAATATTGGCTTTATTTGTCCTTTGAGCTGTCTCAAATTGAAGGCTTAATGTGTAATGCAAAGCATGCAAATATAATTAACTCAAACTGACTTATAAAAGTCATTAACAAAAGATTAATTCAATTGATTTTTTACATAGTAAGAGAGATTATTATAATTTCAAATGTCTAAATAATTCTATCATTATTTAACATAGCAATTTGACACATAATTCAGGTTTTGTTCAGATTATATATAAAGTAACGAACATGAATGAAAGCGGGAACAGAAAGTCTTTAAGTTAACAAAGTTGAGAAAAATAGCCTCATTTAGATCTAGAATATTTTCCAAGGTTACCTTTTATGGTTGTAGGAGTCTCAGTTTCCAACTAGAGAACATGATGGCTTATTTCAAAGCTCTCTATTACACCTACTCTATTGTGTATAGGGTGTGGTGTGGTGTGGTGTGGTAATGTGTGAGAGTGTGAGGGTATGAGGGTATATAAGGGTATATGAGGGTATGAGGATGTGAGAGACGAGAGGATGAGGAGGCAATAGATGGAGAGGTGATACTTTAATAAGACCTGGGTCAAGTTTGGGAGATTATAGATCTTATAGTCAGGTATTTTGCTTGTATATACTGGAGAGGGTATTATGTACATGGTGAGTGGGTGTCATGAGTGTTGCCAGTTTAAGTATTAAGTATCAAGTGATATTTCCTGTTCAAGAGTAAAGCTGATATTATTTCACAACTCACATTAGAAAGAGGAAAATCTTCAGGATCTGTCATCAAAATAAATTATTGAAAATAATAAGATTATTACAGAAGCTGTTTAGTGTAACAATCTCACTTCAGTTTCCATTCTTCATGAGCAATAACACTTCTCACATTTCTATCTTGGCATTTTTCTTTTAATGTGGACACATTTCTATTGAAGTTAAGGTTCAAAACTTGACACTGTAGGTGAATTTATTGTTGAGAGGTAGCAAACAGTAAAGCCACACAAACTTTAATCGTGGTTAAAATTAAGGAGATAACTCCAGTGCAGTGAAATTAATAATGAAGAACTGACTGAGAAAATGGAAAGCTTCCATATGAAAAATTATTTAAATAGCAATACAGAACATAATCTTGATAAAATACCATTATAAATACCTACGATATTTTAAGCAAAACACAATGTTGATGTGGCCTCAAGCTTTCACAGTAAATAATTTTTATGCTAAGATTTCAAATGATGGTATAACATGTATTGATTTGATTACCGGCAGATTGTGACTAGATTCCTGTTTGTTTGAAACTGAAGCGTAAAGAAATAAATATTATTGTTTATGTACAATGATCTAGTGCCTCCAAACATAAAATTTTTATGTCATAAATTCTCATATTCAAGGACAACATATGAATTCAAAGACAATATATGAACTCAAAGACAGCATATGAATTTCCCATATCCAAACCCATGTGAACTCTTCAAACAAACTCAGATGTTCTTTGTGGTGCAGTGTGCATGCTGAAAGTAAACAAACCGGACAGCTTCACAAGAGGGTAGAATCACATGAGGACTATCAGATAGAGATATCAGACTTTATCAGCTTGTAACTGATACTCAGGGAGATGTATAACATGATAAGGAGATGTTGGGGGAGTTCAAAGTGACTTCTGAAAGTGGTAAACTCATTAATATAAGTTTGGAGATATGAGTGCCTTTGACAAAAGTGAACATTCAAATTGAATTTTGGAGATTCCCAAACCCATACATAGTTCATTTAATTCACCATAAATGTTATTAATAAAATTATATTATGTGTTTTAACTCTTTAAAGCTTATAAACACTCCTTTGAAAAATATAAATAACTTCAAAAACAGTTAATTTAGTAAGTGGGCAACTTGGAAAACATCATAGTGAATTTGATGAAAGCATGAATCCTGAAGAGTAAAATAATGATTTGGGTTGCATTTATGAGATGCAACTTAATTTTGGTTTTGAAAATGCTTGATATAATATAATGAAATGTTTTGTTTTTATATGAGGGTAATTCTATACAAATGTTCATTTGCAGCATGATAAATCAGTTGAATTACTCCTGCATTGTTTAGTAACATAACTCTTATGATTGGATTTATGAGTATATCATGTTTCATTGAAATAACATGTTATTTTCCTTAAGTTCATTTTCTGATTAATTAGCCAACAACATAGTAATAAGATGTTGTTGATATAATATTAAACACAGAAATAAGGTATTCTAAATAATGATAGATTATCTATATGATGCAGAATCATCTATGTGGATAAAAAATTAATTTCTGATGCTGAGGTGATGGATGTAATACAAATACATGTTGGAATGGATAATTCATTATCACTAACAAATGCTTGTTTTTGATAAGCATACATCTAGAACTTGACATATCTTGAGAATGTAAATTGTAGATAAAATGACAAAGAGTCTAATAAATAAAAAATAATAAAAATCAATGTAATGTATGCTATCATATACAAAAATTGTCAAGTTGATAATATATGAAGTTCAGAATAGAACAAAACCACTCACTGTCACACAGATTCATACTCAAACTAGATACACACAAACATGGGGATCAGTCATTCATCTCATCGGATAAGATGTTCATTCATTGTCTGATTCAAATTTCTATAAACAGGAATGTGAATTAAGATGTTATTATATATATACATTAACATATCACTGAATTATGGTAGATTAAGGAAATCTCGTGGCATGGATATCTATACTAATCATTGGAGCTTATGATATCTAAAGCATTTATATACATTTATAGATTAATTATGATTGATGATGACAATCAGATGATTTGTACTTTTATACATTTTCGAGGCTTAAGTATATAAATCAAATCAGATGATTGAGATTATATTTCCCTGTTCAGTCTAACCATATAATAGTACATTTAGAAGCTAAGATTACACAGTAATGTGTCATGGTAGATTAAACTGCAAATGGTATGTTTATAAGGGATAGAGAACTACTGGACTAAATGAGTCTTGAAATGCATTCAGATTGTGCAGTTATCAATAAAAATGACAGGTAACGGTATGGATGACCAACTTCTTCAATAAATTTCTGGAAAAGAGAAGGATGTACTTAATCTTACATGTTTAAAGATATACTTTTCCTAGTAAATTAATTCTTATATCCTTATTTTTATTCAAGATGAGTTGTGATATTTGTATACACTTTATGAATTTATTGTGTCAAATTTCTATTTCTAGTCTGATGTTTTTCATGCCATTTTCTTCATTCACGTTCATAAATATCCATCCTTTAATTATTTTCATTATTAATAATAGTTATGTCATGTTTTACTGAGCAGAGCATTTCAAAGGGTTGTTCATTAAACTGTTGTTGATTTGTATCAGCAAATGTGACAAAATCAAAGATCACAGGTATGTAAACCAAAAATTATCTTTCCCAAGGATATATTCATTGTTAATGTAAGTTTGTTATTGCTTAGTTTATATCTTGATATTTATATTTGTATATACCAGGGTAACTGAATAACAAAACTATATAATTTCAATAATGTATTGAATAATCAACCATTGAACAAGTTTACAATGTAATTGTCCCCAAAATGTACCAGGAAAAGAGTTTAATGTGGTTATTTAAGTAAGTTTTGGTCAATTTGCTAATTTAATACCATTTATTTCTTTAAAAGAAAATATGTGCTTACAGTGAAAGAGATATATCACAAGATTGTTCAAGGGTGTTGTTAAAAAGCAACAACTATATTAGTTAAAAAGCCATAATGTGATTTGTTCTTCAGAATATAAAGAAGTTTACAAGTCAAATAAATCAATTAATTATTTTCAAACAAAAACAAATTTAGAGTTGATAATTACAAAAGAACATCTTTTTAAAAGCTATATTCACATTTGAAATCATATTTTGTAAAAATGCAATGTTTTGAAAACAAAGCAAACAACAATATGTCCAATAAGCCGTAAACAAATACATTATAACTAGTTTTTGAAACATACAATTCCAGGGATAAGGGGGATGGGGTAAATGTTGACCGTAACAAGGGGATCAACACCACACCCCCTTTTTTTGAAAATAGTTGTCCTGTTTCAATACCCCAATAACGCTAGTATTCATAAACAAATATAAGCCTGAATGATATAGTGACCAAAACACAATTGTTATGATACAGTGAGGAAGCTTTATGTTGTTTCCCCATTGATCACTCAATCAATCTAATTGTCAGAGGTAAGCCCCGCTCCCTCCCTGATCCTCTCATAGCCTTTAATCACCACAACGTTTTATGACCAGTGTAACTCAAGCCCAGGATTCAGACCAATTATCTGTCATCAAATCCTCTGTGTTTGACCTTAACTGGTCACTCTGCTTGACCTAGACTGTATCCGTGTCTCGTTTTCCTTAGCCTTAGCTCGTTTTCATATGAAGTGTTTTTGAAAATCCTCTGACGTGACACTTATATTCACATCAGACCACGAGTAACCATTGCCTCTGGGACAGTACTTACCTAACAGCATGTCAATCATTACAGACTTCGTGATCAATTTCCCCGTCTTCCTGTGTCTCCTAAGCTGTAAAATGACAGTGATTTTTGTAATTAAATAATCGTTAACATTTTACAATTACATTTCGTGCAATAAAGTACCCTACAGTATGACTTGGGCAACCAATCGGGTTTGGATTCCCAATGAATACATTTACATTACAGTTCACAGGTATGAAATGAAAAATATTCTTGAGTCAGTATCAACCATTCTCTCCCCACCGAGGCAGCTCAGTCATACCCGAGTTAGCTCCTGAGCTGCCTCTGTTGGGAGAGAATGGTATCAACAGAAAATATGATAAAAATTCACAATCAATAACTATATATCAAACTCATCACCTTTCCAGCAAATTATATCAGAATGCTAAATTAATAGAAGCGCACTTGATATGTGATTCATGTACGATTGAGGATTGCCTTTATTCATAGAACCGGAATGACGTCACTAAGGGAATTCCGATGAAATTGTCTAAAAGCGTCTGACAGAGGATACAAACTGAGTGTTTCCAAACTTGGATTACTGTAGCAGCGTGATTACGTTGATTGACACAGCGGATAACGTTTCTGTGGTTTGAAACAATATACTTACACGAACTTCAGATCAGAAAATAATATGACAAATACGATGAATTGAACAAAATTTGCATTTGACAAAATCATCCATTCAGTAAAATATCAACCATTTCCGAGGATTGTATGTAATCGAAAGAGAAATTGTACAGGCACGATCCTAGGGGCTTATTTAGTGTATATATATATAACAACAGGAATTATTACAGTTTGGGATCAAGTAGAATAATGTCACAGGTGTACTATCTCAATGGCATTTATTCCTTGATAAAACGTCGCGTAGTTGATATCCGATGGTTATTCCTGCTTCTTAAGATCATTATTGTTTTCTGATAACATAATCTATAAATGGGATAATCAGGACGTACTGTTGAAATAATGTTGAGAAATGACAAACTAGGTTAATAATGACAGATTGCAAATGTGATTTAAAGACGTTGTTAGATAGGATAATAATGATGCATTGTGTATGTGATTCGTAGATTTGGTTACATTGTAAGTCGCGGATCGGATATGATTAATTTGTTGTAGTAAATATTTTTTCTGATGAATTTATGACGTTGATGGAAATTAACAAACATAACTTGAGCATAAAAACAACAGCACAACTCTGTACTCTTTCAGTATTTGTCGGCGATTCATTTCAAACGAGTTGGGACACGTATACAAATTCCAATATTGATATTAATATTGTTTTACTACTTAAGTAAGGAGTTGAATACATGATCGTTGACATTATCCTTTTTATATTATCTCCTCAATGAAATAAAAGTATAAACAATTTGATGTGTCAAAAGATATTAACAAGGTACAGTTTTTATGCATCATGACGAAGAATGTATCTGTATTGACATGAAATATTTCACCCAAAGCAGATGTCATGTGGATAATATTGTGTGTGCTTGTTGATGCTGAACATATACGTTAACGGTTGGGATTGAGTTACCTAAACTTGATATCTAACCTGAATACACTATATGAAAGAAAACTGCCTGCCATAGTTCGTCTTTGTATCCTTGTAGCAGACTGGTATGGTTGTTCAGACTTTTATGTTTGTGTGAACACTGTTATGGCTGGTATCAAATATTTTAAACTGTAACAATTTTAAAAACTATGTGTTATATTTAACGAGGACACTGTAAGAAATACATTTCATTCACGGTTCGGATTGAGTTACCAAAACTTGATATCTAACTTGAATACACTTTATGGCAGAAAACTGTCCGTCTTTGTATCCTTGTAGGAAACTGGCATGGTTGTTCAGACTTTTATGTTTGTGTGAACACTGTTATGGCTGGTATCAAATATCTTAAACTGTAACAATTTTAAAAACTAAGTGTTATGTTTAACGAGGCCACTGAAATAAGTAGATTTCATTCATGCTTCAGATCGCATATCTCGGCAAACCACATTTGACTAGAAAGGCTTTTCATAAAAATATTTACTGCATAACAATGTAAATGTACTACTAAAATCTCCAAAGATATGGATATATTTTTCCGATTTTGTGTCAGGGTATACGCGACGGTGCAATTATGTTTTAATCAGAACACCGTTCTCTCCTCAATAGCACACATTCATAATGTCATCATTTTGTAAGTATCAAAAACAAATACATAATTATTGAGCCCTTTTCGATATTTTACATATTCATGATAAAAGTGAAGGTGTTGATGATGGGAAGGATTTGGTGTAGGAATAAACAGACTGGTGCAAAGATTTGTAAAATAAAATAATAAATGAAATATAGAAGAATATCAATTTCATTTTAAAGAGGTCCAATTTAAGATTTCCAAATAAAATGTTACTTGTGATACTATCAGGATGATACAAATAGATAAGGGATAAGTAAAGCGAGTGTAAAACAGATATCAATTATATAAAGGATAACCAAGTATAATATACAGATTATACGAGGGCATATCACGCATATGACAAACAATGAGTGAGGTCAACAGTAGAAGTTGATCTAACATTGTCAATGTACTTACTGAAGGGCAAACCTGCAGAATACATCATGATACGCTTCCTAAATTATGTGTAATTCTTTTGAAAACGTTTTTCACTTTCTATTTTTTCTTCTTGTTTCAACACTATACAAATAGAGATGGATAATAACGTAATATGATATTGGCTCAATGACAAATAGATATAAGATGATATCAATAAAGTATTTGAAAAGGATTAACGTGTTTTGGTGAAAACAAATATTTTTACATTTGGAAACAGTTGCTATTGTTCGTATTGTTTGTATAGTTATTTGCAACGATTCTAATCAATGTCTTAATTGATTTGACCTTTGATTAACATAATTTCCCTGCCCCTTTTGTCAATTTGTCTGCGATGTAAACATGAAAAACAAACTCTTCTAATTTCTTTATCTATATTTTAATCTCTTTTCAGAAGATCTATTCGAAGCATAAGAGTTCTTTTTCTACTGCAATTATATGAAGAGGCAACGTGTCCCTATTGTGTAAAACGTGACATTTAAGTTGAATGAAGAAATATATATCAAGAAAAAACTACCAATGAGCTTCATTCCATAATAAAGTCAGACTGTTGTTCTGAAGTTGTTCTAAAATTTATAATAATTATCGACTCATCATATGTAAATCAGAATTTCCAGTAAACTCCATTCTCTCCCCACAGAAACTGATCAACATACATGCAGGACGTGATCTGCCTCTGTGGGGAGATAATGAGTATCTCATATATACATATAGAACACACTTAACATGTGTTTAACAGTGCCAGCTGCACTAACATTAGCAATATTTACTGAATGGTTTGAAGTTACTGTGGATGAATGATATCTTAGAACGTTTCTTACTTTTTTAAATTCTCCTTGGTTCCAACAAAACAAATTGAGATGGATTATCCTGTTATTTGACAATGGTTAAGACGAAAACGATTTTTTTTTTCATGCGTCACATGTTGTACATATAGATACATGTATAATACACAACAAATCCCTGCATTCATCAACTTGATACTTGATAATGATAAGGTATACATAACAAAATCATTATGTCATGATACGGCTTAAGCTTTCATTTTAAATGCTTTTATCAACTCTCTCAAGCAAACAAGTATTATTTATTATAAACAATCATTGTACTCATTGCATATTGAAATTTTACAGGAAATCTGTTTATTTAAAACATCTGTAAAGTGCTTTTTCAATTGCAAATAATTTAAGGGGCAAGCTTTATGGCTGTAAAGTTTTTAAAGAATATTTTGACATTTAAATGATTTGAAAAAATTGTCACCACCTATTTATTCAAGATTATATATAATGTGACGCAATATCTCGCGAGGGTTTTAATTTATTAATTGTCCATAACGTCAGAATGCCATAACTCTGATTATCAACAAGTTAAAGTCATCGTCAATGGGGAATCAAACGTATGAACGCGTATGGATACAGACAATTAATGATACAGTGAGGAAGCTTTATGTTGTGTCCCCACTGATCACTCAATCAATCTAATTGTCAGAGGTAAGCCTCGCTCCCTCCCTGATCCTCTCATAGCCTTTAATCACCACAACGTTTTATGACCAGTCTAACTCAAGCCCAGGATTCAGACCAATTATCTGTCATCAAATCCTCTCTGTTTGACCTTAGCTGGTCACTCTGCTTGACCTAGACTTTATCAGTGTCGCCAAATTAAACTTCTTATACCATGTCTTAGCTCGTTTTTATATGAAAACATCGCTATCTTGTTACGTGACACTTAAATTCACATCAGACCACGACTACAATGATTGCCTCTGGGACAGTACTTACCAAACAGCATGTCAATCGTCATCAGACTTCGTGACCAACTTCCCTGTCTTCCTGTGTCTCCTGAGCTGTAAAATAGTAGTGCATATTGTATTCGTTTGTTTAATTAAATAATCTTTATCAGGTTGCAAACACATTTTGAATTTATAAAGTAGTGTATGGTTTCGGCAATCAGTTCTGAATTCGAAATAGATACATGTACAATACGCAGTGGCTTTCCAGTATTCCCCATCGAGGGAACCGGACATTTCTGTGATTCATATGACTTTATTCAATGCAACATAATGACGACACCAAGCAAGGATATTCAAATGTAATTGTTTTTGGGCGTCTGACAGAGGATTTCCTGCACCGTCATCTCACCTTAAGCGATACGGCGATACAGTTTATCGTTGCCACAATTCAAGTGTGTGAAACGTATTTCTTCATTTTCTTCCTATTCTAATAAGCTTATCTCTAATTCAAATACTCACTTTGCCTTACATTAATTCATAATGATGATATTGATGTGCTTAACAGATCAGCAAAGTATGACAATAATCTTGAAATAAAGGGCGCTAAACGTCAGCCGATTTTCAAGGATTGATATATGAAAGCGAAGAGGTGTTTTGCAGATACGATTCTAGAGAATCATGATAGATGTGTGTGTGACATAACAATGAATTGAATAATGATGTTTGGGGTCAAATATAATAATATCATTATTGTATTATCTTGATTAGATTCATTCCTGACGAGAGGAAGAATGTGATGTTGCCTTACTCTATCAAATTGTCGTTTTCTCTTTTACAGATAATCAATTTCTTTATAAACCCATAAAAAAAATAATAAGGACATTTTGACGTTGGCTAATGTGGAGAAATGGCAATATTGATTAATAATGATAGGTTGCAAATATGATTTACAGACAGGTTAAGGATGATGCCTTGCATATGTCATTCGTAATTATTGTAACATTGCTTCTAGATAATAATTTTATAATTGTATTGATGAAATACAGATATGATATGGGCATGAAATACCACAAACAAACCACAATGCATATAAAGAGCATGAATCTGAATATGTCCCTGTATCAAGATTAAATCTGATAACATCTTCTCTGATATCATTCCGAATTTCTTATTATTTTTCGAGACAGGCACTTAAAATGCACCGTCTCTATTGTTATCTGTGGAACAGACTTATAATTGTCCTTATTTGATGAGAAAGCCGTTGGTATTCTAACAATCGTTATGCCTAAATAAAACCCTTCATTCACTCCTTGCTAGATTTTTGCCTGGAAACCATTTGTCTTAAAGTGTTCCAATATTGGCTGATTTTGCTGATTACATCATTGGAATATCATAAGTATATTTTGTATAGTATTCTTGTAAATCTATTGTCATCTCACACATGTACGTCAGCTTGTTAAACTTTCAAAAGGAAAAATTCATAATTTTGTCATTTTTGTGTTGGGTGTGTAAGTGTTAATATCTATGGTTTTATATTTATTGTATATATACACAATTCTGCATTCTAATTACATTTGTATAATTTACAACAACTACCAACCTTATCGCTCCTGATTACATCGTGTTCATTCTTAAGTGCTTGTAATCTTCATCTGGGACAGTACCCTTACATAAAGCATTTTACCTATTTACGTTAATCTAAAAGCATGAACATGTTAGCATGTATACGTTTTTGGAAAATGAGTCGAAGCATGTTCGTTCCCATTTTCTGTCATGTATAATTTCTCTCATGATAGTTAAAAAGTCCAAACTTCTATCGTGTCAAAAAGTATTAACAAGGTATGCAGCAATATTGAGAATGTATCTGTATAAACATGAAATATTTCACCCAAAGCAGGTGTCATGTGGATAATATTGTGTGCGCTTGTTGATGCTGAACATATACCTTTAACGGTTGGGATTGAGTTACCAAAATTTGATATCTAACTTGAATACAGTTTATGGTAGAAAGCTGCCTGCTATGTTCCGTCTTTGTATTTTTGTAACAGATTGGTATGGTTGTTCAGACTCTACATTCACTTCTTTGTTAGTGTTAACATTTTTGTGGTTGGTGTCAAATATCTTAAACTGTAACAATGCAATGAAATATCTTGTATTATTTTTAACGGAAACCAGTGTAAGGAAGGGAACACATGTTCACAATTCATGCTTTTATGAATCAAGATACATTATAGACAATTCTCTCATCAAAAGAAAAAAATAATAATTTTGTCATTTCGGAAAAAAATATAATAAAAAACAGATATTCAGTGAATTTACAGATTCACTGTAAGACTTTCGTTTTATCCCATCTGTATGGATATAGCAATCGCCCAGTCCATCTGTCCGTCTGTCAATAATCATCTGTCTGTATTAGACCTAGCTCATTGAAACTTGATATATTTGATCTATGAATCAGACATCATGTGGAAATGTGCCTTTTGGGATGTTAACTTCTTCGAATTGTTTTGCTGTTTCCATGGCATTGGACTTTGTAATTTCGACAGATTACAATTTTCCTGTAAATCAATGTTAGATAATTAATAAAGATATTTTGCGTTATATTTGGGACTTGTCGGATAGGATACCACCTTCTAATGACTCTCGTTTAAATTGTTTACTTGATTTGGAAGATATGAAGCTTTATTTTTCTGGTCAAGATTTGGTATCCCGGCAAATATTAGGATGAAATCATGATTGTGAAAAAACTTAGAAAAAGTAAAAAAATGATAACTGTCATTTTGAAACAAACCCAATCGAAAAACTTTCAGTTTCATTATTAGATGTGGATGCCCAGGCAAAGTTATATGAACAAATATATAGTGTTAATCAAATTGCATCCACTTAAAGGCACCAATCGATCGGTTTTCACCCGCAATCTTGAAATGTTAGCATTGCGAGAAGATAAAAGTGCTGTATTAAGCTAATTCATTAACCAAATTAAAAAATAACTTCTTGATTAATAGACGAGATGCATATTTACAAATAATTCATAATAAAAGCTATCAGTTACGACAGCATTTTGTTGTAGTACTGGATTCTACGATCGTTGCTTCGATGATTGGCCATCATATGTTTTTAGTTTTTGAGCGATACACCTTTTTCTTTGTCAAATTGTTAAATCTGGAACAAATGAAATATTAACTTAACAAACATATTTCAAATTAAATGTGAAATTATCATGTAAAATATAAAACATATAAAACATAAATAAATATTTGTTAACAAGAAAAATTCGTTTCCACAGAAAGTACCTCGCTCGAATGGTCCCTTTAATTAATAACAAGGACAATATAAAGATGTCATGAATATACGAGGGCATATCAATTGTAAAAAAATACAAACTAAACGTGAGTTGATCAGGACAAGATGCTCTGACACTAACAATATTTACTAAACGTGCAACCTGCAAAAGACATCACGTATCCATTTCCAAAAGCGATGTGCAGTGCCACTCTAAATAAATATTATCTTTAAATGTTTCCCCCTCTTTATAGATTCTATTTGGTTCAGAACAAAGGAAAATGAGATGGATAGTGTTATTTGATATAAGTTCTGGTCACACACAGACACACAATTATATCAATTTCAAGAATTTGCAAAAGATTAACTTGTTTGATGAAATAAGATACTGACATTTTTTAGTTTAGGTATTTTATATGGTATCCTTCAAAATCAATGTTGTCTTTTTCTTTCGTTTGAAATTTGTTAAAAACAATAGATGTTTAATACCAAGTTTGAAAAGGAATCAATGTCTCTTTAGCGTAAATTATTTTCGTTGTGAGTATTGTACAAGTAGATTATTTTGGTTATTGTTTTATCTCAGATGAGATGTGTTCATTTATCTGTTGGTAGATAGTGATCTTGCATGTAATAATGTGATATAGAGACATTAGAACTTATGTCATTACATCAAACAATGAACAACCTAATTGGCAGGTGTATCTTATGAGAAAATAAATTTGCAGCAATGACAATGTAAAAATGTGTTATGTAATGTAAAATTATGAATTGGGTTAGAGGTGACATTTGCATTGTTTTCCACTATTTTGAATTTTCACTATAAAAGGAAGGTTATCATAGGACAACATATACGATTAAACAGATTATAAAAGTAAACATAGTGAGATTCCATAACACAATTATCATTGACGTCATGAATATTGTTTCGTGACGTCATTAAACTATACTCTATTGGATTAAAGGTTGGTGGGATCTTAATTTTTGTGAAAAAAAACCAATACTATTATGTACGTAATTGTAAAATTGTATTTGATGGCTAGGGAATTTTCAAAATTTAAAATTATTAGATTTGGAACAAGAAGAAGGGTGTTTGTTGTTGTTTGATACATATGAAAGGCAGGCTGATGTGTCTTTCAATATCACCGAGGTATGCAGGACACCTAAGAATGTATCCTTATCAACATGCAATGTATTCCATAGTGTGTGTCAGGAAGTTTACATTCTGTGTGCTTTGTGATGCAGAACATATACTTTAACGGTTGCGATTGGGTTACTGAAAGTTGATATCTAACAGCTATACACTGTTATAAACGTAGACAGCCTGTTATTTCATGTGTATCCTTGATAGACCATCATGAACAAAAGAAACGTCACCATATATAATGCGAGATATTTCAATCGGCGAGTGTTAAAATATGAGGAGACAGTTTACATCATGTCGCCAGAAGCTGACAATACTTACTTTTGCAATTAAACCCTGTATTTGCCAACGTTTTTAAAAATCACACCACCAAAGAGTTGATGTTTTGGAATATCTTCAACAGTAAGATGTATAGTCACAAAATGTGTTTCCATTTATTCTCTGCATATACAAGTAGTGATATATTAACAACATAATGTTAAAGGGGCAGTAGCACGTTCTTTTATAATTTTTTATTTTAAATTTTTCACTGATAATTGTAAGTTAATGTTAAATGTATCATTTTGACAGTGGCAAAAATCTCATTACACAAGCCAATCATTCATAGTTAGAGGACAAAGTATGAAGATTCACATACAATCCATTGGCGGCCATTTTGTGTGATCATCTTTAATTCATTTTGTGTAAGAAAAGGGAATCACATGGCTAAACTTTACATTATATATTTGATTTATTACTGCTCCATTAAGTTAAAATACATTGTCTTTCCATTGAAACCATTATTTTTCATTTTCCTATTATCACCTTATATTCCTCATAAAAACGTGCTACTGCCCCTTTAAAGGAAGCTATTAAAGCTGATAAAATCTTTTCAATCAACTTTCTATATTACACATGTTTATAACTGTTATTCAAAATATTCTGAAACATTTCGAACATGCTTTTTCAAGACAGAAATGAATTTGGACAGGCATAGAAACACAACTATCATTATCTTATGAATGAGAATCTAACAATATCTATTCACATCCATAACAAATTATTTGCGTAAACAATTTATTTATAGGGTACCTAATAATGATACATTGGTTACGATGCAAATGTAGGCATGAATTGCATAAACATAGACCTTCGATGGCATCTTCAGAAGATATTCAACTCTCCACGCTTCGTGTAGCTCAATAGGTTTTGACATCATTTGTAAATATACACGATGGCAGATCATCTGTAAGAAAAATTTTACAAGCTGTTAAACATGCACAATATTTACTAAACGTTCAACTTGCAAAAGACATCACTATCCATTTCCTAAATGATGTGCAATGCCACTCTAAATAAATATTATCTTTAAGAATGTTCTCCTCTTTATGACTTTAAGTTTGTTAAAGGCAATAGAAATTGAGATGCAAAATGTAATTTGATATTGGTGCGGTTAACAGATTTACACAAGATGATATCAATATTAAGAATTTGAAAAAAAACTACTTGTTCAAATATTTTATTTTTTAGTATATAAGATGTTCTATATGTAATCATTCTAAATCGCAACGTTTAATAAAATCGTATGTCTTTTTTTTTTTTTTTTGAATTTAAAAAAACAATAAATGTCTATTACCAAGTCTCAAATGAATCAGTATCTCTTTAGTAGCATATTGTGAGTGTTGTAAAAAACTCTTATGAAAAGTCGATCATACATGGTATTTTTATTATTATCTCTGATGAGATTTTCTTATTGAGATGTTGATAGAAAATAATATGGCAAGTTTTTATGTCATATCAAAACAAAAGAAAGTATGGCATTTCATCATAGAAAAGAAAGCCTAATTAGCAAGTATATTATATAAGACAATCAATCTGCTGCAATGGCAGTATAAAATGTGTAATAAAATGTTGAATAAGGAATTGAAGAGATGATATTTCCAATATGTTCCTTTATTTTGAATTTTCAATATAAAAGGAAGATTATCATGGGATGACATACATATAGATATATATTGAAATGTTTTTATCAAATAAAACGCTGTGAATAACATTCGGCCGGAAATTGAAAATTCCTAACAAGAGACTCCATAGCACAATTATCATTGACGTAATCAATATTGTTTCGTTTCTTTCAAAATCTAAACTAACTGAGAAACTAAAATAAAGGACAGGCGGTACCTTAATCTTTGCGAAAGCAATACTATAATGAACTATATTGTAATATTGTAATTAAGAGCTAAGGAAATTTCATAAATTGTAATACACATTCTTTCAAATCTACAAAAGATTTTTTGTTAAATGATAATGAAAAACACGGAAATGTCATTCAATATTAAACGAGGTATGCAAGATACCTGAGACTGTAGCTTTATCAACGTGAGATATGTGACCCATAGCGATAATACTTGGTATCAAAAAGAGAGATTAACGACAATTATATACAACATCCCTTCTTTTTAGATGACGTAATATAACATATATAACATAATTTCAATCATTTACTGATTATATATTTTGATAAGAATTAGACTCATTCGATTTTGATTTATCCACATGTTTGAAAGAGATTTGTTTTGCATAAATTAATAAAATTAATTGAAAGATCCACAAAAACAATTACGAAGATCGGGGAACAACTTTATTTGTGCATAATTGTTATATTTCACTTCCAATATTATTATATTCAAGGAAATCAAGACAAAATCTTCAATTTTCTGGCAAACTGACTATTTCCGGAATGTATCCTATATACTAGATTGTTTTTATTACTTTTTGTTATAAAACAGATTAAATTTCCTCTTTACATCGAATCTAAACAGCAATTTTATCGTGACACTTCTTAAGAAACATGAGTAAACATTGTCTTAAGAAATAAACTAAGTGTATAAAAATCTATCATGAATAAAAAAGATTTCCACTACAATTTCAGATGGTGGATATTGTTTCATTTAATTGATTTGTCGGTATACTGGATGAATAAATGATACAGTCGAAAATCTTATGTGAATGTGATCAGATATTTTAAGGTTTACATTAAGAGATATTTTTCAAAACAAAAAAATGAAAGTTTATTCAATGCAATCGTATCATCGCATTTAAATGTAAAAGCAATTGAGCAAACTTGGTCTATATGTTGTATACTTGGTCACCCGTAAAGCTATCCAGGCAATTATCTTTTTTTTTGTAGAAATATTTGCTTTGCATTTAGGATTTTAATATCGCCACGATATTTGACACATACATACACACAGATGTAACTTACTATTATTTAGCGTATTTCTACTCTTTCCGACTTATTTACAATGAGAAAATATGTGTATTTTACTTTCTACTTACTCTTAATTACTAAAAACTCTATGTCTCATAAACATTAATTCTAAAATGATAATATATAGTCACTTAAACGTGATCAATTAGATGAATACATTTCATATCTGATGTCAAATATATATATTTTTGTTGATTTGGTAACAGTGTATGGTCGGATTGAAATTATCAAATCATTATGTTATTATTATTGAAATTATTACTTGATATATAACTATTATCACACACTTAAATTGTAGAGGACTGCCTACTGGCTGACAAGCCATGTGTCTTTGTGATTTAATGACTTCAAAAAGCGACACATCAGTTTGCATATTTGGTTTGAACGTCGTTTAGTACATTTATATAATTGGTATCAATTGTCTTGAAATGTTTGAAATTCCTCTTAATATACTTTATAATTGCTTTAAACAGTTCTAGTTAAGATGTAGTTGTTAATCGAGTTACATTCAAGTGTGGTCATTTATCCATTTATTGTTAGTTTGGGTTGATATTTTGTACCAAAAAATATATATGTTACATCTATATGTAACTAGATGGTTCCATTTCCTTAAAAAAATCTCGTGTAGGGAATAAAGTTTATTACATGATGGATGAAAACCCAATTCATCTGTGAAAGTTACAATTATCCTTAAATATAATATATAAACATATATATCAATCTACGATATTCTAAATGTTTGATAGAATAATCCAAGACACACTTGGGAAAGCCAGTCCGTTTAGAAAATGGCCAAATGTTCACATCCTATAAGAAAAATATCAAAGCTGTCAACACCTTTTAACTTGAATGAATAGTACTATACATATAGATTGATTTAATAAATTCTGTTATGAATCCAATATCCAAGTTATCATATTAAATGGAAACGTTTTTTTACATTTGTTCAATATTTGTTTTCTTTAAAACGTAATATTTTCGAATGATCATTGTGAAAACAATTTAAAAACAGTGAACAACAAGATCATTGGTCCACTTGGCTTAAAAAGTAAACTATATTCTGAAGGTAAATAAATAATTGTTTATTGCTTTTGTTATGGCAACAGATTCAATGTCCTTATAAAACATGATCTTAACAACCATTTTAGTGGACCATTTTCAAGAAATGAAGAGTCTAAAATTGGATAGGATTAAAAAGATTTACAGAACAAATCAAAATCTACTAAAACATGCTGGAAAGGTAGTATACGATAACACAATTTGCAGTTTGTGAGTCCTGTTGTCTTGATTACTCAATATACGTGATGAGTTCCTCATTCAATCCGTCTTCGTCTTCGTATTGCAGATAGCATATTATATCAATATAAGTATTATGTGTACTGGGTTTTCCTTCGATAATGAATTCAACATAAGTAAACATGAGTTGAGTTTTTACCACATCGTTATCGTTGATGTTTTCGTAGTACCACCATGACCTGCTTCGAAACTACCTACCTAATTGCAAGTAGCAGAACAAACTTTAATCAAATATTGAATTTTGAATGATTTATTGTTAATCAGGCTAGTACAATACTGACATGAAAAATCAATATTTTTCTGTGAGATATGAAGATATAATATATTGTATAGACTATTTGATTTACTAACCATACTCACACAAATGTGACCTGCTATTGTACTATATACGATGTTCTATGCTATTATTCAAAACATGTAGCTTGTTTTGGTTTATTATTTAATAATTGAAAACGGAAATGACATTATGATAATTACAATTTGACAGATTTGATTGACTTCAAACGATATTAACAACAAGTTGCTTATGGTTGTAGTTAGACATGTGTCAGTAAGTTGTTTATGGGTGTAGTTAGACGTGTATCAGTTAGTTGTTTTATGTGCGTACATGATGCATGCTGTTTCTGTGTAGAAGTTATTGATTGATCGTTTATGAAAAACAGATAACGAGCTTTCTTTGAATTAGGTTTGTTATGTGTATTTGAATAGTAACATCGTATAGATTTTCTGTTTTTATAAACATAACTCGTTACATGTGTCAACAAGAAGTTCCTATTTGTTTGCTCGTTAATTCTTAACATACAGTTATAACGGGTAATTAGTTTCTTAAAATGGATAAGTAACAATCATGATGTAACAATCTTATCGCCAGTTAACCACTAACCATATATTTAGACGATATTAAAGGTAATAGATATATATTTATCATATTTTATCAAAACAGTTGTTGTAATTCTTTAAAAAAAACCCATTAATAACACAGTCTTTGTTTACTGTAATGGCTTGAAATCCAAAACAAAAGGACCTTTGACAAGACACACTGACCTGGGTAATAATAATAATAATAAGGCTATTTATATAGCGCTGGATTCCACATCACAGGAGGGACATGCTCAAAGCGCTGACATAAGTATGAGAAATGCGCAGAAATCGACAGGTTAAAAACTAAAACTATTTACAGTCATTCAATATGATGGAATACTAGAGATATCGTTTACGTTACATGATTTCTGCATTGTAAACAATTTCCCAAGTACTGTGTAATACTACACTTCATGAATACTACCATTTCTACTTGCGTATTCTTTTAAATAGTTCAGAATATTTTTCAAAAATGCAATCAAGTATAGAAGTAAAGATTTCGGCCCATAAATATACCCGAAGCAATAGGTCCCATTGACAACCGTTTTACTTACATAAAAGCAAGATTCTTTAGAATGAGTGCTTGGGCAATATTTCCGCCATTAGCGGGGTTATTCAGAATGATAGTACCCTGAATACATAGCCCTGTTGAACATATTCTTAAATTAGTTTTATTGATTGAACTCTTCCATATCATGCCAGTCTGACGAGACATATATGAGGTCAATCTATACTTCATAATTCATATAATTAATTTGGCATCTCTTATGTTGTAAATAATTCGTTGGCAATCCTTTGATGACAAACAGCTGCTCTGTACCATGAACTATTTGTCACAGCATCGTAATGTCATGGTGTTTCTTAAAATACAAACAGGGAAAGCCGATTGTCATACATTTTTAAAACAACTCGATGACATTACCACACTTATCACCTACCCAAACTTTTATAATAAACTTTAGTTTGTGAGAAATTTTCTCTCATAACATGACACTATGGCAGAAAAGTACGGGGCTGACTTAGATTTCTTTCGAACTTTTTTACATATATTTTCCATCCTTAATGTAAATTATGTTAAATGACTTTCTGAAAAAAGTGTTTGTTTCTGTAATAATGTTACAAATGAGAAGAAATGTAAGAAAGACAGCAACTGGATATGCAGTCAGCTTGGCTGTTTCTTTATTTATTTTAATCATTATATCAACATGAAACTCCATCGATCCTATCTCTCATCTGTGTCGAGTGGAAAATGATTCATGCAGTTGGAACTGCTTTGCACTCAATAGAACTATGACAATTGCTCCAGTATTACCTCATTGAGGTGGAAGTAATCAATCAACAACTGATGCAATATGAGATAAAGGCAGGTGGTCTGTATCCGACTCATCTCTAGAAACATGCCACTACTGTACACAGAAATATAGATTAGTTCCTCAGGGTTCATTATCACACCGTCTTCTTGTAATAAGGAACAAATAATTTGTGATTTTGGTATGATGACATGTACAACATCAACTTCCTCTGAATCATAAAAATCTGCTTAATGACCACATCGATAAACGAAACATGAGCTTAAATCTAAATGTAATAACATTATATCAAGCATTTCTTTATGTTATATCAACGTTGGACCCAACGGATCCCATATTAAGAAGAAATATAACACAATGAAGACATAGCAATGTAGTAAATACTTACAGTGTATGTTACCGATAGCCTCATCATTGCTTTGACATATACTTATAATGAGTGTACCCATGAGAAAATCATGAAATCACAAAACAACCCTCCTGCTGTTTTAAAAATAATTTTAAAAAGTCAATATCAATTTTTGTAAAAATACGTGCCTGCTAGAATTCTGATAAAGTCATTTTATTCATCATTATGTTCATAGAAGAAATGAATCAGATTTGTGTATTAAATTAAATATGTTTATGAACACATACACACGTATGTGGATTATCATTACAATTTGCCATTTCTTATCCATTGGAAAACAGAAACATAGACCATAAAGACTTTATAGAAGATGACGTTCAATATTTTATAGGTCTTTAAGCTTTAAGATGAAACCTCATCTTTAAAAGCAATTAGCTATTAATTGTTTACCTCGAGGGTCTAAAGAAAATTGTTAACTCAAGTATTTTTTTTTCTTAATGAATGATAGCATAACTATCTCATTTGTATTGCAGGCGATTTTTTAACAATCTATACTGAGGGAGGGGGGGGGGTTGTAAACTTGAAATTTCAATTGTAAAAATACTCATCTACAAAATCAATTAGAAAAAGAAAAATGTCAGCAAAAATCAGTCTAATAACATTATAATGTGAAAAGATTAGAACAAACATAATACTATCTTTTTTCCAATATAAAAATTCAATTTTGCATGAATTCTGCAACAATCCTTTTAAGCCCTTTAACATATCATTAACGTTAAGTCCAGATATCAGGCCAAACAGTTGTTCACCATCTCCTCCGTGTTAGACACATGTTTGTTGGGCAGCTTGATCAGAACATTTAACAGTTCCAGAAAAGTCGTATAAATTTTCTGTACCATCAGCTTCAGGCTAATAGATATCAAATCAGCCATGTCATAAAATAGGTGGTCCAGTGTCCATATTTGTTACCATTAATTTAGCACTTTGCTTTACTATTTTCTCTTCTTTCAATAGCGTCAATTAAATGTCTTAATCATTCTTAACTCTACACATTTGAGTGTGGCACCTCTAAAGGTATTGCGAGTTTGTAATGAGAGTGCTCTTTGTTCTTCTAAGACATATATCTCATCCTCTTATGGCCCTTAATTCAGTATTAAAACCCTACAAGCTAAATCCATTATCTAATTAATTGCAAGATAAAGTTACAGAAATGCAATACCAGCATAAACGTGATCAGCGGTGGTCAATGCCTCCAGGCTCTAATGTCCACTCAGTTCTCGTTATTGGATACTTGGACAAATTTCACCTTTTCGGCTGTCATATGACACTTAAGGTATTCGTTATCGTTCAAATATCCGCTCATTATGCTAACAGGTAACATATCTGTCAGCTTTACAGATTGGAATAATGACATCAAATGTCTTGCAAAAGCTCCAACGATTGCAAAGGCTTAATTCTGCAGTAGAATTTTTCTTGAGAGGCAGCTCGGCAGTAATTATGATACATGTACTAGTTCACACAATATATTACGAAGAACATGAATGTAATTGTTAATTTCTGATGTTTAGAGGAAATTATTGCAGAATGTTAGCTCATTGAATTACGTAGACTTTTGATATCGTTATAGTTGATTTGTAAAATAAAATATTAGTGGATGCATGTTTATAGTATAGTTTTACAAAATGTACGATGCCTCAATGCCAAAATATTTTATTGCTATATAAAAGGCCTTTACAACGGCATTGCCGTTGGAAAAATCTATTTCTGATTCTTCAAAAGACTTCTTGAATTTGATACGAATTCATTTCAATCGCCCCTTTGCTGGATACTCAATATGATAACTGCACATCAGTGTCAAAGTGATTATGGTAAAAATTTTGTGACAAAAAATGCATCTAAGATCAAAATGGACTTGACCATGCAGATATTCTAATATTCAAGCATGTGCCTGCTTCATCAAGATGTTACGAGAATCATATTGATCAGTTTACTTTAACTCTCGTATCGCATCTGAAGGTGCAGATATACAGGGACAAGGGGGCAGTTCAGGTGTCTATTATTTGTACTTGCCAAAAACCGCTGACCTCTTTCAATGGTGTGTGAAGTCTGCTATTTCTCCTGAACACCAACAATAGCCAGTTCCCTCGACCACACATTTGGCTTGAGGTAGGACAGTGTTTTGTGATTGATGAATACTGTACTTTTCTCTGTAGGAAGTGTGATTTATAGCTCATTAAATGAATAATTGTCATACGACTCTTGTATATATTTACTTGGAAAACCACCAGCAAGATAGTATTGATAGAAGTTTCTTTCTGTGATGGACAAATATGACGGACACCTTATTGTTTAATTCAAACAACTTCATTGCAGTAAATGTTTTAATGCATGTTTAAAGGAATATCTGCATTGTCACGAATGACATGTTCGTCAAATGAGTGAGGACAAATTATCATATCAGCCGTTATGTGATATATAAGCTTTCTATTATCTACCTACAGGGAAAATCCATTATGTATTTATCATGTGATGTTAACATCGTATTCTGACAAGCACAAGTTCATATCAGATGAGTTCCATTCAAAGTACCGTGTTCCTTAAGCAATAATGTATAATGTGTAATAGACCATCGGGACATCGTTCTGAAAACAACACAATATATGTTCATATACCGATTTAAGAAAGTCACGGATGATTAGTAATGACAAAAGTATCTATCAATTATCTTTCATTTGTCATGTCGTGTTGTAACTGCAAGATTGGACATTCTACACTGTCGTCCTTGAGGAATACAGAAATAGTTCCATTTCATAACCTTTCAAGCCTATCGAGCTTATAAGATTAAACTGCACTGCCGAGGGCTTTGTCCTAAAACGGGTCCATAAAAAATCTTGACCTTATACACAATCTTGACCTTATACACGGTTGCACTTTGAGTTATTAAAATCATGTAAAGTCTGCTCTCTTCCACTGTTAACAAAATATAAGACTACATCCCACCTGCGGCCATCCTGTCGAGTCACTGAAGCGTGAAGAAGGATCAGTTGAATGCTGGCCTGATTAAGGTAATTCTGCTGCTTGAATGAACCCTCACACCTGGAATAATTACTTTATTGTTGAGATCCAGGTACCATGACAACCATAAAATGATAATAAAATCTGTAAAGGAAGATGTACAATGTTGTTTTTACTGCACCACGGGGGAGTAACGTATGTTTTGACTCTTGTCGTTTGACAGTTTTGCCTAGATTTCAAAACAGGCTATTGCAAACTTAAATGACTTTGACAAACCGTTCTGCGTCATTTGCAAATACACGATTACAACATATGTATAAATACAAAAAATGATTTAATTTTATCATGATATGCACCAATAAGATTTATAGATCAAAGTGCAATATCATTGAAACAAAAATAGCCATTTAAGTTGATGAGATACATTCACAACATAGATAATGCTTTAAGAGAACAAAAACCATACTACTAAAGGGGAAATAAAAGCAAAGCCATACAAACAAAGGATACTTTGTGTGATATCACATCAATATCCTAATTTCTCAAAGGACAATGGTTTAACTAGTCCAGAATTTAACAATGCCCAATAGGGTCGATGCCGAATGCTGCACCACCTAACGACAAGTATGCAACACCATTGATCCCTACCCGGCACTGTGTCTAATGACAATGTTTCTCACAGTTGCAGCTGCATTGCACTCAATAGAACTCCAACAACTTCTCCATATCTCTTCAGTGGAGTGGAACTTATCAATAGTTGATTTGTAAAATACGAGAAACCACCAGGTGGTATTTCTTCATTAAATCTGCATATCTATGGTGATTTTGATCTTTGTTTGTTACTATATCTTATCATTTTCTTTCATAATATATTTACAATTGTTATTTTCATATCAAAGGTTTGATCACCCTCTTAAAGTGACTAGTGAACCCATTCAATTGATGTTTCAGAGACAATTTGTTTACCTTGAGATGTTTTATATACAACTTGAACAACAAGACAAACACCATTTTCTAAGGTTTCTAAGTTTCCGCATCATAGACGACAATTAATCAAATAAAGGTTAGGGATTTAAGAGTTGGGAATACTGACATAAGAGCCATAGGGAGACGGCAAATTAGCTGCTTCATTCCAATCAAAAACATTTTCTTATATTTCATACACATTCTTCAGTTACACACGACACATTGTAAACATAGTCACAACCGTTTTCCATTACGTTCATATACTATATTCAACTTAAAGAAAAAAATTCAATTGATTCTTTTCGCCAATATAACAGAAGGATATCATTTTCATTGGAAACAGACTGCAATATGGTTAAAGAGGATTTGATGAAATAACTCTATTCACTTATGTCTCTAGTGACACTTGAATGTGAAGAATTGAATTGTAGGAAACAGTACCAGTAGGCCATAAGGACATTTCTCTGACACTAGTCTGACATTGGTTTCGAGATTATGTATCCTTATTTAGGTACAGTTCAGACATGTTGTACCTCACCAGATACTGTTTTCTTTCTATTTTAATCCTCAAAACTGCGGACAATGACTGGTAACGTGGACTTTCCATCTCATTTTAATAATGTGTCTTATTGATGATTTTCATTAACGATAAATATTGTGACACACACACCGTTCATGATTTTAAAATGTCTATCATGCATTAATCTATTTTATTGTTATAGAATTCTATTGTAATTTCTTTAACTGTTTTTTTGTCTAGTCTGAAAGTATCATTACTTAGCTAACTGCTCTAAAGCAATATGCTTTCAAAATGAAATATATATCATCTTCGCTTACTTTCGTTATATCTTGAAATCTCAGTCTATGAATAACACAATCAAATTGTGTTCAGCGAAAGAGTATATGATAATGGATAATGATTATGATTACGATTATGTGTATATCAATACCATGCTTTAAAGGGGCAGTAACACGTTTTTTGATAATTCTATATTCTAAGATTTTCGCTGATATCTGTAAGTTAATGATAAATGTGTCAAAAATCTCATTATATAAGCCAATCATCCATAGTCAGAGGACAAAGTATGAAGATTCACATAAAATACATTGTCTTTCATTCGGAACCGTTAATTTTCATTTTCCTGACATCACCTTATATTCCCCCTAAAAACGTGCTATCCCCCCCCCCCCCCCCTTTAAAATAAATAAATTTTATTCATTCTAATAAACTTATGAAAACATATAATCATATGATGTATATATAAAAAAAAGTCCCTGTGGTGACAATTTGGTGATAAATATGCAGAAGCATTGTCTTAAAAATGTTCTAACTGTCAGATTCCTGATTTCGTTACATTACAATATATTCAAATCCAGGAGGAAACCATAAGCAGGTGAACATACAAGATACATGTATATCTAACACATCATACCACACACATCGTTCCCACTTCTGCAGGCCTCAGCAAAATGGCCATTTGGCCGTGACCTTTGACAGTCAAGGTCACATAATCAATGAATACTTTTCATTGAACATAACAATAGTATAACGAACAAAAGTGTTAATAGTTCATATAAAGCATTTTTGCTAAACCATGCTTAACTCGTGACCTTGCTGTGACCTTGACCTTTGATACATGTAGATTCTAGAGTTCTGGAAAGCTTGGTGGAAAAAAGTTATAACGAGTACAAAGGCGGCGGCGCGGCGGTTTATACTGCACACAAACTGTAAGCAGCCCTGCTAATTATCTATGAACGTCCTAGGTGAATAATTTAGGTGAAAATCTTTTTGATATTATTGATCCTTTTTACGGGGTAATCATGGACGAAACAAGGTTCAATATTAAAAAAAGGCAGAATAGATTTTCATTGTGTTTCACAGCTTTTCGACAATGGCTATAATTACGATTCACCTAATCTTCCTAACCCAAATTATCTTCTTATGTACATTTGCTGTACATCTTTTATTTTATTTTTACCTCGGACCAACGTGCAGTATTGAACCGTTTTCAAATATACCCATTGTTATGAAATGTCAAAGCAATGAAAATGTCATGTGTTGCATCAGTAACAGCAGCTATTACTATTTACAAGTTGGTTATGTCTAATGTGTGTCATGTTTCTTCATGATAGGGGATCAAATTCTTCTATAGAAGCGGAATTTCTGTTGAATAACCTTATTGTGTTATGTGTCTTCTTGATGGGCGATGTTATCGGCTTTTGGTTCTGTAACATAATCAGACTCATTGAGTGATGTAAACATACAATTTCTGTTGGATGAATATGTAACCTTTGCTCTGTTGCGAAAGATAAAACCGATTTATTGTCCAAAATATATATTTTTAACATTGTGTATGCAAGTCTTATTATTTCTATGCTCAGATTTTATGTATAAACAGAAAAACTTGGACTTGTTTGCACATTTGGATATAAATAATGATAGCATGATGTCACACAGGCATGACAGGTGTGAAGAAGACGTACAATGACAGCCTTGAATACCAGATACTTGTGGTGCTTGGTGTATTTTAAGACACAGCTTAATCATCAAACCCATGATCCCTGAAATAGATACGTTATTGATGAGTGGCAAATGCATGAAGCACTTATTCTTTATTTCGTTGCAGCATTAAGTTCACATTTTAGCATATGAGGATTCTGAGCCAGAATTCTCGTAAGTGTACGAATTCACGTTTAACATAGCTCTAGCATGCAATATCTCCTCAGTGACAGTTGTAACGCCATCTCTATGCAGCGTGTCTGATGATAATATCTTACATTGTTTCACAATCCCCATTTACCGTGAGAAATCTAATCACCAAATGCACCAGCAGTGGACGGAGTCTCACTCTAGGATTTGACTCACATCGCCACAAAGATTGTTTATAACTATGTTCCCTTTCGGGCAAACCACTTTTAAATGCAATTTGAAACATTGTTGAGACCAAATAATGGTGTGATCTAGGAGAGGTATATTTATGACAAGTTGTATTGTCTCACATACGCATCCCTTTATAGCCAGACTCCTGCTGTCATCTCTTAACTAAAACACCTGTCTTCAAGCAAATGAACTTAGAATGAAGAAATATCTCCTGGCAATGCTTCCTTGAGGTTAAAGACTTAGTCAAACATCCTTCTCCTATAGTGCTCTAACAATGAATCGTGTGGATCCCAGAACCCAAAGCTTGTTCCAACACTAGATTCCTTAACAGCCACCTGGAACACACCTAATTTCCAAGTTCAATGTATATGACTCATAAATAGCAACATAATCATTTCCCGAAACCAGTGAAAGATTATATAATCGATCTGAAGCTATATTCAAAACAGTGTGACAATTTAGTGTACACGATCCTGTAACTTCAAGAACAACGTTATATCTCTTCATGGTAGAGACTCATACATAGCAACAACTGACTAAGTTATTACATAATCGTCTTATTGGCAGTAAATAACCAAATCACTAACCATGAAACATTTTTTTCATTTTCCTCAACAATGCTATGACATCACTAAAATAATACTTTATTATGTTGTTGAAACAATCTGTCCCTTTTAGCATCTGCATGGACGTCAGCAATTACCGTCGTAATGATAAATGATTTTGTCACATAGCAAATAGAGAATATGATTACCATGTATTTGGTCAGGAAATACAAATATCAAGTAGGTATTTTTCATCATTGCAATGGAATACACCGTTGTTTCAAACGAATACAGTCATACTGAGTCATCTTTACCCTGTTAGTGCGTCACAGAGAAACTAACCCATCGACCATATCATGCTCTTTAGGCAGGTGAGTTCCTATGACTGTTTGTGCAAGAGTCTCCGATAATCAATCATTAAATAAGCTATGAATCATGCTCCTTACAGAGACTTTGAGCTATGCTGAGTTGTGCTGATCATACAGTAAGTGTCAGCACTCTGGTCGGTTCGATGATCAAAGTACTGTTAGTGTACGGGTGGCCAGGAGAACCGGCCTTTGCCTATGGAAATGGTCATGGCGAACTTTACACTCCATAGAAAGACGTCCAGGGCTTTAGGTTACTGTCAACAATGGCCACATGAATTGTGTCCTATATCTTCATTAGTAAGGGACAACAAGGTGGATAGTTGTCTAAGTTGTACTGTAAAGTTTGTTCTAAATTGCTAACCATGAGGCTATTGTATACAATTTGAAATTTAATTTCTTTGAGAGGCAGTTTAGAAGTAGGAATGACAATAATACAGAGGTATATATGGATGACAAATTCTTTTTTCATTGTAAACGACGTTTGGACACAGATTCTGATTCACAGATTGTGTTGGTCTGAAGCAGAGGAAGAGTGAGGTAGGAGCATATATAAAAGTAAATAGTTATGTAAATATGTGCTCCTACCTCATGTGGGCTTCATTCCAACGACGTCACCATGGAAATGGCGTCATAATGACGACTATCACTAGCGATGTTTTGCAGTTTTTGTACTAAGGAAATCTCTAGTTTCTCAATATATTATTCTTCAATGTTATATTAAAAAGTAAGTTTATTACCAATGCATTGAGATACATTAATTACGATGTTTTAATTGGAATAATAGTTGTTACTTGCTGAAAATACCGAGACTTGCTGAAGCTTGAAAAAAGTAAAACCGACAGTCGTGCACTACGGAATTTGCCGTGCAATAAGGAATTTGAGAACCTATTCAGTATTGTACCGTTGTATTTCTTTCCTTAGTCTACATGAGTTTATATAATAAAAATGCGCAATAGATTTGTTTGGGTTTTTTTTGGACAAATATTGTACAATATCTGAACTTCAATCAAAGTGTAAATGCAGGCTGAATCAGTACTCGGACAAGCGTCGTATTGTAGTGGGGGTATTAGTACTTATACATGTTTTTGTATAACTTTTAGAATTCATGTTTGATAAAGTCAGTGTGTCCAGTCGGAGGTCCTACATGTACGTTTATCACAATGTGTTTTCATTCCAATGATTGATGCAGTTTGTATTGCTTATATCCTATCTTCAAAATAATTTAACGAATATGTAAAAGATCAGAAGAAAAAGATTATGAACCGTGTACACTAAACCATAACCAAAAAAAGACAGTTTGTATACTGAACTGCTGAGCTATTTCATTGCTAAAATACAACTATGCTTCTTTTATATTGCCTTGCCACCTACTTTATCCCCAAAGCTATTTAAGTATTTCCTCTTAACAACATCAATCCCCATTTAGAACAACATAGAAACTATAAGTCAGTTTGATACATCGATATCTTTTCAATGAAACACAAGATATTTAGGAATTCCACCAATCTGAAAGATTTAAATCCGCCATTGGGAATAAAAGACTTCCATACATATTCAAATGAATGATATAAAGGGCGAGTTTTCCGTGGCATCCGTATTTCACAATATCAAACCATCTTAATCTATTGAAAACAGTTGAAATGGATATGTTTGTTTGCCTTTGTGTAACCCGAACCATTATCAAATTACTTTACCATCCATCACAATCTATTTTGCTTTGAACCAGGTGGAATTTTCAACGAAAATTGAAAAAAAATATTCATGACAATACGCTGGGGACCAGTGTTGAATCTTTTGGTGTTATGTGTACGACGTTTGTTATTGAATTAAATTTATGCTAAATTGGGTATAAAATGACTTAATATTTATCATCGTTATCAGCGCAACTTTTCGGTATGGTGACACTATTCGGTATGGTGACAATATTCGGTATTGCATTTTATACATTTTAACGTTTTGAATGACATATTATATTACAACATCTTTGAACAGTCTGTAGTCATATCCTCTGAAGTACGCAGTTGAGATTCTTAATGATTCAGCGGTTTCTGTTCTATATCAAATACCATCGTTGAAATCAAATCATAGACAAAACAATTTGATTTCTGTTATAATTATCGTTCCAATGATTATTGTTTCAACTGTGTATATATGAGTTATCCATAAGGGTACTCGTATGTACACTGTAGATCATAGTAATGGAATAAAAACAATTCTGCAAATTAATTATATGCTTCTTATCCTTAAGAAAAGACAGAAAATGCGGTTGATATTAAGTATTTTGAATAATGAATTAAGGAAAATGTTTACAAATATTTAAACACAATAAACATGGATTATTCATGTTAAATATTTGTACCCTTGACAATTTTCAACTTTCATTTTTTCTGACAAATTCTTCTCATGTTTCTAAAGAAATGACTCTGAGAAATGGCTGTTAAGATTAAGTTATATGAGGACATTGAATATCTCCATTAATGGAAAGCAATAAACAATTTGATATTTTGCTTCGGGATAGAATGAAATTGAAAACCAACAAAAACACGCCATATAAATCGCAACATTTGAGGGAAATGTTTTTCTGATGTTATTTATATTGACGTTTCATCTTAAGGTACATGTATGTGTTTAAATAAAAAAAATTCTTAAAAGATATGCATACGTATATATTTAAACCGGTCAGGAGGGTTTTAAATATATTAATGCAATCAAAATAGAATATTTTATACATTATTGATAAATATACACAGATAACGTTAGCAGCATAATGAGCAAATGAAATGAATAAACAAATTTATTCATTTCAATTATTCTGTTCATTGTTTATTTATCAAGTACATAAACACTTCAGTTAACTGTTTGACCAAGGCATGTTATTCAACCATGCATTTTAATACTCACCTTCTAAAGGTGTTTTTTATTTGGTTTTGGTTGTTTGGTTTGGCAAGAGAAAAATGTTTTGGCAAACATTGTATTTAGGCTAAAAGCCAATATTCTTTTTTTGTATGGTATCTCTTAATGATTGCATTATTATACACACATATGATATTTAACATATTGTTTACAGATGGCTTTAGTGGCAAAATATTCAAGAAGTAACCAAAAGTTAACTAGTTTTACGTGTTTGTTGTGCTTTAATTTTATGAATGTTTTTTATATAACCTTTGGGCCGAATTATGAAATGTTGAATGCTATTGGCATGTTATGATTCATTGGTATAAAGGTTTTAAGATTTTGATCCATCCACTTTCATAAATTCAAAACAAATCTGAAATATTCCAAAAGTTCATTGAATTTTTCACAGTTTTGATCCTTTGATTCATAACTGTTCTGCTGTCTGTGTTTAATAAGAATCCCTTAATTACTGTGAGTACCAATAAGTGCACAATAGCTGATCATAGCATTATCCTATGTATTTTACTTTAGAAATTTGGTCAATAAAGAAAACAAAATCAATTTAAGAAGCTTCATATATAAACATGTGCCTTCAAAACATTAGAAATTGGTTTCAAAGATAAAGATATATATAAATATATATATATTGTTAATCCTTTTTTATCAGTCATGAAATGGATATGTTCTTTGTGTGCTCAGAACCATTATCAAGTTAAATGACCATCCAACTTAGAAAAGTTCAATATTTCAGGGTGATATTCATTTAGAGTGGAGGTGCACGTCGTTTAGGATATTGATATGCTGTCTTTTGTAGATAGCACGTTGTGTAAATATTGTTCATGTCAGTGGAGCCTGTGTTATGTATTGTTGGAGACACGTCATATATGTGATATGCAATAGTATGTTTTCTGACATCGTTGTATTATACTTTGCTTTTTTTACCAGGATAAATCGAAATATGTTTTCAAATTTTGTAACAATTCATTAACTTCTAAAAATGTAATAATATTTTTGTGCAATTAAAAGAAATGTTCAAACTCTTTCTATTTTACGAAATTCTTGACTTTACCAAATGTGCGTATTTAAATTTTAAATAACTCAGTCTGTCTTTAAGAGGAAGAGGCAAGGTATGAACTATTATGTAATCATAATTGTGATAATAAATAAATATTAGCTATCTAATTTCACTTATCCTTTGGAATTGCCAAACGCAGATGTTAAATATTAACAACCACCTTATTCATACCATAGTTAAAATATTTCATGTGCATTATTAGTCTGCAAACATGGTTAATATGTAATGATATACTGCAAGTTTTATTTTGAGAAAAAAAAACTCAAAGAAAATGCTTCCACTCGAGTAAAAGACAATAAAATGTTAAGAGACATATTTAAAAAAACCCATCTCATACTTGAATTCTGAAATACTGAGAATTCAGTCGGAGTATTGTTTTTATCTTACATTTCCATGTTTACCATCTACCTGCAAATGCACCAGTATCATTCAATCTGGTTATATTTTTCAGAACATTGTGATGCCTTGTAATAACGTCTAATATCGTGTGAATGATCAGATTGACATGTTTACACATATCCTTCTGCACTGATCGTTATGATTGATTAACTACATACGTTTTTTGCTAGTCTGTCTAACTACCCTTGAAACCAAATATGGTTAAAGACACACACAAGTCTATATTATTGTAGCAAGTCTAGCTCACTGCAGTTCGGGTCTGAAAATGAACAGCTTCAGTGGGCGCCTTTCAATTTTAATAGTAGAAAGCTGCATTTAACATGTATTTTAATTTCAGAGACTAAAATTTGGTCTAGTTTTTTCCATCAGTATGTATTATTGTATGAATGGAATCGGATTTGTTAATAAGCAAGTGTTTATCATAAAACCATTATAGGATCCAACAGATAAGACACATTTCATGGTGATTTCACATACATAGTTTTATATCAACCAGGAAGACTCACATGATATACAGACAATATGTTTAGTGTGTGTTTATTTTTCCTTATAAACATCAATGCAAAATACGTGCATCGTTGTACACACATAATGAGTTTCGGCTGTCGGAAGAGACTATTATACATTTTGCTTATCTGTCATTAAATTGATTGTCTCACAATTTCAATTTACAGTTGGAAAAATTAACAATTTACTTGATCTAGAAACATATAACATGTCATTTACCTTCATGGAGAGCTCTTATACTGTAAACGAATTCACTGGGGTGTGAGCATTCTGTTATCTCCTAAAGCATCATATGCATTGACTAGAGATGCATTAATCAAATTAATCACAGCTTAATCACAATACCTGTAACTGTGCAGATAATTCCTTATGGATCAAATATTCACATTACAATTATTGTTCATCACAAATGTATGCATCAACTAAACGCATTGTGTGGGGAGATCACATGATGTATGTCGCTGATCTGCGGCTTTATCATGGTGTGATTAATAGTAGATGACATGCAACTATTGTCTGTTTGCTGTAGCTTTTAATCATTGTTGGATTTACGTTTCCTGTACTGCATATCGTTGATTTTTACACATTACAATATTTTCCTTGTTTAACTGATGTATGAAAGCCAAATACCTTTCTACCTCACTGTCATGTTTTCAGGTAAATATGTGTATCTGACGAGGCCAGATTAACTGCCATATGTCATCAGTTGTTAATTGATTAGTTCTACTACAATGAGGTAATTTTGATGTTATTGTCAAAGCTTAATCGAGTGAAATTCGGCACCAACTACATCAATCGTTGTTCTATCTATTGTACTGCACATTGATATAAAGAGGTGGAGGTGGCTGATCATACTTACTTACCCCTTTTAAGTATACATGTCTTTATCAGAACAATGTTCCTGTTGCTAGCAATTTTACACCACACAATTCTCTCATTTTAAGCAATACCTCCATTGGTTTAAGGAAATATAATTCACAATATTATGAACGATTTCTGGTTCACTCATGCACTCAATGAATAATTGCACTGCGTGTCATAATCTCTTTCACCCAATACCTATTGCTCAAATGAACAAGTGAAAGATCAATTTGTCCTTTTGAAAGACTAAACCATTCAACAATTTTCTGTTATTTTGTGGCTACGAAAAGGTATTCAAATATGAATTTAATGTCAAAACACACATTTATAAAAGTGATCCCATTTTGTCAAAACACGTTTCTGCCCCTTGGTGCAGTAAAACAACATTGTCCACCTTCTCTTTATGTCAAGTCAAGTCAAGTTTATTCTCATAAGTCATGAATTTATGACATAGAGTGAACAAATAATAAGACAGTAGTATTACATACATATTAATAGAGCATTCGCGATCCATATTTGATATAAAGAGCAATTTTTACAAGTATTGGTTTATATGTGACTGACATCAGTGCGATAAATTTCTCTATGGATGAATGTTTACAATAGTACGCAGGAAGATATTTGTGTCTTATTTCATTAAACATATTACATTCTAACATAAAATGAAGCTCGTCACCGATCTTACACTTACATGAAGGGCATAATCTATGTTCTTTATCAATTTTATACCATCTTCCGGTTTCAATTGGAAGTCTGTGATTACATGTTCTAAGTTTCGTGATATATATACGTAAGTTCATAGGAAGTTGCAGTAAATAGTTTTCAGTGTACAAAGTATCTTTAAACTTATTATAATAAAAGCCTTTTGATGATTGTAGTTTACTTTCTCTCCATCTTTGCAGAAATTGATCGATAAGTACAGTTTTGACATTATTTACAAGCCACTGGGTATTTTTAAACTCTTGCATTTGCCAAATGTAACTATAACCTGTACTCTCTAGTATAGACTTAATTTCTGTTACTAACGGGAATTTACCATTAACATTAACCCGAGAATTTTGTAAGTTAAGCATTAATTTGTACACAATACTAGATAATTTATCATGGGATATCAATAACTTACACCAGTATGATAGCATTCTCAATTTGATAGAAATACTAAGTGGGTATCTTCCAAGTTCCCCGTAAACCATGAAATCGGGAGTTGACGATTTAACCTTCAATATATATTTACAGAATTTCAAATAAATACGCTCTAACTGAGCAGTGTTTTCAAAACCCCACACTTCAGCACCGTACAGTAATATAGTTGATCAAAGAGTTTAAGCTGACAATCAATTGGAATTTCTAACAAACGTATTTTTCTAAAAATAGCAAACATTGCTCGTGATGACTGGTCGGTTAACCGTTTAATAGCTTTACAGAAGTGACCAGTGCTTGTAAATAGGATACCAAGAAACACATAATGTTTTTCTAACTCTAAAACAGTATTTTGTAGAATAAAAGATGGGTTACTCTTGCTGCTTCTTTTTGAAAAAATTAAAACTTTGGATTTAGAAGTATTTACCTTAAGTTTCCATCGAGTACAGTACTCATCAAATGCCTCCAAACACAGTTTTAAATCAGAAGGGGATTCAGATAAAAGAACTGTATCATCAGCATAAAGAATTACCAGTAATTTAATGAAAATACCAATTTGTTTCAATGCATAATCATTTACGTAGTCCAAACCAGTTACATTGTAGCTAGATAACAAATATTCTAGATCATTAAGATAAAGAGCAAACAGAAAAGGTGACAAGTTTTCGCCTTGTCTTACACCAATATTACAGGGGAAAAAATCAGTTGCAATTCCGTTATGAGAAACACATGATATTATGTGCTGGTACATGTTTTTTATGACATTAAAACATTTTCCAGATATACCATTATCAACCATTTTACGCCACAGGCCACAGACACACAATATAATTTCTTATTTTGATTAAGGTATATATCAATTAGAGCTTTTAAAATGTAAATGTTATCTATGGTGGAATAATTTTCCCTGAAGCCCGCTTGTGCCAAGCTAATTACCCCTTCTCTATCCGAGTATGCTTGGAGCCGGTTACTTAATATGGATGTGAATAATTTACCCAAGCAGCTTAAGAGCGACACCCCTCTATAGTTATCTGGGTCCCCAGCATCCCCTTTGTTTTTATAAATGGGCTTAATTATACCAACACGCCAAGATTCAGGAATTACACCACCATCGAAAACCAGGTTGAATAACTTCACATATAAAGGCAACATTAATTCTATAGAAGATTTGATATACTCGTTCAGTATGTTATCCAAGCCACAAGCTTTGTTACTTTTAAGACAATTGACAGCAGAAAGAATTTCTTTATCAGTAATTACAGAATCTAACAATTCATTATGTAACCCACTTTCATGGGTAGTGACATCACAATCAACCTCGCAGGCTTGGCCTGCATTCAAATCCTTAACATAATCAAACAGCTTATCCTGATCAATACCTAATTCCTTTTCAGAGTTATTCTCAAAAGATTTTAAAATTTTCCAAAAAGCTCTTTGGTCATTATTCTGCAAATTACGTAACTTTAGAGTGCAGTCTAACTTAAAGTCTTTAAATGATCTCTTCAAAACTTTACTATAATTTTTACTCGCTTTAATAAATTTGGAACGGTTTGAGTAAATCTTATTTCGTCCAAAAGCACGTTTCGAAAGATTATAACTACGCCTTAATGCCCTACACTTATTGTTAAACCAAGGCTCTTACACGTTTTGGTTGTTTTAACTTAAGAAGTACCAAATGTATTCTTAGCCGCACTAACAAACATATTTGACAAATCATTACACACAGACGTTACACATGAAGATACATTTTCATAATCTACATTTTCCATTAATGTACACAATCTGTTTACCACACATACATCAATATTATTTACAAATTCATCACAGAAATTATTATCAAACTTATTTACATTAGTGCGATACGCACTGTTCTGGGTGTTTCTGGTCTGCTCAGTGCATATATCTTTGCATATAAATGGTCGTCAATGTAGTTGGTTCTCCTCTGTCAGGTGATTATTACAGGTGTGTTTGTTCATTTTAGCAGAGGTGAGGTACGCTAATAATCTATTTAATGCTCCCTGCATGCTTCAGTGAATACAGGGAGTCGACCAAAGATAGGTTAGGGTTTGTTGAGCTCTCTTCAATCTGGTAAAGAAGACAATGCTCTTTAATGATACTTACCCTAAGTCTAACTGAGGAAAGACAAAGTGTAAATGCGAGAGTTTCGATTCAATTTTTTTTTCAAAAGCCGATAATTGTTATCAGATGTTATAAATGAAAATGAAAACGTTTTGATTGGTTACAAGGTTATGTTTTCATCTTCAATTTTCTTCCTGTGTTCACTCTCACAAGTTCAATTGATGTTGTTGTATCATTGCAAAAAATAACTGTTATCCATCTATGAAAATAGTCAGTGCTTTTAGTCATCAAATGTTTCGACATCACACAAGGACACTACAAAGCCCAGGCAGCAAATTCTTAAGAGTATTCTAAACCTCAATATGAAGAATTAATTTGTTCATTGTAATTATAAATATGTTATGGTATAGGTGATATGCTATCTTAATTTTTATGCGCCAATTGATTAACAAATAGTTTTAAAATGTTTTCTTTGCTATGTAATTTGGTAAATATGTACCCAATTTCGTTCTTTCAAAAACAAATCGATGTAGTCAAAGGATTTGAAATCGTGGTATTTGTTAAAAGAAGATAAATGATGAAAAATTAACAAATCATGTCGGCTAACATATTTCTATCAAGAAACGTTATTTGAACAATAAATGTTCTAATGACCTCGTTTTCCTTGGAAGAAATTAAGAATTGATCGAACAATGTACATCCTTGTCATAGATATCAAATTTCTGTTTGCCCTTTTAAAATGAGAGTTTAGTGTCCTCATATGGAATAAAAACATACACCCCCAAAATTTAAAACAAAAATCATTTCTTCAAAGAAAGATAATCCATGTAGACATATTATGAAATTAGGACTGGATTTGTAAAGGTAATTTTATTTAATAATAATCATACTTTATTTTGTTTTTGAAGCGATATGTGCCTTTTAGCAACGATTATTGTAAAATAAATCAATTTATCTCTTAGCAAATAGAGAATATGATTACCATCGTACATGTCAAGGAAAGGCAAATATCCAATAGATATTATTCATCATTGCAATAAAATACACTTTTGCTGCAAGCGTGCAGTAATATTTGAATCATATTTACCCTGTTCGTCAGCCACAGAGGAACTAACCAATCAACCATGTCATGCTCTTCAGGCAGGTGGGGTCCTATGACTGTTTGTGCAAGAGCTCGAGTCTCTGTTAATAAATCATTGAATAAGCTGTGAGTCGGGCACCCTCCAGAAACTCTGTGCATTATACTGATCACACAAAAACTGCTAGCACTTTGGTAGGTTTGGTAAGCACCCTTTGTCCCCTTAAAGAAAAATCCAGGAGAACGGGCAACAAATTTACATTTATTATATAACATATTATTCGTATATCTTAACTTGTACTTTCCATTACATAACCACAATTTCTAAACAAAATGCATTGTTAGAGAGATAAGTATTGATGATACGAACCCATGCATTGATATTCATAATTAATGATTAATGCATTCCTATATCCTGTATCCAATATACCCCATTGGAGCGCGGTGGTGTAGTGGTTAGCGTGCTGGCCTATCACGCCAAAGACCCGAGTTCGAATCCAGGTGGAGACACCAAAGGTTTGTGACCTGGGCGTTACACCGTGTTGTGTCCTTGGGCAAGGCACTTCATCCACATTGCACTCAGTCTACCCAGCTGTACAATTGGGTACCTGAATACGGGAAGTACGGACCTATGTGGTCGCGCGAAGCGCTTAGTAGCGGCTTTGAAAGTACAATTCCTTCAGGGTGATAATGTACAGCCAATGAGCAGTGCTTGCACTGGATATTAGGCTTAAAAATGTTCATTATTATTTATTTTTATTATCGCACTTTCAGAAACAATATCCTCGAAGCTGAATCAGTTCTCGGGCAAAATCGTGTTGTAGTGTGTTATAAGGACTTACACGTGTTTGGATAAATTTTAGATTTCATGTATGGTAAAGTCAGTGTGCCCAGTCGAAGGTCCCACGTGTACCACTATGTGTTTTTATGCCATGTAATTGTTATAAGCATAGTTATCAATTTGAATCTAGAAATGCAAGGACAGTTTCCCCGTGAGGCCTGTCCGAGGCCTACAAGCTGAAGACGACCGCAAGAACAGACTGTCCGTGCTTTTCCCTATACAGAACTTATTTAAAACTGTATTACATGCCACTTGCACCGAGTGAATACGAAGCAAAGAATTAAAGATTTTACCATATGTTTCCAATCACAACCTTCTTTGGGCGCCTTCAAAAAAGTTTGAATTAATGTTGTAGTACAATGGATGTTACATCTGATCGTTGGAAGCATGAAGTCATAGGTTATGCAAGCAGGAGGCAGGAGATAACTGTTCTGAGCACATGCATGTTGTGCAGTGCTTGAACATATGAGTACTTTGCAAGTTATTGCAAGTCGCCAACTTGGTCTTTGGTTTGGATTGTTTCAGATCTTAATTTGTGCTGTTTTATCACAGCGAATTTTCGATGTTGGCTTCTAAACACGTTACAATTATTCGGATTTCAACATTTAGGTTACTTGAACTTTCTTGATATTTGTTTGAACATACTTGTTAGAAATTGTTTTTTCGAAATGAATAGGTTTAAGAAAAAGTTAATTACTTTAGTTTTGTTCTAACTGTTACTATACATGTGTTGCGATATTGTGTATAAGCATTGTTTATCGGATGTTTCTCATATTCTGTCAGTGCAATTTCCGTGAACAGTGTTAGTTGATTCAAATATCTACATGCCAACAGTTTTGTTGAATGAAATATTTCATTGATGACTGATGCATTTGAAAATCTGCCATGGATTTTGAAATACGCCAAGGATTTGCTGCCTGCCATTGATACGAGTCCTACATATATTATCGTCAAAATTAATTTTACAAATATGTATAGAGAAAATCGGAAGATAGATAGAAACAGATTCATTTCATTGATTACATGCTTCTATTCCCCTATTATATTGTCTCGTCACCTACTATATCCCAAAACTTTGTTGTATCCCCAAACTATCCATAAGGAACATAGAAACTATTGGTCAGTTTGATATATCGATATCATCTCAAAGAATCATGAGATAATCAGGAATTCCACGAATCTTAACGATTTGAATCCGCCATGGGAAATAAAAGACTTCCATACATCTTCAAATGAATGATATAAAGGGCGACAGTCTTCCGTGGCATCTGTATTCCCAAACTTCAAATCATCTTAATCTATTGAAAACAGTTGAAATTGATATGTTTGTTTGCCTTTGTGTAACCCGAACCATTATCAAATTACTTTATCATCCATCACAATCTATTTTGCTTCGAGCCACGTAGACTTTTCAACAAAAAAACAAAGCTTTGAAAGAATGTATTGATAATGGTATGACAATAAGCGGGAGTGTCAGTGTTGGATCTTTTGGGGTTTACGAAGTTAATCATTGGATTAAATACATGATGAATTTGGGTATACAATTATCTGCCACTATTTAGTAGTTTAAGACATTTTAAAGTATTACACCAATTCAAATTGTATATGTAGTCCTTTTCTCTGAAGAAGAAGTGCGCAAAAGTTTAATCATAATTTGTTACTGGTAAACAATCATGTTACCTAATCATTTTGTATTTGTAAAATTACCCTTGATTTCAAATGTTTGAATGCAAGTATTTACCTTATGGATCAACATGATTGTCCTTATGCATACTCTATTTCCAAGAATGAATTAGTGAGACATGATATAAGAAATTAGGTATTGGAACAAAAAAATGATCAATTGTCTTTAAAATGAATAATTTTAATCTAATGATTTCTCACCAAACTCCGAAAAAGACATTTTCACAGGAAATATATACATACATATATGGTATATACATATCAGCTTCACACATCTGAAATGCAAACACACTACCAGAATTACATGGTAGTTTACTCCACACGTACCAGGGGAATAACACGTGTGTATATCTAGCTGTTGTGTATCGATATCGACTGCTATAATTATAGTTAAAAATATTATTGTGTAGACATGAGTCATTCATCATGGTACTGGTACATGAACGTATCTCTCATAATTATTAAATGTAAAATTTGTCGTAAAATCTTTCCTTAATCTTTCCTTCCTTTGTCTATCCAGACATCGAATACATAAATCCTATATTATTTGGAATGATTAAGTGTTTGGAATAATCACGTATGGTAAGTGTTTAAAATTGCATTTCCTCTTACATTACGACTCAAAAGTTTTTTGTTTTTCTATGTTAATTTGTTGTACACTTGACTATTTTCAACTTTTTTGGGACAAATTCTCCTCATGTTCCTAAAGAAATGGCTCAAAGAAATGGCTGTAAGCATTTAGTTTTATGAGGACATTGAATCTTTCCATTAACGGAAAACAATAAACAATTTGATATCTAGCTTTGAGATATAATGAAATTGAAAGCCAACACAAACACGCAATATAAATGGCAACAATTCAGGGAAAATGTAACGATGTGTGGTAAAAGATTTATATTTATGTTTTCCGTCACTGTTAAGTGAGCGTATTTAAAGATTATCTTTTAAAAATAACAATATATATATGGAAATAAATAGCAAAACAAACTCGACCAGGAGGGGTTAAATATAATAATGCAACCAGATTTGAAAATTATGAATTATTTCATATTTCATTCTTTTCCGAAATGGACATTTCATTAATTCTGTTCCTTGTCTATCTTCAAGTAGATATTGTGTCCTTTTCAATAACCTGTAATCAGTAATCACTTCAAATTTTTATGACCAATCAAAACAAATCAGGAATCATTTCATTTCTCTGTTTGAGCAAGACTGGTGACCCAACCTATTCAAAACTGTAATGTTGATAATACTTACTTTCTAAAGGAGGTTTTTGTTTGGTTAAAAGGCAAGAGGACGACGGTCAATGTGTTTTGTACAAAAGCCAACATTTCCATTAGTGTTCTAAAGTTCGTGAAATTATTATCACATTTGAATTCCCTGGATATCAAATGCTTTAGAAAAGATAATCTTACCTTGGAAGAATGCACATGTTCATACTCTTCTTAAGGCGACACGGAAGTTCTGCTTTCTTAGCCTATGAGCATTCTCTACATGTAGAAATAAGTATTTGAAATTTGCTAATGCCAATCCACAAAAGATTTACAATTTTCCAAGTTCCAATTGTCCTGATGTAGTTCATAAATTTGCCACTTATGTAAAATAACTGTTTTTCCTTATCAAGTATTATGTCAAATCCTCTTAAAAGCCACGTGACCAATTGCATTTACAATAACTGAAAACTCAACTTACTTTGGGCCACTGAGCCTCAAATACTGAATAAATTAAACATGTCTGTCTGTTTGTCTGTAAGATTACTGGGATGTCCTAACTTCTTTAATCTTAATAAAACATTATCCTGGGTCGGTATTTGATTATTCTATGGTATGGTAATATTCACACATACCTCGTGTACATTGTACATGATATATAAGACATTATTTACCGATAGCTTTAGTGATCAAATTTATAAGCATTAATCTGGAGTTAACCTAGGATGAATTCTTTGGCTGGTTCGCCACGCTTTCATTTCTATGAATGTATTTGATTTACTCTGTTAACAGATGTAATTATATAAAACATAGTTATAAATTTGCAAATTTCAAAATTTTATCATTAATTGGTAAAACGGATTAAAGTCTTTGGTTCGTTTACTTTCATAAATTCAAAAACAAATCTTAATATTGTGTGTTTATGTTCCACAGTTATTGTATGAAACATTTATACCAAAATTGATAATTTTCTTCTTATGCTGGCAACAATTAATGAATAAGTTACATTATTTTGAACAATAAAGAAAGTTTTTAAAATTCTCTTAATTTTCTCTTGCATTGCGACACAATAAACATTGATTATTCTTGTTAATCGCTTTTCAATGACAGTTTTCCACTTATATTTCTTGAGACAAATCTCCCATATGTCTGGAAAGAGATGGCGCAATGAAATTGCTGTTTAGATTAAGTTTAATGAGTTAATTGAATCGATCCATTAGTGAAAAACTATATTCCAAAAGTTCATTCAATTATAACAAAGGAGAGTTTCGAACCTTTTGTATAATTATATTTCATATTCAAAACTATACTTCTGTCTGGGCTGAATAAGTATACTAAGGTTAATGTCTGCTAATTGTCTGTTAACCAGAGCGTCATCATTGTAAAATTTTAATCAACAAACAAAACAAAGCAATTCATAGAAGCTGCACGTACGTATTTATCTGTAAAACATTAAGAAATATTTCATGAAATTGATATGTTCTTCTCCCTTTCTATGTAGAGAACCATTATCAAGTTACATGATCATCCATGTCAATGTATAATACTTGCAACCAAGTAGAACTTAAGAATAAAATGTTCTAAGGTGATATTTATTTAGAGTGACATTACCCATCGTTTAGGAAATTGAAAGTTATGTCTTTTTCAGATAGCACGTTGTGTAAATATTGCTAATGTCAGTAGAGCCTGTGTACTGTATTGTTGAAGGCACGTTTAGTTAGTGATATATGTGCTATGCAATAGTATGTTTTGTGACATCGTGTTATTATATTTGGTTATCAATATCTGTTTTTACATATTCTTGGATTTCTTATCAGCCCTTAACGAAGTATCTTTTCAATTTTGTTGCAAATTATAAACTTCTTGGAGTAATGATATTGAAGACACCATCATAATCCCCCCGGTCGTCTCACATTTCCAATTAATTCTAGTTTGAAAAATGAAATCAATGTCCTGGATATAGAACCAGATAGAATGTCATATAATCTTTATATTGAGTGTTCCTACCCTAACCTAATCCACTGGGCTATCGGCTCTCTGTTATCTCTCATAGCATCAAATGCCTTGACTAGTGATGCATTAATCAAATTAATCACAGCTTAGTCACAATACCTGTAACTGCGCAGATAATTCCTTATGGATTAAAAATTCTCATTACAATTATTGTTAATCACGGTGCATGCATCAACTAAACACATGTGGTGAGATCTCGTGATGTGTGACGCTGATCTGCTGATTTCTGTTGATTGGTAGATATGCTATTATGTTCCTTTTACAACTTCTTTATGATACCAAATGCCTTTCTGCTATACTGTCCTCAAATATGTGTAACATGAAGCGGCCAGACTAACTGTTGGTTCTATGTTTGAAAGACAAACACATCTTCTACAACGGTCCTTTGATATCAAATGTGACATAAAGCCTCATATTAACTTATGTACATTTTATGATTGGCTCCAATCATGAATCATCAAACAAAGCGTTAACATTTAATATCATTACTTTCAATGACTGCCTTCAATGAATATTTACAATAGACATCAGCAAAAATCTTAAAAATTCACACTGTTACATTTTAAGACATGTATTACAAACCATAGAATGTAAAAACTTTGAGTCTTTGAATAACAAAACCGGTTTGTCGCTGGGCGGGAGATTACATATAACAATGGACGACACGAGATAGCGGTACGTCGTCTACCATAAAATGTATAACGGTTGGATATCCTGTTTCAGATACTCTATCCAAGCCTACATTGTATAAGTTCAGGATCAACAAACACTCAGAATAGGATTACCTGCAACATGCTAGGGTCGAAGTGATTCATGTTGATAAATGTGTACTGTCCTGGGTTTGGTTTATATTTCATAATTATAAGTTACCGTTTCAACTCGAGTTCTCATTGAGTATGTATCCAATACAAGGTAGATGCAAATACAAGCTTCGAAGTAAGTTTTTCTCAACATTGTCTCTGTATTCAAGTGGCCATTGTGAAAAGGAAAATTTGATTGTTAAAACCAAATAACAAACAACGACTAAGCATTGTAGGCTCAGCTCGTGTAATGTTTTAGACAACCCGTTTAGTGGTCACACGTACGGTGCAATTTATAAAATTCATACAATTCTGTAGAAATCTCACTGAGTCTTGCTGTTTTTAGCTCACCTTTACAAAGTAAATGTGAGCTTATGTCATGGCGCTTCGTCCGTCGTCCGTCTGTCTGTCCGTCTGTCCGTCTGTCCGTCCGTCCGTCTGTCCGTCCGTAAACTTTCACGAAAAAGACTACTCCTCCTAAACGAATTCAGATATCATTCTGAAATTGTAGTATGTTATACCCATGGTGATTCCCCACAGAAAGGTAGATGTTTCAGTTTTGAGAATCCAAGATGGCCGCCATGACAGCCATATTGAATTTTCAATTAGATTTCACGAAAAAGACTACTCCTCCTAAACGAATTCAGATATCATTCTGAAATTGTAGTATGTTTTACCCATGGTGATTCCCCACAGAAAGGTAGACGTTTCAGTTTTGAGAATCCAAGATGGCCGCCATGACAGCCATATTGAATTTTCAATTAGATTTCATGAAAAAGACTACTCCTTCTAAACGAATACAGATATCATTCTGAAATTGTATTATGTTATACCCATGGGGATTCCTCACAGAAAGGTAGACGTTTCAGTTTTGAGAATCCAAGATGGCCGCCATGACAGCCATATTGAATTTTCAATTAGATTTCATGAAAAAGACTACTCCTTCTAAACGAATACAGATATCATTCTGAAATTGTATTATGTTATACCCATGGTGATTCCTCACAGAAAGGTAGACGTTTCAGTTTTGAGAATCCAAGATGGCCGCCATGACAGCCATATTGAATTTTCAATTAGATTTCATGAAAAAGACTACTCCTTCTAAACGAATACAGATATCATTCTGACATTGTAGTATGTTATACCTATGGTGATTCCGCACAGAAAGGTAGACGTTAAAGTTTTGAGAATCCAATATGGCCGCCATGGCAGCCATATTGAATTTTCAATTAGATTTCATGACAAAGACTATTTCTCCTAAACCAATCGAGATATCATTTTTATATTGTAGTATGTTATACCTATAGTGATTCCTCACAGAAAGGTAGACGTTTCAGTTTTGAGAATCCAAGATGGCCGCAATAGCAGCCATATTGACTTTTCAGCTGCAGATGACACATCATTATTATTAAATTTTAAGCTTTCATCAAGTGATCACTGGCACCATATAAATTCTCTAATTTGAACTTACTAATCATAATATTATCTTAAATATGGAATATTTAAGATTGTCATGCAAGTTGTTCTATATTTTTAAGTGTTTCTAAAAAAAATTAAGATGAAAGACAAACATAATTGATTAATATGTTTAAAATCTTTATGGCAACTAGCTGCAAAAACCAAATCACATTAAACATGTTAAATTTTAAACAATGGTATTTCCCTTTTATTCCTTTAAATACCACACATAAGGGGTCAACCAGAGTTCAGATATTCCACTATGCTGTCTAATACACATCCCAAGGCTGGCTGCTAGCATCACAGTGTCAGCTGCTAGTCTGTTGCATAATCAACCTGACCCAATTGATATGGTAGAGCATTATGCTATATGGCCATGGCCCATGTGTATGCAATAAAAGTTATGGACTTGTATTCTCATGACAGTGATATGTTCTTTCTAAGAATAACAACTTACACAAAACTTGTCTACAATAAGCTTTGTGTTTAGCAATCTACATGATAAGTTGATGTGGAATAAATATGCAGATGAAAATCGAAAAGGGTTTAGTAAGAAAAGTAAGGAAATTTGATTTGTCATATCTCTCTGTTGATTTGACAATGCAAAAATGTTTACCATTATAGTACTGTATGAGTGTTAAATAAATTGATACTTTAATGAAAGACATCTCATGGTCACTTGACATGTAAATATTATGTGAACAAAATAAACGTGTCTTATGCATTGCTGTGTTTATGACTTTCCTCTCAATCAGTCATTCATTTTCCTTGAAAAATCTGTACTTTTGGGATTCTCAATATCCCATGCAGCATAACCATCAGTGAAATAATCTTGAAATCATATTAATGATTCACTACAAAACAAATGTAAGTGCCCACCATCCTGTAAGTAATGAATGACATTTAAATGGATACACCTAAACCAATCAAGATATCATAATGAAATTAATACGGATGCCCACATAAAAGTAGCATTTTGAAGATTAAAAAGTACAAGATGGTCACCAATTCAGCCATAGATATACAAAAAAGTTATACAAAAACCTACTGCTTGTTAACTTATCATGATTATATCATTTGTGTATTAATGTTTGTTCAAGCTCTAGTGGTTTCCAAAAGAAGACTAGCATTTTAAAAGATAAAAAAATCATGATGGCAGCCATAATCAATTATATAAGAGATGGTTACATGTATAATTAAACCAATACCACATCATTCATTTGAAGGAGGTTGGATACCTTTGTTACTGCACACCCGCAACAGTCAGATAGTGCTATTTTAAAGTTTATGCTATTTTGTTTATTTTTCACTGAAAGTGTGAGATAAAAAAATTGAAAAATTAAATAATGATTTAGTTTAATAAAAAACAATGACTATGTTATATTTGTGAACATAAGTATCTGTTTTATGATAAAATTTATTTCACTAATTAACCTTAAGTACTAATGAAAATTTATAAAAAGGGTAATGTTGACAATGAAGAGTTATCTCCCCTGAATGTTAATTTTCATTGATGTGGCTAAATTGAATGTGAATATCTCTGTTATCCCCTGGTGACATATTGTTTTTTCTTTTTAATCTTATTCTAGTGTGTATTAACTATATAATATATAATTTTCAAAAAAATCTTAATACGAGAAATCGATTTTTTTCATAAAAGAATATTTTTTTACAAAAATAATCATCCAAAAAAAAGAGGTTATTTGTATGAATTTACTTCATATTATTTTCAAGTTCCTTTTTTTCTGACTTAGTTTATTTCCATACTGCAATGCCTTAATAGAAAAACATTTAAATAACAATTATATTCAAAAGTTATCTTGAAAAGGAGTTTTTAAATTATTGTAATTTCATCATTGGGTGCCCTAACGGATGGGCCCTTTTTCGAACAAAAACTGTAGTGACATGGTATTTTTATGACACAATTTGATTCAAGACATATTTTTCAACAAAATAAGACCAAATTTAGCTATTTCTTAATACCTCGATATTTTGTATCCAACCTCCTTAAGGTGAGCTTCTGTACCCTCGGTACTTTTATTGTTGTTTCTCACACTGTACAGCACACCAATTTCTGTGTGCACAATGAGCATCTAGCAAAAATCAAAGGATTAAATCTCTATGGTTTACATAGATTAAACAGTTTTTAAATGATTATATGTTGTGAAAATCAAGAAAATGAAAAGTAATTTGCGTATATAATTCGAAATTTATACATTTTAGAAGCAAGCCATAAACATTTTACATCCTGGTCCACATAATTAATGTTTACTAAGATATGCCATTACTCAGACCATTAGTAGAATTGGTTCCACAACATATGACGCCCGTAATTAAAAATAGAAAAGAATAAATGCTCTTTTCTGCAAAATTGATCAGATAAAGTCGTGTCTGATGACATGACTTCTATGTCTGTTAACTAAGCATTTCATCGCTCCCACTAATGTAAAATACCTTTGGAAAAATTGAAAACAATTGAATGAATATTTTCGGTTTGACAAAATCAGATCTTGGAAAATGATCAAGGACAAAACATCTAAAAATAGAAATTGAAAAAATTCTGCAATGATGTATAACACACGAATATCTTGCACTAACCAGTGTAACATAATTGCCTTATTGTGTACCTCTAAAGCTTTTATTGTCATGACTTTTTGTTAAATGATAGTGGACTTTTTTAAAGGTGTTTCTCAACTGAAGTATAATACACTATTGATATCAAATATTACCCTTATTAGTGTTAATTTTCCTTTTTATAAATGGATTTTCTGTATTCCATGTAAATGTGTACTTAAATTAATCTACCAAAAAAAATATTCTAATTTACAGCAGTACTCGAGAGGGTGTTGAAGTTTACATTAGTGGTCCTTATCAGTAGCCTTTTGGTTTCATTACACATGTACCAGCATGACGACATGTGATGAACATGGTAAATAAGGACTAAGTAAGATAATTGGAAAGGGCACAAACAGGGCAGAACAAAGGACTAGAAGCACAATTAATATATTATTATAATCGATCTGCCACTAAAAACAGAGATAATGATCAGGTTGTGGTAACACAGCTTCGATATTATCAGAGAGGATTTCATGACCGTATTGGTATAATCCCTGGGATAAAGAGAGACTAGCTACATGATTGATAATTAAAGGGAAACATGTAGATGAAGATTGGACAGTTTGCTTTTTCAGCCGGGCAGCTACCGTTTTGATAGATGATAGGTACAATAGGTAGTTTTATCAATGTGCCTTTAAGAAACAAGCAAAATATATTAAACAATTGTACATAATTCTTACATTTTAATGAATCTTATAATAAACACAGTATTTGAGGTTAGAATACCAAAGTAATACAAAATATAATACAATATCATATGAGTCAGAGTCAATAGCAAGCTAGATACAGTCACGGTCCTTTGTTCGTGCACAGTTGATTGAGTGATTGAGGATGTATCTGTTAATTGTAGTTTTGAAAGTTGATAGAAAACATATAACAATGTGCTTAGAAACATTACATATACCTATTTTAAATGAAAATCTGAAATGGCAACTGTTCAAAGAGTGCACTTGAAAGAATGATTTTACTTCCAAATAGTACAACGGTAAATTTATGTTTTTTTATTTAATCAAACATATTCATTCATATATACTGCTGCAGACGTTATTTACCATTTGGATATGAACTTTCGTGAAGAATTCTGTTGTGTGTATACAAAACAGTGGCACTCGAAGTGAATCACACAGAAGCAACATTCTCTAGAGTTCTCAAGCCGGCAATCAGGATACCTTGTAGAATATCTAACAAACTCCAATCAGCAGAGGTACATCTCTGATATTCAAGAAACTGAACATTCTAGAACAGTAGATTATAGAGACAGCTAGTTTACATAAACATGAACATGATTCCATATAAGTATTTGTTTAGAAAAATATTTATTCCTGAAGTCTGAAATGGCAAGTGTTAAAAATGTTCACTTGAAAAGAGGAGACTTTTTTGCACATCATGAAACGGTAAATTCATGTGAAAATCATTTTGAAATTTCTATTTTATCATAGACGTCTTATTCAACCATATTGCTGTAGACATCATTTTAGTTATGAATTCCACCTTCGTTAGGAATTATGTTGTGTAATTTATGTTGTTGTGATATCACATCATTAGAGTGAGAAAATCACTTTTCTCAAAAGAACCAACAGCCTGGTTAAGTATACTATTCAAACTTTGCGTTCTTCCTAAACGAGATCTACTTGACAGATTACTCTTGTATATCAGATATATAATGTAGGAACCTATCCTACTCATATTAATTCACATTCAACACAGTTTTTTCCACGCTCATATCTCATTAGTGACTGTTGTTCCGCCACAGGTAAGCAGACAGACTAACATTCATATCCTCCCCTGTTTCACTCTCGCCCTTGACGACCTTATCCTGTAATCTTTTATAGCAGGGGAATTAAAAAATTAAGGGTAAATCTTGATAATTGATGTTTTACATCTGTTGTTTTTTTAATTCTGAATCAGTTGTTGATTGATCAGTTTTACCTCGATGGTAATATTGGAGCAATTGTAAAAATTCTCTTTATCGCAGTGGAGCTGTATGAATAATTTCCCCGAAAGTGCAGAGCAGTCATTGAATCGATTGTGTTTGCACAATTGCCATTACCATTTTGCATTGCTCTTTATTGAGAAATGTTTTATTCGATACAAGTGGAAACATTGTTCTGTTGAGAACCAGGGTTATTGATACGCCTGTCTAAACACAGAATTCATTTCCCGCATGTAACATTTTCAGCAGACAATTTTATGAATCATCCGTCTTTATTTGAGGACTAGCCTATGGTAAATCCTTATAGTACGTCAGATATAACAGTAGCATTTCCACTGATGGCAACAACAGGTTGAATTGGTTGTTAGATGATAAAGTTTACATTACATTGCACCGCAGTTATCAGCTTATCGTTTTCTTAAGCATAACATTTTCAAGTCAATTGTTCTGAACCTTTTTATAATTTCGAGTGAACTCAAATGTGATTGATCTGTATTTAACTATACCGAAAAAATAATAATCCTTAGTCCTGTTCAAAGTGTGAATAATCACTAGTCAATTTATTCATGAATTTCTTATTCTCATTTCGTTATCGCACAATACCATTCTGTCCTGCTGAAATGCACTGGTAGCTGATAATTTTGAAAACTTGAAAGAGTTGCAAGCTCTTTATTATAGGCCCCATCGAAAGCTTGTCAAAAGAACATAATGAAATTTATGTTTTATCTTCAAATATTTTGCGCCCTAAACACACGTCTATACATGTATGTGCTACAGTAAAAATAACCTTTCAAATTTTCGTCATCAAATTATGGTCGCCATGGTTCCCTGGGCTACATCAAGAGAATATTTCAGGTATAATTCATGCACGAAGAAGAATAACTTATATTCAACTGATCTCCTCCATGCTAGAATGAATATAGAGGGTGGTCCGAGGTGTCTTGTTGTCTGATAGGTTCTGTATAACAGGTTTGGAGATGACGATCCATACAAAGATATTGACCAAGGATACAAATGATTATAAAGTGAAACTTTATATGCAATTTTGTATATCAATATGTATTAAAAGTTATATCCTTTCTTTATATTGGATTTTGTGACAGCTTTCAGCAGCTACATGATCTATATAGCACAATGCAGTTCAAAACAATTGATTGCAAGTGAAATTTGTTGGTTACGATAAAAAAATATAAAGGTGACAAAAAATATAAAGGTGACGGCAATGAATTCAATCATCACAGCTGCGTTTGTCCCTCCAGGCTACGTTAGTGGCTAAGAAAACAGATTGTGCATATTCCCTGAAAAGGTTCAGCAGTTTCTCAAATATTTGTCACAAAGAGGCAAAAAAATGTACTGTAACACAGTAAAGGATTAATTTCTATCTCTGACCAGTACACAAAAATCCATTGGGTAAACCACTTAAGGAATTTCTCACAATACTATTAAGAGCACCCGCATTCCGCAGTTTCAATATCTCATTTCACCAAGAGATGTTTATCTTTTGTAAACACTTGATATCTATATCTTCTCGTTCCGATGTGGGAAGAGCATCATGTAAAAATTACAGTATCATCCATCTCAATTTATATTGCTTTAACAAAGGAGAGTTTCAAGAGAGTGTAGCAAACATGAGAGTGTTATTTATATAGAATTGTGTTACATGGGTTTCGGAAATTGATGTATTTTAACAGATAACACGTTGGGTAAATGTTGATCTTGTCAGTGTAGCTTGTGTAAGGAATTGTTTGACACACGAATAGTTTGTCTTCTGTTTAAAACACAGGCATATATCTTTCAACGTTTTTCCTGCTCTTCTTGATGTTAAAAGTGTCACACATGTCACTCTCACATAAATACGAATGTATATATTAAGATCTGCTTAAAATATGTAAAATCATGACTCATCAAACATTTAACCCAAACAAATAATTATAATTATTTCAAAAGAGAGTGCATTGAATACATTCTTACAACAGATACCAGAAAGCATAGAAATAATGTACACTGTTACTCTGAGTCTTGTAATACCACCTATGGGGTGTCCACAAGTTTAATGGATATTCTTTGTATTAGTAGTCTTTTCATTTTTATCTATTATGATAGGAGATTTACAAAAAATGAAAGAAGTTTGTCTTTGTTAGGATTCTTAGTTTATAATTTGGATAATACGCAAAATCATTTGACGGTGGTTTATGCATGTGTCACCTTATAGTATAAAACACTTGAGAGGTCCATAAATAAACAACCCATGTTGACAGTTGGCGTGTTGTAAGAGACACCTGTTATTATGAAAGCAGCGAAATGAATAGAGAGCATTGAAGTCATTGAATATTTGGCAACCTCTGTTCAAAAAAGACAAAATTAATAGCTTGTCAGTTTTCTCTAGTTGTTTTTAATTTTTATTTGTAATGTTTTCTCGCATGGAAGGGGTGGTTCTTGTTACAATGCCTAAACAGGACAGCAAATACAATTATTCTGACCATATGGTACCATTAAAGTGCCTTTGACATCAATGTTTTGAGGAACTTGAAGTAAAAGATATGATGGAGATTTTGCACATAAAGAAGGGGGTGTATCTGAACTTTTAACTTATTACACAAAAACGGCGAAACAGAAACTGTTTCTTTTAAATGGGGATCAATACAGAGGTTCCCATATGATTTATCAGATATACAGTAAGTGTGACCCAATAATGGGAATCATACTGTATGTATAACACCAAATGTGCTTAATTCTATCAGAAAGTTAGTATTGGACGATAATTCACATATAAGGACGCTATTTATCAATAAATAGCGTCCTTATGTGACCTTCAACTTCTAAAATGCCACTCAAAGAAGATAATTCACACAGCTGATGCAGATTAACAATCTACAGATCAGTAACAATTGCCAATCCCATAATATTATGCATCTCACAGACGGGGGGACTAATCAATCGATAACTGATGCAACATGAGCATCATGCAGGTGGTCTGTCCTCATAACATTTACCTATGTGGTACACATTTAATAAATTACTCTTCACTGAAGATCTTGAAATATGATTTCTGTTCATCATGAATATGCTAAGTTTGTAAATCACCTGCTTAGTCTTATCATAACACATACAATTATGTAATAGGTTACTTTCTTAGGTGTATTGACCTTGCTGAATTAATACAGGCTATGCAATCCATGGTTTAAGGTAACACCTTTTTTCAGAGCTTAATCAGTGGTGTGAGTCAGACAAAAAAATATCTTCGATTCAAATTGCAGATGACATAGCTAAATAGTCAGAACAAGAATTTGAATCACAGTACTTGCCTCCATTGCATGTGTATCACAACTTTTTTCTCAAACAAATCCCAGATACCACACATTTTCCACAGCATGTAAAACAAGCATATAGTAACTCAGCATAAAATTGTTGAATTCCGCTGTGGAAAGCAGCTGATGGTTATGATGATTAGATAGCGCACAGTCATTGCTGAGAGAGATACAATGCAAGATATTATCATCAGTCAAGCTGTCATAAGGGGATGTAAGAACAGTCGCTGAAGATAAATACTTGGGAAAATGGGTATCATATGAACTGGTCAGAATACAGAGAATCGAAACAGGCTTTCTTAAGATGCTGAAAAGAACTAAAAGCTAGGATGGAAAATGTACTTTATCATCATATTTAGAAACCCAATGTTGATTTAAACGATATATTACATTCCTCAATTGTGATTGTGAAACAGTAAACTTAACAATGTAGTATAAGCTAGGCATTTGTGAAGCTTATGTCAACCTCTTTATGAGATACAGAGGTTGCTAGTATGGTATGGTATGAACAAGGTCAACCAAAACTCGTCCTCCTGTATTTGAAAACTTTTAAAATCTGTAACCAACTGTTGCTTAAGAGAGATTTCTTGCACTAACTAAAGTGCAACCATGAAATGATATTAGTACAGTAAGAATACACCACTTCACACTGTTCTGCTGTAGGAATGATGCTAATTCTTCAGAACTCGACAGAAGCGTGCTTCCAATTGATCTTGTGAAGACAAAAGTCTCTGGTATTACTTCTTGTCATATTCAATTAACTAAGAGATCAGATTAAATTCCGTTTTCATATTTTCGTTTCCTTTGATATTAGAAATAATGGTTTGAAGTGTGGAATGGCAGGCCATTAACATACTTCAGCTTCCGGTGTACGAAAACCGTGTCCAGGGGAAAGTACAGTTATGTTTATGATCAAGCCTGCATATTTGGATCTGTAACGTTAAAAAACAGGATGATAGAAAAATGTTTAATCATTAAGACGAGTAAATTAAAAATCTTTCTTTCATCTTTTCTTTAATGAATGTACGAAAGTCAATTCATTCGATTGGTTATAATAAGGTAAACACAGGCATGGCAAGCGTTTATGTTTAGGTAAAATTTGAGAGTTTATAATATAATTTTATGTGAAACAATGGAACAATTAATTGAAAGAAAAAACAGAAGTAAGCAAGCCATGTGTACATATAAAATTCATCACGGGATATTCATCTCTTTATAAGATCGCTTTACATCATTTTGATCATATCACTCTGTGTTTTCTACAGGAGGATGATTTGCACTGAACACTGAAAGGCACTTGATGAAACCGTCACAAATCATTCAATAAACGTTACTTTGCTGGAATTAATCGATTAACAACTGATACAAATTGAGCCAGCAGGTGGTCTTTTGTCATTTTATTTACACTTTAGTTCAGGAAAAACTTACAAAAAACATTTAAATTGATATTGAATAGGATAACTCTATTGATTTATCAATTGTAAGCTTATGTTAACTCTCCCTTTTCATTATTTCAATGAGATCTAATATTACATATTGACTTCATTGCATAATGAACTATCATATTCTTATAAATTTATAAAATACTCACTTCATTCTATTACAGGTTCAGTGCAAGATAAACTCTTTATCAGATAAGAGGGGAACGGGTGTTATTCTTCAAACTAACCCCTTTTGAGGTGGAACTAATAAGAAATCGATGCATGTGAAACTACATGTAGCAGGTGTTCTGTCTATATATGGTTTGAATTTAAGTTCAGTTCGAACAGTACAGCTCCTTTAATGAGTAAACTATAAGTATTTCAGTGCCCCTTTAACTTTTAATCAATGTGTTATGATTAATTTCATGCCATAAACATTGATGCTAATGATACCTATTGACAAACTATTAGTTGACAAAGCAGCGAACAGTTATTTTGATATATGTACGCTTTATGATTTAAATGTTATTGGTGATGTTATTGGAGTTTTTATAATGCCCAAAACTAGTTTTAAAAAGAAGTTTATTTATTAACATTTTTTATCATCTTTTATATTTTTAATAAAGTTCTACTACCTTTTAGGTACATAGACAAATGTTTCATATTCCATGTAAACTGTATATATTTTCATTATAGATACATACACACATACATTGTAAGTATTCACAGATATTGATATGTCAGATCAATCATGGAGAAAAACCCTATCCTATAAACATTAGCTAGGAATTTTCAACAAAGTTTTAATTGTTTTGCGGATTATTATATCATATTTAAAGAAATATCATGTTTAACCTTTACATGTATGTCCCTTTTTGATATTGTATTTTACTATATCAGAATTTGTATATAAATGATTTAGTAAGTTCATTTCAGTACAAATAGTTTCAACTTCTCATTATACAAGACCACCCACTTACAAGTGGTCAATGATATAACGAAAATAAAATAAATTTTGAGTTTTGTTGACAGTTATTAACTCAAATAATATATCTTAGTGATAAACACATTTATGTTGGTTAAGTGAACTGCATTTGATAATTGTATTGTGACGCAATCGATTGCCATGCATAACGCACCAATGCAACGATTAGAGAGCTTACGCCTTTTCAATGCAATTTAATTCAACACATGAAATAGAATACACAGGATGATAGCTCTTTTCATCAGCATCTATCAAGTTCACAGCATATTCTAGGAGGATACAACATTCCTATTTCTCAACTGACAAGTTTATGGTTCAACTTATTTAAATCTAAAAGACGCCTATCATTACAATATACGACACTGACTAGTGATCAAATGATATGTTGATATCCATTGTCACTTTGAATAATATGTTACTTCAAAACACTCCTTCGAAGATTTGCAGTAGTCAAAAGCGCTTTTTGTTCATTGGTTCATGTGAACTTGTTTCTTGGTGCATTAGGTTTCTAACATCCTTCACCTTTGACATAACAACCTATTTACAAATGATAATTTTCTGCTTGAGAAAACAATGATAAGAAAGTGAAATGTATCTTTTTGTAAAGGGATTATCAGCTGAAAGGCTATATCTATTAGATTTTATCTTATCTCTTTTTATATTCCCCGGTCACATCCCTTTAAGTTGTTGACATCATGGGTACACAACCTTTCCATGTTCAATGGGTGAATGAATGAACTGTAAGAGGACGATTATGTCCTTTCACGACCAATAAACTACTCAATAAAAAACAGAAAAATAATTAAAGGTCTTAACTTAAGAATGGCCGCAAATGGAGTTAATATGAATCTTGTTTCTGACTAAAGATGATTGGTTTGTGTAATGATGTTGTAAACACTTTTAAATTAATACATTTAGCATTACCGTACAATTATCAGTGAAAAATTGAAAATATGAATTTTTTATAAAACGTTCTACTTCCCGATCTAAAAAACTGTCATCAAGTGTTAAGTGTTTCATACATGTCAATGGAACTTTTTGCAGACTAACCACAAAACATATATAAACAGATATGAAGTATAGAAAAATGTTGGATTAGCAGAGACTACAGCATAATTGAGAAGTAGTAAGTTTAGTCTCATGATAATAAAAATAATAAATGCGTTTTTTGAGCTTAACGTTTTCTTTATATAGTTTTGTTTGATACATCATTTTCTTACGTTTAGATACATATGTTAGAAACTATAACATTTATTTGGAGCAACATCTATATTAAGTATACTAATGAGATTTAGTTTCAACCTCAAGTTTTAGTAGAACATTATGATAAATCGTTATGATTTTGATTTAAGGACAAAAAGCATGGTTTGTTTCCTCGAGTGATAAAAAGACACAGTAGTGCCTGCTATGGTTTTGTTTTGTAAATGCATGAAACCTTGTCCTCGGCGACCATAAAACTGTACATTTCGGGTTTTTTAAAGATAACTTTTACTCACTCTTTAATAAAAACATTAGTAAGACAAAAAGTATAAATGGAATATAGTATAGGCCTAAAAATTAAGTCATTGCACCTTGTAATATTAAACAGAACTATATTTGATTATGTTCATTTGATTTTGATGTCTTTTTGTGTCATATTCGTAGATAGAACATAACATATTATTACATATCCTAGAATTACATTGTTAACGAAATTGATCGACACAAAAAGTGTTTGTGAACAATGAATGATGAGAACTACTGGTAGAGTCGGACATATAAATGTTATTGTACTGTGATTGAACATACTTATTTTGATATAATATCATTTTTGCTGCTACTATCAGTGCAACTATCACTCTTGGTCTGCTGGTATAGTTACTGTCTGAAGGCTGCACTTAACCAAATAGATAGGAGATACCACTAACTTTAACTCCCGGGCCATCTATCAGCCTATTCAGGTCTGAAGACAAATTATCTGCCAGGAAAACACAAAACTATTTTCCTTCCCTGCATATTTGGTTTAGGAAGGGAATTTTTGAAAAGTGTAGATTGCTCCAATTTCAGAGAAGTAAGAATTCTAATCACAAGGGAAGACGGAAAAGCTTCATAACTGGATAATCTTGACTTAGTTTCTGGTTTTCGAGTATTCTTAGCCCTTCCCTGTGCTCACAGTGCTTTATAGATTGCATTAGACGTGGAACAGCTTTGGTTTATGTTTTTTGTACTTCAGCAATTCTTTGAGGATGTATATCATTGTCTTTAAAATGATGTTGCATGTTCCCTCTTTAAGATTTCTTGATCTAAATCAGAACGAGGTGGATCCGGTGTCCTAATCACAAAAAATACAGAACATGTGCTAGTAACAAAATTTCAATACATTCTGCAAATAAAATATTCCTTCTTTTAGGTTAAAACAATTTGTATTTGTAATTGAAAGTATTTACTTTAGATACATGCATTGTCTTAAAAAAACAACAATCGTTGTGTGGTTCATTTTGAATTGAGTTAATATGTACATGTTTCTTTACAAAGTCCTGTTTTGAAAATGCAAAAAACGTCATTTTATAATAATTCGTCAAATAAAATAATCATATCAGGTTGTTTTTGTTTTGTTTAAAAAAAGGTTCATTTATGATGTTATGGACTGCGCATTATCACATGTCAGTGTATCAAGAGTAATAAAAGAATCAGATTACAGTTATCATATTGTACTCAAACCATGTGAATTGATACATATACACATTTGCATTTGAATGCCAAACAAATAAATCCAATGATAGATTAAGTCATATTTACAAATATATTTAAATTCGTTTTGTTATATTTTATTTTGTTTTCTCTGGTAGATATAATGATGCCTTTCTTAAACGATTTGTTGGAAAAGCGTTAACTGCACTGAAATATACAATGTCACAAACTCTAGTTATAGAAAGTATACATAGTTCACACATATGGTGTTCGCAAATAAGCTGCAACGCGGTCAAACACATAATGAAATTATTGCAAAAAAGTAAGTGTCAGGCTAGAAAGGATATGATTACGAATAGATGCTGCACACAGTAAGCACACAATGCGAACATGACAGTGATAGTTTGATCTATATGTATAACATATTAGTTTATCCTAACTCTTTGCTTTAAAATGACTTCCAATTTTGACTGTAACAGCTTTATGCTTTTAAGATCATTGATCACAAGGAACCATCAGACCAGTAGCACATGTACACAAAAGATGAACTACCTAATGGGGAGGTTAATGCATGCAGTTGTGACTACTTAACTAATATGATTTAAAGCATTCAGGGATGAACTGAACAATTGAATGGGTTTTGTCACATAGCTATGCCTTTCACAAGTCAATGCTTTTGATTCAATTACGGAGAGCAGGTTTATAACACTATGATGAGTCCAATGAATGCATTAGATGTCAGTTTGCAGGATTAAGTGCTATGCTATCTATTTATTGGATATCAGAACATGAACAAGACGTGGAAACAGCCTTTCTATGGATTGGTTCAAGCATGCAGCAGTGGTAAACGCTTTGAGTGATTAGACAATTTAGTCATCAGTTAAGATCTGCCTAATGAGTGCCATTGTCTTTCAATAGAGCTTTGCTCATCAATACTCTTTCATTTTATGAAGTATGATGAAGTAAAGGATGGAAGTATGAGTGACAATTAAACTGATATTTCAACTGAACATGCCATGTTTCTCAACAAACATAATCAATCAGTCTAAGTTGACACAGCGTATGTCAATGAGATGGTGAGAAATAATTGCTGTTTGGATATCTTATTTTTAATATCTAATTTTACAAATATGAATAGAGAAAATCAGAAGATAGTGAAATACCTGTGTACACAATATAGTACTTGAGACAGTTTGCATACTGATCTCCTAAATGAATCATATTCATTTTACTGCCTACTTATATGTTTACTTACATTTATTGTCTAATTACAAACTATATCGCCAAACTCTTTTTATCCCCAAACCATCCATCTCCAAAGGAACATAAAAACTATTGGTCAGTTTGATACATTGATTTCATTTTAAAGAAATAAAAGATAATCAGGAACTCCACCAATCTTAACGATTTAAATCCACCGTGGGGGGAATAAAAGACTTCTATACATTTGCGAACAAATGATATAAAGGGCGACAGTCGTCCGTGGCATTCAAATCAAAACATCTTAATCTATTGAAAACAGTTAAAATTGATATGTTAGTTTGCCTTTGTGTAACCCGAACCATTATCAAATTACTTTACCATCCATCACAATCTATTTTGCTTCGAGCCAGTTAGATTTTTACACAAAATAACAAAGCATTGAAAAAATGTATTTACAATAGTATGACAGTTAGCTGAAGGTATAAAATACATGCTATGGATATGGAATAAATAAAATTTCCTCTGAACAAGGATAACAGTGCGCAAAAGTTTAGTCGTTAATTTGTTTATAATAAACAATCATGTTACCTTCTCATGTTGTATTTGTAAAATTTCCAATTGATTTTCCAATTGTCTAAATGCAAGTTATACCTTATTGACCGTCATGTTTTTGTTTTACATGTTTCCATTTCAAATAAGCAATTATTACTGAGACATCATGTAAGAAATTAAAGTATTATGATAAAACATTTGAACAATAGCAAACAGTCTTTTAAATTAATAATCTTAATGTAATGATGTCTGATCAAACTCAGCAATGGACATTATCACAGGAAATATATACCTAATCAGCTTCACATATGGTAAACACATACAAACAACAATTGCATGGGAGTTTATGCATCCACTTGGGAAGGAACATGTTGTGTGTATAGATTGCTTTTGTGTATCAAAACTTAAATAAAAAAATAGTCGCAAAATTAAAATTTCATTCTTTTATCTAACAAAAGACTAAAGAGAGAGAAAATATGTCATTTCGAATAACCATGTTTGAGAATAATTAAGTAAGGTTAGTATTAGCAATTGCATTTCCTCTTATATTGCTAGACAATAAACATGTTTTATTTTATGTTAATGTTTTGTACACTTGACAAATTTCAACTTTCTTGAGACAAATTCTCCTCATGTTTCTAAAGAAATGGCACAAAGAAATGGCTGTTAACATTTAGTTTTATGAGGACATTGAATCTTTCCATTAATGGAAAACAGTAAACAATTTGATATCAAGCTTCGGGATATAATGAAATTGAAAGCCAACACAAACACGCCATATAAATGGCAACAATTCAAGGGAAATGTGTACTGATGTGTGGTTTATATTTATGTTTTCCGTCTCTGTAATGTGAGGCTTTCAAAACATTTTCCTTAAAAATCACAAAATATATGTGGAAAAAATATTTCCATTTTAAACCCGTTCAGAAGGGGTTTAGATATAATATCACAAGCAGAATCTAATGAGGTTTTTGTTAAAGCGAAAGAGGAAAACGGTACGATGGGCATTGTGTTTTGTTCAAAAGCCAATATTTCCATTAGTGCTCTAAAGTCTGAGAAATTCTCATCACAAAATTATAATGCCCTTAATAATAAATGTTTTAGAAAAGATAATCATACCTTAAAAGATTGCACATGTTCTTGTTTAAGGCGAAACGGAAGATGACGTTCTGTTTTCTTAGTCTGTGAGCCTTTTCCACACGTAGAAATAAGTATAAGTAAGAAATGTGAGAATGTTAATACACAAAAGATGTACAATTTACTAGGTTCCATTTATCCTGATCTTATTCATAATATTGTCACTTATGTAAAGCAACTGATGACCCTTATGTATTATGTCAAATCCTCTTTCAAGTCAAGTCAAGTCAAGTCAAGTCAAGTCAAGTCAAGTCAAGTCAAGATCAATTTTGATATACCATAACTGAAAACTCAACTTACTTTGGGCCACTGAGACTCAATTACTGAATAAACATGTCTATCTTTCTGTCTGATTACTGAAATTTCCTGAGTCCATTAATCTTGATAAAACATTATCCTTGGTCGGTATCTGCTTATTCTTATGGTATTTTTCACACTTACACACTTTTGGACTGTTATATCCCTTCTTTTTTGCAATTGGTTCAAACTTATAATAGACTTCCTATTGGTGTTTACCTAATTCACACCTAGGGAAGTTTTTGTCTTCCTTTCAGTTGAATGTTATATGCCGTGAGCTCCATCCACGTAGGTTGGTTATCTCAAAACCACCTTGGTCGGTTATAATATTGTAAGCAATCGCAAACAATTGGATTTTTAATCAAACAAGAAAGTTAAGATTTATGAACAACGAAGTGAGATTCGAACCAGGGACCTCTATGTTGTCAAGCAGCGTTCTTAACTGTTGAGCTGATGAGGATCCATGCCAGTTGATTTGAATTTCTGTGTGTCATGTTTGTTTTTTTATTTTTCCCTTTAAATATATATAAATATTGCAATAAAATAGTTTTTAATGTAATGAATCAAGTTTATACTTCTAAAACCCTAAGCAGGGGGTATTGTTAGTAGTCTAAAATAGTATTCTTATCAAGACATATCAAAACCGCAAATTGGATCACTAAAACGTTTTTCAATTATTTGTATGTAAACCAATTTAAGTGAACCACCCTAATAAAATAGTTTTTATTATGAAGAATCAAGTGTTTATTTCTAAAACCCTAATCGGAGGGTATTTTAAATATTTTTTCTCATCAAGACATGATGAAAACCGCATATGACATCAGTAAAACGTTTTTAAATTAATTGTATATAAACAAATTAATTTGAAATCATTGCTGGAGTTTGCCTCGGCTACGCCCTTGCGAGGTTATTTTGCATAACCCCTCGGTACCTGGTTATTATTTACTACATACCTCTTGTACATTGTATATGATGTATAACCCATTATTGCAACTTGCAAAGTATTCAAATTAATTGGTAAAACGGGTTTAAAACTTTGGTGCATTTACTTTTATAAAATCCAAAACAAATCCTAATATTGTGTGTGTATGTTTCACAATTATGGTATATAACATTTATACCAAAATTAATAATTTTCTTCTTATACAAAAATATTAATAAATAATTTACATTATTTTGAATAATGAATTTAGTATTTTAACTTCCATTTCCTCAAACATTGATTATTCTTGTTAATCGCTTTTCGATGACAAATTTACCTCATGTTTGTAAAGAGATGGCACAATGAAATGGCTGTTCAAATTTACTTTTATGAGACCATAGAATCGCTCCATTAGTGCAAAACAATATTCAAAAAGTACATTCAATTATGACCAAGGACAATTTTGAATATTTGCACAATTGTATTTCATATTCAGAACTGTACTTCTGTTTGTGTTTAATAGTATACTTAAGTTAATGTCTGTTAATTGTCTTTTAACCAGAGCGTCATCATTGTAAAACTTTATTCAACAAACAAAACAAAGCAATTCATAGAAGCTGCACGTACGTATTTATCTGTAAAACATTAAGAAATATATCATGAAATTGATATGTTCTTCTCCCTTTCTATTTAGAGAACCATTATCAAGTTACATGATCATCCATTTCAATTTATAATACTTGCAACCAAGTAGAACTTAGGAATGAAATGTTCTAAGATGATATTTATTTAGGGTGGCATTACCCATCGTTTAGGAAATTGAAATATATGTCTTTTTCAGATAGCACGTTGGGTAAATATTGCTAATGTCAGTAGAGCCTGTGTACTGTATTGTTGGAGGCACGTTTAGTTAGTGATATATGTGATATGTAATAGTATGTTTTGTGACATCGTGTTATTATATTTGGTTATAAATATCTGTATCAATATCTTGTTTTTTTGCAAAGCAATAGTTTTTCGTGGATTTCTTATCAGCCCTTAACGAAGTATCTTTTCAAATTTGTTGCAAATTATAAACTTCTTGGAGTAATGATATTGAAGGCACCATCAGAATCCCCCCGGTCGTCTCACAATTTCAATTAGTTCTAGTTTGAAAAAATCAACAATGTCCTGGATATAGAAACAGATAGCATGTCATATAATCTTAACAGAGAGCGTTCATACCCTAACCTAATCCACTGGGCTATCGGCACTCTGTTATCACTCATAGCATCAAATGCATTGACTAGTGATGCATTAATCAAATTAATCACAGCTAAGTCACAATACCTGTAACTGCGCAGATAATTCCTTATGGATTAAAAATTCTCATTACAATTATTGTTAATCATGGTACATGCATCAACTAAACACATGTGTGGTGAGATCACGTGATGTGTGACGCTGATCTGCTGATTTCCCATGGTATGATTGATAGTAGATGACATGCAACTATTGTACCTTTACTGTAGTTTTTAATCATCGTTTGAGTTACTTTTCCTGTACCATAGATAGATTGATAGATGATTTTATGCTCCTTGTGCAACTTCTTTATGATACCAAATGCCTTTCTGCTATACTGTCATCAAATATGTGTAACATGAAACGGCCAGACTAACTGCCGGCATCTGATATCGCATCAGTTGTCATAGTTTTCAGTCATTCAGTGAAATTAAGCACCAACTGCAGAAATCCTTCTATTGTGTTGCACATTGATATGCATAGGTGGAAGTGCTGATCATAAGTTACTTATCCCACAATAGTAGACAGGTCATTCTGAGAACATTTGGCCAAACAGGTAGAATGTAGGGGATCCCGGGTTCGAATCAAGCTGGAAAATATTGGATTTTCTTTCCTGCTACATGTGGCGCCTAAGGTTATAATTCCTTATTTGGTATTTAAATCTTTCATAGGCATATCGCACGTATGTTTGACTCGAGGACGAGTCAATTTGTTGCGGTGGTGAATGTGACAGAGTTAGGTCAATCAACCCGTAGGTCCCGAAATCAATTCCCGCTGGACATGAAAATATTGGATTTTAATTTGCATAAACCATAAGACACTTTGCTGTTATTGTTTGGCTTTGAAAAGGCATTTTATGAAAAAGTAATCGGATTTTTTCAAAACACACATTTCTTTCCCGTGGTGCAGTAAAAACAATATTCATCCTCTTCTTTCATAGCTCTTCATATCATTTTATGGTCGTCATGGTAGCTGGTTCATCACTGTCAAGTGATAATTGCAGGTGTGTTTGTTCATTGGTCCCCCTTCACGCTTCAGTGAATGCAGAGAGTTCACCTAGGATGTGTTGGTGACTGCTTAGCTCTTCAACCATAGAAAGCGCCAGGGAGGAAAGACGGAGGGTTTATGATAGAGTTTTGTCTGAATATAAATATCTCAACAAGCCAATTATATATATAAATTGTTATCATAAGCTATAAATGACAATAAGATTAGACTGGTTATGGGGTTATGTCCTTCATCCTCACGTTCGTTCCTTTACTTACTTGTGTGCATTCTCACATCTTAAATAAATACTATCAATATGATGTTACAAATAGAAGACGTGTGATGAAGATTATTGATATTGTTATATCATTGCAAAACATTGTTTTCTATCAATAAAAAAGTAAGGTTTTTAGTCAAAATAATGCTCAGACATTACAAAGGGAAAATAAATAGCCTAGGCAGCATTTTCTGAGGCTGTCTAAACCTATGCCTGTAAGAAAATAAACAATCACACAAGTCTGAACTGCCAAAAGTACCGTAATTCTAAGACAACTCAATTCTAAGAACACGTTTACGTTCATATCATCTGATGGTAAATGTATGGCTTAATCAGTGTGCAAGTCTTCATGCACAGATATGTTACTAATGTACCTATAGGTGTTATTATAATATATTTTAATCTTAATTTAGATTTGCATAACTATACAGTTCCGTGATCTTGTTGTGCATACACAATGGGAAATAATGATACTATTTACTTGTTCATTAAACGGATATGACAGGCGTGTTCATTCATATCATTCATAGTTTTCTATATATAAAGTAGGAGGAACAGGTGCATCAACAGGACATTCTCTATCTGCCATAGTTTAAGATTGTAGAGAGAAATACTTCAGAACACATCACTTGCTTGTTTCTCATGCTGCATCAGTTGCATCTATTAATTGATAGTTAGAGGTTGATGATGTTCTATTGAGTGCAGTGCAGCTACAATTTTATGAATCATTGTCTCAAGGGTGAAGAGTTGTCGCGGGATCGATTGTATTGCACAATTGTCATTAACAGATGCAGAACTCTGCATAGCCTAGATTTGGCATTGTAATATCCTGTACAATTTAAAGCTGAAAAAAAATCAATCACCAAATCAGGGAGAATAAATGAAAACCCTATAGAAAGGAGACTGGGATCTTGATGGCTGTTCATATTAGCCGTATGAACTATCCCCGTCTCTACGAGCCAGAGGATTATAGTGAGAAAGTGAACTAAATTCATCAACGTGGGACCATTGTTTATAGGTCATGATAAGTTATCTGTACATGTACGTGAAAAGTGTATCTTAAAGTAAATACATAGTCGTCTCGTTATTTCTTTTTTGTTAAAGTTTACGATTTGGACCCAATCATTTCAAAGTGTGAAATAGCAATATATATATACACACATATATATTCATTAGCTATCTCTACAACTTGTCAGCCATTAAACAATGTGACATCCTATATTAACGTATGAACATAAAGAGACCTAAGTGCCACGTTAGGGAGGAGAATATAAGAATATTTTGAAGGGTAAATGCTATACCTGATCAAAATCGAAAAGACTTACATATTAGTTATCCTTTTTTATAACAGAACTTATATTTTAGCTTTATTCATATAATCCGACGACACAAACAATTATAGAACTGACGCTCAATAGACTAAAAAACAAAGTTTCCGTCAAATCAATATTACACTTTATTAAATGATGTTAAACTTTAATAATACTTGATCTGTGTGTGACCAAAACCACTTTAAATCCCATTATCAACCATCTCAATTTATATTGCTTTAACCAAGTGAGATACCAAGAGAGTGAAGCATGAGAGTGTGATTTGTTTAGAGATGTGTTACACAGCATTAAGGAAATTGATACTGATGCCTTTCTACGGAAACACGTTTAGTAAATGTTGATCTTGTCAGTGTGGCTTTGGTAAGGTATTGCTTGACACACGAATAGTTTGTCTTCAGTTTTAAACACACGCCCCTGTATCATAAAACATTATTGTCGGTATTCTTGATGTCGGTTTGACCTCAACCTCATCGTTGTCCGATAAAACTACTTACGAGGTCAAGAAAACTCTAAATTAATATTGATATTGTCAGGGCTTCTTTGTAAAGTGTTGCTGGGGTTTCTCGCCGCTTTGAAGACTGTTTCACTTATATCAGCGAGCCCGCAAATCTATTGTGGGTATGCATTGCGGTGAAACCTCCGAGCATTGGTTGGAACTAGCGAACCATGGGTGGTACTGCGCTGTAATTCAGTGTAGCATTGCAGTGGAGTTGTTAAACACTGGAACTGTTTGAAAGACAAACACATCTTCTACAACGCCTCTTTGATATCTAATGTGACATAAAGCCTCATATCTACTTATGTACATTTTATGATTGGCTCAAATAATGACTTATCAAACATAAAGCGTTAAAATTGAATATCATTACTTCCAATGACTGCCTTCAATGAATATTTACAATAGACATCGGGACAAAATCTTAAGAATTCACACTGTTACATTTTAAGACATGTGATACAAACCATAGAATGTAAAAACGATCTTTGAATAACAAAACCGGTTTGTCGCTGGGCGGGAGATTACATATAACAATGGAAACGACACTAGATAGCGGTACGTCGTCTTCCATAACGGTTAGATATCCAGTATCAGATACTCTATCCAAGCCTACATTGTATAAGTTCAGGATCAACAAACACTCAGAATAGGATTACCTGCCACATGCTAGGGTTCAAGTGATTCATGTTGATAAATGTGTACTGTCCTGGGTTTGGTTAATATTTCATAATTATAAGTTACCATTTCAACTCGAGTTCTCATAAAGTAAGTATCCGATGCAAAGTAAATGCAAATACAAACTTCGAAGTAATTTTTTTTCACATTGTCCCTGTATCCATGTGGCCATTGTGAAGAGAAAACTTTAAATGTTTAACAAAATAACAAAATAATGACTAAGCATTGCAGACTTAGCTTGTGCATTGTTTTTGACAACACAGTTAGTGGTCACACTGTGAAATTTATAAAATGAAATCTCATACGATTCAGTAAAAAGTTCATTGAGTCTCGCTGTTTCTGTTGTGTTTTCCTCACTGTATCTTTTATGCATAATGAGCATCTAGCATCAATCAAAGGATAACATATCTAAGGTTTCATAGATTAAATATTATTTACATAATTTTATGTTGTGAGAATCAAGAAAATGTAAAGTATTTTGCATATATGTTTGGAAATTTATTCATTTTAGAAGCAAGCAAAAAAGTCGTACATCGGGGCCATCGGCCCACTAACATAAGATATATCGAATAATTTGAGGATAATTGAAAGAATAGTTTTCTGCAATCAGTGTCACAAATTCTGATCTTGGAAAATCATCAAGGACAAAACATCTAAAACAATAAAAACTGATTTTTTTTGGCAATGTCGTACATACGAATATCTTGCACTAACCAGTGTAACATCATTACCTTATTGTGTTCCTTAAATAACTGTTGTCGTGACTATTTGTTAACGATAGTGGGCTTTATGAGGTTTTTCTCAAGTGAAGTATAATGAACTATTGATATCTGACAAATATTACCTTAATAATTGTAAATTTTCCGTTCCTTGTTTTTATTTTCTGTAATCCATGTAAATGTGTATTTCACTGAATCTACCAAAAATTAGATTATAATTGACAGCAGTACTCGAGAGATGTTGAAATGTTCATTGTTGGACCCTGTCTCTAGGGTTTCGTTACACATGTACAAGCATGACGATATGTGATGTACTTCAGTATAAAAGAAGTACTACATTAAATTAGTGGAAAGGACATCAACAGCGCAGAACAATGGAATGGAAGCGCAAATCTAATCATTATAATTGACCTGACACTAAAATTAGAGATAATGATCAGATTGTGGTAACACCGCTTCGATATTATTAGAGAGGATGTCATGACCATATTGGTATAATTGCTAGGATTAAGAGAGACTGGCCACAACATGATTGATAATTAAAGAGGAAAAGTAAGATTTACTTAAAACAGATATATCGTTAATGATGATGATTAATCGGGAACAAAAAACAAAAATCCTTTCGCTTAATCATTGATAGTATGTTATTTCAAGAGGCAGCTTCCGTTTTTATGGTTAGGTACAATAGATAATTTTGTTGACATCAATGTACCTTATGAAATCAGAAAATATAACAACTGTACGTAATGTTTATATATTTTTATTATTCTAATGATAAACAGGTATTAAAGGTTAGAATGTCAAACTAATACAATTTATGATACACTATCAAATGAGTCAGAGTAAATAGCTAGCTAGATACAGTTGATTAAGGATGTATCAGTAAAATGTAATATTGAAAGTTGATAGAGGAATCTGGCTTGTAATGTATCCAAAAACAGTGGCACTGGAGATGATCGCAAAGTCAATCACACAGAAGCAACATTCTCTAGAGTTCTCAAGCGGGCAATCAGGATACCTTGTAGAATATTCTTTAAAAGTTCTACAACAAATTCAAATCAGCAGAGGTCCATCTCTGATATTCAAGAAACAGACTGAACATTCTAGAACAGTAGATTATAGAGACAGCTAGTTTACATAAACATGAAAATGATTCCATATAACCATTTGTTTAAAACAATATTTATACCTAAAGCCTGAAATGGCAAGTGTTCAAAATGTTTACTTCAAAAGAAAAATTTGATTTGCACATCATAAAACAGTAAATTCATGTGAAAATCATTTTGAAATTTCTATTTTATCATACACGTCTTATTCAACCATATTGCTGTAGACATACTTTTAGTTATGAATTCACCTTCGTTGGGAATTATGTTGTGTGATTTATGTTGTTGTGATATCACATCATTAGAGTGAGAAAATCACTTCTCTCAAAACTACCAACAGCCTGGTTGAGTATTCTTATTCATACTATTCAAATCTTGCGTTCTTCCTAAAAATCTAAACGAGATCTACTTGACAGATTTCCCTTGTATATCAGATGTATTGTGTAGGGATCTGTTTTGAACCTATTCTACTCATATTAATTCACATTCTACATATTTTTTTCCACGCTCAAATCTCTTTAGTGACTGTTGTTCCGCCACAGGTAAGCAGATAGACTAACGCTCATATCCTCCGCTGTTTCACTCTCCTGGACGATCTTATCTTGTAATATTTTATAGCAGGGGAATTCAACAATTAAGGGTAAATCTTGATAAGTGATATTTTACTTTGTAATACATATTTTTGTAGGTTTCAAAGGTTATGAAAACTCAACGCATAACAGAACATATACTCAGAAAAGTAGTTCAACCAAAGTTATACTTTAAAAAAAACTGACATTATTGTAAACCTATTGACAAGGCTAACAGTAAAGGTAAAGTTCCTTATAGTAAAAATTATCAGGCGTTTTGATATGATTTACTCCAATTAACCTACAACACACAAATGTCTAAATTCAATCAAACTGCCTGTCAATCGTTATATCAACCGAATTTTAATCAAGAACTGCACATCCATGAAATCCTTAGCTTTTGTAACGCGTACACAATGGACTATAAAGCTTTAAATTACTTCTTCTTTAACATAAAATGAAAGGCGTTATTTCTATGAAGAAAACAAGTTAACTCTATGTTACATATATCTCTATCTGAAAAGAACTTGACGGGTACATTGCATCTGTTGTTTTTTCATTCTGAATCAGTTGTTGATTGATCAGTTTTACCTCAATGATAATAATGAAGCAATTGTAAAAATTCTATTGAGCCCAGTGCAGCTTTATGAATCATTTCCCCAAAAGTGCAGAGCAGTCATTGAATCGATTATGTTGCACAATTGCCATTACCATTTTGTATTGCTCTTTATTGAAAAAAGTTTTATTCGATAAAAGTGGAAACATTGTTCTGTTGAGAACCAGGGTTATTGATACGCCTGTCTAAACGCAGAATTCATTTCCCGCATGTAACATTTTCAGCAGACTATTTTATGAATAATCCGTCTTTATTTGAGGACTAGCATAGGACATATCCTTATAGTACGTCAGATATAACAGAAGTATGTCCACTGATGGCAACAACAGGTTGTTTGTTAGATGATAACGTTTACATTACATTGCACGAAGAAAGTCAAATGAGTTGAAGTCGGGAAGGAACTGCAGTTATCAGCTTATCGTTTTCTAAAGCATAACATTTTCAAGTCAATTTTTCTGAACCTTTTATTATTTCGAGTGAACTCAAATGTGATTTATCTGTATTTAACTATACCGGAAAAATAATAATCCTTAGTCCTGTTCAAAGTGTGTATAATTACTAGTCAATTTATTCATGAATTTCTTATTCTTATTTCGTTATCCCACAATACCATTCTGTCCTGCTGAAATGCACTGGTAGCTGATAATTTTGAAAACTTGAAAGAGATGCAAGTCTCTTTATTATAGGCCCCATCGAAAGCTTGTCAAAAGAACAGAATGAAATTTATTTTTTATCTTCAAATATTTTGCGCCCTAAACACACGTCTATAAATGTATGTGCTACAATAAAAATAACCTTCACCTTCAAATTTTCATCATCAAATTATGGTCGCCATGGTTCCCTGGGCTCCATCAAGAGAATATTTCAGGTATAATTCATGCACGAAGAAGAATAACTCACATTCAACTGATCTCCTCCATGCTAGAATGAATACAGAGGGTGGTCCGAGGTGTCTTGTTGTCTGATAAGTTCTGTATAACAGGTTGGGAGATGACGATCCGTACAAAGATATTGACCAAGGATACAAATGATTATAAAGTGAAACTTTATATGCAATTTTTTTATATCAATTTAACATGTTTATGAACTAAAGTTATATCCTTTCTTTATATTGGATTTTGTGACAGCTTTCAGCAGTTACATGATCTATATAGCACAATTCAGTTCAACATTGATCAAAACAATTGATTGCAAGTGAAGTTTGTTGGCCACAATAAAAAAATATAAAGGTGACGACAATGAATTCAATCATCACAGCTGCGTTTGTCCCTCCAGGCTACGTTAGTGGCTAAGAAAACACATTGTGCATATTCCCTGAAAAGGTTCAGCAGTTTCTCAAATATTTGTCACAAAAAAGCAAAAAAATGTAATGTAACACAGTAAAGGATTAATTTCTATCTATGACCAGTACAAAAAAATCCATTGGGTAAACCACTTAAAGAATGTCTCACAATACTATTAAGAGCATCAACATTCCACAGTATCAATATCTTATTTCACCAAGAGATGTTTATCTTTTGTAAACATTTGATATCTAGATCTTCCTGTGCCGATGTGGGGAGAGCATCATGTAAAAATTACATTATCATCCATCTCAATTTATATTGCTGTAACAAAGGAGAGTTTCAAGAGAGTGTAGCAAACATGAGAGTGTTATTTATATAGAATTGTGTTACATGGGTTTCGGAAATTGATACTGATGTCTTTTAACAGATAACACGTTGGGTAAATGTTGAACTTGTCAGAGTAGCTTGTGTAAGGAATTGTTTGACACACGAATAGTTTGTCTTTAACACAGTCATATATCTTTTTGCCGATCTTCTTGATGTTAAAAGTGTTACACATGTCACTCTCACATAAATACGAATGTATATATTAAGATCTGCTAAAAATATTTAAAATCATGACTCGTCAAACATTTAACTCAAACAAATAAAAATGATTATTTGAAAAGAGAGTGCATTGAATACATACTTACAACAGATACCAGAAAGCATAGAAATAATGTACACTGTTACTCTGAGTTTTGTAAAACAGCCAATGGGGTTTAAAAAACTTTAATGGATCTTTTTTGAATAACCAAACCGATTTGACGCTGTGTGGAGATTACATTTGACAACGACAGCAATAAAGAAAAGTGAGAAGTCGTTTACCATAAACGTGTATAACGGTTGGACATCTTGTTCAGACATTCTATTCTATTGTAGAATACATTGTGCAATGCTGACAAAATAAATTATACATTTTATATCTATACACGTTAACGTTTCCACTAGTTATCGTATCTAAATAATTGAGAAAATATCACATGTAATGTTATGGCAAAGTAAAAGCATCAAAGCACGTTTTCCCCCATATCGTCCAAGTATACATTTGACTATTGAACAAAAAGGCTAATTCAAATGTTAAATACAAAATAAGTAAAAAATGACAATTTATTAGATGTTGAGATACTCCTCTACATCACAGTGAGTTGTCGTCAGGTGTCTACATTGTAAAGTTAAGAAATGAAACCTTCAATTAGTAGTATTTTCATTTTTAACTATTATTGTTGGATATTTGCAAAAAAATGAAATAAGTTTATCTTTGTTGGGACGTTTTAGTTTATACGTTCGAAAATGCACAAAATCCTTTGACGGGGGTCTATACATGTGTCACCTTATAGTATTAAACATATGAGAGATCCTTAAAGTAAACAACCCCGGTTGACAGTTGGCGTGTTGTAAGAGAAACCTGTTATTATGAAGTCGGTGAAATGAAGCTGTATCAATCATCTAGCTTCATGTGACAACACACCTATTCTCATCCTACGTAGGTACATTTGAAGTCATTGAATATTTGTGCAACCTCTGTTCGAAAAGGACAAAATTAGTAGCTAATAGCTTGTCAGATTTTTCTAGTGGCGAATTTTTTTTACAGCAAATTATTTGAAAACATGCAACCAATGAAAATACTCCTCGCATTGAAAGGGTGGTTCTTGTTAAAATGCCTAAATAGGACAGCATAAACAGTTCCTCTGAACATTGGTACCATTAGGTGCCTTTAGACATTAATGTTTTGAGGAACATGTAGTAGAAGATATGATAGAGGTTTTGCATGCAATAGAGAGGTGTTTAATACACAAAAAGGGCAGAACATATACTGTTTAATTACATGAACACAAAAATTATTTAAGAGCCAATGTCTTTTATACGGGGATCAACGAAGAGGTCCCTTTTCCGGTAACTTTCCCCATATGATTTATCAGTTATACAGTAAATGTGATCCAATATTCGGGAATCTGATTGTAAATATCAACTATCAAATGCGCATTATCGGTAAGTTAGTATGGGACGATAATTCACATACCTGGGGCAGATTAACAATTAACAGATCAGTAACATTGCCCATCCCATATCACCTCATAGACGGGGGAACTAATCAATCAATAATTAATGCAACATGACGACCATGCAGGTGGTCTGTCCCCATAACATTTACCTACAGAATGTGGTACACACTGAATAAATTATTGTTCACTGGAGGTCCTGAAATTTGATTGCCGTTCATCATGAATATGCTAAGTAAGTAAATGACCTGCTTAGTCTTGTCATGACATGCAATTATATATAAGTTACTTTTGTCGGTGTATTGACGTTGCTGAATTAATACTGGCTATACAATCCATGGTTAAAGGTAACACTTTTTTTCAGAGGCTATTCAGTGGCGTGAAGCAGACGAAAAAGATCTTTGATTCAAATTGCAGATGACATGGCTAAATAGTCAGAACAAGAATTTGAATCACCGCACTTACCCCAATTGTATGTGTATCACAACTTTTTTTCTCAAACAAATCCCAGATACCATAAATTTACCACAGCATGTAAAACAATCCTATAGTAACTCAGCATAAAATTGTTGAATTCCGCTGTGGAAAGCAGCTGATGTTATGATGATTAGATAGCGCACAGTCAACGCTGAGATACAATGCGATATATTATCATCAGTCACGCTGTCATAAGATGATGTGAGAACAGTACTTGAGAGATGAACCTTGGGAAAATGAGTATTATATGAACTGGTCAGAATAGGGAGGATCGAACCAGGCTTTCTAAGATGCTAAAAAGAACTTAAAGTGTACTTTATTATCATTTTAGAAACCCAAGGTTGATTTTGAAAATATATTTTGCTGACATTCCTCGATTGTTATTGTAAAACATTAAACTCCACAATGTAGTATTAACAAGACATTTGTGAAATCTATGCCAGAATTTGCTCAGGTGCTAACATTAATTTTGAAGATATAGGATTCATAGATCATAATATTAAGGTTTTTCTGTTATGTTAAGAACTGCTCAAGTTTGTTCAATGTTGCCTGGTATTTCAGCTGATTCTTAAGACCAATGTTATGAAATGACGGTGTAAATGATTTGTCAACCTCTTTATGAGATACAGAGGTTGCTAGTATGGTATGGTATGAACAAGGTCAACCAAACTCGTCCTTGCTCCTGTATTTGAAAACTTTTTATAATCTATTACCAACTGTTGCTTAAGGGAGATTTGTTGCACAAACTCGGGTGCAACCAAGGCATTATATTAGTACAGTAAGAATACACCACTTCACACTGTTCTGCTTTAGGAATGATTCTAATTCTTCCAAACTCGACAGAAGCGTGGTTCGATTAATCTTGTGAAGACAAAAGTCTTTGGTATTACGTCTTGTCATATTCGATTAACTAAGAGATCAGATTAAATTATGTTTTCATATTTTCGTTTCCTTTGATATAAGAAGTAATGGTTTGAAGTGTGGAATGGCAGACCATTAACATACTTCAGCTTCCGGTGTACGAACACTGTGGTCAGAGGAAAGTACAGTTATGTTTATGATCAAGCCTGCATCTTTGGCTCTGTTAATATAAAAAACAGGATGATAGAAAATGTTTAATCAAATCATCTTTTCTTTCATGCATATACGAAAATCAATTCATTCGATTGGTTATAATAAGGTAAATACAGGCATGGCAAACGATTATATTTAGGTTAAAATTTAGAGTTTATGATATAATCTCATATGAGACAATGGAACAATTATTTAAAAGGAAAAACAGAAGTAGGCAAGCCATAGGTACATGTATAATTCAACACGGATATGGCATATCTTTATACGATCGCTTTACACCATTGATCATACCACTCTGTGTTTTCTACAGGACGAGGACTTGCACTTGAACCTGAAGTGCACTCAATACAACTGTCACATATCATTCAATAAACGTCACTTTGCTTGAATTAATCGATTAACAACTGATACAAATTGAGCCAGCAGTTGGTCTTTTGTTATTTTGTTTTCACATTAGTTCAAAAAGAATTTACAAAGAACATGTTAATATATTTTGAATAGTATAACTCTATTGATTTATCAACCGTTAGCTTATGTTAATTATCCCTTTTCATTATTTCAATGAGATCTAGTATCACATATTGGCGTCATTGCATAATGAACAATCTGATTCTTATAAATGTAAAATATACTCACTGTATCCTATTACAAGTTCAGTGTAAGATAAACTTTATCAGACAACAGGAGAACGGGTCCTATTCTTCAAACTAACTGCCAAACTCCCCCATTGAAGTGGAACTAATAAGAAATCGATGCATGTGAAACAAGCAGGTGGTCTGTCTATAAATGAATTGAAGTTCAGGTTCGAACAGTACAACTTATTTAATGAATAAATTAAAGTACATGTTGACGTTCTGTTTTCATTATTTTAATGCCCCTTTAACTTAATGTTAAATCAATGCATATTTTCATAATGATTAATTTCATGCCCTTAACATTGATGCTAATGATACTATTTTACGCAGTCAAGACTTTCTGTTAGTTGAGAAAGCAAGGAAGAATTATATTGATATATGTACGCTTTATGATTTCATTTCATTGGTGATGGTTTCTCTATGTCCTAAACTAAAATTTAAAAGAGGAAAATTTATTCACAAATATTTTAGATATATTATATTTTTTTTAAATGTTTGTTAGGTACATAGACAGATGTTTCATATTCCATGTAAATTGTACATATTTTCAATATAGATACACACAAACATAAGTATTCACAAATATTGATATATCAGACCAATTATGTATAAAAGGAAACCCTTGCTAGGAATTTTCAGAAACGTTTTAATTGTTTTGTGAATCATTATATCATATTTCAAGAAATATCATGTTTAACATTTGGATGTATGTCCCTTTTTTAATGTTGTAGTTTACTGTATCAGGAACCATTGTATTTATGGGTGTAATTAAGTTCATTTCAGTGCAAATAGTTACAGTGGTCAATTATATAACGAAATTAAATTGAATTTTGACTTTTGTTGATGGTTATTAACTTAAATGATATATCCGAGTGATTGACACTTTTTATGGTGGTTGAGTGTATTGCATTTTATAACTGTATTGTTGTGCAATTGATTGTCATGCAAGCGATTAAACAGGTTATTCCTTTTCAATGCAATTCAATATAACACATAGAATACACAGGATTATATTTCTTTTTATAATCATCAATCAATTTTACTGGATATTCTCAAAATCAAAAATATCAATACAAATAGCATGCACGAGAAAGAATGTTATTTGTTCTGGATTGAAATTAATGACCATTACATTATTTTGAAAAATCATCAATCAACAACTTAAGCATGTGTAAACTTAGCAGGTGTTCTTTCTATAATTGGCATGTATCACTGGATGAAAACATTAGGATTTATTGGTAAGCATTCCTATTTTTTAAATGAAAAATATATGGTGAAATTGATTTAAATCAAAAATCTAAAAAACACCTGTTTTGGTGATCAAACAGATATGTTGATGTAAATTGTCACATTAAAGAATGTTTAACTTCAAAATGATCTTGTGAAGATTTGCGATACTTAAAAGCACTTTTTGTTCATGGGTTCATATGAATTAGTTTCTAAAGAGTAGCAATATAAGATCAATACATAAACTACTACCATAATAGAGCACTCTCCATTGTCTCCTAGTATCAATGATGTGTAAGACAAAACTCCTTATCAGTTGACAAAGATTATAATCTTAACTTTCAAGCTGACTTGGTGCATTAGGTTTCTAACATCCTTCACCTTTGACATAACAACCCATTTACAACTGATCATTTTCTGCTTGAATAAACAATGATAAGAAAGTGAAATGTATCTTCTTTAAAGGGATTATTAGCTGAAAGGCTATATCTGAATAATGGTTGCTTTGGGTGGTTTTGTTAGATTTTATCTTAACCTTTTTGTATTTAAGCTCGGTAACATGACATCATGGGAACACAACCTTTTAATGTTCAATTGGGTGAATGCATGAACTGTTAAAGGACTTCTATGTCCTTGTACGACCACTTAAATACTCCATACGTATGATTTTATTACGAAAAAGACATGATGTATGACATATTGAAGATTACTCTCCTCTTATGCATCATTAATATGAGTATGTTTTTGTAAGAATTTTAGGAAGTATGGATTTCAACTTGAGGATCAAATAACAAAATGTATGCTTCAATTTTCCTTTATCTATTTATCTTAATTTATCAATTTTTTTTCTCAAAGGTTACAGTTTACTTTAATTGGTTCTGAGAAAAAAACATGTGTTCAGTAAGGATACTAATTCGGCATTGTGGTATTTTGCATTATACTTAAATCATGTTAATTCCTGCATTTGATAGTTATATCGCCGTAATCAAATTATGATCAAATAAAAGAGAACGGGTCAATAAATAGATTTAACATAAATAATATTAAAAGCAAGTTCCTCGCATAGATCAAACAAAAATTAGATTCCGTTATTACTATCTACTCACATAATTTCTTAAGATTAAAAACCCTGTCCTCGACAACCATTGAACTGTACATTTTGGTTTTATTTTTTAAGATAACCTTTACTCACTCTTATATTTTAGTAAGAGAAAAGCATAAATTTAATATAACATAAGCCTCAAATTGAATTTATTGCACCTTGTAATATTAAGCAGATCGACATTTGATTATGTTCATTTGATTTTGGTGTCTTTTTGTGTCATATTCGCAGATAAAATATAACATATTATTACATATCCTAGAATTACATTGTTAACGAAATTTATCGACACAAAAAGTGTTTGTGAACAATGAATGATGATAACTACTGCTAGAGTCGGACATATAGATGTTATTGTACTGTGATTGAACATACCTACATGTATATTGAAAAGTTTTGCTGCTGCTATCACTTGTAAAGTCTCTGTCTGAAGGCCGCACTTAAACAAATAGATAGGAGATACCACTACCTTTAGCTCCCGGGCCATCTATCAGCCTATTCATGTCTAACGAAGTTCAAGACAAATGATTTGCGAAGATAACACAAAACTATTTTCATTCCCTGCATATTTGGTTCAGGAAGGGAAGTTTTGGAAAGTGTCTGTTTCTCCAATTTCAGAAAATGAAGAATTCTAAACACGAGGAAAGTAAGAAAAGCTTCACTTCTGGATAACCTTGACTTAGTTTCTGTTTGTCGACTATCCTTACATCTTCCCTGTACTCACAGTGCTTTATATAATGCATCAGACGTGAGACAGCTTTGTTTTATGTTTCTTGTACTTCAGCAATTCTTTGAGGATGTATATCATTGTCTTTAACAGGATCTTGCAAATTCTCTCTTTCAAAACTCTTCAATTAAATCAGAGAGAGGTGGATCCGGCGTCAAAATTACAAAAATACAGAACATGTGCTAGAGTCAGAAACAAAATTTCAATTAATTCTGCAAATTAAAATATCGAACAAAAAGTTTAGATTTAAAGATTTCTATTTTGATACCCTGTATATTTTGTTCTAGAAAGGTAATTTTTAGTTTCAGATAATTTCGACATGATTTGTGGTGTTACATCTTCATACAGCTTATCTGAATTCAAAGATTGTCCATCAAGAAAGATTTGGTATTGCAAAAATATATGCTATCGTTACTGTTATCATAAACAAAGAAACTTTGGAAGTATGTCAAGGAAAAACAGATTCACAGCTGAAGCCAAGTGTAGAACAGACAAAGGTTATAATGTGTAAGAGCGAAATCAGAGTGCTTAATTGATGCCACAAGAAATAACAACTCATACATCCTCTTTTCTAAGTTTCTTTTTAAGGTCTTGGGGTATAACAACAGTCACTCGTCACCCAACAGTTACCAAGTTGGTTCTATATTTTAAAATATTCATATAAAGGTTAGATTTTGAAGCTCAGGAAAATCTATATATATATATATATATCCTTATCACCTAGTCGATAAAAAACGCCCTCATTTATATCCTTTTCTTGACAAAATGAGTTTAATTCTAGTTAAGTGCAATAATGTGACACACTGGGGTGACACACATTATTCTGTTTCAATCTATGTTGAACAGTAAACTGCCTACGTTACAGCATTAAAGTCATCATCTGATGCAGTCCTCTTATCTCAACAAGTACAATGGAGAGGTTGAACGATCACATTGTTATTGAGCAAGAAGACACCGTTCACACTGTTCTGCTGGTTAAACCAAGCTAATTCTCCCGACACTGCCAGCGAGTTCGTTCCCATTCATCTCGAGAAGACAAAGTCTCTGGTATTATTGCTTGTCATTCTCAATACATAACAGGATCAGATAAATTCCCAGTTCATAGTTTCCCTTTGATATTAGAGATAATTTGCTAAATTTGTGGAATTTCAGATATATGACGGATAGTATGTACTGGTAAGGTTTACAGGGTATAGGACAAATGAAGTCATAGTTTCAAGATGATCAAATCGAGCCATTGTGTTTTAAAAGAAATCCATCTTTAGAGAATAAAGTGGGACATTTTTGGAAACCAAACAAAGAAATGAATGAAATTGGACATATTTGTTAACAATAAGCACTCAATGTATTCAGTCTAAAACTTTATGATATAGGGATTAAATACATGTATATACATAATACAAACTGAATGTTTTGACTATTTATATCAGAGCATTGTTCATGTCATAACTGATATAAAATAATGTTATACGCATATGATATATAACATATGAATTCTACACTTTCCAACAGAATTATTACTTGAATGGTTCTTGATACATCAGTCGCAAAACAACTTATCAAGAAAACATCACCTTGGGTCTTTCTATTACTCAAATATATTGCCATTAGATATGAACAAATGAACAACTGATGTGTATGTGAACCTAGCAGGTGGTGTCTTTTTTGTCAAATTGAAACAATTTGTATGAACAATCAAAATAAGGTGATTATAGTTGCCAAGAGGTCGTTGGTGGCCAAAAGCACTTTGAATTTATTCATTTCTATTGTTTTTTCGCCTTTTTGACCACAGCTAAAATAACACATTAAGGTGATGATTTAAACATCTGCTTAGTTTATGTGTTCCAATTTGTCTGTGTAACCAGAATGTCACCAGAGAGATATATCATTGTCCTACAATGTCACATGGTGATTAGGGTTACTAAAAACCTTAACCTTCGACAGAACAACATATTTACAGTTGTCACTTTTCTGCTTGATATAAAGATGAAGCCTGGGTGAAGAGGTTATTTTTTAATGATATTTCTATGGTAATTGTGTTAGATTTTATCTCGAAATATTGACAAGGCAATATCTTTTTGCAGCTAAAAATACAGAAAAGGAACTAACCGGTTGAAATCTTAAGCAAACGGTCTTAAAAACAATCATAAAAACAATCGTTGTGAGGCTCTTGCAAATTGGGTCAATATGTACATGTTGTTTTACAAAGTGCTGTTTAGAAATAAAAAAAATAGTCATTGGATGATAATTCATCAATTAAAAAAAGCATGTCAAGTTGTCTTTTGGTTTGTTTCAAGAAAGGTTCATTTAAGGTGTCATGGACAATGCATTATCATATGTAAGTGAATAGAGAACATGTAATAATTATATCTCATTACAGTTATGATATTACATTAGATACAACACACAGTAAGCACACAATGCATACATGACAGTGGTAGTGCCATCTGTGTGTAAATGTTGTTCTAAAATAACTCTTTGCTTTAAAATGACTATCAATTTTGACTATAACAGCTTTATCTTTGAAAGATGACGACGATCTTGGTAACACAACTGACATGTTTGGAAACTAAGCTTAATTCACATTCATATTTCTAATAATAGAGATGTTGCTTTTAAATAAAATCATTCCTGAAAATCATCCTTTTATCAGTCACGAGGAACCATCAGACCAGTAGCACATGTACACAATAGATGAACTACCCAACGGTTGGGTTGATGCATGCAGGTGTGACTACTTAACTAATAGGATTTTAAGCGTTCAGGGATGATCGGAACAATTACAGGTTTTGTCACGTTGCTTAGCCTTTCACAAGTCAATGCATTTAATACAATTAAGGAGAGCAGATTTATGATACTATGATCAGTCTAGTGAAGGCGTTAGACGCCATATATCCGGATTAAGTGAGATGCTATCAATTTATGGGACATCAGAAGATGAACAAGACCTGAAAACAGTATTCCTATGGATTGGTTCATGCATACAGCAGTGGTTAACGTTTTGAGTGATTAGACAATTTACTCTTCAGTTTAACCTAATAAGTGCCATTGTTTTTTATCATAGCTTTGCTCAACTATGCTCTTTCATAAATGAAGTATGATCAAGTAAATGATTTGCTATGTGAATGACAATGACATTGATCTTTCAACTGAACATGCTATGTCTCTTAACACACTTCTATCTTCCATTTTCCACTTTAAAATGAGTGGCATGTTTTATTAACTGTGTAATAAGTTTTGTCTATGTGTATAAAATCAACTGCCTGTTATATAGCAATGTGTGATACTAGCAAACTTGAAATTTATCCCTTTTCGAGCAGTTGTTTGGCTTTTAAAGAAGTAACTCTCGTTACTCTGATGATAGTGGTAATTATATATTTCATCTGTGGGTGTATTCTATTATATTATAATGTACGCAAATTAATGAGAAACTCGATCATTATTAATGCTTTATCTATATACAAATTCCATCCTCAAAGGCTATTATTTACCTCTTTCAAACTGATAATAATCATAATAGAAAATATGTTACATGTTAATGCTGCATGAATATAAGACCTACTTTTTCAGTGTCAAACTTGTTAAACACCAATTTAATAGTTTCGTTCTCTCTGTATTTGGGACACTAATTTAGAGCATGGATATCAACGTTTGTTTGTTTGTTGCAGAATAGGCTTGTTCTCTCGTCAAAGGTAAAGCTATAGGTATGTGTGTCAGGTGTTTATTTAAAACCTTCACCATGATTAGAAGTCCTTTGTATTCACAAATTGTTTATTATATTTTATCAGAACTCAAAACACGGTTTTTTGTTAGATGGTAAATAGAAAAAGTTGTTTAGTATAGTTTTTGTTTGTAAATGGATTACTGAAACCTTGTCTTGGGTACCCAATTAAAAAACTAAACATTCTGTTGGATGATTTAGGATAACCTTTACTCACTCCTCTAGAAGTATATATATCAATATGATATCAGGGTGGATGAAAATGTCTCAAAACGTAAGACAACGCACCTTTTACTGTTATGCAGAATATATTTGGGTGAATGATTTATTAATGTGCAACCTATTATTACATTCAATGAAACCAAGTATACTTTTAAACAATGAGCAATACCATTGTATCGTTAACATATGATTGAACATACTTATATTGATATGTATATATTTCTGCCACTGCTATCAGTGCAACTACCACTCTTGGTCTGCAGTTAAAGTTTCTGTCTGAAGGCTACACTTAAACAAATAGATAGTAGATACACTACCTTTAGCTTTTGGGCCATCTATCAGCCTATTCATGTCCAACGAAGTCGAAAGACAGATGATCTGCCAAGAAAACTCAAAACTATTTTCATTCCCTGCATATTTGGTTCAGGAAGAGAATTTCATGAAAGTGTCGATTTCTCCAATTTCAGAGAAGGAGGAATTCTAAGCATGAGAAAAGTAAGGAAAGCTTCACTTCTGGATAACCTTGACCTTGCGTTTTGAGAAAAACACTACTTTAGATGTTGTATTTAACGAAATCTGTTACATTGATTTAATTTAACAATGGCATGGTATATCATAATGTAAGGAACCAGAGTGATTAAATATCAACGAAATTACCGAATTGTCAATTAAATCGGCTCATGAATAACAAAGTTCAAAGATCTCAAAACCTGATCAATCAATAAAATAAGCTATGTGGTACCTACATGAAGGAGAAAGAGTGTTTGTTTCTTGTTGGCTGAAAAATTATCCATGGGCAAATACATGTTTCCAATGTACATATTGATACTGAATACACCTATATTCAGCCATAATGTAAAGGATAAATACAGATTTCTGAATAACATGAATAAGATGTCACACATGCTGTGTGATTTTAAATCACTTCATTTCCCATACATATATTGATCTGACAACAGGTATTGCAATCGTGTTTACTGACTAATAACGGTACAGGAGGGTTCATATTATCAACAAAGAAAACCACACATGTTTACTTTGTGTGTTAACAGTCGGGGCACATGAAATGGTGTACACGATTATGTCAATATAGGTGTGACTTATGTGCTTATTATGAGAGTGGGGATTATGTTGTGTCATTTATATGTGTTGAAATGCCCTTCAGTGTAAAGCATTGATTTTGTTTATGAAACATAAACACATTGCCTGATTGATTTATACTGGTACAATATGTCTGTCTGCTTAATGACAGAATAACAAAGACTATGGTAACTTCAGAGTTATTGTCATATTTATTCTATTGTCAATGAAGTAGGTATTTTGGTTTATTCGAATGAAGAGGTTTCATTATGGTAATTATTTTGCTCTTCAAGAACAACACACTAAACATAAACATGACATAAATGGTTTTCACGGATTTGCAACTTGTACACCTTAAAGGATTTGTATGTATAACACTAATACACTGAAAGAACAGTATTGGACATTGAACTGGTAATTAGCCTTTAAATGACGTATCACATCAGTTCTATTTCGAATTTCCTTTTTGCGACCTTTATATTCAGTATTCTTTAAATTATGTCTGACCTTTAATCGTAGACAACCTATAAGAATACTAATGAAAACTCCCAACTCTATACAAAAGGCAACATTGATCCTAAGAATCAATCAGGACTTTGATTACATGCCCTCCTCTTTGCAGTTAAATTCAATAGACGTTACCATGTATCTCTACTACCGTGTATTGCTATTATAGCACGGCGAAAAATAGTGGCAATTGGTCATTTCACAAACATTGCCATTTTTCAACAAATTACAATATAGTCAATTGAATAAAAATGCATGGATTTTAACGATGTTTACTTTAACAACACTTGTTTATAAACACAGTGTTACAGAATATGAACTGTTCTTCACTTTCACAACATCAGAAACACAGTACACAGTCATCATGTACAAGATACAGCTAACTGAAGTGCGGAAATCTAAAATGGATCGTTGGATAACAAAAACATATATTTTTTTCCGAATGAATGGTTAATATACATACAAACTGTTGTATATTAAAATGATTCATTCTACAAGAACATTTAAATATGTAAACAACATAGGATCAACAAGGACAATGAGAAGGTTGAAGGATCACACAGGTATTCAGTTAGAAGACACCACATCAAACGGTTCTGCTGGTTGAACCATGCTAATTCTCCCGACACCTACACCTACACCTACACATACACCTACACCTACACCTACACCTACTTTCGTAACATTGACATCGATAAGAAAAGTCTCTAGTATCATTGCTTGCATTACTTAAAGGGGCTATAGCACGTTTTTAGGGGGAATATAAGGTGATGTCAGGAAAATGAAAATTAATGGTTCCAATTGAAAGACAATGTATTTAAACTAAATGAAGCAGTAATAGTTCAAATATATAATGTTTAGTTAAGCCATGAGATTCCTTTTTCTTTCACAAAATGAATTAAAGGTGTTCACATAAAATGGCCGCCAATGGATTTTATGTGAATCTTCATACTTTGTCCTATGACTGTGGATGATTGGCTTGTATGATGAGATTTTTGACACTGTCAAATTAACACATTTAGCATTAACTTGCAATTATCAGCGAACATTTTGAAATATAGAATTATCAAAAAACGTGCTACTGCCCCTTTAATATAAACCAAGATCAGATAAAATTCCCAGTTCATATTTTCCAGCTTTGATGTTAGAGATAAGTGGCTTTATTTGTAGAATGTCGGCTATTTGACGGATTTCATTTACTGTTTAATAGGATACAGGGGAAAATATAGATGATCAATTCAAGCCATTATATTCAACATAACATTTACATCAGAAGTCATAACTGACATAAATAAGAAGACAATGTATGCAAGTAACACTTACTAATATACTTATGACAGAGATTCTAAATAAATTATCATTCGGCCATTACAAACCAACTCAATGTCAATAAAAATATAGTTTGGTCTTTCTGTTGTCAACAAGGACAATGAGAAGGTTGAAGGATCACACAGGTATTCAGTTAGAAGACACCACATCAAACGGTTCTGCTGGTTGAACCATGCTAATTCTCCCGACACCTACACCTACACCTACACATACACCTACACCTACACCTACACCTACTTTCGTAACATTGACATCGATAAGAAAAGTCTCTAGTATCATTGCTTGCATTACTTAAAGGGGCTATAGCACGTTTTTAGGGGGAATATAAGGTGATGTCAGGAAAATGAAAATTAATGGTTCCAATTGAAAGACAATGTATTTAAACTAAATGAAGCAGTAATAGTTCAAATATATAATGTTTAGTTAAGCCATGAGATTCCTTTTTCTTTCACAAAATGAATTAAAGGTGTTCACATAAAATGGCCGCCAATGGATTTTATGTGAATCTTCATACTTTGTCCTATGACTGTGGATGATTGGCTTGTATGATGAGATTTTTGACACTGTCAAATTAACACATTTAGCATTAACTTGCAATTATCAGCGAACATTTTGAAATATAGAATTATCAAAAAACGTGCTACTGCCCCTTTAATATAAACCAAGATCAGATAAAATTCCCAGTTCATATTTTCCAGCTTTGATGTTAGAGATAAGTGGCTTTATTTGTAGAATGTCGGCTATTTGACGGATTTCATTTACTGTTTAATAGGATACAGGGGAAAATATAGATGATCAATTCAAGCCATTATATTCAACATAACATTTACATCAGAAGTCATAACTGACATAAATAAGAAGACAATGTATGCAAGTAACACTTACTAATATACTTATGACAGAGATTCTAAATAAATTATCATTCGGCCATTACAAACCAACTCAATGTCAATAAAAATATAGTTTGGTCTTTCTGTTCCTGGATTATATTGTTTTTAAACATTAACAAATAATGAACAACCAATGTTAATGTGAACCTTGTAGGTGCTCTCTCTTTGTCAAATTGAAACGATTTTCATTGATCATCTGAATATCGTTATTATAGTTTCCCAGTTATGATATTTTTAATTACTTTTCTATTGTAACATGTTACTTGTTTCTGATTTGTTAATTTGACGCATTTTACCAATGTTGAATGACAATGAACACCCGCGAATTGGCTGAGGCAAATCAACACAATCGAGTACATTATTTGGTGCGCTTCAACAATAAATTGTGCTGACTCGCTTCTCAATTTTTACTGTTGTTGTTGTTCTATTTTAGAACTTGCACATTTCCATGTAAGCCACAGGTTAGTTTCTATTTTATCAAGTTTCATGTGCCTAAACTTTTTTAATTCTCTATACCTCCCTAATTTACCCCTTTTGTCATCCGGCAGATCTCTTTCCAATGCTATTCCCATGATATGACGTCACAAGGCCAACAGTTTTGACGTCATAATGATTGCTTCACTGTCACAACGATCTTTGAGTTTATAATGGATGTGCCTTTTTCTCGTTTCTTGATGAATTGTATAAATCTGTTAATATTTAATATCCTTTACACGATCAATTTAACTCAAAAATTCCTACGCAAATATAGTTCGCTCTTAAAATTCCAAACTTATGATCATGTTACAATATCGATGAATAGTTGCGTTTGTAAATTTCTGGGATTCATTGTTATTCAAAACCCTCAAGTTCCGGCATTATAAAACCCCCGGCTAATGTCGTTGCTGTTAAACTAAATTTACTGATGTTAGATAACGATGAAACCTAGAAACTTTACAAAAGCAACTAATTAGTTTCTAAGTGAAATTATAGAAACAATTCTTCTTCCCATATTTATCTCTGTTAAACTAAAAATTTATGATATATAAATCTGATATATTTCATGTACTTTATAGTGTATTGAGAGAGATATAAATTGTTATTTGAAAAGTTTAAGGTGAGTACCAACGTAAATAATTCATAGAATAATCTTGTCACTGTTAACTGTCCCTTTTGTCTGTCGACTTTACGTGAAGACTGCCTATTATTGGCCAAAGAGATACATTGTATATTATCCTATAATCTGACACGATGAAAAGGGTTTCGAAATACCTTCTCTTTTGACATTACAACATATTTACAACTGACACGTATGACAATGTGTCTTTGAGAAAGGGATTATTTTCTGTTACAGCATTTTGCAAAATTGTCGTCTATGGTGGGTAGATCTAATATATTCGCAGCTACAATTTCAAAAAAGTAATAACTAAAAGATTGACATTGTAAGTATAAGATCCTTCAAACATGTAAGGTTAACAGGATGATTTTACAAACATTATACATGTAGGTATGCATTGAAACAGATTACTCTCAAATATAAAATGGCAAAATAAATAGATACTATACCCTGACCATTGAATGTATGTGATATAAATGATATGAAGATATTATGAATTTACAGTTCAGCATGGCTATATCTAAGTTTTGGTAACAAAATGCACTCTATCTGTGGTGTCTTAATAAATTCAATTATATTTTCTACGTCTACAAATATATTTTGATTTCAATATTGTTCAACGCAAATTGTTGATATGTCATAAGCATTTTATAAAATAATTTTTAAGTTACTAACATTCAACCTTTGATTTTTTCATAAAATTTTCAACACAAAAAATCCAAACTTGTACTTCCTGTTAAAAAATAATGTGACCATTTGAATACATTCCTAGTATTGTCAGACGTCCAAACAACGGATTTTCTTCAAAGCTGCAAACCACTGCAGGCTTAGCACCTGATCTAAATTACAGTTTTTTAAAGACTTCACTATAGCATATATGATGGGATTCCACAATCAACTCAGCTCCAAAACAATCTATTCCTGTACACAAATCTGGCTGAAGATCATGACATAGAATCTGCCAATAAAGCACAATTACATTTAATCCCAGGCATTATTCGTTTCGTATCTGGTTTCAGTGAAAGTCTATATTCCCTCATTTTAAAGAAGAATGTATTCAAACATGAGATACCTCCACTAGATTCTGCTCTTCAAAATTGTACTGCATTTATAAAAGACATATCACATATTTTTTTAAATAAAACAAAATAATGGTAATTTCTAGATGTGGGCATTGCCTGAAAAACAACATGAAAATCGTTGTATGGTTCCTTTCAAATTTATTGAGTCAAAATCTACATGTTCTTACACAAATTCCTGTTTTTAAAAAATCTGTGGATAATATTTAAAAATGTAAGCGAAACATTGAAAATTGAGCAACATAATTATATATAAACCAAAAATGACTTCATGATTACATTGGAAATCCGGCCAAGTTTAATGAAGATTGCTTCATAATTTATAATTAGTATTTAGACGGATGTACGACTCACATGAAGCATAAGGACTGCACAATGCCATTTTTCAGTGTTCAATGAACATTAGATTTAGATATCAGATGAAAGTTATAATACTATAGCATTGAAATTAATACAAATTTGAATATCGCCACAATTATATGTAATGATTAAATATATGTATTCAAATCCCTTTTTGAAATTCGAATTCAATTTTTGTATCTGTTCATAAATGGAACCTTACAACAAAAATGGTCGTCATGAGCTGTGAAATAAATAATGTCACAAACTCTATTATACATATACTAATAGAAACGGCTTACAGTAATCGTACAATGCATACGTGAGTCACATTGATAACCTACTATCATTATGTACAATTTGTTTTTTTAACGGAATTTATTCTATTAATATAGCAACACAACTGACATGTGACAATATGTGACAATGTGACATATTTCTACCAATAGACAGTTGATAGTTGATTAATAACAACATAAATCCTGAAAAGCGTTGTATTATTGATCATGAGAAATCAACAGACCAGAAGCACACAAGAAATGATCTACCCATAACACGATGAAGTTGATTCATGCAGTTGTGACTACTTAACTAATAGGATTTTAAGCCACCATGGAGGATCTGAACAATAACAGGTTCGTCACTTAACTATCCCTCTCACAAGTAAATGCATTTGATACAATTAAGGAGAGCAGGTTTATGATACTATGATGAGTCTGACGAAGGCATTAGACGCCATCTATCAGGATTAAGTGAGATGTTATCTATTTATGGGATATCAGAAGATGAACAGGACGTAAAACGCCCTTCCTAATTGGTTCATATGTGCACTAGTGGTCAATTATTTATTTCTTGGTGATTAGACGTCGTCATCAGGCTCATTTACCACCAGTGTCTTTCAGCACACCTATTGTCAACTGCACTCTATAGTTTCATATATAGAGAATACTAAACGACGTCCAGTTTAATAACATATTTATGAAACGAGTGGATGGTATTCGTATTTAACGAGCGAAAGCGAGTTAAATACCAATACTATCCACGAGTTTCATAAATATGTTATTAAACTGGACGGAGTTTAGTATTTTATTTATTACACTCTTTAAATTATTGATATAAAATGAAAATAATGTTTAATCTCAATTCTCGTAGTTGTGCGTAGGAATACAATTCTTAAAATGGATGCATATGTAGTGTCATTAGACTTTGAGCAATGAACAAATAGGTCATGAGTTAGTCCGTTAATAACAGCTTTAATTTTGAACAGTGCAAATTGAAAAATCTCATTCAATTATTATTGTGTTATAGTTCCTACAAACACAATTTGGCGAGTTAACAAACCTACCTGTCGCTGAATTGTGCGAATGAACGTTAGATTGTGTGAATGAATGGCAAGTGATTGTGACGTCATCGGAATGTGCGTTTTCAAGAGCGATTCAGTATGTGTGAGCTAGTATCAGTGGGAGGAACGCTGTTCTTGTTTGTGATCCATGGTGAGAATAGTTTGAGGAATACTTGCTTTGAATGACAAGCCCAACGTTGAGTTGCAAAACGCTGCTAAGAGCTTAGGGCTGCAAGGGAGATAACTCTTAAACTTTTTAGCGTTTCGACGAATTTGAACTTGTTGCCGATAAAGATAACGTTGCTAATGCTTACGGTAGATCACTAAAAATTGGGTTGCTTTATCGAAATTCTGAAATACTGACGCTGACATTTCAAGAATCGACCGTAATTTGGAAGGGATGACCTGGCCAAATCTACTATCGAATGCCGACTTGACCCTGATTTCGAGGTCATGTTTACATTTTGAAGATGAATGTGGAGGTATCTTTGATTCTTTGTATTGTTTCTCGCACAATTTAATCATAAACAAATAAACACGTTTGTAAAAAGAATTTTACTTTTATCTCGTATTGTTTTCGTTTGGACAGAGAACAATATTGATTTTGATAGCAATTTTGTTTGACATCGTCAACTGATAACTTGTCATACGAGAGCAGGAAAGTAGTTCCGGATGCGATCGCTTTCACGTGCAATGTTTCACAACAGTGTTGAATAACATGTCATTGTTTCACAACTGCAGTATCTTCAACGAGAGTGTAATAAAATTGGATAAAATAAAGGATTGAAATCATATTTTTAATTGCCCTGATGCTTCAAGTCATATGAACGAAAGACCATTGGTACCACATTTGAAATTTGTTTTTTGTCTTTAAAAACTCGTTATTACAAGAAAAATCTCGTAATGACGAGAAAAAAACTTGTAATTACGAGATTATAAGACCATATCTGTAATTTGTAAGTTGTATTTAAAAACTCGTAATTACGACAAAAATACTCGTTATTACGAGAATATTATCGTAATAACGAGACAAAACTCGTTATTACGAGTTTTGAAAGACTACATTTGTAACTTGTATTCTATCTTATATAAACTCGTAATTACGAAATTATTAGACATCATTTGAAACTTGTATTTTGTCTTTTAAAACTCGTCATTACGAGTTTATATAAGATAGAATATTTAAAGTGGTAATTACCATTTTAGAAGTGGTAATTACCACTTTTAAAAGAGAAATTTCAAAAATCCATTCTGAGCCCTGTAGGCTTTCGTAACTAACATCACTTTGTAACATGTATTGTGACATTTCTTCACGATTTCGAAATCAGTGCTTAAATGATTTTTTAAATATTGGACCCCACCCAACTTGACAGGCTTGTCCTAACGTTTATTCTGACTTGATTAAAATGAAACTTTATACACATTGTATAAAATGGACACTCTTAAAAGTTAAACCAAAATGATATTTCTATATGGGTTTGTTTTTATTTTATGTCGATGCAAACACGTGGTAGCATTTCTTTTGGACACTAGTTTATTTATAAGTGGAATGTACGAGTTAAAAGTGGTCATAACCAAAACCAAAAATATGGTAATTACCAGTTTCAAAAGTGGTAATTACGAGAAAAAAATGGTATTTACCAATTATAAAAGAAAAAAATTCAAAAAACCATTTCCCCCAAAAAGTGGTAATTACCATTTTAAAAGTGGTAATTACCACTTTTAAAAGAGAAATTTCAAAAATCCATTTGAGCCCTGTAGGCTTTCGTAACTAACATCACTTTGTAACATGTATTGTGACATTTCTCCACGCTTAAGCAATCAGTGCTTAAATGATTTTTAAAATATTGGACCCCACCCAACTTTACAGGCTTGTCCTAACGTTTATTCTGACTAGATTAAAATGAAACTTTATACACATTGTATAAAATGGACACTCTTAAAAGTTAAACCAAAATGATATTTCTATATGGGTTTGTTTTTATTTGATGTCGTTGCAAACACGTGGTAGCGTTTCTTTTGGACACTAGTTTATTTATAAGTGGAATTTACGAGTTAAAAGTGGTCATAACCAATAACCAAAAATATGGTAATTACCAGTTTCAAAAGTGGTAATTGCGAGAAAAAAATGGTATTTACCAATTATGAAAGAAAATCATTCAAAAAACCATTTTTCCGAAAAAGTGGTAATTACCATTTTAAAAGTGGTAATTACCACTTTTAAAAGAGAAATTTAAAAAATCCATTGTGAGCCCTGTAGGCTTTTGTACATACATACTCAATGTCATTACATATTTGTGGAAATTCAGGTACCATTAAGACAATTAAACAGTTCATTGTGTTTAAGGAGTCTAGACGTGTCTATACGGTTTCCCGATTAGTAAAACTGACCATCATAATCATATTTATATATTGTGCAATCGTAGGTCATGTTTTTAAATACTTTTTATGTTTAATAGCAGCGTCCTCAATACTGCATACAGTCCTGTAGGCAAATTAAAGAGGATCCAGATTTGCTCTGTTTCTTGCAGTTCTGATGTGACTGTTTAGAGAGTCACACCATTAAATCAATACAGCATGTCAAATTGTGAAAACTTAAAAGTTATCTAAAATGATCATAGATTTGCTCTTAAATTGACCGCATAAACTGTTTTGTAAATGAAATTCGCAAATTAGAGAAAATTAACCAAAACAAAGATATAATTTTGTATCACTTTATCTGTAATGGGCCAGTTCTTGTTGATTTTTCTATTTATGTTATGGTTTGTATGTAAATATCCATCAAATATTTTCGAGTTTTTGAATGCGTCTTACATATTCTCTTTCACTCTATTGATATTTTAGACAAAGTTTAGTGAAATTGCGCAAAGTGTATGACGCTTCTCCTTCAGTCACCGACAATGGCTGAAAATAAAGCATGGATGGACGGAGTACGAGGAAATTATAGCGAAGATATAATTAAGTGCATATTATAGTGATTTTGATATGATAGAAAACCTCATAGATTTGTACAGCATAACAATAATGCATTCCAAAGAAAATAATGATTATACATTACACAGACATATGTTTTATAATAGTGCAGTGTTCTATATGAATTTGGATGTATTGATAGTCTCTCATTACTCCAAAAAGTATATATTTTATATAGGGAATTTACATTTAAACATAGTTTCACTGTGATTACTCACAAGATAAAGCTATGGTTTCAGTTTCAGAAGTTAAGAAAGGTTATATTTGTGAAACCGTAGTTTTATTCCATCCCGAAGAACAGTTTGTAGAAAGATGTTAGATTATTTACAGAATGTCTGTTGACCCCAGTGGTATATGTGAACATGTCCACCAATATTCCTCATATCATGTTACAACAAATGTCAGTTCGACTGACTGATGTTCCAGACACCCAGAGGACTGGTTCAGCCACTTACTTTACCATCAGGACTTTATGAATATTTGAGCTTTATGTCAACAATAACCAAGAGCATCTCACACGAGTGTATATAACGCATGGTGTATGTGATGTACGTTTTTCTTTGAAACTAAATCTAAACTTTCTAGCTTCTGTTTTGTTGACTCCTGTTTTTTATTTGGAAATATTACTAATCTAACTGTTGCACATGGTATTTTTATATGCATTTCAACCTTTTGCTTTTAGAACCGAATTTCGTAATTTTAGTATGATAATTTGAAACACGATTCAGGTCATTTGTCATCTAAAATAAAGTCGACTTTGCTGCACTTATGAAATAATATATATGGTATATACTATGCATTATGAGTCATTAAACTATTTTAAAAAAATGTGCACCCTGTGGTAATTTCAAGTATGCACCAGTAGTATTAGTTTAGTGATGTTGTGATCAGTTACCTGTATTGACTTGCAGCTACATTTAAGCTTGGTTCAACTACACAAGACAAAACTCGTTAAAATTATGTTCAGTCATAATGCTTGGTGAACCCATTCCTTTCTATTTCCTGTACATACTATTGCTTTTTCTATGGACAAATGTATTCATGTTCACCAGATGAGATGGCATTTATATATTCCCCATTAATGGTATCAGAACACGATTACGTTACGCATCAATAATACTGCCATGGGATACTTCCTTGATAGGACAAGTAACAATTGATAACAAACTACATCTTTAGGTATCTACGGGAGGCGTCCTAAACATTTAATTAATAGCTTTTGTTAGTTTATACAGCTAGAGAAATAAAATTCATGTTAATGAGATGTGTGATTGGACTATGCACTTATCTAGGTCTGTCGAAAAGTTTTCATTGGAAGTTATGTCTCATTCTCACATTACAAACAAATACATATAATTCTTAAATTATATTTTGGTACTAATTTAAGTATTTAGTTGCTAGAGACTTATCTGGTTGCTTTCATAATTTAAGATGGTTTTGAGTGATAACTTATGAATTATAACTATTCGGTACATAACAATGCAAAGTAGTGTTCAGTGAAATTCGCATTCATCTATAGACATGCTTAGCTAAGCAAAGAGAATAGTAAGAGCATCATTAAACAATACTGTAGTCATAAATTCAGAGCTTACAACATAAACAATCGATCTTTGCCTGATGAGGTTTATTCTGCCTTTGAAAGATTGTTCATTCACTTGAAGCTGGATTGCGCTCAATAAAAGTATGACAAGTGCTTAACTGTTACCCAATTTAAGTGAAATAATCAAATTGACAAATACAAAAATGTGCAGGTAGTCTGTTCTTATCCCATTTATATATTTGACATGTAAATATACCTTGAAAGAATAATTTAGGTGTAATGTTAAAAAGACATTACATTGATAATGAAACCTTTTGGTGTTCCCTATCAGGTGTTGACTCTGACCTTATATTTATATCATAGAACATATTGTATGACAACATTTGCCTCTGTGGGAAGAGAATGAACATTAAGGCAATTATCTCGAAAAGGTTCCCTTTCGTCCGAGCTTGTTCTTAATGCGACCAATGAACTAAACTGTAAACATTTTAGAAATACTATCTCGTACATGTATTTTTCATGTTTTGTTATATTGACATGTTTCAAAATGTGAACCATTCACACGAAATTAAGGGAATTATCTGGAAACGGTTCCGCTTTGTGAGAGCTATTTCTAAATGCCACCAATAAACTATATACTTTAATGATTTCTGATGGTTCATCAAAGCTTTGATTTTGATGTCAAAACGTACCATTAGTTATAAAAGGTTAACGTTATAAACAATAAGGAACCCATTGGTCATATTGTTGAGGGGTGCACAGATTATTCAAGATAATTTTAACTTGTGTCTATGCACTAACAGGAAAATGTAAAGTCATTCAAAATATCACCCATCAATACCTGCATCTTAACCATAATAACCGCAGCACTACATTTGTCTTTCATCATAGTTTGGGAAGGACTAATCAGGTTACTATACCTCCGGGCCATACTATGTGTTCACTGAAGCGTGGAGATGGATCCGCCGATTGCTTTATCTAATGAGGATCGTTCTTCCACTTGCATTAACACACAAACACACCCAACCTCATTAGTTAATTGTTGAAATCCAGGTACCGTTATGACTATCTAACAATGGTAATGAGAAATCTTAAAAAGGAGACACATGTGTGTCCGTGACACAAAATGTATATGATGAATGTAAAAGATAAAAAAAACGTTCTGAAAATAGATTGTTGGCTAAGGATTATGAGTTTCCTGTTATCAAATGAAGCAAAATTGTCCAACAGTTTAATCATATATTTCTTAACCTGCTAAATAGAAACCTTATCTCAGTGACCTTTATTTGTAAAAAACATGTACATGCTGAATAATGCTTATCTAAAATGCCATTTAATATAAAAATCGTATAAATACTATATTATGACACTTTTGCACTGATTCATTCAGTTGCAGTTTTATTGCAACTAAATGAAATATAACAATTGCGCGAATATTACCTCATTAAAGTAAAAGTAATTAATCAACAACTGATGCAACTTGTAACCTGGCAGGGGGTCTGCCCCCGTCAAGTCTACATACAAACGTTTACAGCTGCGTACCTTAAGTTTGTTCACTTACATGCCTATTCTATGCAAACATCATGTTAATTAGAATGTCTTTGAGGTATCGTAGCATTGCAGAAACGAAACGGATTATGTTGATATTGCACTACATAAGTTTAGATTCATTTTGCATTAGTGTATCCATAAGTCATACTTAACAGTTATCCCTAACAATTTTTGCAGCTCCTTAAAGTGACAGTTAAATTTATTTTTCTTTACAAAACCTTTCATAAGTAAGTAACAGCTTTAGGCCGAAGTACCTTTACATAATGTCAATACCATTGTGCTGATTTTGTCCTCAGATTGGAATAATTCAATTTAAAATTACGAAAATCGGAATTTCATAAAAAAAATACCCCAATTGTTTATTTAGCCATGTCAAATTTCGAAATTCTTCACCACTGACCACGCGATCCCATAGTATCGTTATTTTACACATTGACGATTGGTGATCTTTTAAATGGATTTGTATGAAGCAATGTTCACATTTAACCTCTTTGCATATCGAGTAACCAATTTATCAATAACTACTGTTTATGTCATCCGTTTTCTGTATAGTAAATTTTTTTGCATAGAATGCTGTTCCAGTCCTAAACGTTGCATATGTGTAACTTTCTGGGATACTTTAGGCTGACTTTTTTATTTAAATTTTAGATGGGAAACGCAACTTCAAAGATAGCAATTGTACAAGTGCACAGCACCATTTCGAACTAAATTCTCACTCCACGGGGATTTGCACACCAGAACATAATGGATTCCACAGAAAACACTGCTGATACATTTGAAGATTAGAAATGGTACTGTCAGTGATGAGGAAGTAACACTGTAAGATATTATCATCAGTCACGCTGTTTAGAGATGATGTAACAATACACACTGACGAAATGCGTTCCCACTGGAATTCTGCCAGAGAAACATTCTCTTATAGAACTTAGGGATAAGTTGATGTCACCAGAACTCATATTCCTTTTATGCCTTGGTAATCAGACGAACTGTCCACGTATGTCATAATGCATATGGTTCTCACCATATGGTGAATTAAAGTAAATATGCTATGCGTCCATTCTTGTTTTCGTTTCTGCCTTAGTAAATGAGTTTTAAACTGTTTGAAATATGAATAAAGAATAAGTTAAGCTCACTAACACGTGTTAAGAAATAACCATACAACGAAATTTAAGTGAATAAATTAAGATTACTGCAATAGCCTACTTTTTGGACTCTCCCATGATCTCCTCTCCCGATTGCAAAAAGTACAAAATGCCAGAATTGTCAGTAGAATATCCAAATGGTCACACATTACTCCCGTTCTTCAGAGTCTTCTTTGGCTACCAATTGAAGCTAGATTCCACTTCAAAATCCTAACCCTTGTCTATCGCTGCCGTCACGGCCAAGCTCCACCTGAAACACTATCAGCCTATATGCCATCCCGTTCCCTTCGTTCCCAGAACCTTGATCTTCTATCATGTGGTTAGTCTCAAAGACGGAGTGTTCCCTTTTACACCTTATGCTTCTGAATTACTTTATGTCTTTTATTTTCTAAAATATTTACCTTTCAGGAATGTCTCCGGCTTTACTTGTGATAAGGTTAAGATGATACGGGTCAGGGGACGGGAAACACTTGCAGTGCAGCACATGCACATATTTCTACTTATATCAAAGGCCCTGAACACTGAAAGACACACTCTGTTATCGCTTAAATATCCCATTAGTTTAGTAGTTAATTATCGCTGCAGAAATCACGACCAAATTTGGTCAGAGACCATGTGAGATGTTGATCTCTTGATTGACTCTAAACGAGTGCAAAACTATGATTGATTACAATGTGCAGGTTTTAGTCGATATTATAACTATTTTGCAGAAGTCAACATGACAGACTATACAAAGTTTGCTATTTGAACGCTTGATATATTTGCATTTTGCATGAAATTGTAAGATCTATATATAAATGATACCATGTAATTGTTTGCAAAGGTAATTTCGTTAAATCTCTTAAAAGAATGCATGTAATCAATAATTCTGTTGTGTTCCTTACCAATATAATTGTCAGTTTATGATTAACACTGGGATGTTTCCTGCAATTAACCTAGACTGATTACTCAAATGTCACTATGCCCAATTAGAGAACTATTACAGAACAATTATAGATTAATCTGGTTACAACCATCTATCCCACCTTTTCGACACTGCTTAGTTTTGTCAACAAATCAATATGCAATTTTTAAGATTTATCTTAATTTGTCTATTTGTGTAAAATAAAACCTTTACAAATTTTCAGTAATCCACTTAGATTTCATAACTACTAAGTACACTCTTAACCTACTAAAATGTGTTGTAACACGTTCTATCTAAATATGTCGATACCTGTGACTTGTGTGCTATCGTCAATTACCTAATGATTCCTTTGTTACACTGGAGCTATAATTTGTATCATACGTTTTAACTTCCAAACATACATTCCTGGTTTCTTGCATTTTAGAAGTTAGAATGATGATAATGAAGAAGCACATATGGATGACAACTTCTTTATTCATGATATGCTACGTTTCGACACAGTTTCTTGTGTTGTTTTCAAGCAGATAGAAAAGACACAAGAAACTGTATCGCATATCATGATTAAAGAAGTTGTGAACAAGAAACACTTATTTGTGATTTCTTCCTTAAATAACTACGACATGCTTAACATAATTTTGATGGTTATTATAGATTGTGACATAACAATGAGAGGAGATTGTCTTTCAACAGAACTTATTCTAAGAGATTTTGACAATAATAAGAAAAACAGGTAAATCTCAAGAGCACTCCTCGTGGTCTGTACTCTTTCTCTCCCCTCTCTCCTATCTTATCAACCTTCCTCTTCTTCACACCTTCCTCTTCTTCACACCACTTAAGATAACAATGCTACAAGTGGACATCTCCATTTCAACTAATTTCACACTCTAGAAAGATTTACAGAGCAGAACATCAATGGATTTCGCGTGTAAACTGACTACTAGTAGATTCATGTTTAGAAAGAATCATGTCAGTGATGCTGATAAAACAATGTAACATGTTATCAATCACAATGTTTGTGAGATGATGCAACAGAAGAAATGAAATTCAAAGACATGGTTTTAGTTTTTTCTCTGGAAATCGGTCACACCCACTGAGCACCTTCTTAAAGGAAATGACCATACGTTGAAGGTATCGGTAACATCTGTTCCTGCAGAACCAAAGAAACTTATAAAAATGGAAACAAATATCGGCATGATTAGTTTTTATAGATTTGAGAGGTATAGGTAAGATACATGTATGCTGCTTTTTAATTAAGTTTTTTTTCTGTTTTCAACAACTTACAATCTAGTTAAAACTAGCTGTAATGTTATCGTCCCCTTAGTCCTTATGTGACATCTAGCTACTAACCCACCTGGTCTGTGTCATTCATGCGCTGAAATCAACCAATGGAAAAAGAACTGGTTGATCCCTTTGAATCGGGCAATCTAGTTAAAACAAGCTGTTAGAATCGGTCAATCTAGTTAAAACTAGCTGTAATGTTTATTTCCAATAAATCATACATTATAACATTGATATTTATGCTCATAATGTGTAAAATGCAATATAAATCCTAACGACGTCCGATTCAAAGAGATCAGCCAGTTCTTTTTCCATTGGTTGATTTCCGCGCATATAAGATATAATTGGTCTGATTCGTAAGCTTCCATTGGATTGGTCATTAAATGATAGGGGGATTAAGAAGTCTCAGGGGATCACGGGAGGATAGATATTGACTGCAGAGATTGATTGGTCAAATGTACCAATTTGGGAACAGGATACAATACAATATGACTTCAGTGATACTGATGTCAAGTGTTATAAATGCATTTTGATTTTCATAAACATATATATATTGATCTTTTATACCTGTTTTAATGTATCTGATGTTGCTGATGTTATATAATATCTACACTTGTTATCAAGAGACATCAATAAAGCAAAAGCAAAATCAATTACTGCCCTTGGCATACGTGCTGTGTCTACAATTTTCAAATTTATACTTTAAATTTGTTAGACATTTATAAAACCTGAGATCAAAGACAGCTGTCATTTTTGATTTTCAGTTGAAAGTTACAAGCCTCCTACCGATGTCAGGAACATCTATCTAATGTTTTACCCAAACAGTTAAATTTCGAAATCTCCCCTGATTGCCTTTGAAATAAAATGAAAGTAGGTAAAGTAGTACACATTATGAAATAAAACTATGAGAAGGAACTGTTTTTTAAAAGATCTAAAGTACTTTTAACAAAAATAAGAGATTCGAATCTCAAGCGAGCTTAAGATGGTTGGGTCATGATATTAACAGGGTTTAGATCATGTTTGGGAAAGTATGATACAAATTGGATAATTGTTAAGGAGAACATAATAGACGATGGTACGAAACTGTTACATTTATCTCAAGCGTGTAATGTATTTTATTTTCAATATTAGTTATAAATAGATTCATATTTGTCAAATGTTTGCACTTTGTTTTGTTGTGATATATTTGTATAGACATGAAGAGATGTGTAAAACTCCATGTCACTTCCTCAAAAATATATTTGTGAATCTTTGATGTTTTCTACACCTTTTTCGCAATAATAACTGCAGCAAACTGAAGGGGTATTAATAGCAATTTCAAAGTGCCGAGGCCCGATGGAGAACTCCAATCAATACGTAGAACGTTAAAAGGATTTACGCTTATCAAAGTGCTTTAAAAATAGCAAAATAAGTTGGGTTTTTTTCCTTTTGCATCAGTTTGATGTTTACTGCATCTTTAAATTGTTTAAAGAACAGCAAAATCAAACTACTTTAATCTATGTTACACAGGAATAGGTTAAGAATAAAGCAGTTTTACGATGAAGCCCACTTAGGGCAGTGTTATCATATCTGTATCTGAAAATCAGTTCATGATTAAGATCATGGGAAAACATTGTCTCGCTCTTACCAGAATACTAAAACTTCTTATCGAAATAATCTTCCATAAATATATATGATCCGAAACAGACACTTAAAACATGACAAAACCTCGGAACATCATTGGAATATCATAACCTTGCACTCTTCAATCACATCAAATGTGAATGTAAAAATGTTAAAAGTTCAGGAGTTAGTTACCGTTGAATACCTTACCTCATTATGTGCTATTCTCTTACAGTAATCAAATTATAACATGTGATTAGTTTATTTCACCGGTACGATTAATGTTTTTCTACTTTACATGATTGAATATTTTGCTAAAGTCACAACAACAACATATGCAGTTGATAGTTGAATATAAACCACAAACTGTTATGGCTATGTATTATATATTTCTAAATGTTCCCATCCACGCAAGCTAATAACAGTCTTTATGTTTGATATCTGACCAAACAATCGATGTAATCAGCCGTTCTGTTTTTATTTTCTTCTAACTATAATTATTGTCAGTTTTATGATTGACGTCGGATCATTTACCGCCAAAAGGCATTGTCTCTGATCCACATCAATAACTATAAATGTTCATCATCAACCATTAGGGAAACATAGCACAAATTTTCTATTACATTTACTGTCAGAGAGCGTCCTGCTTGCTGGAGATAATATCACAGTTTTGAATCTCCTTCCTTGTGGAGTCATTACCTTTTATTTTACTAATTCCCTGTTTGTATACTAGATGGCGTTGAATACGTGCTTTGTTCTATGTTACTCTCTGATATCACTTCAACTGTTTCTATTCAATAAGAAAACATCAAAATAATTGATTTGCATCGCAAGGGCTTATATAACACCACCGCAAAGAGAAATCCGCAAGCGATCTTTAAGGTTGCACTAGTCTATTTATATACGTTCAGCAACATTTATCACACCGTATTACACCAAATGTCAGTAAGACTGACCACAGCATCAGACACCTAGTGTATTGGTTTCCAGCAACTTACTTTGGGTAAAACTAAAATATTCGTGCGAAGTGTCAACAATAACAGAGAGCAGGTAAACGAGTGTTCGTCATTGGATAACGTAATTGGAGCCAGATGGTATCTGCAACAAACTCTTCCACAGTTTCTAGTCAGTCGTAAATTTGTGACATTTTGGTTAACTTTAAGTTAGTTTAAAGGAATGACCGATAAGCATGTGATATTTTGCACACTTAACACTATGCAAATTGGCATTAAGACTTTGAGATTGACAGACAAAGTGTTTTCTAAATGACCTCTGTAAAAGGGGATTAGAAAGGAAGAGCTAAGTCTGTCCAGCAGCCAGATTTGAAGTGATTTCTGTAGAGGGATTGCGTGTCTCAATATTCTCATACAAAGCTACATTTCACACATCAGAGTAATTAAACTGATAGTGGTATGTGCCTGCACTTCGTATTATATTTAATGCAGCCACGTGTAACGACTTTGCTAAATATAGATAATACCAGTAATTGTGCAGATACCCATTAGTTATTCATGGACGCATGCATAAAGGACAGCTTAGTATAGGCGTATTTGAAACTGTGCAAGGAGGCAAATACTATGGAACTCTTTATCTTCATCTTGCACATAACTGCATAGTTCGTAGAGTAGAGAGTTTTCATTTAGCAGGACTGATTGCCAAGATGTAGTGTCATTAGTCACATTTATTGTGACAAACGTGTCAACGTGCATGTGTGCTAAATGCTTCTAGGAAATGATAAGAAATTTTGAACAGTCCAGTACAATTGTATCTGCGTCTTTTGTTTGAAGGTGAATATGATGATAGAATTAAATTGTGATAAAAAAACATGTGACAAACATTGTGAAGTAGATGGTATATGTGAGGTTTGAATGACAATTAACTTCTATGTCTTGTCATGGCTTGTCTTGTTTTGGATTGTCCCGACTGTTTAGAGTGTCAACCCATCAAATCAATGCATCATGTCAAATTGTGGAAACATATTATGATTGAACAAGAAGGAATGTTTATTATTTATATTGACCATACATGTAGAGTTAATCGACTGCGTACACTGTTGTTTTCCAATGACATTCGCAAACAACAGACAATTAACCAATTTAAGAATAATGGTTTATATCACTCTAATCTTCCAGTTAGCAATACAATTGACAAGTTCTTTTTGACTATTTATTTATGGTATGATGTGTATGTATGGCAAATATCCTTGAAATATTTATCAGTGATCCTCTTTAAGTTTTGTAATTTCAATTAGTTTAATACGTTGTTTTACCTCTTTTGAATGCGCCTCGCATAATCTTTATTACTTTTCAAGACATTTTAGACAAAGGTTAGTAAAATTGCACTTCAAATCAATTGCTTGAAATCACAAAAGGTATGGTACGAAGCTTCTCCGTAGGGCATCGGCTAAACTGGCTAAAAATAAAGGAATTTGGAGGAGGTTATAGGAAAAGTTTTTTTAATAAGTGCATCTTATAAGGATGTGAATATAATAGAAAATCTCGGAGATTTGTACAGCACAACAATAATGCATTCCAAAGAAAATAATACTGTTACATTATACATCCATATATTTTATTTCATAAGTACATTGTTAATATATGAATGTTGATGTATTGATAGTCTCTCATTACTCCAAAATGTATATTTTTTGAATATTGAATATGGAATTGCATTTAATTATAGTTTCACTGTGATTACTCAGATGATTAAGCCATGTTTTTTTTGTGCAACCGTAGTTTAATGCCATTTTGAAAAATATTTTTAAATATTTTGCTTCAAAGTTTGTAGAAAGATGTAAGACTATTCACACATTGTTTGTAGACCATATATATGGTATATAGAGAATACCAAACGAGTTCCCTATGGATACCGTATTTATTACAACGAGTGGCTTGTAAACGTTTCTAACGAGCGAAAGCGAGTTACATACGTTTACAAGCCACGAGTTGTAATACATACGGTATCCATAGGGAATGAGTGTGTAATAAATATGATCATGTCCACCAATACTCCTCATATCACGTTACAACAAATGTCAGTTTGACTGAATGATGTACCAGACACCCAGAGGACTGGTTCAGCCACTTACTTTACCATCAGGACTTTATGAATATTTGAGCTATGTGTCAACGAGCATCTCACACGAGTGTACATAACGCATGATCTATGTGATGTACTTTTAAAACTAAACCTTAAATTCGTAGCAGGGTTTTAAGTCATTTAAATCTTAAAAAACTCTAATTTACTACACCTACTGACTACATTTATGAAAAAATACATATGGTATAAAAATGCATAATGGGTTATTCAGCTATTTGCATATGATGTGCACCCTGTGATAACTTCGAGTATGTACACAGTATGTACACAGTAGTGAACTAGTTAGGTAATTAGATTGTTTAACCATAGGTGTTATTGTGAGCAGCTACCTTCATTGTCTTCAAGCTACATTCTAGCTTGGTTCAACTACACTAAGCAGACATAAAATTATGTTCAGTCCAAATGCTGAGTGAACCCGTTCCTTTCCATTTCCTGAACATACTATTCCTTTTTCTATAGACAATTGCATTCATGTTCACAAGATGAGATGGCATCTATATATTCCCCATTAATTGTATCAGAACACGATTACGTTACGCATGAATAATACTGCCATCGAGTACTTCCTTAATAGGACAAACCAAAACTCTATTGTTACAATATGAAGGTGGAAAAGTTTGTATCAACGGAACGCATCCTAAAATTTTTAATCAATTGCTTTTGTTAGTTTATACAGTTATAGAAATAAAAGTTATGTAAATGAGATGTTTGATTGGATTATGCACTTATCTTCGTCTGGATATATTTTCATTGAAATTTATGTTTCATTCACACATTGCTTTCATAATTTAAGATGGTTTTAGTGATAACTAATGAATTATGACTATTCGGTACATAACAATGCAAAGTAGTGGTCAGTGAAATTCGCATTCATCTATACACTCCAGGTAAGTGAGTAGAATAGTAAGAGCATCATTAAACAATACTGTAGTCATAAATTCAGAGCTTCCAACATAAACAATCGATCTTTGCCTGATGAGGTTTATTCTGCCTTTAAAAGATTGTTCATTCACTTGGAGCTGGGTTTCGCTCAATAAGAGTATGACAAGTGCTTAACTCTTACCCAATTTAAGAAAGGTAATCAAGTTGACAAATACGAAAATTTGCAGGTAGTCTGTTCTCATCTCGCTTACATATTTGACACTTTCAGCAATGTTAATATACCTTGAAAAATTATTCTAGGTGTAATGTTAAAGGAAACCCATTACATTTATAATGAAACATTTTGGTGTTGCCTGTCACGTGTCGACTCTAACCTTCTATTTACATTATACATATTGTATGACAAATGCATGTTTTCTAATTATCCTAGAACTTAAGATATACTATCTCATATTCCCCCCGTTTCATTATATTACCATGATTCAAAATGTGAACTATCCACAAAACATTAAGCCTTCTCTCCCCACAGAGGCAGATCAAGTCATAAAATGAGCTTGCAACATAAACAATCGATCTTTGCCTGATGAGGTTTATTCTGCCTTTAAAAGATTGTTCATTCACTTAGAGCTGGACTGCGCTCAATAAAAGTATGACAAGTGCTTAACTCTTACCTAATTTAAGTAATGTAATCAATTTGACAAATACGAAATTTGTAGGTAGTCTTTGTTCATCTCACTTACATATTTGACACTTTCACCAATGTAAATATATCTTGGAAGAATATTCTAGGTGTAATGTTAATGAAAACCCATTACTTTGATAATGAAACATTTTGGTGTTTCCTGTCACGTGTCGACCTTCTATTTATATTATACATATTGTATGACAAACGCTTTTTTTCTAATTATCCTAGAACGTAAGGTATACTAACTGAAATGTCCGATTGTTTCATTATATTGGCATGATTCAAATGTGAACTATCCACAGAGGCAGATCAAGTCATGAAATGTTGATACAGCCTATGTTCTATTACGCCGACTTTTTGGGATAGAATGGGAGCTGTTGCAAGCAATTCAAAGTTAGTTGTGCAATCAGCGACGCTGTTCGCGCTAATGAATCATGGCAGATGAATTGTGATATGAATTACCCTCATTTGATAAAGAAATTCAAATAGATTGTGGTGCAATATTTATCCGCCAGGGGAAACTGCCGGAAGCCACGGTTTTCTGCGTAATATAACAGAGGCTGTATCAACATTTCATGACTTGATCTGCTTCTGTTGAGAGGAAATGAACATTAAGGCAATTATCTGGAAAAGGTTCCCTTTTGTCAGAGTTATTTCTTGATGCGACGCAAGAAATAGACTCTAAAAATTTTAGAACTTAGGAAATACGATCTCGTATTTCTCAAGTTACGTTATATTGGCACGTTTCAAAAGGTGTACCATTAAAGTAAGTATCTGGAAAAGGTTTCCTTTCGTCAGAGCTTTTTCTTAATACGACCAATGAACTCAACTCATTAATAATTTCTGATGCTTCATCAAAGCTTTGATTTTGATGTAAAAACGAGCCACTGGTTTAAAAGGGTTACATAATAAACAATAATGAACCCATTGGTCATATTGTTCAGAGGCGCAGAGATAATGCAAGAGAATTTGAACTTGTTTCTTTGCATTAACAGTAAAATGTATATTCATACCTGCATCTGAAAATAATAACCGCAGCACTACAGTTTTTGTCGTCTTAGTAGAACTAATCAGCCTACTGAACCCCCGGGCCATACTATGTGTTCACTAAAGCGTGGCGATGGATCCGCTGAATGCTTTATCTAATGAGGGTCGTTCTTCCACTTGCAGTAACATACACATCCACCCTCATTAGCTAATTGTTGAAATCCAGGTACCGTTGAGACTATTAATCAATGGTAATTAAAAACCTTAAAAACACGGAGGATACACATGTGTGTTCGTGACAGAAAATGTATATAATAAATGTAAAAGATAAAAATGTTCTGAAAATAGATTGTTGACTAAGGATAATGAGTTTCCTGTTATCAAATGAAGCAGACATGTCCAACAGTTTAATCATATATTTCTTAACCTGCTAAATAGAAACCTTATCTCAGTGATCACTGTGTGTAAAAAGACATGTACAATTTGCTGAATAATGCTTATCTAAAATGCCATTCTATATGAGCAATTGAGTAAATACTATATAATGACATTTTGACAGTGATTCATACAGTTGGAGTTTGATTGCACTCAAAGGAAATATGACAATTGCTCGAATATTGCCTCATTAAAGTAAAAGTAATCAGTCAACAACTGATGCAACATGTGAACTGACAGGGGGCCTGTCCTCGTCAATACGGAAGTTACTGCTGCGTACCTTAAGTTTGTCCACTTACATGCATATCTTATGCAAATATCATGTGATTTGGAATGTCTTTGATGCATTGTAGCATTGCGGAAAAAAAGAGATTATGTTGAAATTTCACTAGATAAGCTAAGATTCATTTTGCATTAATGTATCAATATATCATATCTATAGCTTACAGTTATCTGTAACAATTTTTGCAGGTCATTAAAGTGAGAGATAAAGATTATTTTTCTTTACAAAATCTTTCATGTAAGTGAGCAACAGCTTTGGGTCTAAGTCATACCATTGTGCTGATTTTGTCCCCAAAGAGTCTTTATGGGATAATTTAATCTTAAATATCATCATACATAAACCATTTTAATGAAATGTACATAATCAAATAGTGTTCATGGTAGCAAGCCACTTTCCTCTTATATTGTAAGTTCAGAGCTGTTAAATCTGTTTATCCACGAAAATGATGTAACCTCCTCAGAGTCTTCATAACATAGCAAAAAATCCAACCTTCTAATATACAGCATTGCACATTGCATAGGTGTCTTTAAGCTAACATATAAATGAAAAGGGTCCTTCAGAAAATTTTAATGACATCAAATCTGACAAACATTGCAGATATTTATCCTGGTAAAAAGTTTATGAATAACTATATAGTATTGATGCTATTTATTTCTAAAAGGGCAAAACTTTAATTAACAATGAGGTGTTTATTAAAGTTCCCTATCCAACCCCAACCAACTACTCCTTCCTGCAAACAACAGTTCATGTACTATCAGTTACAACAACAAGGTAATAAGCAGGTTTAATGTTTAAGAACATTTTCTCTCATATGTTTCGTTGACTTTGATAGCATCATATACTTGACGAAATACTTGTCTGTTGAATGGATCTGTGCGAAATATGCGGATCACAGCAATGTCACATTTTACGTCTTTGCTCATCGGGTGACCATTTGGTCAGTAATTACTGTTTGTGTCACTCGTCTGTATGGCAAAATTTATTTGCATCTAATGTTTTCTCTATCATAAACATTGGATGTTTGTAACTCTCAGGCTTTTTCCTTTACTAGAATTTTAGATAACGCAAGGGAAACAAGAGTTAAAGGCCCTAAACATGTGTTTGAAACCTGTTGTTTCTCCTTAGTTACAACAAGATAAGATATGCCTTTTCAATGTTCTGTTTGCAATGTGAAAACTTTGCTGAAAGCAGTTATCAGAAAAGGCTAAACCATGAATCGGCAAAAATAATATGTATATGTAATAACATGAAGCCTGGACGTGATGTAGAGCCAACATAGACGCGGCGCTAACAACATCCATTCTTTTCTTTCTCTTATCATATCAGCTTTCCCTCAAACACAACTTCAAAGCTAGCAATTGTACAAGTGCACAGCACCATTTCAACTAATTTCTCACTCCACGGGGATTTGCACACCAGAACATTAATGGATTCCACAGAAAATACTGCTGATACATTTGAAGATTAGAAATGTTACTGTCAGTGATGAGGAAGTAACAATGTAAGATATTATCATCAGTCACGCTGTTTAGAGATGATGTAACAATACCCACTGACGAAATGCGTTCCCACTGGAATTCTGCCGAGAAACATTCTCTTATAGAACTTAGGGATAAGTTAATGTCATCCGAACTCATATTCCTTTTATGCCTTGTTAATCCGACGAACTGTCCACGTATGTCATAATGCATATGGTCCTTACTATATGGTGAATTAAAGTAAATATGCTATGCGTCCATTCTTGTTTCGTTTCTGCCTTAGTAAATGAGTTTTCAACTCTTTAAAATATGAATAATGAATAAGTTGAGATCACTAACATGTGTTAAGAAATAACCATACGACGAAATTTAAGTGAATAAACTTCAATTATATCTATCAATATTGGTTTGAGTATCTCGCCCAAATGCTCATGAACTCAGATATGCCAGATGGATTGAAGTGGGTCCTCCTGCACAACTGAGAGAATTTTGGGCAGCAGTGAGTAGGCAAATGAGATGGTTTAGTCTTGTATGATATCTCTGTTTGAAAAGGTGCAAATTTGCTTATGGTAGGACATTTTTGTATATTGTAGTAAAACCTGCAAACGTGCATTAGTGTTTATTGTTCACATGAGCAAATTCGAAGATATACAAGGAGTAACTCATATGCACAAGCGCGCCGTTTAAACAGTGTATGAAATGTCAATATCTTTAATAATAATGAACCACATTTGCTACAAACGTACTAGATAATAAATAGGGAATGAATGACAACATGGTGAATTGTGAAACATACTACAGCTGTTGAACAAATCTCAAGTCATGAAATGATTCTTTTACAACATTAAAACTCTAAATTGTCTTTTGATTTAACAAATAAACCAAATCGAAATTAAGAAAATCAGAGATTTCAAAAAAGGACCACATCTGATTATTTAAACATGCCAAAATTTGAAATTCTTCACCACTGATCAGACGATTCTAAAAAATTGTTTGAGAATGCTTATTTCACACATGGACAATTGGTGATCTTTTGTCAGCCTGCTTGAGGTATTTGATTGACATCGAAAGGAAACCCAGATTACATGATATTTAATTTGTACTAAGATACACTAACAAGTGGACAAACTTAAGGTACGCTTCTGTAGTATTGGAGTGGTGCCTTTTGCTACTTTGGTTATTCTCAAACTTTAATTTTTCTTGTATTATGGAAACAATTTGAACTTTGTGCCAATGGGGAGTTGGGTCCTTTTCTGTATTAATCTCATAATCATTCAGCCTTATTTCATGAGACATAGAATGTAGTAAGTCTCAAAGACAGAGTGTTTCTTTTTGCACCGAAGGCTTTTGAATTACTTTTTATCCCACCGGTATGTAATACCGTGGGATATAGTCATCGCCCTGTCAGTCTGTATGTCCGTGCGTCCGTCTGTCCGTCCGTCCGTAATCATTTCGTTTCCGGAGCAGAACTCAAAAAACGGTCCACATATCTTTTTGAAACTTTACATGTGTATTGCCCACCTACTGAAGTGGTGCCTTTTGATATTTTCATATTTCTAAAATAATTATTTTTTATTATTTCCATGGAAACGGCTCTTATGTGGACTCTGTTCATGAAAGGTTTCGTTTCCGGAGCAGAACTAAAAAACCGGTCCACATATCTTTCTGAAACTTTACATGTGTATTGCCCACCTACTGAAGTGGTGTCTTTTGATATTTTCACATTTCTGAAAATTTTATTTTTTTATTATTTCCATGGAAACAGCTCTTATATGGACTCTGTTCATGAAAGGTTTAGTTTCCGGAGCAGAACTAAAAAACCGGTCCACATATCTTCCTGAAACTTTACATGTGTATTGCCCACCTACTGAAGTGGTGCCTTTTGATATTTTCAAATTTCTGAAAATTTTATTTTTTATTATTTCCATGGAAACGGCTCTTATTTGGACTCTGTTCGTGAAAGGTTTCGTTTCATATATATAAAACCGGTTCACATATCTTTCTGAAACTTTACATGTGTATTGCCCACCTTCCTTAAGTGGTGCCTTTTGATATTTTCACATTTCTGAAAATTTTATTTTTTATTATTTTCATGGAAACGGCTCTTATTTGGACTCTGTTCATGAAAGGTTTCGTTTATATTAGCTTATACTATTATGAACCTTGCTTGAAAAATTTACAATTATCTTTCAAAGGTTTACATCTTACGATCATGTGGAACCGGTGGGATATGTCATCTTCTGATGACTCTTGTATGTCTTTAATTTTTCTAAAATATTTATCTTTCTGGAATGTCTCTAGCTTCTCTTGAAATAAGGTTACTGTGATAAGGTTTGGGGGACGGCAAACACTTGCAGTGCAGCACATGCACATATTTCTACTCATGCCAATGGCCCTGAACACTGAACTCTGTTAGTGAACATGTCTTCCCTAATCACTTAAATATCCCATTGGTTTAGTAGTTAATTATCGCTGCAGAAATCACGGCAAAATGTGAGATGTTGATCTCTTGATTGACTGTTAACCAGTGCAAAACTGTGATTGATTACAATGTGCAGGTTTCAGACGATATAATACCCATTTTGCAGAAGTCAACAGAAGGACATACTTTAGAAAGTTATTATTTGAACGCTTGATATATTCGCATTTTGCATGAAATTGTAAGATTCATATATAAATGATACCATGTAATTGTTTGCAAAGGTAATTTTTGTAAAATCTCTTAACAGAGTGCATGTAAATTCTGTTGTGTTCCTTACCAATATAATTGTCAGTTTATGATTAACACTAGGGCATATCCTGCATAAAAGGTATTGCAATTAACCTAGATTGATTACTCAAATGTCACTATGCCCAATGAGAGAACCATTACAGAACAATAGATTAATCTGGTTACAATCACCTATCTGAATCATTATTTTACGACACTGCTTTGTCTTGTCAACGAATCAATATGCAAATTAAAGATTTATCTTGATTATTCTATTTGTGTAAATAAAACCTTTACATTTTCAGTGATCCACTAAGATTTCAGAACTACCAATAACGCCCTTAACCTCCTAAAATATGCTTAACACGTTCTATCTAAATATGTCGATACTATCGATGCTATCGTCAATTGCCTGACGATTCCTTTGTAACACTGGAGCTATACTTTGTATCATACGTTTTAACGTCCAAACATACATTCCTTGTTTTTTTTGCATTTTAGAAGTTGGAATGATGATAATGAATAAACACATATGGATGACAACTTCTTTATTCATGATATGCAACGTTTCGACACAGTTTCTTGTGTTGTTTTCAAGCAGCTGAAAATGACACAAGAAACTGTATCGCATATCATGAATAAAGAAGTTTTGAACAAGAAACAGTTGTCACTTATTTTTTATTTCTTCCTTAGATAACTACGACATGCTTACAATGATTGTGATGGTTATTATGGATTGTGATAAAACAATGAGAGGAGATTGTCTTCCAACATAGCTTATCCAAAAGACAATTAAATAAGATTTTGACTATAATAAGAAAAACAAGTTTATCTCAAGATCACTCCTCGTGGTCTGCACTCTTTCTCTCCCCTCTCTCCTATCTTATCAACCTTCCTCTTCTTCACACCACTTAAGATAACAATGCTACAAGTGCACAGCTCCATTTCAACTAATTTCTCACTCCAGAGCGATTTGCAGAGCAGAACATCAATGGATTTCACGTGTCACAATGTTTGTGAGATGATAATATCGAAATGATTTTATTTGTCTCCGAGTTCGGTCACACCCACTGAACAACCGCGTATAGAACTGATAAGAAGATATAGGTAAACTATGCCGCCTAATTTCAATGACATTTTGGTTGCTTTTTAATTAAGTTTTTTTGTCTGTTCCCAGCAACTTGTAGTTTTTGGTAGCAGTATTAAACTTAAATTCATAAAGTTTGCTGACTATGAAATTAAATCAATATTACAGAGGTACATGTACATTTAAGAAGAACAACTAATATATATACATTTTTAAATTCAGACGAATATTACGTCTTTAAACTATTTTCATCTATTCTAGCTTTCAACTTGTACACACCATATTGAGGTTTCTAATCCATATTCAGTTTTCGTAATTCAGATAATCCTCAGGATACATGTATTGTAAGAGTGGCTTATGGGGGAATGAAAATTTTGTTTTGCTCAAGAAGCTAGTTTATGTACAATATTACTAGTTTTGCACCATAGCGAGATATAGAAAAGATTTGGATCTTATTAATCACAATGATTGTTTGGAACCAAATAGGTCAGATAATTAATGATTCAATGTTAAAAAGATCACCTGTTAACGATAGCGTTTGAAAGTCCTTTTGATGACGAATGCAACAGCAATTTGCTCCAGTTTAGCATATTCACTGTTCTCATATGCTGAACTTATATTATAAAGCGTTATATATGTTTAAAAATCACATAGCAAATTCAACATTTCAGTTTCAAAATCTCCTCCACACACAATTTCACATTTGTAAACTAACATTCACATGAGATCACAGTTGACAATAGTTTATCAGCTTAAACAAGTTGCTTTGCGCTTGGACAGTGAAACAACATTTTGTACTTTATTGTAAATAAACATTAATTAAGCATGAACTAGGTTGAAGGATATAGACAATGTTGTGGGATGTTTGCTTCACCTGTTCACTTACAATACGCTATCCTTCTTGATGCTCTACAATCAACAAACAATTAAAAAACATTGCAATCTGATACTTTGTCAATTGATATAAATGATCACCAGCTGATGCATAAAGCATGATAAAGTAGGATTCCCTGAAATAATTAATGATACTTTACGTCCGAGTTGGCATTATAGAAGAAGAAATGGATCAATGATCAAATGACGAGACCTGCATTGATATTTGATCCTTTCTATAATTATCAATGTTGATCATATGAAGACTTTGGCGCCATTTCTCGAAGTCTATATAACAATTATAACGAAAATATTCAATAATATATCTCTAAAGAAAAGGTGTCCTCAAACTTTATGAATCGAGAATATTTGGTAAATCAACTCTTTAGTAAGGTTAATGCGAATCAGTAATCAATTTCACTGGCTCCACTCGTGTACTTCAAGATAAAATTATGTTACAATGGAACACCACGTGGAATTGTCTTGCCTTCTTTTGCTATATGATATTTGATAACTAATGAGCTTGGACAATGTCATCCGTCATTAATACAAGAAAACAAATAGTGGTTGACGATATTGCAGTTTAGTCTATGGTCAAGCTGGGTGACCAGCATGGGTCGACAAGGGGGGATTTGATGTCAGATAATTGGTCTGATTCGTAAGCTTCCATTGGATTGGTCATAAAATGTTAGGGGGATTAAAGAGTCTCAGGGGATCACGGGAGAATAGAGATTGACTGCAGAGATTGATTGGTCAAATGTACCAATTTGGGAACAGGATACAATACAATATGACTTCAGTGATACTGATGTCAAGTGTTATAAATGCATTTTGATTTTCATGATTTATTGATATATTTTACACCTGTTTTAAGTTCTTTATGTCAATGGACATGAACAATATGTGGTATCACATTCATATTGAAGGGATTGGTATATTATTGACATATGTATAACCATGAACAGATATACAACTTTTAATATGTTACCTATTAGATATGTTTGTTAACAACATTTCATAGAATTCATCAACTGGCCTGGAAAAAAACTAGTATAGTCTCAAGAAGCAAGGTTGCTGAAAGTTTATATCATATCACCTGTTATCAAGAGGACTTATCAAGAGAGACATCAATAAAGCAATAAAGCGAAAGTAAAATCAATATCAGCCCTTGGCGTACGTGCTACTATGTTCAGATTTATACTTTGAATTTGTTAGACATTAATAAAACCTGAGATCAAAGACAGCTTTCATTTTTGATATATCAGTTAGAAAGTTTCAAGTTTCCTACCGATGTCAGGAACATCTATCTCATGTTTTACCCAAACAGTCAAACTGCTGTCTTAAATTTCGAAATCTCCCATGATTGCCTTTGAAATAAAATGAAAGTGGGTAAAGTAGTACACGTTATGAAATAGAACTATTAGAAGGAAATGTTTTTAAGAAATATCTTAAGTACTTTTATCAAGAATAGTTTTAATAAGGTTTTTACAATAGTACGAGATTCGAATCTCAAGCGTACTCTTCAAGACATGCTACATCATTCCCCACTCACGTTTTTTATCTTGTCGTCTTCTCTCTTTCATATTTAAAGGTAGCAATGCTACAAGTGCAGAGCACCATTTCAACTGATTTCTCACTCAGCAGAGATTTCAAAAGTAGAACATGTACGCACTTGACAACAAACTACTGCTGAATTAATGACTGGATAGGATACTGTCAGTTGGGAGGGAAAAATGTAAATGTATCATACAAGCTGATTAGAGAGCATTGAAAGCAATCATTTCAGAATCGTTGTCTGTCTTGAATTCTGTAAACGAATGCCCTTTATTAGAACTTAGTTGAACTAACAAGTTAGATTTGCACTTCAATAAAATAACATCAAAACTGTTTATTAATTGTAAAAATCTACCAGTTCAGAAAGCATTTATCAATGTCATGTCCTTGCGCTTATTATTCTACCTTACCATGTTATCACGTATCACAATTTAAAAATATTGTAGTTTTCGAGTTTGCAGTCTAAGTCTTTTTGTCTTTTTGTAAGAGGAAAATGTAGTGTTGTTTTTCAAGCTATAAATAGCTATTCTTTTTGTTGATTTGTTTTATGCCTCCATTAATTGCTATTTCAGTATTTAAATTTGTCTTTTAGTATGTATATAGTATCTTTGTCTACTAACTGGCGGAATTAGTTTTTGAAGTAGGTTTTGAAGTGTAAACAATTACTTATCATACTGATTCGTCCCGTTTATTTTGATCCTTAATTTAAGTTGAATACACAAAATGGCATATGGTATAAAGGAGGAATCATGGTAAGTGCCAAACTCTCAAAAGGCCTCCAAAGATGTTGAATGTCCTGATATCAATCTCTTGCAATACATACAGAGATGTCCGTCAATATTCTTTATACAATTTGCACAAGACGTCAGTTTTTAAGACCTTGGGAACCTACGCGACATCGTCTTGACAATAGATTGTGGACAATGATGACATCTCACGTGTTTAAGATCATCACGAAACTAAGTAATAATACTATGATGACATGACAACGTCACAAAGCTATGACATCACTGCATCAGCAAGCTTACGTATTTTCGATAACGTTAATTGATCATGTCTTCTTTATTGTGAAAATTATCACCGATTATCACTGTGAAGGACTTTAAACAAATCAATTTGAAACAATTATCCGATGATGACAGTTAGATTGATATCAGAGCCTTTATATGATGGAGAGAGCTGGTATTGAGAGTCTCTCTTGTGGCACATTATTATTCATGACTGTAAGCTATCATTCCTTTTGAGAGATAAACTTTATCCCTCAGATATTGAGACAGTTCATGATACCTGACAAATGACGAGATTAAGAAGAAAATCGATGGCAATTTTTTATGAACAAATAATTGTTGAAGATATTGTAATACACCCTTATTGTAATACAATCTTTGGTCATTCTTCTTTTAGAGGCTTTTTTGAGGTTGGAATGGCAATAGTGACGAGGAATATATTTATAACTACTAAATGCTCATCCCTTACAATTGTGTTACCCCTGTATGGTAACGACGGTGACAAAACGTCCCATGCAACAAAAAAGGAAGAAATGAGCAATATATTTCCTTTCAATTATTGTGGTCATTCTCATTACAGCATATCAGTTACTTTTTCTTCTGATTTGTGAGTTCAAGTTGGTTGGTTCATGATATTTTCCAGGGTTCAGATAACACGAAAAGGTGTGGGTAAAGAGAATACAGATTGACACCGGACAGATCGATTAATTGGGTAATTGTTAATCTCATTGATCTCAAGTGTGTAATGTATTTTATTTCCAATATGAGTTATAAACATATTTGTTAAATTTGCACTTTGCTTTGTTGTGATATTTTTTGAAAGACATGAAGAGATGTGAAAGCTCCATGTCACTTCCTCAAAAATAAATTTGGGATTCTTTGATGTTTTCAGAATCCACACCTTTTTCGCAATAATAACTGCAGCAAACTGAAGGGGAATTAAAAGCAATTTCAAGTGCCGAGGCCCAATGAAGAACTCCGATCAATACGTAGAACGTTAAAAGGATTTACGCTTATCAAAGTGCTGTAAAAATAGCAAAATAAGTTGTGTTTTTTCCTTTTACATCAGATTGATGTTTACTGAATCTTTAAATTGTTTAAAGAACTACAAAATCGGACTCCTTTACTATGTTACACCGGAAAAGCAGTTTTACGATTAACCGCACTAAGGGCAGCGTCATCATATCTGTATCTGAAAATCAGTTCATGATTAACATCATGGGAAAACATCATTGAAATTTTACCAAGGACCAAGACTGTATGGCTTCAGATTCCAATAAGCTTAGGGGTTAGTTTCTGCCGCATACCTTACCTCATTATGTACTATTCTCTTACAGTAATCGAATTATAACATTTGATTAGTTAATTACACAGGTATGAGTACCTGAGTAATGTTTTTCTAATTTCAATTATTGAATATTTTGCTAAAGTCACAACAACAATAAATGCAGTTGATAGATGAATATAAACCACAAACTGTATTTTCTTGTTATGGCTTTGTATTATATATTCCTAAATGTTTCCATCCACGCAAGCTAATAACAGTCTTCATGTTTGATATCCGACCAAACAATCGATGTAATCAGCCGTTCTGTTGTTATTTCCTCTAACTATAATTATTGTCAGTTTTATGATTGACGTCGGATGATTTACCGCCAAAAGGCATTGTCTCTGATCCACATCAATAACTATAAATGTTCATCATCAACCATTAGGGAAACATAGCACAAATTGTCTATTACATTTACTGTCAGAGCGCGTCCTGCTTGTTAGAGATATTATCACAGTTTTGAATCTCCTTCCTTGTGGAGTCATTACTTTTTATTTACTAATACCCTGTTTGTATACTAGATGGCGTTGAATACGTGTTGCGTTCTATGTTACTCTCTGATATCACTTCAACTGTTTTGATTCAATAAGAAAACATCAAAATAATTGATTTGTATCGCAAGGGCTTATATAACACCACCTCAAAGAGAAATCTGCAAGCGATCTTTTAGGTTGCACTATGTATATACGTTCAGCAACATTCATCACACCGTATTACACCAAATGTCAGTAAGACTGACCACAGCATCAGACACCTAGTGTATTGGTTTCCAGCGACTTACTTTGGGTAAAACTAAAATTCGTGCGAAGTGCCAACAATAACAGAGAGCAGGTAAACGAGTGTACGTCATTGGATAACGTAATTGGAGCCAGATGGTATCTGCAACAAACTCTTCCACAGTTTCTAGTCAGTCGTAAATCTGTGACAATTTAGTTAACTTTAAGTAAGTTTAAAGGAATGACTGATAAATATGTGATATTTTTCGCACTTAATACGTAAATTGGCATTAATTGTGAGATTGACAGACAACGTTATTTCTAAATGACCCCTGTAAAAGGGGATTAGAAAGGAAGAGCTAAGTCTGTCCAGTAGCTAGATTTGAAGTGATTTCTGTAGAGGGATTGCGTGTCACAATATTCTCATACAAAGCTTCATTCCCCACATCAGAGTAATTAAACTGATAGTGGTATGTGCCTGCACTTCGTATTATATTTAATGCAGCCACGTGTAACGTGCTAAATATAGATAATACCAGTAATTGTGCAGATACCCATTAGTTATTCATTGACGCATGCATAAAGGAAAGCTTAGTATAGGCTTATTTGAAACTGTGCAAGGAGGCAAATAGTATGGAACTCTTTATCTTCATCTTGCACATAACTGCATATTTCGTAGAGTAGAGAGTTTTCATTTAGCAAGATTGATTGCCAAGATGTAGTGTCATTAGTCACATTTATTGTGACAAACGTGTCAACGTGCATGTGTGCTAAATGCTTCTAGGAAAAGATAAGAAATGTTGAACAGTCCAGTACAATTGTATCTGCGTCTTTTGTTTGAAGGTGAAAATGATGATAGAATTAAATTGTGATAAAAAACATGTGACAAACATTGTGAAGTAGATGGTATATGTGAATATACCTTGAAAACTTGAATCATCTGTATATGGGCCGGAGGTCTGAATGACAATTAACTTCTATGTCTTGTCTTGTCTCGACTGTTTAGAGTGTCAACCCATCAAATCAATGCATCATGTCAAATTGTGAAAACATATTGTGATTGAACAAGAAGGAATGTTTATTATTTATATTGATCATAGAGTTAAATCGACCCGCGTACACTGTTGTTTTCCAATGACATTTGCAAACAAGAGACAATATTATTAACTAATTTAAGAATAATGGTTTATATCACTCTAATCTTAGGGTTAACAATACAATTGACAAGTTCTTTTTGATTATTTATTTATGGTATGATGTGTATGTATGGTATATGTGAACATGTCCACCAATATTCCTCATATCCCATTACAACAAATGTCAGTTCGACTGACTGATGTTCCAGACACCCAGAGGACTGGTTTAGCCACTTACTCTACCATCAGGACTTTATGAATATTTGAGCTATATGTCAACAATAACCAAGAGCAACTTACACGAGTGTACATAACGCATGATCTACGTGATGTACGTTTTTCTTTGAAACTAAATCTAACATTTCTAGCTTCTGTTTTTTATTTGGAAATCTTTTATTAGAAATACTAATCTAACTGTGGCACATGGTATTTTTCCATGTCTTAAAATATGCAATTCAACTTTTTGCTTTTAGAACCGAATTTCGTTATTTTAGTATAATAATTTGTGAAACAAGATTCAGGTCATTTGTATCTAAAATAAAGTCGACTTTACTGCACTTATGAAATAAAATATATGGTATATACTATGCATTATGAGTCATTAAAATATTTTTTTAAAATGTGCACCCTGTGATAATTTCAAGTATGCACCAGTAGTATACAGATTAGTTGTGATGTTGTGATCAGTTACCATTATTAGCTTGCAGCTACATTTAAGCTTGGTTCAACTACACTAAGCAGACAAAACTCGTTAAAATTATGTTCAGGCACAATGCTTGGTGAACCCATTTCTTTCTATTTCCTGTACATACTATTGCTTTTTCTATGGACAAATGTATTCATGTTCACCAGATGAGAGGGCATTTATATATTCCCCATTAATGGTATCAGAACATGATTACGTTACGCATCAATAATACTGCTATGGGATACTTCCTTGCGTTCATTTGCTTAAATTCGACACCTGGAGGGGTGTAACAACAAAAAGGAACATTTTGTGTCGCCTTCGTGCGAATTTGAACGTGTAACTAATTAGTGGAAACAATAGATGGCTTGTGTTTACATACGCATTAAGCTATATAAAAAGTAGGAATGGATAAAAAAACGAATATAATTGATCGAAGTTTATGTTTATTCTCGCATTTGAATTTGCACATATATATCAAATATTTGCACATCACAATTTATTAGGACTAGTACAGATACAACAATATAAAAAAGTAGGACATGTACAAAATGGTAGCAAAAACATACATCATCTAACATCATACCTGCCATATACAACGATTTATTTCATTAAAACAAAACTAATAAAAGCATGTAAAAGCACATTCTGAAACAGTCACACATATTAAGATAATTTGAGCAAGACCGAGACATCATCGGTGAAGGTCAAGGGAGCGATTTGACCATTTGTCAGTCTGTCCTTCAGGGAAGCTATCCTCCTGTCCATATTCGTATATCTCTTCTTCATTGGTGGGCGGGGATGGCCAGCTTCAATTTGCACAAGAGTGATTTCACATTCCTTTTGTTCACTTTTGAGAAAGGCCATTAATTCGAACACATTGGGATGGGCCTTGCTTATTATTTTCTTAAAACGTCCGTGCCATCCTTCCAAATGATTGTTTGTTCTAGGTCCATTAGTGTTGTGGTGGTTCCAAGAATTAAAATGAAGGGCACCTTCCATCCAAAAGGTCGTCATGTAATCTGCCTGTCAATTTCAGTTTCAGTACTTATAGCTGTTATGTCACTTAGAACATAAGTGAGTACATCTCTAAGTATTGATGAATTAATCAAAAGTGCTTGATTGGTTGTTTGATTAAATCTTGATTGTGAGCATTTTACTCAGTTTTACTCACCTTCACTGAGTGGTTTGTGGTGAAAAACTATCTCTAATACCAACAACCTGTTTGTATGATTACTAAGTCTTGATTGTGAACATTTTACTCACTTTTACTCACCTTCACTTAGTGATTTATGATTTTAATGACTTCATCTGAATAAAAAAATAACTAATAACGTAATCCTGAAAGACACCTAGAACTAAAAATAATTCTAATTCTATAATATTAAACCATCAACATAGCAATCATTCGCAAGAGATACTAATATACTTGGAAGCGTGCACGTATTATATAAATACATGTACTTCGGAATGTTTCGTTGCGTCGTTCGATCCAAATTTTGTAGTTAACTGTCTAGTTAATCCCTTGTTAAACAAACAGAAAACATCAAAGCGAGCCGTCTGTCGACAATCTCAAAATTGAATTTTTCAAAAGTCGACGTCCTGCGAAGACCCCCTTCCTTGATAGGACAAGTAACAATTGATGACAAACTACAACTTTAGGTATCTACGGGAGGCGTCCTAAACAACTAATTAATAGCTTTTGTTAGTTTTTACAGTTAGAGAAATTCATGTAAATGAGATGAGTGAATTGACTTTGCACTTATCTAGGTCTGTGGATATATTTTCATTGAAAATTATGTCTTATGCACACATTACAAACAAATACATACAATTTTTAAATTATATTTTGGTACTAATGTAAGTATTAAGTTACTAGCGATTACTTGCTTTCATAACTTAAGATGGTTTTAGTGATAACTAATGAATTATAACTATTCGGTACAGCGAGTAGAATAGTAAAAGCATCATAAAACATTACTGTAATCATAAATTCAGAGCTTGCAACATAAACAATCGATCTTTGCCTGATGAGGTTTATTCTGCCTTTAAAAGATTTTTCATTCACTTAGAGCTGGACTGCGCTCAATAAAAGTATGACAAGTGCTTAACTCTTACCTAATTTAAGTAATGTAATCAATTTGACAAATACGAAATTTGTAGGTGGTCTTTGTTCATCTCACTTACATATTTGACACTTTCACCAATGTAAATATATCTTGGAAGAATATTCTAGGTGTAATGTTAATGAAAAGCCATTACTTTGATAATGAAACATGTTGGTGTTTCCTGTCACGTGTCGACCTTCTATTGGTTTAAACATATTTTATTTCATAAAGAAAAATGGATTGGCTAACAAGCCACTCAGGCTTATATAAACACCGCTCCAGTACACAATTACAAAGACTGGTACAAATGAAATGAAAATAGTAATGAAAACAGAGTAATATCTGCATAAGATATCCAAACAATGAATACATATAGAAAATCGTCATATTGTTGTATTGTTGGGTATGCCTAATAATAATGGTGGATTTAGCTGCAGTTCAATATTTAAATATTTTTAGAAATCGCTTGCTCTTTCTGATAAATTGATGCAATGAGTTCAAGATTTTACTATAAATGGCCTCATTCAAGGAGCTGTTACCATATAAAACCGTCGTTATGCCATACCCTTGATTATAAAAATACATATTTGGTCTTATATGACGATAGTTTTGACAGGTAAACAGAAAATGAATTACATCTTCGTTTAAGTGTCGACCTTCTATTTATATTATACATATTGTATGACAAACGCATTTTTTCTAATTATACTAGAACTTAAGGTATACTTACTGAATTTTCCCATTGTTTCATTATATTGGCATGATTCAAAATGTGAACTATCCACAGAGTATGATCAAGTCATGAAATGTTGATACAGCCTATGTTATATTACGCCGACATTTCGGGATAGAATGGGAGCTGCTGCAAGCCATTCAAAGTTAGTTGTACAATCAGCGACGTTGTTCATGCTAATGAATCGTGGCAAAATAATTGTGATATGAACCACCCTCATTAGATAAAGAAATTCAAATAGATTGTAGTGCAATATTTATCCTGCCGGAAGCCACGGATTTTTGCGTAATAGAACAGAGGCTGTATTAACATTTCATCATGACTTGATCTGCCTCTGTGGAGAGGAAATGAACATTAAGGCAATTACCTGGGAAAGGTTCCCTTTCGTCAGAGTTATTACTTAACGCGATCAATGAACTAAACTCTAAACATTTTAGAATTTAGGAAATACTTTCTTGTATTTCTCGTGTTTCGTTATATTAGCACGTTTCAAAATGTGAACCATGAAGGTAATTATCTAGAAAAGGTTTCCTTTCGTCAGAGCTTTTTCTTAATGCGACCAATGAACTCAACTCTTTAATAATTTCTGATGCTTCATCAAAGCTTTGATTTTTTCTAGAAAAAACGAGCCGCTGTTATAAAAAGGTTTACGTAATAAACAATAATGAACCCATTGGTCATATTGTTCAAAGGCGCATAGATTATGCAAGAGATTTTGAACATGTTTCTACGCACTAACAGTAAAATGTAAATTCATACCTGCATCTGAAAATAATAACCGCACCACTACAGTTTTTGTCGTCTCAGTAGAACTAATCAGGCTACTGAACCCCCGGGCCATACTATGTGTTCACTAAAGCGTGGCGATGGATTCGCTGAATGCTTTATCTAATGAGGGTGGTTCTTCCACTTGCATTAACACACACATCCACCCTCATTAGCTAATTGTTGAAATCCAGGTACCGTTGAGACTATTAATCAATGGTAATTAAAAACCTTAAAAACGCGGAGGATACACATGTGTGTTCGTGACACAAAATGTATATAATAAATGTAAAAGATAAAAATGTTCTGAAAATAGATTGTTGACTAAGGATAATGAGTTTCCTGTTATTAAATGAAGCACAAATTTTAAACGGTTTAATCATATAATTAATTTAACCTGCTAAATAGAAACCTTATCTCAGTCATCTCTATGTGTAAAAAAGCATATAAATTTGCTGAGTAATGCATATCTAAAATGCCATTCTATATGAGCAATTGAGTAAATACTATATAATGACATTTTGACAGTGATTCATACAGTTGGAGTTTGATTGCACTCAAAGGAAATATGACAATTGCTCGAATATTGCCTCATTAAAGTAAAAGTAATCAGTCAACAACTGATGCAACATGTGAACTGGCAGGGGGCCTGTCCTCGTCAATACGGACGTTACTGCTGCGTACCTTAAGTGGACCACTTACATGCATATCTTATGCAAATATCATGTGATTTGGAATGTCTTTGATGCATTTTAGCATTGCGTGGAAAAAAAGAGATTATGTTGAAATTTCACTAGATAAGCTTAGATTCATTTTGCATTAATGTATCAATATATCATATCTATAGCTTACAGTTATCTGTAACAATTTTTGCAGGTCATTAAAGTGAGAGATAAAGATTATTTTTCTTTACAAAATCTTTCATGTAAGTGAGCAACAGCTTTGGGTCTAAGTCATACCATTGTGCTGATTTTGTCCCCAAAGAGTCTTTATGGGATAATTTTATCTTAAATATCATCATACATAAACCATTTAATGAAATGTACATAATCAAATAGTGTTCATGGTAGCAAGCCACTTTCCTCTTATATTGTAAGTTCATGGCTGTTAAATCTGTTTATTCACGAAAATGATGTAACCTCCTAAGAGTCTTCATAACATAGCAAACAAAAAATCCAACCTTCTAATATACTGTTTACAGCATTGCACATTGCAAAGGTGTCTTTAAGCTAACATATAAATGAAAAAGGTCCTTCAGAACATTTTAACGACATCAAATCTGACAAACATTGCAGATATTTATCCTGGTAAATAGTTTATGATTAACAATATTTTATTGATGATATTTATTTTTAAAAGGGCATTGAGGTGTTTATTAAAGTTCACTATCCAACCCCAACCAACTACTCCTTCCTGCAAACAACATTTCATGTACTATCAGTTACAACAACAAGGTAATAAGCAGCTTTAATGTCGAAGAACAGTTTCCCTCATATATTTCGTTGACTTTGATAGCATCATATACTTGACGCAATACTTGTCTGTTGAATGTTCACATTTAACGTCTTTGCTCATCGGGTGACCATTTGGTCAGTAATTACTGTTTGTGTCACTCGTCTATATGGCAAAATTTATTTGCATCTAATGTTTTCTCTATCATTAATATCTGATGTTTGTAACTCTCAAAGATATTTCAGGCTTTTTTTCTTTACTACAATGTTAGATAACGCAAGGGAAACAAGAGTTAAAGGCCCTAAACAAGTGTTTGAAACCTGTTTTTTCTCCTTAGTTTCAACAAGATAAGATATGCCTTTTCAATGTTCTGTTTGCAATGTGAAAACTTTGCTGAAAGCAGTTATCAGAAAAGGATAAACCATGAATCGGCAAAAATAATATGTATATGTAATTAAATGAAGCCTGGACGTGATGAAGAGCCAACATAGACGCGGCGCTAACAATACCCTCACCCGTTCTTTTCTCTCTCTTATCATATCAGCTTTCTCTCAAACGCAACTTCAAAGATAGCAATTCTACAAGTGCACAGCACCATTTCAACTAATTTCTCACTCCACGGGGATTTGCACACCAGAACATTAATGGATTCCACAGAAAATACTACTGATACATTTGAAGATTAGAAATGTTACTGTCAGTGATGAGGAAGTAACAATGTAAGATATTATCATCAGTCACGCTGTTTAGAGATGATGTAACAATACCCACTGACGAAATGCGTTCCCACTGGAATTCTGCCAGAGAAACATTCTCTTATAGATATTAAGTTAATGTCATCCGAACTCATATTCCTTTTATGCCTTGTTAGTCCGACGAACTGTCCACGTATGTCATAATGCATATGGTCCTTACTATATGGTGAATTAAAGTAAATATGCTATGCGTCCATTCTTGTGTCGTTTCTGCCTTTGTAAATGAGTTTTAAACTCTTGAACTCTATGAATAAAGAATAAGTTAAGCTCACTAACACGTGTTAAGAAATAATCATACGACGAGATTTAAGTGAAAAATTTAAACTATATCTATCAATTTTGGTTTAAGTTTGGTTAAAGTCAATATCTTTAACAATAATGAACTGCACTTGCTACAAACGTACTAGATAATGAATAGGGAATGAATGAAGTGACAACATGGTGAATTGTTAAACATACTACAACTGTTGAACAAATCTCTCTCCTCAGAGGTGGATCAAGTCATGAAATTATTCTTTTACAAAATTTAAACTCTAAATTGCCTTTTGATTTAACAAATAAACCAAATCGAAATTAAGAAAACCAGAGATTTCAAAAAAGGACCCCATCTGAATATTTAAACATGCCAAAATTCGAAATTCTTCACCACTGATCAGACGATTCTAAAAAATGAATGCTTATTTCACACATGGACAATTGGTGATCTTTTGTCAGCCTGCTTGAGGTATTTAATTGACTTTGAAAGGAAACCCAGATTACATGATATTTAATTTGTACTAAGATACACTAGCAAGTGAACAAACTTAAGGTACGCTTCTGTAGTATTGCGTCGTGCCTTTTGCTACTTTGGTTATTCTCAAACTTAAATTTTTCTTGCATTATGGAAACAATTTGAACTTGGTGCCAATGGGGAGTTGGGCCCTTTTCCGTATTAATCCCATAATGATTCAGCATTATTTCATGAGACATATAATGTAGTTGGTCTCAAAGACAGAGTGTTTCCTTTTGCACCGTAGGCTTTTGAATTACTTTTATGTCTTATATTTTCTAAAATATTTACCTTTCTGGAATGTCTCTGGCTTTAATTGTAATAAGGTTAAGATGATAAGGGTCGGGGGACGGGAAACACATGCACATATTTCTACTTATATCAAATGTATTGACCACTGAAACACAAAATCTGTTATTGAACATGTCTTCCCTAATCACTTAAATATCCCATTAGTTTAGTAGTTATTATCGCTGCAGAAATCACGGCCAAATGTGGTCAGAGGCCATGTGAGATGTTGATCTCTTGATTGACTGTTAACGAGTGCAAAACTGTGAGTGATTACAATGTGCAGGTTTCAGTCGATATAATACCTATTTTGCAGAAGTCAACATGACAGACTATACAAAGTTTGCTATTTGAACGCTTGATATATTTGCATTTTGCATGAAATTGTAAGATATATATATATAAATGATACCATGTAATTGTTTGCAAATGTAATTTCGTTAAATCTCTTTAAAGAATGCATGTAATCAATAATTCTGTTGTGTTCCTTACCAATATAATTGTCAGTTTATGATTAACACTAGGACATTTCTTGCATAAAATGTATTTCAATTAACCTAGATTGATTACTGAAATGTCACTATGCCCAATTAGAGAACTGTATCACAGAACAATTATAAATTAATCTGGTTACAACCACCTATCTCACCTTTTCGACACTGTTTTGTCTTGTCAACTAATCAATATGCAATTTTTAAGATTTATCTTGATTATTCTATTTGTGTCAAAAAAACTCTTACATTTTCAGTGATCCACTTAGATTTCATAACTACCAATTGCGCTCTTAACCTCTTAAAATGTGTTTTAACACATAATATCTAAATATGTTGATACCTGTGATTTGTGTGTTATCGTCAATTACCAATGATTCATTTGTAACACAGGAGCTATACTTTGTATCATACGTTTTAAATTTCAAACATACATTCCTGCTTTCTTTTACTCTTTTCTTAGAAGTTGAAATGATGATAATGAAGAAACATGTATGGATGACAACTTCTTTATGAATGATATACACATTTTCGTGTGTTGTTTTCAAACGTCGCATATCATTATTAAAGAAGTTGTCATCCATATTTATACTCGTTTTTGATTGGCTGACTATCGAATCGTTTTATCTAATGTACCCCGGGACACTCTCCTCTCACGGTGTACAAATTTCATGTACCCCGCTGCCATAGCAACAGCTCCTCTCCGAGAAGAGGTGTCGCATAGCATTAACATGACCTTACCTAATGACGCACGCGGTGTGCTGAGTTTACGTAAGTTCGATTAGCTGTTTTCGTGATTATTTATTCTAGATTTGTTTTCCAAACATAATATGTTTTATTTGGACACAAATTCCGCATTACATTACTTGCACAAGCTATAGAATTAAAATCAAATAGTTTTTAATCATGTTCCGGCTAGTAGTTTTACGTAACACGATTCACATATTAGTCGGGTTGGATGACGCCATTTTGTTTACATTAGGTGTCAAGGCAGTTCAAGCGGCGACGGCTCATCCGTTAACGGCAGTCAAAAAGAAATGAATATATTTTCTTCTGACTCGACGGTAAGATAAATTCGTTGTATGCTTCTCCCTCGGGTAATACGGTCTGATGTACCATCTTTGTAGAAATGTCAGCCCTCGCCTGGCGGCTCAGGCAACATTTCTACAAAGATGGTACATCAAACCGTATTACCCTCGTGAGAAGCAAACAACTTATAATGTTTCTTCATTATCATACATTCCTGGTGTGAACAATAAACAGTTGTCACTTATTTGTGATTTCGTCCTTAAAAAACTACGACATGCTTAACATGATTTTGATGGTATTTTGGACAGTGATAAAACAGTGAGAGGAGATTGCCTTCAAACATAACCTAACCAACGAGAAAATAAAATAAGATTTTGACTATAATAAGAAAAACAAGTTTATCTCAAGAGCACTCCTCGTGGTCCCCACTCTTTCTCTCCCCTCTCTCCTATCTTACCAACCTTCCTCTTCTTCACACCACTTAAGATAACAATGCTACAAGTGCACAGCTCCATTTCAACTAATTTCTCACTCCAAAGAGATTTGCAGAGCAGAACATCAATTGATTTCACGTGTAAGACTGACTACTAATACCTACAAAATGGACACACTCGAAAGCCAGTCTAAAAAGTTTAATTTGATATTCCATAACCTTGAAGAAAATACCGGGGAGAAAACAGATGAGGTAGAAAGGAAAGTACGTGACGTCATAGAAAATACACTTGGCGTGACAGACAGGATAGAGATTGATTCTGTGAGACGTCTCCCGACGAGGTCATCTACAAATCGTCCAGTGATGATAAAACTTCACAATATGGAACAGAAGACGAAGATTCTGAAAGCGTCCAAACATCTGAAAGGATCCCCTATCAACATTTCACAGGACTTTACAGACCGGGTGAGAGACATTCGAAGAAAACTGAAAACGTTCATGGATCAAGCTCGTGCTGAAAACAAGTTTGCCATCCTTCGGTATGACAAATTACAAATTGAAGATAAACTCTACACTTGGAACGACGAAGGCAAACAATTGAAGATGGTGAGAATCGTGAAATCCTTCACCCGACCCCCGGTATCAGACCCTGAGATGACCCACGACACCGAGAGCTAAGGATGTGGCCGAAGCCCTACGAATTCTACACAGTACTGGAGCTGTGTCGTCTGGAACGTCGAGGGTTTGAAAGGAAAACTAGGAAACCCCGAATTTCGTAATTATTTGACATTGTTTGATATCATTTCACTAGTTGAAACATGGACCTGTGAAAACGATGTAATTTCCATACCTGGATATACCATGTTCAATAGCTCGAGACAAAAAGCGGATCGTGCTATTAGGAACTCTGGAGGTATAGTAGTTTTAGTCACAGACTCTATCGCTCAGTATGTAAAAGTATTACCAAGTTCATGTAAAGATATTTTATGGATACTGGTTAGATATAAAAATCAATATTTATTGTTGGGCACTGTGTATTTCTCACCAGATGGCTCTAGTGAGTTTTCTAATGAACCGTTGTTTGAAATTATTGAACATGATGTCACTGAATTCAGATCAACTTATCCAAGCTGTTATATTATTGTTCAAGGAGACTTAAATGCCCGCACTGGAGATGGGTCACTGAAAGATTTTATTGTAAATGACGACCCTGTATACTTACCTATTGATAATGATTTAAATTATATATCTGATGATTACATATCCACTAGGAAATCACAGGATAAAAATATAAACAAACGTGGTTTAGCGCTTCTTGAACTTTGTAAACAAACTGGTCTTCGTATATGTAACGGTAGACTTTTCAAAGATGCTGGTATAGGAAAAATTACATGTTTCGCTAACAAAGGTTATAGTGTTGTTGACTATGTGTTGTGTCCTGCCTCCACAATACAGAAATTCTGTGACTTTAACGTTGATGACCAGATTGAATCTTCTCATGTACCTGTGACCTATGAACTTGAAATAGACATCGAAACTGTCAATCAACCTCTTGATAAACTGTCAGAACAACAACGTTATGTCTGGAAAGATAATCTTGAGCGGGATTACACTGACAGTTGGAACTCTATCTCTGACAACGATCGTAATTTATTTTATCAATATTTGAACTCTGGAATGATAGATCATGCTGTTGAACATTATGGAAAATTGTTTCTGAAATGTGCTAGTAGTTTTAAGAAGAAATCCTGCGCATGGAAATTGTCAGGCAAGGGAGATAACTGGTTCGATAATGAATGTATGATTGCTCGCACGAAGGCAAGACGCTTATTACGTGCAGTTCATGCAAGTAACAGTGATTACGTGAGAGAACAATATACATCAACAAGATCACTGTATAAGGGCTTGTGTAAACAAAAAATAGCGTGTGCTCGAGAAATGATGTCCAAACAACTGTCTGATGCCCTATTACATAATAATAATAAACTCTTGTGGTCATGCATAAAGACAAAACCCCATGTTAGTAAAAATATTAAACCCGAAGAATGGGTCCTACATTTTAGTTCATTATTCCAAGGCACAAATGTTTGTGAAAATGAGTTTGAGTTTTATGAATATGTCTCTAGTTTTGTAAACTCTATCAGTGACAGTCTGATTGAGGTTACATCTGATTCTACTTCTTTAGATAAACATATAACCCTCGAGGAAGTACGCTATGCAATAGATAGTATGCAAACGGGTAAGGCACCAGGCCTCAGTGGAATCCCTGTTGAGTTTTTTAAGAAAGCACCTCCATTTTGTTTTGATATGCTTGTGTCATTATTCAATTTGATCTTATCGTCTGGTGTGTACCCACGGAATGGACACTCGGGGTCATCTTGCCTATTCATAAGAAGGGAAGTATCAACGATCCTGCTAATTATAGACCTATCACATTATTAGAAGTAAGCGGTAAGATATTTGCTAAAGTTCTAAGCTACAGACTAAATAGATGGGCCGAAGATGAAAAGTTTTTCGCATCTGAGCAAGCAGGTTTTCGTAAAGGTTTCCAGACTATCGATAATATTTTTATCCTTGATACCATCATTTCCAAGTACCTATCACTTCATAAGGGAAGGCTATACTGTGTTTTTATTGATCTAAAATCCGCTTTTGATTCAATTGTAAGACAGGGTTTGTTTTATAAGCTTTGGACAGGAAATATTAAAGGTAAAATGTTTCGTCTCCTCAATAACATGTATAACAAGGTCAAGGCATGTGTCTCTATGAAGGGTGGTAACACTATTTTCTTTGATTGTTTGTTTGGAGTTAGACAAGGCTGTCAGTTATCACCATTTCTTTTCTCTTTCTTTATAAATGATATAATTGGCTATTTGTCCTCAGATAATCAAAGGTGTATTGATATAGATTTGATGGAACTCTTTATTTTGCTTTTTGCTGATGATATTGCTATGTTTGACAGTACAGTTAGAGGCCTTCAAAAGAGAATAGACAAGATGTCAGCATATTGTGATAAGTGGCAACTCAAAATTAACGTTGATAAAACTAAAGTTATTGTCTTTCGCAAAGGTGGTAGACTTAGAAGATATGAACATTTTTCCTTAAACAACAATCAGGTTGAAATAGTCTCCTCATATAAGTACTTAGGAGTCCAGTTTTCCTCCTCAGGTTCATGGTTTATTACACAAAAGACATTATCAGAGCAGGCAGTAAAGGTTTTATCTATACTACGTTCAAGCATCCATAATTTTTCTAATCTTTCCCTTCAGGTTTTAATCCATATATTTGATGTCAAGATCAGTCAAATTCTGCTGTATGGAAGTGAAGTCTGGGGCTTTCATCCCTCACCTAATATTATTCGTGTACATGATAAGTTTCTAAAGGATATTTTACATCTTGGAAGAAGTACACCAAATATCGTCGCTAGAGGAGAACTTGGTCGTTACTCACTAAAGGCGAATCAATATATCAAAATTATAAGTTATTGGTTGAGATTACTTTACCAGCAGGAAAATGTCATTCTTAAACACATTTACTCCTATCAATATAAGTTGGCAGAGAAAGGAATAGATTGTTGGGCCTCGAAGGTAAAGGAGTTATTATTCAGTATGGGTTTCGGACTTTCATGGGTCGTCCAAGGTGTAGATAATGTCAAACGGTTTCGGAATTTGTTTAAGCAACGATGCATAGATGTCGAGAAACAATCATGGATGGGACATATTCTGCAGTATTCTAAATTAAAGTTCTATGTACAAATTAAGGACTTCCATGTATATGAAAAATACCTATCATCGGTAAATGTCAGTGCTTATCGTATTGCTCTATGTAAGTTTCGGTGTTCAAACCACAATTTAATGGTTGAAGTTGGACGGAGATTGAATATCAAACCAGAAGATCGACTGTGTCCTTTGTGTATAGTACCTGTGCAAGAAACAGAATTTCACTTCCTATTACAGTGTCCCTTTTATTCAGACCTAAGGAATAGCATTCTTCCATATTATTACTGTACATTGCCATCTCAACAGAAATCTATTTTGCTTTGTAAAAGTGATAATATATTTATTATAAACAGCCTTGCAAAATATATTTTCCTTGGACTTAAAAAACGTGCAAAGTTTCTCAACATAAGTTAATCTTTACCAAACGTCTGTACATCACATCAAATGGTGCTCCATAATATTGTTATATATATTATGTATTTGACTTGTAATATGGGCCGGTGGCCTTATTTACTCTTGAATAAACAATTATCACTAATAGGTTCAATGTTGAGAAAGAATCATGTCAGTGATGAAAATAAAAAAAGTAACGTATTATCAGTCACAATGTTTGTGAGATGATAATATCGAAATGATTTTATTTTATTATTCGGTCACACCCACTGAACAACCGCGTATAGAACTGATAAGAAGATAAAGGTAAACTATGCCGCCTAATTTCAATGACATTTTGGTTGCTTTTTAATTAAGTTTTTTTTGTCTGTTCCCAGCATCTTGTAGTTTTTGGTAGCAGTATTAAACTTAAATTCATAAAGTTTGCTGACTATGAAATTACATCAATATTACAGAGGTACATGTACATTTAAGAAGAACAGCATATATATATACATTTTTAAATTCAGACGAATATTACGTCTTTAAACTATTTTCATCTATTCTAGCTTTCAACTTGTACACACCATATTGAGGTTTCTAATCCATATTCAGTTTTCGTAATTCTGATAATCCTCAGGATACATGTATTGTAAGATTTGCTTATGGGGGAATGAAAAGTTTGTTTTGCTCAAGAAGATAGTTTATGTACAATATTACTAGTTTTGCACCATAGCGAGATATAGAAAAGATTTGGATCTTATTAATCACAATGATTGTTTGGAACCAAATAGGTCAGATAATTAATGTTTCAATGTTAAAAAGATCACCTGTTAACGATAGCGTTTGGAAGTCCTTTTGATGACGAATGCAACAGCAATTTGCTCCAGTTTAGCATATTCACTGTTCTCATATGCTGAACTTATATTATAAAGCGTTATATATGTTTAAAAATCACATAGCAAATTCAACATTTCAGTTTCAAAATCTCCTCCACACTCAATTTCACATTTGTAAACTAACATTCACATGAGATCACAGTTGACAATAGTTTATCAGCTTAAACAAGTTGCTTTGCGCTTGGACAGTGAAACAACAGTTTGTACTTTATTGTAAATAAACATTAATTAAGCATGAACTAGGCAATGTTGAAGGATATAGACAATGTTGTGGGATGTTTGCTTCACCTGTTCACTTACAATACGCTATACTTCTTGATGCTCTACAATCGATAAACAATTAAAAAACATTGCAATCTGATACTTTGTCAATTGATATAAATGATCACCAGCTGATGCATAAAGCATGATAAAGTAGGATTCCCTGAAATAATTAATGATACTTTACGTCCGAGTTGGCATTATAGAAGAAGAAATGGATCAATTATCAAATGACGAGACCTGCATTGATATTTGATCCTTTCTATAATTATCAATGTTGATCATATGAAGACTCTGGCGCCGCTTCTCGAAGTCAATATTACAATTATAACGAAAATATTCAATAATATATCTCTAAAGAAAAGGTGTCTTCAAACTTTATGAATCGAGAATATTTGGTAAATCAACTCTTTAGTAAGGTTAATGCGAATCAGTAATCAATTTCAACTCGTGTACTTCAAGATAAAATTAAGTTACATTGGAACACCACGTGGAATTGTCTTGCCTTCTTTTGCTATATGATATTTGATAACTAATGAGCTTGGACAATGTCATCCGTCATTCATACAGGAAAACAAATAGTGGTTGACGATATTGCAGTTTAGTCGATGGTCAAGCTGGGTGACCAGCAAGGGTCGACACGGGGGGATTTGATGTCAGATAATTGGTCTGATTCGTAAGCTTCCATTGGATTGGTCATAACATGTTAGGGGGATTAAAGAGTCTCAAGGGATCACGGGAGGATAGAGATTGACTGCAGAGATTGATTGGTCAAATGTTCCAATCTGGGAACAGGATACAATACAATATGACTTCAGTGATACTGATGGTCAAGTGTTATAAATGCATTTTGATTTTCATGATAATTTTATATATTTTATACCTGTTTTAATTTCTCTATGTCAATGGACATGAACAATATGTGGTATCACATTCATATTGAAGGGATTGGTATATTAATGACATATGTAGAACCGTGAACAGATATGAACATTTTAATATGTTACCTATTTGATATGTTTGTTAACAAAATTTCTTAGAATTTATCAACTGACCTGGAAAAAAACTAGTAAAGCCTCAAGAAACAAGGTTGCTGAAAGTTTATATAATATTTACACCTGTTATCAAGAGGACTTATCAAGAGAGACATCAATAAAGCAAAAGCAAAATCAATTATTGCCCTTAGCATACGTGCTGCGTCTACAATGTTCAGATTTATACTTTAAATCTGTTATAAAACCTGAGATCAAAGACAGCTTTCATTTTTGATATATCAGTTGAAAGTTTCAAGCTTCCTACCGATGTCAGGAACATCTATCTAATGTTTTACCCACACAGTCAAACTGCTTTCTTAAATTTCAAAATCTCCCATGATTGCCTTAGAAATAAAATGAAAGTAGGTAAAGTAGTACACATTATGAAATAAAACTATGAGAAGGGAAGATTTTTAAAAATATCTCAAGTACTTTTATCAAGAATGGTTTTAATAAAGTTTTTTACAATAATAAGAAATTCGAATCTCCAGAGTACTTTTCATGACATGCTACATCATTCCCCACTCACGTTTCTTATCTGGTGGTCTTCTCTCTTTCATCTTTAAAGGTAGCAATGCTACAAGTGCACAGCTCCATTCCAACTGATTTCTCACTCAGCAGAGATTTCAAAAGCAGAACATTTATGGACTTGACAACAAACTACAGCTAAATTAATGATTGGATAAGATACTGTCAGTGAGGAAGGAAAATGCAAATGATAATACAAGCTAATTTGAGAGCATTGAAATCAATCATTGAAGAATCGTTTTCTGTCTTGAATTTTGTAAACGAATGCCCTTTAGTAGAACTTAGTTGAACTAACATGTTAGATTTGCACTTCAATAAGATGACATCGAAACTGTGTATTAATTGTAAAAATCTAACAGTTCAGAAAGCATTTATCATATCAATGTCATGTGTCTGCGCTAATTATGCTACCTTACCATGTTATCACGTATCACATTTTAACTTATTTATCTTAATTTTTTTGTAAAAGGGAAATGTAGTGTTTTTTAAGCTGATAATAGCTATTCTTTCTGTTGATTTGTTTAATGCCTCCATTAAGTGCTATTCCGGTATTTAATTCTGTCTTTTAGTATTTGTATAGTATCTTTGTCTTCTAACTGGCGGATTAAGTTTTTGAAGTAGGTTTTGAAGTGTAATCTATTCCTTATCATACTACTTCGTCCCGTTTATTTTAATCCATAAATTAAGTTGTATTCACAAAATGGCATTCATATGAAATAAAGGAGGAATCATGGTAAGCGCCCAACTCTCACAAGGCCCCCAAAGATGTTGAATGTCCTGAAATCAATCAATTCTTTATGTAATTTGTACCAGACTGCAGTATTAGAGACCTTGGCCATGGGAACCTACGAGTCATCCTCTTGACAATAGAGTTTGGACAATGATGACATCTTAAATGTTAAAGATCATCACGAAATTAAATAACAATACTATGATAACATAACGACGTCACAAAGCTATGACATCACTGCATCGGCAAGCTTACTTATAATCGATAACGTTTGTTGATAATTTCTTCTTTATCATGAAAATCATCACCTATTTTACCTGTAAATGACTTTCAACAAATCAATTTGAAACAAATATCCAACGATGACAGTTAGATTGATATCGGAGCCTTCATATGATGTAAGCTATTATTCCTTTTGAGAGATAAACTTTATCCCTCAGATATTGAGACAGTTCATGATACTTGACAAATGAAGAGATTAAGAAAAAAATCAAATGGCAATTTTTTATGAACAAATAATTGTTGAAGATATTGTAATACACTCTTATTGTAATACATAGAGGATACTTAATGTTGTTTTCCAAATACCAGGTTTATTTCATCGAGTGTCATGGGTAAAGTTGATATTTCACGAGTGGCGCAGCCACGAGTGAAATATCAACTTTACCCATGTCACAAGATGAAATAAACCTGGTATTTGGAAAACTACATTAAGTATTCTATTTTTTATACGATTTTTAATGAAATATCTAATTAAAACGACTTTAAGACTTAAAAGTTACCCTCTTTTGTTCAAATGGCTAAAAGTAGTTCCGGCACCTGACCAGTGACGATATAATATATCGTCACTGGTCACAGTGAAAATATAATATATCGTCACTGTTTCCTGATAGACAGTTTATTTCACTGATAAAACCCAGTATTTCATCGCTGATCATATAATAAAATCTTTGGTCATTCTTCTTTTAGAGGCTTTTTTGAGGTTGGAATGGCAATAGTGACGAGGAATATATTTATAACTACTAAATGCTCATCCCTTACAATTTTGTTACCCCTGTATGTGAACGACGATGACAAAACGTCCAATGCAATAAAAAAAGGAAGAAATGAACAATATTTCCTTTCAATGTTGGTGGTCATTCTCATAAGAGGATATCAGTTATTTTTTCTTCTGATTTGTGAGTTCAAGTTGGTTGGTTCATGATATTTTCTAGGGTTTAGATAACATGATAACGTGTGGGTAAAGAGAATACAGATTGACTCCGGACAGATGGATTAATTGGGTAACTGTTAATCTCATTGATCTCAAGTGTGTAATGTATTTTATTTCCCATATGAGTTATAAACATATTTGTCAAATTTGCACTTTGCTTTGTTGTGATATATTTTGAAGAGATGTGTAAAACTCCATGTCACTTCCTAAAAAATATATTTGGGAATCTTTGATGTTTTCAGAATTCACACCTTTTTTGCAATAATATCTGCAGCAAACTGAAGAGGAATTAAAAGCCCGATGAAGAACTCCGATCAATATGTAGACCGTTAAAAGGATTTACGCTTATCAAAGTCCTGTAAAAATAGCAAAATAAGTTGGATTTTTTCCTTTTTCATCAGTTGGATGTTTACTGCATCTTTAAAATGTTAAAAGAACTACAAAATCAGACTACTTTAATCTATATTACACCGGAGTAGGTTAAGAACAAAGCAGTTTTACGATAAAGCGCACTCAGGGCAGTTTTACGATAAAGCGCACTCATATCTGTATCTGAACATCAGTTCATGATTAACATCATGGGAAAACATTGTCTCGACCTTAAGAGAATGCTAAAATTTCTAAACAAAATATTCTTCCATAAATATATATAATCCGAAACAGACACTATACACATGACAAAACCTATAGATACATCATCGGAATATCACAATATTGCACTCTTCATTTATATCAAATGCGTTCCAGATAGCCAGGGAACAAGACTCTTAAGGCTTTAGAATCCGATAAGCTTAGGACTAAATTATTGTTGCATACCTTACCTTATTATGTGCTATTCTCTTACAGTAATCAAATTATAACATGTGATTAGTTAATTTCACAGGTACGAGTACGCTGATTAATGTTTTTCTAATTTCCATTATTGAATATTTTGCTAAAGTCACAACAACAATAAATGCAGTTGATAGTCGAAAATTAACCACAAGCTTGATTTTCTTGTTATGGCTTTGTATTATATATTCCTAAATGTTTCCATCCACGCAAGCTAATAACAGTCTTCATGTTTGATATCCGACCAAACAATCGATGTAATCAGCCTTTCTGTTGTTGTTTCCTCTAACTATAATTATTGTCACTTTTATGATTGACGTCGGATCATTTACCGCCAAAAGGCATTGTCTCTGATCCACATCAATAACTATAAATGTTCATCATCAACCATTAGGGAAATATAGCAAAACATTTCTATTACATTTACTGTCAGAGCGCGTCCTGCTTGCTGGAGATAATATCACAGTTTTGAATCTCCTTCCTTGTGGAGTCATTACTATTACTATGGAGTTACTAATACCCCGTTTGTACACTAGATGGCGTTGAATACGTGCTGTGTTCTATGTTGCTCTCTGATATCACTTCAACTGTTTTTATTCAATAAGAAAACATCAAAATAATTCATTTGCATCGCAAGGGCTTATATAACACCACCGCAAAGAGAAATCCGCAAGCGATCTTTTAGGTTGCACTATGTATATACGTTCAGCAACATTCATCACACCGTATTACACCAAATGTCAGTAAGACTTACCACAGCATCAGACACCTAGTGTATTGGTTTCCAGCGACTTACTTTGGGTAAAACTAAAATGCGTGCGAAGTGTCAACAATAACAGAGAGCAGATAAACGAGTGTTCGTCATTGGATAACGTAATTGGAGCCAGATGGTATCTGCAACAAACTCTTACACAGTTTCTAGTCAGTCGTAAATTTGTAACATTTTGGTTAACTTTAAGTTAGTTTAAAGGAATGACCGATAAGCATGTGATATTTTTCGCACTTAACACACTTTGTAAATTGGCATTAAGACTGTGAGATTGACAGACAAAGTTATTTCTAAATGACCCCTGTAAAAAGGGGATTAGTGAAAGTGATTTCTGTACAGGGAAAGCGTGTCACAATATTCTCATACAAAGCTTCATTTCACACTTCAGAGTAATTAAACTGACAGTGTTATGTGTGATCACTTCGTATTATATTTAATGCAGTCACTTGTAACGACTTTGCTACATATAGATAATAACAGTAATTGTGCAGATACCCATTAGTTATTCACTGACGCATGCATAAAGGAAAGCTTAGTATAGGCGTATTTGAAACTGTGCAAGGACGCAAATACTATGCAACTCTTTCTCTTCATCTTGCACATAACTGCATAGTTCGTAGAGTAGAGAGTTTTAATTTAGCAGAACTGATTGCCAACATTTAGTGTCATTAGTCACATTTATTTGACATTTGACATTTATTTTGACAAACGTGTCAACGTGCATGTGTGCTAAATGCTTCTTGGAAAAGATAAGAAATTTTGAACAGTCCAGTACAATTGTAAATGCGTCTTTTGTTTGAAGGTGAATATTATGATAAAATTAAATTGTGATAAAAAACATGTGACAAACATTGTTAAGTAGATGGTATATGTGAATATACCTTGAAAACTTGTATCATCTGTATATGGACCGGAGCTTTGAATGACAATTAACTTCTATGTCTTGTCATGTCTTGTCTTGTATTGTCTCAACTGTTTAGAGTGTCAGCCCATCAAATCAATGCATCATGTCAAATTGTGAAAACATATTATGATTGAACAAGAAGGAATGTTTATTATTTATATTGACCATACATGTAGAGTTAATCGACTGCGTACACTGTTGTTTTCCAATGACATTCGCAAAAATGAGACAATTAACCAATTTAAGAATATTGGTTTATATCACTCTAATCTTAGGGTTAGCAATACAATTGACAAGTTCTTTTTGATTATTTATTTATGGTATAATGTGTATGTATGGCAAATATCCTTGAAATATTTATTAGTGATCCTCTTTAAGTTTTGTAATTTCAATCAGTTTAATACGTTGTTTTGCCTCTTTTGAATGCGCCTCGCATAATCTTTATTACTTTACAAGACATTTTAGACAACGTTTAGTAAAATTGCAATTCAAATCAATTGCTTGAAATCACAAAAGGTATGGTACGAAGCTTCTTCGTAGGGCATCGGCTAAACTGGCTAAAAATAAAGGATTTTGGAGGAGGTTATAGCAAAGTTTTTTTAATATGTGCATCTTATAAGGATGTGAATATAATAGAAAATCTCGGAGATTTGTACAGCACAACAATAATGCATTCAAAAGAAAATAATACTGTTACATTATACATCCATATATTTTATTTCATAAGTACATTGTTAATATATGAATGTTGATGTATTGATAGTCTCTCATTACACCAAAATGTATATTTTTGGCATATTGAATAGGGAATTGCATTTAAATATAGTTTCACTGTGATTACTCAGATGATTAAGCCATGGTTTTTTGTGCAACCGTAGTTTAATGCCATTTTGAAAAATATTTTTAAATATTTTGCTTCAAAGTTTGTAGAAAGATGTAAGACTATTCACACATTGTTTGTAGACCATATATATGGTGTATATGAACATGTCCACCAATATTCCTCATATCACGTTACAACAAATGTAAGTTCGACTGACTGATGTACCAGACACCCAGAGGACTGATTCAGCCACTTACTCTACCATCAGGACTTTATGAATATTTGAGCTATGTGTCAACGAGCATCTCACACGAGTGTACATAACGCATGATCTATGTGATGTACATTTTAAAACTAAACCTTAAATTCGTAGCAGGGTTTTAAGTCATTTAAATCTTAAAAAACTCGACTTTACTACACCTACTGACTACATTTATGAAAAAATACATATGGTATAAAAATGCATGATGGGTTTTTCAGCTATTTGCATATGATGTGCACCCTGTGATAACTTCGAGTATGCACAGTTGTGAACTAGTTAGGTAATTAGATTGTTTAACCATGGGTGTTATTGTGAGCAGCTACCTTCATTGTCTTCAAGCTACATTCTAGCTTGGTTCAACTACACTAAGCAGACATAACTCGTTAAAATTATGTTCAGTCCAAATGTTGCGTGAACCCGTTCCTTTCCATTTCCTGAACATACTATTCCTTTTTTTATAGACAATTGCATTCATGTTCACAAGATGAGATGGCATCTATATATTCCCCAGTAATGGTATCAGAACACGATTACGTTACGCATCAATAATACTGCCATCGAGTACTTCCTTAATAGGACACGTAAAAGTAGATGACAAACCAAAACTCTATTGTTACAATATGAAGGTGGAAAAGTTTGTATCAACGGTACGCATCCTAAAATTTTTAATCAATTGCTTTTGTTAGTTTATACAGTTATAGAAATAAAATTTATGTAAATGAGATGTTTGATTGGATTATGCACTTATCTTCGTCTGGATATATTTTCATTGAAATTTATGTCTCATTCACACATTGCTTTCATAATGTAAGATGGTTTTAGTGATAACTAATGAATTATGACTATTCGGTACATAACAATGCAAAGTAGTGGTCAGTGAAATTCGCATTCATCTATACACTCCAGGTAAGTGAGTAGAATAGTAAGAGCATCATAAAACATAACTGTAATCATAAATTCAGAGCTTCCAACATAGACAACCGATCTTTGCCTGATGAGGTTTATTCTGCCTTTAAAAGATTGTTCATTCACTTGGAGCTGGGTTGCTCTCAATAAGAGTATGACAAGTGCTTAACTCTTACCCAATTTAAGAAATGTAATCAAGTTGACAAAAACGAAAATTTGCAGGTAGTCTGTTCTCATCTCGCTTACATATTTGACACTTTCAGCAATGTTAATATACCTTGGAAAATTATTCTAGGTGTAATGTTAAAGGAAACCCATTACATTTATAATGAAACATTTTGGTGTTGCCTGTCACGTGTCGACTCTGACCTTCTATTTATATTATACATATTGTATGACAAACGCATGTTTTCTAATTATCCTTGAACTTAAGATATACTATCTCATATTCCCCCTGTTTCATTATATTAGCATGATTCAAAATGGGAACTATCCACAAAACATTAAGCCTTCTCTCCCCACAGAGGCAGATCAAGTCATGAAATGTTGATACAGCCTCTGTTCTATTACGCCGACTTTTTGGGATAGAATGGGAGCTGTTGCAAGCCCTTCAAAGTTAGTTGTGCAATCAGCGACGCTGTTCGCGCTAATGAATCCTGGCAGATCAATTGTGATATGAATTACCCTCATTTGATAAAGAAATTCAAATAGATTGTGGTGCAATATTTATCCGCCAGGGGAAACTGCCGGAAGCGATGGATATTGGCGTAATATAACAGAGGCTGTATCAACATTTCATGACTTGATCTGCTTCTGTGGAGAGGAAATGAACATTTAGGCAATTATCTGGAAACGGTTCCCTTGCGTCACGACGAATGAAATAAACTCTAAACATTTTAGAACTTAGGAAATACGATCTCGTATTTCTCAAGTTACGTTATATTGGCACGTTTCAAAATGTGAACCATTAAAGTAATTATCTGGAAAAGGTTTCCTTTCGCCAGAGCTTTTTCTTAATACGACTAACTAAACTCAAGTAATTTCTGATGCTTCATCAAAGCTTTGATTTTGATGTAAAAACGAGCCACTGGTATAATAGGGTTACATAATCAACAATAATGAACCCATTGGTCATACTGTTCAGAGGCGCATAGATAATGCAAGAGAATTTGAACTTGTTTCTATGCACTAACAGTAAAATGTAAATCCATACCTGCATCTGAAAATAATAACCGCACCACTAAAGTTTTTGTCGTCTTCGTAGAACTAATCAGGCTACTGAACCCCCGGGCCATACTATGTGTTCACTGAAGCGTGGCGATGGATCCGCTGAATGCTTTATCTAATGAGGGTGGTTCTTCCACTTGCATTAACACACACATCCACCCTCATTAGCTAATTGTTGAAATCCAGGTACCGTTGAGACTATTAATCAATGGTAATTAAAAACCTTAAAAACACGGTGATAGACATGTGTGTTCGTGACACAAAATGTATATAATAAATGTAAAATATAAAAATGTTCTGAAAATAGATTGTTGACTAAGGATAATGAGTTTCCTGTGATTAAATGAAGCAAAAATGTTAAACGGTTTAATCATATAATTAGTTTAACCTGCTAAATAGAAACCTTATCTCAGTCATCTCTATGTGTAAAAAAGCATATAAATTTGCTGAGTAATGCATATCTAAAATGCCATTCAGTATGAGCAATTGAGTAAATACTATATAATGACATTTTGACAGTGATTCATACAGTTGGAGTTTGATTGCACTCAAAGGAAATATGACAATTGCTCGAATATTGCCTCATTAAAGTAAAAGTAATCAGTCAACAACTGATGCAACATGTGAACTGACAGGGGGCCTGTCCTCGTCAATACGGACGTTACTGCTGCGTACCTTAAGTTTGTCCACTTACATGCATATCTTATGCAAATATCATGTGATTTGGAATGTCTTTGATGCATTGTAGCATTGCGTAAAAAAAGAGATTAATTAAGATTCATTTTGCATTAAAGGGGCAGTAGCACGTTTTTAGGGGGAATATAAGCTGATGTCAGGAACATGAAAATTAATGGTTCCAATTGCTAAATGACGCACTAATAATTCATATATATAACGTAAAGTTTAGCCGTGCGATTCTTATTTCTTACACAAAATGAATTAAAGGTGTTCACACAAAAATGGCCGCCAATGGATTTTATGTGAATCTTCATACTTTGTCCTCTGACTATGGCAGATTGGCTTGTGTAATGAGATTTTTGACACTGTCATAATAATACATTTAGCATTCACTTACAATTATCAGTGAAAAATTCTAAATAAAAATTATCAAAAAACGTGCTACTGCCCCTTTAATGTATCAATATATCATATCTATAGCTTACAATTATCTGTAACAATTTTTGCAGGTCATTAAAGTGACAGATAAAGATTATTTTTCTTTACAAAATCTTTCATGTAAGTGAGCAACAGCTTTGGGTCTAAGTCATACTATTGTGCTGATTTTGTCCCCAAAGAGTCTTTATGGGATAATTTAATCTTAAATATCATCATACATAAACCATTTTAATGAAATGTACATAATCAAATAGTGTTCATGGTAGCAAGCCACTTTCCTCTTATATTGTAAGTTCAGAGCTGTTAAATCTGTTTATTCACGAAAATGGTGTAACCTCCTCAGAGTCTTCATAACATAGCAAACAAAAAATCCAACCTTCTAATATACTGTTTACAGCATTGCACATTGCATAGGTGTCTTTAAGCTAACATATAAATGAAAAAGGTCCTTCAGAACATTTTAACGACATCAAATCTGACAAACATTGCAGATATTTATCCTGGTAAATAGTTTATGATTAACAATATTTTATTGATGATATTTATTTTTAAAAGGGCATTGAGGTGTTTATTAAAGTTCCCTATCCAACCCCAACCAACTACTCCTTCCTGCAAACAACACTTCATGTACTATCAGTTACAACAACAAGGTAATAAGCAGGTTTAATGTTGAAGAACAGTTTCCCTCATATATTTCGTTGACTTTGATAGCATCATATACTTGACACAATACTTGTCTGTTGAATGTTCACATTTAACGTCTTTGCTCATCGGGTGACCATTTGGTCAGTAATTACTGTTTGTGTCACTCGTCTGTATGGCAAAATTTATTTGCATCTAATGTTTTCTCTATCATAAACATTGTTTTTTTTGTAACTCTCAGGCTTTTTTCTTTACTAGAATTTTAGATAACGCAAGGGAAACAAGAGTTAAAGGCCCTAAACATGTGTTTGAAACCTGTTGTTTCTCCTTAGTTACAACAAGATAAGATATGCCTTTTCAATGTTCTGTTTGCAATGTGAAAACTTTGCTGAAAGCAGTTATCAGAAAAGGCTAAACCATGAATCGGCAAAAATAATATGTATATGTAATAACATGAAGCCTGGACGTGATGTAGAGCCAACATAGACGCGGCGCTAACAACATCCATTCTTTTCTTTCTCTTATCATATCAGCTTTCCCTCAAACACAACTTCAAAGCTAGCAATTGTACAAGTGCACAGCACCATTTCAACTAATTTCTCACTCCACGGGGATTTGCACACCAGAACATTAATGGATTCCACAGAAAATACTGCTGATACATTTGAAGATTAGAAATGTTACTGTCAGTGATGAGGAAGTAACAATGTAAGATATTATCATCAGTCACGCTGTTTAGAGATGATGTAACAATACCCACTGACGAAATGCGTTCCCACTGGAACTCTGCCGAGAAACATTCTCTTATAGAACTTAGGGATAAGTTAATGTCATCCGAACTCATATTCCTTTTATGCCTTGTTAATCCGACGAACTGTCCACGTATGTCATAATGCATATGGTCCTTACTATATGGTGAATTAAAGTAAATATGCTATGCGTCCATTCTTGTTTCGTTTCTGCCTTAGTAAATGAGTTTTAAACTCTTTGAAATATGATTAATGAATAAGTTGAGATCACTAACACGTGTTAAGAAATAACCATACGACGAAATTTAAGTGAATAAACTTCAATTATATCTATCAATATTGGTTTGAGTATCTCGCCCAAATGCTCATGAACTCAGATATGCCAGATGTATTGAAGTGGGTCCTCCTGCACAACTGAGAGAATTTTGGGCAGCAGTGAGTAGGCAAATGAGATGGTTTAGTCTTGTATGATATCTCTGTTTGGATAGGTGCAAATTTGCTTATGGTAGGACATTTTTGTATATTGTAGTAAAACCTGCAAACGTACATTAGTGTTTATTGTTCACATGAGCAAATTCGAAGATATACAAGGAGTAACTCATATGCAAAAGCGCGCCGTTTAAACAGTGTATGAAATGTCAATATCTTTAATAATAATGAACCACATTTGCTACAAACGTACTAGATAATAAATAGGGAATGAATGACAACATGGTGAATTGTGAAACATACTACAGCTGTTGAACAAATCTCAAGTCATGAAATGATTCTTTTACAAAATTTAAACTCTAAATTGTCTTTTGATTTAACAAATAAACCAAATCGAAATTAAGAAAATCAGAGATTTCAAAAAAGGACCACATCTGAATATTTAAACATGCCAAAATTTGAAATTCTTCACCACTGATCAGACGATTCTAAAAAATTGTTTGAGAATGCTTATTTCACACATGGACAATTGGTGATCTTTTGTCAGCCTGCTTGAGGGATTTGATTGACATCGAAAGGAAACCCAGATTACATGATATTTAATTTGTACTAAGATACACTAACAAGTGGACAAACTTAAGGTACGCTTCTGTAGTATTGGAGTGGTGCCTTTTGCTACTTTGGTTATTCTCAAACTTTAATTTTTCTTGTATTATGGAAACAATTTGAACTTTGTGTCAATGGGGAGTTGGGTCCTTTTCCGTATTAATCTCATAATCATTCAGCATTATTTCATGAGACATAGAATGTAGTAAGTCTCAAAGACAGAGTGTTTCTTTTTGCACCGAAGGCTTTTGAATTACTTTTTATCCCACCGGTATGTAATACCGTGGGATATAGTCATCGCCCTGTCCGTCTGTATGTCCGTCAGTCCGTCCGTCCGTCCGTCTGTCCGTCCGTCCGTAATCATTTCGTTTCCGGAGCAGAACTCAAAAAACGGTCCACATATCTTTCTGAAACTTTACATGTGTATTGCCCACCTACTGAAGTGGTGTCTTTTGATATTTTCACATTTCTGAAAATTTTATTTTTTTATTATTTCCATGGAAACAGCTCTTATATGGACTCTGTTCATGAAAGGTTTCGTTTCAGGAGCAGAACTAAAAAACCGGTCCACATATCTTCCTGAAACTTTACATGTGTATTGCCCACCTACTGAAGTGGTGCCTTTTGATATTTTCACATTTCTGAAAATTTTATTTTTTTATTATTTCCATGGAAACAGCTCTTATATGAACTCTGTTCATGAAAGGTTTCGTTTCCGGAGCAGAACTAAAAAACCGGTCCACATATCTTCCTGAAACTTTACATGTGTATTGCCCACCTACTGAAGTGGTGCCTTTTGATATTTTCAAATTTCTGAAAATTTTATTTTTTATTACTTCCATGGAAACGGCTCTTATTTGGACTCTGTTCGTGAAAGGTTTCGTTTCATATATATAAAACCGGTCCACATATCTTTCTGAAACTTTACATGTGTATTGCCCACCTACTGAAGTGGTGCCTTTTGATATTTTCAAATTTCTGAAAATTTTATTTTTTATTATTTCCATGGAAACGGCTCTTATTTGGACTCTGTTCATGAAAGGTTTCGTTTCCGGAGCAGAACTAAAAAACCGGTCCACATATCTTCCTGAAACTTTACATGTGTATTGCCCACCTACTGAAGTGGTGCCTTTTGATATTTTCAAATTTCTGAAAATTTTATTTTTTATTATTTCCATGGAAACGGCTCTTTTTTGGACTCTGTTCGTGAAAGGTTTCGTTTCATATATATAAAACCGGTCCACATATCTTTCTGAAACTTTACATGTGTATTGCCCACCTTCCTTAAGTGGTGCCTTTTGATATTTTCACATTTCTGAAAATTTTATTTTTTATTATTTCCATGGAAACGGCTCTTATTTGGACTCTGTTCATGAAAGGTTTCGTTTATATTAGCTTATACTATTATGAAACTTGCTTGACAAATTTACAATTATCTTTCAAAGGTTTACATCTTACGATCATGTGGAACCGGTGGGATATGTCATCTTCTGATGACTCTTGTATGTCTTTTATTTTTCTAAAATATTTATCTTTCTGGAATGTCTCTAGCTTCTCTTGTAATAAGGTTACTGTGATAAGGTTTGGGGGACGGCAAACACTTGCAGTGCAGCACATGCACATATTTCTACTCATGCCAATGGCCCTGAACACTGAACTCTGTTAGTGAATATGTCTTCCCTAATCACTTAAGTATCCCATTGGTTTAGTAGTTAATTATCGCTGCAGAAATCACGGCAAAATGTGCTCAAAGACCATGTGAGATGTTGATCTCTTGATTGACTGTTAACCAGTGCAAAACTGTGATTGATTACAATGTGCAGGTTTCAGACGATATAATACCCATTTTGCAGAAGTCAACAGAAGGACAGACTTTAGAAAGTTACTATTTGAACGCTTGATATATTCGCATTTTGCATGAAATTGTAAGATTCATATATAAATGATACCATGTAATTGTTTGCAAAGGTAATTTTTGTAAAATCTCTTAACAGAGTGCATGTAAATTCTGTTGTGTTCCTTACCAATATAATTGTCAGTTTATGATTAACACTAGGGCATATCCAGCATAAAGGGTATTGCAATTAACCTAGATTGATTACTCAAATGTCACTATGCCCAATTAGAGAACCATTACAGAACAATAGATTAATCTGGTTACAATCACCTATCTGAATCATTATTTTACGACACTGCTTTGTCTTGTCAACGAATCAATATGCAATTTAAAGATTTATCTTGATTATTCTATTTGTGTTAATAAAACCTTTACATTTTCAGTGATCCACTAAGATTTCAGAACTACCAATAACGCCCTTAACCTCCTAAAATATGCTTAACACGTTCTATCTAAATATGTCGATACTATCGATGCTATCGTCAATTGCCTGACGATTCCTTTGTAACACAGGAGCTATGCTTTGTATCATACGTTTTAACGTCCAAACATACATTCCTTGTTTTTTTGCATTTTAGAAGTTGGAATGATGATAATGAATAAACACATATGGATGACAACTTCTTTATTCATGATATGCAACGTTTCGACACAGTTTCTTGTGTTGTTTTCAAGCAGCTGAAAATGACACAAGAAACTGTATCGCATATCATGAATAAAGAAGTTTTGAACAAGAAACAGTTGTCACTTATTTTTTATTTCTTCCTTAGATAACTACGACATGCTTACAATGATTGTGATGGTTATTATGGATTGTGATAAAACAATGAGAGGAGATTGTCTTCCAACATAGCTTATCCAAAAGACAATTAAATAAGATTTTGACAATAATAAGAAAACCAGATAAATCTCAGGAGCACTCTTGTGCTCTGCACTCTTTCTCTCCCCTCTCTCCTATCTTATCAACCTTCCTCTTCTTCATACCAATTCAGATAACAATGCTACAAGTGCACAGCTCCATTTCAACTAATTTCCCACTCCAGAGAGATTTGCAGAGCAGAACATCAATGGATTTCGCGTGTTAAACTGACTACTAGTAGATTCAATGTTTAGAAAGAATCATGTCAGTGATGCGGATAAAATATGTAACGTATTATCAGTCACAATGTTTGTGAAATGGTGCAACAGAAGAAATTAAATTCAATGACATGGCACACCCTCTGAGCACCCTCTTATAGAAATGACTATACGTTGAAGGTATCGGTAATATCTGTTCCTGCAAAACCGAAAATGAAAAAGAAAATGGAAAAACATTGGTATGATTAGTTTTTATAGATTTGAGAGGTAAAGGTAAGATACATGTATGCTGCTTTTTAATTATGTTTTTTTGTCTGTTCTCAACAACTTGTAGTTTGTCTTCAAAGTATCAAACCTAAATTCATAAAGTTTGCTGACTATAAAAATTACACCACTATTCCAAAGGTACATGTACATTCCAGAAACAAGTTATTTGAATATCTATATATTTTTTCAAAATCAGACGAATATAACATCTTTGAACTTTGAAAAAAATATTCTAGCTTTCAGGTTTCTGAATATAATCAATTTTCCAAATTTCTTAATCCCCAGGATAGGTAAATTGAAAGATGTGCTTACGGAGGAATCAATATGTACAGTTCTACAATTTAACAAGTTTAGCACCATAACATATAGGAAAGATTTATCCGTTTGTGAATGACAACTCCGAATCAATCACATGCAGTTTGAGAGAACAATTGAGTAGAGATCCCTCTTAAATTGTTTCACAAACATACAGAATGTTTCCTTTTTCTTGAAAACGGTAACCATGACAACAAAGCAGATCGTTTTTTATACATAAATTCATATACATAGAGAAATACATAAAGAAACGTTCAGAATACAACAAAGATTTCAAAATATTTTATTTCCTCTTGAATCTTTGGTGTTTGTGTTTAGTTGACAAAATGCAGTTAATAAATCATAACTGGTGTTTTTATGAATATATATCATAGAACTTGTAATTGAGACATGTTTGTCGGGATCCTTCTGTATCACAATGATTGTATGGAATCAATAATAACAATGGGTCAGATTAGTAATGATTCAATGTTAAACGGAACGCTTGTTCATGATATCTATAGAAAGTCCCTTTGATAGTTTTGACCGATGAAACAACAGTTGGCTCCAGTTAAGCATATTCTCTGTTGCTATATATTTAAACAATTCAATATAGATTACTCATTTTATATATGATTGAAAATTACATAGCAAACTCAACATTTCAAAAGCTCCTACACACTCATTTGCACATTTGTAAACTAACATTCACATGAGATCACAGTATACACATCGACAAGACAATAGTTTATCAGCTTAAACAAGTTGCTTTGCGCTTGGGCAGTGAAACAACATTTTGTACTTTATTGTAAATAAACATTAATTAAGCATGACCTAGGCAATGTTGAAGGATATAGACAATGTTGTGGGATGTTTGCTTCACCTGTTCACTTACAATACGCTATACTTATTGATGCTCTACAATCGATAAACAATTAAAAAACATTGCAATCTGATACTTTGTCAATTGATATAAATGATCACCAGCTGATGCATAAAGCATGATAAAGTAGGATTCCCTGAAATAATTATTAATGATACTTTACGTCCGAGTTGGCATTATAGAACAAGAAATGGATCAATTATCAAATGACGAGATCTGCATTGATATTTGATCCTTTCTATAATTATCAATGTTGATCATATGAAGACTTTGGCGCCGTTTCTCGAAGTCAATATTACAATAATCTATCTCTTAAGAAAAGATATCTTCAATGAATCGAGAATATTGATATTGGGTAAATCTCAAATGAAACCAACTCTTTAGTAAGGTTACTGCAAATCATTAATCAATTTCACTGGCTCAACTCGTGTACTTCAAGATTAAATGATGTTACATTGGAACGCCACGTGGAATTGTCTTGCCTTCTTTTGCTATATGTCATCCGTCATTCATACAGGAAAACAAATAGTGGTTGACGATATTGCAGTTTAGTCGATGGTCAAGCTGGGTGACCAGCATGGGTCGTCAAGGGGGGATTTGATGTCAGATAATTGGTCTGATTCGTAAGCTTCCATTGGATTGGTCATAAAATGTTAGGGGGATTAAAGAGTCTCAAGGGATCAGGGGAGGATAGAGATTGACTGCAGAGATTGATTGGTCAAATGTACCAATTTGGGAACATGATACAATACAATATGACTTCAGTGATACTGATGTCAAGTGTTAAAAATGCATTTTGATTTTCATGAACATATTTACATTGATCTTTATAGATATCTTTTATACCTGTTTTAATGTATATATGTCAATAGGATAGTTTACTTCCATACTGAAAGGCCACAGGCCTGTAGTACATAGTTTTATTATTTTACAGGTAGTAACACATTCTTTCTAAATATAAATGCTTTGTGTATATAAATGGACAAATGTTCTAGATGAGATTTACTTTTGTTCTTCATAAGAGAAATAAACTTATTTATATCAGGGTTCTTATGAAAATAGTTCTTTATGTACATAATTCTAATAGACATGAACAATATGAGGTATCACATTCATATTGAAGGGATTGGTATATTATTGGCAATTGTATAACCTTGAACAGACATGCAAATTTTAAGATAATAACTTTTTGATATGTTTGTTAGCAACGTTGCTGTTGCTTGGGTTACTGATAGTTTATATCATATCTACACTTGTTATCAAGAGGACTTATCAAGAGAGACATCCATAAAGCAAAAGCAAAATCAATTACTGCCTTTGGCATACGTGCTGCGTCTACAATGTTCAGATTTATACTTTAAATTTGTTAGACACTTATGAAACCTGAGATCAAAGACAGCTTTCATTTTTGATATATCAGTTGAAAGTTTCAAGCTTCCTGCCGATGTCAGGAACATCTATCTAATGTTTTACCAGAACAGCCAAACTGCTTTCTTAAATTTCGAAATCTCCCATGATTGCCTTTGAAATAAAATGAAAGTAGGTAAAGTAGTACACGTTATGAAATAGAACTATGAGACGGAAATGTTTTTTAAATATCTTAAGTACTTTCATCAAGAATGGTTTTAAAAAGGATTTTACAATAAAAGAGATTTGAATCTCAAGGTACTCTTCAGGACATGCTACATAATTCCCAATTCACGTTTCTTATCTGGTGGTCTTCTCTCTTACATCGTTAAAGGCAGCAATGCTACAAGTGCACAGCTCCATTCCAACTAATTTCTCACTCCACAGAGTATTCAAAAGCAGAATATTTATGGACTTTGAAAACACTCATTAAAGAATCGTTGTCTGTCTTTTGAATTCTGTAAACGAATGCCCTTTGGTGGAACTTAGTTGAGGTAACAGGTCATATTCGCACTTCAATAAGATGACATCAAAACTGTTTATTAATTGTAAAAATCTACCAGTTCAGAAAGCATTTATCATATCAATGTCATGTCTCTGCGCTAATTATGCTACCTTACCATGTTATCACGTATCATATTTTAACTTATTAATCTTAATTTTTTTTGTAAAATGTGTTTTTTAAGCTGATAATAGCTATTCTTTCTGTTGATTTGTTTTATGCCTCCATTAAGTGCTATTCCAGTATTTAATTCTGTCTTTTAGTATGTGTATAGTATCTTTGTCTTCTAACTGGCGGATTAAGTTTTTGAAGTAGGTTTTGAAGTGTAATCTATTCCTTATCATACTACTTCGTCCCGTTTATTTTAATCCATAAATTAAGTTGTATTCACAAAATGGCATGCATATGGTATAAAAGAGGAATCATGGTAAGTGCCCAACTCTCACAAGGCTCCCAAAGATGTTGAATGTCCTGAAATCAATCAATTCTTTATGTAATTTGTACCAGACTGCAGTATTAGAGACCTTTGCCATGGGAACCTACGAGTCATCCTCTTGACAATAGAGTTTGGACAATGATGACATCTCAAATGTTAAAGATCATCACGAAATTAAATAACAATACTATGATAACATAACGACGTCACAAAGCTGTGACATCACTGCATCGGCAAGCTTACTTATAATCGATAACGTTTGTTGATCATGTCTTCTTTATTGTGAAAATGATCACCGATTATCACTGTGAAGGACTTTAAACAAATCAATTTGAAACAATTATCCGATGATGACAGTTAGATTGATATCGGAGCCTTTGTATGATGTAGAGGGCTTGTATTGATAGTCTCTCTTATGCCGTATTAGAATTCATGACTGTAAGCTATTATTCCTTTAGAGATAAACTTTATCCCTCAAATATTGAGACAGTTCATGATACCTGACAAATGACGAGATTAAGAAAAAAATCTAATGGCAATTTTTTATGAACAAATAATTGTTGAAGATATTGTAATACACTCTTATTGTAATACAATCTTTGGTCATTCTTCTTTTAGAGGCTTTTTAGAGGTTGGAATGGCAATAGTGACGAGGAATATATGTATAACTACTAAATGCCCATCCCTTACAATTCTGTTACCCCTGTATGAGAACGACGATGACAAAACGTTCCATGCAATAAAAAAAGGAAGAAATGAACACTATATTTCCTTTCAATTAGTGTAGTCATTCTCATTAGAGGATATCAGTTACTTTTTCTTCTGATTTGTGAGCTTAAGGAGGTCGGGTCATGATATTTTCCAGGGTTTAGATAACATGATAACGTGTGGGTAAATAGAATACAGATTGACTCCGGACAGATCGATTAATTGGTGTAAGTGTGTAATGTATTTTATTTCCAATATGAGTTATAAACATATTTGTTAAATTTGCACTTTGCTTTGTTGTGATATATTTTGAAAGACATGAAGAGATGTGTAAAACTCCATGTCACTTCCTCAAAAATATATTTGGGAATCTTTGATGTTTTCAGAATTCACACCTTTTTGGCATTAATATCTGCAGCAAACTGAAGGGGAATTAAAAGCAATTTCAAGTGCCATGGCCCGATGAAGAACTCCGATCAATACGTAGACCCTTAAAAGGATTTACGCTTATCAAAGTCCTGTAAAAATAGCAAAATAAGTTGGTTTTTTTACTTTTTCATCGGTTGGATGTTTACTGCATCTTTAAAATGTTAACAGAACTACAAAATCAGACTCCTTTAATCTATATTACACAGGAGTAGGTTAAGAACAAAGCAGTTTTACGATGAAGCGCACTCAAGGCAGTGTTATCATATCTGTATCTGAAATTCAGTTCATGATTAACATCATGGGAAAACATTGTCTCGACCTTAAGAGAATGCTAAAAATTCTAAACAAAATATTCTTCCATAAATACATATAATCCGAAACAGACACTTTACACATGACAAAACCTATAGATACATCATCGGAATATCACAATCTTGCACTCTTCAATTATATCAAATGCGTTCCAGATAGACATTTTACCAAGGACCAAGACTCTTATGGCTTTAGAATCCGATAAGCTTAGGACTTAATTATTGTTGAATACCTTACCTTATTATTAGTTAATTTCACAGGTACGAGTACGCTGATTAATGTTTTTCTAATTTCCATGATTGAATATTTTGCTAAATTCACAACAACAATAAATGCAGTTGATAGTTGAATATTAACCACAAACTGTATTTTCTTGTTATGGCTTTGTATTATATATTCCTAAATGTTTCAATCCACGCAAGCTAATAACAGTCTTCATGTTTGATATCCGACCAAACAATCGATGTAATCGGCCGTTCTGTTGTTATTTCCTCTAACTATAATTATTGTCAGTTTTATGATTGACGTCGGATCATTTACCGCCAAAAGGCATTGTCTCTGATCCACATCAATAACTATAAATGTTCATCATCAACCATTAGGGAAACATAGCAAAACATTTCAATTACATTTACTGTCAGAGCGCGTCCTGCTTGCTGGAGATAATATCACAGTTTTGAATCTCCTTCCTTGTGGAGTCATTCCTTTTTATTTTACTAATACCCTGTTTGTATATTAGATGGCGTTGAATGTGTGCTGTGTTCTATGTTACTCTCTGATATCACTTCAACTGTTTTTATTCAATAAGAAAACATCAAAATAATTGATTTGCATCGCAAGGGCTTATATAACACCACCGCAAAGAGAAATCTGCAAGCGATCGTTTAGGTTGCACTATGTATATACGTTCAGCAACATTCATCACACCGTATTACACCAAATGTCAGTAAGACTGACCACAGCTTCAGACACCTAGTGTATTGGTTTCCAGCGACTTACTTTGGGTAAAACTAAAATGCGTGCGAAGTGTCAACAATAACAGAGAGCAGGTAAACGAGTGTTCGTCATTGGATAACGTAATTGGAGCCAGCTGGTATCTGCAACAAACTCTTCCACAGTTTCTAGTCAGTCGTAAATTTTGGGACATTTTAGTTAACTTTAAGTAAGTTTAAAGGAATGACTGATAAATATGTGATATTTTTCGCACTTAATATGTAAATTGCCATTAACTGTGAGATTGACAGACAAAGTTATTTCTAAATGACCCCTGTAAAAGGGGATTAGAAAGGAAGAGCTAAGTCTGTCCAGCAGATTTGAAGTGATTTCTGTAGAGGGATTGCGTGTCACAATATTCTCATACAAAGCTACATTTCACACATCGGAGTAATTAAACTGACAAAGTTGTCAACCTGCACTTCGTATTGTATTTAATCAGCCACGTGTAAGGATTTTGCTAAATATAGATAATACCAGTAATTGTGCAGATACCCATTAGTTATTCAGTGGCGCATGCATAAAGGAAAGCTTTGTGTAGGCGTATTTGAAACTGTGCAAGGAGGCAAATGCTATGCAAATATTTTATCTTCATCTTGCACGTAACTGTAAAGTTCGGTATATGATACAAGTAAGGAGTTTTAATTTACCATGACTGATTTCGCACATTAAGTGTCATTAGTCACATTTTTTTGTGGCAAACGTATCAACGTTCATGTGTGCTAAATGCCTCAAGGATAAGATAAGAAACTGTAAACAGTCCAGTACAATTGTATCGATTGTGTTTGAAGGTGAATATGATGATAGAATTAAATTGTGATGAGAAAAGACACGTGACAATTGTCGTGATGTGGATGGGCTGTTCTATAACATGTTACCGACCACATTTTCATGTAATGGAGATCATACGTTCATGTTCAGCACTGATAAGATCTGACGGTCACAACACATCCAGAAGGCAGTACACTTCAACAATCAAACACGCTTGGAATCATGTTTCTACACAGGCTTTACAAGTTCTATTGACATGAACATTATGGTTATTTCAGCCTTTATTTAGGGACTGGTCATCTGATGACAAGAATAGTCCATTTGGAAAATACATTGGTAAGGCGGAAATTACTGTTCGCTTGATTAGGTTGACTTTGGGATCATGGATCAAACACAGGTCAGCTCTTTGTTCATTTAGTTTTACTGTATCAGTCCATCCCAAACTTAGAACTTGATCTCTTGTAATGAATCATTCACCTCTAAGATATCAAGACACTGACAATGGACAACATCTTGTGCACAATGCCATATGCCTAATTCATGCATAATACTTAGAAAGTAACTACAAAGAACAAACGGATGCCATTCTTTCACGTTTTTATTTTGTTTTTGTTTACGCATGTAGATAATACTTCCTTCCGTCTAATACTATTTGTACTTGACAGATTAAAGATTTTGTATTTCACGAGCAAAAGCAAGTTTGATACCAAATCATTCACGAGTTTAATAGAAATAGTATTACATGAAAACATGAAAAGAAGTTTACTTTTCTGTTAATTACTTGCCTTAACATTAAGCAAACTTGTCGACAGTGTGGTGAACTCACAATAACACTGCTGTGACGACATGCTTGCAATGGTTTTACACCAATTTGATATTCTTATGTAAATATCACACTGCGGTATCTTACAGGAATAATAGTGTTTTCGTCATTGTATTTTATATACTATTATTTAACCCGAATCTCCGTGGTCGTTCAATGAAGTTTATAGTAGAGAATATCAATAATCATCATGATAATCGATAAAACACCTCATGTTCGAAATGATTACCACACAATTTATTTCGTCATACCTTAAACATTTTCTCTATTCTCGAAGTCATTTTTAGATTCATTATCCCTATCAATTTACCGATGACCTGTGTCACGAAGGAAGAGAGACACACAACTCTCGCTGCCGTGCAGTAATGAAGGAAACAACACTGTCTTTTCCTTTGAAGGTTGTTATGACAATGTAATGGTCTTCCTGCTATCTAAATGTCCATAGGAAATTAATCAACTCAGGTGTGTGTGTTCATTCAAGCAGGAGAATTACCCTGGTCTGACCAATCCTACAAGAGCTCCTTCTGTACGCTTCACAGCACACGAAGGATGGGCCTGGAGGCGGAGGTAGTCTGACCATTGTATGAACTGAGTGTGGAGGAAGATCATCCAGTATCAATATTAACCAGAGATTAGGCCTTTTTAACAATGATACTGGCGTTTGCGTCGCTTGTTTATGCTCCCTTTTTGACAGTAGTTGTATGAACTAAATAGCATATATTATATATAGTATTTGTAAATTATTTATAATGTATAGGGTACGACCTTTCCATTACCTTTGATAAATGAGACGAGGCGAGGAATGGAGAGTTATATCACGTTTTAACTCCTAACTTATTGCGAATTTTACAACATACATTCTGTACGTTTAAATCTAATAATATTGAAATTCCAGGTGAAAATCATGAACAAATGCAACCCATTACTGAAAATTGATTACGAAAGAAAAATATGCTGACTTATCAAATATATTCTAGTTGAAAAAGGAATTTTGAAACTTTGTTGCACATAATATTAATTAAGAAAGAACAATAGTTGATAAATATAGTTGATAGTTGATGTTGAAGGAAGGCATAATTAGAACTAGAAGTGTATGGCCAGTATAAGTGACTGGCATACAGCACACAGATGGTCAATAAAGTGAGTTACATTTGAAGCGTCATAAACTCTGTAGGGATTAAAGGAGATGTATAGATTGACTCCAGACAGATGTATTGATAGGATGTCCCCAATGGGAACACAGGGTATGCTTCAACCTGACTAGTATGATATTGATCTTAATTTCGTGATACGTATGTAAAATTCCATGTAAATTCTATGACTGGATTTTAACAATTTCAAAATGGTTGTTTAAACGTTTCATTTCCATGACGAAAAGAAATTTTGATTGATTTGTAAATACCATGTCTACGCTTAGAAATATGCATGGACTTTAAAAACGTTAATCTTTGATGTTTATTTTTATAACCGACCCTTCCTTGCATAACCTACAAACAGATAGAAGAGCTACTAATTAGTTATTCAAGATAAGACGAATGGAGAGAACTCCTATCAAAAGAATACTTTAAAGATCGAAGCAGTTATTATCGTTTTTCAATGACTTTAAAGATTACATCTTATATTCATAAAATCGCATCAATCATCTACTTAAAGCAATTTTAAAATTGTCACATTTGTGTGTGAAGATTAACAGATAAATTTAGGTGTCATAAGGGAATATTGTAAAGAAACAAAGTCATATGTTACTACACAAAAGGATGTTTCAGTATAAGTACATGTATGTGGCTTAATATCAATTCACGATGGGTCAACATAATGAATGGTTTATTCTAATGAAGATCACAAAAAGTGACATAGAGAAACAATACAAATATACAGGTTGGTTTATGGGAGCATACGTAGACAGGTTTTGACATAATTGCATAATTTCAATTGAAGGGCTTTATGCTCACATGACATTAATGATATAAACTTATCTAAAGATGGGTATTTACAATAATAGTCAGGAAATAATGAATCTCTTACTGAGTTAAGAAAAGGACAATACAAAATGATATGGGCCTCATCTCCGATTGATTTTTTACAGAGTACACATAATCTCTCTTCTTTTCTAATGTTATACCATCTACCTGTTTCTATTGGGAGTCTATGGTTACAAGTTCTGATTTTAGTGAGCCAAATGCGCACATTTAATGGGAAGTGCAATAAATAACCTTCCAGGTATGGTGATGGCTTAAACATATTATAATAGTATCCTTTAGAGGATTTTGATTTAGATTCGTTCCAGTGTTGAGAAAATTGGTTTCTTAAGATAGATTTAACTTCACGTTTAAGCCAATTCGTATTTTTGCAATTTTGAGATAACCAAATGTAGTTTAAGCCAGTATTTTCAAATATAGTTTTAACAACATCGATAAGAGGTAAATATACATTTGGGTCATTCTTTTTCAATGTAAACATAAATCTATAGAAAAGGCTCGATAATGTACATTTTGATGATATTAGCTTGCACCAATATGAGATAATTCTAACCTTAATGAGTACATCAAGAGGGTATCTTCCCAATTCACCATATATCATAAAATCTGGTGTTGATTGCTTAACTTTAAGTATATATTTACAGAATTTTAAATGAACCTTTTCTAAATTTAAACTCTTCTCGAAGCCCCAGACTTCAGAGCCATACAACAAAATTGGCTGTACAAGGTTGTCGAAGAGTTTTAGTTGACAATCTATTGGGATATCTAACAAGCGTAATTTTCTAAAGACTGCATACATTGCTCTTGAGGCTTGCTCAACAATTCGTTTTTGAGCTTTACAAAATCTACCAGTGCGAGTAAATAAAATACCAAGATACACATATTCTGAAACCTGTTCAATCTTTTGATTTTGTAATGTGAAAACATTATGTGTTTTATCTGGCCTCTTTCCAAAAATCAATATCTTTGTTTTCGAAAGATTTACAGTTAATTTCCATCTTTTACAGTACTCATCAAAAAGAATTAAAGATTTGCATAGATCGGTTGCGCTTTCTGCAAATAGTACTATATCGTCAGCATACAGTAGCAAAAGAAGCTTAACATATATACCAAGATGATGATATATATTAACATTAAGATATTCAAGGCCATTAACGTTATTTGTTGTAAAATATTCTTCTAAATCATTAAGATACAATGCAAAGAGAAACGGGGAGAGATTTTCCCCTTGTCTAACACCTGTATAACAATGAAAATAATCACTGGTGTTACCATTGTAAGAGATGGGACAACGTTTGTGTTACTTCTACATAATGAACGTCTTAAGAGATCTTAAACCCGTTATGCGTTGATTCCTATTAAAGACCATCCAATCAACGAATATACATAAACAACTATGAGTTTTTGCAATTTAGTGATAACTGATATTATTGAGTATGTTTGCATACGCACAATGTCATATGCACATGTTTGTCATCATATATTGATACAATATTAAATATCAACAACTTAATACTTCTCTGATTCTGATTACAATCTCGAATAAACTCATCAGAAGCACTTGGTACCGCGGGAATAAAGAGCGAATATCAAGCTCTAGTTCTCTAATCAGTGCAGATTGTTGAATCCATTTCAGATACAGAATCTCTACACTTGACCAGACACGCATACCTTTCACCTAAGTATCATTAACATGCATTCCTTAATTGTGACAAATGCATTGACCACTAGGAACTTTAGAGCTTAGTGACAAAACCAGTGATGATGAAGGTCACGAGAAGCCCATTAGTAAGGCTGTTAACCACTGCTGCAGACTTCACACCAGCACATTTGATGAGGGAAACCATCATTCTATCTGCTTCACATTTAAGCTTTATCAAAGGATTACCCGTGAGGCTGTGTTTGATTTATTTCGCTTGACAGATGTTGATTAAGAATGATCGAAATTGCATTTTATAATCTTCTCTTATTGCAAAGTGTAAAGCAAAACAGCAAAGTGTTTCTGTCTTGACGAATTTCTTTCCATTTCATGTTATGAAGTTTTTGTCATTTAATGCCACGTTAACTAGTTATTGATTTAAGATCCTCATTGATTCAAAGTTGATGGTTTGGTACATATGTAGATTTATTACTTTATCCTTGTCCCTATAGGGTCTTTATACCTGGTTGATATCTTTGGTACATCTTACAATTTTCAGTTTTTTCAGTTCACTTCAGAAATTTAAAGCGCATTTCATCTCAATATGTGATGAACTAGCCAAAAAAGTAGCCGCCACTGTTGTTGAGCTTTCAGACGGTCAGCTTAAAATGAAATACTTAAAAGAATCTTGCTTCACATAGCATTTTCTTTGTCTTTGCAAAGTGGTATCAAAATGTATGTTACAACTGATATACATAGCTCATTTCTGCTCGGAACCAGAGCGTATATATTTTATGTAAATAAAACGAATCCAAATCCTCCTTTAAGGCTTTGTTTCCACTAAATCGTAAGTCTCCGCAGCTTATTACATGATCATTGCACTAAATTTGCAAGTAATGGAACACATTTCAGAAGCGGTACCACTGTCACTTTACATTGCATATATGGATTTGTGATATGCGAGTCTGTATAAACAATGATCTTTATTTTAGCAAGGTTAATCGAGGCTGCAGCCTGGAGTCCTTCTCATTCTTGTGATATCGTGTTTACGTGCGCTTCATATATTTCTCAGGACTCTAAAGTATACAATTCAATATACAAAACAGCATTTAAATTAAGTCAGAAAAATGATGTAAATGATTCAATTAAGTAAGATGCAAGATTATGCCGTATGTGTAATTTTGCTTATATTGAGGATGAGTTTCACGTGCTGTCAATCATACAAGACAATAGCATATATCTTGTATTATTATTGAATATTATACATTTCCAACTAGGCTAAGTTTAATAAGTTATTGCCAACCTCTAACTTTGAACTTATTCAATAAAAATCTATAAAGCTACAGGGTATGTGTCTTGACGAGCAATTGTTTATTGTAGTCATGGACCGATGGCCTACACTATTTTCGTAATAAAGAATTAAAATTGAATTACGTAGCCACTTTACAAATCTGTTGAAATAGAGTACTATGATTTATAGATGAGTTGAAGAGATCCTATGTGATATATATCTTTGGACGTCAATAGTGATCTTTAATAAGAAACAAATCGTATTGGAGTTTGATTGTAAGTTGTATACAGCTCAAACAAAATGAAAATCTTTTTTTACAAAGTACAACAACCACTTAAAATCCGTTTCTTGTTTCATTAACGAACTCAAACGGAATCTAAAATACATATTAAAGAGTTCAGAAAAGCTTTTGAATTGACTGGTGAGCAAATACGTCATTTTAAACAAGTTTTCTTCAAAAATGTTTTTAGGCTGGTTGTATTTTGTGTAAATAATGCCAAAGCATTTCCGTTGAAAACAAACATTAGTTTCGCTATTCCATTCTGGTACATGTTTGCGATTTTATCTGTTTTACCCATTTCTTAAACAATTAAAATGTTTGGTTATTTATTTATATTTATATTTGGTTATTTAAGCGTTCTAGTAACCATTTGTCGTCTTAATCATCATGAGAACATAGCAATACTTACTTCAGATATCTATATTCTGACAGTTGCATAAATTATCAAAATTCGCTCACATTTTAATATTATAAATTCATTTATTTAAAGTGTTCTTTATACTTTCTTATTGTGAACCAACAAATTGAACTAACACTGATTTGCACATCCTCGAAAAATGAATTTTAATGACTGACACCGTCACACCGATACAAACAAAAATGTACTTCGTCTTTCCACTTTGGTCTTTACATGAAAAGACATCTTTCAGATATTCGCTTTCAACAGATTACCCCAAAAAGATAATTTTCACTTGTCTAAAGATCGCTTTGACAATACAATTGTTTGTTGACAAGTAGAAGATAATGAAATCCAACTCGCATATCGGATTTAACAGATAAATTGTTTTTCTGTCCTGCCGCGGATAATCAACTCATTTTACAGCTCATCGACGAAGAAGACAATGCAGTGAGCTCAAATGCGTGACAGGAACTCATCGTAGCTCTGTACACTGGCCTGAGAATCTGTGTGTTGAAATATAAAATATGTTGAAAGTATCGAGTGTGCTTTTCCCTTCTTTCTTTATATCAATAGAACTAAGAATTTTCAATTTGAATGCTAATCAATGTCACGTTTTTATTTAAGTCAACCTATACTATAAATATCCTAAATTCTTGTAATGATAAAAATGGTAGTTGCGTATTATCTACATCTTATTTTAGAATTATTGTAGGAACCTGTTTCACAAATAAAATAAGAATGAAATTGCTATATACATATCAATAATAATTTTTTGTCTGAACAAAACATTGAACTGATGTTATAAATATATATTACTAGAAAGTCTTTCTTTCCGTTTTGTAGAGTCAGATTAAAGTGAGATTCATAAATGTAACAAGTTGGTTATTACCGTTTCGCCGTTTCACAGGTTAAGAAACCTTATGCCGGCTCAGAACACAATTTGAACGCTATTGATTTAATACATAAGGGAGCAATAAATTTCCTCTCCAAAGCTGCATCATGCCTTTTCTTTTAAATCAATAATGGGAGACCAGAATCAAATTCAAACCGCGCGAATATATTTAACTTCCCAGGTGATAGGAGAGGGCAATTCTTTGGATATCGCGTCATATGATTCCAACTGTCCGTAAAACATCTAGCGTTAATGTAAGATGTTGGTCCCATTTCAAGCAATAGCGCTTCCCTGTTCAACTCTGTGTTCAATGGTCCATACTTTGCGCGTCAGTAAACAAAGAAAGAGGGCCGAAAGAGGATGTAATAATCTGCTTTATTCTGTAAAAATGTGACGATTATAAGAATAATATTTCTGTTGTTATGCAACCGAGTTGTAACCTTAATTTTTGTAGGAAACAATTTCGATAAGATTGCCGATATTTTTATCAAAGAGGTATCTTTGTTATATTCATATTTGTTATACAGCTATGACATGTTAAAATCAATTCTCATTTGTAAATTATGGTAATACATATGTGGATTTTTTTTATCAAATATTCAATTGATGAGGAAGGCCGAATTCATAATCTGTCAAGAAACATATGACTTTTCCTGAAATAATTACAAATTTTCTTGATATTACTGATAGTATTATGTCAACATGTATTTCTAAATTTGCATCTGATCTTTTCTCACGACTTTTATAATTACCAACAAACATACATATAATTGACATGAATGTCTCTTTTCTGTGTCGACCGACGAAAGAAGATATCGTATGACATACTGTAAGAACGTTGTTTTCCTTTATACAAATAGACAACGAACTGCGATCTTTGAACTTGATAACATGTTATTGTAGTAATGGTCATCAATGAGTCATTCAGGGAGGACCGCTCCTTCACCATGTCCACATGCAGGTGTGAGAGCTTGTCAAGCAGGTGGGATCACATTTCTTTTTGTATAGAGCGTTGTGATCGATAATCCATCACCGTGTGAGAGGTGTATGGTTACTCATATAGCAGTGGACAATATGTCCAAGGGCCACTGCAAGCTATGTGTGTGGTTCAGTCATCAAGGGCCAGTTTGTATGGTCAAGGAGACTGACCCTTGCTTTTGTCCATGAGAGGTTGTAGTTGCCCTTGAGGTTAATACGTCGACACCTTGCGGGGATGTCTAAGAAGAATATTGTATTTTGTATGCTGTTGTAAATTGATTTTATGAGGCTATTGTGTTTAATTTCAATGGAGTGTTTTTGTTGTCTGTACATGTTAAAGGTCGATGATTGGGCTTAGATATATTGTATTTTGATATCATAAAAGGCCAAACGATTGTACTTTTACAAACGAGAGAGTGGGGAATGGAGAGGAGGGCATCCGGGGACGCTTCGTGCAGTCTGTACCAACGCTATCTGCCAATCACAAGAGGATAGAACCTCCAGTTAAGGTTTTAATTACATTATATCTTTAAGTTCAGCTAGTACTTAATCTTTTAAATTAAACGTTCAATCAATTTGCATTACAATAATGAAATTTGTTGTATTATCGGAAAAGGAAAGTGACACTTTCATCTTGATAAAGGATACATTGGTGCGAGAGTAAATGCCATATCGACATCAGGGACTCTATTAATTCATCCCAAAATCGACTTATTTCCATACCTTTATTTTTAATGAGAAATTTATTTCCCTTTTGTGTAATGATACTTCACTGAGTGCGAAAGCTAGCACATTGAACTGCTAAATAAGTTTGAGTTATTCTGTAATTGCATAGGCTGTGCACAGTGTCAATCCATCATGTTCACTATGTACACTTGTGCTTAATATTTTTAACGCTTCAGGTGTATATATCTGGTTTTGCATTTACGATTAACATGTCAATCATATTGTACATTTTCAATTGTGTATATAATGTATGCTTTTAAATGTTAAACATTTCAAAACATCAAGATTAAAATCCTGGCATAAAGAATGACCATGTACATTTGAATGTAAATATATCCATATCTACCAAACAGAAATGCAAATAATCTTGAAAAATCTTAAAAAACATGACTTACTTTAACATTGAATGCATATTAAACAGTGATGCCATGAATAAAGAAATCCATTTAAATGTCATCATGAAATGAAACTCACATAAAGTAAGTTCCCCTTCCTAGGTGAAATTTATTAGATCTGTCAGATTTTGTTTCTGGAAACGGTTAAGTAAGAATGAACTTAGCGTTAATCAGATGTTTTATGCGAGAGAGATACCTACAAAGTATCAAATTAACTTACCGCAATGTCACAATACAATAACACATCATTCGCAATACTATCGATAAATTGGCTGCTGGTTATATAACATGGGAATAACTTCTCCCAACTGAATTTACAAAGTCCATGAAGCATACCTCCATAAAATGTTACTGCTATATTATTGGCCTTTACAAAAATTAAGAGTGTATCGAACAAGACAGATAACATTGGAATAAGTATGTAGTATCATTGAAGTATGTAGTTTACGTAAACATCATCTACAAAGTTATTAATCTAGAATAATGAAAAGAGTTAGTTAACTGTGCTTAACATACTTATATAACATAAGACCATTAAAAAGTACTCACATACAAGATAACGTTTGAATTAATATGTTTGCATGCAATGCGTTTCTCAACAAAATATCATCGTGGACTTAAACTATCGCATTTTAAGAAGATCATAAAAAAACCTCCAAACTGGAGTTGAAAGCACATAGCGCAGTGAGAATGTCAAGCCAATGTTTTCTTGTAAATGTCATCAAAGCAGTTATGAGTCCTCCAAAGCAATACTTGTTGTTCAGCGGATATTGGGGACTAAAATTAACTTAGTCAAACATATTAGATGAAAATGTCAGTTGGGTTCCCCACTTCAGATTACTTCACCAGACACCCAGGGGAGGGATTGTGTCAAGAACTATCAGTTTTAGTTACTTCAACATTAGTGTTTATGAAGATTTTTATGTACATATCCGTGGCATGGCCTCAAAACATCACAACACTTATATGACATTTTTTCCTTACTAAAATGAGCTTGATTTAAGCTTTTTGTGACAGTTACGAATGTCGAGCCCTCTTCCAAAACCCTCATTGATATATATGAAAATATTTCCCAACCATGCACATTATCTTTATTGTCTTTCATTTTACGGAATCCTGCTTTAGAAATGAGTCATCATACTGAATTATCACTTGGGTATTATCAACTTGCATCAGTATATGTATCAGGGGCAGTGCCATTTGAAGACTTAGTTAATGATTAACAAAACGTAAGAAACAATTGTAATTGTTACTTTCATTTGGTTCACTATTTGGCCAGTGATGCCATGTTAACTCATTCTGGGCGATATACGAGCACCTTTTATTATAACATCAGCTATGAAATATTGGGTTTTATCGGTGAAATTAACTCTCTAACAGGCAAGAGTGATGTTTATTACATATTTCATTAGAGATCATATGATAAATGGAGGATACATTAAAGTAGTTTTCCAAATACAAGGTTTACCCTCGTGACATGGGTTAAGCACTCGTGTATTAATTTAGTATTGAATGAAATGTTGCTAAGTATTCCCCATTTCTGTTGTTTTCACTTGGTTATTATATGATAGAGTATAATAGAATAGTGACTCTCCTTGATATTTGATTTTGTGCTGGATTATCCCTTAATGTATGTGGTTTCCTAATGGCTACATAATGACAATCCAATATCCCAACATCTTTCAGATTGTTGTTAACTCATGCGGTTACGTGTTGTAAACGTATTATTCGATACAGTTGAGGTGATAAATGCTATGCCATGATGTCTGATAGATACTACTTGGCCTTTTGATCAAACAATAATGTCTCTGCTATTAATTAAACAATACAAATTTAGGAAAATACAACCAAGCATCTCTGGATAAGGCATTCAAACTTCACAGAGGAATCAATGAGTTTTGTTCGATAATACCCTAGATCACTACAGTTTAGAGATATTAACCATGAATATTGTGTTGTTTTAAAGATACAAGTCAACGAAATTGAAAGTTCTCACTATCTTCCTTTTGACTATTGACACTGACTCTTTGTAATCATGTAATCATATTATCGTTTGTTCATTTGCTGACTTGTTCTCGAAATTCCTTCTTTAGAAGTAACACTGTAAAATGTTTACGTTAACGTTTACTTGAATTATATTGTTGTTCTATATCATATTACAAAGATTAAATCTGACTCTTTCGGCTAAGTGGAAGTTAAAATAAAAATATCTTTCAATGACTTCTCACTCTATCAGTTACTAACCAGGACATTACGTCAATACCAGTTGTGTTTCCATAGGAAAGAAACATAATGATGCACTACAGCTATCAGAGTAGTTCAGCAACAACGGGCGCAGCTCGCTGGATGGGTGGGTAACCCGTTGCTGGATAATCTGAGAGTTTGAAGGGTTGATTCCCTGCCCCACACTGAGACATGAGTTGAGAAACTTGTGGTGTCACCCTGGGTAAGTGACTTAGTTCGAAGCGTGCCTCTGTCCACCCAGCAGTAATTGGGTACCTGGTATGATACAATGGTAGTCTGAATTTGAACCTCGAGCGCCTGACAGGCGATCGGTTGTATTCTCCTTAGGGAGTGTTCTGTACTCGTTGACCAGGGGTAATATGTCACTCAGCGCTTTGAGCATGCAATGTGCATGGATATATGCGCTATATAAATGGACTATTATTATTATTATTATTATAATATGTGATAAATAGGTTTAAACGTGGGGGCAAATGATATTGTATTTTTAAGTGTTATCTTCAATGTTAACTTCTTAAAAACGCTGTTACATGCTTTAGTTTTAGCAATGACATGTCATCATGTAACCCCTTGAGTTTGTGGTATAGTAATTCAAAGTGAGGAACTCTACTGACATTTCTTCTACTTCGATTGTTTGGCTGAATGTTGTCATTCAAACCAGCTGAGCTACAAAACCTCCGGCTCTAGCTTAAAGACCGGATTATTTGTGTCTGATTTTTTTTCACACCATCAATTATTAGCAATTTGGCATGTATGATTTGCAATCATACTTATTCATTTGAACCAAGTTATGTATACATGATATCATTTCAAATGATTTATTCAGACAGGGGAGGTCGACAATAAGTTCAATATCAAAGTGATGGAAATGGATCAAAGGGTGTATGAAATCAATAGTTAAAGGGCTAAAGATCATTCATTGTTTTACCCAAATTTCATTTCTATTATATCTAATGGAGTGGGAAAATTATATCTTAACGAGTGCACACTTTCTCACTTCACTAGAAACGATATTTGTCAGTCTAGCATAGTCAAATTTATTCTATCATCATTAAACGTTTTGACACAGTTGTCAGAACCATGTTCTGTTGTGATGAATGGCACAATCTTGCAACTCCTTTCATCCTTGCTCTTTCTGTTTTTGTGAAGGAGAATGCGATTGAACGAAATTGATATAAAACAAAAGTTATTGGAAAACACGAATTTCTGTACTGATTATTGAAATAGTATCAACAGTTCTAGGTAACAACTCGACGATATAAAATTGCTATCTGCATTGAGGTATCACGCTTGATAATGTTTCGAGCAATACGTTGAATTATAAGGAATTAATAGGAACGGAAGCAACAGGATATGAAGTTCTGATGGCCTTTTGATATCCAAGGATACACTGACACTGCAATATATTCACAGTTACACAGTGAAAACATAGCTACACAAAGACTTTCTAGTGCTTTAGATTAAATGTACAATTAATTATTTGTTTGCTTGGTGTAAAGAGTTTCTAAAACAACACTTTTCTACTATTTTTAGAATAAATTCATTTTACTGAAAATAAATAGCCAAGCTTCAGTTAATATGTAGAGCTATTTTGAAACCATTTGCAAACCTTGGTCAATTTTTGGAAAAGGCGGATATGTTGAAATAATCTGAGCTTTTATCAATCAACATAGCGTTCGGCACAAATAAAAGCTAAACAATACTAGATAAAACATACTCTATACCACTAAAATGGGATGAACGCGTACTAAACACGGGAACACGCTTCCGAAATAATTTCATTTGAAAATGTCAACAGGCCTCTCCTCTACAAATCCAACATCAGACACACAGGGGAGGGATTGTGCTAGGAGTTGTGGGTCTTCATACAGACATAAACGTCAACATTATTTATTCATGGACTTGTAATCCAGTGTTAACTGTAGAACAAATATGGAAGATTATTGTTACAAGTGAAGTTTGGCTTTCTATGATAGGTCATGTCCATTTTTTGCGTGATGGAAATAAAAAGGCAATGCCTACTTTGATCGCACGTTCTATTTTCAAATCCCCCTTATGCACATAATGGTTGAGTGAAGATTCATACGTGATAAAGTTTCTTAAATTTAAATCTTGTTAACATTATAATTTGTCAAATTTCATCATTAAAGTGATTCAATACCTCTATATAATACTTCTATATAAAACTTCTAAACAACTATTCAATAACTTAACGCCACCCAAAATGAAAGGCGTGTCTTCTCAAATAAATTATTCAATTGTTCTTAGAAAAACATAGAAATATAGAATTGAAATTTCACTGAATTTCAAGTTGTTACAAGATAACTACAATATATTTTCAAGAGTTTAACCAACGTGTCTTTGAAACGGAAAACATCAACACGAGTTTTTAAACAATAAAAATATCTTTAGCTTGCCGGTGATCTTTTTATTTCTTACCAAAGTGTTATGATATCTTAAAGGAAAAATACAGGTTTTATCATATTACCATTCTTTATATATTTATTTGCCTTTTCATACACAAAACCCCCTGAATATCTGAATACAATAAAGGCAGTGAATGTATAGCATCATGACGTCATTTTGTCATTATATCATGACCTTAAACAATTGTGATGTCACGTTCTTGGATTAACAATGATCTTAAAAAAAATTCTCAAGAAAATCAATTTAATGGCAAAGAAAAGCCTAATAATAAAATTGTTTTTTTTTTAGTTCTGTTTATCATTTTCGTTGAGAGTGACATTTAAAAAAGGGAGACAAGTGATTACCTACGACACGTTGTTCAAAAGTAAATATAATTAATTGTATGTCAACCAAATCAATAGTTATATCGTGCATGGTTGGCTATTAGATAAATTGTAGTGAACTGAAAAGTCAAAACCTCAAATGCTATTTGTTCTTTGTCCTCACATTCAGTGCAAGCTCAATACAACTAGTCATTCTCAAAATCAATTCTCAATTGAAAAGCAACAGCGGGCATATTTTAGTTCAATGAACCTGGTCAATAGCAACTGTATTATCAGTATTTTACAGGTAACATGTTCCTACAATGACTCAATGGTGACTCACGTTTTAACAGCCGCGCTGTGATTCAATGATTGAGTAAAGGTTGTAAGCTGGTAGCATGTCGGTGTATGATGAAATTCACTATCAATTGAGAGTTCGACTTTTGATATCACCATGGCTAAAAGGACCTATGTTATAAATGAATATAGGGGAACACCAATCTTTATATTTGGTCATATCCAGTTTACATTTTGGTGAGTGATTCTTATCCTATTCTAGTTGTTTATATTTCTTGTAACTGGATGTCAAGACAACTCCATACACACCATACACACGTTATCATACAATGTGTCAGTTACATTAAAAACACTTGATACATTGAAGACACACAGCAAGTTTGCTAATACTATCTTAAATAGTTTCTGGAAAATAAAATCCCCTTTGACAACACCCTCGAACTGAATCCAAAAACACGAAACAAGGGCAATAACTCCGTAAAACATAATATTTCGGTTCTGATCTTTCAACTCCATCACGGTATTGATACCTTGAAGACACACAGCAAATTTGGTACTAGAGAAAGAGGCTTTTAAGGATTTCCGAGTCACAAATATATTTTACTGTTTACTTAATTCTCTCCCCACTGAGGCCGATCAAGTCATGAAACAGACAAAAATGCACAACAATCCGTTCGAATTTCTTTATCAAATGACAACGCTTTTTCGTATGGAAAGGGTGGTTCATATCACAATGCTTTCGCCATGATTCAATAGCCAAATGATGATTTCAGAACAGCGTCGCTGATTGTATAACTAACTTTGATTGCATCCAATCAGGCATCTCCAATTCTATCCCATAAGTCGGTGTAATAGAACAGAGGGTGTACCAACATTACATGACTTGATCTGGCTTTGTGGGGGAGAGAATGTATAACTTTGGAATATATGAATGTCTGATTTCAGATATTATGTAATGTAACAAATGCCACTACTGTTGTTGTGAATGCCAGGTTTGATAGCAGCTAAGATTATATATGGTAACCTGGTGTCAGGCTGTGTGAAGCAGGATTAACAAGGTTAACATGACATTAGTAAAGTATTTACATGATTTTTTCGAATTATATAAAATGTCAAAATGATTAAGATTTTAGATATGTAAGCATTTTTCTATATGTGTTAATTGAATAAGGATCATTGATAATTCTCATTATCATGACTAGAACCAAATTGAGCACATCAAGTGTGACATTGCGACGGAATTGGACGTATATTGAATGAGTTCTAATTATGAAAGGAATTGCCTTATCATCGGATTCTATTTATGTAATTCTCTCGTCGGTCTCTTGAAAATCATTTCACTGTACATTAACACAATAAGATTAAGATTCATTATTAGTAATCGTATTTTAATTTTATTCGTTTCTTTAAGAGAGGAGATGCTGAGAAAGATGTTTAATGTAAATCAGTATAACAAAGTAAAATACATTTGGAATATTTGTATTAAAATTGTTGAAACCATAAGAAAGAAGATAATTATATCCTCCAAAAAATAAAACCTATTGGTGATTTTGGGATTGGTATAACATTATATGTAAAACAATACAAATATAAAATTACCTTCCAACACGTCATTGTTATTTGACTGTTTTCAGCTTTGGTTCTCAAGTTCGATTATTTGGCCAGTTTGGCAATTTGAGAAAACACATGAAGACGGTTTTTGGAAAACGTCATTTAGAAATGATCTAAAGCTTGATTCACGTAAGAATAAGCCCTAGATTCTGTTGTACCGTATATTAACCAAAGTCACACATTGTTTCACATTTTGTATTTCAATTTGACATAATAAGAAAGTTGTTATTGTGCATCGACAAAGTGGATAATGAAAATGACGCCATACCTCTAATTCAAACTGAAAATTCATGATTCGCAATAGTCCTGCATCAGAATGTAAATCATCAAACTAGTTGCGCCATTTTGGTTTGTACCTGCAGGCCATTCCCGCACGAAAGTACCAAAGAAGAATGCATCAAAGAGTTGGCACCGCAACCCAAGTGCTCTACATCCGGGTCACAAACCTGTGTCACTATCTTGTCATAGCGATACAGATTATTTTTTAAAAATCACTCATTTGATTAAAAACGTTGAACAAACTCCACAAAACTGTATTGACTAAGTGTATAATCGACCACGAAGGCCAGTTATTTTTCAACGAAAACAATCGTGTAAATTGGCGTTGTGAAATCAGAATCCTGATCCAAAGAACACTAGGAAGTTTTAGTTAATAATATTGAAACATTTTGTCGTTACTGACAAGTTGAACATATGCTGTCTTAGGATTGGTTTCCATTGGAAAAAGGGATTTGTTTGCCAATATTTGTTGCCACAAGTCAAAAGATTCGGTTGAGAAGGGTTTGATTGTGCAAGGTGCAATATCTAATCTACTGTTAATTGGTGGTTTTCCTGAAGCTAATCCCAGCTTCAACAGCGTCCATGGACGTCACATACATCAGATTATGGATCGACAAAGGCGGAAACTTTATTATTTGTTTTTACAAATCAAAACACATTGGCATAGAACCTGATCAATCTACCACAAAACCTGCGAATGAGCTAAACATATTGGTAATATTAACAGAATGGTGATTGTTGACATCACGCAGAAGAGTAAATGTATTAGGTAGTTCATGCGTTGTTTTAACACGTAACTGATAATATGTAAATGGTATAGGGATGATAATTATGATTTTATGAGACATTATTCGATTCCAGAAAATTTACAATTAAATCGGTTTCTACTAAAATATATAAGATCTAAACTGACTCGATCATCTCTGATGTAAACACATCTCTATATTGGTTCATTATACCAAAAACATTGGCAAAAGAGAAATTTGAAAAAAGATGATCCAAACTTCAAGTTTGTTCCAAAACAACAAAAGGAAATAACTCTTATGTCAATTTGTATAAACATTTACACATCTAATTTTATTTTATCTTTGTTTTGTGTGATGAGTAAAGGAAAAGTTTTGAATAGGGTTTTTCCTATATGTGTCTGATAATGTATGTATATGTAGTGTTGATGTGTCTACCACTATACCAGATTTAAATTAATGACAAGGTTTGTGTTGCTTATCCTATTTTGCAATGTAGTGGACATTATTTTATTCAAATAACACGCTGCACGTGACAAATACAGAATACTGTTGAAGCGACCATTAACAAGCAGTCTTAAAAAAGCCATTAGTACACGACAGACTTCCTCTACATATACATATAAAAAATATATACAAGCACATAAGTCAATATACTATCGATAACCTCGCTGCCAATTGAATGACATGTGAACCAAATCTCTCGACAGAAAATTTTCAATATACAGGACATGAACTTTTATAAAATGTAACTGCCTTAATATTGATAGTTACTAAGAGTACACCGAACAAAAGACCTTCAATTTAAAACCATCAATATGAAAATTAGCTATGAACCTATGAAAAGTTATTTAACCACAAAAACAGTTTAGAATGTCAAGGCAATGTTTTCTTGTAAATGTCATCAAAGAGGTTATGAGTCCTCCAAAGTGCCTGTTGTTCATCGGATATTAGGGACTAAAATTAACTTTGCAAATTATATTAGATGAAAATGTCAGTAGGGTTCCACACTTCAGATTACTACACCAGACACCCAGGGGAGGGATTGTGTCAAGAACTGTCAGTTTTACTTACTTCAACATAAGTTGTTTATGTATGTACTTTTCAATTCATATGAATGATGTCCGTACAAGTCAAATATAACAGCAGTTACGAAGCATTTGTTTACCAAATGACATTGTGTGACATTTGGGAATATGGATATTTCTCGTTAGGGCCCACAGCGATAACTATTAATCCCTACCTCAAACCGTTATCTCATTGGATTTTGCGTGTCAATCTATGAATCAGATGCAGTGGTCATTTCGGACTAAACAACTCAGAAACAAATACTATAGTTTGCAGATACTTTTAACGATTTCGTAACGTGTTGTATCCATACAAATTGATGCAGTAGCCTTTTCCCCATGTATACATGTATATCTTTGACATGATTCTAAGATTTGTGTTAAACTCATTAATGGCATAAGATAATGCGATGATTGCCTAAAAGGTACTTTTGTACTTTATACTTGTCCTTTTAATCTAACAATAAAGTAAATAATACAATTTAAGTGACAACATCTAGCTTTTTGTTTGGGAGTCAACTGATGATTCCGTAAACAGCGTTCAGCAACAACGGGCGCATATCGCTGGATAAGTGGATAACCCGGTCAATGATCCCCTGTCAATCACTGAGACAGAAGTTGAGACACTCTTGGGGTCACATTGGGCAGGAGACTTTGCAAACGCATTTAACAGAACATTTATTTAAGGATTTATACAAATGGAAGTAGGGATTTTTTCATTCTTATAGTTTATCATTGTAGATATCAATTTGTTTCTATGTAAATACTACAGTAAAAATAATTATCCATTCAACGAATCAATACATTTAAATAAGATACAAGTTGAGGTTAGATATTGACAAAATTGCTTCCAATTTACTTTGACATTTACCCAACACATGTCTATCATGAGGTAATGCAAAAGACAAACCATGCCAGAAGTCACAACCTCGCCTCATTTAACCCCCTGGGTGTCTGGTGCAGTAATTTGAAGTGAGGAACTCTACTAACAATATTCTCTAATTTGATCACCTCACTAATTACTGTCAATAACACCCGTTGAGCTTTAAACGACCAGCTCTAGTTAAGAAATCAGATTATTTGTGTTTAAGAAAAGAAACGGAGGTTAACCGTAAGCGAGTATTTAGATATTTTCATGAACATTTGTTAGTAGGCAAAGTAGGCCTAACTGGTGTCTACAGTTTGTGACCATAGGCAACATATTTTAAAATCTCCTTTTAACCATCTCGATGCATCGATATTTTACTGCTCTCTGGTACTTCCCCGGGCCTCATAGACCCACTTACATTTATATTGCTAAACAAGCCGAAACCATGACCTCAAGGGGAAAGCATAAGCATCTAATATTAAAACACAAACATTCATGTATTCCTTTCAAAATTAAAAGGGATATAGATGTGATGAGTTATTTTTAGTGTATTATTTTATTCAATAATTAGATTCGTTTATCATCTTCTTTACTTAATATTTACATGATAAACAAATGCTTGGACAGGACATAAAAAAGGAGAACACATACATTCCAGCCAAACTGCAGGACTGTTTTTCTTCGTAGATAATTCTTAGTTTTTATTCAATGTTTCATTTCGTAAAATGAGCTACACTTACCCTTTTGTTTCGTCAATTAGATAGTGACAAGAATTTGTAAGTGAACATTATGTTATCTGGTTAAACCATTTACTATACATATTCATGCATCCAAATATATGATCCGACTGAGTGATTGTGAAAATATACTGGCCCAAAAAAGAAACGCATAGCGAAAATGTGTTTTTCAAAGTATGATATTTTTAAAATTAAGGCTTGAAATTTTGTAAAAGTTACTGCTAAAGTTAGACTATAGTTTTTACAACAATTTCTTGCACTTGGACACAATTGTGAATTGCCGCCAAAACGCAGCAGCTTGAATCCAACCTGAAAAAATGTGCATGGAGAAAAATCCTAAAGCATGTTGCACGTGCAAATACGGGTACTTAGGCTTGATACCGATGGGTATAAAACCTGGGTATTCCCATTGCGAATCACTCTCAGATGCTCCGTATACACGACTCTAAAGATGCCAAGACTTAATGAAGAGTGCAGAAACCAGGCCATTGGACGTCTAGAAACTGGCGAAAGTCAGTCAGCAGTAGCCAGGCACTTCAACGTTACTCAGAGTACCATATCTCGTCTCTGGCACCGCTACACAGTCCACAACTCCACGAGAGATCGACCGAGATCTGGCAGGCCAAGGGTGACAACTCCGGCGCAGGACCGATACATCCGGGTGATGCATCTTCGCAACAGGACAGTCAGTGCCACCTACACAGCCAACAACATTCCTGGACTTCGTAGAGTATCAGCGCAGACCATCATCAAACGCCTTCGTCAACATGGGATACGTCCTATGCGACCATATACAGCGCCATCTTTGCAACGCCATCATCGTCGTGCACGTCTGCGATGGAGCAGAAACGTTCGCCCATGGACCCTAGTGCATTGGAGAAGAATCTGGTTCAGCGATGAGTCGCGGTTCATGCTCTATCGCCACGATGGTAGGATGAGGGTCTATAGACGGAGAAATGAACGTTACGCTCAACACTGTATCCGTGCAATCGATGCATACGGTGGAGGGAGTGTAATCATGTGGGCAAGCATATCCTTTAATGGTAGGACAAATTTGGTTCAAGTGCAAGGAAATTTAACTGCTGTACGCTATCGAGACGAAATCCTGCAACGTCACCTTCTTCCCGCAATTGACGTCAGACGTGAAATTTTTCAACAGGACAATGCCAGACCGCATACTGCGCGTGTTACCATGGATTATCTTGCAAACAGCAATGTGAATGTACTGCCATGGCCCTCCAAATCTCCAGACTTGAACCCAATCGAGCATTTGTGGGATTTGTTGGATAGACGGGTACGACGTCGACAACATCCACCGCAGACGCTTCAAGAACTGACCCACGCACTGCTGGATGAGTGGGGAAGAATTCCACAACGCCAGATTCGACGACTCATTCAATCCATGCCCAGGCTATGCAGAGCAGTGATCCATGCTCGTGGTGGTAGCACCCGGTACTGACTTCGTCACAGTGATGTCACAATCACAGACGTCCACAGGAGGATTAAATGACTGCATTTAGTGGAGGAGACATGCATTTAATGCTGTGAAAAATTTGGTTGTTGTACATTCCATATTTAGTGTGCAATTATGCTGTAAACACATGACAATAAACTCTGATTTTTCTGTTATGCGTTTCTTTTTTGGGCCAGTGTATATTAAGGATGTACAATATCCCGTATGACAGATATTTGTGGACAGTTAAGTACTAGGTCTTACTGCAGTGTATTTATCTGCTTGTTGTCAATGAAATCCTTTGGTGATGACACCACATAGCAGAAATGGACGGGTTGTTGTCAAAAGGGCAATGTAAATTCAAACACTGTAGATACAATGATGTTTCTATTTGTTTTCAATGATGGACGTCAATATTTCGAGTCCGTATGTTAATACATTCCAGTTAGATGTCAACTTGGTTTTATCTTAAGCTATCCCGACAAACATCCTTCCAAAGGAATACACCAAAACAAATTTTAGTGACAAGTTTTAACAAATAACGAATTTTGAACCTAAATCTTTGAAGTGCAATATGGCTAAATATCTCGTACTGTCTTCCAAAGACGGGTCGGAATCGTTAGGAGTATGCATAGTATAAACGATTGTGTCTTATACAAATAGGTCAATATGGCAACAACCTCTGACAAAGCTAGTTTTCATGCACTAATGTTATGGTTACCTCTTTAATGTTTAGCTTAGGTCATGTGAGTAATGTTTGAAATGATCTAATTTCAAGAATTTGTGACGATTGTTATGGTATTGGTAAAACAAAATTGATGACCATGGGCCTCAGAGGCCCCGCGAAGCACTTACCAACTGTAGATTTGTAAATTGATATTATATTTTCAAAACATATTTTGAATGATACTATTCTTGGACAATGTTTTGTTAAAGAATTTGCAGGAACACATGGAATCTGGATATTCTATAATCACTAAAATGATTTATACAGAATCTGAGAATTTGTAAAACTGCTATAGATTATCTCTGCCCCTGTTTCATTTGAAACGGATAGATGCTTGAGCTTTTATTAAGGTATTTCTATGTCATAGATAGCAAACTAAACGTACTTTTACAATTGGGAGGGCGTGGGGTGAAGTTAGGTGGCGGTTTGGTAGTTATACTAGGTTGTTCGCAGCACTGTCAATAGAAAATAACTGCAGTTATATCGTAGCTAATAACATTGCTTCTTCTGTTAGTAATGTTACGCTTTTAAGTTAAAGATTCAATATGTATGCATAACAATGGTTAAATTGATAATTTTCATCAAATAAAATGTCACATCATAAATCGAATAAAAACCTGAGGCCACAAAGAATAAGATCATCTAATTCCTTATAACAATATACAAACACATTATTCAATATATTTTTCTTTTGATAACGTCTCTCCCGTTTGAATGGCATGACTATTAATTTCTCGGGAAAAACTTCAAAATCAATAAATTAACTTGTCACTTGTCAAAGAGATTTAAGTGTTATGAAAACAAAATAGACAGAAGGTATGCTCGACAACAATGCTAGACTTGACTCATCATCTAGAAAACTAACTGGACTATCGACCTAGGAATATAGCCTTGCTCAAATTTATACTTACACATATATCTTCCATCAAATCATTGCTTGTAAATTGTCTTTCCAATTTCAGTGAAAAATTAATACAATGAATTTAGAAAGAAATATGCAAGGTCAGTGATATAATCTGAATGTTTATCATTATATATAGCGTGTGCAACACATAATCACCAAACACAATTTTATGCAAAGTAATTTTGGCTATAAATTCGATGATTTTATACTAAACACAGGAATTCACTTTGCGAACAATTTCATTTTGAAATGTCAGCAGAGCTCTTCAGTACAGAGTATTGTATCAGACACCCATGGGAGGGATTGTGTCAGGAGTTGCGGGTCTTCATACAGACATAAACGTCAACATTATTTATTCATGGACATGTGAGCCATGTGTCAACAATACTGTAGAGTACACATGGGAGATTATGGTTCCAACTCAAGTTTATCTATTTATGATAGGTCACGTTAAAATACACTGTTAGGAAATTGAAAGGCAAAGCATAAAAATGTTCTATTTCTAGATAATATTTCATGATTGACATAAAATATTTGAAGCTTCACAAAATATGGTTATTTCAATTAAACTAATTGCTTTCTTAAGAAGAAAACCATACCTGTTTTAGAGAATAGTACATGAGAATCCAAAAATACTTGAGGATTGAATGTAGTAAAACTTACACTGTCAAGTCAATAAGTGAACATAAGCATATTGTAAGCCTGTCCTGCTTAATTAGGCCATTAACTCGTGCTGGATTTGAAAAATAATCTACTTTCTGGGATCAAATATACACGGCTGTTGGAAGAAACAAATATCAGGACTTTAGCGAGGAAACTTGTTGAAACATTTGCTCTTAAAAGACAGACAGATGAGATTATATTTAAGATAACAAATCATTTGCCATTCCCCTCCAGGACAAGGTCACATGCATTTGAAAATAATCAGTATCTTAACATAATTATACATATGTCAATACCCTCCTATCAACAATAGCCTTATACAGACAGACTAAGCCCCACATTGTCAAAGGTTCCGCCAGATGGAAACCCTAGACGATAATGACTCTTGGCCAAATTCCAAACAGTGAGTTTACACCCTTGACTTTTTAAACCTTTTTTGATATAATTTCAAGCCTATTATATAGGGGAGGGGTATTGTTGTCTGTGAGATATACATGTATATCCGGTCATAAATTGATTATCATATTAAAATGGGTACCGTCCGTCCGTCCGTCCGTTACACTTTGTGTCCGGCTCATAACTTTCTAACAAATCAACCATTTCAATTCAAATTCGTCACGGAAATGAAGAAACATGTAATAATGTGTCATGAGTAAAAAATTTCTGAAAATCTACATAACATATTAGGATTTTGGGAAAAAAGTGGTAAATTTGTAAGAAATCTGTTACAAGTCATGTCCGGCTCACAACTTCTAAACTAATCATCACATTTGAATCAAATTTGATATGAAGAAACATAATCATATGAAGGTGTGTCATGAAGAAAGATTTTGAAAATATTTTTGTAAAATTTTGCCTTTTTTGGCAAAAAATGAGGAAAAACTGTTACAATTCCTGCCCGGCCCACAACTTCTTAACTAATCATCACATTTGAATCACGTTTGATAGGAAGATACATAATCATATGAAGGTGTGTCATGAAGAACACTTTTGAAAATATTTTTATAAAATTTTACCTTTTTGGCAAAAAATGAGGACTCTGTTGTAAAACTGTTACAAGTCCTGTCCGGCTCACAACTTTTAAACTAATCATCACATTTGGATCATCTGAAGGTGTGTCATGAAGAACAATTTTGAAAATATGTTTGTTCACATATGATCAAATTGATCTTTCAAATCCAAATACATAAATTTATTTGTTTTATTTCAATTTTGTCAGTTTACTCAAATTATGCCCAACAGTGAACATAAATTTGTTATTATGTTTCATCATTTATTTAGAACAGTTTCCTTCATATCCTGGAAAAATTGTGTTATTTTGTATGACAAAAGTTAATCAGCAATATGATAAGGAAAGCCTATACATGATGTGCAATCTGCGGGGGATATAGCTCGACCATGTCAGCTGCTTGTTTTCAATTTTACGTCCTTTTACAAAGCACCGCCAAAAATTTCCAATGCTATGATATCATAGCTATGATGCAGATGAAATAAAAAATACGATAAATCCTAATTCTTTGATGAAGTAAATTATTGTCCATGTATGTGTTTTTTCTGACAGATCAGTCACATACATTATAAGTTTGACACTCTTTTTTCCCCACTTATTTTGTTACCACATATTTAAAACACACGGCGTCTCACACAAAAATTCATAACTATTGGTGACGTTTACAACTAATCAGTTGAATACCATATGTTCTTGTTTGCTTGCTCTAATATTGTTTTACATTACATTATCTGTGGCTGATAGTGTTAATACTATGCTGATGTATAACAGAACGTAAGATCGGAATGGAATTTCAAAAAGTTCTGGATAAAATACAACTCCTGTTAATTTTTCTGACCAATGTTGAATACAGAAGCATAGGTGAGTTGGTTGCCTTTGTTTGTCAAATGTTAATGAAAATATTTCTAAACCTTCTAATTCATTTTACATGTATACATGTATATGTTTGCTTTGACTGTCATAGGTAAACGTTTGTATTACTTACAAATGTATTACAGGTATAATGGAAAAATGCAATTTGATTAAAGCTCCTTGTAAAACTAGATTTTATAATCTAATTATCACACCATTTACAAGTACAGCCGATAATTGCCTTCATTATCCTTACCAATAACTGAAATACAATTATTTTCGTGTAAAAAAGCTTAGAGGCCTTTTCATGACGGGGCTATTTCTTATACAAATAGAACTCATACAAGAACACGTATGCTCTGATCAAATTCTCTGCACTGATCATCGTAATGTCATGCTTTACCTGTGTCTAAATAGATTAAGTGAACTGAAAGTTAATGAATGCATTCAATACGTCCATTACAACCCAATCCGGTGAGAGCTCGTTAAAACTAGTTATTCTCAACATCAATTCTAAAATGATTAGCAACTTCCTGGTACAGCGGGCACGGTTTTATAAAGATCTTGGTCAATAAAACTCAGTAATTAACAGGTAAAGGTGTTCACACAATGACTCCATAATGACTCACGTTTGAACAGGTGCGCTGTGATTCAATGATTGAGTAAAGCTATGTGTCCGCATTGGCTTGGTTTGTATTTGTGCAAGTCAAATATGATAATTGTCTCTTTTGTGTTGATGACAGCAAACTGGTTTGGTCAATTTTTCTGAATGAGTGATTGGTAAGTGATTTTAGCGCCACTTGGACCATATTTCAGCCATTAGTTAACAAATATTCCAAGCAGTTGCTTAGATGAGAAACAAATTTACAAAAGTATATGGTGGAAAAAAAACACATTCTTTTTTCTTGCTTAAACCACATAAGACTATTATGCCTTACGACATCTTCATCATAATGATGATGTTCACCTTGCTTCCAATATGCTTCCTTGATGTGTCTGTTCGTGATTTAATTATCTTCTTTCATAAAACCAACGATACTTAAAGAAGAATATAAAAAACAGATTTCTTAAATTATGCTTACTTTTTGTTGTGAACAAATTGTATTTCAAAATGCAATACCTCATGTATAAACATTCCAAAAATACCCTTAAATGAGACTGAGATGCTCGGAGGCTGGCATTAAATTTAAGTATTGAGTTTGACATTTCTTCTTAAACGTTAATATTATTATAAATACGTTCATTACGATAGTAATGACAGTGTGAACAAAAAAAGATAATAACAATAAATATCATCCTTCCTTAAAGAAATTAAACTTAGTATGAAGTGGATTGTACTCGACAATACACTTCCCCATAACAAGGTAAATACATGTATAAACATTGTTCTAGTGCAGAATTAGTGATATTTTCAAGGTGGGTCTGTTACGACATAAGATGTAATAAACGCGGTAAGATGTAATAACTGCGGTAAATTGTAATAAAAACGCGGTAAGATGTAATACTGCGGTAAATTGTAATAAAAATGCGGTAAAATGTAATAAACACAGGTGCGGTAAATTGTAATAGGGGGTGCGGTAAAATGTTAGCACTCAGTGTGCGGTAAATTGTAATGAGTTGCGCGGTAAATTGTAATAACATTGGTTCATATAAACCATAGAAAATGATTATGAGTATGATTCGCCAAACATGTTAGAATCATTATGCTAAGGTCTGTATACAATAATAATGATAATGATAGGCCCCTTATGATGCGCATTTATCATCTGCTTCGCAGTTGCACAAAGCATTACATATTAATACCCTGACGGTGATTGTACTATGCCGAAGGCGCAAGGAATCAACCTACACCCGTTATTTCAGGCTTCACTGAGTGCATTGTGGATAAAGTGCCTTGCCAATGGACACAAAATAAATAAAAGCACTCTTTTACGTCATACGTGTATGCTTTAGAAATACAAAAAGCCACCGATTAGTTAGCAACAAGGATATATTTTAGATCACACGGGACAATGCGCTCCCCGGCTTTTTTTGCCCCATTGAGGGTAGTGTTCGATATGTAAATCATAGGAACTTAAGGCAAATAGTTACGAATTTCTTTAGTCATTGATAACATGATACCAATGTGCATCATAGGTGCATTAGATTCAAACTTCCCGTTTGTGTTTTTTATGGTATATCTAGTCACATCCATTCCTTATAGCAAAATCATGTTTTTTAGAATAATTGATATCATACGTCCCCAACCCCCGCAAACGATACAAGCATGTGTCACAGTGCTTCATGTCGTTTACTCTCATTGGTTGGTCATAACAAATTATACGCCATTTGTCGATCATTAAGAAGAAATAATGCTTGGCCATTTTGCCCCTAGGGCGCGCTTTGCCCTGGTCTACCCGATATCAACTGATAAAATCTCACTGGTCACATGTGTATATTCTCAACCTTCTAATGTTCAGCAGCATTTGTTTGCTTCTTGCATGTTCAGCAGCATTTGTTTGCTTCTTGCACACGCGTACCAAACTTAAACTTTAAACAGACATCGTGCATGCTTGACATGTCTCTTGGTTGACGATTGATGCATAATCTAAAAACGAAACTATACCAGAGTAGGTTTTTACTAATGAACAATGATGATTTTATATTGCATATCACTGTACGAACGAGCACATGACACATAAGGAAAAGAGTTCAATAATCCGCTTTAAAACCGAATCTATTACATTTTTACAACAACAATTTCTGCTCGACAAAGGTGATTTGTGCATGATGTGTTCATATAGTGTTCATACGGCACTTACAATGAACTACGATTGCATTTCAGTCAGTTTGATATTTCTCCTGCATGCATATTATTAAAGCTCAACATTCTTCACATATGAATACATATGAGTACAGTTTTGTACGAAAAACGTTGTACTTTTTTGACAAAACAATCAGACATAACCCTGGCAATAAGCCATGTTAAGCTGGTAAAAGGGCGCGGTATTTTTTTACAAATAAAGTGTCGTTAAGACGAACAAAGACAAAGCAATTGTTTTATGATTTTCTCTGATTTATCTGTGGGTTTACTTCAAGAGTACTTATTAAGTTACTCGGACAGTCAAATGGATAGACTAAAACTTCTGATGAGACGAAGTGTGTATTTTCGATATACATTTACATCTAAAAAATTGACAATCTGTGCAATAGGAATAAAGACGTTTGGTATAAATCTTCTTTTGTTACTTTCGTTTGTGTACACTGCAACTATTTACTCTCTTGAACTGCTAGTCAATTCTTCAAATGAAACATTTAAAACTGATATAAACCGCACGCTATAAACTTAAAGAATTGAATTTTAAAAATACATTACGACGCTTGTCAGGTATGCAGTACGTTTTTGAATTCAATTAATACGACCATATGTGTAATATATGCCCTATTAGCCGACAGCCGATGGGCTTATGGCTTGGTATGGTGTCCGGCGTCTGTCCATCCATCCGTCAGTCAGTTAGTCCATCCGTTAAATATTGTTGTCCATTTTGGACATATAAAAAAAAAGAAGCTTTGAAGACTGAAACTTGCTGTACAAACTCCTTGACTAATGAGGATTATCATTTATAGCTATGGTGACCCTGAGTCCCCTAATAAGGATCATAGGGACCATGCCATTAAAGGGGCAGTAGTACGTTTTAGGGGGAATATATTATGATGTCAGGAAAATGAAAATTAATGGTTCCAATCGAAAGACAATGTATTAAACTAAATGAATCAGTAATAATTAAAATAGATAACATAAAGTTTAGCCATGCAATTCCTTTTTCATACATAAAATGAATTAAAGGTGTTCACAGAAAATGGCCGCCAATGGATTTTTGTGAATCTTTATGCTTTGTCCTCTGACTATAGATGATTGGCTTGTGTTATGAATTTATTGACACTGTCAAAATAATACATTTAGCATTAACTTACACTTATCAGTGTAATTTTAAAATATAAAATTATTAAAAAACGTGCTACTGTCCCTTTAAAACCTATTTACGTCCAGAAAGCTGAAACCTTGTAGACACAATCTTTATGCAATGGGGACTAATTTATTTCTTTTAAAGATCCTGTGGCCTGTAATAGGCATCGGTGAACCTTTGGAACTTAAGCCCTAAATTATTTTTAATTATTTTAACTCAATTGAGGGTCACTCCGTTTACCATTTTTACATTTCCTTGAATGTTTGAACAAATTCTAAATTTGAATTGATACACACTAAACTTTAGCATTTCTGATGTTGTGGCCCCTACTAAAGCCTTTTTGTCATCTTCTTCTCTAACACCACAAGGTATAGAATGATACAATATTGTCGATAGACTCATTAGATAATTAGAAATTAGAAACCCTAAAGCAAAGTTAAATGTAAAGCCTGATAAGCTGCAGAGTCATTGGTACTAGTTCAATATTTATTGGCAGTAAAGAGCCAAAGTTAAGGCGTATTTTTTTCTAGAAATGTTAGTAGGCATGTAACCAACACACATTTTTAACCATATTTAGTAGCGTTTTATAAAGATCAAATGCACTGTTACCATTTATTCCGTTGTAATTTTTGATTGACGTCATGAAGTAATGGTTCATGAAGTTAATATAAAACTATACTATGACATCACTTGAAAGGGTTTTGGTCTTCGATTTCGAGCTATAACTATTGTAGTGCAGGTAAATAATATAATGCAAAGCTCGTGATGGTTTGAGCAACTGTATTTATCAAAAACATTGGGTTGGACAACAATAACTAAATCAGAATTAAAAAAAAACTAACAAGAATTATCAGCAATCTTTGGGGAAATAACCTTTAGCATACTGTTTAAAACTATTGAAAATCAAAACGTCTGTGATTTATATGTAAACATTTTTCTTGTTAAATGATATCTTCTTTTATATGTTTCAAAACAGTGTATCGTATTTCTTATAAAGAACATGATAAACATGAGGCATAGAGTTGATTTGGTTTATAGCATAGGTACAAGTACAAATGATTAAATTGAACAAATTCGTTAGAAGACTCGACCAAAGAACCGATTAGAATCACACAACTATCTTTGGTTGTCACAAGAAGGCGTTCATGGTAGCAAACACCTTACTACCTTATTGGAACTCGATTTTGTCGAAGTCTCAGTTGATTGATGGATAAGGTTTTTTTCACAGCCAATGGAGTGATTTGTTCCTGACAATAAGGCAGTGGGTTATTGTAGAAAAAATAAAGAAATTGTACTTTATCCGATAGCGTCACAGTATGGGTATTTTCCACACCATGTATAACAAAGAACATGCAACTTGCATTGGGACGATTTCATACTTCCTATAAACATCTTCATCGACCAACGAACATCATTTTCATATCTATATTTACTTCACGTGAGACCCCTTCATCTTTATACCTATATATATAAGTGTGCATTTTGAAATGTATCACAAACCCTCTTGGTAATCATAATAGATATAACCATTCTTGAAAATTAAAGATTGCTCAATTGTTTTCTCAAAAATGAATGATTACCCCTTATAATTAAAAACAAAAAACAAATATTGATTTTCCAAAATATAAAAAAACATTTATGAAACTAGAACACCATGTTTAAGCAAACTAAATAAAACTAAAAGCCATCCAATCAAACATTCATAGATATAAACCATGAAATATGAGTCGTCCAAATCAATTATAAGTTATGCCTTTCAGAGGCGTGGTTTTTAGGGAGATATCAAGCTCTCACTTTGTGTTATGCGACGAGCCCATATACCCCGCCTTTGAATGGTATAAGGAATTTATCTTACCGAATGTTTAAACATAACGCATTTAATATGAAGATAAAGGAAAACGTTAACTGCGTAAACACTTTGACTTTAGTTTGCTCAAAGTTACATATCGGTTGATCAAAAGAAACTAGCTTAATCATGTGTTCGAGGTAACATACATTGTAAATTTTTTTGTGCCGGGGTATAACAAATTTACCCTCCCGCTCGACAGGGTGATGTCAGTATTTAACCAGGGTCACGTGGACCAATCAGAGATGTGTTATATCTTAATAACATTACTGATAATAAAATACAATCATTCATGAAAGTGAAATAACATTCAAGTGTACGTAATTCAAATCTAAACATATTTCGTTGTGTCATACTCAATCAAAAAACAATTAAACATATCATCACATGTACCAGCATAGACCAAAAATGAAAAAATATTGTTGAAAAAAGTTATCAAAAACTGTGGAAAGGTTATTACATTTTGCCGCATATTGTATTACAATTTACCGCACCTTTTAGTAACATCTTACCGCACCCCCTTATTACATTTTACCGCACCTATTTTTATTACATTTTACCGCAATTTTGTTACAATTTACCGCAGTATTACATTTTACCGCGTTTTTATTACAATTTACCGCAGTTATTACATCTTACCGCGTTTATTACATCTTACGTCGTATAAAACTTCGTCGTAAAAGACATAGTTAAGAAAGTAAAGGATTTGACCAAAATAAACCTGTAGATTTCTGAATGGTGACCTTCAGAGTGTCAAGAAAATCCAGTAGTTTAGAAATTTATTATTGAACATTGAGACAAGGCACCAGACAATGCTAGACTAGATTTATTTATTATTTATGAAAGTGTCAAATAAAGATTACAAAGTGCAAATTTTAAAGGTTTTCACTCTATATCAAGTGATCGAGTCTGATTCATTTAACTTTCCCATTTTCGTTATGAGTAGGACCGAGATAAGTAACTCAAGCTTGTCAATGTGACAACATTGGCTGGGACGTATGATGAATGAGTTCTAATTGTGAAAGGAATTTCATTATCATCGGTAAACTTAATGTAATTAGTTCCTCAAATTCATTTAAATGATTTTGTATGTTATTAGATAAAGTGGTCAAACCATCTTTAAAAATGATTATTCAAAACAACATAATTCATTTATTTGAGAGGATCAGATTTAAATTCAAATATCCTTAATGACATTGTAGTTAATTCTATAACTTAAGATGAAATTTGATTGCAATACAGATGGATAAAGAACTACACTAAGATAATAATAAAAATTGAATAAACAAGGCAAGACTGGATGTAGAACTGTTCACATTAATCTAAATCTTAACATTGATTTCTTCTAGTGTTTTAATTACATTCGAAATACATAGTTAAGGACAAATAAGTGATGACTTGTTAGGTGGATCTTACATAAACCATCAGATTAAAACCATTCTGGCGGTAAGAGATTATTTAGTAGCCAAACTTAAAGTGTGTCTCCAAATAGAAACTATCGTATTAAACAAATGTAATGTTTTTGTTTACTTTTTGCCAATATTTACATCATCTAATTTATTTGACAAGTTCTCTAAATGGCAAATACTTTTATAATTAACATTTTGTATTATCCATATCAACAACGTATTCATTAGAGATTAAGGTGTAAAGCGTTGTAAATGTATACCAGGGGAAATGTCTGTATGATCATATCTCCTTTAAATAAGTGGACATTTCGCGGTCATTATCTTCAAATGTCTCGCCATACGTGACAACTAGAACATATGTGAAAAAAGCCCTTTCACAAGCCACGCTGACACTGTTTACTCGAAGTGTAATATTATTCTGCCATTTATCTCCTACATAACATATCCTTTTCTGGCATGTCTTGTCGTCAAAACGCAATGTAGTTTCAAAATAAACCTAATAGGAATCCCACTTAGACACTTGAAAAAACTCATTGAACTCATTGAAAAAACACATGCTTATAACTAATGCATGATAAATAACGATAATACGTTACAGGTCTATCAGTACATGCATATGTTCCCCAGGTTTGGCAATGTTCATGCTTGTCTCATCACATTAGTTGTAGCAATATGAAAAGATTATGTAGTTCCCTAAGGATGGTGTGTCATGATCTTTTTGTATGCAAAGCAATTAGATACAGGGTTCAATATTTTTTTTATTAGTTTCCTTAACAATTGCATCATAATTCTTTAGCTGTGCTTTAAGAACCAACAGTTCATTTAGTAAAGAGGCATCGTTTCAATGTATTCTTTTCTCTGATAATTTTCCTTCTCAAAATATTGCAAATACAAGACAAAATCACATACCCCTGCAATTGATGTTAGGAAAATACCCCCACATGATTCAGTTGGTAGATTTATTCAACTGGAAAGGGTTTTGAATTCAGAAACAGAGATACTAAACTAAAACGATTATATTTTTCTCCCTACCACAAATAGAATAAGATAATATTTCTATAAACTAAAAAAGACTTGACAATTTAGAAATAAAGCGAGTCTCTTGGAGTACATGTACAATTAGTCAATAGCTGGAATAGGCAAATTTTAGAAATGTCATTAGATTTTAGTTTAAAATGTGAAATCATATTGTATAATCCCTTTTGGTTCCGATTTAGGAAACGAAAAGCATAATTGGTTATAATCTGTAATAGTTTACAGTTGCGTAATGGTGACATCATACAAGTTTGCATAAAATGACATTATTCTTCATGAGAAATGAAAAACTACATTTCTATTACACCCAACTAGATGACTTAATTATCTAATTAAGACATGATATGACTTGAAATTCAATGGTTTTGATAAAAGATTTACGCTCTTTGATAAGTTCCGTCATCATTTATTATTATTTCTTATTTATTAAGCTTACTCTTTTAAGGGGCAGTAGCACGTTTTAGGGGGAGTATGAGGCGATGGCATAAGACGGTTCCAATTGAAAGACAATGTATTTAAACTAAATGAAGCAATAATAAATCAAACATATAATGTAGTTCAGCCATGTGATTCTTTTTCTTACACAAAATGAATAAACTGTGTTCAAACAAAATGGCCGCCAATGGACTTTATGTGAATCTTTATAATTTGTTCTCTGACTATGGATGATTGGTTTGTGTAATGAGATTATTGACACTATCAAAATAATACATTGTGTATTCAAGTACACTTTTACACTAAAAATATAAAATTGAAAAAACGTGCTACTGCTCTTTTAGATGGAAATTGATTAAATGATTGACAAATATAAATATATTAAGTGGAAGATACTCTGTTCTATCAGTGAACAAACCTTCTGTCAATTTTTCTGAATTTTCTTTGATGCGGAAGATTTCGTATGAACACAAGGCTTCTGTTGGTCAGATATTTCCTACATATGCGTCCATACATTAAAGTTTTTTAAGTTGGATATCAGCTGTTCGTTTGAATGACTTTAATGTCATTTATTGACTTTTAACAATATGTTTTCCTGGCTTTAAGTGCTGTCCTGTTCATAAAGCACTGACTATCTAGATACCAAGATTATTATCAATGATAAGTCCACAATGCCGAGACCAGAAATTAACGGTTTATTAATCATATTGGTGTTATTGTTCTCACCTGCTATTGATTGTTCCAGTTTCAACTTGCATGATGGAATAAGAAGTGTAGTATCTGTTATCATTGTATATGCAATACATTCGTGTCTTAATGTTTAACATCTTTTTCTTCACCTTTTGCTGTTTGGAATATTCCCTTTTCACAGCATTTCTCTCCACATTCACATTTCTACTCTTAAGGTTGTTTGAGTGAGTGTGTCGGGGTTTAATGCCGTTTGGGAAAAAAATCAACCATTAGTGACGAGCAAAGACAATTTGTTTGTTAGGAACGATTTGAAAAATAACATTACTTGCTGAGAGCTATTTCATGCACTTGAATTTCTTTAATAAGTTATTACGAAACTCAATTGGTGTGTGATAACATTGTGTCCATGCAGGAATGAATGAAGGAAACTTCATAGAAAATTCCCCGAGGAGTTAGTGCGGCTTGTTAAAAATGTATTTGACAAAACTGTCCACATAGCCTTGAGTGTTTGCTTAGATTGGCTTAAAATTTGACCTAAAAATTCAAAGCTTATAAATGTGACATCGAATAAAGTGGAAAACAGCCTTATGACAAAGTTTTGCGAGTGATGAATATTCCGATCAATTAGGGACAGATGGAATATGTCTGTCATTATCTGATGAATTTCTTTTAAAACGAGAATTCTTTTTTTTAAATATTCAAATTTACAAACCTTTCCCCTTCATCCCATGCAATTTTCAAAAATTATGAGGGCATGTTGAACTTTTTTGACTGAAAGTCATTCAAAGCATTCAAGCTCGTTTCGGGTACAATGATCAAGTGTTGGTGTTTCAGATAAATTAAAAATATTTTTTAAAAATTCAATTAAGAGATACTGCCATAAAATGAAATGTGACAGGTTTAGATTTAAAACAAATAGATCAACATAGCCTACGGTGTATTATTTAAATTGCTTTGGGAATGTTCTGTCCCGCCAGAAAACGGGCGTCAGTCTTAACATGACTGTAATGGAACAATTGATAATGCTTCCACCGTATTGCACTTTTCTGATCGAAAAATCAATGTCTCGTGATAAATAAATCATAGTTCAAATCAATAAGATATGTTCAATAATTATCAACAGAAATTTGTCAGATAAACCATATTCATGTCATTATTCTGCCATGGAAACATTTTTCAAATAATTTAGGTCCAAAGGTCAGTGACCAGAATGAGTGTTCATAAATTATTAAGTTTTGGAAAATGAATTACAAATGTAATATGTAAATTGGGTTCTGTTGCCTTAATGTCTCAATGGCTCGAAGCATGCACAACTAACGTTATCATCAGCAATTGTAATGTCAGTAAAATCCTATATGATCACTGATTTGATTGTGTGATTATGATAAAGGTTGATTCTTATTACTTATTGCCAACTTGAGTGTTGTATTATAGCAAATAATTAAAGAAGGCAATGACCAAAACAAGACATTTTCTTATAAGATTTCTCAGGATAGTAAATAAAATAATATTCTGATGACAGGTTATTCTGGGGTAACTAAATTGATTGAACATTAGCAAAGGACCGCGTGGCATGTTATTTCTTTACAGTTAATGTGCAGGGTTTGAATAGGGATAGAACTACAATCTGTAATCATGAGTAAGTAAAGAGAAAATGATAAATTTGAAACACCTGAACACAACTTTTAAGTGACATCTTTGCTCTGTGTATATCAACAAAAATTATCCTGGATTTTAAATAATCACATTTCGAGCAGAACTTGGTGCCATGATAGAAAAAGCACAAGCGGAAAAGTACAAACATAGGTCAACTACAATAATTGAAAGCACAAAAAACAGTGAGAATGTCGAGCCAATGTTTTCTTGTAAATGTCATGAAAGCAGTTATGAGTCCTCCAAAGCAGAGCTTGTTGGTCAGCGGATATTGTGGACTAAAATTAACTTAGTCAAACATATTAGATGAAAATGTCAGTTGGGTTCCTCAATTCAGATTACTTCCCCAGACACCCAGGGGAGGGAGTGTCAAGCATTGTCAAGCAATATTAGTTATTTATTAATGTTTGTTATGTACATCATAGTGTTCTTCAAATCATATCTTGTGATGAATTGTTCGTATTTCTTCAACCCTAGTTATATATGTATGTTTTTATGTACTGATCATTGGAATAGTCTAATTAAAAGTCCTTTATAACATCAGTTAAGAGGCTTTTCCCTAAATGAATTGAATGAATTTAAGTGTTTTGTGACATTTGGGAATATTGATCTTTCTCGTAAAAGCCTACGGCGATAAATATATATCCCTACCACACTCAATGTAATGTCACTGGATTTGCATGTCACATAATCCAGCGTTCAACTTCATGTCACTGTATGCTTGGGATGCAGTGGTTATTTGAGACTTTACTATTACTTAGAAACAAAAGCTGTAATTGTGCAGATTGCTTATCAGTCCATTTGATTCAGAGATAAACTAATGATGCCTATGCTCTTATTCGGCGTGGGAAAATCGGCTTATTTGATGAGTTTTCCGCTTCTCTCCCCACAGAGGCAAATCAAGTCATGTTGATTTAGCCTCTGTTATATTACGCCAAGTTTGTGGGATAGAATGGGAGATGCCTGATTGGAGGCAATCAAAATTAGTTGTGCAATCAGCGACGCTGCTCTTAAATCATTACATTTGGTTACTGAAAAAAAGCAAAGGCATTGTGATATGAACCACCCTTTCCATGCGAAAAGCCTTGTCATTTGATAAAGAAATCTAAATGTATTGTGATGAAAGTTTTTTTCGCCAGGGGAAACTGCAGGAACCCACGGATGTCGGCGTAATAGAACAGAGGCTAAATCAACATGACTTGATCTGCCACTGTGGGGAGAGAATGTAGTTTTCCTGGTTATCCAAATTATTCCAATAATACAGTGCTCTCTCTCTATCTCCCTTTGGGATTTGATTCACTGGTGGATGACCCATACTGTATGTGGTTTCCTTAACGCCAACAAAAGAGAATAATTATGTCAATTGATGTGGCAGCTTGTTGCAAGCCTACAATCACAGAGTAGATTGTTTAAGCGATGTTGTAACTTTTTGAATTCATGATATTGATGGTAAAGCCTTTTCACTAAGTTGCCATGAACAATCATTTGATCTCATCTTGGACATGATTCTTAGATTTGATATACACATTAGGGACATCATTTAATGTCATGATTGTCTGATAGATAGTTTTTAGGTAATTGACATTTCGGACTTACAATAAAGGAAATGATACATTACATTTGCGAGTCTATGTATTCACATTGTCAACTGATGGCTTTCTTTTGTTGTTGTCTCATTTATGCTATCGACCATGTAGACGTAGCGTTATCTTCTCATTGACCAATGGGGCTCTGAACACCACATTGAAACCACAATTATTCAATAACCCTTCTCATAAACGCTGTTAAAGTGTTAACAGCTGAAAGTAGGCTCATATCATCACAAGTGACAATGTAACAACACCAATATTGTCAATACCTTATAAGTTGAATTGAATTGAAGGAGAATATAAGTAGGATCGGTGGATTAGGCATTTAATTGTCAAAAACAAATATATGTTCTTTGTTTGATTTAGACCTCAGAACATTACAATCACTATGGTCTGAGGATATATAGGTAGGGAAAGATTTTTGTGTTTCAAGGAAACAAGTCAACACAATTGAAATTCTTTCTTTTGATGTATCAATCACATGTCACCGACTCTTTTGGGAATAAATGCTAACCAATATTCATTTTCCAATTCAGTTGCTGCCTCGTACATGTAACCTGTTTCTACAGAAAAGAAACCTCTAATGTCAATATTGAATAATGAAAAATGGCACTCTACGAAGTGTGTGACATTAATTGTTTACTTTGAGTTCTTTTCTTATGCTATATACCGTACTGTAAAATATAAAAGCCCTTTTCTGAGGCTGAAGACATAGCTTCTGGTCAGGGGATTTTGGAATGTTCTTGTAAAATACTAAGCTTGTTGTTCTGCAGTGGGACTAAAATTAACATCGTAAACATAAACTAAAATCCAAAAGAAACGTCCCATCTTTATTTGATTCTCGATTCTCGATAGAACAAAAATATAACAACACGATATTTGTGTACCTTAATCACTGCATTATGTGCGTTTAAGCGATGTGTTTCTTCAGATAGTGCCTTGGCATATATAAGAATGGTGTAATTTTTTAATTATCTTTCCTGATTTTTGATGTGTGTGAAAAAACAAAAGGGGACGTTTCTTTTGGATTTTAGTATATTAGATAAGCTCCTCACCTACTTACTCCACCAGACACCAAGGGGAGGGAGTGTGTCAAGAAGTGTCAACTTTGTTTACTTCTTTATTAGTTATCATCTCCACCACGAAGTGGAAGGGGACATATATTCATCGTAGGTTTAGGCTTCGTCCGTGCGTACATTTATCATTCCGTCCGTGTTAGAAAGGGCAAATTTTCTCAGAAACTACAAGAGATAGAATAACCAAATTTGCTATGTGTCTATCAATGCTCTGATAGATTTTGCAAATCAGAAACATGCAGTTAATGTACGTATCATAGGTGTAGTGTCTTCACAAACAATAATGACAGCAGCAATGAGGCATTTGTCTTCAAAAATGATTAGTTGGAGGGTTTTTGACATTTGCAAATATGGATCTCTGTTTCATTACAGATAAACATAAATCCCATGTGCACTTAACAGCAAACTTTTATGAAACATAAACTTCGACTATAAATGGGATGACGGTATATTAAACAAGAGAATAGGCTTTGCGGATACTTTCATTTTGAAATGTCTGCAGAGTTCTGCAGTACAGAGTATTGTATCAGACACCCAGGGGAGGGATTGTGTCAGGAGTTGTGGGTCTTCATACAGACATAAACGTCAACATTATTTATTCATGGACATGTGAGCCAAGTGTCAACACTACTTCAGAGTAAACATGGGAAATTATTGCTTCTACATTAGGGTTATCTATTTATGATAGGTCACGTTTTTATACACTCATAGGAAATTATTGAAAAGGAAACGCATTAAATTTTTTACGAAAATTCTATTTCTAAATCATATCTTATTATTGACTTAAAACGATAAAGCTCCACAAATAATAGATACCTCAACTATTTGTATAAGAACAAGATAAGACGAGTTTAAGAGAAAAGTAACTACGGTTTAAAGATTTAAGGAACTTGAAGAAAAACGTAATACAAACTTGAGTCAATAGTTTATCATTGGTAATAAGTTAGTCAGTGTATTCTTGTTTCACTTTCCTAGGATTGTTTGTTGGTTTTGATACCGTTACCTATATCAGTACCTATGGCTTAAAATGTTCATATACATGTAGTATGATGATGTGCATATAACGTTAAAAGGGGCACTAAATCTCAATCGTTTCAAGATACAACTCCGATTCTCCTTCTGGAAAACGTAAAAGAAGTAAAAGTGGCTATGTTACTTTTGTTAATGAAATGTAAATACAATTTTTTAAAACTTAATATCGTTAATATCCAGGTATATATGTTTGCTTTGTTTGCTTTTACTTACAATAGTCAATGTTTGTATAACTTTGGTTTGAAGTTACCAATGGTATAGGGAAAAAAAGAAGATTGAGCTCCTTGTTAAAAGGATTTTTAAAATCTAAGTGACGCACCATTTACAAATATGGCCAAATGTTTAGTATGTGACAGGGTCCGTACTAATGAATGAAATATCAGTCTGCCACGTAAAAAAACTCATAGCGTATATGACCGGGCTATTCCTTTTATAATTTCTTTCATTTAACATATTCTCTAACCAAATTATTGGTAATGACATGCTTTAACTGCGTCTAATAGATGAAGTGAAACGTGATTGCATTCAACTATTCCATTATTATCGATTCCAGGGAAAGCTCGTTGCGACAGGTTATTCTCAACATCAATTCTGAAATGAATATTTACTTCCTGAAACAGCAGGCACATAATATTCTAAAGATCTTTGTCAACAAAACTCGGTGATCAGTAATTAACAGGTAACAATGTTTATACAGTGACTCAACGATGACTCAGGTGTGCTGTGATTCGATGATTAAACAAATCACTTGTGCGGATTGATAAAATAAATTGATAAAATGCAGATAAATAAGTGGCCTTGTTGTGTTCACTTATGTGTGAGTTCTGAGTGAGTGATTGGTGAGTGACTTAAGCTCCTCTTGGACAATAGTTCAGCTGTAAGAAACAAGATATTCATGGATATAGCCTAAATGTTAACGAAATTTGCAAAAGCACAGAGTGAAAGGAACCACATTCTTTTATGTATCTATGAAATAATTAGCGGACATTGACCTTTCAGAGAAACACATTTGGGCACATTCAATAAATTTATAAATGGACAATATAGATCAAATTCAGATGTGTTTAGTTATAAATGATTACATTTATATACGTAGAAAGGACCATTAAATCATACGATACTTTATCATGATAATAATCTCCCCACTGAAGATTCTTGTCTCTTCTTGTGATATTCATTCATCGATCTTTCAGGTTGTAAAGTAGTGACAGATATGGCAAAATATTTTACCAAGCAGTCTTTGGTCAAGATACCTTGTTATCCCCCCTCCTGACAAAGCATCCCTCGTCATAATAAACAACACCAAACAAGTACTATTTTTGTTTTATTGTAGATAAAGGAACTACAAAACTACGGTTTCGACCTTAAACATTATGCAGGTTTTAAGTTCAAAACTAGATTTTAAAGGGCATCTATTAAGAGTTTTCACTCTATATCAAGTGATCGAGTGTGATTCATTTAACTTTCCAATTCTCATTATGAGTAGGACCGAGCTTGTTAACTCAAGCTAGACATTGTGAGGGAATTGGTTGGGACGGAGGCTGAATGAGTTCTAATTGTGAAAGGAATTCCATTATCATCGGTACAATTAATGTTATCAATTCCCCAAATTCTTGAAATTAATTTCAGTGATTTCGTACATTATTAGATATACATGTAGTTGACGAGACATATTTGGTAATGATTATTTCATCTAACTTAATGCATTTTTTAGAGGGTCCGATTTAAATTCAATTATCCCTAAATGACGATGTTATTCTTTTTTTAAATTTAAAAGAAAATTTGGTTATAATATATCAAACTTCTGCTGCCTAAGATGTATAAAAGAATACACTAAGATTAGAAGAGAAATGTCAACTAAGAAGACAAGATCTAAGATTGGAAGTTTGATACAACGTGACCGCCTTCATGTGAATGATACGTCAATAATTGCCTTTAGAAGCACACCATTGAACATTTACAAAATATTTGAATCATGATGATAACTTTAATATCAGCAGTGATTGTCAGAGAGTTTATTGTCTTCACATTGGAAAGTGCATTTGTGTATGCTTTTGTTATAGCAACCCTTTAATTACCAACAATTGCTCTGATCTCAAACGAATGGTATCTATTCAAAATCATGTTAAATAGTTCATATTCAAAAATGAAAACGTCAATGATTTCTTCGTGTGTTTTTAATGACATTAGAAATTAATAGTGAAGAACATGCAAATGATGACTGTTTTCATATTGGATGGATCTTCTTAAAACTATCACATCAGAAAAATTTTGATGGCAAAAATGATATTAGCATTCAAACTGCAAAAGAAAACCTTCCTTAAAAAAAAGTTGTGTGTACATCTAAATTGTTTAACAAGTTGTCTGAATTGCAAATGCCTTAAATGTTATCATGTAGTTTTATCCATATGCACAACTGATCATAGGTTAAATACCAAATCACCTCACCTCACCTCCGCGACTGATAACCTATGTATTAGATATGAATGTTGCCGAGTCCATCAACGTGAAACGTCGTAAATTTGTGTCAGGGAAAATGGCTGTGAGATCATATATCATTTAAAAAAGGGGACATTACCTGATCATTATCTTCAAATGACACGCCATACGTGACAAATAGAGCATATGTTGAAAAAGCCCTTTCACAAGCCACGCTGACACTGTGTACCCAAAGTGTTATATTACACTGCCATTTATCGCCCTCAAAGTATATAGATGGATTAAGATGTCCCCCAATGCTTTGCTGTCATACCTTCTCGCCAAGGCGCTGTGCACATTTAAAATGATCACAATAGCAACTTAAAAAACTCCTTGTAATAAAAAAAGCACATGCTAATGGCTGATGCATGATTCAATATAGAGAATTTGTACTTCCAAAAACGATGTCAAATTATGAAAAAACATTATAGGTCTATCAAAATATGTTCACCAATTGTGGCAATTTAACGAGCATTTTCAGTAAAATGAATAAACGTTCATGCTTGTTTCAACAAATTAGACGTAGCTTAGAGAGGAGATTACATAGTTCCCTAAGGATGCTGTGTCATGACTTTTTTGTAAAGCAATTATATAAAACGTTCAATAGTTTTTATTTGTTCCCGAAACAATTCCTTTAGAACTGCTCAGCTGTGATATGAAGATCCAATATTTATATTCGTAAAGATGAAACCTTCTTTCTTTTTGTACAGTTTTCTTTTCAAAATATAATGTAGCACAAAATGAATGTAAACTTATCATACTTCAAAGACAAATAAAGCAATTAATGCAACATTGATATTAAAAATTACAATTAACTCATAAATACATTTGATCAAATATATAGGATGAAAGGTAATGAATTTCACAACGCTGTTGTTAAGCAGACTACAGTCATATCAAAATAGATTTACATTATACTAATGTGATAATGACACAAAAAGAACATGTTGTTTAAAAATCCAAATAACTTAAACATCACAAAGTTCATAGATATATTTCACCGAAAAAGATTTTGTTTTTAATACAATGAAAAACAAAAACATAAAAGTATGGGTTCCAAGAAACTCATTTAAAAACCAACTCAAATTTAAAAATTAGGTCAGTCTCTAGGAGCATGTGCAACTTACCGGAATAAACGTCACAGGACATACAAGACACATGTTATGGATAACAACTTCTTTATTGATTTCCCACGACGTTTCTGGGCCAATTATTGCCCCTTCCTCCGGTGAATGATAATGAAATACCCAGTTTGGATATCTACATATCTATGTACATAAATACCATACTGGGTATTTCATTATCAGTCACCTGAAGAAGCTATAGCTTTACACTTTGTTCTAAACTCATGTCCAAAAGAAACGATACCATGCAAATCCCAAAATAACTCAATCCACTGCAGATTAATAAGACTAAAACATAGTAATATCATTTCTTCAGTAGTCAACTTACGTCTATGCAAAATTTGGAAACATTATCTTTTGATGTTTGCGAGAAACATGAATTTGAAAAAATCATCGATCTGGAATCTCCTTAACTAGGCCATATAGCAGAGAGAAATTGGACACTTTCGCTTGTTTTAAAACGTTCTAGTGCAGTGACGTGCAACGAATTTATGTCAAATAAAGTGCATTATATCAACAACATTTTTTGCTGACATAATTTCAATACTTTATCAATTTTAAGGTGAAATGACAAAAGTTCTGTTCATAAAACAATTTGAAATTTCGATTTATGCACTCCATGTACATTTGAAAAGACACAAACTCAAAAGTATCTTTTCCTGGAGAATGAAAATGTGCATATTTTTTTACAAGATATATGCCTGTTAGACACACTTAAATTCGACTCTGTCAGGTTATCGAATTTTGTTTCGGACGACTTTGAAAACTTGGTATCGTTTCTTTTGGACATGAGTTTATATAGAATATTCAACAATTGCAGCATTTCCCTGCGGATTAACATTTCCACTCTAAAATTTGTTTGAGGGGAACGATTTGAAACAAAGAGCTGATTTAAGCACTCGACTTTCATTAATTAGTTATTACGAAAGTCATTTGCCGTATGATAACATTGTGTTCATGCTGGAATGAAGGGAGAACCTTAATGGAAAATTCCCTGAGGAGTCGCTATGATATTAATCCAAAAAAGTTCAGTTGACAATATTCTTCACAAAGCCTTAAGTGTTTGCTAAGATTGGAATCGGTAACGATATGACATTGACGAATAAATTACATTGTTTCATAATGGATATATTCCAGTGGAACCCGTCTTTTAAAAGGTAATGAGCACATCTCTCTTAATTTGAGAATCGTCAACATCTTATGACTACATCGAAAGAATCTCTTCCGATTTAGAAAAATGGAAAGCATCTACTATAAAAAAAAAAGCCTGAGATGCATTTGTATAAGCATTTGCTGCCCGTTTGCTTATCCGTTTTCCTTACTATATATATATTCCGATTGTTGTGTATGTTGTTCAATGTTTTATTGAAATACTGTTTAATTCATAAAAATACTGATAAAAAAACATATTTTATCCCTACGTCAACTGTTGCCTCACACATTGCTGACGAACAGAGTAAATGGCCTGGTTGTGTTAATATTCCAATATCATTGATACAGCTGGATACCGTTAAAGGGACATAACTCCTGCAGAGAATCTCACGTCCCTTATCACTGGTCCTTGGCAATGACATTTGAAATTCTGTACCTCCTGTTTTTTAATTCAATAGACAATTATTTACGTACTCTTAAACATTTGATAAATGTTAGGAAGAAAGTTTTGATTAATTTTAGATTAATGTTTCACGATTGTATCACAATTTGTCTGCAATCACCTCTAGCATCACCTATTGGTATCTCTTTAGGCATAACATTCATAAGAATCGTCGGAAGTGCGTTGCATGAATGGAACCGCATACAGTACTGTACGTTGCTAAATGTCCAAGAAAGGATATTTTATTCAACACATAATTTAACGTAAACAAAGCAGTTCATAAAATGAATTGCAATCTCTTGAGTAAAAGTCTTTCACTTTACAGATGTAATGCTCTTAACTTCAAAATAACGCATTTCAAATGGTCATTTTACGACATAGCATATAAGGTTGACGGGACTTTAAGACTTGGTAAATTTAAAAATTTTAAATGAATGATTTATTAAGATTGCGTTTCATAATCAACAAATAATCTTCTGTTGGGAGTTAGTTTTGTGTTATGCATGATTATCAATAATTATAGTATAGTTCGTAAAGGGCAAGCTTGCATTCATGAGAAATGACTTAAAACAATGGATGACCTCCTTTTTCTGACATGGTCATAGTCACTGTATATTAATTTTGTTTCTCTTACTGTTTCGTATTCAGTTCGTAGACGTCCGATTCATATTTAGATGTGGACAGATCCTGAGTTTTTTTAGAATGCAAAACTTTATTCAAGTTCATGCACCTGTTTAAATAACATATCTTTTTTGAAACAGGAAATATACATCAAGAAGTTTTTTGGAATGTAATTCAGTCATCACCCTGTCCGTTATACTGTCAATCCGTCCTTCCGTCCATCCGTCGATTTGCATGCCTTTAGAGATTTTAAATTTCTTGGGATACGTTTTTGGCAGTTTTTTTTATCAAATACTTAGAAATGTAAGCGAATAAAGTCAACTCCGAGTGATTGGTGATGCAGGTTGCTTAATCCCGGAAGAACGGCTGCCATAATTATCAAATGTGACAGGTTAATTAAAAAACAAATAAATCAACATAGCCTAGAGATTTAAAAAAAATTGCTTTCTGAGTTTCTGTCTCGCCTAACAAAAATGGCGCCAATATGGACATGACATTAATAGAACAATTTATTTGGACTCCAGCGTATTTCATTCTGATCGAACACGTTCCAGAATGTCTTGAGGAATAATTTATAGTTCAAATCAATTATTGTTGTATTCTAAAAAGATTTCCGGTATATCTAAGATATAACAAAAAAGGATTGTTAACATATTCATGTAATTTTGCTGCCATCTTAATATTGTACAAACAACTTGTGAAGGCGTTTTTATAAAAAATATTTTGTAAGTGAACTACACATGTAAATCCGGTTCTGTCGATAACTGAGTGTATTATGTGAATATGATAAAGGATATTTCGAATTACTCATAGCAAATGTGAATGTTTTAGTATTGCAAAACATTTCAAAGGAAGGCAATGGCAAATTTGAACAATTCTGGGTAAAATTGGTCTTTTTAAATTATGACTATTTTTCACATCCGTCTAGATGAATAGTATTAAAAACGGCTAAGTACGCCTATACCTGGCTAAGTTTTTTCTCTCTGTTAAACAGTAGCTCATTTGTTTGAACCTGGTCTAAAAATAAAGATATTTCCCAAACACTTCAAAAAATCAATTACCTGTTTAATAAAGTTACAAGGTGATAAGAAGAGACAATTATGTTACATGTGATCAAGTCTTTCACTATTAAATTCATTGCTGATCCTCCTAAATGCTGCAACAATCGAAAATAATTCCTAAGTGGTGTAAATAGCGAATGCTCCATTTACTTTATTATAAGATCAAACGGTTAAGAAGGTAATGATCATCTATCATTGCACAAATACTGATTCATCATTATAAAAATCTGTTTTCTTGTTTAGTTGCAGTATGACCACGAGAAATCAAACGGCTGATCTTACCACACATGAGCTTGATTGATGTATGTTCCAGTGCTTAATTACCACACGACTGTTAAGGGATGATCTCCACAATTACAGGTTTAATCGTTATGCGCTCGTTCATTGACATTGCTCTGTAATTGTCACTGCATCTGATACCATTACGGACCTCAAGATGATGATTATTCTGGTGACAGCTGATTCTGGGGGTATTTATATTGATGAGTGAACATTAACAAAGGACTGTGTTGCATGTTATTATCTTACGGTTAATGTGCAGGATTTGAATATGGATAGAACTATATCCTTCGATAAATTGTCATAACGAGTTTGAATTGTTTAGACTTATATCTGCAATGTATATTGATATGGATTAAACTGGATATACTTGATCTTTTAGGGTCTTAGCTTTGATTGAACCTAAAACTCATGTCATAGTAGTAGTAGACAAAAAGTAAGATTTAACATCCATTTGCATCCCACCTACAACAAAGAATTAAGCGTAAATTAAGATGTACATCTTTTCATATTAAGTAAATAAAATGATTTCCATTCTGGAAGTGAGTAAACACAATGAACGACACCACAGATACACGAAGTTACACACAATAGGTTACATACACAGGCAATAAACCCTCACAAGCAGATTTTGTTCAGCAGATATTAATTGATTGAGGACTAAATTATATTTCGTAAATCATATTAGATGAAAATGTCCTCACGTCATATTACTTCACCAGACGACAAGGGAGAAGTTTTGAGATTTGTCATTGCTTCTTACTTCAACATTGTTTATGGTTACTAGTCAAATATTTTAATAACTTCATCCGTATGTTTTCGTTATTTAATATATATTACGTGGCTATGCTATGACGTCACAGAACAGGGGCGCATAACTCATGGCAATCGATGCGTACCCACAGATTGGTGACGTCATTACTTTACATCAATCACATATATAATAATAACAGCATTTTGTAAACATGGACATAGTTAGGTGACATTAATTGTATTTAATTGTGGCTTGAAAAATCTAATGAAATAATGGTCTTTCATTTTTCACTCTTCATCGCTGTTTGAAATGACTTTATAGAAGGGGAATATTTTGAATTTTTTTAAATTTTATCCCCAGCGCATCTTTCTATATATCCACTTAGTGGAATGTGACGTCATAGCATAGCAACGTCATAAAGACCCCATGATGATCACTGAATAGTGTGAAACCGGTCGGGGTTTTAAATCATTTCCAGACTTTAGGTTTTTATCTATATATATTTATTTATTAAGCTGGGCTAAATAAAGATGTCTTGCAATTGATATTTATCCATGAACATATTATATGTTTGCATCCGCACATTCGCTGTGTAGGTCATAACAATGGAAATCACATGTCACATCACTTCTCATCTCATCAGTTTCGATCCATCCGATTCACTTGTCATCAGAGTGTCATCAGCTACTGTGGCTTACTGAGTTCAATCAAGGACGCAACAGTGCCACATGTTATTATCCAGATCATCCTTTTATTGGCACTGTGCTAAACCACAATAGTATATATCATCCCTGCCCCTGTGTGAGAAGATCATCTTATCATCTAAGCCTCGTCGAAAGTATTTAATTAAGTACTCACTCCTTATTTCTGATATTAGGTTTGGATCTTGCTTTGATGGACGCCAAATGCAATTAAGCAATATCTCCATATCTAGAAACAAGTATTGTTAAATGATGCGGTAACCCGAATCGTGGTATTTCATTAAGAACATTTAATTGCCAAATTATTGTGTAAATAACGTTTATTGCCCGCGTTTCAGCTTGTTGCAGACAAAATGTCCCTAGTGAATTATACCATAATTAATTAAATACAGGCATATACACTCTGACAACTATAGTTAATAGTGGAACAAACCATTTTCATTTTCGTATTTGGTACACCACATTGACAAGGGTGTAATAATGAGTAACCTACAGCTCACGATTTCTGTGTTTATACATCTGTTTAGTCTTTTCACCATCAAAAGTTGCCTGAAAAAAAGATACAGTATTCGTAAAACTAATGTTATGAACAATAAGTAAGCAATATAGGGAAGATAATTTCATTCAGACAACGTTTTAAATATTCGCATCCAAATTGGGGCATTTCTATGTTAAAAACAAGTGACATTACAGTGAGCAACTTTTTGTCGCATATTAATATGTACAGTGTAAACTATTTTCAATATTTGCCATAACTGTTGAAAATTAGGAATACTATTTCACATCCAATGACTCCGATATTTTGCAAGATAGAATATGATTTGATGTCCGTTCTCAAGTTAGTAACACATATGTTGTTTTTATATCTGAAGTTTATCAAGTAATTTTGGCGCTAAAGCTATACATATATTTGGTAAAAAAATCAGAAAAAAATACAGTTTTAGTCGCAGGGTTGTTAAATCAACATTTTCATGTTAAGAATGATAAACTCATGCTACGTTTCGTAAGTTTCGAAGAGCATCATTTCTAGTTAGGAACTTAAAGCTTATCTATATATGTGTAGATCACCAAAATCTATTGCTTTTAATATAACAGTGAAGATATTGAAGCAATCAAACACCATAGAATTCGTGGGACGAAGTTGTGGGGAATATTAGCACACGATCAACCATGAAATCATGGCCCATAAATAAGATCAAAGACGGAAATACCACCTAATGTACCACAAGATAACCATTATGTTCCTTTCTGTCACATTCACATATATGAGAAGAAATTTAGAATTTATTATTTACCTTCGTTCTGATTTAAGGATTAAGAATTTCGGTATAAATACAAAAAACATTACAAAACCTGTAAATTAATGTCCGATTTTATCTCGAACAATATTTGTTTACTTTAAAGATACTGAATGAAACAGAAAATCTTATTTTTAAATCAGTTGAACAAAATAGACTTCGGGTAAAAGGTAATGAAATCTATATGATATAACCGATTGTCAATAGTATGAAATCTATTACGTCAAAATGTAGGTAGAAATAACAAAAGTACATTTAAAGATTGGAATTGTACATTGATTCGTTGCTCCAATATTTGTATTATGTTTTATCAGAATGCAATGGGGTGGAATCAATGTAAATTTGTCCGTTAATGGCATATCCACCACTGACGCCAGAGCCTTTCAAACAGACATACAAAACACAAAGCAATTTCAGGAAAAGACTGTAGGCTATGTTGATATATTTGTTTTCAATTAACCTTTCACATTTGATAATAATGTAGAATCCCCTACAGGAATCTAAGAGAATTTGTTCTCTATTCATTCAAACACAAATCTGATGTCATTATACCATATTTTCTTTTGATGATCACTTGAAAATGACAACCGAGAATTTTCAATTAAAAAAAAATAATTTTTTTTGGCCAAAAAGAGCCAAAGGGCCTTTGTTATGGATTCAAATTATTACACTGCAAAAGAGATATGATTTTCACTAATGGTAGAATTTTTTATTCTTATCATAAACATAATGGCTTAATTTGTTGCCGATATTACGTTTCTCTGTTTAAAGCGGACGAATATGTGGTTTACATAACATGACTTCTAAGTGGTCTCAAAATAAGAAAAAATCAAGAGTCATCAGCATAGTTCACATTCCAACGGTCAATATTATCTGTATATAAAATCATCCATTATAAACTTAGCAAGAATTAGAATCGGTCTTGTTTCTTCAATGAATTTCAGTCAATCTTATTTATTGTAACATATTGATTGATTGAAATTGTTACAAGTGTGAAGTGTATATTAAACATTATCTAATTAATGTTTCAGTTAAAAGTGTCAAGAAGTTGAAATTCCTAAAGGCACATGTCAATATGCTGACTGATCCACATGTAGAGCTCGATGAAGTTGGACCTAAGAGGTCTGCTGTGGAGACGAAATGAAGAGGGGAAGACAAAAAGATGGACAGGGGCATAATATCTCAGAGTCTGCAACACAGGTGGATAAGGAAGAGAGAATGTATCTTGCTTGTAGCGTCACAATGAAAGGAACTTTAAATCGTCACAAATTCGTCACCTACAATGAAAGAATAAATGAATAGTCTTCATTTCTACCACTTAAGTCGGAGAGTAAATGATATTTTACTTCTCTACGTCTTAATGTCTGATAGTCGCTAATGAGAGGCAATATCACTGGGAAATGATCTGATACATCAAACGGGATGTTTTAGTATACGGTAATATTTAGAAGTGAAGTGTCTGGAATGATTACAAAGTCCACAACAGAAGATTGAATGGTTTGTTGATTTCTAAGGTGTAAGGTACATCGTTCAACCCATTATTACTTGGAGTCATATTCTGCTCGTGTAGAAATTCAGCTAGAGGTTGGGATCAACGTAAGTAAGGATTGTTGAATAAGCCAGCTTTAAAGGGGCAGTAGCACGTTTTTAGGGGGAATATAAGGTGATGTCAGGAAATGAAAATTAATGGTTCCAATTGATAGATAATGTCTTTAAACTAAATAAAGCAGTAATAATTCAAATATGTAGTGATAAGTTTAGCCATGCGATTCCTTTTTCTTACACAAAATGAGTTAAAGGTGTAAACAAAAAATGGCCGCCAATGGATTTTATGTTAATCTTCATACTGTGTCCTCTTTGACACTATCAAAGTAATACATTTAGCATTATCTTACAATTATCAGTGAAAATTTAAAATTATAAAGTTATCAAAAAACGTGCTACTGCCCCTTTAAGGTATTCAAGGTCTAGAGTTACTAAAGGTCTCTTAAGGTACTTCTAACAACAATAACAGAATGTCCCTCTTTTTTAAAAATCTAACATGCAATTTAAACAAAATTCATCAAAAATTCATCGTCATGATTGTGAATCGTTATTACTTTGTAAAAATTAATAGAATTAATAGAATTGTTCTCGTTAATGTCACGTAATTTAAGTCACGTTAAGACTTCAATTGAAATAAAGGTATCTTGCTGGAAGCCATTCCAAGCGTCCCAGAGACATTAACGTTAATATGAAACTCAATTGGTGTATGGTATTATGTGTGTGTGTCTAAATAAATAGAAGAGGATTATTAAACATTCCCTGAGGGGACCTATCGATAATTAATTGTTTGCAGCTCTAATGTAAAAAGTATTAGCCTCAAGTCCTTGCTTGAAATCACTTTCTAGTTATATTGTAGTGCCAATTTTAGCGTAAATCAGAATATGAATATAAGGAATGAAATTACTTTGGATTTGAAGTTGTTGCACTATGATTTCCTTCAGTGATTTGAATCTAGCGAATATCGTTCTTGAACTGTTGACAAATCAATGTCGAAATACCTTCCAATTAATTTTAGAAAATGTGTAACACACTTAAAGATATATATGTATGTGTAATGATTTGAATCCTGTATGTATATTCTATCACTAATAGCAAAAGAATTACATGAATAAATAGGAAATTATATCCGGTTATGTAAACAATTCTAGACCAAATTGTTTATAAAAAATCGTCTAAAAATGACAAAAACTCCCATAGTACAAAGGCTACTGTTAAATGCATACTATATAGTAAATTAATATTATAGGATAGTAAGTTATTGTCACAGCTGCATTAAGTATGAATTCATGTTTTATCTTCGCACACACAGAAGGATTCAAATCTTCCACCGTCACACCTATGCAGGGATGCAATGGTTCGACAAGCAGATAAACACACACGATTAATCATGTCACACTGTTTTTCTGTCTGGATTTCTCATGTACATCATCGAGAGAAGATTGTACGCCATTAGGTGTTGTACTTATTAAAGATGTGTCGTCAGCCAGGACAACAATCGGGACAAATAAAAGTCACTAATAATAAGAGAATTACATGAACAGTGGAATATTATATCCAGTTATCTAAACAATTATATTATTATCTAGACACAATACTTAAATAAAATCTGACGTTTTAATCAAAATGACCAAATATATATATCATATTGCCGATAACTTTTTGGCACACAAACTAACACAATTTTTCCTAGGGAACTCTTCTAATCAAAGCACTTAATGATTTCGGTTTGAATTTCCAACAGAGTCATCCCTTTAATAAGTTAAGAGGTTTTGGAACAGACTGGACTCATACCAGTTTTCCCACAACAATCCTCCCTTTTACATCAAAGTTTACAAACATTATTTCAAAATTGTTAATCAAGATACACGTTTACAAACATATTATCACAATTGTTCTTCATGACACACCTTCAAACGATTATGTATCTATATATACAATTTATAAAAAAATATCATCTTCAGTTAAGAAGTTTTGTAACCTTTTCTCCAAAATTTCTCTCCTTTTTTTATGTAGATTTCCTCAAAATTGTTACTCATGACACATTATTACATGTTCTTCATTTCCACTACGAATTTGAATTGATATGGGTAATTAGTTACAAACTTATGAGCCAGACACAAAGTGTAACGGACGGACGGTACCCATGTTAATACCCCACTTAAAAAAAAGCGTTTTATGTTATTAAAGATGATTCTCTCATAAAATCCAATCTTAAAGCACCATCGCCATCTAATTGTTATGGAAATGCGCTATTGACAAAACCATGTGACCACGCACCAGTTCTTCGTGTTCATGCATACGATGTTTAGAAATGTCAATAAAATGTGCCAATCATTCAATTTTGGAAAACCTTTGAATAAAATATAATAAATGGGTTTTTGAAAATAAAATCAGGGATAAAAAGGTTCATGCTGGTAGTAATGTGACAAAGAAGAGATTTGTCAAGTTAGGATAACCTCTACGCATTATTTCATTACATGGTAACATAGCTTATGGCTCTCTGAATTCTTTTAAGAGTTTGACTTCAGTCTATAGGTTGGGTACCCCTACAGAACGCGATATTAGATCCATTTCGGGATACTACATTCCATTCGGCATATAGCAACATATCCCGAAAAGGAATCCGTGGCCAAAACGTCTGCGGCATTACAACATGATTATGCACGCTAGCCGAAATGGTTTTACTTCAAAATGTAAATTAAAACTTATTGCACATTCTATACACATATTCACAATTACACAAAGTCCAATAATAGGTTTTCATAATGCGTTTAATTCATTACTATTACATGTTCATGTTTGCTGTACCGTCCACTATCTTGCTTTTGAAGGACATATGTGATGTGGTGTAGCGTAATTAGATTTTACAGGCGTCTTTGCATCATCTCAAATGATAGATTAACAGCTAGGATTTTTATCTGGGGAAATAATCATGCTTTAAATAACAGGAGAAATTGGAATTTCAAAGTTCGCTTTAAACTTTTAGACTTAGATATATCCCACTTCGCCAATGTTTCGGTTAATTATCATACTAGGTTTGTTGTCACTGAAGTTAAACGGGTAATGATGGATAGGTTTATTATTAAGTGGAGACAGGATATATCACAGCCTTTTAGTTCTACGGGTACTGGGGGGAATAAGTTAAGACTATATTGTACTTTTAAGACTGATTTTACTGTAGCTCACTACGTAGAACATCCCATCCCCAGGTCGCACAGAAGAGCACTGGCTAAGTTTAGATGTGGAGTTGCCCCTATTAGAATTGAGACTGGCCGGTATGATGGCACTATTTTAAATGAAAGATCGTGTCTATATTGTAAAGATGTGACTGAAGATGAGTATCATGTCTTATTGAAATGTCCATTGTATGAGTGTGAAAGATCTATTTTAATGAGAAAATGTCATGCGGAATGTGAGGATTTTATCAATTATACAAGTGACCAAAAGTTAAGATTTTTATTCTCCAGCCCTAATGTATGTTTTATTGCGGCCAAAACCTGCCATTTTATTCTTTCTATACGCAAATCGTATGTATATACTTCCTAATTTTAATGATTTATTCTTATAATTTAAATGTTTGTAACTTGTAATTTCATATATCCATGTATATATATATTTTTTATAGATTTTTGTGCATTTTACCGATTTTAGTCTCTCATAACCCCTTATAGGGGTGGCTCAACTTTTACCGTTTTGTATGTATTGTAAAATGTATATATACTGAGGTGAGACTTAAATAAACAATCTGTCTGTCTGTCTGTGATCCGGATCGCACTAATCAGGAAAGTCTGAAACAAATTTCCGCCATTGTACGGTATGCACCAAAACAAGTCATTTTACAATTAAAAGTTCCAGAATTGGTTAGATAAACAATCACAAAACATAAAGATATTATTTTGTTCAAGATAACATAATTCCATTGGACTATTGTAAATTTGCGCTATTGATGGGCTGACTATTGTAAAAAAATATTATAGGATGTACAGGTATCACTCATCCAGAATTGGTTAGATAAACAATCATAAAACATATAAAGATATGATTTTGCTCAAGATAACATAATTCCATTGGACTATTGTAAATATGCGCTATTGATGGGCAGACTATTGTAAAATAATATTATAGGATGTACAGGTATCACTCATCTAAGCAACTAATATTTCTTAATTGTTTAATATTCAAAGAAAACTTGATTAGCATTTGCGGGACACCGCAAAAGCAGAGCAGCCCCGAAACTGGGGGTGCCGCCTTCATTAGCGAATTGGGCTTTGGCTCGTGACCTTGACCTTTGACCTTCAAGGTCACACAATCAATGAAAATTTTACATTGAGATTGAGTATAACAATCATACATTGATTAAAAGTGTTCATATTTAAATTAAAGCATTTTTGCTAAACCATGCTGAATTCATGACCTTGCTGTGACCGTTGAAGATTGTAGCGAAAACCTTTTCAAAATACTTTACTCATCTAAGGATGATACATACCAAATAAGAGCTTCACAGCACAAAAACTTATCAAGTTATCGCGTTCACATGGAAGTTTTCAGCGATTTTATAGCTTGTGACCTTGACCTTGAAAGTGAACATGTCATATTAATTCCCCAGAGGTGTAAACACTTATGAATGTTAATAAGTTCTGAAAAGCTTATACCAAAATTACGTGTACATTGCAATAACTCAAATCAAATGACCTTGACCTTTCAACCTTCAAGGTCACACAATCAATGAACACTTTTCATCGAGTATAACAATCATGTATTGCTTATTACTAAAATTGTTCATAGTTATACCCCCGCCTTACAGCGTAAGCGGGGGTATATAGCGTTCATTCTTTCCGTCCGTCCCAAAACTTTGTGCGGAGCAGATCTCCAAAACTATGCATGCTAGCCTCATCAAACTTCATACACATGTCAACCATGATCCCTAGTTTTGCGTTTTGAGGGTTAGAACTATTTCTAAATTTTCATTTTTGCGGTTTCCATGGAAACGTGACTAAAAAGTGACTCTTTGTGGAAGTCGTTTTGTGCGGAGCATATCTCCAAAACTATGCATGCTAGCTTCATCAAACTGCATACAGATGTCAACCATGATCCCTAGTTGTGCCTTTTGAGGGTTAGAACTATTTCTGAATTTTCATTTTTGCGGTTTCCATGGAAACGTGACTAAAAAGTGACTCTTTGTGGAAGTCGTTTTGTGCGGAGCATATCTCCAAAACTATGCATGCTAGCTTCATCAAACTGCATACAGATGTCAACCATGATCCCTAGTTGTGCCTTTTGAGGGTTAGAACTATTTCTGAATTTTCATTTTTGCGGTTTCCATGGAAACGTGACTAAAAAGTGACTCTTTGAGTAAGTCGTTTTGTGCGGAGCATATCTCCAAAACTATGCATGCTAGCTTCATCAAACGTCATACAGATGTCAACCATGATCCCTAGTTGTGCCTTTTGAGGGTTAGAACTATTTCTGAATTTTCATTTTTGCGGTTTCCATGGAAACGTGACTAAAAAGTGACTCTTTGAGTAAGTCGTTTTGTGCGGAGCATATCTCCAAAACTATTCATGCTAGCTTCATCAAAATTCATACAGATGTCAACCATGATCCCTAGTTGTGCCTTTTGAGGGTTAGACCATCACATTATTTTAATTTTTGGCGGTTTCCATGGAAACATGACTAAAATAGTGACTCTATGACCAAGTTCTTTTGTCCGGAGCATATCTCCCAAACTATTCATGCTAGCTTCACCAAACTTCATACACTTATCAACCATGATCACTACAATGTAGATGTGCCTTTTAAGGGTTAGACCAACACATTATTTTTATTTTTGGAAACATGACTTAAACAGTGATTCTATGATAAATTACTTTGTCCTGAACATATTTCATGAAATATACATCTCAGCTTCACCAAATTTGCTACATATGTCAATCCTGATTGCTGGATATGCCTTGTGAGAGTTAAACGATATATATGGATTTTCTTCTCTGTGGTTTCTTTGGAAAACATAACTTACAAAGTGACTCAACAAAAATAATTTTGTCCTCAGTGCATCTCGTAGAATATTCATGATAACTACCTCAAATTTGAAACCAAAAGGTCAACCATTATCTCTAGATGTACCCTTTTAATTGTAAAACCTATTAATGAATTCGGTATTTGGGTTTCAGTTGAAAGAAGACTTACACAATGACTTACTGTATACTCAACGATCATACTTTAACCAATATTAGTCAGTTTTACTACTTGAAATTCTTTGAACAAAGTGGGGAGCGGGGGTATGTGAGCTTTGCTCGCTTCTTCACTTGTTAAAATAAAGCAATTTCGCTAACCATGCTGAAGTCGTGACACTGACCTTTGACAGATTGTAGCGAAAACCATTCTAAAAATTTTACTCTTCCAAGGATTGTATAGCTCGTGACCTTGACCTTTGAACTTGAAAGTGAACATGACAAAATCGTTCCCCCAAGGTATAAGCAGTAAGTTATTAATATAAGTTCTGGAAAGCTTAGTGGGAAAAAAGTTATAGCCAGTAATACGGCGGAGGCGGAAACTGCACAAACACTGATAGCCCCTTAGACAGGGCTGCTAATGAGCAGCAAAAGAAAGGTAACGTTACAAGTAAATTTAACAATTAAATTCAACATATATATCACTATTCGTTATATTTAATAATCACTTACCTTAAACTATTTATCTTTAATATTTTTCTACAAATATATACTTTTCTTTGTCACATACTAAATTGCAGTATTCTTTCAAAAGCGTTAACAGATATAGCTTTGAAATTAAAAACTTAGTTCAGTTAGCTCTTGCAGAAACAAATTAACCCAGATTCAGCCGTAACTATCACTCATAGCTTGACCTATCATGTATTTTATATGGTATCGTTTCTTTTGCCCCTGAGTGTAGTATAAGCAAATATATATGAAACGAAACCTTTCATGAACAGAGTCCAAATAAGAGCCGTTTCAATGTAAATAATAAAAAATAAAATTTTCAGAAAAGTGAAAATATCAAAAGGCACCACTTCAGTAGGTGGGCAATACACATGTAAAGTTTCAGAAAGATATGTGGACCGGTTTTTGAGTTCTGCTCCGGAAACGAAACCTTTCATGAACAGAGTTCATATAAGAGCCGTTTCCATGGAAATAATAAAAAATAAAATTTTCAGAAATGTGAAAATATCAAAAGGCACCACTTCAGTAGGTGGGCAATACACATGTAGAGTTTCAGAAAGATATGTGGACCGGTTTTTGAGTTCTGCTCCGGAAACGAAATGATTACGGACGGACGGACGGACGGACGGACATACAGACGGACAGGGCGATGACTATATCCCACGGTATTACATACCGGTGGGATAAAAAAGACAGTACAAAAGACCCGCCCCTTTGTTGGAGCACGACAACCCGCTGTATCACCCCCGAATTTGACGATGGTCATACTACAGAGAAGGCTTGTCTTGTTGTGCCTCAGATAAGTTGGGTGACTTCAGTCATTCCTAGTAAAACTTTTTTAATTTGTAAGCAGAAACGTCCCAAGCCTTCGACTAAGTGTCACGCGAGTGAGTTGGTGTTTAACGTGTTTTGAACAATATTTCAGTTTTTAAACACGTGGATGTTGCCGTCCAAAAGTGAATAGAAAGATCAGGGAGAAAGAATGAGAGTGAGTATGTGAGTGAGTTGCTGGTTAACCTGTTTTGAACAATATTTCAGTTATTAAACACGAGGATGTTGCCATCCAAAAGAGAGTAGATAGAAAAGGGAGTAAGGGATCGAAAGGATGAGGAAAAAGACGGAAAGAAAGGCATAGTGAGAGATAGAAAGCAAATTTTAGAAGGACTCGCATTTGGTCTGGCTTCTATCCGTCGACCTGTCCAGCTTGGGTGACCCTACCAGGAGCATGTAAACTCGAGCTGGCATAGCTCTCGGGGTCGCCGAAGCACACAAACCACCACACCACGATAAGGTAATGAGTGAGAGAAAAGAAATAAGTGACAACTTTGAATAAATTTATTTCGTTATACAATGTAGAGTGCCTTGGTCCCAGATAATTAGGTCAAATTCGGTATGTACAATTTTTCAGCTTCATCATGCTTATCGAGAACCCGCAGCTGTTGAAGTTAAAAGCCTACTATTTCCGCTATTTCGGATTTTGCTTTTCTCCGACTTCTTGTATTCTAGTCGGTCCTGAGGAAAAACATTCTCTCCCAAAAGAGGCAAGTCATGTTTATTTAGCCTCTGTTATATTACGCCGATCTTGTGGGACAGAATGGGAGATGCCTTATTGGAGGTAATCAAAATTAGTTATGCAATCAGCGATGCTGATTTTAAATCATCATTTTGGCTACTGAAACAAGGCAAATACACTGTGATATGAACCATCCTTTCCATGCGAGAAGCCTTGTCATTTGTTAAAGAAATTCAAAAGTATTGTGATGAAATTGTTATCGCCAGGGGAAACTTCCGGAACCCACGGATTTCGGCGTGATAGAACAAAAGCTAAATCAACTTGACTTATCTACCTCTGTGGGGAGAGAATGAAGGCAAAACGAAAATTAGTATCAGTTTATGGGATTCGCCTAGGTCTGGGGCGTCATTGATGGACGTCAAAGTCTAGCGGTTGGCCACTCAATAAGTGTAAACTCTAACATTTCATTTCACTTCATGTAATCGTTATGAAAATTCATTTTCTTACTCCTTATGGGGTGCTAGAACAAAATATTGGTTTAATTTTTCACCTTCTGTATAAGGATCCATGAGGTACTGTTTTTTCCGGTGCTGTAAACTGGCCAATTTCTTTGTCAAGCTTGGTGTCTGCCATGTATCAAGTTCTGCCAAAGTGTGGTTGCGAGCCTAAAAAAATGTTATGAAAGGAAACTAGTCGAATAGAATATTTGAACATTTGAGAACAAAACGATGGTTTACCAAAACGGCACAATATTGATGAATTACAAAAAACATTTACCGTTACAGCTTTTTTAACGTAAAAAAAAACGTGTAAATACATGATTACATGCTATGAAGTAAGTTTGCTAGAAAATATTACCTACATAGAAATATAACAATTTTATAAAGTAGTGTTGCGTTTAGGCGAATGTTTTTTTGAATTACCTTACCTGTTCTAACTGATTTCTTCACACACGTAGCCACCTGTTTTTGGATTGTAGTCCAGGGGGAAGCCACATCTTGATTTAGCAGTTAACATTTTAATAATAATAATAAAACAATATTTCAGTTATTAAACACGTGGATGTTGCCATCCAAAAGAGAGTAGACAGATCAGAGAGAAAGGGATCGACAGGATGAGGGAAAAGACGGAAATAAAGGCATAGTAAGAGATAGAAAGCAGGTTTTAGAAGGACTCACATTTGGTCTGGCTTCTACCCGTCGACCTGTCCAGTTTGGGTGACCCTACCAGGAGCATGGACGCTCCAGCTGGCATAGCTCTCGGGGTCGCAGAAGCACACAAACCACCACACCGAGATAAGGTAATGAGTCCAGTGGTGGAAAGATTGAATGATAAGCTCAAGGTTACCTCTTCGGCCAGGCATATCTATACAGATACAGGGCAAGGACGTGTGTGAAAATCGTATCAAACATGAATTTATAGTTGTTTACACATCTTTTCTGCTAGTTATAGTCCTCTGAATGAGGGATCCACAAATCTTGACATACTGAACAAGGAGTTCTCGGCTGGAAGCAAATAACAGTATTTCAAGCATTTGTCATGCTTTGTGATGGTCAGCTGCCCGTTCACAAACGGAGTGCCTTAAGAGAGGCAGAATAAAGCATAAGTGCCAAATCTGCCAGTAGAACACGTCAAAGACACTTAAATACACATTTGGTCATGTTAATCTCTATATGGCCAGGTCCGGGAACAAGCAGAATGTCTGAAACGTTCTTTAATTGATTAACATGTACCACATCCTGATGTCAGGTGTTCCACATAAGCCTTGCTTCCAGAAACAGAATCACCACATATACTGCATAGGTATTGGGAACTGTGCAATCTGGAGGCAATGTTGAATGGTAAACCATCACCACCAATAACAGTCCACAGACGGGATGTGTCCTGCAGCACGTCTGATCTTAACGAATGAAGCACATCTGTGACTGCTGAATAAGAGCATGGGTTTACACACACAGGGTTTCCTATCACATGTTCTGGATTACAAAAGTTTACCTGGAAGTACAATGTCATACTTGATGTCTTTTTTCTCCATCTTGAGGAATTTAATCCTACCAGAACTACCACAAGACACGCCAGTGTAATGTGATGGACCTGCAATATGGCGTCAGATATATCTACACTGACCTTTGGAATGGACTTCCCACCCTTTCCTCTTTTCCTTCCCCCATACATTTAATGTCTCTGGATTTGGAATCTTTTAAAGCAGAGTCAATCGTATCTCAAGGTGACACATCCCCACTGCTAATCTGAGCAACCACTATCGACAATTGTTTATTTCTAAGAAACGTCTTCTGTGTTCCCTAAATGCGGGTCCGTTTGTGATCATTTCATTGTACATATTGTGTGTTTCTGTGATAGACTCGGGGGACATGTGATTCCACATTTTGGGAGAGAGATCCGATAGGTCCTGTAAATTGGAGTCTGAAGACGAGATGATATGGACAACACTAGTAATGTAACTAAGCATTTGCTTATCATCTACAGAACCTCTCCATTTCCTGGCAAAAACATGATTGTTGTCAAAGAATGTCACAACATCAGAAGAAATGTTTATTGATATCTGAACTTTTGGAAGTTGAACCATGTCTTCAGATAATTGTATGAACCAGCAGATGTTGACGATGAAATAACATTACAGGCATTTTAACTCCCTGTGTACATGTAGGTAAAAAGATTTATTGAAAAGGCCAATGGTGTAACACAAGTAAAGTTTCAGGTATACTGAAGTTGTTCAAGGCACGTGGAAGGGAACATGGTTGCAAGGTGTAATGTTACAAGCTACGAGGGGCGTTCAATAAGTGTTGCAACTTCAATATAAAACCAACTCGCGTAGTCAATTTTTTACTTTTATTTTTCAATATAGTTACCCTTCACCTCAATACACTTATTCCATTTCTCTTTAAGACTTTTGATGCCGCTTTTGTAGAAGTCTTCCGATTGCCCCCCTAACCACGCCTCTGTGGCAGCTTTGACGTCTTCGTCATCCCGGAAGTGCCTTCCACGTAGGGCGGATTTCAGGTTTCTGAACAGGAAGTAGTCACTGGGGGCTAGGTCTGGGCTGTAGGGTGGGTGGTTAAGCTGTTCGAATCCACAATCACGTATAGAGGCCTGTGCAACTCTTGACTTGTGGACTGGAGCGTTGTCATGCAAAATCATAACACCACGTGTCAACATTCCACGGCGTTTCTGTCGAATTGTCTTCGCAATTCTTGCATTAGGTTGGCATAATATTGACCATTCATTGTAGTTTTGGTTGGCAAGAAATCAATTAATAATATGCCTTCAGCATCCCAAAAGATTGTCGCCATAACCTTGCCAGCTGATGGTTGAGTGCGAAACTTCAGGGGAGGCGGTGAACTCAGGTGCTTCCATTGCTTGGATTCCAGTTTAGTTTCCGGGTCCCAGTGGTGGTTCCAGGTTTCGTCACCTGTCCCCAGACGAGAAAAAAATCTGGCTTCATCCGCATTAAACCGATCCAGGAGCTCCATGCAACTTTCGGTTCTTTTCTGGCGATCTTGTGCTTTGAGGTTTCAGATCTTGCAGATACCTTGGACTTACCAAGATGGTCATGAATTATTTTTTCAACACTTCCAACTGATATCTGGAATTCCAAAGACAGTTCAGAAACTTTAACACGGCGGTCAGCTAAAATTCGTCTTTCGATATCGGCAATAACTTCCGGTCAGGTGACTTCAGATGACCTGCCTGACCGTGGGTCATCGTCTAAGGACTCCCTGCCCCGCTTGAACTGAAGAGACCAGCGACAAACTGTTGAAAAGTTAGGAGCATCCTTACCCATCACATTACACATACGATTATGTATGTTTGTAGCTTTCATCCCTCTTTAGTAAGGAACTTGATCACAGCGCCTTGTTCATGTTTGAGAGAATCCATGATTATGGAGACCCCTAGGTCAGCGCAGCTATTATATCTAAATAATTGTTATGTCTAGAAATTGTTTTGACACATTGACACCAATGCCCCGCTTGCAACACTTATTGAACGCTCCTCGTACTTTGATGAATGCCAACTGGGATTCTGATTGTTCAGCCATTCTGTGGGTTTTAAACTGGAACTTGAATTCAACAATGATGCATGCTGGGATTGGTCAAGTGAGGTTGCTAACGTTTTAAGTTCCTCTTAAGTTCTTATTTTTGGACACTGATGTTTTCAGTACCTTTATCCAACACAGAAGTTGAGTCAGTAGGGAAATTGCATTTTACATACTCTACACAAGCACTGCAAATTATGTTTCGTCTCTCAGTTAAGAATTTCTTTCCATTTTCCTTCAATAAGTTTTTAACAACCTGAACTGTTTACCACTGGAGAAATCTTCATGCATGGAGCAACCACAATCAATCTTTAACCCTTACGATGCGGGGCGCGTGATATTTACGGGCCAAATATAAAATGGCACGTAAGCCCTCTTGGCGAAATCCGTAACTTTCAGGATAAGGCTATATATTAACTGCAAGCAGTCTTGGCTGCTCCCGGATATAAAATATCAAACCTTTTCTCAAAAATGATTGAGGGTACCCACCTTGCGGCATTCATATCTCACAAACCAATAGAGATAATTCTATAATTTTTACATCATCGTGTAGAAGAGAGAATTGTCTTCATTTCCATGTATCATATGTATATCCGCGCACAAAAATAAAGAAGCGGCAAAGCGTTGCGACAAGTGCCGCAAAAAATTAGTTTACCTCAAAATGATTGAGGGTACCCACCTTGCGGCATTTATATCTCACGAACCATTAGAGATAATTTTATAATTTTTACATCATCGTATAGAAGAGAGAATTATCTTTATTTCCATGTATCATATGTATATCCGCGCAGAAAAATAAAGAAGCGGTTAATCAGGATATAACGGTGGCTGGCACCGGACAAAACAATTCCGCCACGTGGGCTTGTAGAGCAAAAATATATAGCCGCATCGTAAGGGTTAATATATGAGATGGAGTGATTGAAATTGGTTCTTTTTATACTCTTTTTCTCGTAATGTTTCGTTTCATCAACCAATAAATGATCTTTTATGATTTACATTCTACAAATATCTGAATCTCAAGAAGATGTGTGAAAATTATTGAAATTTATAAAATTGTTTTAAATTACCTATTTTTTTAACCTTGATCTGGGTCCTAAAGCGGTGTAAGCATTGTATTGTTAATGTTGCATCAGGCCACGTCCCTTATTGCTTGGTGCCCCAAAGGGCACCAAGTATTATGATTTGATTCTCCTAAAAGTTTTCTGTATTTTCTCTATATTACTCTTGATATTTTCAAAGGGAAGCCGCGCCAATCACATGTGTTGTATCCAAATCAAAAGACCAATGAACAGAGCTGTAGCAAAAAATACATTACGTCACCATGTGGGTAATAAAAAATATTTGGCACATTAAACTGTGGAATATGATTTCGCTTTAAATGCCATGTTAAAAGAGAAACAATATTTTTTATTAAAGACGCTGATAAATGTTAACAGACTCAATCAAAAACATCTTCATTTGATGAAGAGTCTGCATTTGTTCCATATAAGAGCATTATTTTGCATTCAATAATCGCAGAATTCACTTTTTTATAACCCACGCGATTTAATTTCACGCTGGGCTCGCCTGGCGATTTAAAAGTAATGTTTGTGTAAGAACGATGGTGACATCGAAAAAAGACTTATGTTTACTAATAGGTAGATCACTTACGACCACGTGACAAGTCATACTTAACGATGTCACTAAATGTTTACGTTGAAAACATGTATTTATTATCAGAGCTACTGAATTGACTCGTGCTATATTTAGAATATGACCTGTACATCGCTGGTTCCATACGGTTACTATAAGGCCGCGGCTTAGCTCAGCGGAGCTGGGTTGAAATCCCGTCAGATCATCGGAAAGTATTTTGTTTATTGTCTGTAATACTACAGTTAATAATTAACCACCATGACAAGGAGATATGGTTTTGGCAGTACGTTTTGCACAATAGCCTGTCATTGTCAACGCTACATGGCAACCCATGCAGTGCTTTTACTTCAAGTAACAACACCACAATGCCATAACATCATAAACTGTCACTGTCACATCACTGTCTTGAAAATCTAGTGTTGTGTTCAGAGATTTACATTTTTTTCTCTGAGATCTCAAAAAGAGTGAATTTGAATGATAAATAGAATATCACCCTCGTGTGTTTTGATTTGAAATATACCAACAATCGTTGATGAATGTAAAAAATATTCATAACTTTCAGCAATTCGTGTTGATAGAAATAAATTTTGTGAAATTAACTTTGAGTAATACTCGTGTTAATATTACTGCTGTTATCCAGTGTTGACCCAAATTGTTCGACAAATCACAATCTCCTTCATCTGCCTATGTGGCATCAAGCATGCCTTTTTAAAGGCTTTTCTTGTCATTATGCACTCAAAAGAATTCTTTCGTGTTTAGGGACACCATTGGCGAGTCAGTTGACATTGCTGCTACAGAAAATGACCTGCTCCTGGTGCCAACCAATGAGAGCGCCCAACCCGCTCGGGGGGAATCCCCCACTGAGAAGCGAACCGCCTCAGCAGCGAACAGGCTAATCCGCTCGGGTCTAATTAACAGACAGACAGACAAAAAGTTTTAGTTCTCAAACATCAAACGGTGGTACATGAGGATATAAACAATACAAATAAGTTATAAAATATACACATGACAATTGACTGGACAGGTTTACTGAGAGTTACTTAAATAGTCTAAGCAATTCAATAATGAATAACTTCAAGTTCTTTAAATGCTTTATATTTTAGTACACAATAGTTTCCTTGTCATAACATACTTTTTGGGACCATGTATTGGTGTTGGAAAAAACACATTTTGTTGTTGGACAAGAGTTTCACAAACAAATAGATTATGAAACTCATCTCAAAAAGCTTTAGAATTGTACAGTTTACATAGTGAGTGAGTGAGTTGGTGTTTGACGTGTTTTGAACAATATTTCAGTTATTAAACACGTGGATGTTGCCATCCAAAAGAGAGTAGATAGATCAGGGAGATAGGGATCGAAAGGATGAGAGAAAAGACGGAAAGAAAGGCATAGTGAGAGATAGAAAAGCAGGTTTTAGAAGGACTCGCATTTGGTCTGGCTTCTACCCGTCGACCTGTCCAGCTTGGGTGACCCTACCAGGAGCATGTAAGCTCCAGCTGGCATAGCTCTCGGGGTTGTCGAAGCACACAAACCATCACACCACGTTAAGGTAATGAGTCCAGTGGTGGTAGTCGTTCTTCTTTTGGAATTACATGCCATCGGCCGGTTTCAATAGGTAAATTGTTGTTACAGGTTCTAAGTTTTAATATGGGGAAATATATATCTTTAGGAAGGTATAGGTAATTCTCAAAACAAAGATCATACTAAAAGCATTTGTAGAATTGACCTTAAACTTACACAAGTACAAGCTTGTACGCAGTCCCGCTTTAAAACTGTACACTCATTAACCTCAAACAGGCAGAAATAAAAGATATACACAGGACCAAAAAGCCTGGTTTCTTAGGCGATCGGAAACCGGCGGAAACCACCGGATTTGTTATCGGAAAATCGGTAGGTAGGAATACAGAGATACAATGCCGGAAGTCATGAAGTGGTCTGTTACAATAACGAACAAGAATAAATCAACCAACAATTATTTATTTTATCATACAACATTAAAGAATAAAAAAGACATAAATAAATTAGAAATAAATACAATAATATGGAAACTGTACAAAAATTTCATAAGTTCAAATGAAAATTGCCAACTTAACAAGTTTGTGTACTAGTTGTAGTAGAATCAGGATGAACATTTTAATACATTACAAGGGAACATGAAGATATATGAAAGGCGACTGTACATCATGCTGAATGAATAATATTCTGCTAAATTAAGCATTAATCATTTCATATTTGTTTAATATGATTATTATTGTCATCATTATTGTTTCATTGTTCTACAAGAACCTCCTTCCAATCTCCTGGTGAGTAGGGATGTTACACTGGTCTTTGTTTTTCTTGTCTGGAGCATGGTGTTGACTGGGGTACAGATGAGGGTGAAAAGGAGATATCTGGTGATGATGGTGAAAGGGTCGAAAGGCACGATGATGGTGAAAGGCACGATGATGGTGAACGAGTCGAAAGGCACGATGATGGTGATGATGTTGAAGTGGAAGATGCCGAAGCTGATGTCATCATGTCAGCTAAAACAGAATTCAAAATAAAACCATGAATATAAATACTTCATTTGCTGGAATTAGAGTTCTCTCCCTATTAAGGTTACTCATCAAAGAACAGGCACCCACTTGTCAGAGTATAGGAACATGATGAATTTAATACTTATGTGTTTCTTTAGTTAGATAATGATATTCATCTAAATAGTTGTATGTCAAACACACTATAGGAAATGAGAATTCCAGCAATCATTTTAGTGCTATCAAAAACAATGAAAACTGATTAGATAGTTCCTGTAGAATGCAGAATTTGGATGGTAAACATACATGAAGTTGAACAGTGTAATTCATCAGCAAAAACAAAGTAAGTACCTGTTATTTCATTGAAGTTTGCTCTTATTGCCCAAGCTGGAACCTTGCGACTGGGCATCGCCGTGGAGTACTGTGTTGGATGGTCCTCCCTGCCCTGTGCTCCTCCCACTTGGTCCAGGTGCTCCTTGACCTCCCTCAAGAGTTGCGATTCCCAGACGAAAGGCATCACGTACCTTCCACCGCTCTCGTCATCTGTTACATCTGGTGATGTGCATTCCCTCGTCAGTGCAACCTTGGCCCTGGCCTTCCAGTCCGCAGGCTTCCTGGATTTCTCCACTCCGGCAATTCTCTTGTTCATTTTCTGTAACATAAAGAACACATCTAAGCATATTTGTAAGGTGGATAACGTCTTACTCAACCGTGGTGAGATCACTCATAAGATAACAATATGTCATTATCAACGCTTGACGTCATAGTCGGTTTTATTTGACGTCACAATGTTAACGGCGCGACTACAATGGCGGGTGGCCTATTTGCAAGTGAGCGTCATTGACAGCAATGTTCTTGCAATTTAGCTTCATTAAAAGCTGTGAGTAATAAATAAAATACTAAACTCCGTCCCGTTTATAACATGTTTATTAAACTCGTGAATGGTGTCGGTATTCAACTCGCTTTCGCTCGTTAAATACCAAACCACTCACTCGTTTAATAGACATGTTATAAGAAACCTAAGAAACCACCCCTTTTGGTCCTGTGATATATCTCGAAATGATGGAAGACAAATATGTTAACGATTTCAGGTTACTAACAAACACGATTAATCTAATCAAACGTTAAATGAACGTCATAAATTGTGGATACATTGGTTTGAAAGTTGTTTTGACGTTTTTTGGCTCTGTTCTGTTATCTAAATTGCCATCAAGGAGGCAGATGGTCTCGGTGCATATATCAGGTACATGAGATGATTAGAAATCCAGCTGATAGTGATAGCAGGTACACAATTCAACCCGTCACACTAACTGGAGATGATGTAACTGTACTCACTGAAGAGACATGTGCGTGAAGAATATGTCCCAAGTGAGCACTCCACATAGTTGGAGCGAACCATCGAATCTAGTTGATTGAGAGAAATTTGCAATATAACATTTATGTTGATGTATTGTAAAGCTTGAATGGAAAATTTAATCTGTTTGTTTTTGTTCCTCGTAAAGTCATTGCAAGGAAGTAAGTTTATCTCGTCTTTTCCCCACTTGCATAATTCATATCAATTGTCCTTTCCGTCCTTCCGTTCGTCTGCATTCCTTTCATATTTGACTATTTCGAAAATAGCTGAAAGTAGACTTACAGCTTTGTACCTATGCACTTTCTTGTGCGAATGTCATGTCATTTATGTTTCATCTGGAATTGGATACCTTCAGCAGAACTGACAAAGGATGAACTACTGCTAATCAATTTTGGCATGTTGGAATAGACAATATGATATTAAAAAACTTCAATTTAATTTGTCAATATAGACTCTGCGAGAGAGTAAACAGTACACTGACTACAGTCATGAACAATGACTTCTGTTTTAAACTTTCTCAGTACGATCGAAAATATAACATCTTCTACTGACTATTTGGTATTGCATATTTTTAACGTGAAATAATTTGTTAACACAATAGTCATCCCTTCTGACCCTAATCGAAATGTCAAAACGACTGATAGTCTTAGGACCAAAGACAATATGAATACTAAGTTCGTTGCTAATCACTACAATCTTGCTCAAGCGGTGTAGAATTAGATCCAATAGCAAAAACATTAAACACAAAGAAAGTAAAAACTAGTAAACAGCATCTTTCCAATGCCCCGATGAATAGACGTGTTATTTGATCTATGTCTAAGAAGAAAACTATAAACTGTAGGAAAGGAACTCATTTTCAAGTTATTATCAAATGGTGTATAGTGACATAATTGTTTTGAATAGTGACCAATCTCTTCCAGATTGCCAAGGGAAGTAATCATCAAAAAGAGTAGGTCATCTATTTACATGTTGTACCTAAATCTAAACTTGATAAACAGTACTGTAGCGAGAACGTGTTGTATGTTTACAAGTCACCTGCGAAATGTATACGAAGTGCAATAGAGCAATTAATATGTAATAAGGTATCCAAAGGGAGATTGGACTAGTGACTCAAAGGGGCCAGTTGAATTTTGTAAAGTTTATTTTGTTAATTCATTCATGAAACTCAAGTCGACTAGATGCTGTATTATTTTAAAACACTGTTCAAAACGTTACACCGTAACACAACTGCAGCGTAAGATATTGACATTTTGAAAATAGTGTGATGATATCGAGAAATAAGATTGACACTCAGGTCAAAATATAATTGGGACGTCCATGTCTTTGTATTGTTCTAATAGTCTGAATTAGAAGATTGTCATTTGATGCAAGAAAATTTAAAAATCAATTCTAAATAAAGTATATTGACAAATAATACCAGTTAAGAGCTAGATTCAATACCATGCGAAACCAAAGAACAACAGTCATTTAACCAGCAACCACTACCACTCTCTTTCTGTTGTAAACTATACACCTTCCTTTATATTACACTGTTTTCTTGTGTTAATAATATAAGCCTTAAGTTTATAATTCTCGAATAATGGGAGCTTGAATCATGGGAGCTAATTAGCTATGACAAAACTGACAACTCCTGACACCGTCCCTCCCCTGGGTGTCTGGTGTAGTAATCTAATTGAGGAACCCTTCTGACATGTATATCTAGTATGTTTACGACATTTATTTTAGTCTTCAATATCAAACATTATTTGAGTCTTGGATATCCACGCACAATAACTTTGCATAGTTTCAACTGGATAAGAAAGATCTCCACATCAGTTTATAATGATGTATTTTATAACGTTGTTCACAAATGAAGCAACCTGAATCATGTTTGGTTTTATATCACCAATCACACACTTGTCGAAATAGCTGGTCTCATCTTCTGTTTGATGTGTTAGATATAACATTAGATATAACAATACAAGTCACTGTTCTTACATTAGATATAACAATACAAGTCACTGTATCTGATTTTATGATAGTCTGATAGATAGTGATTAGCATCTTGACTTGTTGATCTAACAGTAAATTAAATGAAGCATTCGGTATTCACACCATTTAACATCAATTGTGTTTGTCGGAGCACTTTTAATATCAATAAGATCAAACATGACCACATTATTGCCAGTGTTTTTGAATCTCTGTTACTCTATTTATTCTGTCAACGATATTGAAATGGTTGTAAAATAAAATTTCAACATGCAGATTCTTATGACAGTATATATATATATCTAAAAATGAAGCATGATTGCATTATGATCTTAATTTAATTGAATTTTATTCAATGATAGTAGATATACTTCACATTTGTAATAAGATATTGTTTAAAATAACTTAAATAGATAAGGACTTGCATGAGTTGTTAACAAAATCAACTGGTCATTGCTTTTCTCCATGAACAGTTGTTTCGGAATAAAATATTTTCTTTTAAGAGGATTAACCGTTGCAACCTGGATAAGACTGATATGATTATATGATTATATAAAAAGCAAATGGGAAAAGAAATTATGCAAGGATAAATAAATGCAAATGGTTTGATGCCGAGTGCGATATTCTGAAAAAGGAAAGATGTCGATCTTTAAACCACTTTAGAAAAAAACAAACCATTGAGAATCTGTGTAAATACCATACTATTAGAAACAAGTACATTGCAACCTGTAAAAGACAGCGACAGGCTTATCTTAATGGCAGACAACACATTTTAGAGAAAAGCATTAATAATTCAAAAAAAATTTGGTCTGAACTTAAACGCTTAGGCAATCGTGAAACACACATGATATTGATATAAAAGAATGGCATGACTACTTCAAGGATTTAGTTTCTTCTTCTGATACGAATGATACTTTAACTGACGCAGAATTATATGAGAACCAGGCTCTATCGCCGACAGATACAGATATGCAGTTTGTTAATGATCTATTAGATTCACCTATTAGCAGAGAGGAAATTCTCGACAGTATACATAATCTTAAATGTAATAAAGCTCCGGGTATAGACGATACTATTCCAGAATTCTTTAAACACTCAACAGACATTTTGCTACCATATTTCAATGTGATTTTAGAAAATGAACAATTTCCTGAAGCATGGTCAATCGGGGTTATTGTCCCTATTTTTAAACACGGTAGTAAGCAAGATATGAACAATTACAGAGGCATCACTCTTCTTAGCATCTTTGGCAAAATATTTACGTATATCAACAAAAGATTAGTTTTTTTGGGCAGCTACCTTGAACAAACTAAGTGAAGAACAAGCTGGATTTAGAGACGGATATTCAACCATCGATAATATGTTCACTCTGCAAACCTTGATACAAAAAATATCTAAATATAAAGGGAGGTAAGTTGTATGTATTTTTTGTTGACTTTGCCAAAGCATTTGACTCAATTGATAGACACAAGTTATGGAATTTACTAAGATCACATAGTTTGAGTATGAAAATGAATAAGCTATTGAGCAGTATCTATGAGAATGTTAAAGTATGTGTTAAAAATAATAATGAAATATCTGACACTTTTCATAGTTATTGAAAGGTTCACTTGATTGCATGCAAGAGATTTCTAGGAGTTAAATTAAATACACCTAGTATTATGGTTTATGGTGAACAAGGAAAGTTTCCGCTTCATATTTACTCGTCTATAAAATGTCGTTAAATATTGGTTAAAACTTTTGGGTACGTCTTCTGATGGAATACCGAAAATTGGTTATAATATGATGTTACTGTATGGTAAGAATGGACAAAGAAATTGGGTATCTAACGTCAGGAATTTTTTGTTTTCTATTGGCTTTGGAAACATTTGGACTGAACAATATGTGGAATCTCAATTGTTATGTATTAAGTCACTAACTGTTAGACTTAAAGACATATTTATGCAAAATGTGTCTGTCAAATAAATGTTTTTATTATTCACAGTTTAAAATGATCTAACCAAAGAAGCTTACCTATCTTGTGTTGATAAGATGCTCATCACACGATTTATCAATTGAAAGCGGAATATATAGGAATATCAAAAAAGAAGACCGGAAATGTACACTCTATAGTTTAAATATAGTTGAAGATGAATATAGTTCTCTCTTAATCTGTCCATTATATAATTCATTGCGATGAAAATATATTAAACGGTATTATTATGTCCACCCAAATTTCATTAAATTCTATAGTCTGATGAGCTGTAAAAATCAAAACACATTACAAAACCTTGCCATGTATATCCATAATGCAATGTCACTTTAATATCTAAATACTTATTCATGTATATCCCAACTATCCATGCATGTAAATGTACTATGGGCCTGAGGCCTCTTCAGTGCGAACATAAGGATTGATTGATTGATTAATATATGTTCGTCAACATGCAAAGTGGGAGAAACACGTAAAAAAGGTTATTTTTAATTCAAATCTGAAAAAGCGTAATCTCTAATATCTATTTTTTATGATAAAGTCTTAATGCTCGAAGTCAATTACATGTGATTACAGGTAACATTTATCCAATTGAACACATTACTGAATCACAGAGTTAACGTCATTACGTGAGTCAACATCAATTCAGAAAACAAACACAATTACCTGTATAAAACTGATCAGAGATATCTCTATTTACCAAGTGTTTTCAGGAAATAAAGTGCCAACTGATGTAGAAAGCTTGAATTGATTGAAACTTTATTTAGAGAATCAAAGATCTAACGATATCTTTCTGGAAGTCAGGAGTTGATTAATGAAATCTCTTCAACTCACTACATTCATTATACACAGCTCAAGCATGACATTGCGATGGAGTGGGAAAACATTATGTACAATGAGTTCTGATTGTCAATTGATATTCACCGTGTGTAATGCCCTTGGCGTAATAAGTTTGGGGCATATTGAGTTCATATAAATTTTTATTCAATATCGAGCTTAGATAATTAAATCCATCACAATAAGATGATTTACAAAAAGATATTCATTATTGAATAGCCAATATATAGTCTTTCTTCGCTGTTTTAACGCAGTAGGGTTGTTTTAAATCCAACATCATCCTCATTGTGAATTGAAATCATCATCAAGTAGGTCCCACAATATATTTGATGAATTGCTTAAATGAGAGAGAAAAACAGCAACGTCTGAATAAATACAGATTAAATCATCCCATTGTTAAATCCAACAGCATTTTTCTGCTAAATGTTGAGTGTTTTGATTTATTATTTCCTTGGAAATGTTTGAAGATACAACAAACAATTTCATCTAAGTAACTTTACCTTGAACATACCTGACACGTGTATATTTACTGTTCTACTGTAAGAAACTTAAATCAAAGCTATTCTATGAAAGTAACGTTCATCAACGAAAAGCATTGGAAGGGTGTACTAGAAACCCCATTATAGAAACCAAATGAAACTAGATTAGCATTTGCGGGATACCGCAAAAACAGAGCAGCCCCGAAACTTGGGGTTTTCGCCTTACCCTGTTCCGCCTTTTACAGGCCTCACCAAATTGGGAATTTTCTCGTGACCTTAAACTTTGACACTCAAGGTCACACAATCAATGAACATATTTCATTGAGTATAACATTATTGTAATGAAATAAAGTGTTAAAAATTAAATTAATCCATTTTCTCCATATATGTTGACCTTGCTGTGACCTTGACCTTCGACAGTTCATACCCAAAACTTTTTGAAACTTTTGTACTTCTCAAGAGATAATATTTACAAAATCTATACTTCATAGCACAAAAACTGTTCAAGTTATTGTGTTTAAAAAGGAATTGCAATAACTCATATCTCATGACCTTGACCTTTCACCTTCAAGGTCACACAATAATTGAACACTTGTTATTGAGTATAACAACCATGTATTGATTAAAAGTGATCATAGTTAAAATTAAGCATTTTCGCTAAACCATGCTTAAGTCATGACCTTTGACGGATTGTAGCCGAAACCTTTTCAATTTTTGTTTACTTTTCAAAGAATGATATATACCAAGTTTGAGCTTCATAGCACAAAAACTTTTCAAGTTACCATGTTTACAAAGAATTTTGTGGTGATTGTATAACTCGTGACCTTGACCTTTGAACTTGAAAGTGAACATGTCATAATGATTCCCTGGAAGTATTAACATTTAGACATGTTTTTGAGTTCTGAAAAACTAAATGGGATAAAGTTATACCCAAATTTAGTGCATTTTGTAATAACTCATATCTCATGACCTTGACCTTTGACCTTCAAGGTCACACAATCATTGAACACTTTTAATTGAGTATAACAATCATGTATTGATTAAATGTGTTCATAGTTAAAATAAAGCATTTTCGCTAAAACATGCTTAAGTCATGAACTTGCTGTGACCTTGACCTTTGACGGATCGTAGCCAAAATCTTTTCAAGATTTTTTACTTTTCCAAGGATGATATATATAGAGATTAATACCCAAGCAGAGATGTCATATTGTTTTTACAACACGAGTGACTGTAAAATGATATTTTCCCGAGCGAGAGCGAGGGAAATATCTGTTTACAGGCACGAGTGTTGTAAAAACAATATGACATCTCGCGAGTGTGTTAATTTTTTTATTATCTATAATGTACGAAAGCTTGAATTCCGAATATTAGAATTTTCAAAACAGCGTCAATGCTGAAACCAATCAGGTCAGCGCGTATGAATACATCTGTAACTAGATCAGGGTTAACACGGTTAAAAGATTTATTTTGTAGCGCCAGTTTCAAACAGCAATACTCAAACGGAAATATTACTATTTTGATGTTATCTATCAATTTAAATATAATCACATATCAAGTTAAGCAGAATTTTGCATGCTTCTTTATTCAAAATCATGTCTTTAGTGTCAAAGTTAGGCAGATGAAATGACACGTTTGCACTGATTCACCCGTCCTGTATGTCAGTGTACACGACTTTGCTCGTGCTGCACCCTTTACGCATGTTGCCCGGAAGCACTCGGCAGCGCTAAAGAAAAATGTTGGGTAGCTCGTAAAGTAGTCCCGCATTCCGATGTGGTCTTCTAAATTGACCAATGGAATTACAGCTAGGGTTTATCACACATGTGCAACATATCGTTTTTTATGTCATGACTTATTTCATCACATATGGATAATAAACCAAGTTAGAGCTTCATAGCACAAACTCTTTTCAAGTTATCGCGTTTACAAGGAATTCTTAAGAGTGAATACATAGCACGTGACCTTGACCTTTGACCTTGAAAGTGAACGTGTCAAAATCGTTCCCCCGAGGTATGAGTAGTAAGGTATGAATAAGAGTTCTGGAAAGCTTAGTGGAAAAAAGTTATAGCTAGTAGTACGAGTGCGGCGGCGGCGATGGAAACTTCACAAAAACTGAAAATGAATGAAAAAGCTGCTAATGAATGAAATTGAGATAGTTGTGGGGAGAATGACAACCATAAAAAAGTAGAGATAAAAAAACTGCTTGAAACAAGTCTGTAAATACAAGAGTAGTGCTTCAATCAGATTCAACATACAGCACTGAACACATGCTTACCTCTGTTGAGAAATTCTAAATTATCAAAAGCTGCCTCATCACTAGGATGATGAAACTCTCAATCAAGTTTAAACCTGAAATAAGAAAACTATTGAATTTCGTTCGTAACTTATCCATTTTTATCTCTTTCTGATGTTGTAAATGACAGTAGTTTGGAAAAATATATCCTATTAAATTTGTATTTTAAAAAAATAATGAAATAACACTTTCAAGGTAATCAAAGTATCCGATTGATGAAAACAAGAATTGAATCAGATTTGATATCGAAATATACTCTTATAATGCTCACGATTGAGTTATACATTCAATAGATCCTATTTCAATTTTGGTCAATTCCACTTCTCGAGTTGCGTCTACCAATGAAAATAATGGGAAAATTTGATGAGAATTGGAATGTCAAACGAATAGAACTCCAATAATAAATAAAACCCCACAGGGTGAACACGATTTCAATTACCAATACTAAGTCTAAAGCGTAATTGAAAGTATTGTACTTTTAGGAATTAACAACAATGTTTTGGGAACTTGAAATAGAAAACTATCATACTTATCACGTAAGCTAGAAACAAATAGTTACTTTATATCATTATTGTTAAAATACATAATGCTACCAAATACACAACATGGTAAGAGAGTATTTTATTTAACAGATACAAGCATGACATTATATCAGGGCGGGTTGAGTTTCCTCATGCACTGCATCTGTAAAGAAGTGAGTCACCATCGAGCCATTTTTTTGCCGACCAAATATTCTGGTGTGAATATGACCTTCTTCTGCAAGGAGCTGAAATAATGTTTTCGATTTGCAAATAACAAGTTTTAACAAACTCCATCTCTAAGGAGGTAAAAATAAAGGGCAGGGGCATTCTTTGACAGAAAGCCCGATGGGGATATCCTTCTCCTTTCTTATGTACCGAAATATATCACACGTTTAAATTTTTCTCCTATTTCTGCTATCAATGGAAAAGAATCATAAATAAAATCTGGCTTTAATCTTTTAAGTCGTAGGTATAAGAGTGCCTACGAAGTCATCTCATTTCGCCAAATCGTTGTGGAGCAGTGGCATAACTGTATGGATTAATGTACATGTACAGTAATACATAGTTTTCGAGTTCGAGACGCTCTGTTACCAAAAACTTTTAGTATTCGACCTAGGAGGTAATTTTCGAAAGACTTAGTAATTTCAAACACTATGTTGAATTCTTCAGTTAACATTTCAACATCCTAATATAGTTATTTGAAGAAGTAGATTGTGGGATAAGAGGGCTTTGTAAGCCCAGATATTGACTGATTGGGAGGGCTTTGAAAGGATTCACAAGGCCCTCCTGCACAAGTATAACTGGGCGTACAAATCTCTCCCGTGCACAGCTGGGATCGTCCATGGGGATAAAAAATGACTTGTTATGTAGAAATTAAAAATTCTCAAAGCGGACATCAATGATCAATGATCTATATGCAAATTTCATTGAATTTAACAAAGAGAGACGGATTTTATGTGATTGCAGTCGAAAGGGTATGTGGACAATGTAAGGTATGATTTGATAATAGATCAATAGTTCATCGATGTTACTTGGTGCATAAGACAATAATCCTGCCTTCTCCTATATATTTCACATGAGAGGTAAATGAATTATGGACAATCGAGCTTATATGATACAGACTGAGATTCCACTCCTCTCCCTTATTCTATCAATGGTACACAAAAAAGCATCCTGCTACATCAGCATATATGTCTCCGCTCATGCTACAACCCATCCCCTGATATATCCTCCTATAGTCTTCTGTCAGATCGCTATATATAGCAAGCCAATCAAATGATGCCCTTTCAGCGATAGCGGCAAACAAGTTTCTTGGCTTCGTTCCGCGTGCTCACCTCGTGATTCAAATTTACCAATAGGAGTGCTATTAGCTAATAAATCTGATTCTCATTGCAGTCTCCCGCTAAGCTCCAAATCGCACGCTGTTAGATTTCCACGTGCGACATCACTAGACAACAGTGTATGGAGTTCGAAATAGTTTGACTGAAAACAAACAGGCTATGAAAAGCGCTGAGTAACCACCCGTCAGCGATACGACAGAAGACTATAGGATGATATCAGGGGATAGGTTGTAGCATTAGCAAGACATATACGCTGATGTAGCAGGATGACAAAAAAGGCACTAAAAAAATGTGTTAACTAAATTTCGCTCTCGTTAAACTTAATGTTTCAATATTGTTTTAAAAAATAATCGGTATAAACAATTTTCTTCTTTGAATACCTTCGATATCGAATGATTCTCTTTATGTAGATCGGAGTGAATAGTTAAACTGGTGAATTGGTATATATGTTTCAACAATTGATAGGTGTCTATTTTGGCAGATAGTCACTTTTGAGTTTTTGCATCAGGTAATTATCTCATCTACAACATAAATCTTCATATATCAATTTTTCTATATGCCACTGCTATTTAATACCATTAGATTTAGTAATTGCACCATCCATCTGTCCGTCTTTGATCATTCTGTTTCCAAAACTCAAACACCATATAACCCACCTCATTGGAACTTGAGATATAAATCTATCAAGTTTTACAGTACTGCCTTTGGAAACATTACTTTGAATTTTGGTTTGAGAGCGTGACTCCAAAACTATAAGACCTAGCTCATGAGTACACAAATTTCCGGCAGATTTAAGTACAGTAAAGAGACTTGTTGGGAAATTGCTTCACTTTATCTTGCACCATCTTAATCAATTCATTCGGAATTATTATAACACAAATCAAATTGACATGGAATGGAGCAGAACATTACCTGATGTAACGTGGGATGCTGGGTGTATTCAATGGAGAATGATCCTAACATGCTGTGTTGTGCCGGTTTGTGCATGGAAATTTAAGATTTCTCATCCCGAGTTGATTAAAAAATCCCAGTCAACAGTTAACCAACATCGATCCCAAACCTAGCACCCACCTGACCTTATTAACATACATACACTGTTACAGAACAATCATTCATTATATTCATTGTTGTTAACGATACTAATAAGCATGCTTTAAAGGGGCAGTAGCATATTTTTAGTAGAAATATAAGGTGATGTCAGGAAGATGAAATTAAATGGTTCCGATTGAAAGACATTGTATTTAAACTAAATGATGCAATTATAAATCAAATATATGATATAACTTCAGCCACGCATTTCCTTTTTCTTTCGCAAAATGTATTAGAGGTATTCACACAAAAATTGCAACCAATACCTTATGTTAATCTTTGTAATTTGTTGTCTGACGATGGATCAGTAAGATTTGTGTAATGCAATTTTTGACACAATCGAAATAATACATTTAGCATTAACGTACAAATAGCAGTGAAGAATTGAAAACATAAATTCCAAAAAACGTGCTACTGTCTCTTTAAACTAAGCAATGATGTATTTATTTTATTTGAAAAAGAATCAACAAATTTAGACATATTATAACTCGGTGTGAAACTTTATTTTGACTGAAAATTCTTCCTGAGCAGTTGTGTTTGTTTCATATCTTCATATTTTGGACCATCATTTGTCATTCTTAATATATTTTATTTTAAAGGGGCAGTAGCACGTTTTGTTATAATCTTATATTCTAAAATGTTTACTGATAATTGAACGTTAATGCTAAATGTATTATTTTGATAGTGTCAAAAATCTCATAACACGAACCAATTATCCATAGTCAGAGGACAAGGTATGGAGATTCACCTACAATTTATAATTAAAACACTTTTAATTCATTTTGTATTAGAAAAAGGAATCGCATGGCTAAACTTTACATTATATATTTGATTTATTTCTGCTCCATTTAGTTTAAATGCATTGTCTTTCAATTGGAACCATTAATTTTCATTTTCCTGACATCACCTTATATTCCCCCTAAAAACGTGCTACTGCCCCTTTAAGTCCCCTAAAATGACCTAACTGTCTAAACCTGAAGCAAACAAATAATACTAACAAAAGGCAGAGTGATTGATAAAGAGTCGGAATATGTATCATGTGAGTAGTGTAACAGCATTGAAAGCATAGAAAATAGAATTGAGACCCCCACAGGAAATCAAATGTAAGAGAAAGGATTTCCACAAAACCAATCATGAAAATCAGCTCTTCCAATGAATAACTTTTGAATATTAAACAATAGAGAAATTAGCTTGCGAAGTAAGGCGGAAATGATCACTACTTTCATACCGAATTGGTTTGATGGGTGACTAATGATTTGATAAACAAATAATGCTTCCAAGCTTATTAGTCCTGATTTATAATTGCTTATCTTAAGTAATAACACTTTTTTGGAAAACCAATATATAATATGATTTCATTAATTGAGATAGAAAGGTAACATAATATAGGTTTTCCATGGACATATGATTTATATGGAAATCTAGAATCAATTAATGAATAGATTTGTAGCAACGGAATCTGTGTGCACTTATGAAATAACTAGAAATCTGTGCATGTGATGCACTGTGATGTCCCCCGCTTACATTTAATCCGAAAGTGACCCTACCCCCATTATGTACAAATTTCATATTGTTTCCATGGAAACCAGAAAAATAACAATTGAGAATAACCAAAGTAGCAAAAGGCACCACTCCTCCAGTAGTTCTAACCACATATCAAGTCTAGTAAAAAATAATTTGAATAGTTTTTAAGCTTAGGTACGGAAACAGACCCTACCCCCCATATACACCTAGTTTTCAGAATAACTAAAATAGAAAAGGGCACCACTCCTACCAGGTTTCGTAAAATCATATTGAATAGTTTTTGAGATATGGCCCGGAAATGGTCCTTTCAAACTGTTGCCATGGAAACCAGGAAAATTATTTAATTCAGAATGACCAAAATAGCAAAAGGCACCACTCCACCAGTTTTGGAGATATGGTCCGGAAATGAAAGCATCCCCCAATATGCACTAAGTTCAAAATGTTTCCATGGAAACCAGAAAAAATAAAACATTCAGAATAACCAAAATAGCAAAAGGCACCATTCCACTACTAGATCTAACCACATACCAAGTTTTGTTAAAAATTATTGAACTGTTTTGAAAATATGGTCCGGAAACGAAAGCATCCCCTAATATGCACTTAGTTCAAAATGTTTCCATGGAAACCAGAACAAATAAAACATTCAGAATAACCAAAATAGCAAAAGGCACCACTCCAGTACTAGATCTAACCACATACCAAGTTTCGTTAAAACATATTGAACAGTTTTGGAGATTTGGTCCGGAAACGAAAGCGTTACGGAATTACGGAATTTTTGCGGGGGAAATAATAAAGTACAGAATGGGTTTAAATGGTTGCCAACAATTTAATAGGGGGACCGTCAGTCTTTAGGGAGAAAAAAGGGTTAGAGAACCATTAATGTTTTGGATATTCTGAATTCATCCTGTAAAGTAAAGACGGACATCCAATATTATACACAGACTCGTGGCCTTTAATGAAGAAACTGAAACTGAAACTGAATAAAAAACAGAAACACCATTTACTTCATTATCCAATTCAAATCTGAATGTATGTTTAAAGCACTAGTTAATCATTATCTCTGCTATTGGAGGAAAATAGTCCCATGATGATAGGATTTATCTAATTGTTCTCCTTCTAGACATAGACGGGGAAATGAGGCGCCTCCTATAAGCGGTTTTTGAATGGATTTCATCATCAATTTAAGTTTTCATGTTAATGTGTAAGTCTAGACACATAGTGGTACATCTGTCATGCTATATCTGTACATGTGTAGCAATGATCTTTAACTTTGCGATAATGTTTAATAAAAAATACATTTGAATTTGCATTTTGATCGTATATTCAAAACGGCATTGACACAAATTTCAAAAGACAGAACTGGAAAAACCTTTTTCACATTGTTGGTCATGACAGTCCAAATGCCCTTAGCATTTCTCATTGTTTCACATGTTCCTATCTCAGAGCAATACTATACTATTCACACATACATACATGTATCAGTGAATGATCTACATTATGAGGCTTTTGACGCAAACTAAATATTAACAAAGGAGGAATGCGTAAAGAGCCTAAATACATGTTTATTTCATTTGTGCAACAGTAGTGAAACTTGGGAAATAGAATTGAAACCCCCAAAGGAAATCAAACTGAAGAGACAGGATTACCACAAAACCAATCAAGAAAACCAACTATGCCTAAACGTTTGAATATCAAACAACAAAAGGAATTAGAATTGGAAATAGAAGGAAATACACCTACTTTCATAACGAGTAGTTCAGATGACTGAATGCTCTGGCGAATTTCAAATCATTCCATTTGCTCATGAGCAAAAGCAGCAGTTGAAAAATCTGTTTCATTTCGTCTCTTAAGATTATGGTAACGATTTCTGCGACATGAATCAACGCTTTCATTCCAAGTATTATTTTTCATGTATTATCATCTGCACACAGTTTACTATGTATAGAGAAACAGTACCTAATTCTCATTTTGTTCTTTTCAATACATGTTTTGGTCTACTGAAGCAATTTATACAATTAATTTTCTTTGTATGAAGAACCTTCTTTTTATCATGTACATGTATATAAAATCTGCGTTATTGTTCTAACTTGATAATTCAATGTCCCAACATGTCAACGAAGCAAACACCCTAAAATTCATTTGACTGTTGCATTAAAACATTCTAGATCTACATTCTATTCGACAACCTCCGACACTTCAACAACTCACAAACCTGATTTATTTTATTACTTATTGTGATTTATAAAGGCACATGTAGTAACACATTTAACATATCAGGAAGTTAATTCATGAGATAAATATATTCTAGTTAATGTCCTACCAAAATATGTTTATCTAAAATACATATCTTTATCACACAGATGCAATACTTTACTGAAACAATAACTTATCATTGTCTACATTACTGAGATTACATAATTGTAAGTTAAAAAGATTTTGCACAGTGGCATATAAAACATCTGTCAAATTTTACATCAAGGTTAATATGTTTTCCCGAACACTGTATTATCCTTATGTGTTTAGTTTATGAAGAGACGAAACGCATTTCGAATCTGGTATTTAAAATGCAATGTTGACTTTATCATTTATCAGAAATCTTGATAAAACCATAACCATCTCATGAATTGTCGGTTTCTTCACAAAATATATTTGTTATTTTCATTTTTGCAGAATTAATTTAACGAATCATTTTTATGATGATAGGAAAGCATGCATAATCCTTGATCAGAAAAAAACACTGACTGTAATTAATTATTGTGCAATCCTTTGAACTCAAACAGGAAGAAATATAAGATACATGCTATTTGCCGCTCGGGATGCCATATCCCAATTCTTTCTTTGCCAATCTATAAAAAAAATCTTGGTAACAATCATCCTTATCTCATGAACTGTCAATATCATCAAAAAATGTATATGTATAGATATAATATAGATTTGACATCAGATAAGTTTTATTTTTGCTGAATAAATTTTCTGTGTCGTGTTTGATGATAAGAGAAAAGCATGCATACTGAGTGCAGAATCCTTGATCAGAAAAACCACAAGACTTACGACTAATTGATTATTGTGCAATCCTTTTAACTCAAGTGATGTAATAAAACATGTAAACGAATTGAGCTCAAACGAGATAATTTTATCAAACTTAAAACCATTTTTTAAGGATAATTGTTTTGACGTTTTTTGGCTCTTTTCTTTTATCAATGTTGTCAACATTCATAGCACCATGGGTTCGAATCAGTCTATGGGGAAGCTAATGGTCTCTGTGAATATATCAGGTACATTTGATGATTAGAAATCCAGCTGATAGTGATATTGATGAAACAGTTGAACCTGTTACACTAACTGGGGATGATGTAACTGTACTCACTGAAGAGACGTGTGCGTGAAGAATATGTCCCAAGTGAGCACTCCACATAGTTGGAGCGAAACATCGAATCTAGTTGATTCATCCATTGTTTGAGCGAAATTTGCAATATAACATTAAGGTTGATGTATTGACAATTGCGAAAGTGACTATAAAAGAACAATTTTGTTTATCTCATATTTTACCCAATTATTCTTTATTCTATAGATTACAGCAATCGTCCTGTTCGTCCGTCCATGTCTTGAGGTATTTAAGTGCCTGCCTGTTTTGGTTAGAATATTGTGAATCGATGCAGGAAATTGTTAAGAATAATTCGAAATATAGATAAATCAAGAACTAACCCAATTTAGATATTTGTATGACCTTTTAAAATACAAGTTTGAATGATCATAGAGCATTTATTGGATATTCATAATAAGATTTTCATTCGGATTTGATCTACATTAAGAAAGGCCTTCGTGTCATAATATCTATTCTAGACTTTGTTTTGGCTTTACTGAGCTTAATTTTAATAAAATCTTAGGAATATCTATAAAATTATCAGCCCTTTTTGTGTGAAGCATATCAGAATACATGTCAATGTCAACTTGTATAATCAAATTTCTCTTTGTATAGAAAAACCACGCTTTACTAAAATTCACGCATTTTATCATTGACAATGTTTGTGGTGTCTAAAAGTAAATAAACTTAAGAAATGTTTCATCAATTCTGTAGATTTATAACGATATGATTTAATAAATCTAATCCTAAAACAAGTGTGTTGAAATTGCAATTAATTTTGATAAGCGTATAATAACATTGTTTTTGTACTTGATGTCTATATACATGAAATAGTATAAAAATCTAAATATAATACAATTTTTATTTTTCCCTTTTATGTGTAAAGAAATAATAATTCTCTATCATAATTCTCTGCCATAATGATCCGCGATTAAATATGTTTATTGTGATTTTATTTTTAGAACACAATTGTTAACAGACAAAATGAACAGAGATACAATTCTTCATAAAATTGTAAACACTAAACATGAATTAACCAAATATAATTTTCATAAAATAACATGAGGTTAACATAACAAGTGTTTCACAATAAACGTAATTAAGGAGCAGCACTTTACTGATAATTTCCCTGGCGACCACTGTGTACTAAGGACAGTTGTACAAGCAAACAATCATATACAATCAAATGTTATGGAGAAGTCCCAGAGACATTAATCATGTTGTGAATTTATATAAGATTCATGAGCAGCGAGGCTTTGCTGCGATTTTTGCAAACTCTCTATTCATTATGAAATACAATCTTTGGTCCAACAACATTAACTAATCATTATCATTCATCTACTAAAGTTAATCTGCTCAATTTGAAAAAAAACTTTTTTTAAAAGCGTGATTGCGATTTTGTGTGTGAAAAATTTATCAGCATGTTGAGTCTGATGAAAGTTACTGAACTTACGTTAAATAATTTGAATTAGAACTCACCCTCTTTTTCACCCATTTCTATTGTTGCGATATATAAGATACATAGCTTTGATACATTGTTTTGCGTTAATCATAGGTATCTGTTACCTAAATAAATAAATAAATAAATAAATAAATAAATAAATAAATAAATAAATAAATTACAGCAAACATTTGAGGCTATAGGGGATTCTTTTATTCAAATTTCTTTAATCTGTATTGTTGCAGTGACTCCCAAAGAATATTTTTCGAAATTCCCACACAAACACAGCATAATGATCCACATTTTGAGTTTCAGGATAACATATTTAAGATTTGTGTTTCATATACCTGCCAGCAAGAAATGCCATTTTTCAAATATTTTTCCTCAAAATAATGTTCATGTAGGAAAGTAAGAGAAAACACTCCGGTATGTAGGCCTCTAATATGAAAGTAGATATATTTCATTCGTTTTCAAGAAATTGCTTATTGTATTTTGACCAAATTGCATTTTCAATGCTCTTTCTATTACCATTTAATTTGCTGACAGAAACATCATTCCTGTACAAATTGATTCACTTAATATCAGAGCATGAGTGAGTAAAGTGTTGAATACCTACCTAATCGCCCTACTGAGCGATTTAATGAATATGTTTTAGATAGTACAATGTATTAGCATGTTCTATTCAAATGACTCTTTAGGAAATACTGACACCTCTGACAAATTTATTATGCCATATCTGGCGTACAAGTTTTCCCTTTTTAGGATTACACTCATTTAAATAAATCTAATTTTAGCAAAAAAGAAAGAACATTTGCAGCAATATCAATAGCTTCTGTCATTGCAATTATGCTTTTTCTATCATCATTTTACATGTTAGTATTTACAGCAAGAACATTTGTCATTTCTATCATTGTTCCTTTATTCATATGAGTATTCATGTGAGATTTTACCTTATCATTAATAACTTATACAGACATTGCAATTGAGTAAATTAAATCAGATTGGTTAGATATCGGGGAAGTTAATATTTTTTGGAAGCTGAAATACATTGTAATGTATCTTTAATTTCTAAATGTCCGTGGTGATAATATCCAAATGCTTGAAGTCATCATTTGGTATGTCATGTGATAACAGGTAACAGTTATCCACTACACGCAACACTGAAGCAGGGGAAAGCCTCAATACGTGAGTCAACATCAATTCAGAAAACAAACAGAACTACCTCCTTAAAGAGATATCTCTATTTACCAAGCGTTTTCAGGAAATAAAGTGCCAACTGATGTAGAGAGATCGTATTGATAGTAAAGTTGATTTAGACTATCAAACATCTCACACTATTTTTCTGGACGTCAGGAGTGAATCAATGGAGTCTGTTAAAATATTTTAGATATCTTCATATTTTAAAAAGAGCAAGTGTTTAATGTCTTTGCTTCATAAATACGAATTTGTTTTGGATCACCAAACGATTTATTTTAGTTATTGGCGTTAATATTATTACTGCTATGGGCAAAATACACCGTTTCTTACCGATTTTGAGTACTTAATGAAGCCCGCTCTTTCTATAAGTAAACTAACTATAATATCAAACACATTTCAAGGGATTATATATTTTGAAAAATAGCGACAATGTTAGCGAAAACAAAATTTAATTAGGCACTTTCTTAAGAAAAACAGGATTTTTGTCATTGTGTTTGCGAATTCAAAAATATTTTTAAATGAAGCACATAGTTTGTGCTTATTCAACAAAACAAATGCAATGATAATAACAGGTGGTTTTTCGACGCTTAAAAGTCATTTATAAAATACATACAAAAACGTAAAAACCTTGTGGTAGTTTTAATCATCTGTGGGCCTACCACTTTATTACTAACATCATTACTACTTAACTATGACAGCCTAACGAAATAACAAATGTAAAGCATACATGTTATTTCAATAACAAATAACATACTAAATTTACCGTGAAAATAGGCGTTCATGACGTCATAGGCATGTCTGAAAACGACCAATAGAAAGGGGTTGCGTTATATTTAAGAGAATTCCCTCTGTAAATGTAATGAGGATACTTTTTGATGAAATGACAGCAAAACAATGTTGTCGTATATTCGTACCGTAAGTGAAGTGATGTTCATGGTCCAATCTTCCCTCACTCACTTCATTTATTACACACATTTATTACTGTAAGCGCTGAGACATTTTCGTGATAGGTATGTTGTAAAATATCACTGATTCTAAGAAGTTCAGGTACCTTTTGATTTTAATTCCATATGGAGCTTAGAAAACTAAAAACTTTTAAAGCAGGCGTTTTGCAATAGAGAACACTTGAAAAATCAAGGCTTTTTGAGAATATGAATGATAGTGTTAATGGTTTTATTTGAGAGTGTATAATGTCCTGTAATGTACTGATGTTGTTGTCAAGGACTAGTAATCTGTTTAGGATTCGGATGGCATGTATGTAGTTTTCAGAAAATAGTTCGTGTTTTGACCTCATTTCACGTTTAAGCGATACCAATTTATCTGATAGCTTTACTGCATTGATAACATCCTCTATACTATGATCAACATTGTTATTGTAACATTTTGATTAGATCTCTGGAAATAAAATGATTTCAACAAAGTAAATTTGACATTCCCAGTAAATTAAATAGTAAACGTGAATTTATAATTTATTTTTATGTCACTGCAATACATATGGAGTATAGGGCATGGAGTATATTGATAAGAGAAATAGAGAATACTAAACGAATGGTAATGTGATTACATTTTTAAGCAACGAGTGTATAGAATTGGTATCACATTACCATGAGTTTAGTATTTTATTTATTACTCAACCCTCATATCAATATTTATGGAAACAAACCGTCAAAACAAGATTCAGCTGACTTGGAACAATCGGGAAGCTAGCGTATGAATTTCCATGAGTCCAAATAGAATAGTTCGTTATTGTTTGGATGTTACGCATGTCATGATACAAACTATATTGGTGAAAAATATTTCATTATCAAAAGATGCATTGATAAAATTTACACTTATAAGCAACTAAACTGTCAAAACATCATGCATTTGCAAAGTGACGTCATCGGATCGCCAAGTGACGTCATCGGAATGCGTCCTGTTTCTAGGTTACGTTATGTAGGCGAACAGAGTCAACAGCAGAGATTGATTGATTGAGTACATTGACATGAGTTACTGAATTGTTGATAGGAATCGCGAGATAGAACTTGGGGAAAGGTAGTTATACGATAACATGTTAGGATTGTGTGCTTGTTGAAGGGAAAGGTAATGGTGGCATCGAAGCAAGTTAACAATCGAAGCGCCATGTTATCGATAATGTTACGGTAGGCAGAGGAGGCAACATCGCTTGTGACGGCACGGAAGGACAATCGATCAAGCGAATGATTGATTTGTGCTGGTTAGCAAAAAGATAATACATTTATAAAACCGCTTAGACAATATTCTATTACATAAATTAACATTTTGTTGAGAATGTAAAATTTTACAGTCGCCACTTATGAGTCACGTGATTGGACTTTGTTATGTGACGTTCGAAAAAAGTTCCATTTCTTTGCACGAGATGGTAACACACATGTGTGTTACCAACTCATTGTTATCTAATGAGTGATCTCACCACGGTTGAGTAATAACATTGATTATCTTGTCATTACAGTAATCTCAAAGGTAAGCCAAACAATTTCATGTAAAAAAACTCTACCTTGAAAACAACGAACATGTGTAAATTAACCATTCCGTTTTAAGCATGTTTATTCAAAGCAGAAGTAACGTTCATCAACATGAATCAACAAAAGATTATATAGGCCACCACTGCCATTATTAATCTGTTAATGAATCGATTAAAAATATCATTTTAAGAATTAACCGCTGCAAGCTAGTTAGGATCTGATTGACGAACAAATTAAATGGAGGAGATTAGATATTGATATATATTATATAATGCACAAGACTAGTAAAACGAGTTCAGAATATCGATGAATTGATATATAAATGGTACCGATGATTGGATAATTCCATTAGAAATTCAATCTCATTCAACAAACCAATTCAACAAATTTGGCGCAATTTCACGCTTGACTTCCCGAGTTTTACCCATGATTATAAGAAGACAATTTGATGAGAATGAGAAAGTCAAATGAATTAGACTCCGATAATTTACAAGATACAAGATAGAGAAAGACATTATTCCAATTATTTGAAATTTGTGTATGTTTGAATAATGGATAACCTTTTTGGCACCTTTCAATCACTGAGTATATCTAATCATATGAACATAACGTTAGTCGATCGCTATTATCTTATTATTTTATGTACATTTATTTTTATATTATATATTTATTACATTATTGTTTCAATTTATAAGTAAACTGCAATTTGATAACTATGAGTAGCATCATTGAGTAGCGTTTGATAATTTATTATATATCCAGTATTACAAATAATTAAAATTAAGTACTATTGCGTTATTGTTACACCTATGATTTTTCAGCTCAAAGTACACAGGTAAAAGGGACATTATCGTGGCAATGCTGAATGATTATCCCTTGTTGATTATTCCAAATTACATGCTTTGTATGTTCAATCCTAATATAAACAATCGGAAAAGACGATTTGAGGCAGCATCAGCCAGTGTAAAAACAACACTACCTGTTTAATTCAGATTTACTTCTTTGTTGACCTCTTTGTTGACCCATTACTTTAGAATCAATTTTACCTGCTTTTGAAAGGGGCTGAAATTTTTCATCAATTAATTTTCAAACAACAAGTTTTAACTAACTCCCATGGCGTTTGGTGACAGTGTTATGGTTGTGTTATATTTTGCAATTTATTTAGACGTAGCCCAACCATGACATTATAATTCAATGATAAGGTTTTCTGCACAGGAAATAAATATCCGGAAAATAGTTTAGATTCTGTCTGTTTTGAGATAACTGTTGCTTTGCAATAATATATTTTGGGAAGGGCCTTTTATGTAGTTGTAAGATGTTTCTAAAGTTCATATTGTCATCCCTAATTAAAGGCAAACTATATATTTCGGGTCGAAAATGCAGATGGCAAAATTGTGACTACGTAGACTTTTCATATTTGTCAGGTAATGACTGGGGACGCTGATGTTTCTATCGCCTATGTTACGTTTTTCATTGATATCACATATCTTCATATCTTTATTTTTGTAAACCAGTTTAATAATATTGCTCAAATGAAGAAATCATTACTTGCAGAATTTTAGTTCACCTGCATATACAATAGAATATAGGATATTTATATGAGAGAGATTATTCAAGGTATTCATAACCTTTTGAATTCAAGAAACACGGTGAATATAATGTAATCTATCAGAAATATTTGCTCAACAGTATTGCTGATACTTGACTCTTAAGTTCATGATTAAATAATGTTTACATCTATGACTATATGAGACCTCCTAACACAATCACTCCCTTAGGCGTCTGATGTTGTAATGTAAAACGCAGTTCTGCTGGCATCAAATATGAAATTGAAAAGTATTGTTGAATTGAATAAGATAAACCACCTCTGACTCGTAGATGACGACATTCCTTGCGTCGTTCACTGCGAAGAGGGCGGGAGTCCAAAATTGAATTAGCGTGACAACTGGTGATTGGAAACATTTGGTTGTGAAAGATAGTTATCATGAAAATTATTTCAAAAATTATATTTCTTCGATGCCTTACATCATAATTGAAAAACTGAATATGTCCCAGAAGATCATTTCACACAGTGGGATATTACCATCAGAGGAGTTTTATGTGATCAATGCTTTTGAGACACTTTGATATGTATATATCTGTCATGCTTTGATCAATATAAACGTTTTTGATAGGTGATACCCTTAGTGAAATTGGCAATTTATAAACTTTGACTTTGATCTAAAATTGCATATTTCCAGATTGAATTTGTTGAGTTAGTGGCTGAGAAGAAATAATTCAGCTTAAAAGTAAAGTTTTACAACGAAGTAATCTAGCATTTCTAACTTTTATTTAAAATAGACTTACAATTCAGTATACAAGTATGAGATCATCTGTTTCAAATCCGCAAGAAAGGAGTGTATGTGCTATATATATATATATATATGTGCACTTTTATCAGACATCAAGAATTTTCCTTTTGTCAAACATATCTGATCTACATTTAAAATTCTATGCCACTCATAACGTTTTAAGTAGATCAAGTATGTGACTGCAAATATTGATTCAATTCTTGTCTGTGATTGGAAAAATCTTTTTTTTAGTGATCAGCTCGTAAAAAAGCCACAGCATTTGTCATTGTTGGTGGACAGTTGTATATTTACCTCCTTTTTCATTTTAATTTATGTGATGATAATGTCTTTCTTATGTTAGGACTTTTATCACCCCGTTCTTTGGGTTTAACATCATAACATATATTTTAACCATATCTTGTTTTTTTTGTATATGAACTTTAAAATTCTTTCAACACCAAATTTAGAAAATAAATAACCATTTAAGTTTTGAAATTGACACCTCCAAGCTAATTAAAGTTTCTGATTCATGAAAACAATTGAATGAGATAAAATATTGAGATATATTCTAGAATGCACACATCTAGTAAAACGAGTGACATGATATCGATAAAGCGATTTGTAAATGGTATTAATGATAGAATAATTCCGTTGAAAATTTTATCTCATTCAATAGATCCAATTCCAATTTGGGCCAATTTTCCGCTTGACTTCCTGAGTTGCGGCTATGCATATATATTCTATTAGAAGGGGGAGATAAATTGGTTAGACAAGACTCCAATGATTTATGTCAGAAGATATCGACAAAAATCGTTTTAAACTTTAGAATTTTTGAATTATTTGAAACTGTGATGCTGTTTTAACAATCCTTTTGAATGTGCGTTTCTTAGATATATGTGTTGGACCTGAATCATGGTATGTGACTGATCGCTTAAGAATGTACTGATGCTGTAATTTCAATGTGTAAGGATTTGTTATTATTTTCGTACTTATTAAGCAAACATTTTCAATCTCATGATTCAAATGATGATGTCTATTTAGTGATGTAAAATGCCTAGCCTTAACACATTGAAATGTCCAATCAGTAGGAAGAAACTCATCATAGAGAAATCAATCAATATGAGTCACCTGTTATGTGCTCACCACAGATTTGAGTATTCCTTGTTGTGTAAAATCCAGTTCTGAGTCAGTGGCAGTAACATGCTAACTAACGATTGTCTGTTGAAATTGTAATTAGCAATTGTTTTTGATCTGTGAAATGTAACAACACTTGTGATAATTGATTTTCAGATTCATGATAATGGTAACACTGATTCTCTTTCAATGACTGTTCATTTCTAACAATCTGTTTTTAGCTAAGCACGAGACTGCAATGAAATTGATTTTAGATAAATGAATTTTTCTTTGCGATATGAACTAATCCAATTGATTGGGATATCTTTAAAAGCTGCTCCTTATGCAGATGCAAATTTTGTCATTGTTAGTTTTTTACAAAACCCATTATACACGTACAGACTATATGAACTGAAAACGTGTTTATTTCTAATCCACACTTTTTCCTTTGAAGTAAAGCAATAAACAAAAGTAAAATCATGATGAAATAAAGAGAAACCTAAAGCGAAACTCATTTAGCGTCAAAATTTCAAAATTGTATTTCTTTATAACTATGGTTAATTGAAATATAATCTTTATCATCTTTTTTAATATTAAATCATGTACATGTTTCTTTATGGTTTTGAAAATGGATATGAATTTAAAAGTATCTACCGAAAGCCATTTGATATTCTGATTCTGTTTGTCTGAAAACAAAAACGATTTCACATGAAATATCAGTTGATACCCAACACAGCCAATGGGCACAATGTTCTCCTCTTTGCCAAAAGAAACCCCAATCCTGAAATTTGTCATTTCTCTCATTTCAATGATTGTATTGCTTTTACCAGCTAGGCATACACTATATGTTGTTAATATCATATGTTTCTTAGAAATGCTGATAAATCCTTAACATTCATGATATTAATGCAATTCATGAACGGTTTATATAAGGTCAGTTGTGAGTATCCTTAATAGACATGTTTTATGTAAATAAGTTTTAGTTTTATGTTTGTTTTTCAGTTAACAGCGTATCAAACAATTTTAAAACTTAACAGATATATTTTTCATAAAACATAGGGGATGTTTAAATCTGTGTATATCTGTAAATGTTATATTGTAAAAAAATATTTTACTAATTAAACTTTAACTCCAATGAAAAGGAAATGAATAAAACAATGTTTCCAATGAAGCTTGACCTCACGTGGATGTTAAATTCCGTTGATTAGGCTAGTGTGACTGTTAATATCTCTCAACTGGCGTATCTTATTCAAGTATGAAATACCACTAATGTATCCTTATCAAAATACTTACTTACTGTGAAGAATTGACTTTCTCTTATAAAAGAATAATAGTGTTACACAATTCATCATTTTCTTCTCAGAGTTATTTTATGTATAAATTACTTCATATCGCTTTGAAGATCCTTTTTTAAAATCTATAGTGTAACCATATCAAACTTAGTATGTGGTATGACCCATTCATTAAGTGGTCACCTTTACTCCTTAGGCTACTATTTGCTATCTTATGTCACTTTTTTCTTAAATATTTATCATTGTGGACTGTTTTTGGCTAGCAAAAAAGGCCAGGATGATGAGATTTGACGAAACGTTGGGGCGGGGACATCACAGCGAATTAAGCACATAATTCTAGTTTTTGTGTAAAATTCAGCAGTAATATTTCATAGAAATAGCTTTTCAACCAAATTTTTTCAGTTCACCACAAAATGTTCTTGATTCACAGTAGATATAGATTTTCTTTGAAATGTATCAGCTAGAAAAGTCAAGTGAATTTAAATAATAAAAGTACAACCTCAATTTGTATTAGATGTTAGAAAATGGTATTCATTTTGGATAAAACGTAAGATTGCAAATGCCTCTAATTATCAAAGCGCGATCTGGATTAAGAGACAGTACGAGTTAGATATGTGTTAAGATGGTGACATCAAGGGCATTGCAGACGGTGTAATTCCATTGACAATTAGACTCCATTCAACAGACGCCCTTTCCAATTCTATCGTAATGTCATGCTTGAGCTGCGTCTAATGAATGAAGTGACTTCGAAAGATTCCATTTATCCACCACGGGATTTCTTTGGATCTTTGATTCTCTATATCAACATGATAATCAATACTAACTTCCTGCTACAACAAACACTTCATATCAAAGATAGCACTTGGTCAATAATCTCTGATCACTTTAATACAGGTGATTGTTTTCGTACCGATAATGGAAGTTGACTCATGTATATCGTTTACTCTGTTATTCAGTAATGTGTAATTAATGCTACCTGTAATAATCTAAAATTTTGCTATCAGATGTTTGATTTCTAATATTAGATAATTGATTGTTTCATTTGTTTTTACATATGATGTTGCCTTTTCGTAACTATCAATTAAGAAACTTTATTGATCACTTATGAAACACACATGAATTCCTAAAAAATTTGGTCCAATTTTTATCATTCAATATTTTTGTTCTCACACTAGCGTACCATTGTACCATGAGTGGTACTGCGCTGGGATATTTACAAAAGACATATTTTTGCATACTTTTAAATGGATTTCAATGCTGAAAAAATCACAACCTATCATGTCAACCATGTGAGGACAGTCCCTTACATTACTGCAACCTTAGCCCATCATATACTCGTTTAAGAGAAGGGAAGTAAAAAAACATTTGCATATAATGGAGGATGATATTGATGGAATAAAGATGTCGGATAAACTTGTTATCCACATCTGACCAAGATGCAAATTAGCTCAAAACACAATCTATTTCCGCAAAACTCCATGCATGTCATGCGAGTCCTGAACCGGCTACCAAACTTGATAATGTCATTGGGAGTTTTCAGGTTTGTTACAATGAAATAGATATTCGTAATCAAACAAAACCAGGGTAAATCTATCACGCATTCATATTTTAGAAATAGCTTGATTATCAAAGTGTAGCTCTCATCGTGCGTTTATGCTAACAATACGCAGCTAACAATATTGGCTATCGAACAAATATTTCTCAAATGTGTTTCAATTTTCGTGAATAACATAGACCGTAAAAACAAATCATATTCTAGTGATGGTAAACATTATCAAGTATCGTAGTAACAAACGTAACAACCGCACCTTTGAAACTAATTCTCGTTTAGTCTGAAGATACTGTTACCAAACTGGCATAAAAACTATAATTTTTTTAATTTTTTTTCAAAATTGCGGTTAGAGTTACTTCCCCTGTTGTAGCAACGTTCGCAAGTGGTTTATACACATTTTGTGTAAATAAGAGAATATTCTTTGCTCATGTACTGGAAATCAGACATAAAAAGTTTATAGATTGTAGGAGACTGGTCTATCTTTATTCAAATCAATTCATAAATGAATATTTCAAGACTGTTGTGGATGTCGCTGACAATATGACCTTCACCATGGTATATTGTGAAAGATTGTCAAACAGATTTTAAGAAGGAATCAAATTTTTGTTTAAAGCCTTTTATTTCAAAATGACATTATATGATAAGGAAATTTTTAACCTTGTGTGTTGATATTATATAATAGGGGTAAAGTTACATAAATTTATTTTCGCCGAAGGCTGTAAAATTTTATTCCTATGATATGATATTAATGATAAGGAAACATGTTTGTAGAAATATGTTTTCCAAAGCCTGTGAAACATTATCTATGCAAGCTATGAGAGCCCTTCATGTCGTAAAGAGATTTATAAGTAAATACAAAGAACTGCCAATCGATGCATCATTCAAGATTTTTGACGGGAAAATTCAACCGATTTTGTTGTACGGCACCGAGGTATGGGGCATAAAGATAGATAAGAATATTGAGCAAGTACATTCTAAGTTTTGTACGTTTTTATAAAGATTAAGTTACAGAACTGCAAACAAAGTCATTTTATCTGAATGTGGACGTTTCCCACTATCTATCAATGCCCGTTGTCGGGTAATTTCATATTGGCTTAGATTGATTCGTCAACCTATTACACGTTATTCTAGAGCCAGTTATGAAATGCTTAAAGCACTAGATGATACTGGTGATACCAATTGGGTCTCCTTTGTAAGGAATATTCTTTTTAGTCATGGTTTCGGACATGTCTGGCTTGCACAAAATGTGAATAATGTACAGTGTTTTACCCAAATTTTTAAACAGAGATGTAAAGATATTTACCAACAAGACTTGTTTTACGAAATATTAACATCAACTTGTATTAATTTTTACTCTGTTTTTAAATACTGTATCAGTACGGAAATATATCTTTTTGAAATCAAATCAGCACAACTAAGGCGCGCACTTACTAAATTTAGATGTAACGCTCATAACTTTAAGATCCAAGAGTCACGTTTTGCCAAAACCACAAATCTTATTTATTTAACTTTAATTCGATTGGGATGAAAACGGAAATAACATATTACTAGTTAAACTACAAATGTTAGAAGTCATTATGTAACGATTCAACGATTTACCACTGCCATCTGCAAATGATAAAATGAAAGATTAAAAATCTCAAAGAATGTGGTTCAAGGGAAAGGGCGTCTTTGAAGGATAAATAACTTTTTAAAATTGTTTTAGCAAAGGTTACTGAAATAGATGAATGACTTAATGTCATTTGAAAACTACAATTCTCAATTACATATTTTTGTACTTATTTCTTAGACAATTTAAGTTCACAAAATATGTCATTACAAACCTCTGGCTTTCTAACACTGACGTTCTTACATCATATAAATAGGACAAAAGTGAGAGTACTAGAATTGTCATTATAATAGTTATTATACCCTCGCTACGACGTAGTCGGGGGTATATAGCGCTCCGCGTGTCCGTCCATCCGTGCGTGCGTCCGTCCGTCTGTCAGAAATCGTTTCCGGAGCTTTACTCTAAAATTATACCACTTACAAACTTCAAATTTGGTATGGCAGTAGCCTATATGATGCTGTTGTGAGTTTTATTGATTTCATCTCAATGGTTCAAATAATGTTTGAAATTTTGACCAAAAACCATCCGATTTTTGGATTTTGTCTCGTTTCCGGAGCATAATTAAAAAACTATACCACTTGGAAACTACAAATTTGGTATGGCAGTAGCCTACATGATACTGTTGTGCCCTTTAGGGGTTTCACCTCCAACGTTCAAATAATTTTTGAAATTTTGACCAAAAACCGTCAGATTTCTGGACTTTGTCTCGTCTCGGATCATAATTTAAAAACTATACCACTTGGAATTTTCAAACTTGGTATGGCAGTAACCTATATGATGCTGTTGTGCCTTTTAGGGGTTTTAATTCCAAAGTTCAAATAATTTTTGAAACTTTGAACCAAAACAGTCAGAAAACAGTAGGTTGAGGATCAAGCTTGTAAATATATTTCCTAATGACAAACACATACCGTATAAACATTGTAAATGTGACTGTTTTGCCATCAAGTTATCTTTTGGGAAGTTACCAAAAGAAAGGGACTGTGACCTATTGTGATACTCACATGGACACTGTATGAACATAGAACATGACTGATGTTGTTACCACTGCAAAGAATACATATATCTGAATGTTGATACCACTGCAAAGAATACATATATTGGAATATAAATTGACCTACATGGAACTGAATGGCAGGTGAGAGTTTGTTGAAAAACTTTTATTATCATAGTTATACCAGTTCACACCTATTCAGACAAATTAAATTTTAATGATATTTTCTATATCATGTAATGGAAAAATACGGTAACAATCCTAGGACCTATCAGAACATATGACTTTTCACTATTTTCGTCAAAGAAAGGCGGTCAAACTACAGGCGGGGGTAGGTGAGCTGCGCTCACTTTTGCCTTGTTTCAAGACGCCTTCTATCACAGAGTAATGTTTGGGCGAAATACCTTACGCAGTGAATTTTTATAACTTAACATAACATAACATTTCTTTAATATCACATTACGCTATAAAATCTCTGACGATGTACCTTGAAGTTGAGTGCACAGACGTTTTTTGCATTATAGAAGACCAATGGTTTATTCCAGTCATGTAGAGGAGATCAGCTCTGAGATGATAAGACACTTTATGATATCGAAAAGCTTGATGTACAGACATGCCTGTAAAAGTAATGCATAAATGTGTCATTTGTCAAATAAAAGAGCTGATATATCACTAGATATCTTGCTTAATTTGATGCTTTGTTTTTGTTTTTGTTTTTTTGTTATACACAAGTATATATTTCACCATGCAAATTTACTTTAATGTTAAACTTTCGAACATGTGTATAACAATGTTTTCAGACAGAAGGTTAACAGTATTGGGGATCCTTCAATTCATCTGATTCAATATCACTGTAAAATATGGTATGAAGTGTTTAGGCTTAGCAGAATATCTGGATCATACCACTGAACCTGGCACCTCAGTGCAAATATGTTTTAGAACATCAGTCCATGCTGTACCCCAGTCACGTAGTATCTGAGAAGATAAGACACTTTATGATATTAAAAGGGTGACGTAGAGACATGCCTGCAAACAGAAATGACTTTATATGTCATGTATCGGGATAGAGCGTTGCTTTATCAGAATATGACTTATCGGATTAATCTTAACATAAAACAGAAGTTGTGTGTTTCAATATATTTCAACCTTTCTATTACAGTTCAAAGGGATTCTAAAATATTTAAGAGATAACGCTTATCAATAGTAGTTCATCGTTTTTTGGCATTTCATAATCAATAAAAGAGTATGTCACACAATGTGGGGATAAAACATTTCAGATTTCAATTATTTATCCCTTACCATTTAAGCAAAGGACAGTAAATATATACTTTAAATAATTGTTTATAATAATTGAAAATGCCTCCTTTTCAGAAGGTACGTTTCTTCAAAAAGACTTTCAAAATAAGACCTTTGTCAATTGTAATTTTAAGGAATCAATGTATTTTACTTTTAACTCAATTTCCTCGATTTGATTATTATAAAATGATTAAAGGAACTCATTCCTCTACAATTCTAGAATGGTGCAGGAGCCTAGGGGCAATTATTCAGCAGACAAAAGAACAGTCAAGAGATTTATAGGGGGAAAGCTTTAAGTTAGGCAATTCAAACATTATTTCGTCTTGTTAAACATTCATGACACAGATGCCCTAAGGCATTCTTTGGCATAAGATTTTCACTTTCTTCATTTCACGCACAAACTGACATTGAACACGAAAATTACGTAATTGGCAACACTCAATGCTTGAGAACACCAAACAATTAAGTAAACGTAACGGCAACGGGTACTGGGTAATAATGGTTCGGTTTGTCTACAAAGATCATCCAGCATTTAAGCTATAAGATATTTCTTACTACCTCATTAGTTTCCAATTTTGCAAAACTCTAATATTTCTAAAACTGTAAAAATAATTTGTTCACGATGATAATAGAATGAGGAAACTGAGTATAACAAACATCTAATCATAGAGAGACTTCACATTTTATTGTTTCAAAATACAATTATATTAACGATGAAAACTGATTGCAAATTTCAAGCAACAAATGTGATCAGTTAGTATGTCATACAATAAAATGTTCAGGAAGAAGGAAAATATACTCTTTAAAACAAGTAATTGATAAATTCAAACATTAGAAAAGTACAAGAAGGCTTGTTTTAATAAAGGCATGACAAAATTATTTTAATTCTTGTTTGTCAAACAAATTTGACTACCCAAATTTTTTTTCGTTTTTGAATACACATGAGGAAAAGAAGCCAGTAATGTAGACTGAGTGACTGATTCTAATTGACTCATTGGACAGTATACATGAAACTCTAGACTACAGGGGAATTCAGAGCAAAACGCCTGTCATGTCTGTTATAAGTACAAAAATCTCCTTGGTGCAACTTGATAGATCTTTTCACGTATCTATTTAACCTATGTAACCTTTTCAAAACAAATTTAGTTTGACAATTTACTATTTCTCAAATGTTACTATTTTGATTGATAAAGCAACAGAACAATATCCAGCATTTCATCTCAAATGACCAAGAAAATTAGCTGAGCAGTTAATAGTGTCCTTCACCTAACAACCCTGGGACCATTCTTGCTAAGGGTTTGTTTAATGAAGGATGCTTGTGAGTTATACAATCAGTACTAACCTAAATATGTCTGAGCACAACGACCATGAGAAGCAGCAAAGATGAAGTGCTGAAGTCCAACCCCTCAGCCGATACCAAGGTCAGGGATATTGTTTGACGGAAGCCCGAGGGACAGGTCCTCCTCTTTCTGGCCTATATATCACAGGTTTTTATTTTTAGATTGATCGCCTAGTATACTGGAACAGAATCATCCATAAAACACCTCACTTTAATCAATCAAGGGTTAGATATTAGAGTACATACAAAGTCATCTCATTTTGTCAAGTCGTTATGGCGCAGTTGTATAACTGTTAGGTTAAGTGTACATTAGTATAGGTTTACACTCTGTAACTAGAAACATCTACATCTTAGTCTTTGATTTTGGCGTTATTTTTCGAAAGAGTTAATTACATAATTAACCCAATCTTTCATCTTTTAGTTTGCTTCTCAACAGGATGAGAGGGCTTTGTAAGCCCAGATAATGACTGGTGTTAAAGCATCAAAATGAGGGCTTTTAAAGCGTTGACAAGGCCCCCACGCCAAACTATTATGTTGGCATACAAAGCCCTCCCATTCACAGCATGGGTCTTCCACAGGGATAAAAGGTGACATATATGTGCGTTACATAATTCGGGAGTTGCATAAAAGAAGTTGATAATTCCCATAAGTAACATAAACACATGCTGCATGACAAATGCAAAGTTTCATTTAGCTTAAATATCAGACCAAATTGATGAGATTGCAGTTGAAATGGTATGTGGGCCATATACGTTTTGATTTTATAATAGATTGAAAGTTCAGCGATGTTACTTGGTGCATAAGACAATAATCCTGCCTTCTATATCCTTCACACAAGAGGTAAATGAATTAAGGACAATCGAGCTTATATCACATGAACTTAGATTCCATTCCACTTCTTTATTTTATTAATGTTGATGTTTTATTGAATTAAGACCCTGCTTTCTCCTCTGGGAAACACAGTTTTAGCCAATGATTGGATTAAGATCTGTCAAGGGAACACGGATCTGAAAAACATAGAAAAGGCACTTTAATTCCAAAACGATGTTAAGTCATCTGTTCCTCTGTTTAAAATAAATATATTAGTTTTGTCTTAGCAATGACTGGCATTAGCAATTAACTTTTTGAAAACAATTAGTAGCAAATGATTTGTTTGAGGTGAGTCGGGGTGAATTGTGAAAGTGGTGAATTGGTGTTTATTTTTCAACAATTGATAGTGATTTTAAAGGCATATAATCACCTTTAAACAACTTTGAGTTGTTGCATTGTGTAATTATCTCATTTTCATCTTCTTCAGATATTCAGTTTTGGTGGTTTCAATTCAAATGGAAGGGTTTTTTTCTTACTAATTTCGACTTTTTTATTGGGGACTGGTGTTATATTCCTCTTCTGACGACTCATGTTGTTGACACAGTGACGTTTCTTTTTATCTGAAGAAGAGATGTGCCACTGACATTAATTCTGGAGAATTACATTTTTGTGATCCTTTCTCAGCAAATACCATCAACATATTATGAATTTACATATCGAGTTGAAGTATGATGTTATAAACAGGCATTGTTCTTTTCATAACTCTTGCCTCCAAATATACAGTCCAGCTCTATTCTAAAGAATATGTTACCTATTTGGTACGACAGACAAAAAACATGAAGCGCAGATACAATCGGTCCCAGATTTCCTCGTTGGTAGAGTTTTCAATATTTGATTTGTCATTAGTGATTTATTTGAGACTTTAAATGCATAGAAGAACCATCGTTATAAAAGTTGAAATGAAAACAAATTAGCTCGTTCTACTAGCAGCTGTATCCTGTATCAATCATGTCTTTTTCTACCAAATGTGGTAAAACCATGGGCAATTTATTCATATGATTGCATAATTGAAACCTGATAAAGTGGAAACTAAAGCTCATTCCTATAGAATTACAGAACGGCGCCAATGCTATAGGCTATAATCAGGGAGACCAAACAATAGTAAACAGTTTTTAAGGAAAATTGCTTCAAGTTATGCTCCAGTTTTTTTCTGAAATTGACTCAGTCTTGTTTGGTTATAATGTCACAACTGCTGTGAGCACTATTTGTAATTAGTTTCCATCTGCCTTGATTCACGCACACACAGGCCATAGAAAAACGTTGATGTTAAATTCTCAAAACCCGAGAAGGAGGAACTGGAACGAAACAATATGAACAACATCAGTCCCATTTCCCTATCAACATGGACAGAATGGTATCCCTTCTTGAAGCTTTTAGATTGATCTAAATATGCTATACTTATTAAAATGAATTCATTTAAACATGTTACAACATTCAACAACTATTGTCTAGTTGGGATAAATTATCACATCAAAAGCGTGTTATAATGTTTTAAATTTTCTGCACATCTTGTTCATAATTCCTCTAAAAACTGTGGAGTAAAGCATCACAAAGCAATAGAAAAATTTATCTAAGTATGGAGGATGAACTTCATTTTCAAATTGAGAAACATATTAACAAAACCGCCCCTTTTTACTGAAGAGAGTTGTTTACTATGGTTCATGAATATTAGATATCTATCAATATTGTTTAAGTAAACATAAGTTTCATGCAAAATGTACAGAATTGATGAATATTTCTCAGATCATAACTGACAACTGCTTTTGGTAAGTAAACCTGATCAGTTGTAATGGTAAACTTGAAGGTAAATAGAACGACAGAAACGTTGGCATAAAATTTAACTTTTTTGTTCGTGATGTGTTCAGATGAATCTTAGCTAACCCGTGTATAACGAGTCAATGATTCCAGAGAGTGGCTGTTTACTATTTGCTCTCCAAAAGTTTAGTTTAGACAATATGAATCTGCATTAGGAGAATGACGGTCAAGTCACCAATCTGACTCTGGTGACTTAATTGGTAAATGATGCAAAATCTTCATTGAATTTAAAATGAAGCACCTGTCACATTTAATATCATTTGTGAGTAATTTAAATAGTAGCTAGTTTCAAGCTCTTTATTTAGATGACCATTTGTAATAATTGGTGTTACATAAAGGAAACTGATGTATGTATTTCCTGTGCCCTGTTCATGCTTAAGATAAGATTTCTTACACAATATATACTTTTGAGCAGCTGTACAAAACACACACAATTCATTCGTAGAAACAGGCAATAAAAACCCCATACGTTTTACACCCTTATTGAACTAATGGATGACCTTTGACTAAAACAATTTATGTTTTAAAACACTTAAATTCGTACACTGGTGATTGTTTATAGTATATCAAGTCGCAATTTGGCATGCTAATCGACCAGGTGATTTTATTGGTTATTTTGTAATAAATGTAGCAAAGGGCAGAAAAGAACGCCCAATACTTTCCAATACGTTCATTTACCTCCAATGAAAAGCAATGGTTGCGTCTCTAAAATGCTCTATTGACGTTATTATTGATAAAAAAAAGGCTTTCAATCGCAAACACACTCACTGACCCAGACAAAATCAGGTTTATCATTTCGAAGGATCTACTTATGTACGCCTCTGATACGAGTCTCTGTGATTGCTGTTTTATTGAAGTAGCTTGGAAGATAGACAGAGTATTGGTTTTACCCACAATATGCATTGGCATATGAGAAGATTTCATCTAATTGTTATCCAACAAGACAGAGAGAGTTGATAACCGGGAAATTGATTTGACTTCAATAATCAATTAACGTTTTTTTCTTGTTATTATTGCATTCTTGTCAGATACTTGTTAATTCTGATATCGTGATTGTGATATTTTGCATTGAATTGCATATGTTTAAAGACTTTGAAACATATTTCAACTAATTGAAACTTTAGATGACATAATCATAATACTGAGAGTTCTGTTGTTTTATTTGTTCATATTTTAAGATCATCAATTGAAGTTCTTTTGCAGCTCTATAAAAGAACTTACATGAGGATGATGATGAAAACATCTTAACAAAAAGTCAATATTATTTCAGTAATGCTACAGCATTATAAACTTATTGTGATTCATTGGGACATATGTAGTAACGCTTTTAACATACCAGTAAGTTCATCTATGAGATAAATATATCGCAGTAAAGGCAACGTTTCACTGATGTTTTTGTGTGTGAAGAGATGAGGCATAATGCTAAACAAGCACAGCTGTATTTGATAATTTCGTGTTCCAAACTGAACAGAAAAAAGACGTAGCTTGAATAAAACGTAGTATGGAAACAACCGAAAGTGGAAATTTAAACTTCAAGTTATTTTATTGTCGTGGTTCAGGCGATGTCAAAATCAATGAAGCAGTCAACTGTGGTAGCTATAGGGTTTCTGATTCCTACATTGTATGAATGGTGTATATAGATTTACAAATAATAACAATTAGTGCAACAGAAGAAATATGCTTTGATACATATCAAGTACATCTGTGTATTTCATATCTTTTCAGTTTGAAAACAAGACATTTTAGTTAACAACCAAGACACTCCATTTCAATTACCAATTGGTGTAAAATGACATCAAATTTGCGGTTGAATTAAAAGTGAACAATCTGAACCAAATTCCCAAAGGGATTTGGCATTATCATCAAAAGTCGGAGGTTAATTGAAAACAAAAATAACAACACAGCCTACGGTCTTTTCTTGAAATTGCTTTGTAATTGTTCATTCCTGGCGTCAATCTGAATATAACATTAACGGACAAACTTATTTGAATTTCAATCAGTTGAATCAAATTGAAATGATCCACAATTTAGCAATCATTTAAATTGAAATGCAAATCAGGATAGATGTTTGATTGCATTTATTTAGATTTTGAGCCATAATTACACCATTTGTTCGGTCTCCCATAGCCCAGTGAACAACAGCGAATAAAAATAAAATATTTTCATGTTCAAAATGGCACTTTCAAAATTATTAATTTTGATGTACGATGTTTGATAACCTTGCTTATCATGATAAATCAGTCAAGATACTCGAGTTGAGTAGATGCTGTACTATTTTTAAACATTTGTTAACATTAAAACGTTACACCTTCCATTTAAACCTAGTATCAAAATACTCGCTAACGTCCATACTGAGTCCAGCCAGATATAGAAACAGGTCGTGTCAGCTGAACTTGATAGAGACCTGTTACACTCAAATCTAAAGTGAGATGTCGAATGGATGTATCCAAGCAATAAGCAGCTACTTTTGTTTGTTAGTTTAAAATGGGAATATTCTATGAGGTAATGCAGACCTGTGTTCTGACATTAGGGGCGTAGCTTAGTATAATTTGACGAAACAAAATTAAGTATGACAGGTATGGAATGAATTTCTGTCACATTTATCAGCAAATCAGCTAAAAATTTCAAAAATAACTACTCAAGAAATCATATCATGTAAATACATAATCTTTTAATCTGAGCAAATTTAATCAGGATGGAAAGTTCCTGTCTAAATCAACATATCTGAAGTGTAACATATTATCTGATAAGTTTAACAATATTTAACTTGTCGTTACCGTAGGTATATCTATATGCAATTACAAAATAATTATTCTCTGAAGCTTGGTTTTTAGTTATTTCATTAATACTTGTATATCACTATAGTTAAACATAAACTAAATGTTAAAAAAGTACATGGAGTATGTTTACAACTGACAGTTCTTGGCACAACCCCTTCCCAGGGTGTCTGGTGAAGAATTCTGAAGTGAAAACCCAACTGACAGTTTCATCTAATATGATTTACAAACTTGATCCCCATTATGCGCTAAACAACAGGATCTTCTTCGGAGGACTCATAGAGAATACCAAACGAGTTCCCTATGGATACCGTATTTATTACAACGAGTGGCTTGTAAACGTATCTAACGAGCGAAAGCGAGGGTGAGATTCTATTTATCATCCAAAATCATTTTTCATCACATTTGCTTGAAAAATTTACATCTTTGACCACTGCATAGCTCTAAAACTCCTATACCCATGATGTCATAGCCCTGTGACGTCATGGTGTTCATGACGTCATATCATTGTGACGTCATTGTGTTTATGACGTCATAACATGGTGACGTCATTTCTGATGATGCAAAACGTTTGTGATGTCATGTCCCTTCTGTTGACAGGGCATTGTTCAAAATCTACTGTCAAAGCGATATCTCCTAGGAGATATCGCTTGATCTTCCACAAGCGATATCTCCTGTGGAACACATTTTTGGATGATAAATGTATTATTGCTACTATTTGTATTTACAACGAGTGGCTTGTAAACGTATCTAACGAGCGAAAGCGAGTTAGATACGTTTACAAGCCACGAGTTGTAATAAATACGGTATCCATAGGGAATGAGTTTGGTATTTTATTTATTTCACACGAATTAACACAGATTGAATTTTAACAACTTTAATAATACCCAAACCTGAAATTTTATGAGTAACAATGTCCGTCAGAGTAGAGCACAACAGCGTGCACGCTTGCCGTCAAATATGTCCTGCTTATACTTAACAGTCATCATAATCCGTGAGACGAGGTCGCTTTGCATTAAGTTCACATTAATGATTCCCCCGTAATATTGGAGTCGAGAAAATGGAGTGCACTGAACCGAAGCGAGTGACGGCGGTCCGAGATTGTCTCGACATAATGTTGACGGTGGAAGGGAGGTCACTCGCACTCGCTGTTGCTGTGTGTGACGGAAGTACAATCGTACCAGGCTGGTCGTTGTTACTGCTGACGATCCATGGAAATATTGCTGTAACTGTTGATGCTTTGCACGTAACGATGTCCTGATATCTGCATGATTTCAGTTGGAAGAATGTTCTGGCCAGTGAGCTGCGTGCTGAATGGTTCGTGAATCGTTTGACCATTCGTTTCGACGAGCAGACGAAATATGTTGCGTGTTTTTTAGCGAAAATAAAATTGAATTACCACCACAAATGTTTATATTATATGTATAAATGACTTTCAGTGGTGTCTGTAGTAAAAAAGATCGTATGTTTGTCTATTTTAATGGCTACATTCCACCTGCTCGTGAAAGTAATGAATGAAGTTTAGTTGTAACTCATGAATGACAAAAGTAGTTCGGTCATCGTGACCTCGGGTCATCACCATGGATTGACCAATCAGAGGCGGCGCTCGCATTATCTGACATATGTTAGATACCAAAAATATCTCGAAGTGTTCTCTCTCACATGTGTGTAATAAATAACTGCTTTGATGACATTTACAAGAAAATATTGCCTTGAAATTCTCACTCGGAATTGCTGTATAAAACATACATAAATAATTAACTAATGATGAAGTAAGTAAAACTGACAGTTTTTGACAGAATCCCTCCCCCGGGTGCCTGGTGAAGTAATCTGAAGTGTGGAACCCAACTGACGTTTTCATTTATTATCATAATTTTCATCAATACTCACTGTAAAAGAAACGCTGTATTTGCAGAGTGTTAGCCTGTGTGTATAGTCGGTATAACTTCATGGATATATCTGTGTTTCACATAACATTCTAATTCTGTGTTAAACAATGTCGTTAGTGGAAGTAGCAACTTTAATCATGTTTTGTTTCATATTACTTGTCACACAATTGTCAAAAAATTCGCCTTGTCTTGTGTTTGATGTGTTCTTACATTAGATATAACCATAAAATTCACTGTATTTATGTTATGATGTCTGATAAATAACCATTAGCTTCTCGACCTTTTGTTCTTACACTGGATTAAATGAAGCATTCGCTATTCACACCATAAGCATCACATGCGTTTTTCGGGTCATTAATTATATCAATAAGATCAAATAAAACCATATTATCGAAGTGTTAATAATGTTTTATTAGGCTATTACGTGTCGAAAGGTGTACTATTGTTGAAATGTTTTATGATCATACAAGCAATGTAACAACAATTCATAGATACAGCTACTGGGTTACATAGAGAATCTCACCCAAGTGTCTTCTGATATCAAATATATCAACACAAGTTGATAAAAGTAACAAATATCCGAGGCTTGCCGAGGATATTTTACTTTTATCAACGAGTGTTGATATATTTGATATCAGAAGACACGAGGGTGAGATTCTATTTATCATCCAAAATCATTTTTCATCACATTTGCTTGAAAAATGTACATCTTTGACCACTGCATAGCTCTAAAACTCCTATACCCATGATGTCATAGCCCTGTGACGTCATGGTGTTCATGACGTCATATCATTGTGACGTCATTGTGTTTATGACGTCATAACATGGTGACGTCATTTCTGATGATGCAAAACGTTTGTGATGTCATGTCCCTTCTGTTGACAGGGCATTGTTCAAAATCTACTGTCAAAGCGATATCTCCTAGGAGATATCGCTTGATCTTCCACAAGCGATATCTCCTGTGGAACACAGTTTTGGATGATAAATGTATTATTGCTACTATTTGTATTTACCTCTGATAACATTAGCAATGAAAACATTTCTTCAGCATTCCATTTCTTCAGTAGAATAGTGCTTGGATCAGGTTTTTATTTATTAGATACTAGAAATAAACTATGATTAAAAGTAATTATATTGATGCCCTGACAACTTTCAATTTTTTTAAATATGCTTCATTTATGTTGAAAGCTTTAATTACCTAGTTTCCTTGCTTTTCAAAACCTCCAAGTTATGTGCATAACGTGACTCTGTCGTTGTTTTCAATTTTGCCGATGTTTATTAAGTAAAAAAACAATACAAAAATGTTGTTTTGTTTTTATCTGTTATTCTGATACAAAATACGAATTATACAGCACATGATTTCAGATTGGGTTTATTTCTAACAAAATTTCGACAACCCGCAAATATAAAAAAAACTAAATAGACAGATTGATTAATCAGCATGACGTTTTGCACAAGGTTCAATCTGAATGCATTAATCAATAAGTCAGTAACTTACATTCAGTAAGACATGATTTTCAATTACAAGTATTCTGTATTTTGAAACTGCACGAAATAATCAGTTCCAAGCGAACACTTACAAGTGGTATTTGAATTTTTCATGTTTTTGATTAAGATATTGTTCCAAAAATGATTTTATCAAAAGAAAATTGTTTATAGGCATATAAGGTATATTCCGTGTTATAATCATTCTTCATCCTCATTCTTCACACATTTATATCATTTCAAAAATGGTTTGGGTCGTGTTGTTGTTAATTTTGATTTCAACCCCTGACTACATCAGACAAAGATATGTTGATAAACCATCAACCAGACAACACATTTCAAAATGCTTCAAATATTGGCTATGTTGATCATATGATAATCAAATTCATTTCCCACGTGCTACTTCGTAAAAGGGTTTCATAACAATTTGTTATGATACATATAGGTAATACAAGCTTATAAACTATAAAATAAGATTAATAAAATGGGCTGTTTACAATGTTTATGACGATTGAAACAGAAAAAAGAAAACCCAGAAAGTTCACAATAAGGAGAGTACATATTAGAAAACAATTCATCGTTTGTGAAATAAATTAAGTTGTATTTTATTCATTAACAAGAAATTGCTCATTACGAGGTTTGCATTTTGACTAATATGCATTTTCATTCCAATATCTATTACCATTTAATTCGCTTACAGAAACATCATTCCTGTGCAACGTGATATGATAAGTGAGTATGAATTAATTAACGTTTTTACTATATATCAGAGCATAAATGGGATAAGTCTTGAATAGCTTGTCGCACTACTGAGCATTTTAAGGAAAATGCTTTAAATAGTGTTTTCATTCATAAGACACCTCTGACAAATATGTTTTGTCATATTGGCCGTACACGTTGATTGTGCATTTTCCCTTTCCAGAATTACAAGACTTTCAATGAATATCAATTTTGCAAAACAAAGTGTAACAACATTTGTTTTCTTTACCATACCTTTGTTACTGTCACCCCAACCAGTACTTAAATTGCCATTTTTTTCAATCTACATTTTAGCATTTAGAAAGAAACATCTGTGTTTCCTACCTAGGCTTCACGTGATATGACATATGATGGATAATTGGTTCTTTTTGATAAATCAAACAAATGATTATTTTGACAAAAAGTATGTAAATATAATGATTGGTTTCATTTATTTGAGAAAAGACTCATTTACTGGTTCATGTACTTTAAAAATATCTTCTGATCGACGAGTGACTTAACATTTATTGTTTTCTTGTCATATCTTTTCAAGTTCTTTATTGATTTTCTTCAAGGTATGGTAGTCATTGAGTGTCTATATTCTATCTGTAAACATCAATATATTTTGCTATCGATGAAGAAATTGTCATTGTTTATCAACTGGCACCCACACATGGCATAATGTAACAGCCCATATAAATTCATAAATGAGGCAAACTTATGAATGTATGATAATACGAACTTTCGTTTAAGGGATTTAACTAAACATAAGCAAATAAACTTCAAAACATTTGTAAGAATATATTGTTTATACTAACTAAATACAAACTCACATGAGTTGTTCCAAATGTCAACTTGTCATGATCTTCTCCATTAATCTGTGGTAAACAGTTGTTTAGTCATAACATAATATTATATTCTTTAAACAGGATTTATCTATGCATCCTGGATGAAACTGATATGATTAAACATTGACCGAAATGCACAGAGGGACTAACATGCAGGTTATTTCAAATAGTGTAATCTCTAATTCCTAAATGTTTTTAATGACAGAAGTCAATAACATGTGATAACAGGTAACATTAATCCAATTGCACACATTACTGAATCACAGAGCTCATGTCAATACGTGGCTCAACATCAATTCAGAAAACAAACACAATCACCTGTATAAAACTGATCAGAGATATCTCTATTTACCAAGTGTGTTAAGGAACTAAAGTGCCAATTGATGTAGAGAGCTTGAATTGACAATATGTTGATTTAGAGAATCAAAGATCTAACGATATCTTTCTCGAAGTCAGGAGTGGATCAATGGATTCTGTTCAGCTCACTTCATTCATTACACACAGCTCAAGCATGACATTACGATGGAGTGGGAAAACAGTCTGTTGAATGAGTTCTGATTGTCAATGTAAAAACACTGTGTTCAATGCCCTTGATGTCATAATCTTGTATATCGAGTTATTATTATGAAACAAAATAAAGGGCTCATTTATAGTACTTAAATTCAAACACACTGATATACCAAAATCGTTGCGAGATTTTGAAATAAGTATGTTGTCAATATGGATTTTGAAGATTTGAAGGGTGTCATTAATTTTCAGAGCTTTGGGCAGTTCGTTTTGCTAGGCAACAACAAGCTATTGAATTTTATTCCATATGGAGCTTACATAATCAAAAGATATGATAATTATATATAGCAAAAACAATGAAATCATATCATATCATAACATGCAGTTGTCAGACATTGAACGAGTATTGTGGTATAAAAATAGTTTGATTGAAATATATTGATATCAAAACGAAAGAGATTTTAAAAAATATATAATTTGAGAATGTTTATGGATATCAGATTCTAATTATATGTCTATTATATGTTATGTTTAAAACAAAGGCTCCTGATGCATGTTTGGTGTTCATTGACGCCAACTGATACAATGAGTGAAGCTGTTGTCCGTGCAACTATCTAAATTGCTTTAATATCCAATGCATTAAGCGTTGGGAGCTGTGCCATTCAACATCTATCAGAGGGGAAATAAATGCTTAACTACCACTTGTTTCAACTCAATTTTTGTGCTTTGCACAATGGGCGAGTTGGTTATTTGGAAGATGCTTTATGCCACTGGTGCCAAATAATCAATTAGGAAATTGCAAAATAAACTACTGAGTAGAGTCGAGATATTTGTGTGGATATTTAAGACAATCGAGATATCATGATGCAAACTGCTTTCATTGAAACAGTCTGTAAATATCAAAAGCCAGTGTTTCAGTCAGGTACAATGAACTGCACCAGTTCTGCGCTGGATACAAACATTTCTCTGTTTAAAAAAATTAACTAGCATCACATCAGTTGGTTGATAAGACATTCTCTTTCTCGTGTTAAAAGCTGACTAAAAACATAACTGTTAAGAAGTTAATGAAATGTTCCATTGTAAGTAAGTTATATGAACATTTATATTTATATAGCGCATATCCATCAACTCGTGATTGCTCAAGGCGCTTACATTGTTTACCCTGGTCAATGGCATTCTTTCACTGTCCGGAGTATTCAACCGGCATCCATATGTGGCGCTCAGGTTAGGGATAACTGACAGCTCGGCGTATGCACGTGTTCATGTAATCACCATTCAGCCACTGACATGAATTTTTTGAAGTGAGCAGTTTCTGTTGCACTACACACAAAGGCTCCAGGGTGACACTTACAGAGTTCTAACAGAGGTGAATTCTAGGTTTTTACACCTTGGCCTGGATTGGATTCGAACCCCGGACCTCAGGACCGTAAGACCAGCGCTCTTGCCGACTGAGCTATCCCGTACCCTGATTGATGAAAACCATAATTCAATCAGATTAAATATTGATATATAATGTATTACGCACAAGACCAGTAAAAATGAGTTTCAAATATCGATGAATGGATTTATAGATATTTTCGATGAAAGGATAAGTCAATTGACAAATTGATCTCACTCAATAGATCCAATTCCACAAATTTGGCGCTATTTCATTAGACTTCCCAATTTACGTCATACTCATTATATTAATGGTACAATTTGATGAGAAAAAGAAAGCTAAGTTAATAAGACTCCTATAATATACGTCACAAGGAAAGACAGAAATTACTTTAAATATTGGAAAATTGAGGATATTTGAATCATTTATATCTTTTAACCAATCGTGTTGCATGTTTGATTTACGGAAATAGATGTGTCCAACGCTCTCACTCACCTTCCTTTTATGACGATTCCATGCTCAAGTGAGATGTTTTTATCTGTCCAAAAAATATAATGTTGTTTTAGGAAATGATATTCAAGGTGAACAATGTTAAGGGGTTGTCATGAATGTTGTATCCCTTTTTCTTACCTCTTTGTACAAATAACAATTCATTGAAAAGCCGTGTATTTCGGGTCAAAATATTGAGAACACAGATAAACAACAACCTCCCATATTTACTCTTCAGGGTTGTTGACACTGGGCTCACATATCCATGAATAAATAATGTTGACGTTTATATCTGTATGAAGACCCACAACCTCTGCCACAATCCCTCCCCTGGGTGTCTGATATATTAATCTAAAGTACAGAGTCCTGATGATATAACTATATGAAATTAGCGTTGTTTGCTTGTACTTTTATACAAGCAAAAGTGGAAAGTATTGTGGAATTGAATAAATCACCTAAAACAGGTAGGTGAACATGTTACGAACCATCTGGGGTATATCACAATCTGCAGATTGTTCGAACAATCTGCAGATTGTAAGCTCACAATCTAGGAATATGTCAATATTTCTAGATTGTTTAAACAATCTGCAGATTGTGAGACCTGCACAATCTGGGAATGATCACAATCTAGGAATATTTTTGGTCCAACTAACGGAGTAGTGTTGTCAATTCCCAGATTGTGAATGGAATGGAATATAGGAAACGATTCCTAGATTGTAAAGGGCTCTTACGTGGTCTTTGGGTTCCTCTGACGGGGCAGTGTAGTCCATTCCCAGATTGTGATGGACTCTTATGCCCCCCGTCCACCGAGCCGCGACTTATATGCGACAGTTGCGGTCAAGTTGGTCGCAGCGGTCTTACCCATTTAGGCGACCAATTTTTTTACATTTTTGAGTTTGCGGTTACACCAAGCTGGCTATGCGATCGCATTCCGATCAAATTCTGGTCACGTGTGACATTTCATGGCGAGCACGTTGAGACAGAGGTGAGACTGATGATATTAGTCGCATAGATCGCAAATCTGTCTCCACAGGGTCGTACTTAGGTACGACCGAATTTGCGATTTTCTATGCGAGTGGCTACGATCATGCTGAGACCACCGCGACAGCTTCTGCAATTGCCTTGCGATCAAATTGCGACCGACTTGAGAGGTCAGCGACACTTTGTGCGAGAAATTGAGACTAGTGCGACGGTTTATGCAATCCTTTGCGACCATGTCACGATAGTTGCGAGTGTTGTGCGATCCCAGTACGATCATTGCGACATCTTAAACGACTGCATTGAGACATATGCGACCTCATCACAACTTTTTGATAGACTGGTCGGGTCCAAAGTATGAATATGCGAGCGGCTGATACCATGTAATTCTGAATCTGACTAGCATGCAGAGAAGATGGAAAATGAAATGGCCCTGATTGTTGCTTTGCTTCTTGGAACTAACCAAGAACTGCAGTATATAGGCAATTGCACCTTGGCTATTATGAGACACTGTCGAGGAAGAAGGAGAAGGCGTCGACGGCATGCAGTGTGGGTACGAGTGTGGCTCACTCCTTTGGAGAGACAAGACTGTCAGTACTATCATCTCGTCCAAAAGTTGAAGCAAGAAGATCCACAATTGTTTAGGAACTACATGAGGATGCATTGTATTAGGTTCATGGTGACAAAACATCTCTCTAGATGAACACCCGACTCCTCCGTGTTCCTCAAAGTGTGATCATAAAGAAGCCAAAGATCAAAGACAGTACCTCCAGGACTACTTCAATGACACAGCTAGAGGGGCAGTGCCGTGGCAGGACAGGATGGTGACCCTCAGACGGACTCCAGCACAGGAAGACTAAGATATGTCATGAACATTCTAGCATGTGGTGTGATAAACACATCGTTCCATTAATGACTAATAAATGGCTGCCTATGGGATATATATATTTGCCCTGGTAAATGCTTACATTAAGAAATACTGACATTTATTGTTGGCTTGTTTGTCATTTATTGTAAAACTGAGTGAGTCTTGGTGAATAATGTGGTTGTAGTAGTCGTCTTTCAGTTTGACAAGAATAAGTATGTAATCTCTGTTGCATATCATTTTCAGTAGTAGTACAAAGTCAAATATGATGGAAGACAACTTCTTAATTTGTTTGATACAATCAAATAAAGAAGTTATAACCCATATTTTATGTGTATCTTATAATACTACTAAAACTGATATTAGATTTGCCAGTACTCGTATTGGTTACGACAAGTAAAGATTAAGTCAGCAAATAACATCTTTAATTGTGAATAGATGTAGAGATAAACTAATAATAAAACTATTGTACCATTGCGATCGAGTCCTTTGCCGGGTTACACACAAACAATAATTCAGCAAATCTCTTGCCTGATATTACAGTCAAGCGTATCAATTTCAATGAACATTAAAGGGAGAATTCTTTCAGGGTAAGGTGTAAAAAACAATGCACTTCTATAATAGAATGAATAAACCAGAATGTCTTTTCTATCTTTGATATAACTATTCTTTTTATGTAAGAAGATCCTTGAAGATCTTTTCGTTAGTGCCATAATCACAGCACTCTTGTTTGCAGCTAGGCGATTCTTCTACGACTGCATAAAAACTGCTACATGTGGGTTTTTGTAAAGCTGGCGTCGCTCGTGGTGCGCTCACAGAAGTGCTCGCAATTGGTCACTCATAAGCGCGGGAACGCTCGTCATTGGTCGCATCAAAAGACGGATCGAAATTCGTAGTTGCCTTGTGATCTCACTGGATCTTGACGGGATTGCACTGGGTCTTGGTGGGATCGCACTGGGGTCTTGGCGCGCTCGCAACTGATTGCACTATGTGGTCGCCTGTGAAGCAAAGGTGCGACCCTACTGCGATTCGACACGATCACGCTGCGAGTTTATGCGACTGACATACGACCCTACCAAGTTCTCAGTGAGACCTATGCGACCGAATTTGCGAGTTAGCCATTAATCGCATCGATCGCAGAAGTTGTGCGATTTTTGAAAACACACAATCGAACTCGCAAACCCCTCTGCGACAATATGCGATCCATAGCGAGGGAGGAAGATCATTTGTGAGAGTATTGAGATCTTTCCAAGATTTCAGTGCGATGTCAGTGGGAGTGAGTGAGAGTGTGCACGACCGGGAGACAAAAAACGGTCGCAGTGACGTCGTAAGCTCGGTGGAATGGGGGTATTAGCAACTTTCTATCTTCAGTCTATGGTGTATAGGGGTATATTCCTAGATTGTGAAGGGCTCTTACATGGTCTTGGGTTCCCTCTGACGGGGCAGTGTAGTCTATTCCCAGATTGTGATGGACTCTCAGTGACTTTCTATCTTCAGTCTATGGAGTATGGGGGTACATTCCTAGATTGTTAGGGGCTCTTACATGGTCTTGGGGTCCCTCTGACGGGGCAGTGTAGTCGATTCCCAGACTGTAATGGACTCTTAGCGACTTTCTATCTTCAGTCTATGGAGTATAGGGGTATATTCCTAGATTGTGAGGGGCTCTTACATGGTCTTGGGTTCCCTCTAACAGGGCAGTGTAGTCGATTCCCAGATTGTAATGGACTCTTAGCGACTTTCTATCTTCATGCTATGGAGTATAGGGGTATATTCCTAGATTGTGAGGGGCTCTTACATGGTCTTGGGGTCCCTCTGACGGGGCAGTGTAGTCTATTCCCAGATCGTGATGAATCTTAGCGACTTTCTATCTTCAGTCTATGGAGTATAGGGGTATATTCCTAGATTGTGAGGGGCTCTTACATGGACTTGGGATCCCTCTGACGGGGCAGTGTAGTCTATTCCCAGATTGTGATGGACTCTTAGCGACTTTCTATCTTCAGTCTATGGAGAATAGGGGTATATTCCTAGATTGTGAAGGGCTCTTACATGGTCTTTGGGTCCCTCTGACGGGGCAGAGTGGTCTATTCCCATATTGTGATGGACTCTTAGTGACTTTCTATCTTTAATCTATTGAGTATGGGGGTATATTCCTAGATTGTGAGGGGCTCTTACATGGTCTTGGGGTCCCTCTGATGGGGCAGTGTAGTCGATTCACAGATAGTAATGGACTCTTAGCGACTTTCTATCTTCAGTCTATGGAGTATAGGGGTATATTCCTAGATTGTGAGGGGCTCTTACATGGTCTTGGGTTCCCTCTAACAGGGCAGTGTAGTCGATTCCCAGAATGTAATGGACTCTTAGCGACTTTCTATCTTCAGTCTATTGAGTATAGGGGTATATTCCTAGATTGTGAGGGGCTCTTACATGGTCTTGGGGTCCCTCTGACGGGGCAGTGTAGTCTATTCCCAGATTGTGATGAATCTTAGCGACTTTCTATCTTCAGTCTATGGAGTATAGGGGTATGTTCCTAGATTGTGAGGGACTCTTACATGGTCTTGGGATCCCTCTGACGGGGCAGTGTAGTCTATTCCCAGATTGTGATGGACTCTTAGCGACTTTCTATCTTCAGTCTATGGAGAATAGGGGTATATTCCTAGATTGTGAGGGGCTCTTACATGGTCTTGGGGTCCCTCTGACGGGGCAGTGTAGTCTATTCCCAGATTGTGATGAACTCTTAGCGACTTTCTATCTTCAGTCTATGGAGTATAGGGGTATATTCCCAGATTGTAATGGACTCTTAGTGACTTTCTATCTTCAATCTATTGAGTATGGGGGTGCATTCCTAGATTATGAGAGGCTCTTACATGGTCTTTGGGCCCCCCTGACGGGGCAGTGTAGTCTATTCCTAGATTGTGATGGACTCTCAGTGACTTTCTATCTTTAATCTATTGAGTATGGGGGTGCATTCCTAGATTGTGAGGGGCTCTTACATGGTCTTTGGGTCCCTCTGACGGGGCAGTGTAGTCTATTCCAAGATTGTGATGGACTCTTAGCGACTTTCTATCTTCAATTTATGGAGTATAGGGGTATATTCCTAGATTGTGAGGGGCTCTTACATGGTCTTGGGATCCCTCTGACGGGGCAGCGTAGTCTATTCCCAGATTGTGATTGACTCTTAGCGACTTTCTATCTTCAGTCTATGGAGAATAGGGGTATATTCCTAGATTGTGAGGGGCTCTTACATGGTCTTTGGATCCCTCTGACGGGGCAGAGTGGTCTATTCCCAGATTGTGATTGACTCTTAGCGACTTTCTATCTTTAATCTATTGAGTATGGGGGTATATTCCTAGATTGTGAGGGGCTCTTACATGGTCTTGGGGTCCCTCTGACGGGGCAGTGTAGTCTATTCCCAGATTGTGATAAACTTTTAGCGACTTTCTATTGTCAGTCTATGGAGTATAGGGGTATATTCCTAGATTGTGAGGGGCTCTTACATGGTATTGGGGTCCCTCTGACCGGGCAGAGTGGTCTATTCCCAGATTGTGATGGACTCTAAGTGACTTTCTATCTTCAGTCTATTGAGAATAGGGGTATATTCCTAGATTGTGAGGGGCTCTTACATGGTCTTGGGGTCCCTCTGACAGGGCAGTGTAGTCTTTTCCCAGATTGTGATGGACTCTTAGTGACTTTCTGTCTTTAATCTATTGAGTATGGGGGTACATTCCTAGATTGTGAAGGGCTCTTACATGGTCTTTGGGTCCCTCTGACGGGTCAGTGTAGTCTATTCCCAGATTGTGATGGACTCTAATTAACTTTCTATCTTCAGTCTATGGAGTATAGGGGTATATTCCTAGAATGTGAGGGGCTCTTACATGGTCTTGGGGTCCCTCTGACAGGGCAGTGTAGTCTATTCCCAGATTTTGATGGGATATAGGTGGTTTTCTATTTTCAATTTATGTAATATAGAGAACGATTATTAGATGGTGAAGGACTCATAGCTGGTCTCAGAGTAAAATTGACGGGTTATTGTAGTCAATTCCCAAATTGTGAAGGGCTATGAGCGGGTTTCAATCTTCAATTTATGTAATATAGAGAACGATTCTTAGATTGTGAAGGGCTCATAATTGGTCTTAGTGTCCATTTGACGGGTTAGTATGGTCCATTCCCAGATTGTGAAGGGCTATCAGCGGTTTTCTATCTTCAATTTATGTAATATAGGGGTAAATTCCTAGATTGTGAAGGGCTCTTAGCTTGTCATGATGTCCAACTGACTGAGAGGTGTTGTCCATTTCAATATTGTGAAGGACTGTGAGCTATTTTCTTTGTTCACGAAATGGTGTAGTGGGTGATTCTCAGGTTGTGAAGGAATGTGTTCACATTTTTTAGAACAAGAACTATTTAAATATAACGGTAAAATCCTGGGATTGTGAACGGCTAGGTATGTGTCTTTTGAAAAACAGATTTTAGAATATTGAAATCAATGATCGAAAATATATTGTCTGATAGAAAGGATAGTTAGCAGTAAACCTTATTATTATTATTAACGCCCGTCTGTAATATTTTTTCAATGTTTAGAATTTTTTACCTAAGTAAATACCTTTTAAGAGTCAATTTTTAAGGCTCAAATAAATTGTTGGTACTAAACAATTTTCAATGCAGTTTCTTGGGAATACTGTACTCTGTTTACCGTCTTTGACATTTACTGGTTATCATTATAGATATGCTTCAAATTCATATTCTTTAGGATTTGAATTTGAGAACCTTGATTTGGCGGAAAGAAGAAAGACCAGTTCAATAGAGCAGTGACATGTGCCAACAATACATGTATTTGATCAAAGACTTCACATTTGACTATATCATTTATGAGAAACTTGTTTTTAAATTTCGAATAAAGCTTTGATCATTTCTATGTGAAATGTCATAATCTTTCAATTACATGTATGTGTAATCTTGTGATCTCTATGGCAAATGCTTGAATAATTCTTACCCATAGCATTGTTACGTTCTTAACGTTTAATCAATCCCCAAAGAGGCTAAATCAGCCAACAAATGTACTTGAAAGGAATATACATTCAATTAGAAGGAGGAAGTTGGTGTGATTGTGCGAGATTGCAGCTCAAGTCAGAGATGGACGCGACACAGTGACACGTTGTTGTGATAACCATCTGAAGAACCGTCAGACGGATGGTCTAATTATATAACTTGACACGGTATAAATTGAGAGATACAACTATTTCATCAGTTTAAAGTGGAAACCAATCGATAATATCATAATAATAACATTATCTATCTTAACAGTAACACCATATCACGTTTTTGACTTGGTTTGTCTCTGGTCTGAGTCTCTAAACAAGGTGAATTCAATCATGGGATAAAAAAGATTGCAGAGTGGATATTCTCAATCTACTATCAATACATACAGAGTGGCTATTTAACAAAACCAACATGCTGATAAGTTTGTGATTACAACAATGGCAATACTCTGCTATCCAAACTTAATTGGTTCTCAAAATAAGTGGCTGTACAACAAACAATCATTCAAAATACATTTCAAAGGCTTTCTTACTAAAACAATGAAATAATTAGTCACATAAATGCCATTTAATATATTTTGTGACTTTTTTTCCTGTGATTTTTTTTCCATGACTTTTTTTCCGTGACTTTTTTTCCTAGATTCAGCCCCTCACAATCTGGGAATCGTCCCTTACAGTTCTTCATTAAGTCTCAAAGTCGCGTTCAAAGCCCCTCACGATCTAGGAATCGTCTCTCATAGTCGACCAGTAGAACTCAAAGTCGGGTTAAAAGCCCTTCACAATCTGGGAATCGTCCCTTAAAGTTGTTCGTGAAGATTCAAAGTCGCGTACAAAGACCTTTACAATCTAGGAATAGACCACACTGCCCCACCAGAGGGACACCAAGACCAGCTAAGAGCAACTCACAATCTAGGAATCGATCTCTATACTCCATAAAATGAAGATACATGTATACTGAAATTGATTTTTAAAAATTTTTCTTATTACGACTACCCCCTTCAATCTACTCATTCAATCTACTGTTATAATTTAAATCGTAGCTAGTTTAGAGAGGACCATTTGTAATGATTGGTTTTACATAAAGGAAACTGATGTATGTATTTACTGTGCCCTGTTCATGCTAAGGATGAGATGTCTTTCACAATTGGTACTTTGAGCACCTTTACAAAACAAACACACACAATTCATTCGTAGAAACAGGCAATAAAAAACCCATACATAGTTACACTCTTCTTTATTATGCTAGTTGATCACCTTTGACTAAAACAATTTATATTTTAAAACACTTAAATTTGTACACTGGTGATTGTTTATAGTGTATCAAGTCGCAAATTGGCATGCCAATCGACCAGGTGATTTTATTATCCCCCGCCGCGCGTTTAGCGCGAAGCGGGGGATATAGTATTCAGCTCCGTACGTCCGTCCGTCCGTACGTCCGTCACGTTTCTTGTTAGCGCGATATCTAATGAACCGCTCAACCTAGAATCTTCAAACTTGGTACCAGTCTTCATCTGGGGAATAAGCTTACCTGAAAAGTTTTCGGTGACCTTGACTTCATTTTCAAGGTCACAGCGAGACTTTGACCAGTTTTGAAAATGTTGTTAGCGTGATATCTAATGAACCGCTCAACCTAGAATCTTCAAACTTGGTACCAGTCTTCATCTGGGGAATACGCAGACCTGAAAAGTTTTCGGTGACCTTGACCTCATTTTCAAGGTCACGGCGAGACTTTGACCAGTTTTGAAAATGTTGTTAGCGCCATATCTCATGAACCCATTAACCTTAAGTCTTCACGGGGGACATAGTATTCCGCTCCGTACGTACGTCCGTCCCGCTTCTTCTTGTTAACATCAATTTGCGGCGGGGGATCTTTGTGACAAATAGTTGTTGGATTTTGTTTTAATAAATTTACAAAGGCCAGAAACAGAACGCCCAATACCTTCCATTACGTTCATTTGCCTCCCAAGAAAAGCATTGGTTGTGTCTTTAAAATGCTCTATTGACGTTATTATTGATGGAAATATGCCTTCAATCGCGCACACACTTACTGACCCAGACAAAATCAGGTTTATCATTTCGAGGGATCTACTTATATCCGCCTTTGAGATGAGTCTCGTTGATTGCTGTTTTATTGAAGTAGCTTGGAAGATGGACAGAGTATTGGTTTTACCCTCAATATTCATTGTCATATGAAAAGATTTCATCTAATTGTTATCCAACAAGACAGAGAGAGTTGAGAAGCGGGAAATTGATTTGACTTCAATAATCAATTAATGTTTTTTCCTGTTATTATTTAATTCTTGTCAGATACTTGCTAAATCTGATATCGTGATCGTGATATTTTGCATTGAATTGTATATGTTAAAAGACTTATTTCAACCAATTGAAATTTTAGATGACATAATTATATAATTGGCCATTATTGACACTTCTGTTGTTTTATTTGTTCATATTTTAAGATCATCAATTGATCATAAGATCATCAATTCTTTCATCAGCTCTATGAAAGAACTTACATGAGGATGATGATGAAAACCAATAATCTTAACAAAAAGGGTAATGTGAAAAGAGGCGAAGTCCATATTATTTCAGTAGTGCTACAGCATTATACAATTATTGTGATTCATTGGGACATATGTAGTAACGCTTTTAACATACCAGAAAGTTCATCTATGAGATAAATATATCGCAGTAAAGGCAACGTTTCACTGATGTTTTTGTGTGTGAAAAGATGAGGCTAAACTAGCATTTGTAATGTAATCGTATCTGTATTCTTAAATTCCATATCTCATGAATAGTTACCATCTTCACAAAATATATCTTAATTGACTTAAAAAAATAGTTTTTGAAAAACTACCTCACCATATCATGTTTAATGATGGGAGAGGAACATCCATATTCCAATCGGTGATCGGAAAACAACATGAGGCAAAAGAGTAAATGATTATAGTAAGATTCATTAATTATAGTGTAATCCTTTGGGCTCAGTCGATGAGAAATATAAGATACAAATCACGAAATGTTGTAAGTTAATATGTTAACAAAATCAGGTTTTTAGTAATTAAAATACAATCAATTTAAAGGTGAAATGAAAGTCAGAATAAATGAGGAAAAACCGGTTTCAAGTTGATTTGACGTTGTATTGGCTCTGTCCTTTTATATATGTTGTCATTGTGGGAGGCAGGTACATTTGATGATTAGAAATCCAGCTGATAGTGATAGCAGAGAAACAGTTCAATCCGTCACACTAACAGTTCACTGGAGAGGATGTAAATGTACTCACTGAAGTGACACGTGCGTGAAGAATATGCCCTAGGTGAAGGCTCTTCACACGTTGAACATTTGAGTCTATTTGCTTCATTCATCCTTTGAGAAAAAACTCGAGGAGCATTGACAAAGGATCAACAGTCCATATGTTTGATTTGGATTAAAATATTCCATGTAGACTTTGTAAGATAAAACTCCACACAATAACATTCTCTTAGTGCAAACCAACAAATATGACTTTGGTCGAAATTTGCTGATGACTTATGAAAGATTGTATAGAGAGACATAAACAAAACGGTTTTTCGAAATGTTGACCCCTGGTAACTTCAATGACCTGCCAAACTTGTTACGGTTATCTGTTATGAATGGCATACAAATATGCTAACACAATCTGAATGAAAAGTTACGTTCTGAAATTTCAACATTATCCGTTTTGTTTTCGCAAAGCTAGGATGTTTTTAAGACATTCAAAATTATATGATATTTGCACTAGAGTACGTAGGTAAGTGAACAAACTTAAGGTACACAGCTGTATTTGATAATTTCGTGTTCCAAACTGAACAGAAAAAAGGTGTAGCTTGATGAAAACTAGTATGGAAACAACCGAAAGTGAATATTTAAACTTCAAGTTATTTTATTGTTCTGGTTCAGGCGATGTCAGAATCAACAAAGCAATCAACTGTGGTCGCTATAGGGTTTCTGATTCCTACGTTGTATGAATGGAGTATATAGATTTACAAATAATAAGAACTAGTGCAACAGAAGAAATATGCTTTGATACATATCAAGTACATCTGTGTATTTCATATCTTTTCATTTTGAAAACAAGAACATTTTAGTTAATTACAACCAAGACACTCGATTTTCATTACCAATTGGTGTAAAATCACCTCTAACTTGCTGTTATATTAAAAGTGAACAATCTGTACCAAATTCCCAAGGGGATTTGGCATTATCATCAAAAGTGGGAGGTTAATTGAAAACAAAAATAACAACACAGCCTACAGTCTTTTCTTGAAATTGCTTTGTAATTTTTCATTCTGCGTCAATCTGAATATAACATTAACGGACAAACTTATTTGATTTCAATCAGTAGAATCAAATAGAAAATTGTTCAAATAATTAGCAATCATTTAAATTGAAATTCAAATCAGGATAGATGTTTGATTACATTTATTTAGATTTTGAGCCATAATTACATCGACGGTTTACACCATTTGTTCGATCTCCAATAGCCCAGTGAACAACAGCGAATAAAAATAAAATATTTTCATGTTCAAAATGGCACTTTCAAAATTATTAATTTTGATGTACGATGTTTGATAACCTTATCAAGATAAATCAGTCAAGGTACTCGAGTCGAGTAGATGCTGAACATTAAAACGTTACAGCTTCCATGGTATTTAGAGTAAACCTAGAATGAATAATACTCGCTAACGCCCATACTGAGTCCAGCCAGATAGAGTAACAGGTCGTGTCAGCTGAACTTGATAGAGACCTGATACACTCAAATCTAAAGTGAGATGGCGAATGGATTTATCCAAGCAATAAGCAGCTACTATTATTTGACAGTTTAAAATGGGAATGTTCTATGAGGTAATGCAGACCTGTGTTCTGACATTAGGAGCGTAGCTTAATATAATTTGACATAACAAAATTAAGTATGACAGGTATGGAATGAATTTATGTCACATTTATCAGCAAATCAGTTAAAAATTTCAAAACTAACTTCTCAAGAAACTTAAAGTAATCATATAATGTAAATACGTTATCTTTTAATCTGAGCATATTTAATCAGGGTGGAAAGTTCCTGTCTAAATAAACATATCTGAAGTGTAACATATTTTCTGATAAGTTTAACAATATTTAACTTGTAGTAAACGTAGGTATATCTATATGCAATTACAAAATAATTATTCTCTGAAGCTTTGTTTTAGTTATTTCATTAATACATGTATATCACTATAGTTAAACATAAACTAAATGTTAAAAAAAGTACATGTAGGTATGTTACAATTGACAGTTCTTGACACAACCCCTGAAGTGAAAACCCAACTGACAGTTTCATCTAATATGATTTACAAACTTGATTTTAGTCCCCATTATGCGCTAAACAACAGGATCTTCTTCGGAGGACACATAACTGCTTTGATGACATTTACAAGAAAACATTGCCTTGAAATTCTCACTGGGAATTGCTGTATAAAAAATACATAAATAATGAACTAATGATGAAGTAAGTAAAACTGACAGTTCTTGACAGAATCCCTCCCCCGGGTGTCTGGTGAAGTAATCTGAAGTGTGGAACCCTTCTGGCATTTTCATTTATTATCATTATTTTCACCAATACTCACTGTATAAGAAACGCTGTATTTGCAGAGTGTTAGCCTGTGTGTATAGTCGGTATAACTTCATGGATATATATGTGTATCACATAAGTTTCTAATTCTGTGTTAAACAATGTCCTTAGCAAAAGTAGCAACTTTAATCATGTTTTGTTTCATATTACTATCACACAATTGTCAAAAAAGTTCGCCTTGTCTTGTGTTTGATGTGTTCTTACATTAGATATAGCCATAAAACTGACTGTATTTATGTTATGATGTCTGATAAATAACCATTAGCTTCTTGACCTTTTGTTCTTACAATGGATTAAATGAAGCATTCGCTATTCACACCATAAGCATCAAATGTGTTTTACGGGTCATTAATTATATCAATAAGATCAAATAAAACCATATTATCGAAGTGTTAATAACGTTTTATTAGGCTATTACGTGTAGAAAGATGTAAAATTGTTGAAATGTAATATGAGCATACAAGCAATGTTACAACAAATCATAGAAACAGCTACTGGGTTACATGTATTATTGCTACTATTTGTATTTACCTCTGATAACATTAGCAATGAGAACATGTCTTCAGCATTCCATTTCTTCAGTAGAAGAGTGCTTGGATCAGGTTTTATTTATTAAATATTTGAAATAAACTTTGATTAAAAGTAATTATATTGATGCCATGACAACTTTCAAATTGTTTTGAATATGCTTCATTTAAGTTGAAAGCTTTAATTACCTAGTTTCATGTGCATAACGTGAGTCTGTCGTTATTTTAAATTTTGCCGATGTTTATGAAGTAAAAAACCATCAATTTTGTTTTGTTTGTATCTGTTATTCTGATACAAAACACGAACTATACAGCAAATGATTTCAGATGGGATTTTCTAACAAACTGAGTTTAATGCTGTCAACTTCCCGGAAAAATATGTATATTTTCTCAAAATGTTATTAAATCCGTCTGTTGACATCAATGTTAACAAACGTGTTTTTTCTACATCAGATGTCAACAACCCCACAATGTAAAAAAATAAATACACAGATTGATTAATAAGCATGACGTATTGCACAAGGTTTAACCGACGTTAAATGCATTAAACAATTTGTCAGTAACTATCATTTAGTCAAACGTGACCCTTCGTCTAGGCATATATATCACAGAGTAATTTCAAGAAAACATTGTAGGCTATCTTGACATATTCTGTTTCAATCAAACATCACAAAGTTGGTTATCATTGCAGTAGGCACCTGTAGAAAGTTGAATGAAATGTGTTCAAAGTGACCACTCACCAATACTTATAATAACATCGTTTCCTTAATCTCATCCTAAAACTAGTGAGATGATGTTACAATTGATAGTGATGAGCGTAGGATTACTTTGTACTTGATGTCTATATGATAATCTAAATATAACAAAGTTGTTAATAATTCCTTTTTGTATACAAAAGGTAGAATAAGGAGAACATAATTGTTTTCTATCAATGCAAGTATCTCATATACATGTATGTGATTAAAATTGCATATGTTAACACAACTAGTGTTTAAAACATTTAATTGAGGAACAGCGGGCTATTGATTAGTTCCTGTCTAAAGACTATTGAATAAGGAAACAACCATCTGCAATCAAATGTTATGTAATAATTGCAAGACATTAGTTAGTTTGTCAGATTCATGAGCGGCAAGGCTTAACTGGGATTTTTTTCTAAATCTTCCTATTCATTTTGAAATCAAATCTTTGGTCAAACGAGACGTACTAATCATATTTATTTATTTACAAAAATACTATCACTTTAGTTGATATTTAAAAGGAAATGTTTGTTCCTTTTGTGAATAATGTATTAGTATGCACTTTCCTGCACTCCGTCACGTTGTAGTAATATAATATATATATAGTAAATAATATGAACTAAAACTCACTCACCCAATTCTATTATTAATATCATCTTCCTGCTGTCTATTTAGGGGTTCGTTTGATTAGAAAACACTCGAGTCGAGTCGTATTGTGTTCGCCCATAAAATACTACGAATAGGACAACTGTGTTTTCGTCATTTTGGTGCGAGTAAGCCGTGTTGTGACGTCATCAAAATGGCAGCCAGTGAGAAGGAGCAATAAAAACTGCATTGACTTGAGAATGTCATAAGCAGTTCGTATTGGGGTTTTGGAAAATGAATTTAAACTAATCAATTCCAAACTGAATGACTCTTCATCCTTTTGTTTAGAAGAATAGATATAGCATGCGCTGCCATGTGTGATTTTAAGTGTGGGTCTTGTTTTTGTCGTTTGATTAAAACGGCACTACATCTCTAATCAAACGCACTGTAGATCTTTCAATTGAGGTAATGGTTAAATAAATACATAAGATCAATGTTAGCTTATGCATGTATTCGTGTAAAAACGTTTAACTGGAGCGTGTCTGAATTGTTCAATTGATGCATGTCAATGAAATAAGAAGAAAACTGCCAGTTCCGTTCCCCATTTAACACTTGCTGCCCCAGAAACGAAAGGTGGAGTGAGTTAGGATAATCTTCGTTCTCTTATTATTTCCCTTTCATCAAAAATGTTGGTCAATATACTTGATGTTTAGTGAAAATGATGTAGAACAACAATGCTGTAGTTAGTTAGTATCAACTTGATTCAAACACCTTTGAAGCTTTCTCAGTCATATCCTTAGCTAATAATTATCTTGAGTTGCGAATGGTTAAGTAATACTCATTGTATATTTGTATCATTTCTTATATTATGAACTTTAAAACTCAGATTGAATATCAGAAAGACATTTTGAACAAACGTTTGAGGCTATGGGGGATTTCTTTTATTCAATTGAATATTATTGATGCGACTTCATGAGATTTTTTTGAGAAATGAGTTTCGATCCAATCCTGAACAAACACAGCGTAATTGTACACACTTTGAGTTTATGATAGCAATAAATGCAAATTTTAAAATCTTTTCCCTCAGAAGGAGTTATGAATATAAGAATACAAATGTAACAAATTATTTTAAACGTCTTTAGGACATCTGAACAACTTACGAGTGAGGAAGTGAGTTGGAGTTTAAGTGTTTTATCACAAAAACAATCAGTTGATAAACATGTGGAACTACCATCAATGAACTGAAAGACTGATCTTCTTTATCTCAGTCATTGGTGATGAGATCCTACAGGTTTAAATGTTCATATGGGACACATTATAAACGCACTTCTCTCTTCTGTGAGTATTGTTACATCAACTGTTCCTTTCATGATATGGATAATCAGGATCCTGCCCATTTGCAAGCCGCTGGGATTATCACCAAATGTATCTCATATTTACAGTTATTATCCTCGTTTCAACCTGACATTTCAATGTTGACATATACACCCCGCTAGAAAACAATATGATAAATCTTCTGTTTGAAAAGGATTTCCCTAAAACAATGAAATGCTTGCAAACATCTCCCATTATTTCCCTAATATGGGGTTTAGCTATGTCCCCTATCACCAGATAAACTTGTTGTAAGTTTAGATTTTATCCCCTGACAACATCAAACAAAGATATGTTGATAAACCATCAACCAGACAATACAATTCCAAATATTGGCTATGTTGATCAAGTGATAATCAAATTTATTACCCACGTGCTACTTCGTAAAAGGGTTTCGTAAAAATTTGTTATGATACATATGGGTAATAAAAGCTTATATATTATAAAATAAAATTAATAAATTGGGCTGTTTACAATGATTAAAACGATTGAAACAGAAAAAACCCCAGAAAGTTAACAATAATAAGAGTATATATTGGAAAACAATTAATCATTTGTGAAAGTAATTAACTTGTATTTTATTTATTTATAAGAAATTGCTCAATACGAGGTTTGCATTTTGACTAATATGCATTTTCATTGCAATATCTATTATCATTTGATTCGCTTACAGAAACATCATTCCTGTGCAAAGTGATATGATAAGTAAGTATTGACGTTTGTACTTGATATAAGAGCATAAGTGGGATAAGTCTTTTGAGCATTTTAAGGAAAATACTTTAAATAGTTTTTCATTCATAAGACAATTTCGGAAATATTGACACCCCTGACAAATATTTTTTGTCATATTGGGCGTACACGTTGATTGTGCATTTTCCCTTTCCAGAATTTCACGACTTTCAATGAGTATCAATTTTGCAAAACAAAATGTAAGAACATTTGTTTTCTTTACCATACCTTTGTTACTGTCATCCCAACCAGTTCATGTACTTATATTACCATTTTTCCCAATCTACATATTAGCATTTAGAAAGAAACATCTGTGTTTCCTACCTAGGATTCACATGATATGACATATGATAGATAATTGGTTCTTTTTGATAAATCAAAGAAATGATTATTTTGACAAAAAGTATGTAAAGATAATGATTGGTTTAATTTATTTGGGAAAAGACTCGTTTACTTCTTTATGTACGTATGCAAATATCTTCCGATTAATGAGTGACTTAACATTTATTGTTTTCTTGTCATATCCTTCCAATTTCTTTATTGATTTTCTTCAAGGTATGGTAGTCATTGAGTGTCTATTTTCGACTGTCTACTATCTGTAAACATCAATATATTTTGCTATCGATGAAGAAATTGTCGTTTTTTTACCAACTGGCAAAATGTAACAGCCCATATTCATTCATAATTGTGCATGTATTATAATAAGAACTTTAGTTTAAGGGATTTAACTAAATATAAGCAAGTAAGCTTCAAAACATGTGTAAGAATATATTGTTTATACTAACATAACTAAATAAAAACTCACATGAGTTGTTCGAAATGTCAACTCGTCATGATCTTCTCCATTAACCTGTGGCAAACAGTTGTTTAGTCATAACATATATTCTTAAAACAGGATTTATCAATGCATCCTGGATAAAACTGATATGATTATACATTGACCGAAATGCACAGAGGGACTAACATGCAGGTTAATTAAAAGCTGAAATAGCGTAATCTCTAATTCCTAAATGTTTTTAATTACAGAAGTCAATAGCATGTGATAACAGGTAACATTAATCCAATTGAACACATTACTGAATCACAAAGCTCATGTCAATACGTGAGTCAACATCAATTCAGAAAACAAACACAATCACCTGTATAAAACTGATCAGAGATATCTCTATTTACCAAGTGTTTTAAGGAACTAAAGTGCCAATTGATGTAGAGAGCTTGAATTGACAATATGTTGATTTAGAGAATCAAAGATCTAACGATATCTTTCTGGAAGTCAGGAGTTGATCAATGGATTCTGTTCAGCTCACTTCATTCATTACACACAGCTCAAGCATGACATTGCGATGGAGTGGGAAAATAGTCTGTTGAATGAGTTCTGATTGTCAATGGAAATACACTGTTTGCAATGCCCTTGATGTCATAATCTTGTATATCGAGTTATTATTATGAAAAAAGGGTGTCATTTATAGTACTTAAATCCAAACACACTGATATACCATAATCGTTGCGATATTCTTAAATAAATATGTTGTCAATATGGATTTTGAAGATTTGAAGGGAGTCATTAATTTTCAGAGCTTTGGGCAGTTCGTTTTCAAGCTATTGAATTTTATTCCATATGGAGCTTATATAATTTAAAGATGTGATAAAATGTATATATAGCAAAAACAATGAAATCATATCATATCATAACATGCAGATTGAGCGCCACCTAGCGGGTGTAGGGGTTGGACGTGTGTGAAGTGAGCTCCTTGAAACGTGCACCTTAACGAAGTTAACTACAAATACGTCGGCATTTTGTGGTTACATTTTGGTACTAAATGTAAGAACAACTAACATGGGTTGCGACAATATATCATTTAGAGCCAGAATTGGCTGTTTTCACTCAGTTTTTGTGACTTTCATGTCCAAGCGAGCGAGACAAGCCATGAATCGTATGCGCGTGCTGCACGTGCCACCGGGAGCGCGCAAATGTCTGAAGCTGTGTTTGTTCCTGTCCCTGTTACTGCTCCTGTGCAACGACGTGGAAACTAACCCGGGCCCGCCTAAAACCAGACAAACAACGATAGAGGGAGAGGTATGCACTCATGAATTAATGAAAGAAATAAAGGAAATGAGAATGGAAATAAATGTTAATTTCAATAAACTGTCAAAGAAAATTGAACATTTAGAACAGGATATGGCATCGTTATCTAATGAAAATTCTCACTTAAAATCAACGGTCTCATCACAGTCCAACAGAATAGACTATATGGAAAGTATTTCAAAACATAATAACCTTAATCTCTACAACCTAGACGAAACGTCAGGTGAAGCAAATGAAGAAACTGAAAGAAAAGTAATTGATTTGTTACAAAATACCATGCAGTTATCAGACATCACAGAGCTTGACCGTGTTACCCGCCTTCCACCCAAATCTCTTGGAGCCAGATCAGTCCTCATCACCTGCAAGAACCTGAAGGAGAGGAACAGTATCCTGAAAGCAGCGAAACTCCTCAAAGGTAATGATGTGTCGATAGCGCTGGACTATACACAGAAAGTGAGATCCGCTAGGAAGATTCTGAAAGGTTGCATGATGCAGGCAAAAACAGAAGGTAAATTTGCAATACTCAGATCAGACAAACTCCAGATAGAGAACCAATATATACACTTACCGTTTTTTAGCTTTCCGTATATTAGGGAATTACTTACATTAATGAAAAATATTTTAAAGAGACATACTATTTGCCAAAAATTCCATATACATATAAATAGATAGTAAGGGTTGATATTACAGGGCCTTTTGAGAGTGATTGGTTATCATAGCATTGTAAAGATTTTACAAAAACATCATATGTTTTGGTAACTATGACAGACAAAAAGGCCTTTGTTTTGTTGAACGAATTAAAGAATGTTTCCGACTAAGGATACCAAGAATCGTAATAACAATGTAGTAGTCCAACTTCACAGAACATTGTCTGATAGTCTGTGAATTTTGTCATTTACTTCTCCCATTGCACCAACATTGGCAAGTTATTTATTAACATTCCGTGTTATCAATAGACCATGGATTAACTAAAGTGTTTGCTGATGCACTGCATATCAGAGATAAAATGAGACGCGAAAGTCACTTTAAAAATATATGAACGATTTCTTCTAGCCAGTTGATAACCGTATATATCTTCAACATATTCAGCTGACCTTGGCCAAGCTTGCATAATACAAATTTTATCCCTAATACATTATATAAATGATATTCCAACAAACTAGGTAATTCATCTCCATGTACAATATCCACGTCTCATAAGTATCATTAAATGCAAATGAATCATTGGCATATATTCAGCAAAAGTTTGTAAACAAATTCATGGTTTTGGATCAATCCTTCTTGTAAACTGAATACAAAACAAGAGATTGTATCACGATTAACTGCTTAACTGATATGTCTTATACCAACGATTTATATTGAATGGCCTTTAGAATTAAATCTGTAGAATCCCTTTACATTAACGGCTTATACTTTGGATCCATCTTAACCTTTTTAATGGCATAAAGGTCTCCTCGAAATTCTTGCAAATATGTTGTCCAGACTGATGTTTTGTTATAAAGAACACGCTCTGTCAGTAAGAAGCTTTTCTACGTGCAAGAAATGAATTGGACAAGAACCAACAATAGTCGAAAAATTCATATGACGAGATCGATGAAATTATCATTGTGTGCATTACTTATACACTTATATGTGTGTTTGTCTTGTTAGTTATTTACAACATCATTAGGATCATGACAAATTGTTAGTACAACTCACAATGACGTTTGTTGAATATTATCGAATTCGACTTTCAATTACTACACAGTAACAACAATGGCAATGACATTCCGAATACTCAATAGAACATAAACGGCACTTTTTTCGGCCAGAGATGCATACAGATAAGATAATTGAACATATCACAAACGCCTGTTATTAAATAATGTAATCATCATAGGATCACTTCAGCACATGCCAAATACCAGTCATAACTAACTAGATGTAGATGGAAATGGATATGTACGAGCCCATATAAACATTGTCATTGGCACATAGACATTCATTGATATAAATTCACATCCATGTTAACCGTACATGTGGAAACAACTTAATCTAATCTCAACAATCCAACAACATCCAATCATTGCGTTGAAAGAACAGGACTTGTACCATAATAAATGCTGGACATGTGTGTTGTTCAACAATTAAGAAAAAACACATGTCAAAATTAAAATAAAATCATAAATAAATTATAGTAAGTGGAATACTTATCAATGTTGTTATTTTTCCAGTGAAAAATAAGTTTCTGTGAATACAGGATTTTATAATTTGCTTTCTTAATCTAATGAGTTATTTATATTTAAACTTTCTCTTCACTTATGGCCCAGACCAATGTTCAAAAATAATAACAAGGTTGAGCAATAGACCATTTTCCGTAACGCGAGATCTCGTTTAAGGACGGGCGCCATGTCTTGGAAACCGTTGCTAGTCACGTGACATGGGACACGCTAAAACGTCAAAATGGAGGTTGACGATGTCAACAGCATGAATGTGCCGGAATTGAAAGAGTTCTTGAAACTTCATGGCGTTTGTACCTCGGGCTACAGAAAAGATAAACTTAAAGAATTGGCGACTTTCGTTAGGGAACATAAGTTTGAACCGGATCCTGACCATAGGAGAGAAGAGGGAACCGCTGGCTTTAGAAGCAAGCTGCTTGACCTTGGGTGCGAGATAGACGACCCATTTACGTTATCTGGTTACTCATCAGATTTAGCACATATTCCAGATTTTGGCCTCTATGATATTTTCAATTATTTACTCTTCAATCGATCAGACTATGACAGAAAAAAACTGAAGGGTTTCAAATCTTTTGAAGACTATAGGCTATTTGCAGACGGTCACGTCTTGAATCTTCTGTATCACAAGGTCAGCGATGCCTCCCCCCACTGTCTATTCCGGGCCCAAGTTAAGCCTACTCAGAGGGACGTCACCTATCTCAAGAAACATTCCTACGACTTGTGGTTTCTACTTGAAAAAGCCTCTGGTGATATCAAGGCTGCTTACTGTCAGTGTCCAGGAGGGTAAGTCTATTTCAATTTTCATTTTGAAAAAAATTAACTAAGTCGTATGCTTAGCCTATAAGTTTTGCCTTCATCTCATAGTATTAACAAAACTTTATATTTTTTTATGATCAACTGATTAATTTCCCCAGTGTGAAAGTGTCAGAAATATTTTTTGGTAATTATATTATCATATGTCATAATGAATATTTATTCAATTTAACAATAATATATTGTTATTCATGTCTTCCATAAAAAATGTACAGTATGTTTATGAAACATAAAACATAATTGATAAAACAACCAGTCAGTCCCATCAATGATTTTTTATTCATGTTGTTATCTTCTTTCAGTGCTGATGGTGCATGCAGACATATTGCAGCTGCTCTGTATGCACTTGAGTCCTGGGAGAAGACATCAGTCACAGATGGGCCATGTCAGTGGAAGAGAAGGCCAATGGCACATGACAAACCTGTACCGATCAACAGCCTTTGTATTCAAGATGTCAAGTAAGTTTTAAGTCAATGAAAATATGTAATGAAACTGAAACTTATAAAAATAATCAATGTAATTGATTTGTTTTCATATTGTGGATGTTCAATTTGTATACCGTAAGTTAGTATATAAAGTTGTTACAATTTGAGGCATATCCAGGAAGTTTAATAGAGGAGGTCTCGGAGAGGTGATTCTCCTTTCTCGATGTCAGCCATTTAAACATTTAACATTCACCGTTCAGTATTCTTGCCTAATGTCTTAAATTTACAAAATATATATCATCAAAAATACAAATTATTCTGACAGTTATATTGTTTATTCCAGGTATGGCTCTGAGATTCATCATGAAGTAGTTGACTTTGATCCGCGCCATCCAGATGACAGGGCACCATTGTCTCATGAAGAGCAACAAGATTTTGTGAAAGGCCTGTATGAGGTAATACATTAATAATTTTTGCATATAAATAAAGGTTTATAAATGTTATTTCTCCTCTTTAACCTTTTTCAAAGATTTAACTATTTGCCACAATATTTCATATTGTATCCCAACTGATATGATAATTGTGAATTCAAAAATATTGTTGCCTTATAAGTGCTCAATTACCATATCAAATTATTTCACAGTGCAAAAAATATCAGAGGAAATCCTTCTTTATTTGTTATTATCATGTTGAATTTATTGCATCAGAAGACACTTATGTGACAAAAATAAATGTGTTTAGTTTACTGTAAGAATAATTAATATATCTATCAGGGGTCAAAATTAGTCAAATATGGGTACTAACCATTGGGACTAGTGCATTCCTGGCTGCACAATCCCCAAGACATTCTGACTAGCCAAATATATAAATATCATATTTTCTTTAAATTCCACTAGTCCTTTGGACTACCAGTCATTGCACTTGACTAGCCCACTGCCCAGCATCTTTTTACCCTGTCTATCCTTAAATAATTCAAAAGTTTCAATACTTCTTACTCCGGTAATAAATATTTATAATCTCTCATTGGTCAGTAACCTCTGGTTTGCCCACATGATGACAGACTATTACATAATAATACATAATTTGAATATCATATAATACATATGGAAAAATTATGTTTAATATTGTTTATGTTATAAAAAGATGAGTGTTGTTCACTTCATGTTTCAGATTCTTCCATCTGCTTCAGCAGTTTCGCTCCACCTTGCTCCAGGCACTATAGAGGATTCAGAGGATCTAAAGCCAAACCAGGACTGTGTGTCACTCTCTGTCGTTAAGAAAGCTGCCCTATTCACAGAGCAGAACAGAGAAAGCCTGAAGGAGGATAATTGTTGGCCAGAAGAACTTTGCTCCAAATTTGTTTCCTCTTTAGTTTACACTGACGAGGAAATTCAATTCATAAATCAGGAAACTGTTGGCCAACATGAAAATCCAACTTGGCATGCCATGAGGGCAGGAATCATAACAGCATCTAATTTTGATCGCATATCTTCAAGAGTAAACACCATAATCGAGGACCCAACTACAGATCCCAGCAAGGCAGTCGATACCGTCCTAGGAACAGGTCCTAAAACACCAGAAGATATTGCACCCCTTAAATGGGGTAAAACAAAAGAAAACTTAGCTCGCAGACTGTATCTTAGGGTACAGCGCAAGCTGCACCGCCGAATGAAGATCAAAGTTCCAGGACTCCGTGTCTATGCCAAAAAGCCTTTTCTTGGCTGCTCTGTTGATGGTATTGCTACCTGTAATTGCATAAATCACACAACAAAGCTGATAGAGATAAAGTGTCCATACACTTTGCGTTTGAAGTCTCCCAAGGAAGCAGCTAAAGCTAAAGGTTGTGAGTTCATAAACAATGCATGGCAAATATCAAAGAAATCAGTGTACTATTCTCAAATTCAAGGCCAGCTTGGGATATATGGACTTCAGACATGTGATCTTGTCATTTACACTACTCAGGGTATTCAAGTTGTTCCAGTGTCATTTGATGCCTTATACTTTCAAGAGATGGTCTTGCGATTTGAATTCTTCTACAGATACTGTGTCATTCCAACAATGTTTTCTAGATTTCATGTTTCAAAATAGATTATCATGACTAGATATTGCAGAATATGTTATGAATGCAATTGTGATATTCAAAGACTGAAATGACTTGTTTATAAAAATTATTATTATAATATGTTCATATAAGTATCATGAATATAGCTAGACCTAATCAATCAGTTTTTTCAGCAGAGGGGAATTATTCATTTACAAGCTAGGAACTACTCTATAATATATGCTGGTCTGTTGCAACTAAGATCACCTTAATTTAAGCCAAACAGTCTTGAGGACACCCAGATGGGTGTTTTTGTTGAAATCCCTCTGGTTTCAGACACATCCTCTTTGATAATCTAATATGAAATCAGCTTCATGTTATTGTAAACATACAAGTTACTTCATCAGAGTGCTAACTAGTCAAATTAGATTTTGTTTATTAGTTTATTGAGGACACTCAATTTTGGTGCTTAACTTACTGTGATACATTGTTTTACTCAAATGTTTAATTTACTTTTTTCAGTTTTTACAAGTTTCCAGCTCTGGATATATGGCATTGTTTGACTTGGAAATATCTGTTGTTTGTTACCCATGTGTTACTTGAAATACAGATATATTAACACAAGATTTACTTTTGTTGTATATTCATGATGGTACACATGAGATTAATGTGGATGAACAAATTTAAGTACTTTGAAACTCCTATAACATTGCAAACTGAAACCAAATGATGACAAACTTGCAGTTTTCTGGTTCATGTCAAGATTTATTCATATGGTAGATATGAACCCTTTATCTAAGAAAATACAACAAATGATACATTTATTTTCTACAAGCATGATTTATTCCAGTCCCTTATATTCATGCTGTTAATCAGCAGATACATATAAGCATATTACCTTGTATATCATATGTTGACAAGCTTTATATCCAAATTACACAGCTGTGCACATAGCTTTACAGTCTGGTTTGCTAATTTCTTTGATTTTAGAGGTAGAATTCCTTGCAATATCTTAAAATTCTTTAGCCTACCAATGGCTCGTTCAACGTGGATTCGAGCGCATGCTATTCTACGGGTTTTAGTAACAGCAGCAGAACTTAGTTGTCTACCATGAGCAAAGGGAGGAATATTCAGTGTTCCACCTCTAAATGCAAGCAGGTCCCTAATAAGAAAGCCTCTGTCTGCCATAATGTCATCACCATAATTAATCATGTCCAGAAATCCTGATTCTTCAGTTATTCTTCTGTCTGATACAGATCCAGTCCATAAATCTGAGATGAAGGTGAAAGCCCCTGTAGGAGAGATTGATACTAATGCCTTGAAAGTATTGTGACTCTTATAATGAGAAAAGGTAATGCGCTGTGAAGATGGCAGGGAAGGCTTTTGAATAAAAAATTCAGTACAATCAATAATCCCAACAGTTTTTTTGAAATGCTTAAATGTCTTTGGTAGAGTGGCTCTAACTTGCTCTTGTGATGGCCAAATAATGAGAAAAGATAATTCTCGAGACATAAACTCTAACCAAGTTCTAAAGTAGCGGCTTATAGTACTTGGTGCAATACCAAAAACATCACTGAGGTGTTCCACATCAAGGCCGCGACGTAAGCGCACAAGGATGAGAAGGAAAGATTCAAATGTAGACAATGCCCGTCCTCTCCCGTCATGCCTGCCTGGGTTATTCTGGAATAAAACAACTTATGCTTAAGTAACAAATTAATTTTTTTTTTCAATGAACCTATTTTGTGAAATGATCTCTTTTGGTATGAACAAGAAATAAAAAACTGAATATATGTATGATGAGGTTTTCAGGAAAAAGGAGAAAAGTGACATTGCAACAAAAACAAAATAGTGGTAAAAGATTTGAGTCTTTAACACTCACTGAAGTTTCATCTCCTTTCCATAATGTCAATCTTTCTGCTTTTGTTTGGAGCCAGTTGTACAGATACATTAATAACTGTAATGATATGATGCCTGAAATAAAGTTTCATAAAGTTAGAAATCAACTTTCATAATGAATAGTAAATTAAGAACTATTGAAAATAACAGAAATAAAGTTTGATATTTGCCTTTGGATTATATACTCACCAAAACATAAAATGTGAGTGAGTAAATTATTGTTTAGTGCTGCATTATATTTGAGCTGTTAGCAGGGGGACATGGACAGTAGATTTTGGTGATTTTCTTTGATTTTTAGGAACCAGTTAAATAGACAGAATACTGTAATTGTGTCCTTGTTCTACTAAAATATCATTCATACCATATTTTCATAATATCGCTGATCTCGGTTAGTAATTTTGACCCCTGTGCTTCTTTCACAGTTGCATATCATGGATAATGATAGTATAATTACATACATAAAATAAAACATACACTATTACAAGTCAATATTGTGTATCAAACTTGACTCACCAGTGTAGAATTTACAGGACTTGTCATCCTTCATCACATCATTAATAAACAGGTGTCTTTTAAGCAGAGAAGGTTCCTTGAGATGCTGATCTGTGTAATCTCCCAGGTCAGTCAAGTTGACAGCTGTTTGGGTTGATGCATCAACAAGGAGGGGCTTCTCTGCTTTGATGTCATCAAGACACATGGAACTACTTGTTTCTGTTTTTAAAAAAAATAATAACAATGAGAAAAAAAATCCAAATTATTTTTAACAACTTTAGATTTTACCTGATTATTCACTAATATTGGAAATTTTTCATTGTATAAAATGAAATAGTGAGTGACTTATTGTTTTACGCCTCTTGGGCGACATTTCAACTGAGGTGTGGCAAAATGAATTAAAAGTAAACATACTATATTATCAAATCATTTAACAAAGGTAGTACTACTTAAATGGGATATGATCAATGCAGCACAATTGAAACTAAATTGAATTATCAAAAATAAATTCATTGAAAAAAATATTTACCAATCTTTGCAGTGATGCTCAAGGAATTCTGCCCCGACTGTCCTGGTGGTATGTTGTCACATGTGGTGATGATGTCAATGTTGTTTTGGGGAGAGCAGTAGCTGTGTTCCAGCTATTTAACATAAATTTGAAATTTATTAACATTGAGGAAAGTTAATCCAACCTAACTAATGTATTTATAATATATAATTGATTTTATGTTTTTGGAAACAGTATATAATAAGCAAATACAGGCCTAATTAAATTTAAAAAGTTAACAACAAAGAGCTAATTGTTGATTCTTGGTAAATAATTATACTCACCAGTGGTAGCCGCACTGTCTGTTTCTTCATTTCGTCAGTATGTGACAGAAAAGATGATTCAGGCTCCAGCTTATTTTCTTTTTCAATCTATTAAAAAAATTGAAAATTATGTTTTTTTCCAATCAATCCACACACAAAAAAGTGGACATTAGGACAAAATTATTGAGGGACATAGTATATAATAATATATGTCTATATGAGCCAGGGATTATTTTTATGTTACAATTTAATCTATTTCAATCGAAGAGAAATAATTAAAATCAATAAAGAAAAAACAATGCAATGCAATATCAAAATGATTTAATTACCGCTGTGTCCTTGAAACTGCCATTAGGTGACCTTGTTCTTTTCGCGGCGCTTGAGATGGTTGATCGATCAGTAGGAGCTTTTCGCTTTTTCTTTTGAAGAGCACGAATCTGAATGTCCCTTGCTGTTGCCGATATCGGGTCTGGGTGATCGAAGGTCGGCCCCTTTCCACCGATAAAATGCAGGGAGCAGACATAGGTGTCCGGTGTTATCCTGTGCCGTCCAAAGTCATCGGCGCGCGAGCAGGCGCGAATCCACCGATCACATTTCTCTGGTTGTGTCTTTGGTTTGGGAAATCTCACGAAAAAGACTCCAAACATTGACGGTTTGTGCAAAAGTCGGGAATCACTTTTGCACTCACCCCAAGCACATCTCTTGACGCCCATTATGTACGTCAGATACTATAGCGGTAAACTGACATTCGCCATTTTGTCCCAAAGCGTGTCCCATGTCACGTGATTTGATCATGTGACAAGCCATCCCTATCCCGCAGCAAGGCGAGACGGAAAATCCAGTATTATCAATGTGCAGTAGGAAATAACAGATAGATGCTTATTGTAAAGTCCACAAGGGCACATGCTACTTGTTTTACATCTAGAGCTACTTCTAGGAACTGTGAAAGAGTACAACATGTGGGTACTTGATACAAGAACAGATATCAGAAAAAGAATGATGATAATAAAAAAAAATATTTGGAGATATTTTTACTTAAGTAGCAAATGTATCTACATATAAATTTAAATACATAAAAGCATTCATCTTGATACTTAAATACTTCAGTAGGTATTCTCAATATTAAACAAAATGGTGTATCCTTTCTGTGTTATTGTTTTACAGAATTCTAAGGGCATGCACGAGAGTGAGAATCTAATTATCGTTTTCTATGTTTAATATGACCTTATGGAATCACACATATTATATCATTTTATTTATGAGAGGAAATGGTGACTCACATTCTTGAAATAAAAATAATCTTAACCATTAGATTTAATGATTAATATCGATTGTTCACAATCATCAGAAACAACTCACATAAAACGGCAATCAAAGAGCGACTGGTCCCATTGTCAGATGTAAGTAGAACACAAGAGGGGGTTGAACCAGGTTTATCTGATTGTGTTGAGTTTTTCGGGTGCAAGTTATTCCTTTTGATTGATTGCAAGGTCTGTAATATATTGTGATAGTTTGTAAGTATGATAATAACTGTCTTACCTCTCGCTTGATTCAAATGAAAAAGAAGCAAAAATATAAAAATGGTAGCATTTGATTAACTTCACGATCATTCTTGGTCCCTTTAATATGTTTGAATGAAGTTGTACTGCTACTGCTACTATCGTTATAAGCGGCATAAACCGGCAATCAAAGAGAGACTGGCATCACTGTCGGACATAAGTAGAACACAAGAGGGGATTGAACCCGGTTTATCTGATGTTGTTGATTTCTTCTGAATGATTGTAAGGTCTGTATTTCCTCCTTATAAATGTTTATCGATTAGTTATCGATTTCCGTCATACATAATAACTGACTTACCTATTGCTTGATTCAAATGAAAAAGAAACAAAAAAATATAAATGTTAGCATATGTTTAACTTCACGATCATTATTGGTCCCTTTAATATGTTGGATTGTACTGCTTCTACAGAGTATCGTTATAAGCATGTAGTAAACGGGTATCAAACACGAGACGCAACATGAATGTTCATTGAAAGTGTGTGCATTGCCTAAAATGGTTACTTCACAACAGTTACAATTTCGCAAATCTATATATCATGCGCTTAGTGAAAATGAATAGTAGCACATTTTTTACGGATATTGCAAAGTCCATTCCTATGCATATTAAGATAAGTATTTATTGTTCATTGTATTATCAAGTTTCAATGGCCGACATAACTTTATTACAAGAGGAGTTGAACTAACTTGATTCAATTTCGTTTAGTTTCTATGGTGCAACATATCGTTCTTCACAGAAGACAATTGGTCCAACCAAAATATCAATGCATAAACAGGCAGGAACATTGGGCGGTCAGTTTGAAAAAAACACAAGCTTTCATCCAAGAACGTATGGCAAGTTGAACACAATGCAATGTCAAATGAACAATAATGTGAATAACAAACATCTTATAAAGCCTCAGATCTTTCTTATTTTCTAAAAATGACAATACGAACTCGAAATTCCCTGACAGATTTGGAGTGCAAGGCTTTTAATCAGTCTTTTAAATCAGTCAATGTATATATCGGTGACCATGTCCTGTGAATTGCTTTAGAAATAGAAAATGAAAGTAGGGACACAGGCCACTTATATTATTAATTGTAACAACATTTATCGGGCGCTAGAGGTAACATTACATAATCTTTTGTACATGAGTTGCGGTAAATCTAGAAGACAACATATATGTGTTGATAATGGATTGTGTCAGTGACTTATTACATCTGCGTCATGAGTCTTTTGTTATTATGTCCCCCGCTAAGCTTTGCGGGAGACAAAATGTTTTCAGTTCCGTCCGTAATTCCGTAGTTCCGTGGTTCCGTAATTCCGTAATTCCGTAACGCTATCGTTTCCGGACCATATCTCTAAAACCGTTCAATATTGTTTAACCAAACTTGGTATGTGGTCAGATCTAGTACTGGAGTGGTGCCTTTTGCTATTTTGGTTATGCTGAATTTTTTATTTTTTCTGGTTTCCATGGAAACAATTTGAACTTAGTGCATATTGGGGGATGCTTTCGTTTCCGGACCATATCTCCAAAACCGTTCAATATTTTTTAACGAAACTTTGTATGTGGTTAGATCTAGTACTGGAGTGGTGCCTTTTGCTATTTTGGTTATCCTGATTTTTTATTTTTTTTGGTTTCCATGGAAACATTTTGAACTTATCTTCAAAACTGTTCAATATATTTTAATGAAACTTGGTTAGACCTAGTGGTGGAGTGGTGCCTTTTGTTATTTTGGTTATTCTGAAATTTTTTTCTGGTTTCTAAAGAAACAAGTTGAACTAGGTGTATATGGGGGGTAGGGTCTGTTTCCGTACTTCAGCTTAAAAACTATTCAAAATATGTTTACTAGATTTGATATGCGGTTTGAACTACTGGAGGAGTGGTGCCTTTTGCTACTTTGGTTATTCTCAATTGTTATTTTTCTGGTTTCCATGGAAACAATATGAAATTTGTACATAATGGGGTTAGGGTCACTTTCGGATTAAATGTTAGCGGGAGACATCACAGTGCATCACATGCACATATTTCTAGTTGTTTGTTATATCAGAACTTAAATTCAAACATATAGATTTTCCTATAAATAACATACTTGAAATGTTAAAAGCCTTATGATATGTGCCTACTAAATCGCCTTACGTTATAACATAAATCCTGTCTGTGATTTGAGCTAGTTTGATATCCTGTCAGGACATTGTATGAAAACGCATATACATCTAAGGTAGTGGCTTTCATGACAAATAGACACAATATTTATGGAAGCTTTTAGATTCCTCTGGATGCTTTTACAGACACTAGTCTACCCGTCAAAGGTCAAGACTTACTTGTGTAAATATAACAATTTACTTTTCTATCTATAGGAAAATTCGTCATAAACCAGGAGGAACCACCTACAAACCCTATAGCACGAATCTCCATGTCATATTACTCCTAGGCATGTGGATTTAATTTACAAACTTTACAATTACGATACAACATACGTAGATAGGAAAAAACATGTTGTGATAAATCAAATCCTTAATAGCGTATCCTGGACAAGGATTCGATAAAATTCACCGACACTGTGCACTATCTGTTTTATCTGTAAACAAGAAAGTGCGATATGAAGTTTAACAATTAGTTAGATAACTTTTACAAATAATCAATTTAAAAAAACTTTATTTTCAACGTATATATGTATCTTTATATCACAGGATGATTTCTTTTGAGAATGCTGACGTCCTATCCTCTAAAAAGTTCAAATCTCCATAGTGATTATCATTCCACGATTATAGTCGATTTCAGTCTGGGGTTGTAATTCGAGGTTACAATCTTTCCTAGATTATATGATAAGAAATGTGCATTTACCCAATTTTAACAGCAGTTTTTAAAACTATCTCTATTTAATCTGACAATCATTTTAAAGAGCATTTGTTGTCATTATTACGTTTCCTTGGAAATCACAAATATGTTTATCATTGAATAGAAAGTGTAATCATTTGGCTTATAGATATTAGTAAAATATCTATTCTCTGGAAGCTCTCGTTTAAACGCAGTTTAATCAGACGTGCAGGCAGACACAAGTAGAACACAATAGGAAGTGAACCCAATTTTATCTGCAGTGCAAGATAGTTGTATAATACAGACTCATCGTATTTAATGAGGTTGGCTATTGGAGTGGTCAGGCATAAATACCAGAAAATGTTCATTCAATGCCAATGACTGACATAATATGTGAGAAATGCAATGTGAAGCTACCATATGACAAACATAACCATATTTATGATCTACTAAACGTAGAAAATATTTTATTGATCTACTTTAAGCATCTAAACATCTAGACAATGCTCGATCTAGCATTGACAAAACAAGATAATGGTTTTCTTCCTATTTATTGCATACAAAGCATTGTTAGCAAATACGAGAAGCAGCCTGGATACAGTGAAGCAATTTGTACTTTGAGTTAAGCTATTTTTTATAGTTTAAAGATACCTTAGTGTTAAAAGTTATACAACATGCGTTACGTTCTTTGTATATTCGCATACATTTGTGACCCATCTACAATTTGGATAATTATTAAAATACGAAGAAAAAACATAAAGCCTACGTGTACAATTGGTTGTACACATTGATGAATGAGGTAAAAGAACTACAACCAAAAATGACTTGCAACTATGTTTGACAGGACGGGGCAACTGTGCAATTGACAAGCAGAACCGCATATGAATTCGTTTACATTGTATGTCAAAACATGAGCTTGGGACTTTAAACATGATTGTTGAAAAGTAATTGAGTCAAACGAGAGTCTTCTTCAGTTTGTGTCTTTCAAACATTCATGTACTTTCCATTTCATTCAGGACTTGATTTCAATATTTGATTATGACATTAAAATGAATACAACTCTGATGATCAAACCGTAAGTAATAAGCTTTACCTTTTGGATTTGCTTGGCAAAATATTAATTCCCATGGGAAAATATTTACCAATGGTTGACGTGTGCATTACTTTGAATTCCCACCAAGATATGAAGTGTCACACTGCTTGTCAATTAAGGTATTTAGTATCAATCAATCTCCATTTACTGAATCATTTAATTCCTAAGTGTACCTCCAAAACATAATTAGATGTTGGCATTATCAAGTATTTATCTTTTACAGCATTGTGAGAATACTTCTTTGAATTTAAGGATGAATGAATGGTAAATGCTAATGAAATAAAACTATACATTCTGTTTTTATGAAATGACAACATTTTGTAAGAAGTGATTACTTTGTGTTTTGTGTATTTTGTTATGCATTCAGTCGATATGTCTTTCTGTCAATCAGTCTCTCATCACTAAACTAGCTTATACATGTCAACCTTGATCCCTAAAATAGTTTGTTGTTGGGTTATTGCAATGGGTTGATAATTCACCTCTCGGCATTCCAATGACAATGTTTTAGCAAAATTGACTCTTTAAAGAAAATACTTTTTCTTAAACAAGAAAGATATATTGGCTTTACTAACTGTTAATAAAAGGTCATCCATGAACCTTTAATAGCTTGGGAATGCTTTTATTGACACTCAAAGTTAATGAATCGACACAGTGTTCATAATTGAGTGCCCAGTGTCAATACCAGTGTCAAGACGTGGTTTCATGAGCTTAAAAGCAGGTAACTAAGTGAAATCATTTGGGAAATCCTCCATTATAAACATACCCAATGTTGTTCTTTTTGTTTCTATTAGTTGTTAAAGAAATGTCTTTTGCTAATTTGATTTGTAAACACCATAACAAATATATGTCACCTCGGAATGAAAATAGTATTAGTCTCTTTCCTTTATAAATACAGAAATTTTTTCAGTACAGTCTTTCCTCTCTCAAAAATTGTGATTTTTGTTTTTCCGACATTGATGTTGAGTCTCCACGCGTCGCAATACTTATGTAGAGAGTTTAACAGGTTCTGAAGTCCATGTGTTGTTAGAGACAAAAGCACCATATCGTCTGCAAAAAGTATAAGGAATACATCTATGTAATATAAGATTATTCCAGCGTTGTTGCACTTTCGTAATTCCTGTTCTAAATCTTCCATGAAAAATGAAAATAGTAATAGAGACATAACTTCTCCTTGTTATATTCCAGCTCCAATCCTAAAGAATTCTGAGTAGTCTGCATTAACTTCCACACATGATTTAACTTCAAGGTACATGGATTTTATAATAGTCCACATTTTGCCTTTTATTCCCTGTTTGAATATCTGAGACAACAGTCGGTTTCTATATACGCTGTCAAAAGCTTTAGATATACCTACAAATGAACAAAAAAGTTTCACTTTTATATTTATGAATTTTTGTGCAAAAGCTTGTAGGACGAAAATTGCATCCACAGTAGAATAGCGTTTTCTCAATCCAAACTGAATATCAGAACGTCAATCTTTCTGTCTGTCAGAAGTGAACAGTTTAGAGAAGCAGCTTAGTTATTCCTCAGTAATTGTTGGTGCCGTGTGCAGGTCCTTTCTTATATATCGGGATAATAACACCTTGTGTCCAACTCCTTGGAATGACGAAGTTAAGAGGTCAAGTAACGTAATAAGATATTTCCAACAAAACAGCATAAGCACGTGTTTTTAGCGAGTAGTTACATAGAAAACAACATTACAGAACAGAGGAAATACAATTCGGTAGTGTGAAGAATGGTAGAGTGAGATTGAATATGAAACGAAACGATCCTCACTTTATCAATTGGGTCAGACATAAACATTGCAATGTCATCAAAATGTCATGGTTGGAAAAAATAGCAAACAAATAACAGACAATTCCATTTCATAAATCTATGTTACAAGATATAATATCATCCGAATTTACAAAAAGATTTCAATCAGTTTTTTTTATTTCCAATGACTTATAAAAACGCACACACAGTACAGTGTGATAGTCATAAAACCACAATTCATTGAAGAAGATCACTAATTATACATGTTATAATATAAAAACCTATGCTTAGATTTCTGTAACAGGCAGACACAATAAGTATGATGTTAATGTTAGACTTACCAGAGTAACAAAGCAATGAGAATACAATTAACAATTATTAGAAATGAAACTAAATTTATGTTGCAACAATCTTGTATCTTATTTATATCTTCAGGGACATCCTTTTTATGTTTATAAGCATGCATTGGTAATATTAATGCATTAATATATCAAATTACGTTTGATTGGCCTACTAACGGTTGTTAAAGTAGTCATTAAATATATCCGCTTATATATATATATATACATTGACGTAAAAGAAATATCTTCAGGAACATAAGTTATCAATATTTTATATTGTCGAGCACTCACTGAAATTAAATAACATATAGATAAGGGGTATAATATTGATTCTCCCATCTGAAAGCTCTCATTAAGCAGCATTTATTTCGAGACTGTTAGTGGAAAGTATCGTGTAATATCAATTCATGACCTTTTTTGAAATAAATAAGAGTTCACAATCATTATGCCATATCATTATCATTGAAGACCGACAAACTATCACCAGAATGTACATGTGAGGAAAACAAAAAACAAGAAGTTCCCACATAACAAACAAGATCCCCTTAGATGATTAGCTTAACAATGGATGTAAGTTGATCTGTGCAGCATTTTTACATTGTTGAATAAACGATTTTAATACCCTGGATAAACGTTTTATCAATAATTGACTTGTGTATTACTTTAAAAATTCCCACACATTTGAAATGTCACACATCCTGTCTATTTAATGAGCTAGCATCAATCAACCTTTACTGTCTTAAACATGCAAGTTGATATCAAGTTGATTTCTTGAATTTCTTTTTCATAATGCAATATTGACATTGTCAATTTATTATTTTTCATGTTTTTACATTAACAATTCCCAATTATATCAGATAAATTTAGATTTGATATGTAATTTATGTTTACATAACTTGTTGTATATATGTTGAATAATAACCTAAAAAGTATTAGAATGAATATATAGCACTTCAACAGTTTTAAAAAAACTACTGGAAAACATAGTATGCCTTTTGAGAATGCAATAGCGACAGTGTCTTAATCTATTATCAAAGAATACATTAATGGTCTTCGGTCAAATAAACAAATGGTCAAAGACTCAATTTTAGTCTATGTTTCACACATGATAAAAAATTTTTTGGAATGCCTAATTTTCACTCCGAAAAGGGTTTTGGAATCTGATTTCAAACGTTGCCCAAGAAATATATGTCATGATTACCAAATAAGACAAAATCAATTCAAAGTTAAACTGCCGCATGACTTGAGGCAATCTTCTTACAAATCTCTTTACTATTGTTTGGTCTGCCAGATATTAGCTCCGGGCATTGGCGCTGTCCCTGGAGTTGCAGAGGAATGAGCTTTTGTTTCCACTTTACCAGCTTCAAATCATGCAAGATTGTGTTTGAGTAAAAAATGCTATCCAAAGATTGAACTTGTGCATGGTTAAAAGGTCAATGAGGAAAATTATATACAGGACAAAACGAAGCTTCTCCCTTAAAACCAACATATCAATAATGTTTTGTAAAGGATGAAAACATTACGACGTTGTTGCGCATAAGTCCCACAGATTTATGAAATAAATATGGTCTTCGAGTAGAGAAATCCTGGTTTTTAACACGTTTTGTGTCTATCATTGAAATAGACATTCATAAATTATTGCTCAAACATATATTTTCACTCTAGATGCAGCTAATATAATATAATAAGTAGTATTGTTAAGTAATGTGTATACTACAACAAAGCATTTGTTTTCGCAGTTTTTAGTTTACTTTCACAGTCATTGGACTGACTGAAAACAATATAGTTCAACATGCGAAAATCTAAGACGTTTGATGAAAGAATGATTATACTTTAAGAGATATTAGCGGTAAAAAAAACTAAATACACCACATAACTATTATAATGTTATCATCATAATTTTTTAAATGCATGTTTAGCAGTATGTCCCTTCATAAGCTTATGTCAAACAGATATTCAGTGTACAGCTACATGTATGTAGCACTCAATAAAATATACTTAGTGTAGCAGAGGTGTATTGCATCTTTCGGATAAGGGATATGTTTTATGTTTGGTAAGTTATTTCATGCAATGTATTTATCCAAAAAATAGGCTTCTTAATATGTTCAATGCGTTACTACATATGTCTTTATAAATCACCATAAGGGATAAAATAAATCATGTCTGTGGGTTATTGATGTGTAGAAGGTTGTCTGGTCGTGATGTTTCAAAATGAAACAGACAAATAAATTTAGGTTGTTTGCCTTGATGACATATAGCAAAAGCCTATCCCTTAACCAAGTGAGCAAGATATAAATAGTAGAATGTCATTAACATATCATGGTTACAAAAATACAGTACATGACAAACAGACATTTCAATAACATAAAAACCATGTTCAAAGATATTTTTTTATCAAATTTAATTAGCACAATAATGCAAATTCTCTATTTATAATCATAAAGACAATACGATAATCATAAACAAAGAAAACCATAGGCTTAAGATTGCCAACACAAAGTTAATTAATAGAAAAATCTGAGAAGTAAAATGTTAATGTTTTAAACAATAAAGTAAACAGTGCAAGTGAAAATACAATAACAAAGAATAGTTGGAATGAAAACGTTTGTTTATATCTTTATACGTGCAATGACACAGACTCTAAAATGCTGTTTGGTATTCAAACATTTCGTTTTACCGTTTTTTCCTCAAAATGATTATAGTAATCGTGATCAAATGCAATTATTTGTATGTCGTTATATTTCCTATGAACTTCCAAATCTAATTTCTTACTTGTTTGATATGCAAACGTTTAATCATAGTTGGTTTTCCTGATTGGTTTTCTGGAAATTCTGTTTCTTCAATTTTATTTCCTTTGGGATTTTTTATTCTATTTCAGCTTCTGCATCATAACGGAAATAAACGTTTATTTCGGCTCTTTACACATTTCTTTTCATTGAACACGTAAAACTAAAATAGTTGATTTAGTCAAATTAACATAAAGTTAAGAGAGGTTTTACTAGTTTCTAGCTCTTGTTTTGTAGAATAACAATTAGGTAAAACATTTTCGTATGCTGATGCACATTGAGGGTAAAACCTTATTCTATAAATAAAACAGCAATCACAGAGAGACTGGCGGACATACGTATAAAACCTAGAAATGATGAACCTGATTTTGTCTGGGTCAGGGAGTGTGTGTGTGTGATGACTGTTGGGGACATATTTCTATTAATGATACGTTGATAGAACATCTTAGAAACATCAATGCTTTTCATGACAGGTAAATGAACGTATTGGAAAGTAACATGCAGCGTCCTCTTCCTTTGATAAGCTAAATTGATAAGGAATAACCAATGAAATCGCCTGGTCGTCTCGGCATGCCAATTTGCCAAACATTCAGCTCGATATACTATCCCAGCAATCATCTTTGTTAGAAATAAAGCGTTTTAAAACTTTATAAATGCTTTGATTATGTTATGTTCCTATGAAGCTATGTTCCAATAACTGTGTTAAAAGCATATTGGTTATCATCTTCCATTGTTAAGATAACTTACGGGTTTTAAATATCTAATTACTTGCTAAAGTTCGAAACCAACTTCCGTTTGTGTAAGAAGGTTGTAACTTATCTTAAGCATGAACAGGGCACCCAGATCCATTTAATAACCTTATTACGAATGATCGTTACAGATAGAAATAGCAGCTAGCCAAATAAGATGTACATTATTGCAGTAGATTGTATGAGTAGGTGGCAGGAGGGGGAGTTAAAAATAAAACTCAGGGAATTCAGAATATTTCAGTCTACCCATGAGAAGATTGTTTTACTCACGATTGATATTGAACATGACAGGCGCTTTATTATGAATTCCCATGTAGTATCGATGGTCATTCACCCTGTCAATTGAGTCAATTAGAGTCAGTTTTGTTCATTTCTGGATCATCTTTCTCCTCATGTGGTTTCAAAATGTTTAAAACATGAATTGTAAAGACGGATATCATTAGTTTGGCAGCATAGAAAATATTAAAAAAGGCACAGTACAAGATATCAGAAAGGATAATGATTATGTTATAATTCGTTAAAGCAATGTGTTTTTTAGTCAAAAAAGCTATATCAATATATAGAGAATACTAAACGACGTTCAGTTTAATACCATATTTATGAAACGAAAGCGAGTTAAATACCAATACTATCCACGAGTTTCATAAATATGGTATTAAACTGAACAGAGTTTAGTATTTTATTTATTACACTCTTTAAATTAATTATAAAAAATGCAAATTATGTTAACTCTCAATTCTCCTAGTTGTGCGTAGGAATACAATTCTTACAATGGACGCATATATGAACAAATAGGTCATGAGTAAGTCCGTTAATAACGGCTTTAATTTTGAACAATACAAATGAAAAACTCTCATTCAATTATCTTTGTGTTATAGTTCATACAAACGCAAATTGTTGAGTTAAAAAAACAATCTCTCGCTGAATTGTGAGAATGAACGATATATTAGATTGTTTGAATGAATGTCAAGTGATTGTGACGTCATCGGAATGTGCGTTTTCAAGAGGTAAGTTGGAGCGCTAGTGTAAGTGGGTGGAACACTGTCCTTGTTTGCGATCCATGGTGCGGATAGATTTGGTAATACCCTCTTCAATCAAAATTTCATCTAAATTCTAAAACAAAAAGGTCCGCTGCGTTGAACGGTGACCTCGTCGTTGAGTTGTCAAACGCTGCTAGGAGCTTAGGGCTGCAAGGGAGATAACTCTAAAAACATGATAGCGTTTCGACGAATTTGAACTTGTTGCCGATAAAGATAACATTGCTAATACTTACGGTATCACCAAAAAATTGGGCTGCTTTATCGAAATTTTGATGTACTGTCACTGACATTTCAAGAATCGATCGTAATCGGAAGGGATGGCCTTGCCAGATCTACTATCGAATGCCGATTTGACCCTGATTCCGAGATCGTGTTTACATTGTATCTCTGATTTTTTGCATTGTTTCTCGGACATTGTTATCATTAACAAATAAACACGTTGTTAAAAATAATTTTACTTTTATCTCGTATATTTTTCGTTCGGACTGAGAACAATATTCTTAAGTCGTAATTTTGATTGACATCATCAACCGATATCTTGGCAGGAAAGTAGTTCCGGATGCGATCACTTTCACGTGCAATGTTTCACAACAGTGTTGAATAACATGTCATTGTTTCACAACTGCAGTATCTTCAACGAGAGTGTAATAAATAAATATTATAAATGGCGTTCTCCTGGTGCTTTATTGCATTCGAGCAACTGTGACATATTCTTAGTATTACTTCCACAATCATGATTATAGATAATGCTTGACACAATTGCAACGTTTTCTTTTTTATTGTAGTGAGTCTGATTTGATGAACTGTCGGTTTCATCTATGTGGTTGTAAGGAATTTAAAACTATAACTTGAGTTAAATCACTCCTGAACACCCTTATTGTTTTTAAGTCACCCCAAAAGTCTGGACTCGATTGACATAGAAGAGAATCGAACGAGTTTGAGAAGGAATCTAACGAGTTGAATGATAGGATCAAAACTAAATATTATGTTATTCGCTGGAAGTACATGAAAATATTTAATGTTACACTTTGCATCAACAAAACCTACGCAAATTGAAAATGAAATGAAAATCCCTTATATACTAAAATATCATTTTTATTGCTTTGTGATGCTTTGTTCGTTTTTTTTTTTTTTTTTGTTTTTTGTGTTCTTCCAATTTTGTTCTCAGGCTTTGAGATTGTACCATTAACTTTTTTCTATGGCTTGTTTTTGCGTGAATTACAGCAGGTGAAATCTAATTATGAATAGTGCTCACAGCAGTTGTGTGATGATAACCAAACAATACTGAGTCAATTTCAGAAACAAACTACAGCATAACTTGGAGCAATGTACTTTAAAACTCTTTACTGTTGTTTGGTCTCTCTTATTATTGCCTATAGCGCTGGCGCCGTCCTTTTTATTGTAGAGGAAATTAGCTTTAGTTTCCACTTTATCAGGTTTAAATCGAGAAATCATTTGTGTAAAAGAATAAGTGGTTTAACAACATTTGGTATAAAAAGGCAAGATTAGGAAATACAACTGCGGGCAGAACGAGGTTCTCTTCTCACCTAAAGTGTCAAATGAATTACAAGTGACAATTCAATATTGATAACTCTGAATGAATCATTTTTGGCATTATGAGCTTAATGTTTTTCCTGTTGTTGCTTATACGTAGAATAACAGCACATCAAAATATAACCTAGCTGTATTTTGGGTGGGGGAATTTTGAAAAGGGAGCTTTTGAATTTTTCTACACATGATTAATAACCAGCTATAATGAAGTAAAAGTTGTTTCTGTTTTTCATTGAGTCAAGTCAAGTCAAGTCAAGTAGTTTATTATGTGTGTCTAGTTGTTGATGTTGGGCTTAACCTACAGGGTTTATATCTAAATGAATTCACAATGTCCAACACATTCCAATGTTCCTAAACCCTTCACATCCTGCTCTCACTAAAGGTTAACGTTTGCATTCTACCAATCTTTTGAAATAGGAATTTGTTGTCAGTAATGGTCAGGTTGAAAATAGATTATGCTGTATGTAAGACATAACAAAATCAAATCAGAAATAATTTCAATGGCATCAGCTGATTGCCAAACGAGACTGAATGGATTCATTAAGCAATCATAACATTGTGAAGTAAATATCCTTACTATGGTTTGGTCTGCCTGATGGCCTCCAGAGGAATTCCAGAGAAATCATTTTTGTTCTACTTAATCAGGTTCCAACCATGCAACCATTTAGAAAAATGTCGGAATTTCATGCTTTAAATCTGGTAGAAAATGTGTGATTGTAAATACATAAGGAAAAACTACTCTTTCAATGATTTCAATTCCGATCTGTTAAATGTTTTTATGGAACAATGCCTTTTTTCAAATATAAACATGTTGATAGTCTTTGCATAGGTAGTTTGAAAACAGTACATTTTATTTCGGGAATTTACAGTAATGGCACATCGTCCCTTTAGATTAAAAGAACTCTTTCAAAACATAACAAAAACAGTTTATATATTAAGACATATGTTATTCATCACAAATTACCTAACTAAGATAGTTTTATCGAAACATAATATTAAATATACATGACATCAATTTGCAACGATTTCATAGGTAAGATCTTAATATGTTATTTTTTACAAAGAGGTTCTTAAACTATTTAAAATGATTTGATATTGAAATGACTATTCAGGTAAACTAATTAAGATGTCTGCGGATCATAATTCAAAATAACATCGAAATCAGCAATCATCATACTTCAGTTCCCTGTCGTTCATTATTTTCATAAAATATACTTAATAAGAGCAACAATAAGCAAATGAACACTTTTTTATAACATACATCAATGGAAAAATCATACATGTGTGTGCAATGTTTTAAAACCACAAAAGTACGGTGTTAAAAACAAATGAATTAGCATGTTCTAGGCATAAAAGTGCCTTTTCTTGTTTCAAGGATCCATGTTCCTTGGACAGAACTGAAACCCAATCATTGGTTCAACATGTCTATCCCAGAGGGGAAACAGTGTCTTTAATCAATTTAACATCAACATCAATGAAATAAAGGAGAGGAGTAGAATCTAAGTTCATGTCATATCAGCGGGATTGTCCTTAATTCAATTATGTCCTATGTGAAGCATATACGAGATGGCAGAATTATTGTCTTATGCACGAAATCATATCAAATCATCAAGTAACGTTTCATCTATTTACAACTCATATCTGACATTGTCTGTAAACAGAATATGTTCTGTCATGATAACATAAACACTTACGACAGCAAACTTGCTATGTGTTAGCTTTGAGTTGTTGTATGAATGATTTGACTTTTAATTCAGCAAGGACAATTTTGTCAACAATTAGCGGCGGCAAATAAGTTTCAAATTGTACCTACAAATCCAGAAATTGTCCATCACAATGGAATTACATTTTGCAAATAATTAAATTGCCTAGTTTCTTCATAAATATCAATTATCATCTTCTCTTGATTCAAACAGTTTACGTCCTACGTCTTATAAGGAAAAACATAATTGCTTCCAGAGAATTTATCAGAATTTGCAAACATTCATAAAGGACCACATTATAAAACTGGCCTGAAAGAAGAGAGAATCTTGAAAATCATAAAAACAATTTAATTGAAAGTAATTTTGTGGATAATTTGATTGCTAAAAACTTACCACAATATTTAGAATCAACTCAACATCAAAATTTACAGGAAAAAAGCTAGTACAAAGGCAAACATGTTTCAAATACATTATGAGGTTATACAAAATGATCCTATGATATGACTTTGAACTAATATGGTTTCTTTCTTTCCAACTATTTTAACAACAGCACAAGGAACATTGCTATGAAAGAAATCTTCTCACTTTGACATAAATAATATGTTGCTTCTTACAAATGAATAAGATTATTGAAAATTTTAATAAAAAACTTTTTTCTTGTTGAAATAAATTCTGTTACAGAAAATTTTAACATCATTTAAATCAATTTAAAAGTAACCTTGCGTTTGCATAAAGACAGTTTTGAAAAGCGAGAAAAATCTCGCATACTTAACTATATGTTATGTTCTATTTCTATACCATTGAAATGAGTTTCTCTTTGTATAGGTTATAAATCACCATTATGTAAATTTCTCTTTTATTATCACTTCTCGAAAGAAGTAGGTCTTTGATTGATATGTTATTGCATAAACTGCAATTTGCTATAATGATATCCAGATCTCATTATGATTTATGACAGAAAATTTGGATTATAAGCCATGATAAATCAAGTTTTACATGGTTAGGTGGTACCCGGTTACAGTGTGTTTTTGTTCTTATTTATTTGCAGAAAACTGTTAATAGTATATCTAAAACAAACTTCCGTCTCTTATTATATCCATATCTTATTCATTACGAGAGGCCTAATTTTTCTTTCTGATTACAATTAAACATGTGACGTTGAATCTTATGATAATTAAGAAAGATATTATACTATTAAAAATACATTTCTCATTGACGTCTAATAAATCTTATGCGCGCACATTTAGCAGAAACACAATTTTTGAAAGGTCAAAACCTATAACATAATGTCCAAAAAAATTTTCATTATAAAGGAAATTAGATTAAACGTTAAAGACATGGCTACTTAGAGAGCTTATGGGAAAGAGATTGTCACGAGGATTCTGAGGACAACTATACCAACGGTTTTTACAGTTTATTTGACTCCCTATTAAATTAAAAAGGGTGACTGTTTTTTCTGAACTACTTCAGAGAAATTGAGAATTCTAAATAACAAAACCTTTAGTTATGACAAATTACTGTAATGTAAATGTATGTAACTTGTATACATGCGTGGTTGCAAACTTCTCAGAGCCACCTTATAAAATGTTGTTTTGCAAATGAATCGATAATATTTTAAGAAGTTAGAATAACAATGCGTTTTTGTCACCATCAATTGTCACTAGCACGGCATAAAAATGATGAAAACATGAAAACATCAGGGTTACATCAATTTCAAACAATATGTTCATATGCTAGAAAGTCTAATAATCTGTAGGGAGGATACCTTTGAAAATTAATTTCCTCATGGTTTTATTGACAACTGTTTTACAATGCCATTGCTAATTTTTGTCTCAATTCAAATTTTGAAAATCTTTCAGTCTGTGAATGGACTCACAAATGGTTATATGAATATTTATATCATTTATAGAAAATAAAGTAAATCTCTCTGTAAAAAGAATATTAATCATGAGTTAGTGAAACGTGTAGAAAGCACACTAACAGGAAGGTTAAGGATACTGAGAATTTTGTTCTGTTTTATTCATGAAATTTAGATGCAAGAAGGAAATACTTTTATCAATACTTTCAGACCAAAGTGCCAGTGATAATTATTGATATTCCCCCACCACCATTCACAGAAGCGTGATAAGCACATATTTTATAGTCTTGCGTAGAAGATATAGTAGAAAAGAGGACTAAAAACATTATCCCTTGTTTATGGGTGTTCTTTCGTACAAGTTAATAGTTTGCCCAGGACCTTCCCTTTTTATTAATCCTATCAAGCTATAAAACGTTAAAGGAAACAGCAAATTATAGTGATTAGATGAGGTTAGCTGAATTATTTCGCATTTATTGAATTATAAAGTACACATCAGTGATGAACATAGAACTGGCAAAACCTTGAAGCACATTATCCGTTGACGAATCATGTGAACGTTTTCATGGAAAAGTCTTTCCTGTCAAGTCTTAAGAAGTTAACATGACATTAACAGTCATAAGTAATAGTTTTAAAAAATGTGAACTATGAAACAATTTCAGGAAAAAAAACTTAGCAGATCGACACTTTTTGACGATTTTTTATAGGTTTATCTGATGAGTCTTTTCTACCATGTCATCTGATATTCAAATTGGTCAAATTGCAATGAAGCCAGGATAGTTAAAGTTTTTGAAACTCAAACCCATGAACATACATTTTCTCAGCAATGAACTTGATGTCAAATGTCCATTTGTCTGACTTGAAGTTCATACGGGTTTGGACAACTTCTCATTGCTTATTATAAACTGATTCTTTCATTGAGCATCTATGTACCCGTATCAAGATAATTGAAGGAGATATACTGAAATGAACTATGATACCTTGCGAAGCAAATGGTTGTGCTAAAATTTCTCAGCCCTTAGCCCTAAAGACAGCAAGTTAACACTCATTGATAGTAAACGAAAGTGGTCAACATCATTTTGAACAACGGAGGCTCGCAATGTGGTACTATTAAGTGACCAGGGTGTACACTTGGAAACTTATGGACTCGAACTAATCACACCAAAGAAATATGTCTTACAGTGAACTCGTTCTGTTCAATGTTAAAGATGTTTAAGGAGTAACAGATCATACTTTGCAGGCATATCTAGATCATTAAGAGTTCAAATTTATTTAAACTGATGCCATCTAGGCATGTCTATATACCAGTATACTGATGAAATAGATGTTTGAACAAATTTAACAATTCTCCATTACGTGAATGGTGTTAAATCCCTTAAACCTCCCTTAAACGACAGCAAATTAGGGGGACACATTTCTTAACATTGGACCCCCTCAGCACAAGAAGTCTTATTTTCCCCATTGTGAACGAGAGGGAAGAAAACCTTTGATAATGAGTGTTACATTGCCTTATGAGCAATGCATCATCTTGAATGATGTAACACAGTATGTCAAGGATCAGCTTCCCCCCGCAGTGATGTATAAAAGTCCCTTTTGTTCCAATGATTTTTCAAATTATGATAGTATCTGATGTTTCAGATTGATGAAGATCAAAGAATGGTTAAAATGCTCGTTAAAAGTTATGACGATACCCTGTGTGATAGAATAGACAACAGCAAACGTTATCCCTTTTTTAATATTTTGTTTCAGTCAACATTGTCCATGTGTGTCCTTGACTATATTTGTTTCTGTCACACATGTAACAAAACAAAATTCAAATAGTGATAACACAGGTCAGATAAACTAGTTTGGAATAATTTACTTGTAAGGACAACAATTAAGTGATTAAGAAAACCAGAGTAAAACTTAAATGCCAATATCGCTTTTCCCATTTCTCCGTTCTACCTTCAGGACCCGTTTGTTACTTTTATAGAAACATGTCACCCCTTGGTATGAAGCTGCTTGTTGACACAATAATTGACATTTTTATAAATATGATACATAAATGATAATACCATACCATATTTGGCTTTAAGGAGGTTGGATACAAAATATCGAGGTATTAAGAAATAGCTAAATTTGGTCTTATTTTGTTGAAAAATATGTCTTGAATCAAATTGTGTCATAAAAATACCATGTCACCACAGTTTTTGTTCGAAAAAGGGCCCATCCGTTAGGGCACCCAATGATGAAAATACAATAATTTAAAAACTCCTTTAAAAGATAACTTTGGAATATAATTGTTATTTAAATGTTTTTCTATCAAGCCATTGCAGTATGTAAGTAAACTAAGTCGGAAAAAGGGAACTTGAAACTAATATGAAGTAAAGACATGCAAATAACCTTTTTCTTTGTATGATTATTTTTGTAAAATATTATTCTTTTATGAAAAAAAATCAATTTCTCGTATTAAGATTTTTTTGAAAATTATATATTTTATAGTTAATACACACTAGAATAAGATTAAAAAGAAAAAAAGATATGTCACCAGCGGATAACAGAGATATTCACATTCAATTAAGCCACATCAATGAAAATCAACATCCAGGGGAGATAACTCTTCATTGTCAACATTACCCTTTTTATCATTTTTCATTAGTTTTTAAGGTTAATTAGTAAAATAAATTTTATCATAAAACAAATACTTATGTTCACAAATATAACATAGTCATTGTTTTTTGTTAAACTAAATCATTATTTAATTTTTTAGTTTTTTAATCTCACACTTGCAGTGAAAAATAAACAAAATAGCATAAACTTTAAAATAGCTCAATCTGATTATCTGACTGTTGCGGATGTGCAGAAACAAAGGTATCCAACCTCCTTAAGTAACGTAATAGGTAAGGAAGTAATAAGTAAGTAATCATCCTGCTACATCAGCGTATATGACTCCGCGTTATGCTACAACATATCCCCTGATATCCGCTATGGTATTGTAGTAAATACTAAATACAGTAGAACTCGGATATAACGAACTCAAAGGGACCAGCGAGTTTAGTTCGCTATATCCGGTGTTCGCTATTCACGTTTGGCCACCATATTGGATCATATCAATCATATCCATCACTTGTATGTGTACATGTATAACCGCAAAAATAACAAGGACATATTCTGCACTGCTCGTCTTTGTTCTGGTTTATCCTGGGTCCAACAAACATCTTACATCAATTCCAACAAGTAGCGAGAGCCAACTGGTCATCTGTGGACATGTCAGGTATTTAAACATAATGTTTGTTTATTTAACAGTCAATTTCTAACAATGTTGTTGATACCACTGATTGACTAAGCTGACAGTGAGTGAGTTTGCCGTTAACAATAATGAGAAGCTTTGATTCAGCACGGACAATGTTGATCGTACCGCTAATTGACTAAAGCTGACACTGATTGAGTTCGCTATAAGTAAAGTTGATTGAGCCTCGGGGCATGAAATTCAGTTCGTTATATCCGTTAATTCGCTATATCCGAGTTCGCTATACACGCATAATCTTAATGATATTATATATGGCTTTTGACGGGACTTAAAAATGTGTTCGCTATATCCGAGTGTTCGTTATATCCGTGTTAGCTATATCCGTGTTCTACTGTACTAGTTACAGTAAAGTATAGGATAATTCCCCTATCCCTTCCCTAAAAGACATTTAACAATGCCTTCCAGTCCCAGTATTGCACTACTGATTTTACGATAGATTACACTTATCTTGCATTCAATTAATAGAGTACAGTAAAACCAGACAATACGATTTGAGCTACGATGTCTGCTCTACAGTTTAATAGAATTGTCAGTAATACGTAACTTAATTATGAGCAAACACCTTTCTCCCAATTGGCCTATTCAGTTGAACAAAATAATTGTATTAGGAACAAGTTCTGGCAAAGTTGTTTTCTATAACAAAATATTAAGACTACTAAGTGTATCTTGCCATGACTGAACATTATTCCATTTAAACGCCATTGCAGCTCTCTCATTGATTCTAACTGAAAGAATACTGACCTTGATAGTGGCCTCCATTTATGTTTTACGGATGATTTCCCAAGAGGCATTACAATTCTGTAGTATCCTTGTAAACTATGCAATCAGTGGGCATCAACAATACTTAGGGAATCTCCTTTTCCAAACCACAGAGAATATTTGTTTATAGATCCCCCACTTGCAAATAGAAAATACTACACATGATTTAAACGGTATTTATTTCCAGATGGTACATGGAAAGGGGGATTGATAAACAGGGTTACCCCTATATTAATATCTCTCCCCGTGACGTTGACAGGATTTATACTTTATAACATGAAACAACAAGAAATAATTTCTTACACCAAGAACTGAATATGTACATTCAACAATTACCACAACCTATGTACATGGACATTCAACAATTGAAAAATAAGAAATACTACACATGAGTGCTTTTAACTAAATTGAAGAAATAATAACAGTTTATGACCCTCAAAACATTATTTCCCCAATATCGTTCAAGTCTTTGTTTTGCGACCAAAGTATTGAATAGTATATCATATACCATTGACTGAATGACATAATTCACCAAACTTACATTTTGAATAAAGAATTAAGACACTCGAGTCTTGAGTTTGGAAATTCAGACTCATTTATCATAAATATATATATCTTACAACCTATAATGACAGATTCAGACTGACGCCTATTGACAGAATTAATATCTGAAGCAGTCAGCCTCTTATATATATATTGACAGGCCTGATCAACACTCCTGGACCACCTTAAGTAAACTCTCTTCTGTCCTTTTGGATTAATCAAACACCACTCGGCCACAACCACTTCTTCAATGGCATTGCTTTTTTGTTCTAACTCTGTTACATATTCACGGTCTTAAAAGGTTTCTCTTTGATTATTTATGAAAATAAGATAAAACGGAGCACTTAATATAATGACTATATCTAGCTATATCAAGACATATACATTGGCTTTAAGAAGTTTATGAACCTTATATTTAACCTATGAATAATGTATTCCAGGGAAGTTTAGAATAATTCTGAATGCGTACCTTCAAATCCAAGTGAAATCACTTACATTTATTACAAAAATGTTTAGTTATAAGTTATCAGTTTGTTCTGCCAATATTTACTTCTTAACTGCTTGGTTTTCCCTAATCGTTTCAAAAATCGAGTTTCTATGAATACATGTTTCGCTTCTTCATGTTTTACAGTAAGGATCCAGCCATCAATATATACAGAACATCATTCTTGTGCATTTGGGTAATTTGTATTGAACGAGAAGATGTCATGGACGGGAAGGAACAAGGAGTTTGAAGAACGAGTTGTTATTCCGCGTTCATGACATCTTCGAGTTCAATACAAATGACCCAAATGCAAACGTATGACGTTCGGTATTTATTATATACTCTCTTTTAAAAATTTTACAAGACGACGTACTGCGCATTGATACATATGCGACCGAGGCGATTACCTATAACACGCTGGACTGATGATTTGATACCTCAATTATCCTGTTATTTACTCATTTACTACTTTGCATAGTTAAAAATATGACGCAATTTTTTCACGTGTGAAAACAAAATAAAGTTATAAAAGTTTAAATAGTTCTGAATATGAAAAACGTTTGTTCAGTGTTCTGAGTGACTTTCAAACGACGTCACCATGGAAAAGACATCATAATCGTTGTCGGCTATGACATCATAAGGGTGTAGTATTGCTAGCGGTTTAGGATTTTCAGCTGATGTTTCCAAATTGCTCTAAACAACTTCAAAAGGAACTGACCACATTATATTAAGTGGACACTAATTGTTATCACGAGATAATTAATCCATTGAGTATATTTTATGTTCTCAATTATTTTACTTTTTATCACAACACATATTTTCTTTTTTTGTCACAGAGTTAATTCTACTAGATCCTAATTTTGGACAATAGAATGACGGTTACTACTAGTTCATAAATCAATTCATAAGAAACATGCCGATTTACTGTCTAAATCTTGCTGGAGGAGGCAACCTGTGGTGATCTGTTGTTCAGATTTGCTGGGTAACTACTTTAACTGAAATAACAGACAAGGAAGGAAATCCAATTTGCAAACAAGATCTAATATGTATACATCGTTATACAAAATAACTTGCAAAAAAGACAATTTAAACTGATGAAAAGGCCCAACAAGACGCAATTTCCCCTTAAACAACTTCAGGATTGAATTTACATCAGAAGAAATATCTGCTTTTATGAGAAATACAACATTTGGAAAGGCGATTTGAAAAAGAGAATAAATTGTAATAAGGTCATGTAGGAAAAATGTAATTGCTTCCAGAGAATTAATCAGAGTTTGCAAACCTTCTAAAAGGCCAAATTCTTCATCCGGCCTAAAAGAAGATAAAAGATAATATAAACATATTTAAAACTAATGGAATTGAAATACATTTTGTCATGACATTGTTTGCTAAAAACTCTCAGCCAACAATAAAATCATCGTTGTACTTAAATTTGAATTAAAAGGAAAATATGCAAACTACAAACAAAAGATGTTTTAATACCTTATAAGACATCGATTCAAATAACAGATCATTTGAACATGACTTTGATAGTCAATATCCTATCTGTTCTTACCAAATTGGTCTATTACAAGATGATGATGAGACAACAATAGCAGTATCTGTTCTTTCCAAATTGGTATTTTACAGTTGTACAATGGTATCATGCTGTGAATAATTCTTCTCACAGGAATGATTTGTCAATTGAAAAATCATGAGTGAATAAGAAATATATTTAAATTAACAAAATATTTCAATCCCTCTCGAATGCATAGCATTTTTTGAAAATATGAAATCAGCTGCAGATCAATAACGTTGAAGACAATTTTCTCATTGACAACGTCGTCGTCAATTAACATAACGCATTTGTGGTTATATTTCAAAATTTAAAGTTGAATCAAAGAATACTACATGGCTAACAGTTTTTGTATTTAGTCGATACAATATCTCAATTCATCTAGTTCATATAATATAACATCTTTGACTGAAAAACATAACTGCAGAACAGAGCATTATTAATGTGAGGATTCCTTGCCAATAGTGACTAGAACTTAAACATTAACGATGGGTATACTTTTATTGTTGTTCAGATCAATTGAACTTTAGTATGATTAAAGTCAGGTTAATTAAAAATGAAATTGCCCATTTTTTCTTTGAAAACTAAAAAGTAATTAACTTAATGAAATAAGAAAATAAGAACGTGTGAATACATGTAAAAGCAATCAACTTTTGTCATTGACAGCTGTTAATTCACGTGACAAAAACTAGTTTTCTTATTTTTGTAGATGAAGGTGAAAGAATAAAAAAATCGATCAATAACATAATTTGATTAATTTAACTTTAAATCTTCTCTCTTGTCGCTTTTTGATTCCAAAAGTTGTAATTGAGGGAATATATAAGGGTATTGAATGGAAGAAAAATATACTTTGGAAATTTAAAATAGACGAGTAGTAATTAGTGTATGCTGCACAAACTGTCATGTCCGATTTTCATATCAATGAAATGAGTTTCGGCCTGTATTCATCATAAATCATGATCGGGTACATTTCTCTTTTATAACCAGGTGGGCTCCGATAGATATGTTATTGGATACATGTATAATGCAATTTGCGCAACTGTTATCTGGAAACCTACATCATTTATGACATTAAGTTACCATATTGAAGAACAGAAAATTTTACATAATTGGCGATGTTATAATTGTGTGTGCCTAAGAACATTTTTATCGCTATTTACAGATGATGAGATGAGATGCAGATGAGTTTTATATCTTTCTAAACCAAAATTCCCTTTTTCATGACATTTGTACTAATTGTTTAATTCATATATATATTTTTCTGCAAATTTGACATCATTTGACATTCGTTGAAGTAGGTCTTGCTGCAGTTAATTCCTTAAAAAAGTGTCAATGATAATTGAGAAAGCTGTTTTATCATTTCAAAATCATTTTCTCATTTACATATACACAAACTTACTGTGCGAGCAATTTCAAAGAGAAAACAATACTTCAGAACGATCCAAACAAATAGACAATGTGCAAAGCTGCAGTCATTTATAACTGAAATTTCATGTATAAGACATGGCTACCATAAGAGCAACTCAAATACCCGACAGGATAGAAAATAAATTGTCACTGCTAGGAGAACTTAAGTAAATGAATTTAATTTTTTTTTAAGATTCCCTATTTAACAAAAGGACAACTGTTCTTTCTGAACTAATTTAGAGAATAGGAGAATTGAAAATAATAAAGCCCTGTCTTAGGAAAAACAACTGTTTTTGTTTAAATGCGAAGTTAAATATTTCTCAAGGGCTACATTACATTTTTGTGTTTAAATTAAATTGATGTTATCTAAGGAAATGAAAATAAGTTTGTGCCATCATCAAATGGCATTCGTACATGTATGGCACAAGATAGAGAAAACAAGAAAACGTCAGAGTTAGTTTAATTTACAACATTACTTAAAAGGTTTAGCCAGGCAATGCAAACCGTCTCGTGATAGGGAGGACTATATTTTTTAGAAACATTATCCCTAAAGTCTATTGACAATTAGAGTTTAAAGTCTTCAACATACATAATGCGTCGTGTAAGATTTTGAGTTTTTAATATTGTATCAACTCAAATGTGAAAATCTGCCATATCTGTCTAAATGGTCTTGCAAAAAATTAAAAAGGATATTTCATGTTTCTTATAAAAAACATGTATATGTCTGCGTGTGAAATAAAATTGTAAATGTACTATTGTTGAATTATCATGTCTTCTTCGGGCAAAGAAAGCACACTACCACTGATTCTGAGAATTTTGTTCTGTCTTTTTCTGGAAAATTAGATGCAAAAAGTGAATACTTCAATCAAAACTTTCAGACCAAACTTTGTGTGATAATTATTAATATTTCTCATCTACCGTTCAGAGACGCGTGAAAAACGCTAATTTTATGGACTTGTAGGAAGGATATAAACGAAAATCGAGTATTGAACACATTGGTCTGCAGAGGAACACATTAGTCTGTCACGAAGATCCTCAAGAAAAGTATTCAATTGACGACCAACCAAATCTACTAAAGTATAGCAAGGCTAGATCACTCAGCTTAGCATCTTCTGGGCTCCATTTTGCTATAATGCATTAATTGTTTTAAAATACTGTCAAATTGAAATAAAATACTTTTGAGACCATATGTTAGTCCAAGGAACACATATATGTCATTGTATTTCAAATGATAAATTGAAATGTTGAGGTTTTTTCAAAAGTATCATTATGCCTTAATAATTAAAAGTTTTCTGCTAGAAATTTTGCTTTTGAAATTGAAGCATTCTCCACATTGTGAGTGACAGGGTCGGAAGAACCGATCTGATTAGGTTACTTTGGATAATGGATGTTACAATGTAACACTACCTCAGAGTAAATAATTCATCTTCTTGAATGATGCAACACATCATGTCAAGGATCAGCTACAACTCACAAAGATGTTAAGAAGTCCCTTTGTTTCTATGATTTATCAAATTATGAATGTTTTAATGTGTCAGTTTGAGGAAGATGAATTGTGAAGATCAAAGAACGCTTAAATTGATCGTTAAAAGGTGTGAGGACATAATGTCTCATTGAATGCGGCTGTTAATGGTGATGAATTAAGCTAAAACACCAATTTGAAATCATGTTAATCAAAACAGATTTAAAAATGGAAAAGTAAACCAAATCTTGTTTTATACATTCTATCATCGCCCTTACTTATTTTAGCGGAAAACCAATGTTTTGTCGTTTAAAAGTTGTGAATAAACCGAAAATCAAAAGTATTAGACAATAACTTACGATTGACCGGGAATGACAGATTATCTTTCCCGAGTTATATTAATTTCGTAATTCTCGAGCTTTAGTTAATATAACGAGTGAAAGATAATCTGTCATTCCCCGTCACGAGTTGGTTATTGTTTATATATGATTTTATCAGGTAAAAACTGAGATTCCTTAAAAACAAGTTTTCTCTATAAAGGATTTCTCAAGGAGTAAACCACTAAATTTTATACGCGTTTGCCGTTGCTTTACTCCCGATATGCCTACGCACGGCTAAATATCCCTTGCGAAGTGTTATAGAAAATGTAACTTAATGTAGTTGGTGTTTTTCTTTTATATCTAGTTGTCATTTCAAGTTGTGTATTGATTTGAAGTGACTTGCGACGTCCTACGGTAACACAATACAAATCGGCGCAAACTGAAATTCCTATGACAACGTTATTTGTTTATCGATTATATCTATACTATTGGACAATTTGACTGACTTCACAACAACCAATCAAAATACAGGAAAAGGTGTAACTCCCTAGGGACTTACAGGAATAATACTACCCTGTGTCCGTCCTCCCTTATAGGTATTATTTTATAGTATTCCTTCATTCAGGTTAAAATAATACTAGGCTGTCTATCAATCCTTGTAAAATTACACTTTCAATATAAAAGTGAAGAACCTCTTACAATATTTACTCAATATGCCTCGATTTGCAATTGAATCATAATCCAATGACCGTGTTGCCTGTTGTCAATGTAAAAGTGCAACAATTAAACCAGTATAAGAAGCAATATATTGTAGCTATTGTAAAGGGTGAAAATGCATAATTACAAGCTCCTGTGAATTTCAACAGAACACAGTGCTGTCCCATGTCTGTACCTGTTGCATCCCAATTATGGATGCTATCCCATCTTAAGATGGGATAACTCTCGAGCTATCCCAACTGTGGATAAATTACTATTCCAAGTTTGGATATCCCATCTTAAGAATGGATAGCTGGATCAATTTTTGATTTTGAAAAAAAAAATGACGTTTGAAAACATGAACTTTGAAAAAAAAAAAAAATTAACAAAATATGATTAAAAAAATGCCTTTGAATAAAACAAATGACTTTGAAGAGAAATTACCTATAAAATGTTAATTTGGATAAAAAGATTGATTTTAAATGAATTTCTTTCACGTGATTGATGAAATATTAACTTATTAACTCCTACAGTGATGATACACCCTATGGTGTACAGTGCACTATGAACATGTACTCAAATTGGTTTTGAAATGACATGATCTTGATTTATGTGATCAAGTGACAGCTGTGACCAACGACTTTGAGGAACAGCATTTGTGAACAAGTTTTTTTTTTGAAATGTTGTAAGCTTAAAAACGTTGAAACATCCATGAAGTGGTGGTAAACATGAAAATTGTACTCGTTATCATGACAATAAAGCTACGGTGATTTTTATCTAAATATATACACACAAAAATATCATACAAGAAAAAAAAACTGGGTTGCTCACTGTAAGTCAGAAAAAAACTTGTCATAAATAGAGGATATTATTTGAGTGTCTATGACATACTATGTTTACGACACGAGTGGCTAAATATTAGTATTTCCCGAGCGAAAGCGAGGGATATACTGATATTTAGACACGAGTGTCGTAAACATAGTATGTCATGGGCACGAATATAATATTCTGTTTATTACCGTAGTCCCAAAATTAACGAAAATACTCAAAAACTAATTCCCAGCATAGGCGGACTAGCCGCCGCCGGCCCGTTTAGAGTGTGACGTCATAGGTGAGCCGTGACGTCAAAGCATTGTTTATAACGTGACGTCACAATGAAAAAGTGATATTTTGCCCTAGGGCAGCATATGAAAAATATGAACCCCGGTATGACTGCCCTCGTAGGTAATAAATAGAGGATATTATATGAGTGTCCATGACATACTATGTTTACGACACGAGTGGCTAAATATTAGTATTTCTCGAGCGAGAGCGTAGTCCCAAAATTAACGAAAATACTCAAAAACTACGTCCCAGCAAAGGCGGACTAGCCGTCGCCGGCCCGTTTATATTGTGACGTCATAGCTGAACGGTGACGTCAAAGCATTGCTTATAACGTAACGTCACAATGAAAAAGTGATATTTTGCCCTAGGGCAACATATGAAAAATATGAACCTCGGTATGACTGCCCTCGTAGGTAATAATATGGCATATCGTGTTGCTGAGTTAGTGCTTGGTAAACTTATATTTGAAATTTATGTTTTATTATTTTAGTGATGTGAAAACACTTTTCGTGATGTTTTATAGTCATATATCAAGAGCTGTGAACTAGTTAAAAAGTGACAGTTACATACATTTCTGAGCTCTAAACTGCACAACTTTAAAACAAAAATATTGTATTAGCATTTTTCTATTCTAAAACTACCGAAAACAGCAATATGCTTACAAAGGCCAATACTTCACGTTAAGAGGTCTAGAGGTAAATCTTATAGAAAATAACACATTCAAATCCATTCAAACAAAAGGTTTCTGAGTGAATCGTTGAAGAATGCACATTTTCCTCTCGTTAAGAGCAGAACCTGAAGAGCGTCAAATAAGCTAGATAAATATAACCTGAAAATTATGTACCAGTTTGAAGTTTATTCTTATAACTTGTGTTGCAAACATGTAGTGTAATACGAAAACAGACATTATAGCAAAAAAGCTCAGCAAAAGTTATTTTCTACTGAGGTTGATATGGTGGAATATTGTCCTCTGGTATTGTCTGGTAAAGAATTATTTTTATAATTGTTCGAGTTTTGCTGTTTTCTCAGTTACACAAATAGACTCTACAGTTTGGGATAAGACATGTAAATGTAGACCTGATTTACTTTCTTTCTGCATTTCCAATTAAGCAATACCTATTTATATGACTATATATGATTTGCTTGTTTCTGCTTTGTTATGTGATGATTCGGAACTTGTTTATTGCAAATGCAAGTCTCGACAAATTAAAAGTAATTCCGTATAAGCAATCATTAACCAATAATCTATTGCCTTGATGCATGATATTCAAAGTTTATTGCTATGCTTTCCTGTAATTATGTTATGTATTTGTGTATGTCAAATATACAATACTTTCTATCACTTAATTTACTAAAATCTATTTATAGATCGTAAACTGCAAATGGCGGTTATCTATCACAGAATCGCTTCTGTTCATCATTATAACACACTAATTATATATTAATTACAAATGGATTTCGGAATTAATGACATTGTGAGACGAATTAACTGCAATCCATTTAACCTGAAAATAGACTGAGCAAATTGGCAGGTAATGCAGTTCTATTGAATTATGTTGAGTTCAATTTGAGTCAAATCAATTTAATTTTGCCATGATGTTACATCAGAACTATTGAACAGAGACAAGAGAACAATTTACAAAACGGCAATGGCTTATGTAATTTCTTTATCAAAATATTGTGTATGGACTGAATTTCATAGTTTTAAGCGAATCAGGAACAGTAAGAGCAGTTGCCCTTTACCAATTACAATTAAGCATTATTAAGCGTTGTTTGGCAATTTGTGATCAAACCAAAGGACTAATAGGAGTTAAAATCTTAGGACTGTGACCCACTATTTGATCTCTGTTGATCACTCATATCTCAGCCATAAACCCTGTGATAGAGATAACGTGGAATATTTTTGAAATATGAATTCTTTCAGATTAGTTAATATACATTCTTTAAGTGCCAAGCACACAGAATATAATTATTCGTTAGCTTAGAGTATTTTTTGAGGTTCAGGATAGCCTCTTTCTCCTCAAAATAATTAGTTTAGTATTGCACCAATTAGGGTTTACAGTGTCACATATCCTTTCCAGTCAACCAATAAGTGTTAATCAATATTCGTTTCATTGATCATCGTGCTACTCGTTCCATTTCATTTACAAAAGGTTTGAGATGTTTCAATTGGGTCATTAATAAGGAAGTTTCTTGGCGTTTGCACAATTTGTTTATTTCATCATTTATCCTGAAGTTGATAACAAGAAGGTCATGAAAAACATTTCATCTTAAATAATGAAATGACATAATTTATTGGAAATAAAAAATGCATATGGCTTGATATTGCAATATATGATATACACAACAAATTCTTGTCATCACTGAAGATTACTGGAACAAAATGCATATTTTCCCTTCTTTTCGTTATTGACATAGTATTAAACGTTTAACAATTAAGGCGTATTCGTTGTTTGGTAGAACACAGATTGAAATACAGGGAATTATTACCCATATGGTTTTAGATAAGTAGTGACATATTTTCAATATTCGAGTTTCCGTATACTGTTTTTGACACACTTTCTCGGGTAATAATCTCTTTATGTTGTGTCGATTATACTAGATCTCTTTGAATAAAGAATGTTTTATACTGTGTCACTGGTAATATATCTTGTTTCTAGACAACATAATATAAGGGATCACATTCAGCCTTGGTGAGATATGGACCTTCACAACCTTTATAAGTCTGATGTGACAATCTGAAGTATATGAAGTGTGATGACAAAATAGTGTTTCTAAAGACCGTTTGGAGATGTTCTGATATCATGTCTCATTCAACATTCACAACCTGTACCAATAACGTTTTCACTATGTACCAATGATCTGTATAGATAAAGGTAACAAAGAATCAGAATCAGAATCATTGAACCGAAATTGTAATTGTGATTTATTGAAACTTTTTATGTCTGTGACTGCCCTACAAACAGAAACTTCAACTTCTTTTTGTTATCTGTAGTTTCTTGTTACTTATAGCCCGAATTATTTCTTCAACTGTGCATTTACGACTCTTGAAATTTTGATACTGACTTACTATCAACAATAAGTAGTGAAACAAACAAACAATGACTAAAAAGATTGAAATCACCAGCCTTACATAATTAAAGACATATATATGCAGAACCTCGGATTAACTATTTATATTTATATTTATCATAAACTCATTGAGGAAACATAAACAAAAAACAATAAGTAAGAGTGAAATATCTGATCCAGCAAACTATATTGTGTAAACAATTTAAAACATTTCGAAATAATTTTACACTTTCCAAAACCAAAGCGGTTCGTGTCTTGACATCTATATTACTCCCAATATGGTGTTAAACGGGTAGTAGCATCCATAGTCAGAACCCAAATTTTAAAGATTCACAAAAAGCCCATTGGAGGCCATATTTGTGTAAACACCGTTTTTTCATATGTTGTTAAAAAGAAATCGCTGAACTTTGCATCAAATATTTGATTTATGACTGCTTTATATAGTGTAAAATAAACTGTCTTTCAATTTGAATCATTTTTTCCCTTTTCCTGACATCATTATATATTCTCCCTAAAACGTGCTACTGCCCTTTAAGACCAGATCCTAACATCCTAAACTTCCTAAAATGGAAAAATCAGGCTGCTAAATCCGTTTTCAATCAAATGATTTATTATGTCTTGAGGTAAAGAGCAAATGAACAAAAAAGGCTCAATACATTTGCAAGCAAACAATCTTCTTGCATCCTTTCATATCTGAAAACGATGAATGCATCAGATTGTTTTAAGGCTACTAAATCTTAATAAAAGGAATCGGAAAGTACACATCTCAAAGGAGAAAGATTTATTATGCACTATGACAAAGGCATCTCGAGTTGTAGTAATAAACATACGAAACGCATTAAAATTTACCGAAAATAATAGGTAGTTTTTAAAAACACATTTGAAATATAAGTCTTTGAAAACATCGGAATAAATCTTTTAATCTGTTTTATGACAATGAAGAATTACATTAAATGTTATGGTCACCATGACCTGCAACAAAGAAAAGGATATTGCCAACAAATGGAGCTCATGACGATCTCCAATTTAATTACAACTTTTGTGATCGTAACGTGTTATGTATAATTCTATGAAAGGTCTTAAATCATAAAATCCTGCAAATTCTTAATATCTTTTTAACTACATGTTTGCTTTGTCATAATTAATTAATTTATTAATTTATTAACATTTCCGTTTCCAATCTCCCTTGATTACCGAAGGGCATGTTTACTCGATTGCGTTGCTGCTAAAGTTTAAAGTATCACTAGAAACATATAGAATCCTTTATTTTAGATAATATGAAGTTAAAAATCAACTTGAAGATTGGTCTTGCATGTTCTCAATCTACGACATGAATGATTAACGAGTTATTTCAGTCAACCCTTGCGTGTATCAAACAATTTAGGATGCCCGTGGACGTCACATGTGTTTTCTCGAAGTGTCAATCATCAGCTTTAATGGACAACATAAATGTCTCCATAAGGAACCATGTTGTAAGGAGATTTGATTTCTGATTGCAGTGTTGTTTGAAATGTAGAAATGGACAAAGGCCTCCATAAATCGGAGGACAAAAGAATTACAATAAAACATATTACTGATATCTCAAGGCTCATATAAACACAAAAGGGTTTAAATTCAGCACAATTTGATCACCGAATTTCATTAATTTGATCCATGTCGCTCCAAAATGACACAGACAGACATGTCTTGTTATCTATAGAATATAAAGACAACTGAATATTCTTTAGGCAACATTTCTTCAAAACAAAACGCGTTTGAACAATGGTAAGCATCTTAAACTTACTTTGAAGGCGGTTGTTTACACATTTTGATGAAAAGATACAGGCAAATGGCGGCCGCCATGACATGCCGTTGATCAAAGAAAGATAACTCTGACTGTTCTCGCGCAGTGAGACTTTATTTTCATGTACGCTTCGTTCATGACTAAAGTGCTTATAACTTACATTTCACCAGACACTATGAACTAACGTAGGGTAGAAATAAGAAATGTGAATATTTGACGTCGTAATAGTATAATATTTGAGGCTGTGACGTGGTTTGATATTCATCCGCCGTGTCCTCTCTTTATAGGCATAATAAAAAGTTATTTATAAAAGCAATAAATCGTCTAAAATGCAAGTTGGTAATGAATAGGATACATAACTCGTTCCCCTTTCATATCAAGCTTATGTCCTTCGTGAAATAATTTTGTTTTGTCACTCGCCAAGGCTCGTGACAAAGCAAAATTATTTCACTAGGGACATAAACTTGATATGAAAGGGGAAGCTCGTTAGATATCCTATAAGTGAGTCACACTTACACATTGAGTCTATAATCTCCCATCTATGTCTTGAAAACCAGCGAGTTACCTTTGGACATTGCATTTTGTCATAGAACATTACAGAACATTCAATAATGTATCTTACATACATGAGGGCCTACTTTGGAACTCTTACAATTGACTTTGTTATCATCTTCTGTGCCACTGGTTTTGATAAAATTACTACAAGTCACACAATATAGTCCACTTTTAACTGTTTGGGTTTTGTCATGATATATTATCTATCAAATATGTAAGGCCAGCATGCTAATGTTATTGCAGTATGCAACACCAGCTTGTTGAATTTAGGTGATTTGAATCCATGTTGAGGATTTTTCATCAAAAAGATGGAAAGCCTCTATCTAATCATCACAGTACATGAGTTTATCAAACTCCACGACCGGAGAGTAAAGGCAGATCTAAACCCAATTGAACTCTCTCTGTTATGCATTTACAAGATCACAAAAGCCAGAAAATATATCATTAACATACCATTAAACATGAACAGAAGTTTCTGTTCAAAATTCTGACAAGATAACATTCTTGTTTATATAGATAAGAAATGCTAAGTGCACAAGTTGTCTCTCACTTCTGTACTAACCTATATGAACTTAGCCAGGGTTTAACTTAATTAACTAATAGTGTTGTAGCTTCTCACTTCCACAGGGAATAAGCTGACAATTCCTATTGGACAGAAATGGTTTTATGACAAGACCTGACACCTTGAAATGTCAGATGGAAAGAGACAGGTTGTGGAGTACCAAAGAGTCATATTTTGTTACAGTCTTCATTTGCTCTGATTGAAGAAAGTTATTTTCTGTATAATATTGAGATAATGTTCCTTATTGATAAATCTATAAGTTGCATTTTATAATTTTAATAGAATTCACTTGGCGCTGTCAGAAGAGTACAGTGTCTCACTCTCCTGACTTTAACGAACATATGATGGGGTGAAAATATCACATCTTAATAAAAAATAAATGTGTTGACAGAGATTGACCGTCCTATATGACGTCATATTCAACATGGCAATTGACAAACGTTGACTGAATGTTACGTAAATGCACATGTATATAACACTACACTTTCTGACAAGGATTGAATTGGTTCAAGTCTAAAAAGAGAATATGTTCTGTTCAAATGCTACACCGTATCGTTACTTGGAAACAATCACAGAAACAAACAGACACAATCATCTGGAAATACAATTGACTTGGTCCCCTCGCGCAAGTCACAATCCTCATAATCATTTGTTCTGTAGTACAATGTTGCTCAAGACAGCCTCAATGGCTTAAAATCACCAAATAAGCTTATGCAAGAATAAGACGATTAATTTTGATACAACACTCATATGGTTTAGCCTATCATTTCACTTATTGATTGATTGTTACCTTTCGATTATTTTCCTATAATAGTGTAGTTCTATCAGACTATCTACAGACTAAAAACCCTTCAGAAAAAAACCTATATCACCACAGTCATAACATATTCGAATTTCCCTAGATATGAACTTACTTGAATGAAAGACCACAGCACTTTTTTCAAATTTAAAACATGTTTTCATTTTGGGCTTAGTCAAAACTTGTATTCCACTGTCAAACTTTTAAAAATAGATTGAGACACACTCAATAAAAACAAGTAGCCAATAATTTCTTACTTTGAACATGATATACATCTTGCAATTTATATTTAAACAAGTCAGATTACCTCAATCTTTCAATATCTCTTTCAGATAAGGAGAAGTCGATATTAACAGGCAAGGTTTACATATATTTGACGTAGAAAATGATAACTGATCAAGTATAATAGTATTATGTGTAGCTAAACAGTAGAAGGGACGAGTCTAATATCAATTTGATAGATAATGAATATTATGGATACCTTGCAGACATCCCTGAAAAGGTATAACGGACTATTAACTACTTAGTCGAAGAAGGCTATTCAGAAGTGATATACATAGGGACAACAAGATTGTTATCCTTTGTAAACTACTGAATAAGTTTGATAAAACTCTGATGTTTAACAACTCAACTTTTCATCTTCAAATACTCAAACTTCTTTCGCTATTTCTCTAGTGATAGAACTAACTAAACATTTAAAGATAGACGTTTATGTGCCAGTAATGTCTTTGTAATTGATTATAATAATTGAAATTGCTTTACTTGATCAGACATTGATGCTGACTACCTACGCAGACTTTTCGGTCGAATTTAGATCGCACCCAGCACGTGTTTAAGAATGTGTTTTTTTATACATCATGTTTGTGGGAAAACCATTGAATAATCAGTGAAGAGTTGTGTTTTTATGGTATTTAAAACAGTTAAGATTTTTCTATCCAGGATGATTATCTGTAATAAAAAATAGTTGACTGAATTGGTATCAGTAATGTCGTGTCAATAGACTGAGATTCTCATCCATTTTGCTATTAAACATATTGTGTAGAATCAAAAGACATTTTGAATAAAAAATAATTTGACATTTGTAGTTATGGTTATGGTCATTCTGAGATACAATCTACACTTTGGTCAACACACTCAAACCTCATTTCGACTCACACTTCTTATCCTTAGAAACTTTCAGTAGAACCAAAAAATGTTTAATCTTTTGGTTTATAATAGGAACTTGATAGCTTTACATCAACGTACACTCTAATGAACTCACAAATAAGTGAGCTTTACCGGTCTCGTAGGATTCATATATCAGAAAAAAAGACTTAAGAAAAGCCTTTTTCTGTGCGATTTATGTTAGTTGGTTTGGTACACCTTGTACCTTAACGTTAAGAACAATTATTTGTGTACAAGTCAGGGAAGCTTAAACAAAAGCCACACTGATCACAAAAAGGTAGTGATAATGTAATATATTTATTATAGTATAGACTTCAGTTTGTCTGATTATTGCCACACAGAGCACTGTTGTGTGCATGAAACTCGGTGTTACATTTTGTCTCATTAAACGTATATGAATATACAGAAAAGGACTACAGCCACTCCAACAGCACGGATTTCTATTATCAAAAGTTCATATAATGTTTAACACTATAAGGTGAATATGGTTATTTTGAAGAGATTATGTGAATGACTTATTTTCATTGATTATAATGTTTTAATTGCTATTTCAATATATGTCAAATTGAAGTTTTCGATTTATCAAATAGGGTTAAGTAAGAGAAAACGTTCATGTGGGTACAATTTATATCATAAATACAAAAGAAACTTTACACCCAACTTCTTTACTTGATAGGAGATAGAATAGCAAACCATTTGATGTCTTTTTAAGGTATTGTGATTTGTATATTCCATTTATAAGCAATCATTTCAATCGTTTACGAAAATGAAAAGTTTGTGTCATTTTTACATTGAAGGAGAATGGCAATGTCACTGATTAATTCATACGTCAATTTGGTTGTCTTTGATTGCTACTGGGATAAATGTCAACAGGTTTATTGATATAGGAAACTGTTTCAGTGTCATTATTGTCCTCTATGGGCTTCTACACAAGCAATAATACGTCGCGTAATGGAGAAGTTAAATGACGTAATCTTGTAGTCGCCTCCAGTCTTCATGAATCCCTTTGTCACACTCATTTGTGGTCTGAGGTGGCTTATATCGATGCCTTACTTGTTTGGTAAAGTTGTCCCCGTAGACGATGTCTCGGCGACATTTCAGAGGAACTCTCTTGCCGCGGCTAGATATTGGCTAGACGTTGGCTAGACGTTGACTTGACGTTTTGCTGGGCAAGGATGTCACAGTCATTCTGGCAGTATCGGGTCTGATATCATTTAGGTGTAGACATTGTCCGTGTGCAAATCATTTCTTGGCACTTTCTTTGCTATCATGGATGCAAACCAGAGATGCTTAAATCATTTTATATCATTCTGAAACGTTTGTAAGTGAATTGCAATTTTACCAAAGAAGTCTCTCAAACGCAAACAGTGTTATTATGGTGGTGATCAAATCCTCTTTCCTAGGGTAACGTTATGATAATAAACTGTTTAATTAATTACTACCACCAAATATCATTCATTTAATTATGTATATCAAGGTGTAAAGTTTCTTTTGTAGATAGGTTTAGGTTTAATGTTTTACAGCAAGATTAAAGGGGAATCTGGTGAAGGGATAGCTGCCCTCGGCTTGTTCGGGACAATATCTACCTTAAAATACTCTTAGAAAAGGAATAATGGCCATCAACCTGCCTCTCTTATATCATTATAAATGCTGAAATATTTTACCGTTTACCACACTAAACACTGACATATGAACAGATACTGATCCTGAATACGGAAGATATAGAGAATACTAAACGAATGGTAATGTGATAACATTTTTAAGCAACGAGTGTATAGAATTGGTATCAGACGAACGAAAGTGAGTCTGATACCAAATCCTATTCACGAGTTGCTTAAAAATGTTATCACATTTCCATGAGTCCAAATAAAATAGTTCGCTATTTTTTGGATGTTTACACATGTCATACGCCTATAAACATGATACAGTAGTGTGAAATAGTTCCTATACCCCTCACGCGTTGGACACGGGTGGTCACACCAGTCACTCACGCGTTGGCCATGCCAGACGATGCGTGTGTAACCAGTGAGCAACCAGTGTCTGACGGGTTGGCCACCAGTGGCTCACGCGTGGTCGACCTTAACGGATAACCGAGTCTCTGGTCATCCAAGTGAGGAGTTACTTCCCTTCAATAAGAGAAGTTATTAGTCAGTTGGATATAGTGGAAATCTCCCCTCCCGAAATGTTGACATGAAATGATGCAATGGGTAGTATGACGATTTTATTAAATGTTGACTTTGGTGACAATGATGATTTTGGTGATATGTTCATTTTGTGAAATATTGACTTTGGTGATATGTTGTTTTGGAAAATGTTGACTTCACATATATTGATTTTGTTGATTTAGAAAAATGTTGACTTTGGAGAAATGATTATTTGGTGAAATGTTGACTGAAGAATATCTTTTGATTTTGGTGGCATGTCGATTATGTGAAATGTTGACTTTGATGAGAGGTTAATTTTGTGAAATATTGTTTTTGGTGATATGTTGATTTTGTGAAAAGTTGACTTAGAAGATCTATAGACTTTGGTGAAATGTTGACTTAGGAAGATCTGTAGAGTAGTGGGATTAATTGTTTATGTTGACTTTGTGAAATGTTGATTTGATGAAATGTTAACTTAGGAAGATATATTGACTTTAATGATAAGTAAATTATGTGAAATGTTGACTTTGGTGACATGTTCATTTAATAAAATATTGTCTCTGGCGATTTGTTAATTTTGTGAAATATTGACTTTGGTGATAAGTTGGTTTTGTGAAATGTTGACTTTAGAGATATTGGTTTTGTGAAATATTGAATTTGATTGCAAGTTGAATTTGTGAAATGTTGATTCAGGAAGTATCTTTGGACTTTGGTAATTCGCAACTTAGGTGAAATTTTAACTTCGCTGAAATGTTTTTTTGTAAAATGTTGACTTTGGTGATGTGTTCATTTTATGAAATATTGTCTTTAGCGATATGTCGATCTTTTAAATATTGACTTAGGTTTTATTTTGTGAAATGTTAACGTTGAAAGATATAAAGATTTGGATGAAATAATGATTTGGTGAATGTTTGAATAAAAATCTAATGACTTTAGTGATATGTTAATCATGTCGACTTTGGTGAAATATTTTGTTGTTGAAATGTTGACTTAGGAAGATCTTTAGACTTTAGTAAAACGTAACTTATGTTGACTTTGGTGAAATGTTGATTTGGTGAAATATTGAGTTAAGAATATCTATAGATTTTGGTATAATGTGGTGATATGTTATTTTTGTTAAATGATGACTTTGGTAATTTGTTAATTTTATGAAATATTGTCTTTGGAAATATTGATTTGGTGAAAGGTTTAATAAAGAAGATCTATTGACTTTAATGATATGTTAATTTTATGAAATACATGTATTGTACATTTGAAATGTTGAGTATATTGATAAGTTTCGGTTGTGAATTTATTACCTTATTATTTATGTTTTTATAATTGTATTAACATCTGGTGAAACATAACTTGGATTAGAATTCGACTTTGGGAAATATTGACTTTGAAAAGCTATGGATATAAAAACATTTTGCTAATATGTTACGTTTGAATCATTAATGATTTGAAATATCAAAGTTAGAAAGACAGGGAATAATTTCGTTATGCTGTTATGATTACTTTTGTAATATTTTGGTTTTGTGAACTTTGAACATGTGTTGTCGTGGTTTGTTGACTTTGGGAAATTGTTTTTTGTGTACATGGTGAAAAATAGTCTTCAACTTATTCAATCTTTTGAAATTGTTGACATTGAAAGATATATTTAACTAAATACCGACGAGAGTCGCACGTATGTGGTGTTCATAACAGGCAGTAATCGATGGGCTTTGATAGGAATGAATGTTCCGTTGAAATGGTTGGTTTAAACATATTTTATTTCATAAAGAAAAATGGATTGGCGAACAAGCAACTCGGGCTTATATAAACGCCGCTCCAGTACACAATTACAAAGACTGGTACAAATGAAATGAAAATAGTAATGAAAACAGAGTAATATCTGCATAAGATATCCAAACAATGATTACATAAAGAAAGTAGTCATATTGTTGTATTGTTGGGTATGCCTAATAATAATGGTGGATTTGGCTGCACTTCAATATTTAAATATTTTTAGAAATCGTTGAAATGGTTGATACAAGGAGGTTTGGAAAATAAAGAAATCTTTAAGATAACGGGTTGTTTGAAGGTTACACAGAAATTATCTTATGTCATAACATACACATCGTTCTTTTAAGCAACTGATTGAATCACCCGCTATTCTATGCTTCTCGTTTGCGTTTATTTTTATTATTTCCACTGCAATCTAAAGTTATTTTTCAAAATATATTTCAGTACGTAAAACAAATCATCATGATGGTTATTTTTAACTTGCGTATGGTAATTGTAACATTTTACATGTACATATGACATATTCTGTTTGACTTACAAACATATGTTTGTTTGTTCAAACCGTTATCATACATCAACTGGTCAAAGAGATTTCTTTTGCTTTTTACTTTTTGTCTCACATCGTATGGAAACACAAAATAAATATTTTACATCATATTCAAAATTTATAAGGCCCAACATTATATCGATTTCACTACAATAAATCAATCTGACTAAGTTGTGAAGTGACAGGACTTGCTCAACAGAAAAGTAGACCACGCCCATCACGTGTGAACAAATCAAGATACATGTTATAAGTGAATGTGTATTCATACATCAATATACTATAGATAGATAAGTCCCCAGAAATTAACAACATCAATGGTGTAATTTTCCAAATAACGTCTCTGTGTTCTCTGTTTAATATCCTTATTCACACCTGTTCACACCCGACTGAACACAATGAAACAATAAAACAATCTGAACTTTACGGTAGACTAGACAGCTTAATCCTTTCATCCCCGTCCGGGTATTAGGGTACTGTGAGCTAATTAGTGTCGTTAGAGTGGACTGTTACGCCGACAAGGGGACTAGGCGTTGAGCCGTGAAGCATATCCAGGGCTGACTGAATTCAACGTTTTGAAAAAGGTCAATTTTGGAAGATATAACTTCAACTGATATCGTGTCTGTGAATGAAATAGATTTTAATATCATCTTTGACGAAACAGGACTTATGAAATGTGAAGTTTGAAAAATATCATTTTCTTTATTGTTGAAAGTTTAGTTTTAAGAAAGTAAAATTATTGAAATGCTAAATTCAATAGACTTCTGCAAAATAATCACTTTGAATACATGATATTTTAGTGGAATATTACCTTCGGAAGATAATATATGTTTTATGAAATTCTAACTTTGAGAAGCCATGCCTAATGTAAAAATTTAAAAAATTGTTTTATGATCACGTTAATGTAGTGTTAGATACGTTTGCGCTCCATAGTCTAATAAGCCCAGTTTATTGATGTTTGAAGAACGGGCAGGGAATTGTGTCCCGGGCCTGCTGGTAAATGCATATTTACTTCTTTTTTATGAGACTTAAATAAACAATCTGTCTGTCTGCTTTACGGCCCAACACCAGGACCCTATCTAAGCGTAAATGCCCGGTCAGGCGACACTATTTAGCGCTGAACAATGCTCATCTCCCTAGACGGGATTGACGCTAACTTTATAGTCTTGTAAAGTACCATCAAGTTCTGTATGTGTTACTGTTTTATCGAGATCAATCAATCAGTGTAAATATGGATAATGTACAAGATAGATGTTATCTGCCCCTTCTGGTAATAATTTCTGTTTCTTACACAAAATGAATTAAAGGTGTTCACACAAAATGGCCGCCAATGGATTTAATGTGAATCTTCATACTTTGTTCTGTGACTATGGATGATTGGCTTGTGTAATGAGATTTTTGACACTGTCAAAATAATACGTTTAGCATTAACTTACAATAATCAGTGAAAATTTAAAATTATAAAATTATCAAAAAACGTGCTATTGCCCCTTTTAAGTAAACAAAACCATACATTGAATATTAATTGTTTTTAGATCGAACAAACTAGAGTGTATCATTTAACATACACGACTTTAACATAAAATAATGATACTTTTCCATTTACTTTGAATGAGATTAAACTTGATATCAAAAAGCATTTAAAATTCGCATGGCAAGAAGAACTTGTATAAAGAGGGTATTGTTAAAAAAGTGCGATTATTGGTTGTAAACACAGACATGGAACGTGAATGTCGGAAATACCCATACACTACCGAACATGGCGTCGCTAAAACATATGTCTAATGCAATCATTTGCAAATGCTTGTTCCACAATTGATACGCTTCAATTGGTAGACCATGTACATGTGAAAGATGTTATTTCAAGGACAATTTATATACTATTTGATCTCACTGAATCTTACTGAATGTTTAGTTGCAGACAGACAGACAGACAGATGTTTTATTACAGTCTCACCTCACATAAATACATTAAAAGGTATATACATATAAGAACAACATTCAATTGAGCCACCCTATAAGGGTTACGAGAGACTACATTATAAAATGTTTAATAAACTAAACTAAATATTTATGTAAACAGTATATGTAAACAATAAAATATAAATCTATCCATATAAAATATATTTTCTTCTCTGTGAGATATAAAAGCAGGTTTTGGCGGTAAAATATACATGGTGTGTAAATCTAAGAAGTTGGGATAGCTAAAACAGACATTTTCATACAAACTCTCTCGCAAATCGTTGTACAAAGGGCAATATAAAAGTACATGTCTTTCATCCTCAACACTCTCACTACACTGAAAACACACTCTCTCATTCACACTCTTATTTGTATATCTGCCAGTTTCCAAATGCAGAGGAGCAGTACCTGATCTGAATTTGGAGAGGGCAGAGCGGTATGAACGGGGCATAGAGGATCTCTCAAGGGAGATTGAATTCATTTAACGGTTATGTGATAACTACATCGAATTTAATCACTTCATAGAAATAACATTATACATGTATATACTGTAAAGTACCTTATTGCTAATATCTTACGGACACACATGAGTACTACACACTACTACATCTCGGTATGAGCGTTTACCAAAAGTGACACCTCTAATGCAAAGGGCAGCTTGACAAGGGGCGGCGCCTTTGATCAATTCATCGCCTAACAGCATCAGACAATGGTCACGGTCACTGATTTTATTGCTATCGAAATTCCCTGTTTTCTAATGACTGGATAAATTATACCGAAATAATGATACAAGTAAAACAAGTATACACACAAAACTCTGTTCAAGTCTCGCTCTTACAGTTAATCACACAATAATACTCAAAATGTGAATATAAATAACATCACGTTGAGCAATAACTGAATACACTTTTCAAAGCCTATAGCGAGATAAAGTTAGGTTGTGCTCTATTGTGTGCTAACCAGATTGCCTATCGCCTGGTCTCTGTTACTTGGTGTCATATAGGCGCATTTGATTTTTTTTTAAAAGAATGTAAATTGTGACATTTATACCGTCCATAGTAGTTCATGAGTGTGATATGTTTTCTTTACAAAAGCATATTTGGGCCTAAAAAAAAAACAACAAAAAGTAAACAAATCAGAACATATTGCTGTAATTTACAATAGCTGTCAGGTTCAAAAAACCTTTGTAAATCGCGCAGTGCAACGGTAATATTAATAATATTGCATTGATAAAGTGCAGCATTCACTGTTAAATACTCTGTATTCTTTATCTGAATCTCACCTCAGCTTTCGCTTAAATTTCATCCAAGAATAAAACTAATTTATAAAATGAAGAGTCATCCGTACAGAACGGTTATGCGAGGCTATGTACATGTTAAAACCAAATACGATGCACGGTGCAATATGTAATTCAAAAGAGATATCATAATGTAAAATACTAAAATATTTGCTTAAGGTATACATATATGAAAAACACGGCATAAAATAACACGGATATCAAACTTTGTCTAAAGGCATGCTTAAACGGTGTAATTGTATACATTATATGACCTACAGACCAAACTCAATGGGTAGAAAATGCAGTGCTAATAGATTGTATGGGGAATTAATATGAATTTCTTCCCAAAAAGGTTCGACAGATTATACAATAATCCTTGTTTTGGATTTGTCAGATCGACCCGCAACGTATGTATATATCTACCAGACAAGGCACAAATCTGCAGAAGTAAATCAGTGTCAATTATTCATGCGGGAATAATTTCAAATGTTTCTAAAATATTAAAATATTTGAAAACCCTACTGTCTCATATCTTTACAGTAGGATTGGTAGGACTATGCAGTACACATTAAGATAGTTCTTCAGTAAGAACTTCGAGATTTCTTATATGGTTTAAACATATTTTTATTTCCAAAAAAGGAAAACGGGATTGGCAAACAAGCAAACAAGCAAAAGATTTCTAATATGTAATATGATAAATACCCGTTTAAAAAGCTTGATCATGAATTTTATTGTTTGGTGTGTACAATGAAATATGCTGTTTGAGTGGCATTCTAGAAGTTGATGTTGTAAGGAAGACAAGAGTTATTCTATGGATGAACAACTTCTTTATTGTTACAGTTGCGACGTTTCGGTAGGAATTCTTATACCGTTTCAAAGCATATAACATGATATATATATATACCGGCTGAACGAGTGAGATAAAGTTCAACACCGTCACTAGCGACGTTAAATTTTATACAATAGATTGATTTATACTATCATATGACACAAGAAGATTTCAACTACTCGACATACTGGAGGTTGGTTATAGTCCGAACAATCAAAATACAAGTGAAATGTAGTCTGATTAAATTATCAAGCAATATAAACTCTTTATTATCAAGGAAAAAGCATTCGACTGATTGATATTGTGGTCTTGAAACATAATTGACTTACATAACATAAAAAGTAACCACAAATAAGATATCCGTTGATGGACTCTTATTCATTTTTGATTTAATTATTGAAGGAGTTATTTCATTTGAAACGTAGTGATATTGCAATATGGAAATGAAACATTTTTATGAAATACCTTAAACATTATTGCCAGTGTCTCCATGTATTTTACGTTATGTGTTAAAAACTATATTATAAGTAAGAGGTTGAACACCTGAATGTAAAGTCAGTAATTGTCAGTGTAAACCGAGTAATTTAAGAAGCGGCTGTTTGAGGTTGATTGTTTCTACTTTATGAACTTCTTGTAAATATTTAGAATAGCAACTTCCTAGATTATTCTTTTTACAAGACCCATATATCACTTGTTCAGTTGATAGCGCCACGAAAAAGGACAAACTTCATGTGTTTATTTTCGATTGGGGGGGGGGGGGGGGGGGGGGGGGGTGGAATCATCTTTGCACTTAATCAAAATTCCTCCTAGAAGAACATTGCGTTCAATCCATTACAAACATTACAACCATTGATACTCCCACGCCCATGTGCTATTTTATTATTGATGTATTTACGTTTTTTAGTCTCTCATAACCCTTTCGTGGGTGGCTCACTTTTTACACTTGTATATCGTACCTTAAACTCGTATGTAATTTATGTAAAAATGTATAATAAGTCTCAATCTAAGTAATAGTAAACGTATGTTTTGTGCCTTTGTTGACGAAAACGTACAATTGACTCTTGAGATCGGTCACAGTTGTGGTTTAAGTTGTCGAAATTGAATATAAATCGAAAATTAACATAAGAATAATTCAGTTGTTTACTTTTTTCTACAAAAAGACAAAACATTTAATGACAAATATATCTTAACAACACAAAATAACACATTTAATTCAGAGAAATGAATGACGGAAACACTGTTTTGTGCCTTGTATTTTGCCTTAGTTTAGTTGTATGTATAGGTTTATGTGCTGTGTTTTCATTGTTATGTATATCTAAAACGAGATTGTTTTCTAAACACATATGGCATTATATTACTCTAAAAGGGTTTTCACGAGATAATATATTTACATTATCTTAGGTGTAATTATAATGAAAGAACAAAACGTTGCATGAAATATAATGATTAAAAAGACATTGGCAATAATTATAAAGAGGGTTGGATAACAAAACAACATGCTATATTTGACAAATGGATGAATTTATACAGCAATGTGATGGCTTGATTTATTTTCCAATCCGTTTGGTTTCAAGAATGGATTCTTAATATGATTAAAAACAAGTCTATTAAAATAATTATAAATTATCAATATGAAGTAACTAGGGCAGAAGAAAGTTAGAGAGATATAATTCTATCTTTGAATGAGTCTTTGAGCTCTGTTACTGTCTCACTTAGATAGAATATCTATCAATAGCAGTAAAGTACTGCGACCTATCAGTTAGTGAAGGGTCATTTGTGGTTACATTAATCAATTTAGGATTTAATTTGGAATAGGCGGATATCCTGTCATAAGCTGAATACACTGCACCACTTGTATTTGTACCTTGGTGGCGTGACCTAATATTACACAACGATATCGATATGACTTTTGACTCAGTATCCCATGAAATAATAAACTCTTTAAAGACAATACTCCACAAAGTCAAAATGTCTTTCACAGTATATTTCCTTTTTTACAGATTTATAAGTCACTTTTTTAAAGAAAACCATAAATATCTTTCAAAGTCAATATTTCATACAATCAAATGTTTTAACAAAATATCGAAACATCTATCCAAAAAAATAATTCCCAAAAATGGAAATATCTTTCAAAGTAAATAATTTATAAAATCCAATCCAATCCATGTATGTGACAAAGTCAATATATCACTAAATCAAAACGTACTTTAAAGTATAAATTCCACCAAATCACAACATTCTAATGTACACTTCAAAGTAAATATTTAACAGAATCAAATGTCTTTCAAAGTCAAAATTGCACAAAATAAAATAGATATTCAAAGTCAATATTTCTAAAGAAGGAAAGGTCTTTTAAACTCAGTATCTCTTAAAATCATGAAATCTTGCAAAGTCTATATTTCACAAAATCAAAATACTTTTAAAATTATATAAAAATACTTTTTCAAAGTCAATATTTCTTATAATCAAAATATCTTTCTAACTGAATATTTCACAAGTTTGTTTAAAGTCTACATTTAAAAAAATATTAATGTCGTCAAAGTCAGTTTTTTTTTACAAAGTCAAGATAATTTGAAAGTTCAAAATCAAAATAATCAACAAGTTCAACATATCTTTTAACGTGAACACTTATCAAATTGTACAAAGATCTTTCAAGTCAACAGAGCACAAGTCAAGATATTCAATATTTCATAAGAAGTCGTACTTCTTAACGTAATCCTTACAACACTATACTCATTGTCAAACGATTTTATGTATGTTTTCTTCACTTTGACAAGTCCGTGGCGCACCCTCAATTATCCAGCCAGACGGCACACCAGTGACACACCCGTTGGTCACTGGTTGCTCACCAGTGAGCAACGAGTGGTCGCCCGTGGCTCACCCGTTGCCCACCGGTGGGTCACTGGTGGGCAACGCATGGCACACTCGTTCATGATATAGTTACTTATTCACACTACTGTACAAAGTATATTGGTGGAAACATATTTCATTATCAAAAGATGCATTGGTATAATAAACACTAAGAAGCAACGAAAACTGTCAACACATCATGCACTCGCAAAGTGACGTCATCAGATCGCCAAGTGACGTCATCGGAATGTGTCCTGTTTCGAGGTCACGTTATGTAGGCGAACAGTGTCAATGGCAGCGATTGATTGATTGATTACATTGACATGAGTTACTGAATTGTTGATAGGAATCGGGAGATAGATTTGGGTAAAGGTAGTTACACGAGAACATGTTAGGATTGTGTGCTTGTTGAAGGGAAAGGTTATGGTGGCATCGAAGCAAGTAAACAGTCGAAGCGCCACGTTAATCAATGTTACGGTAGGCAGAGGCAGCAACACCGCTTGTGACGGCACAGAAGGTGGACAAGTGATCAAGCGAATGATTGATTTGTGCTGGTTAGCAAAAAGAAAATGCATTTAAAAAACCGCTTAGATAATATTCTTTTACATAAATTAACATTTTGTTGAGAATGTAAAATTTTACAGTCGCCACTTATGAGTCACGTGATTGGACAATGTCATGTGACGTTCGAAAGTAGTTCTGTTTCTTTGCACGAGCTGGTAACACACATGTGTGTTACCAACTCATTGTTATCTAATGAGTGATCTCACCACGGTTGAGTAATAAATGCTCGTTACAAATCACTACTAACTGCATTGACTATATTACTATCTGTATAAATCAGTTGGAACGTCCTTTCAATGACAATTGACTGTAATGTAGACCATCCACATCTTAGCAAATGCATCTTCCTCTGATAAATTAACATTAAAGACCTTACATAAATCAATCTCCTACTCTGTTATAAAGGTTGCAAATAACATCTATCTTATTACAACTATCCAAAATTACTTTATCATTGTAATAGAAACATCAGTCAGTCATTATTGTGGTCAATCTTTACGAGAAACACAACATTTCTTACTCTAGATTTCATTGACAAGAATTGTTTCTGATAATGGAATTGATGATTCTTATCCTCCTATATATGTATACATTAACTGCGAATCCGTCCTGCATTATCTACTTAACTAATGTGTTTTATAGTTTATACCGGCATTTAAAAGTCATTGCATTTACAACTGAAGGGTATCATTCGAAATTATGAGCTTTCTGTCTGATTCCATATTAACCTTTTCTCCTGCTTAACGGAATCCTGTCTTGTCTAGAATAGCGTATTGACATACAGGATAATTAACCAGATTTGGTAAGTATTTTCCTAATTCAGATTTAATTTCACTTATTAGCAGTGTGCAACAGGTTAAAACACTAACCAATATAGAATCAAGATCATGCATTAATTTTCATAACTTTATCAACATGAAAAATGCAATAACAGGAAGACCCCAAAAACGATATACAACTGAAAAAGCATTCTCTATATAATAAGCTACTTTTTATAACCATAACTTAACAAATCCAAAGAAAAACTACAAAGCGAAATATATGTTTAATAGGTTGAGAGTAATATATGTCTTCAAAAGCAGAAACCAGTAGCTTGTTGGTTTGATGTATAAGTAATCCGAGAGTTTTTAGTAGCCTTCAGAGTTCTTCACAAAACATCTTACGCGATGTGAAACACTCATTACCTACGAACTAATAGGGTCGTGAGTGTCAGGCATGCTTATCCGTCAGCCTATCAACGTCAATCAATCCCACTTTCATGGATCATCTTGCTACTCATGTAGATTTACGGAACATTTTTTTAAAATTATAGATGAATTTAGTTGAATCCGCAGTTGCTGTGTATGTCTCATTAATAACAACGCGCAAATGTTGCCTCCAAAACAAAGATTTTATACTCTATAAAGCAGAAAATTCATAAAAGCAAAATTGTGTGTTACCTTGAAAATTATTTTAGTCATTGATTACAGACAATGAATAAGACTGGTTTTACCTCTTGGATTTTGTAATGTTGCATGGTCACTAATAATGACATTATAGAACGAAATAAAGGCACAGAAGCACAAATAATTTCGATTATCTACCGTATCGTGTAATCATTAAATGAATAGACCACAAATTTGTCAGAAAAAGGTCCTTATTATCTAAGATATGTGGTATTGGATGGATATTGAAAAGTAATTCTTGGAGTTGATTGATTCAATATGTAAAATATGATGGGGTAGCTAAGTAATTAACTCATATGGAGACATTTATATTTTACAATTGAGGCTTTCCAATATTCCTGTAGAATATACACGGTAAACCCCTTATGTAACTTTACTTTATTTACAGCCTTATTATAAAATACATCCTCTCTCCACAGAAGCTGGACAAATCATAAAATGTTGATACAGCCTCTTTTCTATTATGCATAAATCCTAGGGTTCTGGTAGTTTGCAGCGGAAGCGATTTGAATTTCTTTATCAAATGGTAATAATTCTCACATGGAAAGGGTGGTTCATATCAAAATCCTTTTGCCATGATTCAGTAGCCGAAGTGATGATTTTCCAAAGGCGTCTTTGATTGCACAGCTAACTTTGATTGCCTCCAATCAGGCATCTCCCATTCTATCCCACAAAGTCGGCGTGATATAAAATGAAGCATCAACATTGCGTGACTTGATCTGCCTCTGTGGGGAGAGAATGTATAAAATGGTGATTTATATAATTTAAATGACTATCGATCTATCAAGCCATGATTGATCTATAATTCTCAGTCATTCTCAGTCATATAAGTGTTACAGTCCCAATGACAAACACAGTAATGTAGGTTATTATAATCGCCTCAACGACAGTGAAGATAATATCGTCCTGGTTAAAACATGAAAACCAAAATCCGGAGCTACAGGCTCGAACACTACTACGTAGGGGCCCAGAACAAATCAACTGCTGCAAATGCTTTTTTTGATATAAAGGAGGTCTTAAAAACAATTTTAACAAGCCAATCATCACTAACTTCTGGAAAAAATTTAACATCATCTTCCTCGCTGAAACCTGGTCTAACGACAAAGAAGTTTTCTCGTTCCCTGGTTATACGATATTTAGCAGATCTCGACAGAAACATGAACATGCTTACAGAACTCTGGTGGCATCGCAGCTATGATATCAGACTCTATCTTGAAATATGTTTCATTTTTACCCAGCTCCAGTGAGAATATTGCCTGGCTTCGTATCAAACCTCCAGCCCAAGACTTCATCTTATACTCCGGTGTGGTGTACTACTCCCCAGAAAACTCCAGCAAGTATGCAGACGAGGCAGTGTTCGAAATACTAGAAGATGAGATCAGCACCTTCAGATCTACAGATCCACAGTGTCGAGTTTTAGTACAGGGCGATCTCAACGCTCGTACTGGAGATTGATCACATAAGGACTTCATCCACAATGACGATGCTACCTATCTTCCGATCGATGACGACATCAACTACGTCACTGACAGCGAGATCACACCACGCGTATCCCAGGACACTGTCATCAACAGGCGCGGCCACGCCCTCCTAGACTTCTGTAAAAACACTGGGCTTAGAATTTGCAATGGTAGGTTCTTTAAAGATAACAAAATTGGTAAAATAACATGTTTTGCTAACAGTGGCCAAAGTGTCGTGGACTATGTCCTCTGCTCTGATAATGCTTTTGATTTGCTTAACGATTTTGATGTATCTGATGAAGTAGAGCTGACACACCTCCCAGTGACGTATTCATTGTGCTTAGGTACGGGTATAAACATTGCCTGTGACTCGAGTAATCTCAAATTGAAAGCTAAATTCCATTGGAATGATGAATATATATCTGACTACCTCCATAAATGTCAATCACTAAGTCCCGATGTTATTTGTACATTTAACCATTATATTCAAAATAATGATATTAACAGTGCTTCATCTTTGTTTCATGCCAAGGTCGAGTCATGTGCTGACCACTGTAAGAAGACTGGAATGTCGACATCGCATGGACACAAGGGAGACAACTGGTATGACGAGGAATGACCCTCTGCACGAAATGCAGCTCGATGCCTGCTCCGTGCGCATCTAACAGTTCATGCGATCGACAACGATACATCGACTGGTGGTCACAATATAAACAGTTATGTACATCAAAGATGTCAGAATCAACATCGAACTTTATAAACATGCGGTGTAATGCACTCTCTGCAAAGGACAACAAACTGTTCTGGAGAACTCTCCGACCTAAATCACAATTTGTTAATAACAATATTGTACCCTTGGAATGGAATAAACATTTTCATAATCTGTTCAAAGGTTTACACTCCACAAAGGAGTATGAGGAATTTTATGAGAGTATCAACCAGTTTGTAACTTCTATTAGTGACACCTTAATTGATCAATCTGCTAATTATGATGATCTAGACAATGAAATAAGCTTCCAGGAACTTGTAGATGCTATTAGTAATAAGCAAAGCGGTAAAGCGCCTGGTTTTAGTGGGGTTTCTATAGAATTTTTTAAGAATGCACCAACTATGTGCATTGATATGCTAAAATCATTATTCAATAGAATTCTCTCTACAGGTATTTATCCACCAGAATGGACCTACGGAGTAATTATACCTATCTTCAAGAAAGGCAGTGTTAATGATCCAGCTAATTATAGGCCTATCACCTTACTGGTAGTGTCAGTAAAAATATTCTCAAAAATTATAAGCAATAGATTAACACTCTGGGCTGAGCGAGAAAACTTTCTGACTCCTGAACAAGCAGGATTTAGACGTGGATTCCAGACTCATGACAACATCTTTGTACTTAACTCTGTAATTCAGAGGTACCTTTCTCTTCATAAAGGGAAACTATACTGCGCATTTATTGACCTTAAAGCTGCATTTGATTCGGTCGATCGAAATAGTCTGTTCTATAAACTGTGGCTTGGAAACGTTAAAGGTAAAACATTTAGATTGCTTAAGAGTATGTATGACTCTGTTAAATCATGTGTCTCATTGAAAGAAGGTTACACAGCATTCTTCAACTGTTCTCACGGCGTCCGTCGGGGATGCCAATTATCACCTTTCCTGTTTTCTTTTTTCGTAAATGATATTGTTGAAAGTTTAGCATCAGATAACCAAAGGTGTATAAATTTAGAAGTGATTGAACTCTTTATACTCCTCTTTGCCGATGATATTGTTCTTTTTGACTTATCGGTTTGTGGTTTACAAAAGAGACTAGATAAATTAGCTAGATATTGCGACCAGTGGAAACTTAAAATTAATGTGGCAAAGAGTAAGATAATTGTTTTTAGAAAAGGTGGTAGATTAAAAAAGTGCGAAAAGTTTTCTCTTAATAATGAGATCATAGACATTGTTCCAACATACAAATATCTTGGGGTTCATCTCTCAAGTTCAGGCTCATGGTATATCACTCAGAAGACCTTAGCTGAGCAGGCATGGAAAGTTTTCTGCACATTGAGATCATCAATACCTAATTTCTCCGATCTACCTATACACGCTCTATTTCAAATATTTGATGTTAAAATTCTACCAATTTTGCTTTATGACAGTGACGTGTGGGGTTTCCACCCATCACCCAATGGAATTAATATACATGATAAATTCTGCAAACAGGTTTTGAATTTCCCAAAACATACCCCAAACATTTTTGCACGTGCTGAACTGGGTAGATATTCATTAAAAGTAAATATGCATTGTAGAATTATTAAATATTGGATAAGAATGATCTAGTTGATAATATAATTTTGAAGAAATCTTATGAATATCAATATAACCTTGCAGAGAAAGGACGCCAATGTTGGGCACTGAATGTGAAAGGTCTCCTAAGCGGCTATGGCTTTGGATATGTTTGGTTCTACCAAAATGTTGGAAATACCAATGTTCTTATGTCTCTATTTAAGCAAAGATGTATTGACAACGATAATCAGTCTTGGAAAGAAGATATCTCATCTTTACCAAAACTAGAATTCCTGAATAATATAAAAGATAATGTTTCTTATGAATTATATATTAGCCATATTAAGGGTAAAGAATTTCGTATTGCAGTGAGTAAATTCCGAAGTTCCAATCATATGTTGATGATTGAATATGGTAGACGACTTGGTCTAGAACGAAAGGATCGTCTCTGTCCTCTTTGCATAATTCCTACTATTGAAGATGAATACCATTATTGTCTTGAATGTCCATTTTATCTAGAACTTAGATCAAATATAATCCCGCCATACTATTATCATTTTCCCTCATATGAAAAGCTATATCAACTATTCATGTCAAAGAAGTTATCCATCATAAATAGTCTTGGCAAGTATCTGTTCTTAGCCAGAAAGAAACGTAACACGTTTTTGTGTCTGTGACACCCCTATACCTTGTTGTATATTTTGATATCAAACATATTTTATTGGCGCTTCGATAATGTGCACAAATTGTATACTTTGTATAATGGGCCTGTGGCCCCTTTACTGAAATAAACCTCTCTCTCTCTCATAACATGCAGTTGTCAGACATTGAACGAGTTTTGCGGTATAAAAATAGTTTGATTGAAATATATCTATATCAACACGGAAAGAGATTTTGAAAAATATATAATTTCAGAATGTTTATGGATATCAGATTCTAATTATATGTTTAGTTATAACTCGGTAAAACAAAGGCTCCTGATGCATGTTTGGTGTTTCATTGACGCCAACTGATACAATGAGTGAAGCTGTTGTCCATGCAACTATCTAAATTGCGTTAATATCTAAAGCATTAAGCGTTGGGAGTTGTGCCATTCAACATCTATCAGAGGGGTAATGAATGCTTAACTACCACTTGTTTGACCTCCATTTTTGTGACTTGCAGAACTGGCGAGTTGGAAACGCTTATGCCACTGGTGCCAATTGATTATATGAAATTGCAAAATAAACTACTGAGTAGAGTCGGGATATTTGTGTGGAGATTAAAAACTATCGAGATATCAGATGCAAACTGCTTTCATTGAAACAGTCTGTAAATATCAAAAGACATTGTTTCAGTCAGGTACAATGAACCGCACCAGTTCTGCACTGGATGCAAACATTTCTCTTTTTAAAAATATAAATGGCATCACATAAGTTGGTTGATAAGACATTCTCTTTCTCGTGTCGAACATTAAAACTTAAAAACAAAACTGTTAAGAAGTTAACAAAATTTACTATCGTAAGTAAGTTATTATATGAATATTTATATCTATATAGTGGGCAGATCCATCAACGCGTGGTTGCTGAAGGCGCTTACATTTGTTCCCTGGTCAATGGCATTCATTTACTGTCCGGTCATTTTTTCCAATTCAACTCCCTGGGGAGTATTCAACCGGCATCCATATGTGACGCTCAGGTTAGGGACCATTCTATCCCTTACAGGGTACCCATTTACAGCTGGGTGAACTGAGACATAGTCACAGCAGTTTGTCCATCACTGATAACCGACAGCTCGTATGCACGTGTTCATGTATCCACCATTCAGCTACTGACATGAATTCGTGGGATCTTTTAAGTGCGCAATCTTTTGGCACTACACACTAGGGCTCCAGGCTGACACTTATTTTTACACCTTGGCCTTGATGGGATTCGAATCCCGGACGTCAGCAACATGAGACTGGCGCTCTTGCCGACTGAGCTATCCCGTACCCCGATTGATGAAAAACATAATTTAATCAAATTAAATATTGAAATATAATGTCATTACATTAATCATTACGCAGAGGACCAGTAAAAATGAGATTCAAATATCGATGAATGGATTTATAGATATTATCGATAAAAGGATAACTCAATTGACAATTTGATCTCACTTAACAGATCCAATTCCACAAGTTTGGCGCTATTTCACTCGACTAATGGTACAATTTGATGTGAATAAGTAAGTTAAGTGAATAGGACTCCTACAATATACGTCACAAGGAAAGACAGAAATAACTTCAAATATTGGCAATTTGAGGATATTTGAATTATTAATATCTATTAACAAATAGTGTTGCATGTTTGATTTACGGGAAACGATGTGCCCAACGCTCTCACTCACCTTCTTCTAATGACGATTCCATGCTCAAGTGAGATGTTTTTATCGGTCCAAAAACTATAATGTAGTTTTAGGAAATTATATTCAAGGTGAAAAATGTTAAAAGGTTGTCATGTATGTTGTATCCCACTGTTTACCTCTTTGTACAAATAACAATTTATTGAAAAGCCATGTGTTCCGGGTCAAAATATTGGAAACACAGATGACAAAATCTGTCATAAATAGATAAACTTGACAGATGAACAATAATCTCCCATGTTTACTCTACAGTATTGTTGATACTGGGCTCACATGTCCATGAATATATAATGTTGACGTTTATCTCTGTATGAAGACTCACAGCTTTAGACGAAATCCCTCCCCTGGGTGTCTAAAACAGTAATAGAACGTACAGAGTCCTGATGATATAACTATATGAAATTAACATTGTTTGCTTGAGTATGTACTTTTATAAAACCAAAAATGGAAAGTATTGTGGAATTGAAAAAACAACCTACAGCTAGTAGGTGAACATATTTAGCGGATTGTTCACTTCAAACATGGCAATTGGTGATTTTAGACAATTGGTTGTGAAAGGTAACATGAAGATATTTCCAAAATCATATTGCCTTGACGCCTTAAAATAAAACAGACAAACCAATTGAAATTTGTTGTAGGATATGTCCCAGAGGACATTCAACACAGTGGGTTCATACCATCAAAGGAATATTATTAGATCAAGTGCACTCGGGACGCTTTTATATAATAACTTTTGTCATGCTTTGATCAATATGAAACTTTTTTTATTTGAAGTGATGCATTCACTGAAGTTGTTACTTTATTAATTTGGACTTTGATAAGATCTGTCATATTTCCATAATGAATATGTTGAGTTATTAGTTTAAAAATTAAACATTTTTGGCTCGAAGTTTACAATGAATTCAGCTTGTATTTCTATCCTTAATTCCAAACCTTAAAACAGATTTACAATTCAACATCAGATCACTAATATCTGATCACCAAAATAGTTAATGTGTTTATTTACATACATTTTTATCAGAAATCCAGAATTGTCCATTTATTCACATATATCTGAACTACATCTAAAACCTTATATTTCACTACTATTAACAGTTCTGCCTTAATCATAATTCCAATCGTGCAAATGTATAGAGACTATTTTGCTAAACAATAACAAGACATCTCTAACACACACATCTTGAAGCCATAATTAATTCAAATCAAACATCTTCATCACCGAAAATATCAATAAATCAAACATTGTTTAATAGTTACCGGATCGAGATAATAGACACTTTAGTAATCATCATCAAGTTTTAATGTCAACAACTGACATTTATGTTTCAAGTGAATTGTTGTGGCCAATAAATGCTTCATTTGTTTTATTAGGGGATCAAAAGTTCAAGTGAATGCTTTGACACTTTGTACTTATGTCTATATTTCAGACAATTATATAATAAGATTGATGTGAACATGAAACGAAGCTATCTAGTTGCTTGATGACTTGCATTATTTGAAGATTATACTATGTCTTGCACTAATACCCCAATTTGTAAACATAAACTAGCTACAAAAGAAGGCTTTCAATATCCAGAACTGTTTACTGATAGATTTACACAATTTAAACGACGTTCTTAATGACAGTTTAACATTTGCAAAAACAAAATATCATGACATTCGAAAGGAGTCATATCGTCTGATACAAGCGCAAGTATAACCTCTTTCAGATTTTAAATAAAACACTCCCCTTCTCTAATACACTGATGACAAAATAAATATGTACCTTGTACCTGAGCACAGCTTTTTCTCTAATCAATTAATATAAGCTTGTATTTGTCAACACGTTAAGAAACATTTTGTGAAGTATCTAAATGTTAAACCAAATTGCTACATCAGTTTCATTTTCTCTCGACAGTGATATATGCACCAGAGGTAATTTCTGTAATGATAACCAATTTGTGTTTGATTGTTATACCTTTCTTCAAAAGTACTTGCCACCCCTCACTACGTTGCTATCATTTTACTTGTAAGTGTTTACTCTCCAAGGCTGGACAACAATTAGGACCTTTATATGACCAAAATAATAATAATAATTACAAAAATATAGTGTCAAACCGATTTAGAAATTACATACAGATCACATACAGAGTATAAGCATACCTGATTTTTTTTTATCTAAATATATAATACTCTGCTACCACATTCTAAAAAAATGTCTAAATATCAGGATATCATTGATAAACGTTGTTTTTCTGCATCTTGTCTTAATGAAAATACATTAAGTGTTTAAATATTTGTATCTGTCAATTAATTTTACATAAACAAGACAGAACATGGCAAATGATATAAATCATTGCTATGCGAATGACAAGTGATAAAAACTTAAACAACAAACTTTGATGACATCATTTCAGTCCATAATTGTGAGAATAAGACATTATAAGCGAAATATGTCTTGCTTGCTATAAAAACGGTCAGTGTAATATTTCTGTGTAGAAATCTGTTACATATAAAGATAATCAAGGTCCTATCGTGATCTTTTGAGAACTGATGCTGTTGAAATTTGTAATATGTAAGGACGTTTTAGTATTTCCCTGCTTATCATTCGAGAATGACTATTAAATGATGATAATGATTGTTCCTATTATGAAGTGTTTTTTAAAGTGATATTGAAATGCCTAGGCTTAACAAATTAAAATGTTTAATCAGTTCAAACTCATCCTTCATAAGAGTTTTTTGTAGATTCGCAATCCAAATAGACTTGAGTAACCTGAGGAGGACCTTGAATGACTGTCTGACAGAGAAATAATTAACATTAGTGACTTGCAATGTGCTAAACACAGGTTTGATAATTTAATATCTCTCTATTTAGCGCCGAGTTCCAACAAGGTTGCTCACAGGTGCTTTACCGAGTCTGTCAAGTTCTGGTACACATCATTCCGATGAAAAAATGTGTTTTCAGCTGGTGGCGAAAAACCTGTAATGAGTTCTTTGTTTAGTAAAACCCTAGTTCTTACTCAGTGGCAGTTACATGTTAGCCCTCGGTTGTCTGTTTAGATTGTGAGGATCGATTTGCGAAATTTAATTACAGTCCTGATTATGAATTTTAGATTCCTGACAATCGTTACACTGCTTTTCTTCCATTAAACTGTTCACTTCTAGCACTATTTCAGCAGTTCAAGCATGAGACTGCAATAGCATTGATTTGTAAATGAGTCAATTCTTTTCGTGGATGGAAAACCTGGTTAGCCTGATATGCTCAGCTCGTAAATGAGACACAGCATTTGTCATTGTTGTTAGAAGGTTTAGTGAAGCCCGCTTTTTTTGAAAAAATATAACACAATCTAGTAACACAACATCCTTGTTTTTTAAATTTCACACTGACAAAAGACAAAGTACAAGCTTTCTGAGACAAATGAAAAGTAAGCTTGACTAAAGTTTACTATGAGATATTCGTTTTTTTTATTAACAATGGTGAAATGAAATAAAAGTTTTATCCTCCTTTATCAATATTATATATATATATATATAATATATTCTTCCTCTCATTTTGCTTTTAATAGAAACTTCTATACTGAATATCAGTTTGTTATTCTGATGTATTTGTCTGAAAACACAAACGATGGTGTTTGAAATGTCAGTTGCAACTCTATCTCTGTAATGTCTACTGAAAGACTTATCATGAAAGATGTTTCTTTGGGCTCCTTAACTGAGCCAATTGGTGCAATGTTTCTCATTTCTTGAGAGATAACCAATTACGTACTTTGTCTTATGCAAAAGCTCACATTTGAATGAAAGTATGTGTTTTACCAAAGATTTACAAACATTGGCTGTGGTCATACATTTGATTCTTAGAAACGTGAATTAGTCCTGAAATACTTTAAATTCATAACATTACTGCTCCCTTTCTTCATGCATGAAAACATCAAACCAGAGAGGTAATTACAATTCAGAGATTGGTTTAGCTAGATAAATAGTTACTAAATGATATATTTGACACTTTGTAGTAGTTTAACGCTTGTGAGAAGCAAAAATATTTATATAAATTGTTTTTTCATACATTATTTTGTGTTGTTTACTTGTCTGTTTTAATGCAAATAATTGTAATGCGTTTTATCATCAATCAAGGTAATCTCGTCTCTTTGTAATATTTTCTGCACACAATAATCAGAAGCTGAAACAAATCGAAAGTGCTGTTAAAGTTGCATGTCATGAACGCTTAACTGAAGGGATCAGTCCGATAACAGTTTTAACACTGTCCAATTGAATAATCTTAAATTGGATAATGATGTATATAACAAAGAATAACAGATCAATGACAGGTAATCATTAAGTCAACATGCAACTTCAGTGACTCAGTGATGACAGAAATAACCTGTCCGCACCTACAGGCAACTCAAACTCAAAATCTCTAAGGCTTAGCTTAATAGAACTAGTATATGATATAATTATCACTTGAATCAGTGCCTTTTATGGATTTCAACTTTTTCGTACATCTATAATTGACCATTTCTTTCACTACAATTGATCATAGCTTACCAACCACCAGGCCCAGCTTTCTTACAGTTGTTATGTTAAACAATATTACACATTACATTCACTCTAGTGGACCAACAAAGACTTGTTTTTATCAATTTACTTGAATGAACAATGAGATCAGCATTTTATTTTAATTTAAGGAGAAAATGCTTCCTTCGGCAATATCTCTTTGGCGCTATTTCTATATCTTCATAGTTAGCATATTCAGGTACGTTTTCATTTCTTTGTGGAATGTTGTGGAGTACTCTTATATGGCTACCTCCTGCCAGATTTTCTATTCAACAAAACATGTATTTCATTCACTTAAGGTTTTCATTGAGCATAAATTTTACAGAGAAAAACATCAAATTAATTTTTAAAAGGATAGTTGGAGGAATACCGTAGCCTCACTTATTTTTACTGTGTTAGTTTCATTTGAATAAGGTATGAAAAACATACTCATATTGCAAAAAACGTCTGATTATAAGTGGGTTTAATTACCAAAACAGCCTATGGATTAAACACCCAATATGATTAGAATACGTGTGCAGATGGTGATACCAAGAGCATTGCATACAGTGAAATCCATCTACAATTAGACTCCATTCAACAGACGCCTTTCCAATTCTATCGTAATGTCATGCTCGAGCTGCGTCTAATGAATGGAGAGACTTCGAGAGATTCCATTTATCCACCATGGGTTCTCTTTGGATCTTTGATTGTGTAAATCAACTTCATAATCAATACTGTTTTTCTGCTACAGCAAGGATTTCCCATCCGTGATAGCACTTGGTCAATAATCTCTGATCACTTTAATACAGGTGATTGTCTTTGCACTCATGGATGTTAACTCATTTATGTCTCTACTCTATGATTCCTCTTTGAATTAATGCTACCTGCCATGATTGGAATTATTGATTGCAGATAATGTATTTTTATAATAAGATAATCGCTTCATTGTTTTAGCCTATTAAATTTGCAGAGAGAAAAAATCACCATTGAATATTTACGGTCTCATATTTTTAGCCTTCATTTAGGTGTATATCGAAACAGCCGAAAAATTTATACAATTATTGATAATTGATCCTGTTAAAGTTCGAGTATATCGATCATACATCTACGAAAAAGGAAAAAATTGTTAACCTTATCAATATTTTTCTGTATTGTACAAGTGGCATCATTTTACATAAAAGCGTTCACAGCACATGATGTTGAATTTATATATTCAATTGTATTCTCAATCATCTATATTTTACCTAAAGCCTGCAGATAAAGTAACAGTATTTACTACCACAACTCGGCACATCCCTAGATATACGTTTTTTTAATTACATCAACACCTTAAAGGGTTAGTAGCAAGTTTTTAGGGAGAACATAAGGTGATGTCAGGAAAATGAAAATATATAGTTCTAATTGAAAGACAATGTTTTAAAACTAAATGAAGCAATACAAAATCAAATATAAAATGCTAAGTTCAGCCATGCTATTCCTTTTTTTTAAACAAAATGAATTATAGATGTTCACACAAAAACGGCAGCCAATGAACTTTATGTTAAACCTCACAATTTGTCATCTGACTATGAAAAGTTTGGTTTGTGTAATAAGATTTTTGACACTTTGAAAATAAAACATTTAGCATAACGTACAATAATAAGTGAACAATTGAAAATATACAATTTTCAAAAAACTTGCTACTGCCCCTTTAATAGTTTCATAATGAAAATACATCATTATATTAAATTTTAAATATAAATGCTACCCATTATCAATCTTTGCAAAAGACATATGCAAACCTTTAAATCGATTTCAATTGTTAAAGAAGATTTATCATAGTTTTTTGCGTCAATGTAAATTAGAACTTTTGAGTCTATGCAAATTAGAACTTTAGCCTAACACTTTTTATTATCAAAAGGTAACTTATAAGACAACCTGTAGACATTAGGCATTAACTACATCTCTTTAACGTCACCATGTTAAGATTGAATGCTTTATCATGGCTATCTGTACATGTCAACATTCCTTTCACAAGACAAATTTATCATCAGATACAGGTTGAGACATCTAAAAAATGTGGTTCAAAAGGTATACCGTCTCTGCACGAAAGCATATAACATATACAACAATAATGAAGAGGAATATATTGATGACAACTCACGACATGTGTTGTTTCGACACAGGTCCTTTTGTCGTTCTTAAGCAGGGGTAATGGCTAGTAATTTATGAATATAATATATAAGGACATGATAGTGAGTAAGTTAATGCTAAGCCCCGCTTGGGCAATATTTCAACCATGAACGGCGGGGAGTAAGTACATGATAACAATACATAGTAAACGAAACTAAACAAAGATAACTGATAATGTGATGTACAAAACAGTGGGTGTTAACATTAAATTTAAATGGAATACCTTAATGAATTAAAACCATTACCTTGTATTTCTCATTTATTTCATACCACTTTAAGATGTAATATCTATATATAGTCTTACAAAGATTGCATAAGAAGTGATAGTACATGTACAAGCTTTTTGTGTGTGTACAATGTTCATTGAAGAAGCACTCAGTCTATGGTATATTTAACTGTATTAATGAAGATGATATAAGGAATCGATAAATAAACTTGAATTCAGATATATTTTTTGAAGTCTGAAAGACGAACATACATGATGAAAAACAATGATAAAGAAATAAGAATTTGATGATGTAAATAAGAGAAACAATTCTGACTACTGAATATCCAAGTTCAGGAATTAAAATAGACAGCATGATGTGTTTTTTATATAGTTTGTACAGCACAAATATGAAATAGACTTGATGGGATTAAGAATGTATTGAACCTGTTTGCAGACACATTTTACATTATAGAAGACCCATGCTATATTCCTGTCATGAAGAGGAGATCAGCTCTGAGATGACACTTTTGACATGGAAATAGTCGATGCACAGACCTGCCAGTAACAGTATTGCATAAATATGTCCTTCATCGGGCTACAGGGCTAGAGCAGATTTATCATGTGATATCTCGCTTAATTTGACTTGTTGTTCTTATAACGAGTTTGCAGACTCAACTTTAACAAGATTCTTCTAACGCAACCTGTACCGAGATGAATGATTGAAATTATAATTTTATAAAATGAAATCACGATACACATATCAAATGAAATGTTTGCTGGCAGTCAGTTCTTGTTGGGAAAGGTTAACAGAGTGCGAACTTCAACTTGTAAGACCATTTTAAATCACTTGGGGGATTCCGTAGCCTGATCACAAATATTTAAGATAATGTTCAAAGATGATAATGAACAAAGTGTCATATCAAGTTTAATTACCTTATAAAAGAAAGTATATGATTGTCATGTTTTTCTTCTTGTTTGGACATATTGTTTTGGCCCTGGAAGTAAGATAACAAAAGTAATTTCTATTAGAGTTACCTACAAAGAGTACCAGAATGGAATATTCTTCGTTTTAATAGAAGCTTCTTTTCTTCAAAATTGAATTTCTACATTTTGTACTTTCGATTGCTGGTAATGCAACGAATTGATGTATTTTACTCAAATTCATGTTCCCTTAATTTGATTATTATAAAGTGCAAACAAAGTTTGTGACTCTGCATTTCCAGAATAGCTTAGGATCCAAGGGGTTATTATCGGACAGACCACACAACAATAGAGAGATTTATAGGGAAATAGATTCACGTTAGCCAATAATAAAATTATTTCGTCTTGTTTGGCAATCATAACAGAAATGTCTTTGGCATTCTTTGTAATTAGATTTTCACTTATTTTAGTTCACACACCAACTGATTTCGAACACCAAAAACGCGTAATTGCTAACCCTCAACACTTGAGAATTGAACCCTATAGAAAGAAGTTCACATAATGGCAGCAAGTTTATATTGGGTTGGCAATCAGTTTGTTAACTTTTGTTAATAGCTTAAAATTAACATTTATGATGACAACGGAATATCTGTCGTCTATAGGATGGGCATACTACACAAAGGTCGATAAAAGAATGGGTGCAACTTTCTTTCTTAATATGAAAAGGAATTTAAAAATACAGAGACACAAATACCGTTATAAATGAATCTTGATAAATTTCAGTGGCTAACGAGGATGGTGCCAGACACCGAATGCAATTGAACATAAGAAATTGGAAAGTGCTATTTATCAAAATGCTTTTACGTTCAAAACATCTTGTTTCATATATTGTCCTTTCTAATTGAACATAAGAATGAATTTGGTATACATTTTAATAAATTACCTTTTTAGATGAAACTCGACATTTGCTAAAAAGTTGGGTTGTGTTCGTAAAACATGACTAAACATGATTTAGCTTGGCTTTAACTAGAGATAACCAATATTTCAGACTGCAGAATCTGACAGATGTGATATGGTTTTCATCATATTTCCTACTGTGTTATAATCTCGAATATGATCAGAATTCGAACAAGGAATTCAGAAATTCCAAAAGTCTCTGCATATTTATCAATACCAGGAATACCCACGATGTTTCTGATTGTCAATTCCGTTTACATTCATCTCAACAGCTAACTAGTAGTTTGAGGGATACATTCAGATACTAGGAACGCTTTTTGATCTGTGAAAATGGTTCGGTTTGTCTGAAAAGGTCATCCAGCATTTAAGTGGATTGAATGATTCTTTCTACTTCATCAGGTTCCAATTTTGCAAATTTCGATTATTTTTTAAAACTTCTTATTACTTGTTTTCTTTACAGAGATAATAGAATGATGCAACCAATAAAACCATTTTAAAGCATCTTAAGGATGATTAATATTTTAACAACCAAATTATACAATCATTACTGATCGCCAATTTCAAGCAACTAGTACAAACCTTTAGTCATGAATATCTTACAATAATGGTGGAACATGCATGACAAAATCATTATCATAAATGATAATTTTTTAAACTTCCCTAATGATTTTTTTCAAACAAATGTGAATTTTTTTTTTTTTAAATCTTGTTTTTCGTCCTGGAATACATAGGAATACGAAAACCCAGTAATGTAGACTGATTGACTGATTCTAATTATCTCATTGGACAGTTTTCCTGGTACTCTAGCCCACAGAGGTATTCAGAGCAAAGTACCTGTCATGTCCGATCTGATCTGAGTAAAAAAATATTCTCCTTGGTACAATGTGATAGTTGGTTTTCTTACCTGTATAACCTTTTGGAAAACTATTTCTTTCAATATAGTTGCAATTTATTCCATCTCAATTTATACCATTTGCATAACATAGTAAAACCAGCATATCCTTCAAAATGAAACAAATGATGCGAACTGTCTCTAGTGGTCTCCATCTAGTCCGATCTCAATAAATTAAAAATTCGTAGTGGAGCAATATAGATCTTAATTTATTGAGATTGGTGTTTTGTACAACATGGATGGCAAACTTTATGGTCCAAACGTAGAGAGTTAGAACAATTTCATAAGTACAAAAATCCAGATTGCATTTGTACATTGTTAACGGTATTGAATCATTTGCAAACATAGGTATCACACTTTTGTTCCGATAACAATGTATCATATATCGAACCAATATTTGTTTTGGTTTACTTTTTTGCATTCAAGGGATGCACTTGAGCCTGTTGACAACAATTTTAGGCACCAATACCCAGTCCCAAAATTACCGTCCTGTTAACAGATGTTTGAGTTCATTTTTGTGTGTGCCTATTAGGTTTTCGAGTTATTATTTTGAAAAGATCGCTATGCACATTAAAGTCATAGTTATGGCAACAATAATAGTTGATGTGATCCTAAACCGATTTTGACATTTGCCATCCGCTAAAACTATTCTTACAAAAACAATGTATATTGCAACAAGAAATCAGCCTATTAAGCCTGTCAAACAAGGAACGATAGGACGTTCCTAATCTAACATCTAGACAGGACTTTTTAACCACATTAAAGGATTAACTAGGATCTGTTTCTGATGAAAAAAAGACAATTAGATACAGTAAACTGTTCTCAAAACTAACACTGTATGAAGTTCCTCATTTACGATATTATAGAATGGTTTATTGCAGCAAATCTGTGCGTTTACAAATGTCAACACGCATTAAATAGGCAAGAACTTTATAAAAATGTTTGAATCATGAGAAGATGTATGTTGATTTTATGAAGAAACTATACAAGTCAAATATGTGCAAAATGCAATTCCATTGTGGTGGACAAATCCTGTTTCTTTTCGTTTGAAATACTTGCCTAGTAACGACCTATAGTGCACATAAGACTTGCTAATATAAGACCAACAGGATACGTCCATCACAGTGGAATTATATCGTTCAAATTATTGTATTTTGTTACTCGTTTATTAGTACTTTATTGATCCACACCAAATTTCAAAGGGTGAGGTCTAACGGCTTTTAGATCTGCTTAGGAGAATGGAGACACAATTTCATATGACGTTGCCCACAATATTGCTTACATTACAAATCGTAAAAAGTTGAAAATCCCACACATATCTACACATGATGAATGATTTACATGAAATGATACAACAAAATGATTACGGCCTGACTGACGGACGTATGGACAGTACACACAGAATCGACAATCTAAAATGCCGTTGGGATAAGTATCAATGAGTCTTATATATTTTGAAATATAATAGAACCAACAATATTATACAGTTGCTTACCAAAAGTTTGGTTTACTACAAAATGTGTTATCCTATGTTACATCATCATTTTTGAAAATTTAAAATGTGTCACCATTTCATAACAAAATGTATATGCTTAGAAAACTCGTAGATCAAATTGTAAGCTAATCATATATACACTACATACATATAGAAAAATATGTGACCTGTCAGATACAATTCTGGCATTCTTCAAGAGGTGCATTGGGTCGAAATTTTAACATTCTGATTTTCTTCAATCCGCACCATATTTTTGTTTATTAAACTTGCAGCAAAATAGTCAATATAGGTCATCCCCTACAATATAACTTCAGTTTTAGCAAGAAATATTTCGAAATGACGATTATATAAAATAGTCAAGAAATGTGAGTTTGCATTTTGGACACTGGATACAGTGCAACATAAATCCATACTAAATATGTTCCTATATTTAGAAATAGAAGTATAACTTTCAGTATGTGACTTAAAGGTGATTATATCTTATCTTTTCTAAAATTCCTACATTTTAGTACAATACTGATTGAATTAGTCAAAGTCAAGCGAACACAATATTTCATAATATTTTCACTTCAAAAGTAATTTAAAAAAATGTTTGATCAGCAGCTGTATTATTGTTGCCATCCATTTTCGAAATAATAAGTAATCTTTATTTCACATATATTCTTTGGTTATGGTTAAAATAACAATACTGAATGGATCTGTGTAAACTTCTGTTTTTGGCATGTTTTTTTCTGATTGATGATTTTGTAGGTGAATTATGAAAATAATGAAATATGATTGGGAACAGAAACATGACAATTGATGATGTTATATTGAAGTTTGATTCGGAGACATCTTAATTAGTTTACCTGAAGAGACATTTGAATATCAAATCATGTAATGTAGTTTAAGAACCTCATTTTAAAATAACCTCAAATGTCAGATTATTATCTAAGGTTACATTTTGATGACATGTACAAACAAACAAACAAATTAACAAATATGTAGGTGTTCATGTTCAATGTGTTCATTTGTTGCATTAGGGGATTTTCTCATCATTAACATATATATTATGTCTGATATATAAACTGTTTTGTTATATTTTGCAATAGTTCTTTTAATCTGAAGCTACGATGTTCCATTGCTGTTTATTACAGAAATAAGATTTTTTTCATCCTAGTTATGCAAATATTATCAACTTCTGATATTTGGAAAGGCATTGTTTCATAAAGACATTGGAAAGTTTGTACTGCTACTCGTTTTTTCTCAATGTATTTGCAATCATACCCTTTCTAAAAAGCATGAAATTCCGATTTTTGCTCGATGATTGCATGATTTGAACCTGATTAAGTAGAAACAATACATATTCCTCTGGAAATCTAGAAGCAGGGCCAAGACCATAAGCTAACAGGCAGACCAAACAGCATTGAAAACATAGGAAATAGAATTGAAACCCCAAAGGGAAATCAGATGAAAGGCAGGATTTCCACAAGACCAATAAGTAAAAACAACTATGCCAATGATTAAGTAAGGCGGAAAACATAACTACTTACATAACAAGTTGTTTTGATCGGTAAAGTGCAACTTATTGTATCTCATCACAATTTCCAAATTATCAAGAGGGACAAAAGTATTGTTTGTGACTTGTGACTTGTAATTGTTATCAGTCAACCTCTAAAAGAGAATTAATGAGGATCGAGGATATGTGACAGGAACTGAGTTTCTGTTCCTTTTTCATTCCGTTTATACAAAATAATATCTTTGTCACTTCATATGTATCTCGCTTGATATAATTGTTATAGGTCATTTTTGAGAAATGTTTCTTTTGTCATTTTAACAGAACTACTGTTTTACAAAGCACATATCATATGATTTGTTCGTCTGATATGTGTTGGAGATTCACATCATTCATTGGACTCGATTGGTTATGTACTGACAACATTCCAATTTCAAAAGATCGACAGAGTGCAAACGCAAGTCGTTAGTGAGATCAGGAAGTGACGGGTTAAGGAACATTGAAAGGTTTTGGACATTGTGAATTCATTTAGATATAAACCCTGTGCGTTAAGGTCGACATCAACAACTAGACACGGACTATACTTGACTTGAACTCATCGAAAAAAAGAAACAGTTTTACTTCATAATAGCGGGTTAGCAATCGTGTGTGGAAAAAATCAAAAGCTCCCAATTTAATACCCACTATACAACTAGGCTCTATTTGACGTACTGTTATTCTACTTATTTCAACGACAGGAAAACACATTAAGCTCAGATTCAATCATGCCCAAAATTAATCATTCAGAGTTATTAATATTTGATTTGCCACTTGTAATTTATTTGACACTAAATAAAAGTTGAAATGAAAATAAATCACCTCGTTCTACTAGCAGCTGTATTTCTTAATCTTGTCTTTTTCTACCAAATGTTGTTAAACCACTTATTTCTTTACATAAATGATTTCTTGATTTGAACCTGATAAGGTGGAAACTAAAGCTAATTTCATCTACAATAAAGAACGGCGCCAGCGCTGTAGGCAATAATCAGAGAGACCAAACAATAGTAAAGAGTTTTAAAGTAAATTGCTCCAAGTTATGCTGCAGTTTGTTTCTGAAATTGACCGAGTCTTGTTTGGTTAAAGTGACACAACTGCTGTGAGCACTATTTGTAATTAGATTTCACCTGCCTTGATTCATGCACAAACAAGCCATAGAAAAAAGTTAATGGTAAAATCTCGAAGGCTGAGAACAAGATTAACCATATTACCAACAGCAGTCTCATTTTCGTATCAACATTGACAGTAAAAGTATCACTACTTAAAACTCCTTTTGAATTGATTTAAATATGACATTCTTAATTATTTTACATGTAAGTTTTGATTTGATAATGAGTTAACATCAATTGGAAAAAAAGCACCACAAATCAATAGAAACTGATAATTTCATTTCCCTTTGAGGAACATCTCACTTAACAAGAAACATCCTTATTAATGAGAGAAATTGTTTACTCTGATTCACTTATATTGAATAAATCGCTGTTCACTACTTGAGTTATTAACACTTTTCGAAAGCAACACGGCATACCTTAACAACTTTTGTTAGTAATATGTTCACAATTTCTTTGTCTTCTTAAAACATTCTTTATCATTGCAATAACAAATTAAGGTTTCAATCATTCACAATTCACATCTTCTGAATGCATGTTTTTTATAATTCCAATAGGGACTATCCAATTTGGCGTGTTTCACGTATCCTGTAAATTTCCTTTTCTGGTAAATACCACAATATTATATGAAAATATTCACATTTATATTGCAGCATTTCGAAACTGATTTCAAATTTGTTGATGATGTTTAAATGTGTTTGTATACGTTGCAACATAAATGTGAACCTTCTATGTCAAACTAGGTGTAAACTACGTTCAGTTATTGATTTAAATGTTCACGCTTGCTTTAATAAATTTTAAATAATAATTATGTTTTCTGATATCTTGTACTGTACCTTTAAATACTTTCAATGTGTCTATATCTCTAACGATAACCATCTTCACAATTCATGTTTTAAACATTTTGAATCCAGAAATGAACAAAACTGACTCTTATTGACTCAATTGACAGGGTGAATGACAATCACTACTACATGGGAATTCATGATAAAGCACCTGTCATGTTCAATATCAATCGTGAGTAAAACAATGTTCTCATGGGTAGACTGAAATTAACGTTTACAAAATATTCTGAATTCTCTGAGTTTTACTTTTTACAACTACTGCAACAACATATTATTTGGTTTCCTGCAATATTTATCTGTGATGACCATTGGTAATAAGGGTTTTAAATGGAACTGATCTATGTATCGCCTGTGCTGTGTGCATACAAAGAGAAGTTGGTTTTACACTGTTAACCCTTACGATGCAGGTATATATTTTTGCTCTACAAGCCAACGTGGCGGAATTGTTTTGTCCGGTGCCAGCCACCGTTATATCCTGATTAACCGCTTCTTTATTTTTGTGCGCGGATATACATATGATACATGGAAATAAAGACAATTCTCTCTTCTATACGATGATGTAAACATTATAAAATTATCTCTAATGGTTCGTGAGATATGAATGCCGCAAGGTGGGTACCCTCAATCATTTTGAGGTAAAAAATTAAATTTGCGGCACTTGTCGCAACGCTTGCTGTTTCTGTGTTTTTGTGCGCGCATATACATATGATACATGGAAATAAAGACAATTCTTTCTTCTACATGATGATGTAAAACTTATAGAATTATCTCTAATGGTTCGTGAGATATGAATGCCGCAAGGTGGGTAACCTCAATCATTTTTGAGAAAAGGTTTGATATTTTATATCCGGGAGCAGCCAAGACTGCTTGCAGTCAATATATAGCCTTATCCTGAAAGTTACGGATTTCGCCAAGAGGGCTTACGTGCCATTTTATATTTGGCCCGTAAATATCACGCGCCCCGCATCGTAAGGGTTAAGCAAGTCATTAGAAATTAAAAAACATGCATCCGTAGCAACGGAGAATATAAAGACAGGTATTAAAGAATTCATACTCATTCTAACACATCTATTGGAACACATTAATCAAAGCAATAAGTATATATTTTATATGTTTAACTCTGATGATTGCTGGGATAGTATATCGAGATGATTGTTCGGCAAATTGGCATATGGAGATGTCCAGGTTCTTTCATTGGTTATTCCTTATCAATTTAGCTTATCACGGGACAGGATAAAACATACGTTCGTTTACCTCTCATAAAAAGCATTGATGGCGTTTCCAAAATACTCTATCAACGTATCATTGATATAAGTATGTTCTCAACAGTCACACATACTCCCTGACCCAGACAAAATCAGGTTTATCATTTCTAGGTTGCTACTTATGTCTGCTTTAAAGACCAATCTCTCTGTGATTGCTTTTTTATTGAGGTAGCTTGGAAGATGGACAGAATAACGGTTTTAACCTTATATGTTCATCGGAATATGTAAACATTTTGTACATAAATGTTATCCTACATGACAAGAGATATAAACGAGAAAAACCTCTCTAAATTGTATGTTAATTTGACTAAACCAACAATTTTAGTTTTACATGTGTTAGTCTAGATACATTGCTGCACATGTGTCATGCTTGGTTTGGACATTTGCAGCAGTGATCTCTGTGTTTGTGACAATGTTAGATAAAGGTACATTTGATTTTTCATTTTGATTATATATTTAAAATAACATTGACAAAATTTCAAACAGAGAGAACTGGGAATACCGTTATCATATTGTTGGTCAAAAAATGCCCTCAGCATGTGATGTTGTTTTAGATGTTCTTCATTTAGAGGAATAATTAACATTTCTAGGTTTTTAATTAAAGAATGCTTTTTGTGATTTTAAAGCAAACTAGATATCAACAAAAAGGAATCTGTAAATAGCCGACATAAACGTTTATTTTAGTTGTGAAACAGAAGTGAAAAACTTAGCAAAATAGAATCGAAAATCCCAAAGGAAATCAAATTGAAGATACAGGATTTCCACAAAACCAATCAAGAAAACAAACTAAGGTTAAACGTTTGCATATCAAAAAAGAAAGAAATTAAATTTGGAAGCATGTAGGAAATATAACCACTTACAAATAGTTGCAGTTGATCACGATTACCGTAACCATTTTGAGGGAAAAAAAAAAAGTTAAACGAAAAGTTTGAATCCCAAACAGCATTTTTAAATCCAAGATCTAATCTAATCTATTTATACCAGATATAAATAAACGTTTTCTTTCCGAGTATTCTTTGTTATTGTATTCTTACCTGCGCTTTGTGGTTTAAAACATAAACATCTTACTTCTCAGATTGTTCTCTTTATTAAATGTTTTGTTTGCAACCTTAAGCCAATAGCTTTGGTTTTTATGATTATCATATTTGGTTTTTTTATCGATAGAGAATTTGCGTTATTGTGCAAAGTAAATTTGATAATAGAATATTAAAGAACATTGACGTTAATTATGTTATTGAAATATCTGTTCATTATGTATTTATGTAATCATGATATGTTAATGACATTCTACAATTTATGTCTTGCTCACGTGGTTAAGGGCCTTTTGCAATATGTCTTCAAGGCAAACAACCTAAATTTATTTGTCTGTTTCATTTTGAAACATCACGACCAGACAACGTTCTACACATCAATAACCAACAGACCTGATTTATGTAATCACTTATGGTGATTTATAAAGACACTTGTAGTAACACTTTTAACATATCAGGAAGCCAATTTATTGGGTTAATACATTGCAGTAAATACGCTATCAAACATAATTCCATAAAACATATTCCTTATATCAATCCCACAGATTCAATAAGTCTCTGCTACAATTAAGAATATTATATTGATGGCTACATAGCTGTACAACAACAATCTGGATACACTGCTAAACAATCATTTGAACAATTATGATGAAAACATTATAAGAGTAAAGTGGTTTATGAAGGTGTTATTACAGCTAATATCTCAAGTGTAACCTATCTTTCATCAGACATTGTCAACAATTTTTTTCTGGTTTGAAATTTATATACCTATTATTTTTCATGTATGGCTGTCCCATGACTGTGAAAGTAGAAAGAATGTGTGAAACAAATGCATTGATGCAGTATATGATAGGTTAGCATTAGTACATATCCTTTAACATCACTTATTACTATTATAAGCTGCATCAAGAGTAAAAATATGTGCTTGAGCAATACGTTATGAATCTATAATTCATTGATAGACATGCTACCATAAAAGATTTCAGGATTTCTCAACTAACAGACCACATGTAAGTCATCAATTTGTGTGATTTATACGCAACAACGTCGTAATGCTTTTATATGTTGGTTTTGAGGGAGAAATGGCTCTCTTCAAAATAAAGCTCCGTCTCGTTCTGAATATAATTTTCCTCATTGACCTTTTTAACCAGCAGAAGTTAGAGCTTTGGATACAATTTTTTACTCAAGCACAATCTTGCATGATTTGAAGCTGGTAAAGTGGAAACAAAAGCTCATTCCTCTGCAACTCCAGGGACAACGCCAATGCCCGGAGCCATTATCTGGTAGACCAAACAATAGTAAAGAGATTTGTGAGAAGATTGCTCAAGTCGCGCAGCAGTTTCACTTTGAATTGATTTTGTCTTATTTGGTAATCATGACATTTATTCCTTTGTCAACGTTTGAAATCAGATTTCAAAACCCTTTTCGGTGTGAAAATTAGGCTTTCCAAACAAAAAACTTAAATATTTTAAGCACTTGATGACAAATAAATAAACAAGTGGCCATCACTAAAATTTAGTGTATGGCCATCTGTTTATTTGGCAATTGATCATTAACGTATTCTTAGATGATAATTAAAGACACTTTCGCTATGGCTTCTTCTATTTGATTCTCAAAAGGCATACTTTTGATTAAAAGTGTCATATTCATTCAGATACTGTTTAGGTTAATAATATAAGTCAGTTTTCACAATAAGTAATGATAATGTAAATAATTACATAACAAATCTGAAATTATCTGACAAAATTGGGATTTGTTATTATAAATCCTTTACCATTCATCTTTTTTTATTCACATAATTGTTTTCAAAATATGTGAAAAGTGGAAAATTGGCAATGTCAATGTTGCATTATGAAACAGAATGATCAAGACAGTCGAGTTTTGTTTATGCTAAATCATTAGAATGACAGGATGTTAGACTCTACATATGTGTCAATTATTGGTTTCTCCAGGGTATTAACATTTTTCTAAGGAAATCCACAAGGTAAGCACATTACTTAAACTATGAAAAGGATAACTATTGAGTATTTATTCAATGAATGAGAGGAAATCGTTTTTAATTCACCAATATAAAAATACTGCACAGATCACCTTACATATATTTGGTAAGCTAATCATCTAGGGTGATCTTGTTTGTTATGTAGGAACTTCTTGTTAATTGTTGGTTTCCTCACATATACATTCTGGTGATAGTTTGTCAGCCTTTCATGATCATGATATGGCATAATGCTTGTGAACACCTATATATTTCAATAAAGACAATGAATCTGTATTTTATTATTTGGCACTAACGTAACCACATACAACGGGGTAAGTCCCCTTTTGTTCTACTTATGTCTGCCTCAAAACTTCAGTCTCGAAATAAATGCCGCTTAATGAGGGCTTTCTGATGGGAGAATCACTAATATCTCCCTTATCTAAATCTAATTTCATTCAGTTATATGTTATTACAAATGGACAGTATCAAATATTGATAACTGATGTTCTTGAAGATATCTCTTTTACGTCAATGAATATAAAAAATGGATAGATTTAACTACTTCTTCAAAAGACGTAAGTAGTCCAATCATACGTTATTTGATGTATTAAAGCACTAAACTTATCATGCTGGCATTTTTATTAAGCTCAAAAGATGCCCATAAAGCTATTAGTGAAAGAAGAGATTGTTGCAACATGAATTAACATTTCATTTCCAAGTATTTGTTATTATTCTCATTGTATCATTTCTTTTTTCATTTTTCCTACCTATTACAGAAATGTTGACAAAGTTTCTTTTTTGATCAAATGTATTAATTGTAATCTCTTTCAGTTAATTGTGATTTTATAACTATCTTACTATAACTGGATTATTTTCTTTTGTTATTTTGAATGACCATGGGTTAATGTTATTGAATTGTCTGTTATGTGCTTGCTTTGCTTTTACAACTATGACATTTTGATGACATTGGTAAGTTTATGTCTGGCTCAATTGGTATGATCCTTTAGGGAAGGGACTTTTGCAATGTCATCAAGGCAAACACCCTTACATTTGTGTAGGTATTTTTCATTAAAACAAATTCACAACAAGAAATCGTTTTACACATCAACTCATAGACTTGATTAATTTTATTACTTATTGTGATGCATGAAGACAAACGTGGAAATGTTTTTAACATATCAGTAGGTTAGCGTATGAGATAAATATATTGCAGTGAATTTCAAACAGATATACTTTTCAGATGACATGTGTGTTACGGGGCAGCTTCAATACATTCTTGACAACATCATCATTTTTGATGACTACTTACTTGTACCTTAAAAATGTTGCACAAATGTATGTTAAGGCATCTTTCAAAATTTTACGTACATGACAACATAAACACTCAATGATTATTTTCCTCTTCACACAGGCATCTATACTTATATATGTGTATATATGTATTATTGTGAAGAGAAGAGATATGACACTAATGAGCTATATTTTTAACAATATTATAACTAAACCTATATCACAGCTTTACAATAGCCAATCACATCAAACATAATACACTGTGAGTTGCCCCATCATTATAGCCAATGAATGCCTCATAATGTCTGATAAAATGTTCTTTTATCATCATATCAAATCTCACTCTACCTTTCCGAAAATCATTTCATTTGTTCTCTGAAGTTTTTTGTTTTACCTAGTCGCCTAATGCCTGTGATGAGGTCGTAAATGCCTTATTGGTTATTTGTCCTCTAATCTACATATTTGATACATATGTGATACGGGACATTACATAACCTAATAGTCATCATGACCTCATTATTACAACCTACACTGTGTTGTTTCATTTACTTTTAGTATCAACAGCATTCCCAAGTTATTAAGGGTTCATGAATGACCTTCTGCTAAAAGTAGGTCAAGTCAACATTTACTCCTTGTTCAAGATGACATATTTCCTTTAACGAGTCAATGTTTCGAAAATATTATCATTGGAATGACGAGTGAAAGCACTGAATCATCAAGCATTGAAATAACTCTTAACAACAAGCTCTTTACGGGATCAAGGTTGACATGTATAACCTAGTTTAGTGATGGGAGAAGACTGATTGACAGAAGGACAGATCGACTGAATACAATAACTTGACACAAAACACAAAGTAATCACTTCTTAGAAAATGTTGTCATTTAAGAAAAACCGAATGAAGAGTTTCATTTCTTAACACATTTGTCTTTTGTTCTTTGATGATTAATAAAAAGCATTTACCGTTCATTAATTCTTGAAGTAAAATAATTATTCTCAAAATCCTGTGAAAGATAAAAACTTGATAATGCCAATATCTAATCAAGTTTTGGAGGTACACAGTATTCAAAGTAATGCACAAGTCAATCATTGGTAAAACTTTTCTCGGGGGAAGTGATATTTTCCAAGCAAATCCAAAGGGTTAAGCTTATTATTTAAAGTTTCATCATCAGAGTTGTATTCATTTTAATGTCTTACTCAAATATTGAAATCAAAACTTTAATTAAATGGAAAGTACATTAATGTTTGGAAGACACAATCGGAAGATGACTATCGTTTAACTGAACTACTTATCACAACCGGGTGTACAGTCCAAAGCTCATGTTTTGACATACAATGTTAAGAGGGTTATGCCTGTAAATTGTACAGTTTCCCAGACAACGCCGTTGAAAATGCCCCTTCCAGTCAAAACGTTGTTGTCACTATTTCCTGATTCATCAAATTGTGCAACCAAAATTACGTGTATAGGTAGAAATATGTCGTTTCAGCAAATGGCTTTATGGTTGTTTTTTTGTATTTTAATAATTATACAAATTGTAGATGGGTAACAAGTGTCTGCGAAAATACAAAGGACGTAACACATGTTGTTTCACTGTTAACACTAGGGTATCTTTAAACTATAAAACATAGGCTATATGTGAGTACAAATAGCTTTCCTTTACTCAGGCTGCTTCTCGAATTTGCTAACATATCTGTGTATGCAATAAATGAGAAACAAACCATCATCTTGTTCCTTCAAGGATACCGAATTGATGTAGATCATCACAATATTTTCTATGTTTAGTAGACCATAAAGATCATGTGTGTTATATGGTAGCTTCACATGGCCTTCCTCATATACTATTTTGCTGATAGGTGTCATTCAATGATAATGATCTGGCATTTATGCCTGACCACTCCAATAGCCACACTCATTAAAATACGGTGAGTCTATATTACACGAAAATCTTGGTCTACAGATAAAATTGGATTCACTTCCTTTATGTTTTTCATATGTCTGCCTTCACGCCTGATGAAATTGTTTTTAATTTAGAGCTTTCAGAGAATAGATTCAATATTTGTATATATCTATAAGCAAATGGATAACATTTTATATCAATGATAAACATATTTGTGATTTCCAAGGAGTCGTAATAATGACAACAAATTTTCATGAAAATGATTGTTAGCATAGATAGAGATAGTTATGGAAAAATGGGATGATGTCAATCAAACAGTTTAAAAACTGTATAAATTATTTAAATGCATTATTCTGATCATATAATGTAGGAAAGATTGAATGGCTGGTTTCTCAGACCTCAGTTTCAGTGTCGGTGAATTTTATCGAAATCAATGTCTCTTTTAATCCTTGTGCAGATAACCTATTAAGGATGTATTTATCACAACTTGTGTTTTTCTATCCATGTATGTTGTCTTGTAATTGTAAGTTTGCAAGTAAAATGCTCACGCTCAGCAGTAATATGACATGGAGATTCGTGCTTTTGTTTGTAATTGGTTTCTCTTGGCTAATGCCAAATTTCCGTATAGATAGAAAAGTGAATTTTTATATTAACACAAGTGAGCCTTAACTTTTAGCGGGTAGACTAGTTTCTGTAAAAGCATTCAGAGGCACCTAAATGCTTCCATAAATAATGTGTCAGTTTCTCATGAAAGCAAATACCTTTAACACAATCTCCTGACAGGATATCAAACTAGCTCAAATCACAGGCAGGATTTATGTTGTAACGTAATGCTATTTAGTAGGCACATGTCATAAGGCTTTTAACATTTCAAGTGTGTTAATTATAGGAAGATTTATATAGTTGAATTCAACTGATGATAAAAAAATAACATAATGCATAAGTCTTATGGCGCAGATGTAATGAGTCACTGACTCGATCGATTGTCAACAAATATATGTTGTCCTCTCTCTGAAGATTTTACTTTACATCTAGCCTGATAGACGTTGTAACAACATCAATGGCCTGTGTTCCTACTTAATTCTCTTAACCTGAAGCAATTCACAGGACATGGGCAACGATATGTGCATTTACTCCTTAAAAGACTGATTAAACAGGCCTGGCACTCTAAATCTGTCTGGGAATCTTGAGTTTCTATTGCCATTTCAGAAAAAAAGACAGATATGTGGCTTTACCGTATTATAAAAATGTTTGTGATTCATTTTGTTGTTCCTTTGACAGTGTATGGTGTTCAACTTGCCATACCTTTGTGGATAATAGCTTGTGGTTTCCTTCAAAATAATTACCACTGCTCATTTCCGTAAAGATAGTTTGCACCATAGAAACTAAAACAATCAAATCAAGTCGATTCAATTCCTCTTGTATCAAAGTTATGTCTGCCGGTAAAACTTGTTTACTTGATTGTTGTGTTATACTATTAGCTATGAATACTAATCTTAATTTCTAGGGGAATGTACTTTTCATTATCCGTAATAGATGTGTTACTGTTCATTTTCAATAAGAGCATGATATATAGATTTGCGAAATTGTAATTGTTATGAAGTCACCGTTTTAGGGAATGCACAACGTGCACTTGCAATGAACATTCATGTTGTGTCTCGTGTTTGGTCTTGTTTACTATATGCTTATAAGAAAAGTCAGTAGTAGCAGTACAAACTTCATTCCACCGTATTGAAGGGACAAAGAGGCATCGTGAAGTTAAACATACATTTTTATATTTTTGCTTCTTTTTCATTTCAACCAAGCGATTGGTAAGTCAGTTGTTATCATGCTAAAAACACGAAACAAGTCGATTACTGTGCGTAGAACTATTACATTTTTATTACAGATCTAGCAATCTATCAAAAGGAATAACTTGCACCCGAAAAACTCAACAAAATCAGATAAACCGGGTTCAATCGCCTTTTGTGTTCTACTTATGTCTGACAGTGAGGCCAGTCTCTCTTTGATTGCCGTTTTATTTGAGTTGCTTCTGATGATTATGAACAATCGATTCTAATCATTACATCTAATGGTTAAGACTGTTTTTATTTCAGGAATGTGAACCACTATTTCTTCCCATAAATAAAATGATAATATTGGTGATTACGTAAGGACATATTAAATATAGAAAATGCTTTATTTTGGCAATATCAATAGAAAATAGAAGGCAGATGATTAGATTCTCACTCTCTTGCATGCCCCCAGAATTCTGTAAACAAAATGGAAACACCTTTTTGTTCAATATTGAGCATGCCTCCTGAAGAATCATGGTGAATTTATCTATGAATTTATAATAATGTTGATACATCAGAAAACTAAAGTACATGTATATATATCTCCAAGTATGTTATAGTGATGAGGAAACTTACATAAAAATAAATAATTATATTTAAAAAGCATTTATTTATTCAATAACATTCTGAAATCAAAGAAACTAATGAATTTGTCAATGGAAAAATAACAACATTGATAGGTTACCTATTTACTAAATATTTATGATTGTATTCTCATGTTGACATGTAATGTTTCTTCTTAAACTATATTTAATTTAAAACAACACACACGTCCACCATTCATTATAATGGTCCCTGTCCTTAGCTGTTATCGCAATGATTAGATATTGCTGAATTGTTTAGATAAGATTAAGTTGTTTAGTTGTACGGTTGACATGGATGTGAATGTATACTAATGAATGCCAATGACAATATTCCACTGTGAAAGATGCAAATCTTTATATTCATTTACAGGATATGGTATTACAGTGAATTTTAAAGTTTGACCTGATTTCCTAAATTTGTCGAAGGTGACGTTGATATCCATTTCCATCTCTATCTAGTTAGTTATGACTGGTATTTGGCATGTGCTGAAGTGATCCAAATTAAGTAAATGATTGATATTGACAGTGTCTTTCACTTATGATGATTACAAGAGATTGTATAACAAGCGTTTGTGATATGTTCTATTATCTTATCTGTAATTGTCTCTGGCTGAACAAAGTGCTGTTTTTGTTATCCCCCGCCGCGCGTTTAGCGCGAAGCGGGGGATATAGTATTCAGCTCCGTACGTCCGTCCGTCCGTCCGTCCCGCTTCTTGTTAGCGCGATATCTAATGAACCGCTCAACCTAGAATCTTCAAACTTGGTACCAGTCTTCATCTTAGGAATACGCAGACTTGAAAAGTTTTTGGTGACCTTGACCTCATTTTCAAGGTCACAGCGAGACTTTGACCAGTTTTGAAAATGTTGTTAGCGTGATATCTAATGAACCGCTCAACCTAGAATCTTCAAACTTTGTACCAGTCTTCATCTGGGTAATACGCAGACCTGAAAAGCTTTTGATGACATTGACCTCATTTTCAAGGTCACAGCGAGACTTTGACCAGTTTTGAAAATGTTGTTAGCGTGATATCTAATGAACCGCTCAACCCAGAATCTTCAAACTTGGTACCAGTCTTCATCTGGGGAATACGCAGACCTGAAAAGCTTTCGGTGACCTTGACCTCATTTTCAAGGTCACAGCGAGACTTTGACCAGTTTTGAAAATGTTGTTAGCGCGATATCTAATGAACCGCTCAACCTAGAATCTTCAAACTTGGTACCAGTCTTCATCTGAGGAATACGCAGACCTGAAAAGCTTTTGTTGACCTTGACCTCATTTTCAAGGTCAGAGCGAGATTTTGACCAGTTTTGAAAATGTTGTTAGCGCGATATCTAATGAACCGCTCAACCTAGAATCTTCAAACTTGGTACCAGTCTTCATCTGGGTAATACGCAGACCTGAAAAGCTTTTGGTGACCTTGACCTCATTTTCAAGGTCACAGCGAGACTTTGACCAGTTTTGAAAATGTTGTTAGCGCGATATCTAATGAACCGCTCAACCTAGAATCTTCAAACTTTGTACCAGTCTTCATCTGGGTAATACGCAGACCTGAAAAGCTTTTGGTGACCTTGACCTCATTTTCAAGGTCACAGCGAGACTTTGACCAGTTTTGAAAATGTTGTTAGGGCCATATCTCATGAACCCATTAACCTTGAGTCTTCACGGGGGACATAGTATTCAGCTCTGTACGTCCGTCCGTCCGTCCGTCCCGCTTCTTGTTGTTAACATCAATTTGCGGCGGGGGATCTTGTCACCTTTGTGACAAATACTTGTTGTTATGAATATTTGGCACAAAGGTTCTGAATGCCATTGGCCTTGTTGCTACTGTATAGTTATGCAAAGTCGAATTTGATAATTTTCAACAAACTTACTTGTAAATTGTAATCCCAGTTTGTCATGACCCCCATAATGTTGTATATAACAGCACATACAGGGAAGTGTATTAGTAATGAATTTATGCTATTTATCGTCATATGACTTTCTCGACTTTTATTAGTTCTTATACAATTTATTCTTGCACTCAAAAAAGCTTCTCTCTGAATTTAATACAGAGAGTGTTCTTTGTAACAAAACATCAGTCTGGACAACATATTAGCATTACATTACGCAATTGAAAAGGTTACGATGTATACAAAGCATAAGTCGTTAATGCAAAGGGATTCTGGAGATTTAATTCTAAAGGTCATTCAAATTGAGTCGTTTGTATAAGAAATATATTATTATATTATATAATTATTTTTGGTTAAGTATACATATAGGATAAAGAAGGATTAAACCATAACTATGAATTAGTTTACAAAATTTACCCGAATATATGCCATTATTTTATTTGCAATTAAGGATACTTGTGCGACATGGATATTGTACATGGAAAGATTTACCTATGTACATGTATGATGTACTTCAACTTCAATATTTTCTCACAGTTGATCTTAAAGGGGCAGTAGCACGTTTTTTGATATTTTTGTATTTTAAAATGTTCACTGATAATTGTAAGTTTAAGTTAGATGTATTATTTTGACAGTGTCATAAATCTCACTACACAAATCAATCATCCATAGACAGAGGACAAAGTATTAAGATTCACATAAAATCCATTGGCGGCCATTTTGTGTGAACACCTTTAATTCATTTTGTGTAAGAAAAGGGAATCGCATGGCTAAACTTAACATTATTTATTTGAATTATAACTGCTTCATTTAGTATATTATCTTTCAATTGGAACCATTAATTTTCATTTTCCTGACATCACCTTATATTCCCCCCAAAAACGTGCTACTGCCCCTTTAAAATAATGCTATCTTTTAAGAACAAAATCTAATTAATATTCGTTGAATTTTTTATGCTCTGTTTATGTATTTTTAAGTAGGTCTTTTGAAAGTGTTGCTTTAAATTTTGATTTAGCAATATGCATTTCTTGTTACGAACATATGGTTTTATATTATTTTTCTAATTACTTTTATTTCTTTAACATACTCACTCAAGTTTTGTTTTTTTCTTTGACTTCTCGGTGTTTTCTAAAATTAATCTTTTCAACGTGACAGTTTTTACCTGGTGGGTCTGAAGCATTAATATTAAATTCTATAAAATCAAAGTTATAGGTTTAGCTTAGAGTTCAAACATAATGTTCCTCGCGTTGTCTAGTAAATTGTTGGAGTTTAAGTTTTTCACTTGAGAGATTCGAGTATCATTTCTAGGAATAATTCATGGAATAGTGGTTTATGTATATCTGTTTCATTGTAATGTTTCCACAATACGGTTAATAATCATATACGTGTTTCTGTGGCTTCATGTCCTTACATAAAAAAGAGCAAAAACAAAGTGTTTAATTGTTTATCATCATTAATTTTTCAAGCTGGTTCACAATTTTGTTTTAATGAATTTCGGAAGAGTATATTTTATCTGATTCGTAGAATATAAAATACTCTCTTAGGTGGCAACATTTGGCGTGTTGTTATTAATGAGACATACACAGCTACTGAGGACTCAACTGAAGTATACTAAATCCATCTATGATTAAAAAAAATGTTCCATAAATCTTCATGAGTAGCAAGATGATCCATGAAAGTGGGATTGATTGACGCTGATAGACTTAGGGCTGAGCATGCCTGACACTCACGACCCTATTAACTCGAAGGTAATGAGCGTTTCACATTGAGTAAGATGTTTTTTGAAAAACTCTCAAGGCTACTAAAAACTCACGGATTACTTATACATCAAGCCAACAAGCTACTGGTTTCTGCTTTTGAGGACATATGTACCTTTCATGCTATTAAACCTATCTTTTGCTCTGTGGTTTTTCTAAATGATTTGTTTAGATGTGGTTATAATAAGTAGCTTATTATATAGAGAATGCTTTTTCAATTGTAAACCTTTTTGGGTCTTCTTGTAAGTTTTCAAGGGAGATGGGAGATACAATTTGTGATCAGTTCTGAATATCTTTGACCTGTGATACTTGTTTTAACACAAATACTGTTTACCGTCACATTTTGCAGAATCATGTTTATTGAAATTGTAAACAATATTAAGTTTATTAAGATTTCAATAGTGGCATTGTTTGTGTTCCTATATAACTGCATTTATCATTTAATGCATTATTTTGACTCTGTATTTGTCAGTGTTATATCAGTTTGCACATTGCTAATTAGTCAAATTAAATCCGAATGAGGAAAAAACTTACCAAATCAGGTTAATTATTAACCAACTCTGTATTCAGCATGTGTCCTTTATATCAACACACTAGTCTAGACAGGACAGATTTCGTTCAGCAGGAGAAAAGGTTAATATGGAATCAGAGAGAAAGCTCTAAATCCCCAATGATGCCCTTCAATTGTAATTGCAATGACTTTTTAATGCCGGTATAAAATACAAGACAAGTTAGTTTAGTAGATAATGCAGGATGGATTTGCAGTTGTTGTATACAGATATAGGAGGATAAGAACCATGAATTCCATTATCAGAAACTAGATAAAAATGGTTGTCAGTGATATCTACAGTAAGAAATTTTGATTTCCTCGTTAAGATTGACCACACTAATGACTGATTTATGTATCTATTACAATGGTTAAGTAATGTTGGATAGTTGTAATTAGATAATGTTACTTGCAAACTTTATAACAAGAGTAGGAGATTGATTCATGTAAGGTCTTTAATGCTTATTTGTCAGAGGCAAATGCATTTGCTAAAATGTGGATGGTCTACATTACAGTTAATTGTCACTGAGAGGTCGTGCCAACTGATTTATACTAATAGTAATTGACTCAATACAATTAGTAGTGATTTGTAGCATGCATGTCTTCTGTCTTCCAGATATTAGTATATGGTCATAAATCAGTGTTAAGTGTTGTAAAGGTCAATATATTTCATCATTCATGATGATGATACTAAGACAGGCATGTTGATCCAATCTTCTTAGGTAATTTCGCATTAAAAGAAATGAATCAGGCCTGGTTCTCAAACCCTTATTCAAACGTTATATCAACAAATGTACAAATATTTTAAGTGAAACAACTTCTGTAATAAATATTGTAAGATTAGGGTATTCGGTAGTACAAATGCACAATCACTGTACAAAAAAAGTGTCATATCTAAAAACATTTGTGATGGTCATTCTTTTGTAAGAGTATGAGATATATTTTAAGGTAGTAATTGTCCGAGCAAACAGAGGAAACCTATCTTTTCACTCTGGATTGCTTTTTATTCTTGCTGCAAAACATTAAACCTATAATACACATTGTAGCCACATGAAAGATTTTCTCTTTCTTTACCCACAATAGGTATGATAAATGTATGATGAATGTAAGAGATTGCAACAAAAAGTAATTATCATAAAGTTTCATTGAGAAAAACTGGAAAAGCAATTAAAATATTATTATCAATAAACATAACTCAACAACCTGATCTTTTCAAAACTTTTGATGACAGAAATCGGTGCAGTTTGAGTGGATGCAGTCTTTTTCCTTACATTTGAATATATAAACTATCTTGAGAAAAGGAGATATAACTTCTTGGGCTAATTTGGTATTTTCTGATTCATCATAGTTTATAGACCTTAACAAATAACAATATCGATATAAATAATTATATATTTATTAGTTACCCTTATAGATCAGAGTTGCTAGCTTTTTCTTTGAGCTACCCTGAGTTTAATAAATAAACAAAATAATTGCTCTTTACGTGAAGGTACAATGTGATCCAAACTAACTTGAATAAATCACACACAAAAGGGCTTTTCTTAAGCCTCTTTTCTGATATATGAACCATACGAGACCAGTAAAGCTTTCCCTACACTTCTTTGTGAGTTCATTAGAGTGTACATTAAAGTATAGGTATCAAATTCCTAATGTAAAACAACATGTTTTGGTTCTAATGAAAGTTTCTCATAAAGACTAATCTAAGAAAAAAATCTTGTTGGTAACAATCACCCTTATCTCATGAACTGTCAGTATCTTAAAAAAATATATACATGTATGTATAAATATAATATAGATTTGACATCAGATAAGTTTTATTTTTGCTGAATTAATTTTCTGTGTCGTGTTTGATGATAAGAGAAAAGCATGCATACTGAATGCAGAATCCTTGATCAGAAAAACCACAAGGCTTACGACTGTAATTGATTATTGTGCAATCCTTTTAACTCAAGTGATGTATTAAAAGATGTAAACGAATTCAGCTCAAACGAGATAATTCTATCAAACTTTGAGCCATTTTTAAAGGATAAATGGGCTTGTCAATTGTTTTGACGCTTTTGGCTCTGTTCTTTTATCTATGTTGTCAATGTTCGAATCAATCTATGAGGAAGCTAATGGTCTCTGTGAATATATCAGGTACATTTGATGATTAGAAATCCAGCTGATAGTTGTATTGATGAAACTGTTCAACCCGTCACACTAACTGGAGATGATGTAACTGTACTGACTAAAGATACATGTGCGTGAAGTATATGTCCCAAGTGAGCACTCCACATAGTTGGAGCGAACCATCCAAACTAGTTGATTGAGAGAAATTTGCAATATAACATTTATGTTGATGTATTGTAAAGCTTGAATGGAAAATTTAATCTGTTTAACAACAAGATAATTCTATAAAAGATTTGGGCCAATTTTTTAGGATAAATGGTCTTGACGTTTTTTAACTCTGTTCGCTTATCTATGTTGTCAACATTCATAGCACCATCGGTTCGATCAATCTATGGGAAAGCTAATGGTCTCTGTGAATATATCAGGTACATTTGATGATTAGAAATCCAGCTGATAGTGATATTGATGAAACAGTTCAATCCGTCACACTAACTGGAGATGATGTAACTGTACTCACTGAAGAGACATGTGAGTGAAGAATATGTCCCAAGTGAGCACTCCACATAGTTGGAGCGAACCATCGTTCTAGATGATTCATCCCTTGTTTGAGCGACATTTGCAATACAACATTAAGGTTGATATATTGACAATTGTGAAAGTGACTATATAAGACAATTGTGTTAATCCCATTTTGTTCCCAATTGATTTACCTTCCCTAGATTACACCAATGGTCCTGTTCGTCCGTCTATGTCTTGATATATTGAAGTACCTGCCTGTTTTGGTTAGAAGATTGTGAATCGATGCAGGAAATTATTAAGAAATAAAGATAAATCAATAATTAACCCAATTTAGATATTTTAATGACCTTTTATAGAAACAAATAATACCAGTTTAGCGGTAGATTGAATGAAATCGTTGTAAACTTGATCTTCAATGTTTACACATCTAAGTTTAAACTGTTCTATAATGTATGAATGTATAAACAACTTGATTTAATAAAAACAATATCTTAAATTGTTATGGTTATCAAATGAAACAAATGTGTTAATTTCAAATCCTTTGTCCTTGTAACGTTTCATCCTTTGAAATACAAGTTTGAATGATCATAGAGCATTTATTGGATATTCATGATAAGATTTTCATTCGGATTTGATCTACATTAAGAAAGGCCTTTGTGTCATGATATCTATTCTAGACTTTGTTCTGGCTTTACTGAGCTTAATTTTAATAATATCGTAGGAATATCTATCAAATTAACGGCCCTTTTTGTGTGAAGCATATCAGAATACATGTCAATGTTAACTTGTATATTCACATTTCTCTTATAATTTCGTATAGAAAAAACACTCTTTACTAGAATTAACGCGTTTTATCATTGACAATGTTTGTGGTGTCTAAAAGTAAATAAACTAAGAAATATTTCATCAATTCTGTAGATTTTATAAAGAACTGATTTAATAAATTTCATCCTAAAACAAGTGTGTTTAAAATGCAATTGATATTGATGAGCGTATGATAACATTGTTTTTGCACTTGATGTCTATATACATGTAATAGTATAATAGTCTAAATATAATACAATTTTTATTTTGTTCCTTGAAAAGAAATGATAATTCTCTATCATAATTCTCTGCCATAATGAACCGTGATTAAATATGTTTATGGTGATTTTATTGTTTAGAACACAATTGTTACCAGTCACAATGAACAGAGATACAATTCTTCATAAAATGTGTAAGACTAGGCATGAATTAACAAAATATAATTTTCATAAAATAACATGAGGCTAAGTGTTTCACAATAAATGTAATTCAGGAGCAGCACTTTACTGATAATTTCCCTGGCGACTCTTGTATACTAAGGACAGTTGTACAAGCAAACAAGCATATACAATCAAATGTTATGGAGAAGTCCCAGAGACATTAATCATGTTGTGAATTCATATAAGATTCATGAGCAGCGAGGCTGTACTGCGATTTTTGCAAACTCTCTATTCAAAATGAAATAAAATCTTTGGCCCAACAACATTAACTAATCATTATCATTCATCTACAAAAGTGCTCTCACTAAAGTTTATCTTATCAATTTAAAAAAAAAAATTTTAAAGTGTGATTGATATTTTTTGTGTGAATGATTTATCAAACACATGGAACTACAATCAATACACCTGTTGACGGCTACAATTAATTCCTTGAAATGTTACCAGCTAGGTCCCCTATCATAACATAAACGCATTGTACACCATAGTGAATCTTCCTCAGTGTTGATACCCACAAATTAAACTATGCTATTAAAGGGGAAGTAGCACGTTTTTAGGGGGAATATGAGGTGATGTCAGGAAAATGAAAATTAATGGTCCCATTTGAAAGACAACGTTTTTAAACTTAATGGAGCAGTATTAATTCAAATATAAAATGTTAAGTTTAGCAATGCGATTCCTTTTTCTTACACAAAATGAATAAAAGGTATTCACACAAAATGGCCGCCAGTGGATGTTATGTGAATCCTCATACTTTGTCCTCTGAATATGGATGATTGGCTCGTGTAATGAGATTTTTGACACTGTCAAAATAATACATTTAGCATTAACGTACAAATATCGGTGAACATTTTAAAATATAATTATAATTATCAAAAACGTGCTACTGCCCCTTTAAAAGCCATACTATTTTCTACTATTTGTTTGCAAAATTGTTAATTCTTTAAAATGACTGCATTCTCAACTTGTTGAAGTATATGTGACTGATTTAATTTTCTGTGAACACTGTAAACCCTTGTGATCAAATAATAGATCTACAAAATATAGTTACTCTCTCATAATTGATGTGACAACATTTTGTAGACAAAATGCTTTAAGATGCATTATACTCTCCTCAACAAAAGAAGTATTCATGGAAGTATTCTTGTCACTCAACCAGCTCCATGTAGAAGATATGTGATTTTTGTTCTTCAGTCTTAGTCTTCAGATTGTTTTCATTAAAACTGTTGAAATCTAATGCCCCCTTGCAATACTTTACTAACATATTTAACTCAAAGAAAAGCGAGCAAAAAATGGTGATACACAGATTAGGAACATCTTTTAACGTGTACTATCCAATGGAAGTAACTTGGTGGTTCACAATTTCTGAATTTTAAAAACTATTTTTCATCAAATGTTATTCTTTAATGTAAACACCTATTCCAGGATTTTTCTACTCAGTATCAAGTTTGTTTATTTATTGCAAGAACCTCTCAGTAGGCTTAAGCAAAACACAAATTCTTTAAGAATACAAGAGGTTTACACACACACGATATAAAGTCACACTTGACAATTTCACCCAATAGTACAAATCACAAAGTGACTCCAAAGTTATCAGATGTAGTCTTAATCCTGTCACTTATGAAACTCCATATTTCAAATGTCCTATTACAATTCTTAAATTAGCGGAAATTAGATCAATCTTTTATACTATAGATGGCTGCAGTTCTGTATACGATAAACAGTTGCTTTCGTCTAAGCTTCGAAATTCAAATTATCAAGTCATGTCCACTTTGTTACTTATCTGAACATTAACTTTATGGTATCGAATGACTCCTTTGGAATCGTTTTAGTTTTCAGTATTATATTAGCACACAGTGAATCTTAACTTACATTCTTTACAAGGTTTAGACTTGACTTCATAATTGTTTAAGATTCAATTTTAGGAGATACGTGTCTTCTTCTGCATTGTCTCTCTACCTAAGTTGATCACTGCCTACATTGATGCCTTCTCATCACTGCTCCTCTCTCTCTGTAATCACCCAATATGTCTGCACAGGAAACACACAGTTTTATGCATAGCTACCATGTTTCATGTAGGAAGTAAGAGAAAAAAACTCCGGTAAGTAGGCCTCTAATATGAAAGTAGATATATTTCATTCGTTTTCAAGAAATTGCTTATTGTATTTTGACCATTTTCAATGCTCTTTCTATAACCATATATGTATATTTCTTAATATCAGAGTATGAGTGAGAAAGATGTTAAATACTTACCTAATGGCCCTACTGAGTAATTTAATTAATGTGTTTTAGATAGTACAATGTATATGCATGCTCTATTCAAATGACTCTTTAGGAAATACTGACACCTCTGACAAATCTATTATGCCATATCTGGCGTACATGTTTTCCCTTTTTGGGATTACATTCATTTAAATAAATCTAATTTTAGCAAAAAAGAAAGAACATTTGCAGCAATATCAATAACTACTGTCATTGCATTTTATGTTTTTTTCTATCATCATTTTCCGAATTGACATGTTAGTATTTAAAGCAAGAACATTTGTCATTTCTATCATTGTTCCTTTATTCATATGAGTATTCATGTGAGATTTTACCTTATGTGGTATGTCATGTGATAACAGGTAACAGTTATTCACTACACGCAACACTGAAGCAGAGGGAAAGCCTCAATACGTGAGTCAACATCAATTCAGAAAACAAACAGAACTACCTGCTTAAAGAGATATCTCTATTTACCAAGCGTTTTCAGGAAATAAAGTGCCAACTGATGTAGAGAGATCGTATTGATAGTAAAGTTGACTTAGACTATCAAACATCTCACACTATTTTTCTGGACGTCAGGAGTGAATCAATGGAGTCTGTTAAAATATTTTAGATATCTTCATCTTTTCAAAAGAACAAGCATATAATGTCTTTGCTTCATAAATAAAATTTTGTTGGGGGATCACCAAAAGATTTATTTTAGTTATTGGCTTTAATATTATTACTGCTATCGGCAAATTACAACGTTTCTGACCGATTTTGAGTACTTTAATAAAGCCCGCTTTTTCTATCGATAAACTAACTATGATATCAAGTGAAGCACATAGTTTGTGTTTATTAAACAAAATAAATGCAATGAAATAACAGGTGGTCATCGAATGTTTTTCGACACTTAAAAGTCATTTAAAAAAATACAAGTACATACAAAAACGTTAAAACCTTACGTCATGGCAGTTTTAATCATCTGTCGACCTTCCACTTTATTACTAACATCATCACTACCTTACTATGACAGCCTTACGTAATAACAATTGTAAAGCATAAATGTTATTTCAATAACAAATAACATACTAAATTTACCATGAATATAGGCGTTGATGACGTCATAGGCATGTCTGAAAACGACCAATAGAAATAGGTTGCCTTATACACTGTATTTAAGAGAAATCCCTCTGTAAATGTAATGAGGATACTTTGGATGAAATGACAACAAAACAATGTTGTCGTATATTGGTACCGTAAGTGAGGTGGTTTTCAGGGTTCAATCTTTCCTTAACTCACTTCATTTATTACACACATGTATTACTGTACGCGCTGAGAGACATTTTCGTGACAAGTATGTTGTAAAATATCACTGATTCTAAGAACTTCAGGTACCTGATTTTAATTCCATATGGAGCTTAGAAAAGTAAAAACTTTTAAAGCAGGCGTTTTGCAATAAAGAACACTTTTGAATAATCAAGGCTGTTTGAGAATATGAATGATAGTGTTAATGGTTTTATTTGAGAGTGTATACTATCCTGTAATATACTGATGCTGTTGTCAAGGACTAGTTAGACTGTTTAGGATTCGGATGGCATGTATTATTTAAACATTTTGATTAGATCTCTGGAAATAAAATATTTTCAACAAAGGAAATTTGACATTCCCAGTAAATTAAATAGTAAACGTGAAATTTAAAATGATTTTTATGTCACTGCAATACATATGTATGTATAGGGTATAGAGTATATTGATTAGAGAATATTGATTATCTTTTCATTACAGTAATCTCAAAGGTAAGCCAAACAATTTCATGTAAAAAAACCTTGAAGACAACGAACATGTGTAAATTTACCATTCTGTTTTAAGCATGGTTATTCAAAGCAGAAGTAACGTTCATCAATATGGATCAACAAAAGATGATATAGGCCACCACTGCCAAATAAGCTATTATTAATAAGTAAATGAATCGTTTAAAATATCATTTTAAGAATTAACAGTTGCAAGCTAGTTAGGATCTGATTGACGAACACATTAAATGGATGAGATTAGATATTGATATATATTATATCATGCACAAGACTTGTAAAATGAGTTCAAAATATCGAGGAATTGATATATAAATGGTACCGATGATTGGATAATTCCATTAGAAATTCAATCTCATTCAACAAACCAATTCAAAATGTTTTGCGCAATTTCACGCTTGACTTCCCGAGTTTTACCCATGATTATAAGAGGACAATTTGATGAGAATGAGAAAGTCAAATGAATTAGACTCCGATAATTTACGCCACAAGATAGAGAAAGACATTATTCCAATTATTTGAAATTTGTGTATGTTTGAATTATTGATAACCTTTTTGGCATCTTTCAATCACTGAGTATCTCTAATCATATGAAAATAACGTTAGTCAATCGCTATGTACATGTATTTTTATATTATATATTTATTACATTGTTGTTTCAATTTATAAGTAAACTGCAATTTGATAATTATGTTACGATGCATCATTGAGTAGCGTTTGATAATTTATTATATATCCGGTATTACAAATAATCAAAATTAAGTACTATTGCGTTATTGTCACACCTCAAAGTTCAAAGCTCAAAGTACACAGGTAAAAGGGACCTTATCTTGGCAATGCTGAATGATTATCTCTTGTCGATTATTCCAAATTACATGCTTTGTATGTTCAATCCTAATATTAACAATCGGAAAAGACGATTTGAGGCAGCATCAGCCAGTGTAAAAACAACACTACCTGTTTAATTAAGACTTACTTCTTTGTTGACCTCTTTTTTTACCCATTAATGTAGAATCAATTTTACCTGCTTTTGAAAGGGGCTGAAATTTGTCATCAATTAATTTTCAAACAACAAGTTTTAACTAACTCCCTTTGGCGTTTGGTGACAGTGTTATGGTTGTTATTTTGCAATTTATTTAGACGTAGCCCAACCATGACATTATGATCAATGATAAGGTTTTCTGCACAAGAAATAAATATCCCAAAAATAGTTTAGATTTTGTCTGCTTTGAGATAACTGTTGCTTTGCAATAATATTTTTTTTTTTATATATATCTATTTTTTTTGTAGTTGTAAGATGTTTCTAAAGTTCATATTTTCATCCCTAATTAAAGGCAAACTATATATTTCGGGTCGAAAATGCAGATGGCAAAATTGTGACTCATAGACTTTCATATTTGTCAGGTAATGCCTGGGGATGCTGATGTTTCTATCGCCTATGTAACGTTTTTCATTGAAATCACTTAACTTCATATCTTTATTTTTTTTATTTTTGTAAACCAGTTTAATAATATTGCTCAAATGAAGAATTCATTATTTGAAGAATTTTAGTTCACCTGCATATACAATAGAATATAGGATATTTATATGAGAGAGATTATTCAAGGTATTAATAACCTTTTAAATTTCAAGAAACACGGCGAATATAATGTAATCTATCAGAAATAGATGGACTTTGCTGAGATCGACTAACTTCAATGTTTAATCAACAGTATTGCTGATACTTGACTCTTAAGTTCATGAATAAATAATGTTTACATCTTTGACTATATGAGAACTCCTAACACAATCACTCCCTTAGGCGCCTGATGTTGTAATGTAAAGCGCAGTTCTGCTGGCATCAAATATGAAATTGAAAAGTATTGTTGAATTGAATAAGATAAACCCCCTCTGACTCGTAGATGACCACATTCACTGCGTTGTTCACTGCGAAGAGGGCAGGAGTCCAAAATTGAATCAGCGTGACAACTGGTGATTGGAAACATTTGGTTGTGAATGATAGTTATCATAAAAATTATTTCAAAAATTATATTTCTTCGATGCCTTACATCATAACTGAAAAACTGAATATGTCCCAGAAGATCATTTGACACAGTAGGATATTACCATCAGAGGAGTTTTATTTGATCAATGCTTTTGAGACACTTTGATATGTATATATCTGTCATGCTTTGATCAATATAAACGTTTTTGATAGGTGATACCCTTAGTGAAATTGGCAATTTATAAACTTTGACTTTGATCTAAAATTGCATATTTCCAGATTGAATTTGTTGAGTTAGTGGCCGCGAAGAAATAATAATGCTTAAAAGTAAAGTTTTACAATGAAGTAATCTAGCATTTATAACTTTCATTTAAAATAGACTTACAATTCAGTACACAAGTATGAGATCATCTGTTTCAAATCCGCAAGAAAGGAGTGTATGTGCTATATATATATATGCACTTTTATCAGACATCAAGATTTTTCCTTTTTTCAAACATATCTGATCTACATCTAAAATTATATGGCACTCATAACGTTTAAAGTAGATCAAGTATGTGACTGCAAATATTGAATCAATTCTTGTCTGTGATTGGAAAAATCTTGTTTTTAGTGATCAGCTCGTAAAAAAGCCACAGCATTTGTCATTGTTGGTGGACAGTTGTACAGTTACCTCCTTTTTCATTTTAACTTATGTGGTGATAATATCTTTCTTATGTTAGGACTTTTATCACCCCGTTCTTTGGGTTTAACGTCATAACATCTATTTTAACCATATCTGGGTTTTTTTCATATGAACTTGAAAATTCTTTCAATACCACATTTAGAAAATAAATAACCATTTAAGTTTTGAAATTGACACCTCCAAGCTAATTAAAATTTCTGATTCATTAAAACAATTGAATGAGATAAAATATTGAGATATATTCTAGAATGCACACATCTAGTAAAACGAGTGACATGATATCGATAAAGCGATTTGTAAATGGTATCAATGATAGAATAATTCCGTTGAAAATTTTATCTCATTCAATAGATCCAATTCCAATTTGGGCCAATTTTCCGCTTGACTTCCTGAGTTGCGGCTATGTATATATATTCTATTAGAAGGGGGAGATAAATTGGTTAGACCAGACTCCAATGATTTATGTCAGAATATTTCGACAAAAATCGTTTTAAACTTTAGAATTTTTGGATTATTTGAAACTGTGATGCTGTTTTAACAATCCTGTTGAATGTTTGTTTCTTAGTTTGTGACTGATCGCTTAAGAATGTACTGATGCTGTAATTTCAATGTGTGAGGATTTGTTATTATTTTCGTACTTATTAAGCAAACATTTTTAATCGCATGATGCAAATGATGATGTATATTTAATGATTTGATATGCCTAGACATAACAAATTGAAATGTCCAATCAGTAGGAAGAAACTCAGCATAGAGGAATCAATCATTATGAGTCACCTGTTATGTGTTCACCACAGATTTGAGTATTCCTTGTTATGTAAACTCCAGTTCTGAGTCAGTGGCAGTAACATGCTACTAATCCAGTTCTGAGTCAGTGGCAGTAACATGCTACTAATCCAGTTCTGAGTCAGTGGCAGTAACATGCTAACTAACGAGTGTCTGTTGAAATTGTAATGAGCAATTATTTTTGATCTGCGAAACACTTGTGATAACTGATTTTCATATTCATGATAATGGTAGCACTGATTCTCTTTCAATGACTGTTCATTTCTAACAATCTGTTATCAGGGTAAGCACGAGACTGCAATGAAATTGATTTTTAGATAAATGAATTCTTCCTTGCGATATGAACTAATCCAATTGATTGGGATATCCTAAAAAGCTGCTACTTATGCAGATGCAAATTTTGTCATTGTAAGGTTTAAAAAAAACAGTATACACCTACAAACACTATGAACTGAAAACGTGTTTATTGCTGATCCACACTTTTCCCTTTGAAATGACAAAGCAATAAAAAAACAAAGTACAATCATGATGAATTAAAGCGAAACTCATTGCGCTGTTGTAGCGTCATATTTCAAAATTGTTTTTCTTTATAACCATGGTTAATTGAAACATAATCTTTATCATCTTTTTTTAATAGTAAATCATGTACATGTTTCTTTAGGATTTTGAAAATGGATATGAATTTAAAAGTATATACCGAAAGCCATTTGATATTCTGATTCTGTTTTTCTGAAAACAAAAACGATTTCACATGAAATATCAGTTGATACTCAACACAGCCAACGGGCATAACGTTCTGCTCTTTGCCAAAAAGATAAAACAAGCCTGCAATTTGTCATTTCTCTCATTTCAATGACTGTATTACTTTTAGCAGTTAGGCATACACTATATGTTGTTAATATCGTATGTTTCTTAGAAATGCTGTTAAATCCTTAACATTCATGATATTACCGCAATTCATGAACGGTTTATATGAGGTCAGTTGTGAGTATCCTTACTAGACTTTTTTATGTAAATAAGTTTTATTTTTTATTTTTCAATCAAACAATTTAAAAAATTAAAAGATATATTTTTCATAAAACAAAGGGGATGTTTAAAAATGTGCATATTAGTAAATGTTATATTGTAAAAAATATTTTACAAATTAATTTTAATTCCAATGAAAAGGAACAATGTCTCCAATAAAGCTTGACCTCTCTTGGATGTTAAATTCCGTGGATTAGGCTATGTCACTGTCACACTTTTGTATTTCATGTAATTGTAATAAGCGTTTGAATTCTAAACAAATATAACAAAAAGAGCAATACGTTCAACTACACAAGTATTGAATAAATTTTTGCTTAATTCAGTTGATTGAACAATTTGTTCATGTCCCCCTCGAATCTATTCGGTAGAAATAATGTTTTCGTCTTTGCCCATGATTCCGTGGTTCCATGGTTCTGAGATGATTTGTTTTGGTATCATATCTAAAACTCGTTATATATTTTTTGTACGAAACATGGTACAAATCGTTAGATCTAGTGCTTACTTCTTTGGTTGTTCTGAATTTTTATACTGGTTGAAACAATTTAAATTTACAGAATATGGGGAAAGGGTCCTTTTCCGGCCTTAATTATAAAATCTATAGTGTAATCATATCAAACTTAGTATGTGGTATGACCAATTCCTTATGTGGTCACTTTTGCTTCTTAGGCTACTATTTGCTTTCTTATGTCCCTTTTTTCTAAAATACATGTATGTATCATTGTGGACCGTCTTTGGCTTAACTAGTAAAAAAGGCTAGGATGATAAGATATGACTAAACGTTTGGGCGAATCTCAAGCACATATTTCTAGTTTTGTGTAAAATTTAGCAGTAATATTTCATAGAAATAGCGTTTCAACCATTTTTTTCAGTTCACCACAAAATGTACTTGATTCACATTAGATATAGACTTTCTTTTAAATGTATCAGCTAGAAAAGTCAAGTTAATTTACAGAATAAAAGTACAACCTCAATTTGTATAAGATGTTAGAAAATGGTATTCATTTTGGATAAAAAGTAAGATTGCAAATGCCTCTAATTATCAAAGCTCGATCTGGATTAAGAGACAGCACGTTTAGATATGTGTTAAGATGGTGACATCAAGGGCATTGCAGACAGTATAATTCCATTGACAATTAGACTCCATTCAACAGACGCCCATTCCAATTCTATCGTAATGTCATGCTCGAGCTGCGTCTAATGAATGAACTGACTTCGAGAGATTCCATTTATCCACCACGGGTTTTCTTTGGATCTTTGATTCTCTATATCAACATGGTAATCACTACTAACTTTCTGTTCCACCAAACACTTCACATCAACGATAGCACTTGGTCAATAATCTCTGATCACTTAAATACAGGTGATTGTTTTGGTACCGATAATGGAAGTTGACTCATGTATAACGTTTACTCTGTTATTAAATAATGTGTAATTAATGCTACCTGTAATAATTTACCATGTGAGGACAGTACCTTACATTATTGCAACCTTAGCCCGTCATATACTCGTTTAAGAGAAGGGAAGTAAAAAACCTTTGCATATAATGGAGGATGGTATCGATGCAAAAAGATGTCGGATAAACTTGTTATCCAAATCTGATCAAGATGCAAATTAGGTCAAAACACAATCTATTTCTGCAAAACTCCATGCATGTCATGCAAGTCCTGAACCGGCTACCAAATTTGATAATGTCATTTCAGGGTTTTTTTTACAATCAAATAGATATTCGTAATTAAACAAAACCAGGGTAAATCTATCACGCATTCATATTTTAGAAATAGCTTGGTTATCAAAGTGTTGCTCTCATCGTGCGTTTATACTAACAATATGCAGCTAACAATACTGGCTATCAAACAAATATTTCTCAAATGTGTTTCAATTTTCGTGAATTACATAGACCGTAAAAACAAATCATATTCTAGTGTTGGTACACATTATCAAGTATCGTAGTAACAAAAGTAACAACCACACCTTTGAAACTAATCCTCGTTTAGTCTAAAGACACTGTTACCAAACTGGCATAACAACTATAAAAAATGTTGTTGTTTTTTTCAAAATTGTGGTTAGAGTTACTTCCCCTGTTGTAGCAACGTACGCAAGTTATTTATACACATTTTGTGTAAATAAGAGAATATTTTTTGCTCATGCACGGGAAATCAGACATAAAACGTTTATAGATTGTAGGAGACGGGTCTATCCTTATGCAAAATCAATTCATGAATGAATATTTCAAGACTGGTGTGGATGTCGCTGACAATATGACCTTCACCATGGTATATTGTGAAAGATTTTACTAAATGAAATCTAGGTCAAACAGATTTTAAGAAGGAATCACATTTTGTTTAAATCCTTTTATTTCAAAATGACATTATATAAGGACATTTTTAACCTTGTGTGTTGATATAACTATAATAGGAATAAAGTTACATAACATTTATTTTCGCCTAAGGCTGTACAATTTTATTCCTATGATATGATATTAATGATACGGAAACACGCAGATTATCTCTATATCTGTGTTAATTAACTTTAATTCGATTGGGATGAAAACGGAAAAAACATATTACTCGTTAAACTACAAATGTTAGAAGTCATTATGCAACGATTCAACGATTTACCACTGCCATATGCAAATGATAAAATGAAAGATTAAAAATCTCAAAGAATGTGGTTCAAAGGAAAGGGCATCTTTGAAGGAAAAATAACTTAAAACATTGTTTTAGCAAAGGTTTCTGAAATAGATGAATGACTAAATGTCATTTGAAAACTACAATTCTCAATTACATATTTTTGTACTTATTTGTTAGACAATTTAAGTTCACAAATTATGTCATTACAAACCTGTGGCTTTCTAACACTGACGTTCTTACATCATATATACAGGACAAAAGTGAGAGTACTTGAATTGCCATTTTAATAGTTTTGAAACACGCCTTGTATCACAGAGTAATGTTTGGGCGAAATACCTTACACAGTAACTTTTTTTAACTTGAACATAACATTTCTTTAATATTACCTTACGATTTAATATCTCTGACAAAGATTATCTTATTCTCATAAACGATTACTTTTTCAATTGTCATTTAAAGGTTCACTTTAATCCTGTATGTACTACGGAGATCGTACAGCGAATCCATTTGGTAACCCTTAACAATGCATATATGTTTAAAAGATGTCTCAAGTCTGAAAGATGTACATCCCATAAATAAAAATCAGCAATTTAATTCTGAGTTTAATGCATTACATATGTAAATATAAAACATGCCGACTACTGAGTATTAAAGTGAAGGAATCAAAATAGACCACATGTTATGAAGAAAAATTACAATCTTTGATTTGGTCGGCTTAACGATGTACCTTGAAGCTGAGTGCACAGACGTTTTTTGCATTATAGAAGACCCATGGTATATTCCAGTCAATTTTTAGGAGATCAACTCTGAGATGATAAGACACTTTATGATATAGAAAAGCTTGATGCACAGACATTCCTGTAGCAGTAATGCATAAATGTGTCATTTGTCAAATTAAGGAACTGATATATCACTAGATATCTTGCTTCATTTGATGCTTCCTTTTTGTTTTGCAGCAAGATTCTAATAAGGTAACCTCTATGATAAAGTATGCAAAGTATTACCTAATATAATTCAGAAATACATGAACTTATCAAATGGAGTTTTGGAGGCAGTTAATTCATGTTAAGAAAGGTTAACAGACCGCATACTGTAAAGAACTTAATGTCACTTGGGGGATGAAGAAGAACGAGAAATCTGAAGCTTTTTCTGTGGTAATGTTTATGGATCACAATATTTCATCTTATGTTGAAAGATAATAATGTACACAGTGTCATGCCAGTTTAATTTATATGATAAAAGCACAAAACCGTGATATCTTAATTGAATGATAAAAAAATCTCAGTTATCCACAGTTCATGACAGGAAAAGGTGTGTTGATTATCTTATTTGATTTCCGTTTTTTTCGGAATCGTTTGCAGACGACCCATAAGACAAAATCAACAAGTTTGTAATTGATTAAGGATAATGATTTGAAGAATACTAATTTAACAAAACAGATACATGCACAATCAATGACAAATTCGACAGTTATACAAAAGTACATATTTTACCATGCAAATTTTCTTTAATGTTAAAATTTCCAACATGTGTATAACAATGTTTTAAGACAGAAGGTTAACAGCATTGGGGATCCTTCAATTCATCTGATTCAATATCACCGTAAAATATCGTATGAAGTGTTAAGACTTAGCAGAATATCTGGATCATACCACTGAACCTGGCACCTCAGTGCAAATATGTTTTAGAACATCAGTCCATGTTGTACCCCAGTCACGTAGTCTCTGAGAAGATAAGACACTTTATGATATTAAAAGGTTAACGTAGAGACATGCCTGAAAACAGAAATGACTTCATATGTCATGTACGGGATAGAGCGTTGCTTTATCAGAATGTGACTTATCGGATTATTCTTAACATAAAAAAGAAGTTGTGTGTTTTAATATATTTCAACCTTTCTATTACAGTTCAAAGGGATTCTAAAATATTTAAGAGATAACGCTTATCAATAGTAGTTCATCGTTTTTTGGCATTTCAGAGTCAATAAAATAAAAGAGTATGTCACACAATGTTGGTATAAAACATTTCAGATTTCAATTATTTATCCCTTACCATTTAAGCTAAGGACAATAAATATATACTTTAAATAAATTGTTTATAGTAATTGAAAATGCCTCCTTTTAAGAAGGTACGTTTCTTCAAAAAGACTTTCAACATAAGACCTTTGTCAATTGTAATTGAAAGGAATCAATGTATTTTACTTTAACTCAATTTCCTCAATTTGATTATTATCAGATGCATTGAAAAACTCATGCCTCTACAATTCCAGAATGGCGCTGGAGCCCAGGGGCTATTTTTCAGCAGACAAAACAACATTCAAGAGGTTTATTGGGAAAAAGATTTAAGTTAGGCAATTCAAACATTATTTCGTCTTGTTAGACATTCATGACACAGATGCCCTAAGGCATTTTCACTTTCTTCAATCCACGCACAAACTGATATTGAACACGAAAATTACATAATGGTTCGGTTTGTCTACAAAGATCATCCTGCGTTTAAGGTATACAAGATATTTCTTACTACTTCATTAGTTTCCAATTTTGCAAAACTCTAATATTTCGAAAACTGTAAATATTTTGTTTCCGATGATAATAGAATGAGGAAACTGAGTATAACAAACATCTAATCATAGAGAGACTTCAAATTTTATTATTGCAAAATACAATAAGTAAAATATATATATTAACGATGCATTACTGATTGCAAATTTCAGGCAACAAAAGCGATTATTTAGTATGTCATACAATAAAATGTTCAGGAAGAAGAAACAAATATACTCTTTAAAACAAGTACTTGATAAATTCAAATAATAGTAAAGTACAAGAAGGCTTGTTTTAATAAATGCATGACAAAATTATGTTCATTGTTGTTTGTCAAACAAATTTGACTACCCACATTTTGTTTTCGTTTTGGAATACACATGAGGAAAAGAAGCCAGTAATGAAGACTGAGTGACTGATTCTAATTGACTCATTGGACAGTATACATGAAACTCTAGTCTACAGGGGAATTCAGAGCAAAACACCTGTCAAGTCTGGTATGTTATAAGTAAAATAAATCTCCTTGGTGCAACGTGATAGCTTTTTTCAAGATATCTTTTTAACCTGTAAAACCTTTTCGAAACACATTTATTTTGACACTTTAATATTTCTCAAATCTTACTATTTTGGTTGATAAAACAACATAGCAATATCCAGCATTTTATCTCAAATGACCAGGAAAATTAGCTGAGCAGTTAATAGTGTCCTTCACCTAACAACCCTGGGACCATTCTTTCTAAGAGTTCTGTTTAATGAAGGATGCTTGTGAGTTATACAATCAGTACTAACCTAAATATGTCTGAGCACAACGGCCGTGAGAAGCAGCAAAGATGAAGTGCTGAAGCCCAACCCCTCAGCCGATACCAAGGTCAGGGACATTGTTTGATGGAAGCCCGAGGGACAGGTTCTTCTTTTTCTTGCCTATATATCACAGGTTTTCATTTTTAGATTGATTGCCTAGTATACTGGAACAGAATCATCCATAAAACACCTCACTTTAATCAATCAAGTGTTAGATATTAGAGTACATACAAAGTCATCTCATTTCGTCAAGTCGTTATGGCGCAGATGTATAACTGTTAGGTTAAGTGTACATTAGTATAGGTTTACACTCTGTAACTAGAAACATCTACATCTTAGTCTTTGACTTTGGCGTTATTTTTCGAAAGACTTAATTACTTAATTAACCCTATCTTTCATCTTTTAGTTTGCTTCTCAACAGGATGAGAGGGCTTTGTAAGCCCAGATAATGACTGGTGTTAAAGCATCAAAATGAGGGATTTTAAAGCGTTGACAAGGCCCTGACGCCAAACTATTATGTTGGCATACAAACCCTCCCATTCACAGCATGGGTCTTCCTCAAGGATAAAAGGTGACATAAATGTACGTTAAATCATTCGGGAGTTGTGTAAAAGAAGTTCATAATTCCAATAAGTAACATCACCACATGCTGCATGACAAATGCAAAGTTTCATTTAAGTTAACAAGCAGACCAAATTGATGAGATTGCAGTCCAAAGGGTGTTTGGGCAATGTAAGGTATGATTTCATAATAGATTAGAAGTTCAGCGATGTTATTTGGTGCATAAGACAATAATCCTGCCTTCTATACCCTTCACATAAGAGGTAAATGAATTAAGGACAATCGAGCTTAAATCACATGAACTTAGATTCCATTCCTCTTCTTTATTTTATTAATGTTGATGTTTTATTGAATTAAGACCCTGCTTTCTCCTCTGGGAAACACAGTTTTAGCCAATGATTGGATTAACATCTGTCCAGGGAACACGGATCGAAAAACAAAAAAGGCACTTTAAAATGATGTTAATTCATCTGTTTCGCTGTTTAAAATAAATATGTTAGTTTTGTCTCAAGCAATGATTGGCATTAACTATTTTCTTTTGTAATACTATAGTATTAAAAGATTTATTCATGTGATGTGAGTCGGGGTGAATTGTGAATGTGGTGATTTGGTGTTTATTTATCAACAATTGATAGTGACTTTAAAGGCATATAATCTTCTTGAAACAACTTTGAGTTGTTGCATTGTGCAATTATCTCATTTTCAACTTCTTCAGATATTCAGTTTTGGTTGTTTCAATTGTAATGGAAGTTTTTTATTACTAATTTGGATTTTTTCATCGGGGACTGGTGTTATATATCTCTTCTGACGACTCATGTTGTTGACACAGTGATGTTTCTTTTATCTGAAGATGAGATATGCCACTGACATAACTTCTGAAGAATAACACTTTTGTGATCCTTTCCCAGCAAATAGTATCAACATATAATGAATTTACTTATCGAGTAGAAGTATGATGTTAAAAAAAGGCATTGTTCTTTTCATTACTCTTGCCTCCTATACAGTTCAGCTCTATTCTAAAGAATATGTTACCTATTCGTACCTATTTTCTAGGACAAAACATAAACCAACATGAAGCGCAGATACAATCATTCCCCGGTTTCCTCGTTGGTAGAGGTTTCAATATTTGATTTGTCATTAGTGAGTTATTTGAGACTTTAAAGGCATAGAAAAAACATCGTTATAAAATTTGAAATGAAAACAAATTAGCTCGTCCTACAAACAGCTGTATCCTGTATTTCTCAATCATGTCTTTTTCTACCAATTGTGGTAATACCATGGGCAATTAATTCAAATGATTGCATAATTTAAACCTGATAAAGTGGAAACTAAAGCTCAATCCTATAGAATTACAGAACGGCGCCAATGCTATAGGCTATAATCAGGGAGACCAAACAATAGTAAACAGTTTTTAAGGAAAATTGCTTCAAGTTATGCTCCATTTTTTTTCTGAAATTGACTCAGTCTTGTTTGGTTATAATGTCACAACTGCTGTGAGCACTATTTGTAATTAGTTTCCATCTGCCTTGATTCACGCACACACAGGCCATAGAAAAACGTTGATGTTAAATTCTCAAAACCCGAGAAGGAGGAACTGGAACGAAACAATATGAACAACATCAGTCCCATTTCCCTATCAACATGGACAGAATGGTATCCCTTCTTGAAGCTTTTAGATTGATCTAAATATGCTATACTTATTAGAATGAATTCGTTTAAACATGTTACAACATTCAACAACTATTGTCTAGTTGGGATTAATTATCACATCAAAAGCGTGTTATAATGTTTTAAATTTTCTGCACATCTTGTTCATAATTCCTCTAAAAACTGTGGAGTAAAGCATCACAAAGCAATAGAAAAATGTATCTAAGTATGGAAGATGAACTTCATTTTCAAATTGAGAAACATATTAACAAAACCGCCCCTTTTTACTGAAGAGAGTTGTTAACTATGGTTCATGAATATAGATATATATCAATATTGATTAAGTAAACATAAGTTTCATGCAAAATGTACAGAATTGATGAATATTTCTCAGATCATAACTGACAACTGCTTTTGGTAAGTAAACCTGATCAGTTTTAATGGTAAACTTGAAGGTAAATAGAACGACAGAAACGTTGGCATACAATTTAACTTTTTTGTTCGTGATGTGTTCAGATGAATCTTAGCTAACTTGTGTATAACGAGTCAATGATTCCAGAGAGTGGCTGTTTACTATTTGCTCTCCAAAAGTTGAGTTTAGACAATATGAATCTGCATTAGGAGAATGACGGTCAAGTCACCAATCTGACTCTGGTGACTTAATTGGTAAATGATGCAAAATCTTCATTGAATTTAAAATGAAGCACCTGTCACATTTAATATCATTTGTGAGTAATTTAAATAGTAGCTAGTTTCAAGCTTTATTTAGATGACCATTTGTAATAATTGGTGTTACATAAAGGAAACTGATGTATGTATTTCCTGTGCCCTGTTCATGCTTAAGATAAGATTTCTTACACAGTATATACTTTTGAGCAGCTGTACAAAACATACACAATTCATTCGTAGAAACAGGCAATAAAAACCCCATACGTTTTACACCCTTATTCAACTAATGGAAGACCTTTGACTAAAACAATTTATGTTTTAAAACACTTAAATTCGTACACTGGTGATTGTTTATAGTATATCAAGTCGCAATTTGGCATGCTAATCGACCAGGTGATTTTATTGGTTATTTTGTAATAAATGTAGCAAATGGCAGAAAAAGAACGCCCAATACTTTCCAATACGTTCATTTACCTCCAATGAAAAGCAATGGTTGCGTCTCTACAATGCTCTATTGACGTTATTATTGATAAAAAAAAGGCCTTCAATCGCAACCACACTAACTGACCCAGACAAAATCAGGTTTATCATTTCGAAGGATCTACTTATGTACGCCTCTGATACGAGTCTCTGTGATTGCTGTTTTATTGAAGTAGCTTGGAAGATGGACAGAGTATTAGTTTTACCCACAATATGCATTGGCATATGAGAAGATTTCATCTAATTGTTATCCAACAAGACAGAGAGAGTTAATAACCGGGAAATTGATTTGACTTCAATAATCAATTAACGTTTTTTTCTTGTTATTATTGCATTCTTGTCAGATACTTGTTAAATCTGATATCGTGATTGTGATATTTTGCATTGAATTGCATATGTTTAAAGACTTTGAAACATATTTCAACTAATTGAAACTTTAGATGACATAATCATAATACTGATAGTTCTGTTCTGTTGTTTATTTGTTCATATTTTAAGATCATCAATTGAAGTTCTTTTGCAGCTCTATAAAAGAACTTACATGAGGATGATGATGAAAACATCTTAACAAAAAGTCAATATTATTTCAGTAATGCTACAGCATTATAAACTTATTGTGATTCATTGGGACATATGTAGTAACGCGTTTAACATACCAGTAAGTTCATCTATGAGATAAATATATCGCAGGAAAGGCAACGTTTCACTGATGTTTTTGTGTGTGAAGAGATGAGGCATAATGCTAAACAAGCATTTGTAATGTAATCGTATCTTTATTCTTAAATTCCATATCTCATGAATAGTTACCATCTTCACAAAATATATTTTAATTGACTTAGAAAAATAGTTTTTGAAAAACTACCTCACCATATCATGTTTAATGATGGGAGAGTAACATCCATATTCCAATCTGTGATCGGAAAACAATATGAGGCATAAGATTCATTAATTATAGTGTAATCCTTTGGGCTCAGTCAATGAGAAATATAAGATACCAATCACAAAGTATTGTAAGTTAACATGTTAACAAAATCAGGGTTTTAGTAATTAAAATACAATCAATTTATAGGTGAAATAAAAGTCAGAATAAATTAGGAAAAAACGGGTTTCAAGTTGATTTGACGTTTTATTGGCTCTGTTCTTTTATCTATGTTGTCATCGTGGGAGGCAGGTACATTTGATGATTAGAAATCCAACTGATAGTGATAGCAGAGAAACTGTTCAATCCGTCACACTAACAGTTCACTGGAGAGGACGTAAATGTACTCACTGAAGTGACATGTGCGTGAAGAGTATGCCCTAGGTGAAGGCACTTCACACGTTGAGCATCAGAATCTATTTGATTCATTCATATTTTTATAAAAAACTTGAGGAGCACTGACAAAGGTTCAACAATAGCTCTTATGTTTGATTTGGATTAAAATATTCCATATAGACGTTGTAAGCTAAAACTCCACACACTTACATTCTCTTAGTGGAAAAGAACAAATATGACTTTGGTCTTAATTTGTTGATGACTTATGAAAGATTGTATAGAGTGACATAAAAAAAAGGTTTTCGAAATGTTGACCACTGGTAACTTCAATCACCTGCCAAAACTTGTTACGGTTATCTGTTATGCATGGCATACAAATATGCTAACACAATCTGAACGCTAAGTTACGTTCTGAAATTTGAACATTTTCCATTTTGTTTTCGCAAAGCTAGGATGTTTTTAAGACATTCAAAATTATATTATATATTATAATTAGATATTTGCACTAGAATACGTAGGTAACTGAACAAACTTAAGATACGCAGCTGTATAGAAAGTTCAATTTGTATAAGATGTTAAAAAGTGATATTCATTTTGGAAAAATAAGATTTCAAATGCCTCTAATTATCAAAGCTCGATCTTGATTAGGAATCAGTACAATTTTGGTGTGTGTGAAGATGGTGACATCAAGGGCATTGCAGACAGTGTAATTCCATTGACAATTAGACTCCATTCAACAGACGCCCTTCCCAATTCTATCGTAATGTCATGCTCGAGCTGCGTCTAATGAATGAAGTGACTTCGAGAGATTCCATTTATTCACTCATGGGTTCTCTTATGATATTTGATTCTCTATATCAACATGATAATCAATACTAAATTTCTGTTACACCAAACACTTCATATCAAAGATAGGACTTGGTCAATAATCTCTAATTACTTTAATACAGGTGATTGTTTTATACTAATAATGGAAGTTGACTTATGTATAACGTTAACACTGGTATTCAGTAATATGAAATTAATGCCACCTGTAATAATTTAAAATTTTGCTATCAGATGTTTGATTTCTAATATTAGAAAATGGATTGTTTTATTTGTTTTTACATTTGGTATTGCCATTTCGTAACTATCAATTAAGATACTTTATTGATCATTTATGAAATACACATGAATTCATAAAAAATATGAACAATTTTTTATCATTCAATATTTTTGGTCTCACACTAGCGTATCATTGTACCATGAGTGGTACTGCGCTGGGATATTTACAAAAGACATATTTTTTGCATACTTTTAAATGGATTTCAATGCTGAAAAAATCACAACTTATCATGTCAACCATGTGAAGGCAGTACCTTACATTATTGCAACCTTAGCCCGTCATATACTCGTTTAAGAGAAGGGAAGTAAAAAACCTTTGCATATATTTGAGGATGGTATCGATGCAAAAAGATGTTGGATAAACTTGTTATCCAAATCTGATCAAGATGCAAATTAGGTCAAAACACAATCTATTTATGCAAAACTCCATGCATGTCATGCGAGTCCTGAACCGGCTACCAAATTTGATAATGTCATTGGGAGTTTTCAGGTGGTTTTTTTTACAATCAAATAGATATTCGTAATTAAACAAAACCAGGGTAAATCTATCACGCATTCATATTTTAGAAATAGCTTGGTTATCAAAGTGTTGCTCTCATCGTGCGTTTATACTAACAATATGCAGCTAACAATACTGGCTATCGAACAAATATTTCTCAAATGTGTTTCAATTTTCGTGAATAACACATAGACCGTAAAAACAAATCATATTCTAGTGTTGGTCCACATTATCAAGTATCGTAGTAACAAACGTACCAACCACACCTTTGAAACTAATCCCCGTTTAGTCTAAAGATACTGTTACCCAACTGGCATAACAACTATAATAAAAATGATTTTTTTTCAAAATTGCGGTTAGAGTTACTTCCCCTGTTGTGGCAACGTTCGCAAGTGGTTTTTATACATTTTGTGTAAACAAGAGAATGTTGTGTGCTCATGCACTGGAAATCAGACATAAAAAGTTTATAGATATGTAGGATACGGGTCTATCTTTATGCAAAATCAATTCATAAATGACTATTTCAAGACTGTTGTGGATGTCGCTGACAAAATGACCTTCACCATGGTATATTGTGAAAGATGTTACTAAATGAAATCTAGGTCAAACAGATTTTAAGAAGGAATCAAATTTTTGTTTAAAGCCTTTTATTTCAAAATGACATAATATGATAAGGAAATTTTTAACCTTGTGTGTTGATATTATATAATAGGAATAAAGTTACATAAATTTATTTTCGCCGAAGGCTGTAAAATTTTATTCCTATGATATGATATTAATGATACGGAAACACGCAGATTATCCTTATATCTGTGTTAATTAACTTTAATTCGATTGGGATGAAAACGGAAATAACATATTACTAGTTAAACTACAAATGTTAGAAGTCATTATGTAACGATTCAACGATTTTACAACTGCCATCTGCAAATGATAAAATGAAAGATTAAAAATCTCAAAGAAGGTGGTTCAAAGGAAAGGGCGTCTTTGAAGGATAAATAACATTTTAAAATTGTTTTAGCAAAGGTTACTGAACTATATGAATGACTTAATGTCATTTGAAAACTACAATTCTCAATTACATATTTTTGTACTTATTTCTTAGACAATTTAAGTTCACAAATTATGTCATTACAAACCTGTGGCTCTCTAACACTGACGTTCCTACATCATATAAATAGGACAAAAGGGAGAGTACTAGAATTGTCATTATAATAGTTATTATACCCCCGCTACGACGTAGTCGTGGGTATATAGCGCTCCGCGTGTCCGTCCGTCCGTCCGTCCGTGCGTCCGTCCGTCCGTCAGAAATCGTTTCCGGAGCATTACTCTAAAACTATACCACTTACAAACTTCAAATTTGGTATGGCAGTAGCCTATATGATGCTGTTGTGACTTTTAGGGGTTTCATCTCAATGGTCCAAATAATTTTTGAAATTTTAACCAAAAACCATCCGATTTCTGGACTTTGTCTCGTTTCCGGATCATAATTTAAAAACTATACCAATTGGAATTTTCAAACTTGGTATGGCAGTAACCTATATGATGCTGTTGTAATTCCAAAGATCAAATAATGTTTGAAATTTTGAACCAAAACAGTCCGAAAACAGTAGGTTGAGGATCAAGCTTGTAAATATATTTCCTAATGACAAACACATACCGTATAAACATTGTAAATGTGACTGTTTTGCCTTCAAGTTATCTTTTGGGAAGTAACCAAAAGAAAGGGATTGGGACCTATTGTGATACTCATATGGACACTGTATGAACATAGAACATGACTGATGTTGTTACCACTGCAAAGAATGCATATATTGGAATGTTGATACCACTGCAAAGAATACATATATTGGAATATAAATTGACCTACATGGAACTGAATGGCAGGTGAGAGTTTGTTGAAAAACATTTATTATCAAAGTTATACAATTTCACACCTATTAAGACAAATTAAATTTTAATGATATTTTCTATATCATGTGGTGGAAAAATACGGTAACAATCCTAGGACTAATCAGAACATTATGACTTTTCACTATTTTCGTCAAAGAAAGGCGGTCAAACTACAGGAGGGGGTATGTGAGCTGCGCTCACTTTTGCCTTGTTTCAACACGCCTTCTATCTCAGAGTATTGTTTGGGCGAAATACCTAAAGCAGTGAATTTTTGTAACTTGAACATAACATTTCTTTAATATCACCTTACGATATAAAATCTCTGACGATGTACCTTGAAGCTGAGTGCACAGACGTTTTTTGCATTATAGAAGACCAATGGTATATTCCAGTCATGTAGAGGAGATAAGCTCTGAGATGATAAGACACTTTATGATATCGAAAAGCTTGATGTACAGACATGCCTGTAAAAGTAATGCATAAATGTGTCATTTGTCAAATTAAAGAGCTGATATATCACTAGATATATCGCTTAATTTGATGCTTTGTTTTTGTTTTTGTTTTTTGTTAAACAAAAGTACATATTTCACCATGCAAATTTCCTTTAATGTTAAACTCTCCAACATGTGTATAACAATGTTTTCAGACAGAAGGTTAACAGTATTGGGGATCCTTCAATTCATCTGATTCAATATCACTGTAAAATATGGTATGAAGTGTTAAGGCTTAGCAGAATATCCGGGTCATACCACTGAACCTGGCACCTCAGTGCAAATATGTTTTAGAACATCAGTCCATGCTGTACCCCAGTCACGTAGTATCTGAGAAGATAAGACACTTTATGATATTAAAAGGGAGACGTAGAGACATGCCTGCAAACAGTAATGACTTCATATGTCATGTATCTGGATAGAGCGTTGCTTTATCAGAATGTGACTTATCTGATTATTCTTAACATATAAAAGAAGTTGTGTGTTTCAATATATTTCAACCTTTGTTACAGTTCAAAGGGATCTTACTTATTTAAGAGACAACACTTATCAATAGTCGTTCATCGTTTATTGGCATTTCATAATCAATAAAATATAAGAGTAGTTCACACAATGTGGGGATAAAACATATCAGATTTCAATTATTTTAGTCCTTACCATTTAAGCAAAGGACACTAAATATATACTATAAATAAATAGTTTATAGTAATAGAAAATGCCTCCTCTTTAGAAGGTACGTTTCTTCAAAAAGACTTTCAACATAAGACCTTTGTCAATTGTAATTATGAGGAATCAATGTATTTTACTTTAACTCAATTTCCTCGATTTGATTATTATAAAATGCATACAAAACTCATTCCTCTACAATTCAAGAATGGCGCCGGAGCCTAGGGGCTATTTTTCAGCAGACAAAACAACAGTCAAGAGGTTCATAGGGAAAAAGCTTTAAGTTAGGCAATTCACACATTATTTCGTCTTGTTAGACATTCATGACACAGATGCCCTAAGGCATTCTTTGGGATAAGATTTTCACTTTCGTCACTCCAACACAAACTGACATTGAACACGAAAACTATGTAATTGGCAACACTCAATGCTTGAGAACACCAGAAGTTAACGTAACGGCAACGGGTAATGGGTAATAATTGTTCGGTTTGTCTACAAAGATCATCCAGCATAAAGACGTACAAGATATTTCTTACTACTTCATTAGTTTCCAATTTTGCAAACTTTAATATTTCTAAAACTGTTAATATTTTTTTCACGATGATAATAGAATGAGGAAACTGAGTATAACAAACATCTAATTACAGAGAGACTTCAAATTGTATTATTTCAAAATACAATAAATAAAAAATATATATTAACCATGCATAACTGATTGCAAATTTCAAGCAACAAATGCGATAATTTAGTATGTTATACAATAAAATGTTCAGGAAGAAGAAAAAAATATACTCTTTAAAACAAGTAATTATTAAATTCAAATAATAGAAACGTACAAGAAGGCTTGTTTTGATATATGCATGACAACATTATTTTCATTGTTGTTTGTCAAACAAATTTGACTTCTCACATTTTTTCCGTTTTAGAATACACATGAGGAAAAGAAGCCAGTAATGTAGACTGAGTGACTGATTCTAATTGACTCATTGGACAGTATACTTGAAACTCTAGTCTACAGGGCAATTCAGAGCAAAACGTCTGTCATGTATGATATGTTATAAGTAAACAAAATCTCCTTGGTGCAACGTGATAGATCTTTTCGAGGTATCTTTTTAACCTATAAAACCTTTCCGAAACAAATTTATTTTGACAATTTAATATTTCTGAAATGTTACTATTTTGATTAATAAAGCAACCTAACAATATCCAGCATTTTATCTTAAATGACCAAGAAAATTAGCTGAGCAGTTAATAGTGTCCTTCACCTAACAACCCTGGGACCATTCTTTCTAAGGGTTTGTTTAATGAAGGATGCTTGTGAGTTATACAATCAGTACTAACCTAAATATGTCTGAGCACAACGGCCGTGAGAAGCAGCAAAGATGAAGTGCTGAAGCCCAACCCCTCAGCCGATACCAAGGTCAGAGACATTGTTTGATGGAAGCCCGAGGGACAGGTTCTTCTTTTTCTTGCCTATATATCACAGGTTTTCATTTTTAGATTGATCGCCTACTCCTGCTATACTGGAACAGAATCATCGATAAAACACCTCACTTTAATCAATCAAGTGTTAGATATTAGAGTACATACAAAGTCATCTCATTTCGTCAAGTCGTTATGGCGCAGTTGTATAACTGTTAGGTTAAGTGTACATTAGTATAGGTTTACACTCTGTAACTAGAAACATCTACATCTTAGTCTTTGATTTTGGCGTTATTTTTCGAAAGACTTTATTACTTAATTAACCCTATCTTTCATCTTTTAGTTTGCTTCTCAACAGGATGAGAGGGCTTTGTAAGCCCAGATAATGACTGGTGTTAAATCATCAAAATGAGGGGTTTTAAAGCGTTTACAAGGCCCCCACGCAAAACTATTATGTTGGCATACAGAGCCCTCCCATTTACAGCATGGGTCTTCCACAGGGATAAAAGGTGACATATATGTGCGTTACATAATTCGGGAGTTGTATAAAAGAAGTTAATAATTCCCATAAGTAACATCAACACATGCTGCATGACAAATGCAAAGTTTCATTTAGCTTAAATATCAGACCAAATTGATGAGATTGCAGTTGAAAGGGTATGTGGGCCATATAGGTTTTGATTTTATAATAGATTGAAAGTTCAGCGATGTTACTTGGTGCAGAAGACATTTATCCTGCCTTCTATATCCTTCACATAAGAGGTAAATGAATTAAGGACAATCGAGCTTATATCACATGAACTTAGATTCCATTCCACTTCTTTATTTTATTAATGTTGATGTTTTATTGAATTAAGACCCTGCTTTCTCCTCTGGGAAACACAGTTTTAGCCAATGATTGGATTAAGATCTGTCAAGGGAACACGGATCTGAAAAACATAGAAAAGGCACTTTAATTCCAAAACGATGTTAAGTCATCTGTTCCTCTGTTTAAAATATATATATTAGTTTTGTCTTAGCAATGACTGGCATTAGCAATTTACTTTTTGAAAACAATTAGTAGCACATGATTTGTTTGAGGTGAGTCGGGGTGAATTGTGAAAGTGATGGATTGGTCTTTTTTTTTCAACAATTGATAGTGATTTTAAAGGCATATAATCACCTTTAAACAACTTTGAGTTGTTGCATTGTGTAATTATCTCATTTTCATCTTCTTCAGATATTCAGTTTTGGTGGTTTCAATTCAAATGGAAGGGTTTTTTGTCTTACTAATTTCGACTTTTTTATTGGGGACTGGTGTTATATTCCTCTTCTGACGACTCATGTTGTTGACACAGTGACGTTTCTTTTTATCTGAAGAAGAGATGTGCCACTGACATTAATTCTGGAGAATTACATTTTTGTGATCCTTTCTCAGCAAATACCATCAACATATTATGAATTTACATATCGAGTTGAAGTATGATGTTATAAACAGGCATTGTTCTTTTCATAACTCTTGCCTCCAAATATACAGTCCAGCTCTATTCTAAAGAATATGTTACCTATTTGGTACGACAGACAAAAAACATGAAGCGCAGATACAATCGGTCCAAGATTTCCTCGTTGGTAGAGTTTTCAATATTTGATTTGTCATTAGTGATTCATTTGAGACTTTAAATGCATAGAAGAACCATCGTTATAAAAGTTGAAATGAAAACAAATTAGCTCGTTCTACTAGCAGCTGTATCCTGTATCAATCATGTCTTTTTCTACAAAATGTGGTAAAACCATGGGCAATTTATTCAAATGATTGCATAATTGAAACCTGATAAAGTGGAAACTAAAGCTCATTCCTATAGAATTACAGAACGGCGCCAATGCTATCGGCTATAATCAGGGCGACCAAACAATAGTAAACAGTTTTTAAGGAAAACTGCTTCAAGTTATGCTCCAGTTTCTTCTGAAATTGACTCAGTCTTGTTTGGCTATAATGTCACAACTGCTGTGAGCACTATTTGTAATTAGGTTCCATCTGCCTTCATTCACGCACACACAGGCCATAGAAAAACGTTGATGTTAAATTGTCAAAGCCGAAGAAGGATGAACTGGAACGAAACAACATGAACAACATCAGTCCCATTTCCGTCTCAACATGGACAGAACGGTATCATTTCTTGAAGCTTTTAGATTGATCTAAATATGCTATTCTTATAAAATGAATTAGTTTAAACATGGTACAACATTCAACAACTATTGTCTTGATAATCACATAAAAGCGTGTTATAATGTTTCAAATGTTCTGCACATCTTGTTCGTCATTTCTTTAAAAAATTGTCGAGTTAAGCATCTCAAAGCAATAGAAAATGTATCTAAGTATGGAAGATGAATTTCATTTTCAAATTGAGAAACATCTTAACAATTGCGCACCTTTTTACTGAAGGGAGTTGTTAACTATGATTCATGAATATTAAATATCTATCAATATTGATTAAGTAACCTTTGGATAATTGGGTGATGAACATAAGTTTCATCCTAAATGTAAATTGAATTACAGAATTCATGAATATTTTTCAGATGATAACTGACAACTGCTTTTGATAAGTATGCCTCATTAGTTGTAATGGTAAATTTAAAGGAATATAGACAAACAGAAACCTTGGCACAATTTAACTCTTTTTGTTTGTAATATGTTCAGATGAAGCTAAGGTAGCATAAGGAGAATGACGATCAAGAAATGAAACAACTTGACTCTAATTGACTCAATTTGTAAATGACAAAAAAAACTACACTGGGTTTAAAGTTTTTCCTCTGTCACATTAAATGTCATTTGTGAGTAAAGTTATCTTCTCATATGTATACTGAAATTGATTTTTACAAAATTTTCTTATTACGACTACCCCCTTCAATCTACTCATTCAATGTACTGTTAAAATTAAAATCGTAGCTAGTTTAGAGAGGACCATTTGTAATAATTGGTTTTACATAAAGGAAACTGATGTATGTATTTCCTGTGCCCTGTTCATGCTAAGGTTGAGATGTCTTTTACAATTGGTAGTTTGAGCACCTTTACAAAACAAACACACACAATCCATTCGTAGAAACAGGCAATAAAAAACCCATACATATTTACACCCTTCTTTATTATACTAGTAGATCACCTTTGACTAAAACAATTTATATTTTAAAACACTTAAATTCGTACACAGGTGATTGTCTATAGTATATCAAGTCGCAAATTGGCATGCCACTCGACCAGGTGATTTTATTATCCCCCGCCGCGCGTTTAGCGCGAAGCGGGGGATATAGTATTCAGCTCCGGACGTCCGTCCGTCCGTCCCGCTTCTTGTTAGCGCGATATCTAATGAACCGCTCAACCTAGAATTTTCAAACTTGGTACCAGTCTTCATCTGGGGAATACGCAGACCTGAAAAGTTTTCGGTGACCTTGACTTCATTTTCAAGGTCACAGCGAGACTTTGACCAGTTTTGAAAATGTTGTTAGCGCGATATCTAATGAACCGCTCAACCTAGAATCTTCAAACTTGGTACCAGTCTTCATCTGGGGAATACGCAGACCTGAAAAGTTTTCGGTGACCTTGACCTCATTTTCAAGGTCACGGTGAGACTTTGACCAGTTTTGAAAATGTTGTTAGCGCGATATCTTATGAACTGCTCAACCTAGAATCTTCAAACTTGGTACCAGTCTTCATCTGGGGAATACTCAGACCTGAAAAGTTTTCGGTGACCTTGACTTCATTTTCAAGGTCACAGCGAGACTTTGACCAGTTTTGAAAATGTTGTTAGCGCGATATCTAATGAACCGCTCAACCTAGAATCTTCAAACTTGGTACCAGTCTTCATCTGGGGAATACGCAGACCTGAAAAGTTGTCGGTGACCTTGACCCCATTTTCAAGGTCACGGCGAGACTTTGACCAGTTTTGAAAATGTTGTTAGCGCGATATCTTATGAACTGCTCAACCTAGAATCTTCAAACTTGGTACCAGTCTTCATCTGGGGAATACGCAGACCTGAAAAGTTTTCGGTGACCTTGACTTCATTTTCAAGGTCACAGCGAGACTTTGACCAGTTTTGAAAATGTTGTTAGCGCGATATCTAATGAACCACTCAACCTAGAATCTTCAAACTTGGTACCAGTCTTCATCTGGGGAATACGCAGACCTGAAAAGTTGTCGGTGACCTTGACCTCATTTTCAAGGTCACGGCGAGACTTTGACCAGTTTTGAAAATGTTGTTAGCGCGATATCTAATGAACCGCTCAACCTAGAATCTTCAAACTTGGTACCAGTCTTCATCTGGGGAAAACGCAGACCTGAAAAGTTTTCGGTGACCTTGACCTCATTTTCAAGGTCACGGCGAGACTTTGACCAGTTTTGAAAATGTTGTTAGCGCGATATCTAATGAACCGCTTGACCTAGAATCTTCAAACTTGGGACCAGTCTTCATCTGGGGAATACGCAGACCTGAAAAGTTTTCGGTGACCTTGACTTCATTTTCAAGGTCACAGCGAGACTTTGACCAGTTTTGAAAATGTTGTTAGCGCGATATCTAATGAACCACTCAACCTAGAATCTTCAAACTTGGTACCAGTCTTCATCTGGGGAAAACGCAGACCTGAAAAGTTTTCGGTGACTTTGACCTCATTTTCAAGGTCACGGCGAGACTTTGACCAGTTTTGAAAATGTTGTTAGCGCCATATGACATGAACCCATTAACCTTGAGTCTTCACGGGGGACATAGTATTCCGCTTCGTATGTACGTCCGTCCTGCTTCTTGTTGTTAACATCAATTTGCGGCGGGGATCTTGTCACCTTTGTGACAAATACTTGTTGTATTTTGTTTTAATAAATTTAGCAAAGGACAGAAACAGAACAGTGCACTGGTGAGGACGTAAATGAACTCACTGAAGTGACACGTTGAGCATCAGAATATATTTGATTCATTCATTTTTTTAGAAAAAACTTGAGGAGCACTGACAAAGGTTCAACAATAGCTCTTATGTTTGATTTGGATTAAAATATTCCATATATACATTGTAAGCTAAAACTCCACACACTTAGATTCTCTTAGTGAAAAAGAACAAATATGACTTTGGTCTAAATTTGTTGATGACTTAAGAAAGATTGTATAGAGTGACATAAAAAAAACGGTTTTCGAAATGTTGACCCCTGGTAACTGCAATGACCTGCCAAACTTGTTACGGTTATCTGTTATGCATGGCATACAAATATGCTAACACAATCTGAATGCTAAGTTACGTTCTGAAATTTGAAAATTATCCGTTTTGTTTTCGCAAAGCTAGGATGTTTTTAAGACATTCAAGATTATATGATATTTGCACTAGAATACGTAGGTGACTAAACAAACTTAAGGTACGCAGCTGTATTTGATAATTTCGTGTTCCAAACTGAACATAAAAAAGACGTACATGTAGCTTGAATAAAACGTAATATGGAAACAACCGAATTTGGAAATTTAAACTTCAAGTTATTTTATTTTAACTGTGGTAGCTATAGGGTTTCTGATTCCTACATCGATGAATGGTGTATATAGATTTACAAATAATAACAATTAGTGCAACAGAAGAAATATGCTTTAATGATACATATCAAGTACATCTGTGTATTTCATATCTTTTCATTTTGAAAACAAGACATTTTAGTTAACAACCAAGACACTCGATTTCCATTACCAATTGGTGTAAAATGACATCAAATTTGCGGTTATATTAAAAGTGAACAATCTGAACAAAATTCCCAAGGGGATTTGGCATTATCATCAAAAGTCGGAGGTTAATTGAAAACAAAAATAACAACACAGCCTACAGTCTTTTCTTGAAATTGCTTTGTAATTGTTCATTCCTGGCGTCAATCTGAATATAACATTAACGGACAAACTTATTTGAATTTCAATCAGTTGAATCAAATTGAAATGTTCAAAAATGTAGCAATCATTTAAATTGAAATGCAAATCAGGATAGATGTTTGATTGCATTTATTTAGATTTTGAGCCATAATTACATCAACGGTTTACACCATTTGATCGGTCTCCCAGTGAACAACAGCGAATAAAAATAAAATATTTTCATGTTCAAAATCGCACTTTCAAAATTATTAATTTTGATGTACGATGTTTGATAACCTTATCATTATAAATCAGTCAAGATACTCGAGTTGAGTAGATGCTGTACTATTTTTAAACATTTGTTAACATTAAAACGTTACACCTTCCATGACCAAGCATTTTATTTAAACCTAGTATCAATAATACTCGCTAACGCCCATACTGAGTCCAGTCAGATATAGAAACAGGTCGTGCCAGCTGAACTTGATAGAGACCTGTTACACTCAAATCTAAAGTGAGATGTCGAATGGATTTATCCAAGCAATAAGCAGCTACTATTGTTTGTTAGTTTAAACTGGGAATATTCTATGAGGTAATGCAGACCTGTGTTCTGACATTAGGGGCGTAGCTTAGTATAATTTGACGTAACAAAATTAAGTATGATAGGTATGGAATGAATTTCTGTCACATTTATCAGCAAATCAGCTAAAAATGTCAAAAATAACTACTCAAGAAATCATATCATGTAAATACATAATCTTTTAATCTGAGCAAATTTAATCAGGATGGAAAGTTCCTGTCTAAATCAACATATCTGAAGTGTAACATATTATCTGATAAGTTTAACAATATTTAACTTGTCGTAACCGTAGGTATATCTATATGCAATTACAAAATAATTATTCTCTGAAGCTTGGTTTTTAGTTATTTCATTAATACATGTATATCACTATAGTTAAACATAAACTAAATGTTAAAAAAGTACATGGAGGTATGTTTACAACTGACAGTTCTTGACACAACCCCTTCTCAGGGTGTATGGTGAAGAATTCTGAAGTGAAAACCCAACTGACAGTTTCATCTTATATGATTTACAAACTTGATCCCCATTATGCACTAAACAACAGGATCTTCTTCGGAGGACTCATAGAGAATACCAAACGAGTTCCCTATGGATACCGTATTTATTACAACGAGTGGCTTGTAAACGTATCTAACGAGCGAAAGCGAGTTAGATAGGTTTACAAGCCACGAGTTGTAATAAATACGGTATCCATAGGGAATGAGTTTGGTATTTTATTTATTTCACACGAATTAACACAGATTGAATTTTAACAACTTTAATAATACCCAAACCTGAAATTTTATGAGTAACAATGTCCGTCAGAGTAGAGCACAACAGCGTGCACGCTTGCCGTCAAATACAGTCCTGCTTATACTTAACAGTCATCATAATCCGTGAGACGAGGTCGCTTTGCATTAAGTTCACATTAATGATTCCCCCGTAATATTGGAGTCGAGAAAATGGAGTGCACTGAACCGAAGCGAGTGACGGCGGTCCGAGATTGTCTCGACATAATGTTGACGATGGAAGGGAGGTCACTCGCACTCGCTGTTGCTGTGTGTGACGGAAGTACAATCGTACCAGGCTGGTCGTTGTTACTGCTGACGATCCATGGAAATATTGCTGTAACTGTTGATGCTTTGCACGTTACGATGTCCTGATATCTGCATGATTTCAGTTGGAAGAATGTTCTGGCCAGTGAGCTGCGTGCTGAATGGTTCGTGAATCGTTTGACCATTCGTTTCGACGAGCAGACGAAATATGTTGCGTGTTTTTTAGCGAAAATAAAATTGAATTACCACCACAAATGTTTATATTATATGTATAAATGACTTTCAGTGGTGTCTGTAGTAAAAAAGATCGTATGTTTGTCTATTTTAATGGCTACATTCCACCTGCTCGTGAAAGTAATGAATGAAGTTTAGTTGTAACTCATGAATGACAAAAGTAGTTCGGTCATCGTGACCTCGGGTCATCACCATGGATTGACCAATCAGAGGCGGCGCTCGCATTATCTGACATATGTTAGATACCAAAAATATCTCGAAGTGTTCTCTCTCACATGTGTGTAATAAATAACTGCTTTGATGACATTTACAAGAAAATATTGCCTTGAAATTCTCACTCGGAATTGCTGTATAAAAAATACATAAATAATTAACTAATGATGAAGTAAGTAAAACTGACAGTTTTTGACAGAATCCCTCCCCCGGGTGCCTGGTGAAGTAATCTGAAGTGTGGAACCCAACTGACGTTTTCATTTATTATCATAATTTTCATCAATACTCACTGTAAAAGAAACGCTGTATTTGCAGAGTGTTAGCCTGTGTGTATAGTCGGTATAACTTCATGGATATATCTGTGTTTCACATAACATTCTAATTCTGTGTTAAACAATGTCGTTAGTGGAAGTAGCAACTTTAATCATGTTTTGTTTCATATTACTTGTCACACAATTGTCAAAAAAGTTCGCCTTGTCTTGTGTTTGATGTGTTCTTACATTAGATATAACCATACAATTCACTGTATTTATGTTATGATGTCTGATAATTAACCATTAGCTTCTTGACCTTTTGTTCTTACACTGGATTAAATGAAGCATTCGCTATTCACACCATAAGCATCAAATGCGTTTTTCGGGTCATTAATTATATCAATAAGATCAAATAAAACCATATTATCGAAGTGTTAATAATGTTTTATTAGGCTATTACGTGTCGAAAGATTTGATATCAGAAGACACGAGGGTGAGATTCTATTTATCATCCAAAATCATTTTTCATCACATTTGCTTGAAAAATGTACATCTTTGACCACTGCATAGCTCTAAAACTCCTATACCCATGATGTCATATCTTTGTGACGTCATTGTGTTTATGACGTCATAACATGGTGACGTCATTTCTGATGATGCAAAACGTTTGTGATGTCATGTCCCTTCTGTTGACAGGGCATTGTTCAAAATCTACTGTCAAAGCGATATCTCCTAGGAGATATCGCTTGATCTTCCACAAGCGATATCTCCTGTGGAACACAGTTTTGGATGATAAATGTATTATTGCTACTATTTGTATTTACCTCTGATAACATTAGCAATGAAAACATTTCTTCAGCATTCCATTTCTTTAGTAGAATAGTGCTTGGATCAGGTTTTTATTTATTAGATACTAAAAATAAACTATGATTAAAAGTAATTATATTGATGCCCTGACAACTTTCAATTTTTTTAAATATGCTTCATTTATGTTGAAAGCTTTAATTACCTAGTTTCCTTGCTTTTGAAAACCTCCAAGTTATGTGCATAACGTGACTCTGTCGTTGTTTTCATTTTTGCCGATGGTTATTAAGTAAAAAAACAATACAAAAATGTTGTTTTGTTTTTATCTGTTATTCTGATACAAAATACGAATTATACAGCACATGATTTCAGATTGGGTTTATTTCTAACAAAATTTCAACAACCCGCAAATATAAAAAAAACTAAATAGACAGATTGGTTAATCAGCATGACGTTTTGCACAAGGTTCAATCTGAATGCATTAATCAATAAGTCAGTGACTTACATTCAGTAAGACATGATTTTCAATTACAAGTATTCTGTATTTTGAAACTGCACGAAATAATCAGTTCCAAGCGAACACTTACAAGTGGTATTTGAATTTTTCATGTTTTTGATTAAGATATTGTTCCAAAAATTATTTTATCAAAAGAAAATTGTTTATAGGCATAAAAGGTATATTCCGTGTTATAATCATTCTTCATCCTCATTCTTCACACATTTATATCATTTCAAAAATGGTTTGGGTCGTGTTGTTGTTAATTTTGATTTCAACCCCTGACTACACCAGACAAAGATATGTTGATAAACCATCAACCAGACAACACATTTCAAAATGCTGCAAATATTGGCTATGTTGATCATATGATAATCAAATTCATTTCCCACGTGCTACTTCGTAAAAGGGTTTCATAACAATTTGTTATGATACATATAGGTAATAAAAGCTTATAAACTATAAAATAAGATTAATAAAATGGGCTGTTTACAATGTTTATGATGATTGAAATAGAAAAAAGAAAACCCAGAAAGTTCACAATAAGGAGAGTACATATTAGACAACAATTCATCGTTTGTGAAATAAATTAAGTTGTATTTTATTCATTTACAAGAAATTGCTCATTACGAGGTTTGCATTTTGACTAATATGCATTTTCATTCCAATATCTATTACCATTTAATTCGCTTACAGAAACATCATTCCTGTGCAACGTGATATGATAAGTGAGTATGAATTAATTAACGTTTTTACTATATATCAGAGCATAAATGGGATAAGTCTTGAATAGCTGGTCGCACTACTGAGCATTTTAAGGAAAATACTTTAAATAGTGTTTTCATTCATAAGACACCTCTGACAAATATGTTTTGTCATATTGGCCGTACACGTTGATTGTGCATTTTCCCTTTCCAGAATTACAAGACTTTCAATGAAAATCAATTTTGCAAAACAAAGTGTAACAACATTTGTTTTCTTTACCATACCTTTGTTACTGTCACCCCAACCAGTACTTAAATTGCCATTTTTTTCAATCTACATTTTAGCATTTAGAAAGAAACATCTGTGTTTCCTACCTAGGCTTCACGTGATATGACATATGATAGATAATTGGTTCTTTTTGATAAATCAAACAAATGATTATTTTGACAAAAAGTATGTAAATATAATGATTGGTTTCATTTATTTGAGAAAAGACTCATTTACTGGTTCATGTACTTTAAAAATATCTTCTGATCGACGAGTGACTTAACATTTATTGTTTTCTTGTCATATCTTTTCAATTTCTTTATTGATTTTCTTCAAGGTATGGTAGTCATTGAGTGTCTATTTTCTATCTGTAAACATCAATATATTTTGCTATCGATGAAGAAATTGTCATTGTTTATCAACTGGCACCCACACATGGCAAAATGTAACAGCCCATATTAATTTATAAATGAGGCAAACTTATGAATGTATGATAATAAGAACTTTCGTTTAATGGATTTAACTAAACATAAGCAAGTAAACTTCAAAACATTTGTAAGAATATATTGTTTATACTAACTAAATACAAACTCACATGAGTTGTTCCAAATGTCATCTCGTCATGATCTTCTCCATTAACCTGTGGCAAACAGCTGTTTAGTCATAACATATATTCTTTAAACAGGATTTATCTATGCATCCTGGATGAAACTGATATGATTAAACGTTGACCGAAATGCACAGAGGGACTAACATGCAGGTTAATTCAAAGCTGAAATAGTGTTATCTCTAATTCCTAAATGTTTTTAATGACAGAAGTCAATAACATGTGATAACAGGTAACATTAATCCAATTGCACACATTACTGAATCACAGAGCTCATGTCAATACGTGACTCAACATCAATTCAGAAAACAAACACAATCACCTGTATAAAACTGATCAGAGATATCTCTATTTACCAAGTGTTTTAAGGAACTAAAGTGCCAATTGATGTAGAGAGCTTGAATTGACAATATGTTGATTTAGAGAATCAAAGATCTAACGATATCTTTCTCGAAGTCAGGAGTGGATCAATGGATTCTGTTCAGCTCACTTCATTCATTACACACAGCTCAAGCATGACATTACGATGGAGTGGGAAAACAGTCTGTTGAATGAGTTCTGATTGTCAATGGAAATACACTGTGTTCAATGCCCTTGATGTCATAATCTTTTATATCGAGTTATTATTATGAAACAAAATAAAGGGCTCATTTATAGTACTTAAATTCAAACACACTGATATACCAAAATCGTTGCGAGATTTTGAAATAAGTATGTTGTCAATATGGATTTTGAAGATTTGAAGGGTGTCATTAATTTTCAGAGCTTTGGGCAGTTCGTTTTGCTAGGCAACAACAAGCTATTGAATGTTATTCCATATGGAGCTTATATAATCAAAAGATGTGATAATTATATATAGCAAAAACAATAAAATCATATCATATCATAACATGCAGTTGTCAGACATTGAACGAGTTTTGCGGTATAAAAATAGTTTGATTGAAATATATTGATATCAAAACGAAAGAGATTTAAAAAAATATATAATTTGAGAATGTTTATGGATATCAGATTCTAATTATATGTCTATTATATGTTATGTTTAAAACAAAGGCCCCTGGTGCATGTTTGGTGTTCATTGACGCCAACTGATACAATGAGTGAAGCTGTTGTCCGTGCAACTATCTAAATTGCTTTAATATCCAATGCATTAAGCGTTGGGAGCTGTGCCATTCAACATCTATCAGAGGGGAAATAAATGCTTAACTACCACTTGTTTCAACTCCATTTTTGTGCTTTGCACAATGGGCGAGTTGGTTATCTGGAAGATGCTTTATGCCACTGCTGCCAAATAATCAATTAGGAAATTGCAAAATGAACTACTGAGTAGAGTCGAGATATTTGTGTGGAGATTTAAGACAATCGAGATATCATGATGCAAACTGCTTTCATTGAAACAGTCTGTAAATATCAAAAGGCAGTGTTTCAGTCAGGTACAATGAACTGCACCAGTTCTGCGCTGGATACAAACATTTCTCTGTTTAAAACAATTAAATAGCATCACATCAGTTATATGAAAATTTATATTTATATAGCGCATATCCATCAACTCGTGATTGTTCAAGGCGCTTACATTGTATACCCTGGACAATGGCATTCTTTCACTGTCCGATCATTTTTTCTAATTCAACTCCCTGGGGAGTATTCAACCGGCATCCATATGTGGCGCTCAGGTTAGGGATAACTGACAGCTCGGCGTATGCACGTGTTCATGTAATCACCATTCAGCCACTGACATAAATTCTTTGAAGTGTGCAGTTTTTGTTGCACTACACACAAAGGCTCCAGGGTGACACTTATAGAGTTCTAACAGAGGTGAATTCTAGGTTTTTACACCTTGGCCTGGATTGGATTCGAACCCCGGACCTCAGGACCGTAAAACCGGCGCTCTTGCCGACTGAGCTATCCCGTACCCTGATTGATGAAAACCATAATTCAATCAGATTAAATATTGATATATAATGTATTACGCACAAGACCAGTAAAAATGAGTTTCAAATATCGATGAATGGATTTATAGATATTTTCGATGAAAGGATATCTCAATTGACAAATTGATCTCACTCAACAGATCCAATTCCGCACATTTGGCGCTATTTCATTAGACTTCCCAATTTACGTCATACTCATTATATTAATGGTACAATTTGATGAGAAAAAGAAAGCTAAGTTAATAAGACTCCTATAATATACGTCACAAGGAAAGAAAGAAATTACTTCAAATATTGGACAATTGAGGATATTTGAATCATTTATATCTTTTAACCAATCGTGTTGCATGTTTGATTTACGGAAATAGATGTGTCCAACGCTCTCACTCACCTTCCTTTTATGACGATTCCATGCTCAAGTGAGATGTTTTTATCTGTCCAAAAAATATAATGTTGTTTTAGGAAATGCTATTCAAGGTGAACAATGTTAAGGGGTTGTCATGAATGTTGTATCCCTTTTTCTTACCTTTTTGTACAAATAACAATTCATTGAAAAGCCGTGTATTTCGGGTCAAAATATTGAGAATACAGATAAACAACAACCTTCCATATTTACTCTTCAGGATTGTTGACACTGGGCTCACATGTCCATGAATAAATAATGTTGACGTTTATATCTGTATGAAGACCCACAACTTCTGCCACAATCCCTCCCCTGGGTGTCTGATATATTAATCTAAAGTACAGAGTCCTGATGATATAACTATATGAAATTAGCGTTGTTTGCTTGTACTTTTATACAAGCAAAAGTGGAAAGTATTGTGGAATTGAATAAATCACCTAAAGCTGGTAGGTGAACATGTTACGAACCATCTGGGGTATATCACAATCTGCAGATTGTGAGCTCACAATCTAGGAATATGTCAATATTTCTAGATTGTTTAAACAATCTGCAGATTGTGAGACCTGCACAATCTGGGAATGATCACAATCTAGGAATATTTTTGGTCCAACTAACGGAGTAGTGTTGTCAATTCCCAGATTGTGAATGACTATAAGCAACTGTGTATGGAATGGAATATAGGAAACGATTCCTAGATTGTAAAGGGCTCTTACGTGGTCTTTGGGTTCCTCTGACGGGGCAGTGTAGTCCATTCCCAGATTGTGATGGACTCTTAGCAACTTTCTATCTTCAGTCTATGATGTATAGGGGTATATTCCTAGATTGTGAAGGGCTCTTACATGGTCTTGGGTTCCCTCTGACGGGGCAGTGTAGTCTATTCCCAGATCGTGATGGACTCTCAGTGACTTTCTATCTTCAGTCTATGGAGTATGGGGGTACATTCCTAGATTGTGAGGGGCTCTTACATGGTCTTGGGGTCCCTCTGACGGGGCAGTGTAGTCGATTCCCAGATTGTAATGGACTCTTAGCGACTTTCTATCTTCAGTCTATGGAGTATAGGGGTATATTCCTAGATTGTGAGGGGCTCTTACATGGCCTTGGGGTCCCTCTGACGGGGCAGTGTAGTCTATTCCCAGATTGTGATGAACTCTTAGCCACTTTCTATCTTCAGTCTCTGACGGGGCAGTGTAGTCTATTCCCAGATTGTGATGAACTCTTAGCGACTTTCTATCTTCAGGCTATGGAGTATAGGGGTATATTCCTAGATTGTGAGGGGCTCTTACATAGTCTTGGGGTCCCTCTGAGGGGGCAGTGTAGTCTATTCCCAGATTGTGATGAACTCTTAGCGCGAATTTCTATCTTCAGTCTATGGAGTATAGGGGTATATTTCTAGATCGTGATGGACTCTTAGTGACTTTCTATCTTTAATCTATTGAATATGGGGATGCATTCCTAGATTGTGAGGGGCTCTTACATGGTCTTTGGGTCCCTCTGACGGGACAGTGTAGTCTATTCCTAGATTGTGATGGACTCTCAGTGACTTTCTATCTTCAGTCTATGGAGTATGGGGGTACATTCCTAGATTGTGAAGGGCTCTTACATGGTCGTGGGGTCCCTCTGACGGGGCAGTGTAGTCTATTCCCAGATTGTGATGGACTCTTAGCGACTTTCTATCTTCAATCTATTGAGTATAGGGGTATATTCCTAGATTGTGAGGGGCTCTTACATGGTCTTGGGATCCCTCTGACGGGGCAGCGTAGTCTATTCCAATATTGTGATGGACTCTTAGTGACTTTCTATCTTTAATCTATTGAGTATGGGGGTATATTCCTAGATTGTGAGGGGCTCTTACATGGTCTTGGGGTCCCTCTGACGGGGCAGTGTAGTCTATTCCCAGATTGTGATGGACTTTTAGCGACTTTCTATTGTCAGTCTATGGAGTATAGGGGTATATTCCTAGATTGTGAGGGGCTCTTACATGGTATTGGGGTCCCTCTGACCGGGCAGAGTGGTCTATTCCCAGATTGTGATGGACTCTAAGTGACTTTCTATCTTCAGTCTATTGAGTATAGGGGTATATTCCTAGATTGTGAGGTCTCTTACATGGTCTTGGGGTCCCTCTGACGGGGCAGAGTGGTCTATTCCCAGATTGTGATGGACTCTTAGTGACTTTTTTTTTCTTTAATCTATTGAGTATGGGGGTGCATTCCTAGATTGTGAGGGGGCTCTTAATAATAATAATAATAATAATAATAATAATAATAATAATACGTTATTGCCTTTTCAGGAATTTGTTTTACATCAACACAGAGCTTGAACAGGAGAACAATCATATGAAATATTTATGTACATGCATTTAACTCTTTTCACATTTATTTAATAGACATATTGTGTTAGGAACAAAAGATGTACGGGCTCTCTTAGTTTTCAAAACTGGAACTTTGTAGCGGCGGCCTGAAGGGAGAAGGTGATATTCTGAATGAAGGGAATGTGTCGGGTCAGATATGATTTTGACAGCTTGATTTACGATTTGCCGCTCATATATATCAGTTAAACACTCGAACTTGACACCGGCAATCTTACTCGCAACGTTCACAATTTTGTTAACTTTAGATTTAAGATGAACTGAGAGAGACCCGTACCAACAATGGAATGAAAATGTTAATATGCTTTGAATAAAAGCTGTATAAAGGTTGACATGACGGAGGGGTTAACATCGAAAGATCTGAGTTTTCGCATGAGATGAAGACGTTGTTGACATTTGTTAAACAAGGCATTAATGTTGGAATTCCAGTTCAGTTTAGAATCAATGTAGGTTCCCAAATATTTATATTCCGACACAGTCTCAACACATTCACCATTTATTATGATTGGAAACATTTTAGATGGTTTACTTCGAAAGTCAATAACCAGTTCCTTCGGTTTTTTTACATTTAAATGTAGATGATTGTCTGCACACCAAGTTGTAAATTTTATAATTTCATCTTTATACATATGTTCAGATATATCATTATTTAATTTTCCAACAATTGCGGCGTCATCCGCAAACTTGATCGTTGAGCAGGTAGAACTATAACTAACGCAATCGTTAGTGTAGAGGGTGAACAGGACGGGCGAGATGACACAACCTTGCGGCGCTCCGGTATTTATGGATATTGTGCTCGATACTGTCCCATTAACTTTAACAAATTGCCTTCTGTCCACAAGAAAATTTCCAATCCATTTGATGAGATTAGAATTCACGCCCATGTTCAACAGTTTCTCAATCATGATGTGAGGCTGTATAGTGTTGAACGCAGATGAAAAATCAACAAACAAGATCCTGATATAAGACTTCGGTGTCTCAAGATGGTTGTAGACATTATTGAGGAGTGACAATGTAGCATCAACAACTCCTCTCCTAGATCTGTAGGCCAACTGAAGTGGGTCCATTATATCGGAAACTGCCTGTCGGAGATGTCTCAGCAAGATGCGTTCCATGGACTTCATTGCAATAGATGTTAGCGCAACTGGTCGGTAGTCATTTAATTCTTTAGGCTGCGTCTTCTTTGGAACAGGTATTATTTCTGAAGTTTTCCAAACGGAAGGAATGACATGCGTATCAACTGAGAGTTGGAACAATCTTGAAAACACCTTACACAGTTGAACTCTACACTCCTTTAGCACTATGCCGTCAAGGTTGTCTGGACCTTTCGCTTTCCGAATGTTGATTCTGGAGAAGCTCTGGATGACATCTTCTTCCGATATGTGGACAGGAAGATCGCTATCACTAATGGTTTTCCTTACTTGGTCCCTATTGATGCTGAAATCCTGATGATCAAAACGGCTGTAGAAACTGTTGAGTTCTTCGGCAAAGGTCTTATTGTCATCAGTGTTGATTGTGTGACGTGGGGTATTCTTACCTATCATCGTCTTCACACCTTGCCATGCTTGCTGCAGATTGCCTTGCTGAAACTGTCTCTCAACTTTCTCTTTGTATGCCTGTTTACACTCGCGAGCCTTCAAATGAATATCTTTCTGTATACTTTTAACCTTTGCCGAATCTTTCTTCATGAATGCACGTTTCTTTTCATTGAGTAAGGCTTTCATCTCTTTGGTAATCCAAGGCTTATTATTTGGGAATATTCTTATTTCTTTCTCAGGTATTATTTTATCGACACAAAAATTTATATAGTCTGTGATCACGTCACACACTCCGTCAAGGCTTTGTTCTGCATCATAGAACATGTCCCAATCTGTACCCTCAAAACATCCTTGTAAGGTTTTAATAGATTCTTTGTTCCATGTTTTAACGGTTTTAACGACGGTTTTACCTGTTTTTAACACCTGGCGATATGTAGGCAGTAAATACACAGAATTATGGTCGGAGGCTCCCAAAGGTTGTTTACAGTATGATTTGTATGCGTTTTTGATGTTTCCATAACACATATCTAGAATCTTGTCTTTCCGTGTACAACATGTTACATGATGTAGTTGGAAAGCACACCTTTCAGGGTACATCTGTTAAAGTCTCCAAGAACAAATTTGGGGGAATCTGGACAAATGAGTTCTAAAGATTGAACATGATTATGAATAACATCAGCTGCTTGTTTGTTATCGGCACTCGGTGGTATATTTACATTAACAACAAAGATTTGTCCAAATTCTCGAGGCAAATAAGTGGGTCTCATAGAAACAGACAACAGTTCGATTTTAGGTGAACATATTCTTTCTCTCACAACAAAATTACGACACCACTTTTCATTTATATACATACATACGCCTCCTCCGATAGACTTCCCGGTAGCCTCTGAATCCCTGTCCAAGCGTACTGGAGTACCAAATCCTTCCAAATGAAGAGTGTTGCTGTCAATCGATGGTGATAGCCACGTCTCGGTGAAACACATTACACAACTGTCTCTGAATTCATATAGGTATTTGGTACTTGCCGCTAATTCATCCAGTTTGTTCCGAAGAGAGCGCACATTGGATAACAGGAATGTTGGTAGAGGGGGTCTTGATTTCCGAGCCCGGACGCGTCGGCGAACTCCTCCTCGCTTACCTCTTTTCCTGGTTTGTTTCCTTCCTGATTTCGATTCATCCTTTTCTGATTCACACTCCGACGGCAGTTCTTCAATTCCTTTCCATTCCAACGTTGATCCCTGCAGCGCCATCAGCTCGTCACGTCCGTACTGCAGGCGATGACGTCCATCTTGTTTCGCCGTTACGGAGTCTGCTAACGGCAGCCAAGATGACGAAACGTTACGGGCGAAAACACTTAGCGCCAGCGCTAAAATTACATGACGGTGGAATCCAAACATAATCACAAGTCCAGCCGATACAAATAACTGATTGCTCGACTAATTTGACATGAATAAATATGAAAAACAACGAGAGCTCTGTTGATGCGTGTCGCCACTGTGCAGCGCCACCTATAATGGTCTTTTGGTCCCTCTGACGGGGCAGTGTAGTCTATTCCTAGATTGTGATGGACTCTCAGTGACTTTCTATCTTCAGTCTATGGAGTATGGGGGTACATTCCTAGATTGTGAGGGGCTCTTACATGGTCTTGGGGTCCCTCTGACGGGGCAGCGTAGTCTATTCCCAGATTGTGATGGACTCTTAGCGACTTTCTATCTTCAGTTTATGGAGAATAGGGGTATATTCCTAGATTGTGAAGGGCTCTTACATGGTCTTTGGATCCCTCTGACGGGGCAGAGTGGTCTATTCCCATATTGTGATGGACTCTTAGTGACTTTCTATCTTTAATCTATTGAGTATGGGGGTATATTCCTAGATTGTGAGGGGCTCTTACATGGTCTTGGGGTCCCTCTGACGGGGCAGTGTAGTCTATTCCCAGATTGTGATGGACTTTTAGCGACTTTCTATTGTCAGTCTATGGAGTATAGGGGTATATTCCTAGATTGTGAGGGGCTCTTACATGGTATTGGGGTCCCTCTGACCGGGCAAAGTGGTCTATTCCCAGATTGTGATGGACTCTAAGTGACTTTCTATCTTCAGTCTATGGAGTATAGGGGTATATTCCTAGATTGTGAGGGCTCTTACATGGTCTTGGGGTCCCTCTGACGGGGCAGAGTGGTCTACTCCCAGATTGTGATGGACTCTTAGTGACTTTTTTTTCTTTAATCTATTGAGTATGGGGGTACATTCCTAGATTGTGAAGGGCTCTTACGTGGTCTTGGTGTCCCTCTGACAGGGCAGTGTAGTCTATTCCCAGATTGTGATGGACTCTTAGTGACTTTCTGTCTTTAATCTATTGAGTATGGGGGTACATTCCTAGATTGTGAAGGGCTCTTACATGGTCTTGGGGTCCCTCTGACGGGGCAGTGTAGTCTATTCCCAGATTGTGATGGACTATAATTAACTTTCTATCTTCAGTCTATTGAGTATAGGGGTATATTCCTAGATTGTGAGGGGCTCTTACATGGTCTTGGGGTCCCTCTGACGGGGCAGTGTAGTCTATTCCCAGATTTTGATGGGATATAGGTGGTTTTCTATTTTCAATTTATGTAATATGGTTTAAACTTATTTTTATTTCCGAAGAAATCTGGTTTGGCAAACAAGCAATAGCTCTGCTTATATCAATGCCGCACCAGTACATACATGAAACAATTGCATGCACAAGAACTGAACAGAACAAGTGACAAATGAAAACATAATCTGATTGCGGTCTATATACACAGTGCTTGTAGAAAATATCCCTTTGCAGTTTCATTTCATTACCATTTAAATAGATTTCTCAAAGCGTTTACTCTTGAGGATAAAGTGATGAAGGGACTTCACTATTTTTATATTGTCATTATCAATTTCGTACGGTGTTCCATATAACACAGTCTGAAGGCTATAGCCATTTACATAGAAAATCGAATTGCTTCTTATAGTTGTATACAAACTGCATGCAAACAGATAGTGCACAACATCTTCATTTTGGTATCCACAAGCGCATTCTCGAGTATTTGAAATATGTCGATTTACTTTATCAGAGTTCAAATCGCTGCAACCAAGCTTGAGTCTACGGTGTATTATTTGACAAAAACGACTGCCGTAGTTAAGATTAAGGTAATTATTACTTGATGCATCAGTTATCAGCAGAGATTTAAATTGAGCTATTGAGTTCGCTTGTACGAATTCATTAGGTAATGAATTCCAAATTCGTGTAGTGTCACGTAAGAAAGATTCTTCATATATTTTGGTTCTGCATTTAATTGTTCGCAAGTCGGATTTGTTTCGGAGGTTGTAACGACTGTTTTCAGAGACGGATTTAGGAATCAGATCACAGAGGTAGTCAGGGGCAAGACCGTTGTTCATCTTGAAGAAATTTATTAATTTAATGTCCCGTCTTCTTTCTTTTAGTGGTTTAAAGTTTGTTTCGGAGTATAGTTTTTGATGACTGGTACCGCGAACTGCGCCACATATTGTACGTAGCGCATCTAGATGTAATCGCTCAAGAATGAGAGATTGATCAATTGTACAGTTATCCCAGATATGACAACAATAATCAAATGTCGGCAAAATATACGACTTGTACATGGTTTCTAATGTTTTTCTTGTGAGACGATATTTTAAGCTTCGGAGGCAGTTTATCTGTGGACTTACTTTCTTAACAATATCTTCGATGTGAGTTTTCCATGCGCAATCTTTTTGTAGCGTTATGCCAAGACTTCTTGTATTGGGATTTGGTCCATGTTCAAAGTAGGAATTTTATCAGATTTCTGTTTACGGGAAAAATTTATTGTTTCTGTTTTATCAGGATTAAAGTTAACTTGCCATTTATCTGCCCAGCTAGATAATCGCTTCAAATCATCGTTCAAACAAGCTGCAGCATTATCGTGATTATCGACAATAACGTAAATGGAAGTGTCGTCCGCAAATAACCGTATATGACTTTCGATACCGTCTACTAAATCGTTTATATAAATGATGAAAAGTAACGGACCCAATACAGAACCTTGTGGGACGCCGGCAAGTACAGTTTTATAATCAGAAGAATATCCATTAATTACGACTTTTTGTATTCGGTTCTCTAGATAGCTTTCAAACCAATTCAATAGAAATCCACCGATGCCGTAGTTTTTGAGTTTTGAAATGATGCCTTTGTGCCAAACCTTATCAAATGCCTTTATGTAATATAGATAACGATTATTAGATGGTGAAGGACTTAAAGTGACGGGTTATTGTAGTCAATTCCCAAATTGTGAAGGGCCATGAGCGGGTTTCAATCTTCAATTTATGTAATATAGAGAACGATTCTTAGATTGTGAAGGTCTCATAATTGGTCTTAGTGTCCATTTGACGGGTTAGTATGGTCCATTCCCAGATTGTGAAGGGCTATGAGCGGTTTTCTATCTTCAATTTATGTAATATAGGGGTAAATTCCTAGATTGTGAAGGGCTCTTAGCTTGTCATGATGTCCAACTGACGGAGAGGTGTTGTCCATTTCAATATTGTGAAGGACTGTGAGCTATTTTCTTTGTTCACGAAATGGTGTATTGGGTGATTCTCAGGTTGTGAAGGAATGTGTTCATTTTTTTTAGAACAAGAACTATTTAAATATAACGGTAAAATCCTGGGATTGTGAACGGCTATGTGTGTGTCTTTTGAAAGACAGATTTTAGAATATTGAAATCAATGATCGAAGATATATTGTCTGATAGAAAGGATAGTTAGCAGTAAACCTTATTATTATTATTAACGCCCGTCTGTAATATTTTTTCAGTGTTTAGAATTTTTTACCTAAGTAAATACCTTTTAAGAGCCAATTTTTAAGGCTCAAATAAATTGTTGGTACTAAACAATTTTCAATGCAGTTTCTTGGGAATACTGTACTCTGTTTACCGTCTTTGACATTTACTGGTTATCATTATAGATATGCTTCAAATTCATATTCTTTAGGATTTTAATTTAAGAACCTTGATTTGGCGGAAAGAAGAAAGACCAGTTCAATAGAGCAGTGACATGTGCCAACAATACATGTATTTGATCAAAGACTTCACATTTGACTATATCATTTATGAGAAACTTGTTTTGAAATTTCGAATAAAGCTTTGATCATTTCTATGTGAAATGTCATAATCTTTCAATTACAGAGAGAGAGAAATTGTTTATTCGTGTCTCATCTTGTACATACATGTACAGAAGGTCATACATAAATTTGATAAAATATAAAATGCACAAGCCGCCATAAGGCTATAAGAGACAATTCAATAAAATAACATAAATTTGTTACAACATATATGTTGGGATAAAAAATAAAATAAAATAACATTACATAATATTATATGAAAGATACACACTAATACATACACACTGTTATAAAAATAGATTTTTATATATACAGATATAAGTATTTATCCATCCATCCATACACATACATACATACATACATACATACTTGCATACAAACTTTCTTACAAACATGAATACATTTCGTACAAACATACATACATCTCTTGCAAACAAACATTGATTTTTCGTGCATATATGCATGTACATTTCATATATTTGTTCGTTCATTTCATCCATTCATACATACAATTCATTTGTTCATAAATTTCATACCTTTCACATACATTCGTACATACATTTCATTTGACACGCATTTCATGCATTCCTACATTTCCGTGATTCATTCATACAATTTTTCATTTTTCATACATTTCATACATACGTCTTAATACAAGACATATATTATAATATACAATATATACACGCGTTGACACACATTCATACACAAAGAAATAAAGCAATAATTAGATGTGTAAATGATATTATATATGAAAATATATGTATATATTATTTAAGATGTAAAATACTATTATCATTTTAAAATCAGTTAAAGTTTTTTCTTCTCTGGAACATCTTGTCAATACAGCTAGCTAGGTTCTGCTGAATTCCGGGACACTGCATCACAGTTATTAGCTTTTGGGTAGAAGTGAAGTTTATGAAATTATCAGGTAAAAGGTCATTGTTTAAAAGTTGGTATCTAATGTCAGCGTACATGGAGCAGTCTATCAGAAAATGTTCTTCGTCTTCGACGATATTTTCACAGAATGGGCAAACGCGGGATTCTAGAGGTGTCGGGGGTCGGGTATATCTGCCGGTTTCTATACTTAATGGGAGGGTACCGCTTCGTAGTTTAGCTAAGAGCTTTCGCTGATATCTTGTCATAGAACAGAATAGATAACTTTCTGGTACTCTGTCCTTTTTGAACTTTCTATATGTCCTTAATTTATTTCCATTTTGCAGTTTTTTGTCGTTCCACAGGTCGCTGAACCACTGTTCGTCGTCAACAACATTACATCTGTGTTTCACATGGCGCATAAAACAGTTAATTGATGAAGAGTTAATAAAATCAATATTAATAGACATTTTGGCTGCAAGGGAGGTAACTTTGTGGATCCAAGATTTTCTTTTCCTTCGTGACCAACTGAACACTTTCTTTGATATAGTATTTTCCTGCAGCGTTATTTTGGAGAAGAGTCTAAATATTTCGATACGTTGTTTTGTCAAACAACTTTTCCATCCCATTTCGCCACGAATTGCACAATTGGAGGTGGAACGAGTGAGTCCAAGAAAAAAACGACAAGCTCTATTCTGAACTGAGTTTATGCAGCTGTACTCTTTAGTACCCCATTTTGCAGATCCGTATAGTAATACTGGTTGAACAAGCGTCTCATACAATTTCGTGAATGTCTCATATGTCATGCCTCCTGCTTCAATGCATTTAGTCTGTAAACACGATAAAGCTCGACTTGCTGATTTAGCAATTTCTTTCACTGTCATACGAAAATCTAAGTGTTCATCAAACCACAGACCTAGATATTTATACCTTTCTACTATTTCACGGTCTTCGTTTCCACATGAAAATTTAAAACTTGTAACTTGAAAACTGTTAGGACGAAAATGTATACCTTTTGTTTTATCTATGTTCACTTTGAGTAGCCACTTTGAACACCACTGGTCGACAATATTTAACATAGACTGTAGACTCTCTTCATTCGGAGCTAACAACACAATGTCGTCCGCGAAGAGCAACGAAGAAATGGAGAAGTTGTCAACTTGTATTCCACAATTGAGGGAGTTTATATCTTCTACCAGGTCGTTGATATATATCGAAAACAGTGACGGTGACAATGAACATGCCTGCTTCACACCCTTGGTTAATTTGAAACTTGAACTTGTATAGCAATTCACTCTAACTGAGCACTGCACATCTGTGTAAAGAGATCTTATTGAGTCATATATTTTACCACTAACTCCAGTTTTACACAATTTATACCACATACAATCTCGATCAACATTATCAAAAGTTTTCTTTAGGTCTATAAATCCAGCATATGTTGATTGATTTGACGTTTTTCTGTCTTGAACAATTGAAAATAAAGTATAAATATGTTCAATACACCCCCTTTTCCTTCGAAATCCGTTTTGTTCGTCTTTCAATTTGTTGTTTTCTTCTAGGAAATTCGACAGTCTCTTGTTCAAAATGAAACAGTACAGTTTACATGGCACCGATATAAGTGTAATAGCTCTAAAGGTTGAAGGTTTTCGTAAATCGGTGCTGCCTGGTTTGACGATAGGATGTATGATTCCATGTCTCCACTGATTTGGGGTGGTTCCATTATCAAAACAGTAAGTGAATATTTTGTGCAGCAATTTTATACAGTTAGGATTTTTCAGGGCTTCTGCGGGTATTTCGTCAATTCCCACTGCTTTATTGGTCTTTGCTTGGTCTACCGCCATTTTAACTTCTTCTAGTGTGATTGGTTCATTAATACATGATATCTCGTCCTCATTATCACAGTCTCTCTCACAGTTTTCCATATAACGTAGCTCCGATTTGATCTGCTGGATATGGGGAGAATCTTCTTTGTCCGCCGTCTCGTTGAACAGTTTCTCGTAGTCATGTTTCCACTGGTGCAGAACTTCGTCTATATTTGTAGTGAGGACTCCATCTGAATTAAGAACCTCCATGGGTATACATGTTTTTCTGTCCTTGCCAATGCCGAGTTTTCCTATTTCTCTCCAAAAATCTCTATCGGAGTGTTCATTTAGTAGTGACGTTAAAGATTCTTGCTTATCAAGTTGATAACGTCGTTTGTATTTCTTGTGAAGTTTGTCAAAAGATTTACGTTTGGTTTGAAATGCCTGTCTTAGTGTTTTCTTGCCTGCAGAGGACTTGCACTTAAGCCAGGTTCTTTCACTAACACAGACTTCCTTCCATTCGTCCTGCAAATGGTTGTCCCAGTAAGGTTTAGTGTGACATTTATGTTTTATACCTCGTTGTGATCCGGTATGTTTGCGTGGTACACGTTTATCAAGTTCATTCATGAGGAGACAGTGGAACTCTTCATAACACACATCAATGTCATTCATTACTTCCAAGCTCCTGTCTAGTTTCTTGATGGTTGAATTTAGAGCCTCTTCTGTCTCTTTAGTTTGAAGGAAATCATTTGGGAAATTATCAAGTTTAAATGCTGGCTTACAATTGGGATGTGGAATGATATGTTTTTTCTGTGGAGTCATATGATTGTCTGTATTTATGAAGCCCGCAGTACACAGATTAGTCGTAAGCAAAGAATGTCCGGGTATAGAAACTGGTACATTGACTTGTAAGTTGTTAATAAGGGATGACATAGGCTGAACACTGAAGTCGGTAAACACATGTAGTTGTTCCTGAGGGACGAGAATGTAGTCTATCACTGACCTGCCCTGAGGCGTAACGTATGTAAAATCATTACATCCCAGTCTCCCATTCAGCATACACAAATTTGTGTCAATTAGGAAATCCGTGAGGTATGAGCCATGTGAATTTTCTGTATGATCTAAAATATGTCTAGGAGGAACACAATCAACACCTTCTATATAATCAGCAACATCCCCTATTCTGGAATTGAAGTCCCCAGTGATGAGCAAAATGCCTTCTGTTTGATACAAGTACACTTGTCTCCTCAACGTGTTGAAAAACTCTTCAGCATCTCTTACATATGATGATCCTGCAGGGCACAGATAGCAAACACACACAACTATTGTAAAATCTGAATGTTTGGAACTTAACTTTAACCACAATATATCTTCCTCAGATTTGTCTATGACACATACTGTAAAATTGTCTAAAATCTCATTTCGTATAAAAAATCCAACTCCTCCTGAACCTCGCCGAGCTTTTGTGTGAATTTCTTTTCTATTGTTGCCGTACCAGGTATATCCTGGTAGGTTCAATTCTTCATCATGTTTTAAAAATGTTTCACATAGTCCTATAATATCACCATTTTTATGTTTTATAATGTTTTTCCTAAAATTAGAGTTATCATTATCCTTGATAGACCAGCCGCCACAATTCCATGCACAAACTTCAAGTCTGTCCTATTGTTTAAGTGACACAAGACGAGATCCATATACCCTGTATTTGCTGTCCTTTCCTATCTCTTTTATTATTGTTCTCAGAGCATGTTGACTCTTCAAGTCTTCAGGTGTAAGTTCACTGTCAATGTACACAAACTTGTAGTTGCTTGATTCTCTAAGCTTTCTCTTAGTTTGTAGAATCTGTCGCTTGTGTTCAGTTGTGTCTACTGTAGCAATCACTATGCCTGGCTTATCTCCCCTACCTCTTTTTCTCTCTGCCTTTGTTACTTGTACATTGTGTAGTTTAAGCCCATCTTTAACTAGTGCAGCTACCTTGTGTAGAGTGACAGTTTGATCTTTAAATTCATTTGTATCAAGCTTGAGATTCTTTATGACAATGTTGTTTTCAATGTGTTTGTTTACATTACTTGATTGTACTGTCTTTGCATAGGTTTGTCCAAGTTTGTCACATTTCTCTTTAAGAGCACTCACAGATGCATTGAGCTTATCATACTTTGTCTCAAAGTCTTTTTTAACTTCTTTAATTTCTTCACTCACAACTTTGGTTGCAATTTCAGTGAACTTTTCCACAAGTTTGTTTTCAATTGTGTCTTCAATTTTCCTTTCCAAATCATCTATGCGTAGACTTAAACTGCTAAAGGAGGATTTCAGGTCACCTGATAATGAAGATACTGCTTGTAAGATTGTTACTGTATCAGTGTCAACATTTGTTTTCATTTGGTCACTTTTAGCTTTACTTTTCTTGATTGTTTCATTATTTTCTTCAATGTCAGAGTGTGAAAGACTTCTTTTTCTGTTTCGAGTATAGCTTGGTGCAGTGTTCTCATTTCCCGAGTCTTCATTAACTGAACAAACATTGTGTGCAACGACCTGGGTACATCCACCCGCCATTACCTGCTTGACATAGTCACTCGCCCTGTCGCACTCAATCTCGCTACAGTGAACTTCGGCTCTTACTTGCTCACTTGAGTTCATTTTCTCACACACACAGTATTGCTAATATCAGATACAACTTTGTGCAATGTTCTTGTTCAATGGTGTGGTGTTAAATTGCAATATTTACCAACACTTGATGGAGACAAAATATCGTGCGTCTTTTCACAGGGGCGGGTAACTCGTGTATGTGTATGTGTAATCTTGTGATCTCTGTGGCAAATGCTTGATTAATCCTTACCCATAGCATTGTCACGTTCTTAACGTTTAATCAATCCCCAATGAGGCTAAATCAGCTGCTCAAATGGTTCAATACCTGGAAAGCAACATTTGTGATGTTTAAACAAACGAACCAGGATTACACTGGTCGACAACATCTTGCGAACAATAGAGGTTCTGTGTGATCTTAACCATATAGATGATACTAAATTTTGAACTGATAAATAAATGGTAAACGCATGTGATTAAAACTGTATATATTTCCAGATGGCACAGGAAAAGGGATTGATAAACAGGGTTTCCCCTACATAAATAAATGGTCGACACGTTGCCTTCGGTGAAACTTCAAAAGATTTTTACTGTAATAACAAATGTTGCTTTCCAGGTACGACACCGCTCAAATCAGCCAACAAATGTACTTGAAAGGTATATACATTCAATTAGAAGGAGGAAGTTGGTGTGATTGTGCGAGATTGCAGCTCAAGTCAGAGATGGACGCGACACAGTGACACGTTGTTGTGATAACCATCTGAAGAACCGTCAGACGGATGGTCTAATTTTATAACATGACACGGTATAAATTGAGAGATACAACTATTTCATCAGTTTAAAGTGGAAGTTTTTTTTAAAGATATCTTTAAGTTTAGCTTCAACTAAGCATATAGAAGAATGCGATTCTATGGATTGTCGCCGAAGCCAATCGATAATATCATAATAATAACATTATCTATCTTAACAGTAACACCAGATCACGTTTTTGAGTAAATTATACACATACGATATTTTTATCATGAATGTATTCTTGCTTGTTTATATCATCTTTTTGCATTACAAATCAATCTAAAATGTCATATATACATGGATGTTGTATAACAATTTTGCAAGTAACAGTTAAAATGTCACAACATTTCTATAACTCATCAATAAGAGCAAGAGCATATTTTTTCATTAGATCACACATCTAAACCAAAACATACATATTTGTCCATTTTGAATATGTCACGGTTCGTATTGATTTAACACTTCTAGTTGATAGCACAAAGGACTGATTAACCACTACAATTGGTCATTTTTGGCGGCGATGTAGATCCTAGGTGAGAGTTTTTACATTTTACTGGTCGATTGATATAGACAGCATTTGATGATTGAATGGAATTATGAAATAAAATACTTAAAATAATTTTTCAGGAAATGAAAGCAACGTAAATAAGTTAACTTTGATACTTTAATCTACATGACTTAAGGTAAATCTAAAAAAGAAATTCAACAATAAATAAATACCTGAACGCATTGATGTGGGAATTACTATTTAACAGAACCACCTTACAATCATAGGTCATACTAAGCTACGGTACTTAACACCATCTAACTTTTTGTCAGCACAAAGCAAACACAACTAATCTTGTATGATATTGTATAATACCTTTGTTCAGCATATGCTATAGTTTGTGACTTTTTACTGTGACCTTTCTGCTGTGAGTTATTCTATAATTTATTTGCCTGTAATTTCCCATTTTAATGAAATTCAATGTATCATATTTCTTCAGTAGAAATCAACGTCGTGTACAAAGCCCCTCACAATCTAGGAATCGTCTCTCAATATTGTAAATAAAGACTTAAAGACCCACACATAGCCCCTCACAATCTGGGAATCGTCCCTTACAGTTATTCAATAAGTCTCAAAGTCGCGTACAAAGCCCTTCACAATCTGAGAATCGTCTCTCACAGTCGACCAGTAGAACTCAAAGTCGCGTAAAAAGCCCTTCACAATCTGAGAATCCTCTCTCAAACTTGTTGATAAAGACTCAAAGACGCACACATAGTCCCTCACAATCTGGGAATCGTCCCTTACAGTTATTCATTAAGTCTCAAAGTCGCGTTCAAAGCCCTTCAGAATCTGGGAATCGTCCCTTAAAGTTGTTCGTGAAGATTCAAAGTCGCGTACAAAGACCTTTACAATCTAGGAATAGACCACACTGCCCCACCAGAGGGACACCAAGACCAGCTAAGAGCACCTCACAATCTAGGAATCGATCTCTATACTCCATAAAATGAAGATAGATTACCACTTATAGCCCTTCACAGTCTCGGAATGGACTTCGCTACTCAGTCAGTTTGACACAAATAATTCCTAGATTGTGATCATTCCCAGATTGTGCAGGCCTCGCAATCTGCAGATTGTTTAAACAATCTAAGAATGAAAAATATTCCTAGATTGTTCGAACAATCTGCAGATTGTGAGCTCACAATCTGCAGATTGTGATCATTCCTAGATTGCACGTTACAAACATATTTACCGAATTGTTCACTTCAAACATGGCATTAGAGAGGCAATTGGTGATTTTAGACAATTGCATTGGTTGTGAAAGGTTTGGTATGATGAAGTTATTTCCAAAATCATATTGCTTTGATGCCCTACAATAAAACAGACAAACCAATTGAAATTTGTTGTAGAATATGTCCCACAGGACATTCAACACAGTGGGTTGATACGATCAAAGGAATATTATTAGGTCAAATACACTCGGGACGCTTTTATATAATAACTTTTGTCATGCTTTGATCAAAATGAAACTTTTTTATTAGAAGTGATGCACTCATGATCACTGAAGGTGTTACCATATTAATTTGGACTTTGATAAGATCTGTCATATTTCCAAAATGAATGTGTTGAGTTATTAGGTTAAAAATTAAACATTTTTGGCCCAAAGTTTACAATGAATTCAGCTTGCATTTTTATCCTTATCCAGATTTGTCCGTGTATCCACAATTAACTACATCTAAAACCTAATATTTCACTACTATTAACAGTTTTTAATCAAAACTTCCAATGGTGCAAATGTATAGACACATTTTTGCTAAACAATAACCAGACATCTCTAACACACACGTCTTGAAGTCGATAATTAATTCAAATCAAACATCTCCATCACCGAAAAGATCAATAAATCATACAGTGTTTAATAGTTAGATCGAGATAATAGACACTTTAGTAATCATCAAGTTTTAATGTCAACATCTGACATTTATGTTTCAAGTGAATTGTTGTGGCCAATAAATGCTATATTTGTTTTATTAGGGGGTCAAAAGTTCAAGTGAAGGCCTTGACTCTTTGTACTTATGTCTATCTTTCAGACAATCATATAATAAGATTGATGTGAATATGAAACGAAGCTATCTATTTGATTGATGACTTGCATTATTTGAAGATTATACTACATATATGTCTTGCACTAATACACTAGTTTCAATCATTAACTAGCTACAACAAAAAGGCTTTCAATATCCAGAACTGTTTACTGATACATTTATACAACTTAAACGACTTTCTTTATCACAGTTTTACATTTGCAAAAACAAAATATCATGACATTCCAAAGGAGTCATATCGCCTGATACAAGCGCCAGTATAACCTCTTTCATATTTTAAATAAAATACACTGATGACACAAGGGTTTAAATATGTACTTTGTATCTGAGCATAGCTTTTTCCTCTAACCAATTAATATAAGCTTTTATTATATACTCATGTAATCTTAGGATAGTAATACAAGGGTGCAATACGGAATACGTCTTCAAATTCCGTATTGCACTACAGAATCCGTATTGCACGCCTGCCGGTTCTACTGTTTTCAAGCTTCGGCAATTCTCGCAACTTTCCGTTCGTAATAATCATTTTCCTTATTAGAACACCGGTTTTGACGTATCTCAACTGCATTTGTAACACATCTACTTTTTAATATGATATTGAAGAATAATATAGTGAGAACCTAGTGTTATCGTTAGTAAAGAAACTGCAAAACACTATAAAATAGGAATCCTTAACAAAACTCCGAGAACATCGCCAGCGAAGCTTGGCCCTATGACGTCATAGCCTACAACGATTATGACGTCATTTCCATGGTGACGTCGTTTGAAAGGATCCCGTCGCTCGGAATCCTGAACTTACGTTTATCATATTCAGAACTTAATTACTAAGGATAACCTTTTATCACTGTATTTAGTTTTCACACTTGAGAAAATTGCCTCTTACGTTTAACTACGCAAAGTAATGAGAAAATAAACAGATAATTGAGGTATCAAATCATCAGTCGAGCTTGTCATAGGTAATCGCCTTCTTTGCATTATGTATCAATGCGCAGTGCGACGTCTCGGATTATTTAAGCAATTCAAAATTATTTTTAAAAAGGTTAAAAAGAGAGTATATAATAAATACAGAACGTCATACGTGTGCATTTGGGTCGTTTGTATTGAACTCGAAGATGGCATGGACGCGGAGAAACAACTCGTTCTTCGAACTCGATGTTCCTCCGCGTCCATGACATCTACTCGTTCAATACAAACGACCGAAATGCACACGTATGACGTTCTGTATATGTATTTGTCAACACGTTAAAAAATAGTTTGTGAAGTATCTAAATGATAAACCAACTTGCTACATCAGTTTCATTTTCTCTCGACACTGATAAATGCACCAGAGGTAAATTTCTGAAATGATAACCAATTTGTTTTTGATTTTTATACCTTTCTTCAAAAGTACTTGCCACCCCTCACTATGTTGCTCTGATTTTACTTTTAAGTTTTTACTTGTCAAAGCTGGACAACAATTAGGACCTTCATATGACCGAAATAAGTCTCACTATAAAAACGATCAATGTCATATTTATGTGTTAAAATATGTTACATATAAAGATAATCAAGGTCCTATCATGATCTTTTGAGAACTGATGCTGTTGAAATTTGTAATATGTGAGGACGTTTTAGTAGTCCCCTGCTAATTATTCAAGAATTATTGTTTAATGATGATAATGATTGTTCCTATTATGAAGTGTTTTTTAAAGTGATATTGAGATGCCTAGGCGTAACAAATTAAAATGTTTTATCAGTTCAAACTCATCCTTCATAAAAGTTTTTTGTAGATTCGCAATCCAAATAGACTTGACTAACCTGAGGAGGACCTTGAATGACTGTCTGACAGAGAAATAATCAACATTAGTTACTTGTAATGTGCTAAACACAGGTTTGATAATTCAATATCTATCTATTTAGCGCCGAGTTCCATCTATGTTTCTCACAGGCGCTTTACCGAGTCTGAAATTGTCACGTTCTGAAACAAATCAATCCGATGAAAAAATTTGTTTTCAGCTGGTGGCGAAATACCTGTAATGAATTCTTTGTTTAGTAAAACCCAGTCATTACTCAGTGGCAGTTACATGCTAGCTTTTGGTTGTCTGTCTAGATTGTGAGGATCGATTTGCGAAATATAATTACAGTTCTGATTATGAATTGTGGATTCCTGACAATTGTTACACTGCTTCTCTTCCATAAAACTGTTCATTTGTAACCCTATGTTAGCAGTTCAAGCATACGACTGCAATAGCATTAATTTAAGAATGAATTAATTCTTTTTGTGGATGGAATAATCCTTTTTAGCGTTATATGATCAGCTCGTAAATGATACACAGAATTTGTCATTGTTGTTAGAATTTTTAGTGAAGCCTGCTTTATTTGACAAAATATAACACAATCTAGTAACACAACATCATTGTTTTTTTAAATTTCACACTGACAAAACAAATGAAGCCTAAGGTTGACTTAAGTTTGCTATAGGGTATTTGTTTTTTTTATTAACAATGGTGAAATGAATTTTAATATTTATTCTCCTTTATCAATATTCAATTATTTCTCTGTTTTTGCTTTTCATAGGAACTTATATACTTAATTTCAGTATGTTTTTCTGATGTATTTGTCTGAAAACAGAAACGATGATGTTTCGAATGTCAGTTGCAACTCTATCTCTTTGATGTCTACTATCATATAAGATGTTTGTTTTGTGCTTTTAACATAGCCAACTGGTGCAATATTTTCTCATTTCTTGAGAGATAACCAATTACGTTACTTGTCTTGTATACACATATATAAAAAAGCTCATATTTAAATGAGTATATGTTTTACCAAACATTTACAAACATTGGCTGTGGTCATACATTTGATTCTTACAAACGTGAATTAGTCCTGAAATACTTAAAATTCATAACGTTACTCCTCCCTTTTTCAAGCATGAAAACATCAAACCAGAGAGGTAAACATTCAGAGATTGGTGTACCTAGATAAATAGTCACTAAATGATATATTTGACACTTTTTAGTAGTTTAACGGTTGTGAGAAGCAAAACAAATATTCTATAAATTGGTTTTTCTTACATTATTTTGTGTAGTTTACTTGCCTGTTTTAGTGCAAATAATTTAATGCGTTTTATCATACATCAAGGTAATCTCGTCTCTTTGTATTGTGTTCTGCACACAATAATCAGAAGCTGAAACAAATCGAAAAGTGCTGTTAAGGTTGCATGTCATGAACGCTTAACTGAAGGGATCAATCCCATAACAGTTGTAACACTGTCCATTCGAATAATCTTAAATTGGATAATGATGTATATAACAAAGAATAACAGATCAATGACAGGTAATCATTAAGTCAACATGCAACTTCAGTGACTCAGTGATGACAGATATAGAAATAACCTGTCCGCACATGCAGGCAACTAGAGCTAAGAAACTCTAAGGCTTAGCTTATTTGAACTAGTATCACGTGAATCAGTGCCTTTTATGAATTTCAACTTTTTCGTACATCTATAATTGACCGTTTCCTTCACAACAATTAATGATAACTTACAAACCACCAGGCCCAGCTTTTTTACAGTTGTCATGTTGTAATAACCACGACTGTAAACATTAATACACACTACATTCACTCTAGTGGACCAAAAAAAGACTTGTTTTTATCAATTTACTTGAATGAACAATGAGATCAGCATTTTATTTTAATTTCAGCAGAAAATGCTTCCTTCAGCAATATCTCTCTGCCACCATTCCTATGTCTTCTTAGTTAGCATATTCAACTACGTTTTCGTTTCATTGTGAAAAAACATTCATGTGTTGGAATAATCTTATTTGGCTACCTTCTACCAGATTTTCTATTCAACAAAACATGTACTTCATTCACTTGAGTTCTTTACACTGAGTATAAATTTTATAGAGAAAAACATCAAATTAATGTTTAAAAGAATAGCTAGCAGAATACCGTAGCCTCACTTATCATTAATGTTTTAGGTTAATTCGAATAAGGTATGCAAAACATACTCATATTCCAAATACGTCAGATTGTAAGTGGGTTTTATTACAAAAACAGCCTCTGGATTAAACATCCAATATGATTAGAATACGTGTGCAGATGGTGATACCAAGAGCATTGCATACAATGAAATCCATCTACAATTAAACTCCATTCAACAGACGCTCTTTCCAATTCTATCGTAATGTCATGCTCGAGCTGCGTCTAATGAATGAAGTGACTTCAAGAGATTCCATTTATTCACTCATGGGTTCTCGTTAGATCTTTGATTGTGTAAATTAACTTCATAATCAATACTACTTTTCTGCTACAGCAAGGATTTCCCATCCGTGATAACACTTGCTCAATAATCTCTGATCACTTTAATACAGGTGACTGTTTTTGTACTCATGAATGTTAACTCATTTATGTCTCTACTCTATGATTCTTCTTTGAATTAATGCTACCTGCCATGATTGGAATTATTGATTGCAGATAAAGTATTTTTATAATGACATAATCGCTTTATTGTTTTAGCCTATTAAATTTGCAGATAGCAAATCCATCATTGATTTTTTACGGTCTCATATTTTTAGTCTTCATTTGGGTGTATATCGAAACAGCCGAAAGATTTACACAATTGTTGATTATTGATCCTGTTTAAGTTTGAGTATATCGATCATAGATCTACGAAAAGAAAAATATTGTTACTCTTTTCTGTATTATCTTTATGTATTGTACAAGTGGCATCATTTTACATAAAAGCGTTAACAGCACATGATGCTGAATTAATATATTTAATTATATTCTCAATCATCTATACCACTTTATTTCACTATACTAAAGCCTGCAGATAAAGTAACAGTATTTACTACCAAGCAATTCAGCACATCCTTAGATATACGTTTTTTTAATTTCATAAAAAACTTTAAAGGGGCAGTAGCATGTTTTAGTGGGAATATAAGGTGATGTCAGGAAAATAAATAATAGTTCTAAATGAAAGATAATGTTTTAAAACTAAATGAAGCAATAAAAATCAAATATAAAATGCTAACTTCAGCCATGCTATTCCTTTTTCTGACACAAAATTAATTAAAGGTGTTCACACAAAAACGGCAGCCAAAAACAAGTTAATATCTGACTATCGGAAGTTTGGTTTGTGTAATAAGATGTTTTGACACTTTGAAAACAAGCAAAAAAGTGAGCGTTGCTCACTAATACCCGCGACTGTGCATCCCTGACTAACTGAATTATTTTTTACTTTCAATGTAGTCATCTCTTGCGCAGCATTTGACCCCAAAAGAAGAATTGAGAAAAATTACTAATCAAAAAAATGAAATTTGGTAAAAAAAACACACACACAAAAAAAACTTATCAATTTTAGTTTTGATTTGGCACTGCAACGTTCCTAGTAGGGAGGAAGACACATGCAAAATGTGAAAAGAATCAGATGAAAAGTTTTTTTCGTGAGAGGTTGGACAAATCTGATATTGGAAAATGACTATGTTCAAAATATGGAAATTTGTAAAATATTTGAAATATCAATGAAATTTGTTGTAATTTCGCACCGCACCCCACCAAGTAGGGTAGAAGACATGTGCAAAATTTGAAATCAATCAGATGAATTGTTTTCCTGTAATAGGTCGGACAAATCTGATATTGGAAAATGACTAAGTTCAAAACATGGAAATTTGTAAAAATTTCAACTATTAAAAAAAATTTGTGTAACTTCGCACTGCACCCCTCCTAGTAGGGTGCAAAAATGTGCAAAATTTGAAATAAATGGGATGAATAGTTTTCCCGTAATAGGACTGACAAATCTGATATTGGAAAATGGCTAAGTTCAAAACATGGAAATTTTTAAAAAATTCAAATATAATATTAACGCAATTTGCCGTTACTTCGCTCTGCACCCCTCCTAGTAGGGTAGAAAACATGTGCAAAATTTGAAATTAATCAGGTAAATACTTTCCTCGTAATAAGTCGGACAAAAAATTTCCTCGGACGGACAAATCTGATATTGGAAAATGACTAAGTTCAAAACATGGAAATTTGTAAAAAATTCAGATATTAAAGAAATTTGTTGTAACTTCGCACTGCACCCCTCCTAGCAGGGTGCAAAAATGTGCAAAATTTGAAATAAATGGGATGAATAGTTTTCCCGTAATAGGTTAGAAAAATCTGATATTGGAAAATGACTAAGTTCAAAACATGGAAATTTGTAAAAAATTCAAATATAATATTAAAGAAATTTGTTGTAACTTCGCACTGCACCCCTCCTAGTAGGGTAGAAGACATGTGCAAAATTTGAAATTAATCGGATGAATAGTTTTCCCGTAATAAGTCGGAAAAATCTGATTTTGGAAAATGACTAAGTTCAAAACATGGAAATTTGTGAAAAAATTCAAATATAATATTAAAGAAATTTGTTGTAACTTCGCACTGCACCCCTCCTAGTAGGATAGAAGACATGTGCCAAATTTGAAATTAATCGGATAAACAGTTTTCCCGTAATAGGTCGGACAAAAAATGTCCTCGGACGAACACACACACATACACACACACACACACACACACACACGGCATCATTGGTATTACTAGATACCCCGGACCGTTGGTCGGGGGTATAATAACACATTTAGCATGAACGTACTATAATAAGTGAAAAATTAAAATTATACAATTTTCAAAAAAATTGCTACTGCCCCTGGAATAGTTTTATAATGAAAATACATCATAATGTTAAATATCAAATATACATGCTACCCATTATCAATCTTTGCAAAAGATATATACAAACCTTTAAATCGATTTCAATTGTTAAAGAAGATAAAACATAATGTTTTGCGTCAATGTAAATTAAAACTGTTGGGTCAATGTAAATTAGAACTTTAGCCTAACACTTTTTATTATCAAAAGGCAACTTATTAGACAAACTGTGTTCATTAACTACATCTCTCTAATGTCATCATGTTAAGATTGAATGCTTTATCATGGCTATATGTACATGTCAACATTCCTTTCACAAGACACATTTATCATCAAATACAGGTTGAGACATCTAAAAAATGTGGTTCAAAAGGTAAACCGTCTTTGCACGAAAGTATATAACATATACAACAAGAATGAAGAGGAATATATTGATGACAACTCACGACATGTGTTGTTTCGACACAGGTCCTTTTGTCGTTCTTAAGCATGGCTAGTAATGTATGAATATAATATATAAGGACATGAAAGTGAGTAAGTTAATGCTACGCGTCGCTTGGGCAATATTTCAGCCATGAACGGCGGGGAGTAAGTACATGATAACAATACATAGTAAACTAAACTAAACAAAGATAACTGATAATGTGATGTACAAAACAGTGGGTGTTAACATTAAACTTCATGGAATACCTTAATGAATTAAAACCATTACCTTGTATTTCTCATTTATTTCATACCACTTTAAGATGTAATATCTATATATAGTCTTACAAAGATTGCATAAGAAGTGATAGTACATGTCAGTCTAAGTAAACCTAGCCTCAATATTATCCGTTTCACTTCTATAATGAGTCTAAAAAGGTCTAATAGAGGGTCGCGTCAGCCGACCTTTCTGCGACCTATGACCTTCCAACGTTATACGTGCGAAGGCAGACTATTGTGGCTTGGTAAGCTCAGTTCTAATACGTCAACTTGGTCACGTGGGCTGACGCGACTCTCAACCAAGCCTTTCTAGACTCAGTATAGAAGTGAAACGGATAATATTGAGGCTAGGTTTACTTAGACTGTAGTACATGTGCAAGCTTTTTGTGTGTGTACACTGTTCATTGAAGAAGCACTCAGTCCATGGTATATTTAACTGTATTAATGAAGATGATATAAGGAATCGCTAAATAAACTTGAATTCAGATATATTTTTTGAAGTCTGAAAGACGAACATACATGATAAAAAACAATGATAATGAAATAAGTATTTGATGATGTAAATAAAAGAAAAAATTCTGACTACTGAATATCCAAGTTCAGGAATTAAAATAGACAGCATGATGTGTTTTTTATATAACTTGTACAGCATAAATATGAAATAGACTTGATGGGATTAACAATGTATTGAACATGTTTGCAGATACATTTTACATTATAGAAGACCCATGCTATATTCCTGTCATGAAGAGGAGATCAGCTCTGAGATGACACTTTTGACATGGAAATAGTCGATGCACAGACCTGCCAGTAACAGTATTGCATAAATATGTCATTCATCGGGCTACAGAGCAAACTTGACGTTTTGTTCTTATAACGAGTTTGCAGACTCAACTTTAACAAGACTCTTCTAACGCAACCTGTACCGAGATGAATGATTGAAATTATAATTTTATAAAATGAAATCACGATACACATATCATATGTAATGTTTGCTGGCAGTCAATTCTTGTTGGGAAAGGTTAACAGAGTGCGAACTTCAACTTGTAAGACAATTTAAAGTCACTTGGGAGATTCCGTAGCCTGATCACAAATATTTAAGATAATGTTCAAAGATGATAATGAACAAAGTGTCATATGAGGTTTAGTTAGCTTATAAAAGAAATTATATGATTGTCATGTTTTTCTTCTTGTTTGGACATATTGTTTTGGCCCTGGAAGTAAGAATTCAAAAGTAAGTTCTATTAGATTTACCTACAAAGAGTACCAGAATGAAAAATGCTTCGTTTTAATAGAAGCTACTTTTCTTCAAAATTGAATTTCTAAATTTTGTACTTTCGATTGCTGTTAATGCAACGAATTGATGTATTTTACTTAAATTCATGTTCCCTTAATTTGATTGTTATAAAGTGCAAACAAAGTTTGTGACTCTACAATTCCAGAATAGCTTAGGATCCAAGGGGTTATTTTCGGACAGACCACACAACAGTAGAGATATTTATAGGGAAATAGATTCACGTTAGCCAATATTAAAATGATTTCGTCTTGTTTGGCAATCATAACAGAAATGTCTTTGGCATTATTTGTAATTAGATTTTCACTTACTTTAGTTCACACACCAACTGGTTTCGAAAACCAAAAAAGCGTTATTGCCAAAGCTTAAGACTTGAGAAGACTATAGAAAGAAGTACAGATAATGGCAGCAAGTTGATATTGGGTTGGCAATCAGTTTTTTACCTTTTGTTAATAGCTTAAAAATAACTTATTTTACAATTGCAAGATAATAACAGATTGAACAGACAACTTCCTATTGTGACATATGCTGGATGTGTATCATATGATGACAACGGAATATCTGTCGTCTACAGGATGGGGATACTACACAAAGGTGGATAAAGGAATGGGTGCAACTTTCCCACCTAATATAAAAATGTATACAAAGGTACAGAGACAAAAATACCATTATAAATGAATCTTGATAAATTTCAGTGGCTAACGAGGATGGTGCCAAATGGACATAAGAAATTGGAAAATGCTATTTATCACAAGGCTTTTACGTTCAAAACATCTTGTTTCATATATTATCCTTTCTAATTGAACATAAGAATTTGGTATAAATTTAAATAAATTCCCATTTTTAATGAAACTCGACATTTGCTAGAAATTTGGGTTGTGTTCGTAAAACATGACTAAACATAGTCATAATCATAGTCAATTTTTATAGCGCCAAATCCATGCTATATAGCGTGCTCAAAGCGCTCAAAGTGTGTTTCTTATGGAAAGGCAATTTGAAACAAATGGGTTTTTAACATCTTTCTGAAGGTCTGGTAGCATTGGCACTGGCGTAGTTTAATGGGAAGTTTGTTCCACTCTACTGCAGCAGAGTAGGCAAATGATCTCCCTCCGTATCTGTCAAGTTTTACTCTGGGCACTGTGAGAAGCATCTGTTGCTCCGAGCGGAGAGATCTGCCTGGCTTGTAGCACTTTACCATCTCACACAGATAAGAAGGAGCAGAGTTACTGAGACACTGATGAACTATACAAAGTACTTTGAAATTGATCCTGTATCTGATCGGTAACCAGTGAAGCTTTCTGAGTATTGGTGTTATATGGTCAAACTTTTTAGACAGAGTCACAATCCTTGCTGCCGTATTTTGAATGCGCTTCAATCTATCTAGATGGATTTTAGGACAGTTTATAAGTATGCTATTGCAATAGTCAAGTTTTGTGATGACAAGGGAGAGACAGAGGAGTGTTGCAGTATTTTTGTTGAGACAAGGTCGAATTTTGCCAATATTTCTGAGTTGGAGATATGATATCTTGCAGAGGTAGCTGATATGCTTCTCCATACTGAGTTCTGAGTCCAGGAAGACACCAAGATCGCGCACTGAAGAAGATAGTGGAATAACCGCACTGTCAACCACAACCGAATCAATGGAGCACTTTTGTAGCCTCTTTGATGGACCAACCAATAGAGCCTCAGTTTTATCAGGGTTCAGCTTCAGCATGTTTGAACCCATCCAGTTCTTGATGCCTGAACAGCAAGCAGATATAGTTGTGCTAGCTTCTTGTGAAGAAGATGGATTCGGCTTCATAAAGGACATCAGCTGAGTGTCATCAGCAAAACAGTGGTATGGAACATCATGATTAGAAGTAATGTTGCCAATTGGTCTGGTGTATAAGGTGAAGAACTTTGGCCCCAGGACAGACCCTTGGGGAACGCCGCAAGCGAGTGTCACAGGAGTTGCAGTTACATCATTGACAGTCACTGACTGATGCCTGTTTGTGAGGTATGAGGTCATCCATTTGAGAGCTGTACCTGTTACACCAATATCAAGCTGCAGCCTGTTCAGCAGAACATCATGGTCGATTGTGTCGAAAGCGGCACTAAGGTCTAACAAAACAAGTAAAGCACAATTTCCCATGTCGACTCCTTCCCGCAGATCATTCACCACTTTGAGTAGCGCTGTCTCGGTGCTGTGTCTTGGTCTATATGCAGACTGTAGTGGCTCACACAGGTTGTGTTCACACATGTGCTCTGTTAGTCTGATGCATACAGCCTTCTCGATGATCTTGGAGATGTATGGCAAGTTGGAAACCGGGCGGTAATTACTGAGATTCTCAGCGTCAAGTCCTGTTTTCTTTAGATGCGGTCTCACCAATGCATTTTTGCAGCTATCTGGCATACATCCAGCGGCCAAAGATGAGTTTATGATCTGTGTTATTACTGGGAGAAGGATGTCACTGTTCTCATATACCATTCTTGTTGGAAGTGGATCCAAAGTACAACTAGTACGCTTTGCAGACTTCATGACCGCTAGAACTTGATCCTGCGTGAATGGTGCCAGCTCGGCTAAATGATGGTCACATGGGGGCATCTGGAGATCCTCCTGATTGATGTATGAAGTGCTGCTGAGTTGCTGACGAATACGGTCAATCTTCTCCTTGAAAAAGTTCGAGAAAGACTCTGCAATATGATGAGAATCATTTGAAGATGGAAGTGAAGAGTCTTTGGTTTTGCCCAACAGTGATGAGAGAATCTTATGTAAGGCCTTTCCATTTCCTCTATTATCTTCGATTTGAGTTTTAATATGCTGTCTCTTGCACTTTTTCATTACTGATGTTACGTTGTTCCTGGCAGATGTAAACATCTGTCTATGAACTTCAAGCTTTGACTTTCTCCATGCTCGTTCAGCCCTTCTTCTCTCGCGTTTCACTGCAGTCATTTCCGGGGTGTATATCCAGGTGTTTTGTGGTCTATATGGGATCTTCTTTGTTATTAGAGGCGCATGTTTCTCAAGTAGCTCCGACAATACAGTGTTATACAAATTGCAAAGTTTACTGCTGTCAGATGGCATATGACAGACCAGGTCAGAGTTCACAAGATCTGAACGAAATGCATCTATGTCCATATTTCGGAATTGCCTGCATTTGATGGTTTTGACAGGTTGAGGAGGACGTTTCGTGTCCAGACTCACGATAACAGCATGGTGATCTGAACATTGGATGTCCTTCACATCAGTACTTGTGACACAGTTTTCTTCGCTTCTTGTGATAACCCAGTCTATGATATGTCCACTTTTATGAGTTGGAACTGTGACTAACTGGATACAGTCGTGGATATCAAGTAAAGTCAATAATGCTTTTGTGTAAGTGTTTTCGATGTCATCAAAGTGAACATTGACATCACCCAATATGATAATGCGACCCTTCAGTTGAGAAATAAAGGTCATGAATGATGTGAACTCTTCAATAAACATAGAGTTTGTAAGTTTATTCTTCTTTGATGGGGGTGGCCGATAAACAGCAACAATCCATGTGGCAGTACTCCCATGCTTGATCAAGATGTTCATGAATTCAAATGACTTCATGGCTTCCACGTGAGTTGATGATAGAGACACTGAGATGTAATCCCTATATATGAAAGCAATTCCACCTCCTCTCGACGGTCGTGGTTTGTGTTGGAATAAATATCCATCCGGGGTCAAAGCAGCTATGATAGACTCATCTCCTGTGCTGTTTAACCATGTCTCAGTTAACACTAGGATGTCAATGTCTTCATTTAATATGAATTCAGCAATTTCATCAACTTTGTTTCGTGATGATTGGACATTCCAGGTGCAAACATTAATAAAATGTTTACATGATTGTTTTGTTGAGTGTATTTTGTTAACATTATGGATATGTACATCTATGGGCGTGTTTGAAGTCCCTGTTTTAGAATCACCAATAAGATGCCTTGGCTTCTTTAGTTTACGCCTCCCTGCACGAGCTCCCCTTTTGATTGGCTGTCTGAAAGGTAGATCTCTGCTTGATGGGTTGTCAATTACCAAGTTGAAAAGAGCCTGCTTGCTACCACAATAGCTAGATTGAGTTAATTTAATCAACTCTTGTCTTGAATAGGTAATCCTTTCAGATGACTCCATCGTCACGCTTTGGTGAGTTATCCAAGTCAAGTCAGGAATGTATAGCTTGGATTTAGATGACTGTGAGACAGCCAAAATATTCAAATTGTGAGAATAAATGTCCTCAAAAACATAAAAACCGATGATCATAAATGCACAAAAAGTTGCCATATCTGCTCCAGACACTTCAATGAGTCTGTAGTCCAAATTTGGTATTGATCCATAAAGTATAAACAGGTGAAATATCAAGATTTTTTTAGAGCTGTTTGATAGTGCTGCCGCTGGTAAAGCGCTCACTTCTCATCAAAAACATGATTTAGCTTGGCTTTAACTAGAGATAACCAATATCTGACAGATGTGATATTGTTTCCATCACATTTCCTACTGTGTTATAATCTCGAATATGATCAGAATTCGAACAAGAAATTCAGAAATTCCAAAAGTCTCTGCATATTTATCAATACCAGGAATACCCACGATGTTTCTGATTGTCAATTCCGTTTAAATTCATCTCAACAGCTAACTAGTAGTTTGAGGTGTACATTCAGATACTAGCCACGCATTTTGATAGAATCTGTGAAAAGGGTTCGGTTTGTCTGAAAAGGTCATCTAGCGTTTAAGTGTATAGAATGATAGTTTCTACTTCATCAGGTTCCAATTTTGCTAATTTCGATTATTTTTTAAAACTTCGGTTTACTTGTTTTCTTTACAGAGATAATAGAATGAGGCAACTAAGAAAAACATTAGATACAGTAAACTTTTCTCGAAATTAACACTGTATGAGGTTCCTCATTTACGATATTATAAAAATGGTTTATTGCAGCAAATCTGTGTGTTTGCAAATGTAAACACGCATTAAATAGGCAAGAACTTTTTAAAAACTGTTTGAATCATGAGAAGATGTATGTTGATTTTTATGAAGAAAATATACAAGTCAATTACTTGCAAAATGTAATTTGTGATGGTCCGATCCTGTTTCTTTTCGTTTGTAATGCTTTCCTAATAACGACCTAGACTGCACATAAGATTTGCTAATACAAGACCAACCAGGATACGTCCAATTATATTTTTCAAATTATTCTATTTTGTTACTCGTTTATTAGTACTTTATTGATCCACACCAAATTTCAAAGGGTGAGGTCTGTGTCAAGATCAGGTAGGTCAAACCAATCAGAACATGTTCCCGAATTGGGGTTGGGTTCGCCGAACGCACCCGCGTGTGAATGCACGAGCGAGACGGCCGAGTGCGACAGGTGACTGGGCAGTTGACTGATGAGTGCAGTGAGAGACAGTCAACTCGTACAGTTTGTGAATTGGGCTTTTTGAGCGTGAGTACTTGAATTGTCACTAATATTATTGCATAATATTGAATGTTAGAATATACTAAAGATATTGTCAACAATTTTGATAACACCTCGTTGAAAATGTTGTTGTAATGTATTGTTCTTTCAAGGGGTTTGATAAATGGGTTTTGTTTGGATTTTGTATACTATTTTTATCGCTTTAATAGCAACAAGAGGGTGTAAATGGTCTTTGAAATGTTAAATCTTGATACTCATTAATGAATGAGAATAGATTGTGTGTCCAGTAAAAAGTTTGTAAAGGTTACACTGCAGTATTGTAAAAGGCATTTCTTGTGGCAACAAGGGTTGTACGTGAGTAGCTTACTGTAAGTGGTATCCTTTTGTTGTAGCCTTCCCTCCCGTGCTAGACATGGTCATCTGACAGGTCGAGGATGACATGTTCCCGTTTGTTCAGACGGAAGTCACAGGAGGCAGGACAGTAAGGACCGAGGCGTCCGTGCAGCAGTCGGATGGACTGTAGACGTATTACAGGCAGTTGGATGGACTGTAGAGAATCCAGTCGGATGGACTGTGGAGAATCCAGTCGGATGGACTGGTGATAGTTCCAGTTGGATGAACTGTGAACATTGCTGTCTAGTGAAGTACCTTGTTTGTTCTGTGAGATGCACAGGATGTTCTGCATGTGAAAAATTGCAGAATGTGAAGGAACTGTTTGATATGCTGAAACAGCATGGACTTTAAGTGAAGTTTAAGACTGAAATAATTTGTTATTAATTTTCAGAGACGTCATTTGATTTATATTATGTAAAAGTTCTAAAGTGTATCTGTGTGAAGTATGTATGGTGTGTTTTGTTGCATGTAAGGTGCGTGATTCAGTGTCTAGGGTGAGTCAAGTGTGTGAATCTGTGTGAATTTGTGCTTCTGAGGGGGTGTATATATTTCGGGTTAATAAATTTCCTTTATTTGCTTAAATACATGTTCTGTTATTACTCCGGTGTGTGACATTTTTGGTGGAGAATCCGGGTAATTTAAATTATTCGTCACATCCGGAGTAATCTTTTCTTGTATTTAGTCCTACTCACAAGTCGTCCCTTGGTTTCTCTTCTCTGACACGGTGAAGCTTGTTGGTAATTGGTGTGCAAACTGTCCCCTTGTTACTTTGGTTTCATTACAGAAGTTAATCTTGTTGTTTCAGTCCCAACTTGAATCCGGAAGATATCATTTCACTGGGGAAGCAGCTTGGGTACACGGACATGCCTTTGCAGAAGTATGTTAGTGACGAACTGGCCAGACAGGAGAAAAGGGAAGCTCAGAGAGCAGAAAGAGAAGAGCGAGCAAGAGAACGTGAGGAAAGAGCAAGGGAGAAGGAAAAGGAACGTGAGTACGCATTAGCCCAGCAGAAGTTAGATCAGGATAAAGAATTAGAGATGAGAAAATTAGCATTGGAGGAAAAGAAACTTAAGATTCAGGAAGAGGAAAAGGAAGTGGATAGGAATAGAAAGCTAGAAGTCATAGAGAAGGAGTTAGAACTTGAAAAACTTAAAGGCTCTAATCTGTCTCAGCCACAGGATTTCAATACTTCTTTGCACAACCCTACTTCACATCCAAAGGCTCCAAAAATACCAATTTTTGATGATCGTACTGATAATATTGATGCATATCTTCAACGTTTTGAGCGCACCGCAGCTTTAAGAGGCTGGGAAGAAGACCAGTGGGCTGTTCACTTATGTAACCTGCTGAAGGGAAAAGCCTTGGACGTCTACTCCAGATTATCTCCAGAGGATGCAACTAATTACAAGGTCTTGAAAACTGCACTTCTGAAGAGGTATGAGATGACCGAGGAGGGATTTCACAGACGGTTTAGATTATCCAAGATTGATAAAGGTGAGACATTCTCGCAATTTCTAGTTAGGATTGAGAACTACTTTACAAGATGGGTACAGTTAAGTGAAACAAATGAGACTTTTGGAGATATAAAGGATTTACTCCTTAAAGAACAGATTCTAAACATGGTGGATCGTGATCTAAATGTTTTCTTAAAGGAAAGAAGGCCTGATACTGCAAAGGAAATGGCTAGATTGGCAGAACAGTTCCTTGAGGCCAGAGAGACAGCACCACCAAAGCAGGGTTAGCCAGGTCATGGATCACAACAACCAAAAAGTGGCACTGACAAGTCTGAAGTTAAGGAAGACAGGAAACCCTTTATACCACTGGAGAAACGTGAATGCTACCTGTGTCAGAAGTTAGGACATATGGCAAGAAACTGTCCGGTTCGGAAGTCTAAAGGATCCAATGCAGGTATGAAGTTGTCAGAAGACTCTGCAGCTACCCTGGACAAAGACCTTGAAGAAACTGAAGTAAGTAAAAGTGATACTATATCTCAAACTGTAACTGGAACAGTTTGCTCTCAACAAACAAATATGCCTGTATGTAAAGGTATTGTCTGCGGAAAATTGGTTTCTGTTTTGAGAGACAGTGGTTGTGATGGTGTGATGGTGAAGCAGTCTATTGTGCCAGAGAATTGTATGACTGGGGATTCACAACACTGTACATTGGCGGATGGTACACCACGTGTTTTCAAGATTGCTAACATACACATTGATTAACCTTACTACAGAGGTACAGTGAGAGCATCTTGTACGGATAACCCCATATATGATTTGCTTTTAGGAAACATACCTGATGCCAGAGAACCTAGTGACCCAGACACAACATGGACTGCAGATTCCAGTGAAACTCTGTCCGCTGTCGAAACCAGAGCTCAGAGGAAGTCAAAACAGGAAGGTATGAAGTCACTGAAGGTAACAGGGATTGGCAACACAGTGAGCAGAGAGGAGCTGATTGAAAAGCAGCAACAGGATGAAAGTCTACAGAAACTAAGAACTCTTGCTGAAACCGGACAAGTGAAATGTACTGGTAAGAACACTTCATCTTTCTACTATCAGAATAGAGTCTTGTATAGAAAATTCAGTTCGCCAAAGGTTGAAGAAGGCAAAATCTTTTCCCAAGTCATTGTCCCCAGCAAGTTAAGAACTCAAGTAATGAAAGTAGCTCATGAATCGTTAATGGGAGGTCACATGGGAGTCCGCAAGACAAAAGATAGAGTCCAGACCCAGTTCTATTGGCCAGGTATGGGTAGTGATATCAGACGTCACTGTATGTCGTGTGACATTTGCCAAAGGACCATCAGTAAAGGCAAAGTTTCCAAAACTCCTTTAGGACATATGCCCCTCATTGAAACACCGTTTGAACGCATTGCAGTGGATATAATAGGACCCCTTCACCCTGTGACAGATAAGGGAAACCGATATATCTTGTCAATAGTTGACTACGCAACTAGGTATCCTGAAGCCTTCCCACTGCCCAAAATAGAGACAGAATATGTTGCTGAAGCTTTGTTTGAACTGTTTACACGTGTTGGTGTGCCAAAAGAAATACTTACCGACCTTGGGACTCAGTTTACCTCATCCGTCATGACTGAAGTGAGTAGGTTGTTATCCCTTAAGCAACTCACAACAACACCGTATCATCCAATATGTAATGGATTAGTTGAAAAGTTTAATGGAACTTTGAAGGCCATGTTGCGAAAGATGAGTGCTGAAAGACCTAGAGACTGGGATAGATACGTACCTGCATTACTCTTTGCATATAGAGAAGCACCTCAGGAAAGCTTAGGCTTTTCACCCTTCGAACTACTCTATGGAAGAACCGTACGCGGACCAGTACAGATACTTCGTGAACTATGGACTGGAGAGGATGATGACTCTGAAGTACGTACCACCTACCAGTATGTGCTGGATCTTCAGGACAGACTGGAAGAGACTTTGGAAATAGCACGTGAGAATCTGAGGAAGTCCTCCCAGAGATATCGTAAGTACTACAATGTGAAAGCTAGAGATAGAAAAATGAATGTAGGAGACAAAGTTCTTATCCTTTTGCCTACAGATCACAACAAATTGTTGATGCAATGGAAAGGACCTTTCGAAATCACAAAGAAATTTGGAATTGGGAATTACAAAGTTCAGGTAGGAGGTAAAGAGAAATCATTTCATGCTAATCTGTTGAAAAGGTATGTTGATAGGGGATCTGTTGATGCTGTGTGTGCAATGCGCATAGCTAGTCTGCAGTATGTGAATGCAGGACTTGTGGATGTTGGTGATTGTTCAATTGATGAAAATGTAGCCATTGACATTGAGTGCCCTACACTTACAGCTAAAGAATGTGTAACTGATGTTGATGTTTCAAAAGATTTGTCCCCACAGCAGTTGAAAGATATTGATGATCTCTTGTATGAATTTCAGGATGTCTTGACTGATCTACCAGGGAGGACCAGCAGTATCCAGTGCAAGATGGAGCTGACAACTGAGGAACCAATCCGCTCCAAGCCGTACCCCCTGCCTCACCATATGCGGGATGTTGTGAAGGAAGAAGTCGAGTCCATGCTCAAGATGGATGTTATTGAGCCATCACAATCACCGTACGCATCACCTATTGTGCTGGTAAGAAAGGGAAATACAAATAACTACCGTTTTTGCTCCGATATGAGAAGGATTAATCGAGTCACGGTCTTCGATTCAGAACCCATACCATATCCAGAAGTATTGTATACTAGATTGTCCAAATGTAAATACTTCTCAAAGCTAGACTTGACCAAAGGCTATTGGCAAATTCCAATGGAAGAGACGAGTAAACCTTTAACTGCATTTCTGACCCCAGAAGGTCTATTTCAGTGGAAAGTAATGCCCTTCGGCCTTGTTAATGCACCAGCAGTGTTCTCAAGGTTAATGAGAAAGGTGCTCCATGGTTTGAGGAATACTGAAAACTTCATTGATGATATCTTGGTTGCTACAGAAACCTGGGGAGAACATCTTGTAAATCTGAGGGAGCTGTTAGATCGTCTCAAGTTGCATAATCTTACAGCGAAACCATCAAAGTGCGTTGTAGGTCACAAAACTTTGGATTTCTTAGGACACGTAGTGGGTGATGGAAAGATACAGCCTCAGCCGGAGAAGATTGAAAAGATTCTGAACATCTCAAGACCAACCACGAAGAAACAGGTGAGGTCTGTAATAGGTCTGGCGAGCTATTACAGAAAATTCATCCCTAACTTTTCAGCCATTGTATCTCCCCTGACAGATCTCACAAAGAAGGGAAGACCGAACCAGGTTGAATGGACTGAATGCCAGGAACGAGCATTTTGTACCTTGAAGAGCAAAATGTCCAGGTACCCAATTCTGAGACTCCCAGACTTATCTCAAGTGTTCAAGGTGAGATGTGATGCTTCTGATACAGGAATCGGTGGAGTTCTACTACAGGATCACGAGGATGAAAGTTTCCCAGTAATGTACATCAGCCGGAAACTATTGGATCGAGAGAAGAGGTATTCAACCATCGAAAAGGAGTGCCTCGCTATCGTCTGGTCGATCCAGAAGTTCCAGAGGTACGTGTACGGCCGAGAGTTTGTATTGGAGACTGACCATCAACCGCTGATCTGGATGAACAAAGCCAAATTAAACAACGGGAGAGTGATGAGGTGGGCACTGGCTTTACAACCATACAGGTTTGTTCTCCGTGGTGTCAGAGGAGTAGATAATGTGGGGGCTGACTTGTTGAGTAGGTGTGTCCCATAGGTTAACACTGTTTCATTCCAGTTTTCCTGATCTTGAGATTATTCTGAAATTAGGGTAATTTCTTAAAGGGGGGAGTAAGTGTCAAGATCAGGTAGGTCAAACCAATCAGAACATGTTCCCGAATTGGGGTTGGGTTCGCCGAACGCACCCGCGTGTGAATGCACGAGCGAGACGGCCGAGTGCGACAGGTGACTGGGCAGTTGACTGATGAGTGCAGTGAGAGACAGTCAACTCGTACAGTTTGTGAATTGGGCTTTTTGAGCGTGAGTACTTGAATTGTCACTAAAATTATTGCATAATATTGAATGTTAGAATATACTAAAGATATTGTCAACAATTTTGATAACACCTCGTTGAAAATGTTGTTGTAATGTATTGTTCTTTCACGGGGTTTGATAAATGGGTTTTGTTTGGATTTTGTATACTATTTTTATCGCTTTAATAGCAACAAGAGGGTGTAAATGGTCTTTGAAATGTTAAATCTTGATACTCATTAATGAATGAGAATAGATTGTGTGTCCAGTAAAAAGTTTGTAAAGGTTACACTGCAGTATTGTAAAAGGCATTTCTTGTGGCAACAAGGGTTGTACGTGAGTAGCTTACTGTAAGTGGTATCCTTTTGTTGTAGCCTTCCCTCCCGTGCTAGACATGGTCATCTGACAGGTCGAGGATGACATGTTCCCGTTTGTTCAGACGGAAGTCACAGGAGGCAGGACAGTAAGGACCGAGGCGTCCGTGCAGCAGTCGGATGGACTGTAGACGTATTACAGGCAGTTGGATGGACTGTAGAGAATCCAGTCGGATGGACTGTGGAGAATCCAGTCGGATGGACTGGTGATAGTTCCAGTTGGATGAACTGTGAACATTGCTGTCTAGTGAAGTACCTTGTTTGTTCTGTGAGATGCACAGGATGTTCTGCATGTGAAAAATTGCAGAATGTGATGGAACTGTTTGATATGCTGAAACAGCATGGACTTTAAGTGAAGTTTAAGACTGAAATAATTTGTTATTAATTTTCAGAGACGTCATTTGATTTATATTATGTAAAAGTTCTAAAGTGTATCTGTGTGAAGTATGTATGGTGTGTTTTGTTGCATGTAAGGTGCGTGATTCAGTGTCTAGGGTGAGTCAAGTGTGTGAATCTGTGTGAATTTGTGCTTCTGAGGGGGTGTATATATTTCGGGTTAATAAATTTCCTTTATTTGCTTAAATACATGTTCTGTTATTACTCCGGTGTGTGACAGTCTGACGGCTTTTAGATGTACTTAGGAGAATGGAGACACAATTTCATATGACCTTTCCCACACTATTGCTTACATTATAAATCGTAAAAATTTGAAACTCACACACATATGTACACATGATAAATGATTTACATGAAATAATACAACAAAATGATTATGGTCTGACTGATGAACGTACACACAGAAACGACAATCTATGATGCTGTTCGGATAAATACCAATGAGTCTTGAATATTGTGAAGAATAATAGAACCAACAAATTATACAACTGCTTACCAAAAGTTTGTTTTACTACATGGTTTGTTATCCCATGTAACACAATCATTTTTGGAAATTTATTATGTGTCACCATTTCTTAACAAAATATATATGTATACAAAAATTTTAGATCAAATTGTAAGCTTATCATATAGAAAAGATATGTGACATGTAAGATACAATTCTGGCATTTTTCAAGAGGTGCATTGAGTCAAAATTGTAACATTCTGATTTTCCTCAATCCGCACTATTTTTTTTTTATCAAACTTTCAGTCAAAATAGTCAATATAGGTCATCCCCTTCAATATAACTTCAGTTTTAGCAAGAAATATTTCGAAATGACGAGTTTATAAGATAGTCAAGAAATGTGAGTTTGCATTTTGAACACTGGATACAGTGCAACATAAATCCATACTAAATATGTTCCTCTATAAATAGAAGTATAACTTTCAGTATGTGACTTAAAAGTGATTAAATCTTATCTTTTCCAAAATGTATATATTTTAGTACAGTACTGATTGAATTAGTCAAAGTCAAGCGAACACAATATTTCATAATATTTTCACTTCAAAAGTAATTAAAAAACGTTTGGTCAGCAGCTCTATTATTGTTGCCATCCATTTTGGAAATAGTAAGTAATCTTTTATTTCACATATATTCTTTGGTTATGGTTAAAATAACAATACTGAATGGATCTGTGTAAACGTGTGTTTTTGAAATTGTTTTTTTTCTGATTGATGATTTTGTAGGTTAATAATGAAATATGACAGGGAACAGAAATATGACAATTGATGATGGTATATTGAAGTATGATTCGGAGACATCTTAATCAGTTTACCTGAAAACAATACATATTCCTCTGGAAATCTAGAAGCAGGGCCAAGACCATAGGCTAACAGGCAGACCAAACAGCATTGAAAACATAGGAAATATAATTGAAACCCCAAAGGGAAATCAGATGAAAGACAGGATTTCCACAAGACCAATAAGTAAAAACAACTATGCCTATGATTAAGTAAGGCGGAAAACATAACTACTTACATAACAAGTTGTTTTGATCGGTAAAGTGCAACTTATTGTATCTCATCACAATTTCCAAATTTTAAAGAGGGACAAAAGTAATTTTTGTGACTTTTGACTTGTAATTGTTATCAGTCAACCTCTAAAAGAGAATTAATGAGGATCGAGGATATATGACAGGAACTGAGTTTCTGTTCCCTTTTTCATTCCGTTTATACAAAATAATATCATTGTCACTTCATATGTATCGCGCTTGATAAAATTGTTATAGGTCATTTTTGAGAAATGTTTCTTTTGTTATTTTAACAGAACTACTGTTTTACAAAGCACATATCATATGATTTGTTCGTCTGATATGTGTTGGAGATTCACATCATTCATTGGACTCGATTGGTTATGTACTGACAACATTCCAATTTCAAAAGATCGACAGAGTACAAACGCAAGTCGTTAGTGAGATCAGGAAGTGACGGGTTAAGGAACAATAAAAGGTTTTGGACATTGTGAATTGATTTAGATATAAACCCTGATGAGGTCGACATCAACAACTAGACACGGAATCGTGGCAAAGTTGACCTTAAAAAGCTATGCATTTAAAAAAAATAGATGACTTAACTTGATTTGAACTCATCGAAAAAAAACCCAGCTTTTACTTCATAATTGCGGGTTATCAATCGTGTGTGGAAAGAATCAAAAGCTCTCAATTTAATACCGGATATACAGCTAGGCTCTATTTTGACGTGCTGTTATTCTACTTATTTCTACGACAGGAAAACACATTAAGCTCAGATTCAATCATGCCCAAAATTGTTCATTCAGAGTTATTAATATTTGATTTGTCACTTGTAATTTATTTGACACTAAATAAAAGTTGAAATGAAAATAAATCACCTCGTTCTACTAGCAGCTGTATTTCTTAATCTTGTCTTTTTCTACCAAATGTTGTTAAACCACTTATTTCTTTACATAAATGATTTCTTGATTTGAACCTGATAAAGTGGAAACTAAAGCTAATTTCCTCTACAATAAAGAACGGCGCCAGCGCTATAGGCAATCATCAGAGAGACCAAACAATAGTAAAGAGTTTTAAAGCAAATTGCTCCAAGTTATGCTGCAGTTTGTTTCTGAAATTGACCGAGTCTTGTTTGGTTAAAGTGACACAACTGCTGTGAGCACTATTTGTAATTAGATTTCACCTGCCTTGATTCATGCACAAACAAGCCATAGAAAAAAGTTAATGGTAAAATCTCGAAGGCTGCGAACAAGATTCGAAGAAATTAACCATATTACCAACAGTAGTCTCATTTTCGTATCAACATTGACAGTAAAAGTATCACTACTAAAAGCTCCTTTTGAATTGATTTAAATATGACATACTTAATAATTTTACATTTAGGTTTTGACTTGATAATGATTTAACATCAATTGGAAAAAAGCAGCACAAAGCAATAGAAAATGATAATTTCACTTCCCTTTGAGAAACATCTCACTTAACAAAGACATCCTTATTACTGAAAGGAGTTGTTACCTCTGATTCATTAATATTGAATAAATCGCTGTTCACTAATTGAGTTATGAACACTTTTCGAAAGCAACATGGCATACCGTAACCAATTTTGTTAGTAATATGTTCACAATTTCTTTGTCTTCTTAAAACAGTCTTTACCATTGCAATAACAAATTGTTACTGTCATCTTCATTTGGTTTCAATCGTTCACAATTCAAATTTTCTGAATTCATGTTTTTATGATTCCATTAGGGACCTTCCAATATGGCGTGTTTTGAGACTCCTGTAAATTTCCCTTTTCTGGTAAATACCACAATATTATATGAAAATATTCACATTTATATTGCAGCAATTCGAAACTGATTATGATGTATAGATGTATTTGTAGCACATACGTGGCAACATAAATGTGAACCTTCCATGTCAAATTAGGTGTAAACTACATTCAGTTATTGATTTAAATGTTCACGCTTGCTTTAATGAATTTTAACATTATAATTATCTTTTCTGATATCTTGTACTGTACCTTTAAATACTTTCAACGATATCTTCACAATTCATGTTTTAAACATTTTGAAACCACATTAAGATGAACGGCAATGATCCAGAAATGAACAATACTGACTCTAATTGACTCAATTGACAGGGTGAAGGACCATCAATACTACATGGGAATTCATAATAAAGCACCTGTCATGTTTAATATCAATTGTGAGTAAAACACTTTTCTCATGCGTAGACTGAAATTAATTTTAACAAAATAGTCTGAATTCTCTGAGTTTTATTTTTTACAACTACTGCAACAACATATTATTTGGTTTCCTGCAATATTTATATGTGATGACCATCGGTAATAAGGGTTGTAAATGGAAACCGATCTATGTATCGCTTGTGCTGTGTGCATACAAAGAGAAATTGCTTTTACACTGTTAAGCAAGTCATTTGATAATAAAAAACACGCATCCTTAGCAACGGGGAATATAAAGACAGGTATTAAAGAATTCATACTCATTCTAACACATCTATTGGAACTCCTTAATCAAAGCAATAAGTATATATTTCTAAAACGATATATGTTTAACTCTGATGATTGTTGGGATAGTATATTGAGATGATTGTTCGGCAAATTGGCATGTGGAGGTGTCCAGGTTCTTCATTGGTTATTCCTTATCAATTTAGCTTATCACGGGACAGGAAAAAAATATGTTTGTTTACCTCTCATAAAAAGCATTGATGGCGTTTCCAAAATACTCTAACAACGTATCATTGATATAAGTATGTTCTCAACAGTCACACATACTCCCTGACCCAGACAAAATCAGGTTTATCATTTCTAGGTTGCTACTTATGTCTGCTATAAAGACCAGTCTCTCCGTTATTGCTTTTTATTGAGGTAGCTTGGAAGATGGACAGAATAACGGTTTTAACCTCAATGTTCATCGGAATATGTAAACATTTTTTACATAATTGTTATCCTAGATGACAAGAGTTGTAAACGAGAAAAACCTCTCTAAATTGTATGTTAATTTGACTAAACAAACAATTTTAGTTTTACATGTTCATGTGTTAGTCTAGATAAATTGCTGCACATGTGTCATGCATGGTTTGGACATTTGCAGCAGTGATATCTATGTTTGTGACAATGTTAGATAAACATACATTTGATTTTTCATTTTGATTATATATTTAAAATGACATTGACAAAATTTCAAACAGAGAGAACTGGGAATACCGTTATCATATTGTTGGTCAAAACTTACAAAATGCCCTCAGCATGTTATGTTGTTTTATTTAGAGTAATGATTAACATTTCTTGGTATTTAATTAAGGAATGTTTTTTGTGATTTTTAAAGCAAACTAGATATCAACAAAAAGGAATCTGTAAAGAGCCGAAATAAACGTTTATTTTAGTTGTGAAACAGAAGTGAAAAACTTAGCAAAATAGAATCGAAAATCTCAAAGGAAATCAAATTGAAGATACAGGATTTCCACAAAACCAATCAAGAAAACCAACTGGTTAAACACTTGCATATCAAACAAGAAGACATTAAATTTGGAAGTATGTAGGAAATATAACCACTTACAAATAGTTGCAGTTGATCACGATTACCATAATCATTTTGAGGAACAAAACAGTTAAACAAAAAGTTTGAATCCCAAAGAGCATTTTAAAATCTAAGATCTAATCTAATCTATTTATACCAGATATAAACAAACGTTTTCTTTCCAAGTATTCTTTGTTTTTGTATTCTTACCTGTGCTTTGTTGGTTAAAACATAAACATCTCCTTCTCAAATTTTTCTCTTCATTAAATGTTTAGTTAGTTTTTTTATCGATAGAGAATTTGCGTTATTGTAAATTTGATAATAGAACATAAACGTTAATGATGTTTTTGAAATGTCTGTTCATTATGTATTTATGTAATCAGTAATCATAATTTTATGATTTATGTCTTGCTCACGTGTTTAAGGACCTTTTGCAATATGTCATCAAGGCAAGCAACATAAATTTATTTGTCTGTTTCATTTTGAAACATCACGACCAGACAACGTTATTCACATCAATAACGAACAGACCTGATTTATTTAATCACTTATGGTGATTTATCAAGCCACTTGAAGTAACACTTTTAACATATCAGGAAGCCAATTTATGGGATTAATACATTGCAGTAAATACGCTACCAACTATAATTCCATAAAACATATTCCTTATATCAATCCCACAGATTCAATAAGTCTCTGCTACAATTAAGTATTTATTATATGATTGGCGGTGAAATACCGAGATCTATCAATGACAGTAAACCGTGTAGAACGTGTTATCAGTCACTAGTGACTGATAACAACAATGACCTGACGTCATCGAACAACGATCTGTAGAGCCGACTCAACTTTTTTAGAAATACAACGATTAAATCATAAAAGTTACATATTTTCACTCTTGGCTGCGCCACTCGTGAAAATATAAACTTTCTTCCTCACTCGATGAGATAAACATGATATTTGTCAAGAACACACAAATATCCTCTAAATACTATTGATGGCTACATAGCTGTACACAAAAAATCTGGATACACTGCTAAACAATCATTTGAACAATTATGATGATAACATTATAAAAGTAAAGTGGTTTATGAAGGTGTTATTACAGCTTATCTCTTAAAGTGTAACCTTTCTTTCATCAAACATCGTCAACGATTGTGTCTGGTTTGAAATTTATATACCTATTATTTTTCATGTATGGCTGTCCCATGACTGTGAAAGTAGAAAGAAACTGTGAAACAAATGCATTGTTGCAGTATATGATAAATTAACATTAGTACATATACTTTAACATCACATATTTCTGTTATAAGCTGCATCAAGTGTGACAATATGTGTTTGAGCAATAAGTTATGAATCTATATTTCATTGATAGACATGCAACCAATAACGATTTCTGGATTTCTCAACTGAAAAAACATATGTAAGTCATCAATTTGTGTGATTTATACGCAACAACGTCGTAATGCTTTTATATGTTGGTTTTAAGGGAGAAATGGCTCTCTTCAGAATAAAGCTCCTTCTCGTTCTGAATATGATTTTCCTCATTGACCTTTTAAACCAGCAGAAGTTAGAGCTGCGGATAAAAAATTTTACTCAAGCACAATCTTGCATGATTTGAAGCTGGTAAAGTGGAAACAAAAGCTCATTCCTCTGCAACTCCAGGGACAGCGCCAATGCCCGGAGCTATTATCTGGCAGACCAAACAATAGTAAAGAGATTTGTAAGAAGATTGCTCAAGTCGTGCTGCAGTTTCACTTTGAATTGATTTTGTCTTATTTGGTAATCATGACATATATTCCTTTGGCAACGTCTGAAATCAGATTTCAAAACCATTTTCGGTGTGAAAATTAGGCATTCCAAACAAAAAACTTAAATATTTTAAGCACTTGATGACAAATAAATAAACAAGTGGCCATCACTAGAATTTAGTGTATGGCCATCTGTTTATTTGGCAATAGACCATTAATGTATTCTTAGATGATTTATTAAAGACACTTTCGCTATGGCTTCTTCTACTCGATTCTCAAAAGGCATACTATTGATTTGAAGTGTTATATTCATTCAGATACTGTTTAGGTTAATAATATAAGTCAGTTTTCACAACAAGTAATGATTTTAATCTGAATTTATCTGACATAATTGGGATTTGTTATTGTAAATCCTTTACCATTCATCTTTTTTTATTCATATAATTGTTTTCAAAATATGTGAAAAGTGGAAAATTGGCAATGTCAATGTTGCATTATGAAACAGAATGATCAAGACAGTCGAGTTTTTTTTATGCTAAACATTAGAATGACAGGATGTTCGACTCTTCATATGTGTCAATTATTGGTAAAACGTTTCTCCAGGGTATTAATATTTTGCTAAGGAAATCTAGGTAAGTTCTTTACTTAAACTTTGAAAAAGGTAACAATTTAGTATTTATTCAATGAATGAGGGGAAATCGTTATTAATTCACTAATATAAACATGCTGCACAGATCAACTTACATCTATTTGGTAAGCTAATCATCTAGGGTGATCTTGTTTGTTATGTGGGTACTTCTTGTCAATTGTTGTTTTCCTTATATATACATTCTGGTGATAGTTTGTCAGCCTTTCATGATATGGCATAATACTTGTGAACTCCTATATATTTCATTAAAGACAATGAATCTGTAGTTTATTATTTTGCACTAACCTAACCACATAAAACGGGGTTAGTCCCCTTTTGTTCTACTTATGTCTGCCTCAAAACTTCAATCTCGAAATAAATGTCGCTTAATGAGAGCTTTCAGATGGGAGAATCAATAATATCTCCATTATCTAAATCTAATATCATTCGGTGATATGTTATTACAAATGGACAATATCAAATATTGATAACTGATGTTCTTAAATATATCTCTTTTTCCGTCAATGTATATAAAAAAAACCCAGATAGATTTAACTATATGTACTCCTTCAACAGACGTAAGTAGTCCAATCAAACGTAATTTGATGTATCAATGCACTAATATTATCATGCTAGCATGTTTATAAAGCTCAAAAGATGCCCATAAAGCTATCAGTAAGATAAGAGATTGTTGCAACATGAATTCACATTTCATTTCCAATAATTTGTAATTATTCTCATTGTATCATTACTTTTGGAAGTCTAACGTTAACATCATCCTTCTCATTTTTTCTGCCTATTACAGAATTGTTGACAAAGTTTCGTTTTTGATCAAATGTATTAATTGTAATCTCCTTCAATTAATTTAATTTTATAATTAATTTTATAACTATCTCACTATAACCGGATTATTTTTTTGGTTATTTGGACTCGAAATACTGAATTTAATTGGGATAATATGACCATGGAATAATGTTATTGAATTGTCTGTTATTTGCTTGCTTTGCTTTTACAACCATGACATTTTGATGACATTGTTCAGTTTATGTCTGGCGCAGTTGGTATGGCCCTTTAGGGAAAAGAATTTTGCACTGTCATCAAGGCAAACACCCTAAGGTGTAGGTATGTTTCATTAAAACAAATTCACGACACGAAAACGTTTTACTCTTCAACTCATAGACTTGATTTATTTTATTACTTTTAGTGATGCATTAAAACAAACGTGGAATTGCTTTTAACGTATCAGTAGGTTAGTGTATGAGATAAATATATTGCAGTGAATTTCCGAACAGATATACTTTTCAGATGACATGTGTGTTACGGGGCAGCTTCAATACATTCTTGACAACATCATTATTTCCCTTTGATGACTACTTACTTGTACCTTAAAAATGTTGCACAAATGTATGTTAAGGCATCTTTCATAATTTTACATACATGACAACATAAACACTCAATGATTATTTTCCTCTTCACACAGGCATCTATACTTATATGTATTATTGTGAAGAGAAGCGATATGACACTAATGAGCTATATTGTTAACAATATTATAACTAAACCTATATCACAGCTTTAAAATAGCCAATCACATCAAACATAATACACTGTGAGTTGCCCCATCGTTATAGCGAATGAATGCCTCATAATGTCTGTTAAAATGTTCTTTTATTATCATATCAAATCTCACTCTACCTTTCCGAAAATCATTTCATCTGTTCTCTTAAGTTGTTTTTCGTTTTAACTACTCGCCTAATGCATGTGCTAAGGTCGTAAATGCCTTATTGCGTTATTTGTCCTCTAATCTACATATTTGATACATATGTGATACGGGACATTACATAACCTTAATAGTCACCATGACCTCATTATTACAACCTACACTGTGTTGTTGCATTTACTTTTAGTATCAACAGCATTCCCAAGTTATTAAGGGTTCATGAATGACCTTCTGCTAAAAGTAAGTCAAGTCAACATTTACTCCTTGTTCAAGATGACATATTTCCTTTAACGAGTCAATGTTTCGAAAATATTATCATTGTAATGACGAGAGAAAGCACTGAATCATCAAGCATTGAAATAACTCTTAACAACAACAAGCTCTTTCCGGGATCAAGGTTGACATGTATAACCTAGTTTAGTGATGGGAGAAGACTGATTGACAGAAGGACAGATCGACTGAATACAATAACTTGACACAAAACACAAAGTAATCACTTCTTAGAAAATGTTGTCCTTTAAGAAAAACCGAATGAAGAGTTTCATTTCTTAACACATTTGTCTTTTGTTCTTTGATGATTAATAAAAAGCATTTACCGTTCATTAATTCTTGAAGTAGAATAATTATTCTCAAAATCCTGTAAAAGATATAGACTTGATAATGCCAATATCTAATCAAGTTTTGGAGGTACACAAAAGAATTAAATTATTCAGTAAATGGAGATTGATTGATGCTAAATACCTTAATTGACAGGCTGTGTGACACTTCATATCTTTGTGGGAATTCAAAGTAATGCACAAGTCAATCATTGGTAAAACTTTTCTCCGGGGAATTGATATTTTCCAAGCAAATCCAAAGGGTTAAGCTTATTATTTAAAGTTTCATCATCAGATTTGTATTCATTTTAATGTCTTAATCAAATATTGAAATCAAAACTTTAATTAAATGGAAAGTACATTAATGTTTGGAAGACACAATCGGAAGATGACTATCGTTTAACTCAATAACTTATCACAACCGGGTTTACAGTCCCAAGCTGATGTTTTGACATACAATGTTAAGAGGGTTATACCTGTAAATCGCACAGTTTCCCAGACAACGCCGATGCCCCTTCCAGTCAAAACGTTGTTGTCACTGTTTGTCACTATTTCCTGATTCATCAAATTGTACAACCAAAATTACGTGTATGGGTAGAAATAAGTCGTTTCAGCAAATGGCTTTATGGTTTTTTTTGTATGTTAATAATTATACAAATCGTAGATGGGTAACAAGTGTCTGCGAAGATACAAAGGACGTAACACATGTTGTTTCACTGTTAACACTAGGGTATCTTTAAACTATAAAACATAGGCTATATGTACCCAGATAACACACCATCTAGTGGGCCACTGGTGGCAGACAGCTTGTGGCTTGCCACTGGTGGCTAGCAGGTGGCCCACTGTTTTTACACCTAGTGGGCCACTGGTGGCTTTTCGCAGGTGGCTTGTCACTGGTGGTAGCGAGTGGCCCACTGGTGTGTTTTAGCAAGCAGCAAACAAACTAGCGGGCCACTGGTGGCGCTTAGCTAGTGGCTACCTCCAGTGGCCCGACAGTGGAACAGATATGGTTTATCTAAAGGAAATGGATTTTTAATTTTCAGGGATGTTTACATTGTATATTTCATTTTATAAATAATTCTGTCATTTACAAATACATTTATTTTAAAATTCATTTTACTAAAATATAATCTTAATTTTACTATATAAATTGCAATGATTCATTAAAAATTAAGTGAGCGAGTGATAATAATTTTTGAAGCCGATATGTTTGGTTGTGCTATCTAACAATGTAACAATATTACTATTATACCAGTAATATAATAATAAATGATAAGGTTGTCACTTTTCATTGAGATTTTTAAAAGTTTATTTTGTTTATGAAGATCAGATCTTATTTTTGTTTCACTGAGGGGCAACTTTTCAATATAACTCATGTACAAATCATTTTTGCTTCCTTCGAGATATTTATCTCAAATATCAGCTAGATAAATAAGAAATAAGTTGTTTTTTTCAGACCTCAAGAATTAAAATCATACCATTTTGGACAGCTTTGTTTATTTTAATAAAAAATGCTTTTACGCATTGGAATCCCTCTTTTATATAAATAGTTCGTTTTAATTCATGATCCAAGTTTTGGTGGTTACCGATGGGTCGTCTGCTGCAATGGATGAAACTGCATCTGAAGTTTGATGTAAGTATTCTATCAAACAAACGATCTTTTCATTCTCTCTAGAAAATATTAGGATGTATTATTACTCTTTCCTTGTGCTCATTTTTGCTGTTACTGTTTCTAAGACAAACTATGGTTGCAAAATGACAGTGTCAATGACCTGCACTCACTGACTTGTGGACAGTCAAACAGTGTTAATATTGTCAGGCCCCAAGGTTATAAAACCAATCTTGCATTTAACTTAATTTCATGCTAAACTTATAGATCAACTCAAATTTTAAGGTTATAAAATGTCTTGAGTCTGTTCTCACAGTCTCAGCTGAGATCAAAAGAAAAACCATGTTCAGAAAATTTTCATTTCTGTTATCAATGACAATCTGGAAGGCTATTTGGAGTTATTATCATAGATATTTTGATGATTTATGGAAGGAATAGTTACAAAACACATTATTTTTGTATTCCTCAATGATGTGTTTTCAATTCTCACCTATGCATTGATTTATGGCCCTATTATTCACAACATTGCTCAGGTCTGTAAAATTGTTTGTCATTATGCCAATGTCAAGGTCAGTTAGATAAGGGAAGTAACTCTGTTGCCATTCAGAATTTTCTCTCTGAACAAGTCTTAGTTGGGTTCAAGTCATGTATGTAATCATCAAGTTTTGTTTTTTGGTTTAAATTAGATAGATCAGTAATAGAATCACATGATTGTTTTTGGGTAACATTTCAACGGATTATAACAAACTTAGCTATTTATTTTAGAAATTTCAACTGATGTATATGAAATATATTTATTTAAAAAAAAATTAAATCAAGTTTGAAAGTTACAGGTTGTCTTTACATTTGCCAATAATTTAGCAAAAGCAATAATTACAGTGCTGATAAAATATTGATACAATATATTCATTAGAATAATTATAAAACTTGGGGAAATAAACATTTAGAACAATTGAAATACATAAGTGCATGACTTTGATAAAATCATTTTGTTTCCTGTGTAGCCCGTATTTAAATAAAGTCAGATAATTTTCTCGCCTCTCTTTTGAGGTAATTAATAAAAAATACGGTGAATAGATGAAGACTGTGGTTAGTTAACTTCACGTTTTTGTTAGTTTAATAATAAATAATTGTGCAAAGTATGATTCAATTTTTATTTCATCACAGTGCAGTAAATCACTGTTGTAAATGAAATATGATGTTCAATTGTAATTTCATAGAATGGATATTGTTTAATTTCATGGATTATTGATAAAAAAAGAATTAAATTTTTTAACATAGAGGTTTCATATACAAAATCACAGGATTATTTCATTATTAATTTCCAGTTATTTTATTATTTCTTTCGCCAATTCATGAATACATGATACATGTATTAATTGTATTTGATAGAAGTTTGCCTCTCAGAGTCTGAAGTGATAAGTACATTATGATTATATGAACAGATTAGTAACCAAACATTTCTTAAATTATCAATATTTTCTTACTTTTCTATGTCATTTAGTCAATGATTATGAAGTGCTAAGTACTATAACATGAAATAAAAAGCTCATATCAATTCTTTTGGTAGATTTTGTCAAAAAGAAATCATTTCTTCCATGTGATAAAAAATGTCATGAGTAAACTTTTTTCTATTTCTATGCAAATGATAATAGTACACAGGTAAATGGATGCCTTGTTCGAAGCTGCAAAGAAATTGTTTTAATTTCATGTATGATAAATTTACACTTTTGTAAGTTAACTGCAACTGTTTGAATCTGTTTCACAGATTCTTCCAAGACTAGGCAAACCAAAATTCTGGCAACAAGAATTGAGAAAAAGAATTTGAAGGAAAAAAGTCTTGATCATCAGTAAGTATTCATTTCTGAATTGATCAGATAACAGATATCACATTATTAATTACTATTTTCATGTACCGGTAAGTAACATTATGATTGTGTAATATTGCAAGAAACAGATACCTAGGGTTAATTAATTGTCTCTAAACGAACTGCATTTTGTGTCATAAATCTGCTTACGATTTTTAGCTTATAGTTTATTAATTGGTTTGTTTTTGTATATCACATGTGACTCTTTTCAAAGTTAAGCGCAACTGGATAAATAACATGTAACACAGCAACAATAAGATTTAAGTTTTTAGCCTAATTTATAAAACTCGTTGGATTACATAATTGTCAACTATTGTTTCCAATTTCATATGAATTTTAACAGGGGACCTTTGATTTGCTGAATAATAAAAGAAAAGTGCTGAAGGCGCTCAATCAGTGAAACTGTTTGCCTGTTCAAGAAAACCAATGCCAAAGTAAGCATTATTCAAATTTCTCACTTTTCATTTTAGAACTTTACAAACAGACTGAGAACTTTACATAAAAGAAATACATTTGTATCTTGCTTTAATTGATCTTGCTCAATATATTAAAATTTTTGTTTTTTAACAGATTTGTATGAATTTTATGAATAATATGATTAGATCGGATAAAGTATTAAATGAAAGTATTTCTTTGCAGAAACCTGACAAATGGCCAAAGGAAGGACTCTATGGAATGCCTAATTCACACTCAAGAATGTATTGTTACATAGTGCTAATACTTTATTCAAGCTTGAAATATTTCTTCTTAATAAAAATCTAAACTTGTATTTTTTCAGTTTTGTTGTTTGTTTGAGAACTAATGACTTTTTGGATAAACATTGAGGTTTTGTTAAAATGATAAATATATAATTGACAGGAACGATAAGGTATATTTATAGCTAGCCACATTGTTATGGTTTTTAATTACCTGCTCAGGCCTGGATGTTTGTGTTGAGTGAGCACTGAAAACTTTTTCCATAATACCGGTTTCTTAGCTTTATGTTTACTACTGCACAAGACTTTGATATTATTATGGAGAGTTATATCAACATCAAAATATGAAATTATAGGCTCAGCTGTATTATGTTGGTAACTTGGTAGGCCCCCAATAATACAATTATATGTTAAAGTACTAAACATTTTCAATCATGAAGAACTTTTAAATATACAATGTTTTTGTTTTCAGCCTTCACACTAAAACACAACTCTAACCTGCTAGTCAGTCAGTCAATTAAAAAGTAGACATCAGACAAACACACAATAAACCTCCTATATATTACAAAATATAAATAAAGTGGTCTGCCTACACTGGCCCACCAGTTGACTGCCACTGGTGGCTTGCCGTGGCTGACCCATCCGCTATCAGCTGGACAAACGGATGGTTGCCCACCGGTGGCTGCCACAAGTGGGCCACTGAAGCATCATCTAGTGGCCCACCAGTGGCCCGTCTTCTGTGTGCTATCTGGGTAAGTACACATAGCTTCCCTTTACCCAGGCTGCTTCTCGTATTTGCTAACAATTCTTTGTATGCAATGAATGAGAAACAAACCATCATCTTGTTCCTTCAAGGATACCGAATTGATGTAGATCAACACAATATTTTTTATGTTTAGTAGACCATAAAGATCATGTTTGTTATATGGTAGCTTCACATGGCCTTCCTCATATACTATTTTGCTGATAGGTGTCATTCAATGATAATGATCTGGCATTTATGCCTGACCACTCCAATAGCCACACTCATTAAAATACGATGAGTCTATATTACACGAATATCTTGCACTACAGATACAATTGGGTTCACTTCCTTTTGTGTTTTACTTATGTCTACATTCACGCCTAATGGAACCGTTGTTAAATTGGAGCTTTCACAGAATAGATTCAATATATTGTACCAATATCTATAAGCAAATGGATGACATTATATATCAATGATAAACATGTTTGTGATTTCCAAGGAGTCGTAATAATGACAACAAGTGTTCTTGAAAATGATTCGTCAAATTAGATAGAGATAGTTGTAGTCGCCAAAAATGAAACCTTAATTTCATCTGTAATTTTGTTATATTCATGGGTCCTTAAGAGTGATTTTACGACACTTCTTTTCTTTATACCATTTTTTTTCTTGGTGGTTGTAAAGGGATCAAAGGGAAGTAACTCTAATTTCGTTACGTTAAAGCCATGTGTTTTAAATACGTTGTACAGTCGCTTGCCCCAGATCTTCCAAAAGCTTCGGTAATATAGCTTTTTATTGTTAATAATAATTAGCGAAAGTGTAAATTGGAAGTTTAAGTATATATTTCCTCAAGTAAGTTTTGTAACGTGGTAATTTTGGTATTCATGTCAAGAGTTGGTGACGCTTGATTAATCTGTGAATGACCTTGACCTTCATGACTGTTTGTAGTTTCTACAAGTATAAGAGTAAACTACATATAATTATTGTTTGTAAATCATAACAAAAGTAAGAAATGACAGATATATTTTGTTTTGCAAGTTTTGATATTTTGGTATTTTATTTAATATACAGTCAATCAACCTCAAGGGTTAAGAAGGTATCATCATTGTACATCGACAAGTTTGAAGAGTATGTGTAATGATGTTCCAAACCGTTGTGTAACAAGTTTCAAGACACAATAAACCCTATAGATGAAAACAAGAACTTTAGTCCTCTATAATAGTTATGGAAAAAAGAAATGATGCCAATCTAGGAGTTTAAATGTATCAAAATCATATAAACTAGGGAAGATTTTAAACTCGAATTACAACAGACTGAAATCTACTGTAATCTAAGAACATTAATACCTATGGAGATTTGAACGTTTTAGAAAATAAGATTTCAGCATTCTCAAAAAGTTTGAAGTATGTTAACAAAATGGTTGGACTAATAAAAACAGATTAAATACTACTTGCCCTAGATAATGTACGTTCTATTGGGCAGCCTCTAGTGGCTTCAAATTGGCAACGGTTCGACTAAGTGATTGGTGGTAAAAGGAGAGTACACTTAGGACTAATAGGACAATATTTGTAAATCGAAAACAATATTTTCTTTCATGCTATCGCATTATAGTTTGAGATTGAGAAAAAACTATCTCAATTTTAAAAATGTAATCACATCATTCTTGCTTGAAGAGGTTAAATAAGTGTTTGGAAACTAATTAATCATTTATACTAAAGTCCAATACATACCTATTGATATATTTACACAAAGAAATTTGACTTAGACAATATAAAGATATGTTGAGAATAAGGCTTTGTAAATTGATATAACTAGCACTACAGTTGGTCTGAATTTAAATGAATTTGAAAGAAAATGTATTAGAACTAGGAATAAGTGCTATATCTTATTCGGCTCTATATGAATGGACATATTCACTCACCAGGGGTAATGAACTCTTGAACATTTTTCAAAATCACAGTCGTGTGGATCTTTGGGTTTTTTTAAATCTCACTTTCTTGTTTCCAGACGTAATAGAAAGCGCACGGTGGTGAATGGCTGGTTTCTCAGACCTTAGTTTCAGTATCGGCGAATTTTATCGAAATCAATGTTTATTTCAATCCTTGTTACGGATTTCATTTATCACAACTTGTGTTTTCCTATCCATGTATGCTGTCTTGTTATTGTAAGTTTGCAAGTAAAATGCTCACGCTTAGCAGTAATATGACATGGAGATTCGTGCTATAGTGTTTGTAGTCGGTTTCTCCTGGTTTATGCCAATTTTCCTTATAGATAGAAAAGTGAATTTTTATATTAACACAAGTGACCCTTAACTTTTAGAGGGTAGACTAGTGTCTGTAAAAGCATCCAGAGGCACCTAAATGCTTCCATAACTAATGTGTCAGTTTCTCATGAAAGCAAATACCTTTAACACAATCTCCTGACACGATATCAAACTAGGTCAAATCACAGGCAGGATTTATGTTGTAACTTAATGCTATTTAGTAGGCACATGTCATAAGGCTTTTAACATTTCAAGTGTGTTATTTATAGGAAGATTTATATAGTTGAATTTAACTTCTGATAAAACAAAAAATAACACAAGGCATAAGTCTTATGGCGCAGATGTAATGAGTCACTGACTCGATCGATTGTCAACAAATATATGTTGTCCTCTCTTGTACAAAAGATGATGTTACTTTACCTCTAGCCTGATAAACCTTGTAACAATATCAATGACCTGTGTTCCTACTTAATTCTCTAAACCTGAAGCATTTCACAGGACATGGGCAACGATATGTATATTTACTCCTTAAAAAAATGATTAAAGAGGCCTGGCACTCTAAATCTGTCTGGGAATCTTGAGTTCCTATTGTCATTTCAGAAAAAAAGAAAAATATGTGGCTTTACCGTATTATAAAAATGTTTGTGATTCATTTTGTTGTTCCTTTGACAGTGTATGGTGTACAACTTGCCATACCTTTTCGGATTATAGCTTGTGGTTTTCTTCAAAATAATTACCCACTGCTCCTTTCAGTAAAGATATGTTGCACCATAGAAACTAAAAAATTAAATCAAGTTAATTCAATTCCTCTTGTATCAAAGTTGTGTCCACCGGTGAAACTTGTTTTTGATTGCTCTTTTATACTATGGGCTATAAATACTAGGGGAATGTACTTTTCATTATCCGTAATAGATGTGTTACTATTCATTTTCAATAAGGGCATGATAGATAGATTTGCGAAATTGTAATTGTTGTGAAGTCAACGTTTTAGGGAATGCACAACGTGCACTTGCAATGAACATTCATGTTGTGTCGCGTGTTTGGTCTTTCTTTACTATATGCTTATAAGAAAAGTCTGTAGTAGCAGTACAAACATCATTCCACCATATTAAAGGGACAAAGAGGCATCGTGAAGTTAAACATAAATTTTTTTATTTTTGCTTCTTTTTCATTTAAACCAAGCGATTGGGAAGTCAGTTGTTATCATGCTAAAAACTTATTGATAAATACATGAAACAAATCGATAACTGTGCATTTATACTATGATATTTATGTTACAGACCTTGCAATCTATCAAAAGAATTAACTTGCACCCGAAGAACTCATCAAAATTAGATAAACCGGGTTCAACTCCCTCTTGTGTTCTACTTACAATGGGATCAGTCTCTCTTTGATTGCCGTTTTATTTGAGTTGCTTCTGATGATTATGAACACTCAATACTAATCATTAAATCTAATGGTTAAGACTTTTTCTATTTCAGGAATGTGAACCATTATTTCTTCCCATAAATAGAATTATAATATTTGTGATTGCGTAAGGACATATTAAATATAGAAAATGCTTTATTTTGGCAATATCAATAGAAAAAAGAAGGCAGAAGATTAGATTCTCTCTTGCATGCCTATAGAATTCTGACAATTTAAACAGAAAGGATACACCTCTTTTGTTCAATATTGAGCATGCCTACTGGAGTATCATGATTAATCATCTTTTATTTATTTATGATTATGTAGATACATAGGAAAACAAAATTATAGATATCTCCAAATATTATATAGTGAAGGGCAAACTTAATAATCATAAAAATAACTAATCATATTCAAAAAGCCAATTATAGAAATTCTGAACTCAAAGAATCAAATGAATTTGTCACTGGGAAAATAACAACATTGATAAGCTATCTATTTACTAATTATTTATGATAGTATTTTCATTTCGACAAGTAATGTTTCATCTTCAACTGTCAAAAACTTCCATTTTATCAACACACACATGCCCACCATTCATTATTATGTTACAAGTCCTGTGCTTTTATCGCAATGATTGGATATAGTTGGATTTTTTAAGATTAGATTCAGTTGTTTACAACAAGTACAATTAACATGGATGTGAATTCATATTCATGAATGTCTATATGCCAATGACATTATTCTGTTGTGAATGATGCCAATCTTTATATCCATTTACAGGAAAAGGCATTACAGTTTACATCAAGTTCGACCTGATTTATTAGAGTTGTCGAAGGTGATGTTGATATCCATTTCCATCTCCATTTAATTAGTAATGATTGAATTGTTGGAGTGATCCAACTATGTAAATGGTTGATACTGACAGTGTCTCTCTTATGATGATTACAAGAGATATAATAACAGGCGTTTGTGATATGTTCTTTTATCTTGTCTGTATTTGTCTCTGTCTGAACAAAGTGCTGTTTTTGTTCTTATGAGTATTTGGCACACAGGTTCTGAATGTCATTGGCCTTGTTGCTACTGTATAGTTATTCAAAGTCGAATTTGATAATTTTCAACAAAATTAATTACAAATTGTAATCACATTTTGTCACGATCCCCATAATGTTGTACACAACTTACAAGACAACAACACATATAAGTGAAGTGCATTAGTAATGAATACAATGATATTTCTGGTCATATGACTATTTTGACTTATCCAATTCATTTCTTGCACCTAGAAAAGCTTCTTACTGACTGTAATACAGAGCGTGTTCTTTATAACCAAACATCAGTCTGGATAACATATTTGCAAGAATTTGGTGGCATACAATCAAAATTGTTGGTAAAAAACATATCAGTAAAGTAGTTATTCGTGATACAATCTCTTGTTTTTTATTATGTATGCAAAGAACAATTAATGTAAAACCATGAATTCCTTTACAAATTTTACCTGAATATATGCAAATGATTCATATGCATTTGGTGATACTTATGAGACATGGGTATTGTACATTGAGATGATTTACCTATTTTGTTAAAATATCATTAATGTCATGGATTAGGGATAAAATGTGTTTTATGCAATCTTGGCAAAGGTCAGGTGAATCTGTTGAATATCTATATGGTTGTCAACTGGCTAGAAGAATTCGTTCATGTAATTTTTTAAAAAGTGACATACACGTCTCATTTTATTACGGACTTATTTTTAAACGGACTGTTTATTAATAACTTGACAATGTCGGTGCAATGAATGAAGTAAATCACAAAATTCACAGACTATCGTACTATTTTCTGTGAAGGGGGATTACTACATTGTTATTGCGATTCTTGAAAAACGGTATCCTTACTCGAAAACACTATTTGATTTGTTCAACAAAACAATCGGCTCATCGTCTGTCATAGTAAGTAAAACATATCATGTTTTTTGTAACATCTTTACAATGCTATGATAAACAATTATTTTCAATCATTGTCAATATCATCACTACGTTGCGTGGTGACCGATCTAGGAATCTCATAATTTATATGGAAATTTTAGCAAATAGTACGTCTCTTTAATAATATTTTTAATTAATGTTAGTAATTCCCTAATATACAGAAAACTTTGAAAAGGTAAGTGTTTCCTTTTTATACAATAACCCACATTATCATATAATGAAGGGTTTTATCGATGCAATAAAGCTATCTGATAAACTTGGTATCAGATTGTCCCAAAATCTGATAAAGATGCAAATTAGGTCAAAACACGAACTATTTTCTCAAAACTCCATGCATGTCATGCGAGTCCTAAAACGGTCGCTAACCAATGATAACGTTATCGGGAGTTTTCAGGTTGTGTTTTTTGATCGAATAAAAATTCGTAAACAAATTCCGATAGGGTAAACTTATCACGCATTCGTATTTTTGAAATAGCTTGGTGATCGAAGCATTTCAAAACGTTTTCATAGTCCGTTTACACCAACAAATTTAACCATCTGCAGCTTACAAGATAGCGGCTATCGTACAAAATGTCCTTCAATATTTTCGTGAGTAACATGGGCCTTGACCGCTTTGACCGTGTCAGTTTTCAACTTACCATCAAAACAAATCATATTCTAGTGATAGTACACATTATCTAGTAGCGTAGTGACCAACGTAACAATTTCAACTTCAAAATAATCGGCGTTTGGTTTAGTCTAAGGATACCGTAACTGAACTGGCGTAACTGCAATGACAATGCAGCTTTTCAAAATGCAGTTAGAGTTACTTCCCCTGTTGTAGCAACGTTGACAAGGGGTTCATACCATTTTTGTGTTGTAAAGAAAAAAACAATGTTTGCTTGTGCATGAACCATATATACTTACTTCACTTAAGATGTTGATAGATTGTAGGAGACCATTCTATCACTATGAAAAGATCATTTCATGAAGGAATATTTCTAGACTGTTCATAACTGTATATCGCCGACAATATGACCTTCACCTTGGTGTATTGTGAAATAAATTACTCCGCGAAATCTAGGTCAAACATATTTTTAGAATGCATAATATTTTCGTTTAAACCCTTTTATTTCAAAATGACATTATATGATAAAGAAATTATTAACCGAGTGTGTTTCCGTATCATTAATATCATATAATAGGAATAAAAATATATGTATTATGCTCGCCACAGGCTCGCATAATACAAATTTTATTCCTATTATATGATATTAATGATACAGAAACACACTCGGTAAATAATCTCTATTTATTGTGTTTGTCATTGGGACTGTGACACTTATATGGCTGAGAATGACTGAGAATTACAGATTAATCATAGCTTAATATAATGATAGTCATTTACATGATATAAATCACCATTTTATATTGAGGCTGTAATAAAGTACAATTAGATAAGGAGTTCACCTAGTATATTCTACAGGAATATTGGAAAGCCTCAATTGTATGATATAAATGTTTCCAAATGAGTTCAGACGATTGATTACTTCGCTAATCCATCATATTTTAAACATTAAATCAATCAACTCCAAGGGTTAGTTTTCTTTTTAACTTCCATCCATTACAACACAGCTTAGATAGTAAGGAAATTTATATGAAATATATGCGGTGATATCAGTGCAAAAATATACTTGTAGAGTTAATGCATGAATTAAGCATAAATCAGGATAAAGAGAAACAATCTGTTCTCAAGGAACTTTTCGCCTGCAGACGGTTTGATATATTGTACCGCGGTTTGATATATTGTACCACGGTGTTTAGGAAAGTGGATAAAACAATCAAAGGGTAACAGTTTCATGATTGACAATGTCAGCAATGACATGGCGAGACATCAGAGTGCACATTATTTTGTAATGTCCTATTTTTTTCTCTTGGTTCAAACCTGTCATATATGTCATTAAAAAACAGGAGTATTTTAAATATAATTTAGTTCCGGCATTCTTTCTAGATTATCGTGTATATCGTAATGTATGATTGTATTTAAATGGATCAATAAGGGAGAGAAAAAAAGCTTCTTTTTGTCTTTTCAGATTCCGTTTGACTTATTATAGAGACATCAGTTTGGACCTCCGTGATTGTAATTTAACCTCATTATTTACTTATGGTGTGTTCCCTTACTGAGAGTTCACAGTTGATCTTCAAATAATGTTATTTTTTTTAGAAAACAATACATGTATGTATATTTATTTATTTCCATTTATTTTTAAATAGTCCTTTTGAAACACTCTAAGTGTTGCTATCAATTTTGATTTAGCAATATGCAATACTTTTAGGAACAGAACTATGTTTTTCTTCTTGTTTTTTCCTAATTACTTTATCAGTTTTACTAAAACACATTCAGATCATTAAGTTTTGTTTTTTTATTTCACTTTTCAGTGTCTTCTAAAATAATTTTTACTCCATGGTCTTCAGCTTGGATATTCGAAATATGTATATCTATTTCATTGTAATGTTTACACAATACAGTTACTAATCGTAAATGTGTTTCTGTGGCTTCATTTCGTTACAAAAAAAAACGTTAGTGACCAGCGAGTGGCTATTTTAAAAAATCCTTGAGGCAAAAACAACGTACTTTATTGTTTATCATCAATTTCCAAGTCAATCACTTTTCAAGCTGGTTCACAATTTTGTTTTAATGAATTTCGGAAGAGTATATTTTATCTGATTCGTAGAGTATAAAATACTCTTTTAGGTGCCAACATTTGGCGCATTGTTATTAATGAGACATACACAGCTACTACGGACTCAACTGAAGTATACTAAATCCATCTATGATTTAAAAAAATGTTCCGTAAATCTACATGAGTAGCAAGATGATCCATGAAAGTGGGATTGATTGACGTTGATAGGCTGACGGATTAGCATGCCTGACACTCACGACCCTATTAACTCGAAGGTAATGAGTGTTTCACATCGCGTAAGTTGTTTTTTGAAAAACTCTCAAGGCTACTAAAAAACTCACGGATTACTTATACATCATGCCAACAAGATATTGGTTTCTGCTTTTAAAGACATATGTACCTTTCAACCTATTAAACTTATCTTTTGCTCTGTGGTTTTTCTGAATGATTTGTTTAGATATAGTTATAAAAAGTAGCTTATTATATAGAGAATGCTATTTCATTTGTAAACCTTTTTTGAGTCTTCTTGTAAGTTTTCAAGGGAGATGGGAGCTACAATTTGTGATCAGTTCTGAATATCTTTGACCTGTGATACTTGTTTTAAGACAAATAATGTCTACCGTCACATTTTGCAGAATCATCTTTATTGAAATTGTAAACCAAATTAAGTTAATTAAGATTTGCCACAGTGGCAGATACTTATCAAATCTGGTTAATTTTTAACCAACTCTGTATTCAGAATTGTGTCCTTGTCCAGACAAGAAAGCATTTCGTTAAGCAGAAGAAAAGGTTAATATGGAATCAGAAAGAAAGCTCTAAATCCCGAATGATAGCCTGAAGATGTAATTGCAATGGCTTTTAAATGCCGGTATAAAATACAAGACAAGTCAGTTAAGTAGATAATGCAGGATGGATTTGCAGTTGTTGTATTAAGATAAGAGCCATTAGTTCCAATATAAGAAACTAGATAACAATGGGTGTCAGTGACATCTACAGTAAGATTTGTTGAGTTTCTCGTTAAGATTGACCACTGATTTATTTATCTATTACAATGATAAAGTAATGTTGGATAGTTGAAATTAGATAATGTTGTTTACAACCTTTATAACAAGAGTAGGAGATTGATCCATGTAGGGTCTTTGATGCTTATTTGTCAAAGGCAAATGCATTTGCTAAAATGTGGATGGTCTACATTACAATTAATTGTCACTGAGAGGTCGTTCCAACTGATTTATACTAATAGTAATTGAATCAATACAGTTAGTAGAGATGTGTAGCGTGCATGTCTTCTGTCTTCCAGATATGATAATGATAATGATGATGATAATAAGACAGGCATGTTGATCAAATCTTCTAAGGTAATCTCGCATTACAAGAAATGAATCAGTCCTTGTTCTCAAACCCTTATTCAAACATATCAACAAACTGAATGTCCACAACTTTTAAGTGAAAAAACTTCTTTAATAAATATTGTAAGAGTAGGGTATTCGGTAGTACAAATGCACAATCTATGTTGAAAAAAAGTGTCATATCTAAGAACATTTAATGTGATGGTCATTGTTTTCTTTTCTAAGAGAATAAGATACATTTTAAGGTAGTTATTGTCCGAGCAAAACTAAGGAAACCTATCTTTTCACTCTGGATTGCTTTTTATTCTTACTGCAAAACATTAAATATTTGATACACATTGTAGCCACATGAAAGGTTTCTCTTTCTTAACCCACAATAGGTATGATAAATGTATGATGAATGTAAGAGATTGTAACAACAAGTAATTATCATAAAGTTTCATTGAGAAAAACTGAAAAAGCAATTAAAACATTATTATCATTGAACATAACTCAAAAACCTGATCTTTTCAAAACTTTTGATGACCGAAATCTGTGCAGTTTGAGTGGCTGTAGTCTTTTTCCTTACATTTGAATATACAAACTATCTTGAGAAAAGGAGATATAACTTCTTGGGCTAATTTGGTATTTTCTGATTCATCATAGTTTATACACTTTAACAAATAACAATATCGATATACATAATTTTATAATTATCAGTTACTCTTTTAGATCAGAGTTGCTAGCATTTTGTTTGAGCTACCCTGAGTTTAATAAATAAACAAAATAATTGTTCTTTACGTGAAGGTACATTGCAAACCAAACTAATATGAATAAATCACACACAAAAGGGCTTTTCGTAAGCCTCTTTTCTGATATATGAACCATACGAGACCAGAGAAGCTTTCACTACACTTCTTTGTGAGTTCATTAGAGTGTACATTAAAGTATAGGTATCAAATTCCTGTTGTAAAACAAAATGTTTTGGTTCTACTGAAAGTTTCTCATAAAGATGAGTAGTGCACAATGGTTTATGATTGTAATATATGTGTATGCAATATTTGTAATGTTTTACATGAAACAGAAAAAATAATGTACATTTACTTATTCGAAAGAAATTAAGATTAAAATATCTAACACAATCTCTATCACGGGGATAATTGCTGAAATAAGGCGGATCAGTGAGTGTTACTGATTTGCTAAATAATCTTTAACAATTTCAGTCCATACTTTTATAAAGGTAATTTTTTGACGTCACATTATTTTAGCAACGCTCAAATAAGGGAACTATTTGCAAACAAAAAGTGACATTTTCCAGTGATAGAACTTCCTTGTGCCCTGCCGCCTAGTGAAAGTATGTTTTACAAACAAATGATAAACATCCAATGTAGTTTCTTTAAGTTATTTTGATGCACAAATTGAATAAACCATTGCCTTTTTTTAAATGGTTCTTTTTTCTCTGTTGAATAGTTCTGATTTATATCATGACAAAATTAAATGGATTTGACTCAAATTGAACTCATTAAAATCCAATACAACTGATTGCAGTTAATTCGTTCCACAATGTCATTAATTCCGAAATTCATTTGTAATTAATTTAGAAGTAGTGTGTTAATGATCAATAATGATCAACGTAAAGCAATTCTGAGATAGATAATCAACATTTGTAGTAGTCTACGATCTTTGAATTGATTCTAGTAAATTAAGTGATTAAATTCTACATGATAGAAAGTATTGTCTTTTTGACATACATAATTGGCAGGAAAGCATAAACTATGAATATCTCGCATTAAAGAAAAAGGTTATCGGTTATTGACAGAATTATACAAAATTACTTTCAATTTGTCTCACCTTGTCGACCTCAAAATACATTGAAACATGGTTTGTGTAGGCTTAGCAGAATATCTGGATCATACCACTGAACCTGGCACTTCAGTGCAAATATGTCTTAGAACATCAGTCCATGTTGTACCCCAGTCACGTAGTATGTGAGAAGATGCTGTCCCTGTAAATGCTTTTGATTTCTTATGTAAAGAGTTCTTTTTGCGCTTTTTAATAGTTTGCTTTAAAACAATATTGCTTGACTTTGTTATAAAAGACTAAAAAACCGCAAGATTATGTAAAGAATAGACTCAGAAAACCCTGCAATAGTTACACGAAGGGATTATTCTGAGGCCGTTAGGCCGAAGAATAAGCCCTTTTCGTGTAACTATTGCAGGGTTTGAGGAGTCTATTCTACTTAAACCTAAATTCGAAACCGGTTTGAGTTTTTTTACCTGTCGGTTCGCGATATTGTACCTACGATTTAGATTTACCTGTCGGAAAGCCTAACGCATGTGCGGTTCGTGTTAATATTGACGAGTTTTACATATTGATGATGTATACAAGATGAACACGTGTTTTCCGTCATTACTTTATCCAGAATCGTATTGAAAAGGTTGGTACACAGATATGGAAAGTGACGAAGATATTTTCTTGACACAAAGTAAATATTCCCAGATATCGTTTGGTAGTGACGATATTAATTCAGATTTCGAATCAATTTTGGACTCAGATTTCCCAAATGCCAATTTTTCTCTTCAAGATAAAGAAAGTGATGATAATTTGTCTGTTAATGATGAAATTCCTCAAACACAAGCATTTGAACCAGTCACTCATATTGATTTTAATGACAAAATCAACTCATGAGACGAAGACCTCGTACGTTGCAGTCAACAGTACGACACAGACAAAACATGTAAACTGATAGAACAAACCTCTGAACGTTTTGGTAAACCACTGACAGATAAGGAATTACATGATTTGGAGAACTCTGCTAAACATAAAACACAGTAAAAAAGAGTCAATGGGCACTTGGAACCTTTGAATGTTGGTACAGAGAGAGGCACGTGGTTCCAGGCAATTATAGGACTTAAAGGGGCGGTAGCACGTTTTTAGGGGGAATATAAGGTGATGTCAGGAAAATGAAAATAAATGGTTCCAATCTTTAGACAATGTATAAAAACTAAATGGAGCAGTAATAAATCAAATATACAATGTAAAGTTAAGCCATGCGATTCCTTTTCTTACACAAAATGAATTAAAGGTGTTCACACAAAAGTGGCTGCCAATGGATTTTATGTGAATCCTCATACTTTGTTCTCTGACTACGGATGATTGGTTTGTGTTATGAGATTTATGATGCTATCAAAGTAATACATTAAGCATTAACTTATAGTTATCAGTGAAAAATTGAAAAAATAAAATTGTCAAAAAACGTGCTACTGCCCCTTTAATGATCAATTGGAGTGACCAGGAACTGAACACGATTCTTGTTTCCTTTATAACCCAGGTCAAGAACATAAAAGGCTCTGATTACCACGGTAACACCCTACATGAGATACTGATTACAATTACATTACAATACCATTTGAGACAACAGGGGAGAGACATTAACCTTAACGACTTTCAATATTCGGGATTAAGGCGTATGTTGGACGCGAAAATGAAAAGTTTAGCAAAAAGTGGAATCGGCATCCACAAACGGAGGGCAGACGTCCTGAGTGGAGATCAGGAAGAACTTTTGTGGAAAAGGTGCATTTTAGGTGAGAATACCCCACAGACACTTATGGACAAGACTTATCATTCGTTTGCAAAAATGGTATCAAACACCTAAAGAAGGAGTTACCAAAACTAACAGTGGGGGATTGAACCACAAATCTTTAGAGATGAAGACTGTTGCTGTTGGTCCAAACCTAGAGAAACCTGAACGCTGCCTCTACTGAACTCTACTGAGCGGGGATAAACGTTATCGCCACTCGAGTGACGTCATCAGAACTATGCTATGACGTCACATAGACTTCTTAAACCAGCTTTCACACTGTTGAAAGAGGTAATTTCAACATAAAACACAAATTAAATCATTGATGATAAATAGAATATCAGCTTTCACACAAATGTCGTGATGTTTACCGTCTTGTAAAGTAGAAAGGTTAATATTTTACTCATGGCTTCGACAGTTTTTAAATACCTACTGTTTTACCTCACTTAATGAGACAAACATGATATTTATCAAAGAATGTCAGATATCCTCTAATTTTCACACGTGTCATGTCTCCTGCTTTTGGTAATAACTCGAAGAACCTGTATCTCTAATCATATTTGGACAGTTTAGCAGAAGTAGGCTGAAATCAGTGTTCTAGTAATGGATATTATTTTTAAAGGGAGAATTGTGCATATTCAGAGCAACAAAATGTGTCTTGCTCCGAACTTCAGAAAATACTGATACCAATCTTTATTTTGTAGATACAAGAGAACAAGCGAGGAGATGCTAGAGAGAGTGGACAGCTTGGTCCAGAGGAAACAACCAGCCAGAAGCCAGCCTACGTCTACAGTTACCCACCCGCAGACGGAGAGTGAGACGCTGCACACCCCTCCAACACAACTCATGCAGTTCCCTGTTGCATCCTCGTCTTCTTCTGCCCAGGGTGTCTGCTACCGGTCAGTGCCCGCCACCATGGCGGCAACTTCCGAAACACACCAGCAACCGTTTCAGCACAGACGTCTGCTGTATCAGACAAAACACTGCAATTCGTCGTGGAAAGGGATGGCGCGAAAATCACTTTCAAAATGTAAATGAATAACTTTTTGAAACTGAAGTATGTTTTTGTGATTATTGGTATGGCATGTTCACCTCGGGATCAGTAATTGCAATTGATATTGACAGGTTTATTTTCTTATCGAATATTCAATGTTATTATTTACATTATCAGGAGAAGTTTGTTATAATGAAGTGGAATATATGGAGAACAACTTCGTTATTCATCTTATGAAAAATATGAATAAAAAGTTGCATTGTTATCCATATATTTATCTTCATTTTCGTTCTTCCAAGTTCTCAAAGGCCACTAGAAGTTTGCTATGTTTGAATACATTGGACAAATTTAGTTCGAAAACAAGAGATACAAGACTTGGATCGGTTGTATTACAAGTCTGTAAATCAGAATATTTTATGTCCGTCGTAGGATATTTTAATTCGAATTATCACGTCCGACCAAGAACGTTTTATAACATATTGTTTTATCAAAGGATGAATTATGCTTCTTTTATAGCTAAGGCTTTTAATTCATGTAACATGATTTCCCGTTTATTCCTTTAAGTTTTACAGCTATATTAACCAATGTATGGATATATACAAAATATCGTTTGATATAACTATGATAATGTTCAGCCAATATATAAAATAAAGGCTTATTATTTATCAACGAGTTTCTTTCTGAAAAGACATCAAGTTTAATAGCCGACCTGTCACCACAGGTAAACTATCATGTGGGTATGTTGGGCTACAGGACACTATGGTTGGTTGTTTCTTGTGCCACTTCACATTTAGAATGACTGTTCACTTTGTTCTGTTGCGCATCTCCTTTGCGCAACTTGTAAGTTTGTCTGTTATTAGAATATTGATGAGGGATATTGATGAGTATCGTTGAACTATTGACGTTTCTTTTGAGATACTGACGACTTCAACCAAAATATTGATGAGTTGCAAGAGCGAAAATACGACTATTGATGATTAATTTAGGTTTAAGTGTTAATAAGTATAATGTCTTAAGATGTTTGTATAATTCCGGAGAATGAATGTATGTAAAGCATTCTTGAAGGAAAGACAACACACAGCTGTCTTAAAAGCCCTCAAAAGAGTCAAATATCGTCTTGCCTCTGTCTGTCCAACACCCTGGCTTGGGAAAAAAAGATCCAATCAGCTCTACACTTTTAAGGATAAAATATACCACACTTTTTTGTTAATAGGAATGGAACATGCCTCGTTTTATTAGAAGTTACTTTTCTTCAAGCTTGAATTTATACATATTGAACTTCATGTTCTCTCGATTTGATTGTTAGAAAGTCAAAAAAAAATCTAATTATTCTCCAAATCCAGAATGGCTAAGGAACCCAGGGATATAATCGGACAGACCAAACAATAGTAAAGATATTTATTGTGAAATAGCTTCAGGTTAGACGATTTAAAAATAATTCCGTCTTGTTTGGCAATCATGACAGTGATGCCTTTGGCATTATTTGTAATTCGATTTTCACTTTCTTTAGTTCACACACCAACTGATAATTGCCAACCCTCAACACTTGGGAACACTTTAGAAAGAAGTTCACATACTGACAGCAAGTTATGGGTGATATTGGGTTTGCAATTAGCTATAGTTTGTTAACTTTCGTTAATAGCTTAAACTTAGTATTTTACAATTGCAAGATAATAACATATTGTACAGACAACTATTCTGCTTCATTTATGATGACAACAGAATATCTCTCTTCTACAGAATGAGTAATCTACACAAAGGTGGATAAAAGAAAGGGTGCAACTGCCCAAATGTGAAAATGTATATAAAGTATCGATACACAGATGAGCTGTTTGAGTGGCATTCTAGAAGTTGATGGTATAAGGAAGACAAGAGAAATTCTATGGATGAACAACTTCTGTATAAAACAGTAGTGATTGAATTGAATTGAAATCATTAATCTCATCCAACACATATAGTTAGCATAACTATATGAGGGTACATATATTAAGTATATGTTTATATTATTCTTTCCAGGCAAATCAGACAACAGTTTATCTGAAGATCCAAGCTGCCACATCCTTGACACCCATGCCTACCCTGTACGACGAGGAATTATTATCCTTGAAAGATGGAGCATGGACACCAGAAAGTCGAGCTGCAATTGTGGCCATGTCGGGCTACAAATCGACATCAGACTCACTGTATCGAGCCAGAAGAGCTTCTTTCCCCAAACTGCCAACACAGAGACGAGATGTTGGGATACCACAAGAATTCCAGGTTACAAATGCTGGTGAACAATTCTTCTTCATCAATGATGGAACTGATGAAAAGATATTAGGCTTTAGTACCATGGAAAACCTTCAGAACTTAGCTGCAGCTGACACGATCTTCGCTGATGGGACATTCTACGTCGTTCCATCAATTTTTTACCAACTCTACACCTTCCATGCCATGGTTAACAATAAGATGTACCCTATAGTGTATCTCTTGCTGCCAAACAAGAAGACTTCAGAGATTTCAGACTTGTCAAGACAGCTGCTGAGAACCGGGGACCTCAACTGGCACCGCAATGCATTCAGGTATGCATATGTTTTTGTAAAAATATTATTATTAGATTGAATAAATAAATATATTTAAGCCATAAAAAAATGACTTTTTGACAAGTCAGGTTGCCAAATTTACAATAATATATATCATATAAATGAAAAATATAATGTAAATATGTAGGATTCCAGATGGACTACGAGGCAGCAGTGAGAATAGCAGCTATGGACGTCTTCCCTACAGCATCGTGGAGAGGGTGCTTATTTCATTACACCCAGTGTGTGTTGAGGAAAGCCCAGCAAGTCAGTTTGCAGACTGACTACAACGTCGACCCATACGTCACGGGATTTGTGCGACGATTTGCTGCACTTCCTATGCTTTCCCCGGACCAGGTAAATTATGCAATAATATTAACTATTACTTCCAATAACATTCATATCGATCGGGTAACAATATAATCTTAAGATAATGTACAATCATATATATTATAATATATTATGACATACGACTATTATCTATTCCAGGTGTTAAACGTGGTGCTGCAGACGATAGGCGATCGACATAACTGCCATCCGAGGTGTCATCAACTCGCTGACTACATGACTAACAACTGGATGGAAGGCAACCTCCCGTTTAAGGCATGGAACCACCACAGTACCGACGGTCCTAGAACCAACAACCGTTTAGAAGGATGGCATGGACTAGATTATCAGCAAGGCTCATCCCAATGATTTCGAACTCATAAAATTTCTGAAGAAGGAGCAGGATGAGAACGAAATCACCTCGGTGCAGATTGAAGGTGGACATCGTCTGCCACCCAGAAAAAATAGAGCCATTGGCTCTGTAGCTCATCAGGCTACATCATCAATTATGCTGTAGAGTGTGGCCAATGTGATTCCCCCTTTGTAAAGGCCACAGGGGCACCAATCATAAAATTAAGTATATAGGCGACAAGTTTCAGTTTTCTAGGCCTTATACTTCAGGAGAAGAAGATGAAAATAGATTTGAAGGACGTTCCTGTTGCCTTTATTAGGGGCAACAGGGTCACCAAAGCTACAATTCATAATCCTCACTAGCCAAGGAGTCTGTACACAAAGTTTCAACTTTCTAGGCCTTATGGTTCTGGAGAAGAAGATGAAAATAGGTTTTAAGGGCGTGGCCTCTGTGGCCCTAATTAGGGGTCACAGGGCCACTAAAGCTACAATTTATAATCCTCACTAGCCAAGGAGTCTGGACACAAAGTTTCAGCTTTCTTGGCCTTATGGTTCTGGAGAAGAAGATGAAAATAGGTTTTTAGGGCGTGGCCCCTGTGGCCCTTATTAGGGGTCACAGGGCCACTAAAGCTACAATTTATAATCCTCACTAGCCAAGGAGTCTGTACACAAAGTTTCAGCTTTCTAGGCCTTATGGTTCTGGAGAAGAAGATGAAAGTACGTTTTTAGGGCGTGGCCCCTGTGGCCCTTATTAGGGATCACAGGGCCACTCAAGCTACAATTTATAATCCTCACTAGCCAAGGAGTCTGTACACAAAGTTTCAGCTTTCTAGGCCTTATGGTTCTGGAGAAGAAGTCGAAATTCCACAAAGTTTACGGACGGACGGACGGACGGACGCCGGACACCATGCCATGCCATAAGCCCATCGGGCCTTACAGGCCAGATGAGCTAAAAAGTGATACACGAATATGGACAGGCGTATCTCCATCCTAAAAAAATGTCTTGCAAGAGGCCAGATCTCGCCCGTTGCCTTCACTGATGATGTACATGTATCTGTTTTATTAAAACTGTCTTAATATGATATGTACCCTGTTCGGATCTATTCTTGTAAATATGTTTTAGAAGATGAATGACATTTTATGCTTTTGTGCTATTTGTAATGAAATGGGATTGTGTATGTACATGGAACTGTTATAATGTTATTCTTCAATGTATACGTTCTTAATACAGAAATAATAGCATAATTAATATCAGACTCTTGCATAAATGTGATATTTATTATGCATCATTGTTATTGTTATGATGAAAGGATTACATTGCTATTGGTACCACCAACTTTTTAAAGCAGTTTATTTACGATAATTTACCATATTCCGATAATATACGATGTGATAATAATATAAATGTGAAATAAACCACTGTTTATGTAAATCCACTATTCGTTTTTTGTAATGTTTAAGACAACACTTGTTGGCTATTGTATTCGCTAATTGCTTATGTGCTCTGAGAAGCACGAAGTGGACTCGATTGTGCTAGCTTTGTTGTTACATCCGTCCAAGTGTCGACTTCGTGTGATATAAGAAGGATTTCTCGATACTGTAGCAGCCAAGATGTACATGTCTATCATCACTAATAACAAACATTTTGTCATGAATATCATACAGTAATGGTGGTTCATGCATGACAAAACATTATTATTGATAATACATAATTATAAACAAATTTGAAAAACAATCTTTTGCAATCTTGTTTTTCGTCCTTGAATACACAGGGGTAAGAGAAGCCAGTAATGTTGACTGATTGACTGATTCTAATTGACTTATTATACAGTATTCCAGACATTCTAACTTACAGGGGAATTCAGAGCAAAAAACCTGTCATATCTAATATGATCTAAGTAAAAATATATTCTCCTTGGTACATTGTGATTGTTCTTTTTCTGTATAATCTTTTGGAATACCATATCTTTCAACATAATGACAATTCAGTCGCAATTTATACTTTTTGCGCCTATAAAAATGATAGTAAAACAAAAATACACTACAAAATGACCGAGAAAAATGATGTGAACAGTCTCCAGTGTTCTCCATCCAGCATCTGAGATACCATTCTATCTGAGATGTATGCTGCTTGTTTGATAAACCTTCCTAAACTAAATTTATCTCAACAAATGAACGAATTAAAACTATCTAACAAACTTTGGCGACCAAAAGTAACTACAACCACCATAGGCTTTGAAAGCATTCATAAAGATGTGGAGCTCATTATTATCCTGTTTATTCAAATATCTGTTCATTTATCATTTCAGATAATGCATTGGCAACATAATTCATAATTTGTGAATATTATATATACATGTATACGTTTCTATAAATGTAAAGTACTGCAATATCAAACATGAATGGTCACCAGTTCTTCCAGTGTTTCGTGCAACGTCTCTGAAATTCATCTGGTTTAAACATATTTATATTTTGCAAAATGAAATATGGATAGGTGAACAAGCCACAAGACTTATTTGAACACCGCTCCTAAAAATTCATCTTGAAAGAATGGCGAGCTATGCTATCCAAAATTAGGGTTTTTAAATGAAAACAGTTTCATTAATACCAATATTGAGATTGCAATTATGCATTCAATGCATTCCTTATGTCAAAAACACTGACATATTTTGACTGTCTCGAAACATTTGCAAACATATTAGTATAACAATTATGTCCTGAAAACAATGTATCCTATATTGAACCATTAACATTGTGTATCAGCGTTCAATGTTATGGTCTGCCAAAAATAGGTTTATATTTATGTATTCAACTAATTTCGATATCCTGTTCAAATAAACTTGAGGGATGCACTTTAGCCTTTAAGCAACAATTCCCAGTCCCAAAATCACTGTACTGTTCACGAATCTTTTATTTCACAGATATTCAATTATAATGTGTTCATTAAAATATCTGTATGCCTTTTTTGTTTTCAAGTTATTTATTTTTGAAAATTCGAGATGCACTTGTGATAGTTATGACAAAAATAACAGTTGATTTTTTCTACAAAGTGATCCTACACTTTCTGTCGATGTAATCTTCCTAAGCCTGACAAGCAAGGAAAGATTGGAATTTCCTTATCTAGCATCTAAACAGAGGTTTTCCTATCCACATTAATGGATTAACCAGGATTCTGTTTCTGATGGGAAAAAAAGACAATAAGATACTGTTCTTTAAACAAACACTGCATGAAGTGTCTCATAGAATGGTTTATTGCAGCAAACCAATGAGTTTGCAAATGTCATCACACGTTAAATAAGAAGGGTCTAACATATAGAAAAGTATTCATTGTTACTTCGCATTTCCTGGCTGAACAATCTTCCTCATGGCATTTGCCAAAAAAACTCTTTGTTACATATAAGACGTAAGACATAAACTGTTTGAATCATGAGAATATGTTAATTGATGTTTATGAAGAAACAAGACAATTCAATTATTTGCAAAATGTAATTCCATTGTGATGGACCATTCTTGGATTTGTAGGTACAATTTGAAACTTATTTGCCGCCGCTAATTGTTGAAAAACTGTCCTTGCTGAATTAAAAGTCAAATCATTCATACAACAACTCAAAGCTAACACATAGTAAATTTGCTGTCGTAAGTGTTTATGTTATCATGACACAACATATTATGTTTACAGACAATATAAAATATGAGTTGTAAATAGATTAAACGTTACTTGATGTGATTTGGTGCATAAGACCATAATTTTTGTCATCTCGTATATGCTTCACATAGGACATAATTGTATTAAGGACAATCCAGCTGATATGACATGAACTTAGATTCTACTCCTCTCCTTTATTTCATTGATGTTAATGTTAAATTGATTAAAGACACTGTTTCCCCTCTGGGATAGACATGTTGAACCAATGATTGGATTTCAGTTCTGTCCAAGGAAAATGGTTTCTTGAAACAAGAAAAGGCACTTTTATGCCTCAAACATGTTAATTCATTTGTTTTTAACACCGTACTTTTGTGGTTTTATAATTTTCTACACACATGTATGATTTTTCCATTTGTGTATTTTATAAAAATGTATTCATTTGCGTATTGATATCCTTATTAAGTACATTTTATGAAAATAAAGAACGACAAGGAACTGAAGTATGATGATTGCTGATTTCCATGTTATATTGAATTATGATCCGCAGACATCTTAATTAGTTTACCTGAATAGTCATTTCAATATCAAATCATTTTAAATAGTTTCAGAACCTCTTTGTAAAAAAACGCAAATGACATATTAAGATCCTATCTATGTAATCGTTGCAAATTGATGTCATGTATATTTTATATTATGTTTCGATAAAACTATTTTAAAAACACATGTGACAATTATGTATGTGTAATGTTAACAAAATTGTTTAGCCAACCTAACCACTTTTGATTTGTGACATAAGGTAATTTTTTATGAATAACATATGTCTTAATATATTAACTGTTTTTGTTATGTTTGAAAGAGTTCTTTTAATCTCAAGAGACAATGTCGCCTTACTGTAAATTCCCGAAATGAAATGTACTGTTTTCAAACTACCTATGCAAAGACAATCCTTGTTTATATTTGAAAAAAGGCATTGTTACATAAAAACATTTAACAGATCGGAATTGATTTCATTGGAAGAGTAGTTTTTCCTAATGTACTTTCAATCACACATTTTCTACCAGATTTAAAGCATGAAATTTCGACGTTTTTCTAAATGGTTGCATGGTTGGAACCTGATTAAGTAGAAACAAAAATGATTCTTGTGGAATTCCTCTGGAGGCCATCAGGCAGACCAAACCATAGTAAGCATATTTACTTCACAATGTTATGATTGCTTAATGGATCCATTCAGTCTCGTTTGGCAATCCGCTGATGCCATTGAAATTATTTCTGATTCGATTTATTTTATGTCTTACATACAGCATAATCTATTGTCAACCATAACCATTACTGACAACCGATTCCTATTTCAAAAGATTGATAGAATGCAAACGTAAAGCTTTAGTGAGGGCAGGGTGTGAAGGGTTGGGGGACTTTTGAAGGTTGTGGACATTGTGAATTCTTAAGATATTAACCGTGTGGGTTAAAGGCCGGCATTTCTCAACTAGTTGACCTTAAAAGTCTATGCTTATAAATTAATAGATGATTTGACTGGACTTGAATTCACTGAAAAACCGAAACAGCCTTTAATGTATGATCAGTTATCAATCATGTGTGGAAAAATCAAAAGCTGCCAATTCAATAGTCCCCCTCCCAATACACAGCTAGGCTCTACATTCACGTGCTGTTATTTTACTTATTTGCTGTGAGAGGAAAAAACCCATTAAACTCAGATTCAATTATGCCAAAAATTATTCATTCAGAGTTATCAATAATTGATTTGTCACTTGTAATTTATTTTACACTTTACATGAGAAGAGAACCAACGTTACAAAGGTTTAAATGAAAATAAATCACCTCGTTCTACTATCAGCTGTATTTCTTAATCTTGCCTTTTTCTACCAAATGTTAAACCACTATTTTTTCACTCAAATTATTTCTTTATTTGAACCTGATAAAGTGGGAACTAAAGCTTATTTCCTTTACAATAAAGAACAGCGCCAGTGCTATTGGCTATAATCAGAGAAACCAAACACTAGTAAAGAGTTTTAAAGTAAAATGATCCAATTTGTGCTGCAGTTTCTTTCTGGAATTAGCAGAGTCTTGTTTGGTTATCATGACACAACTGCTGTGAGCACTATGTGTAATTAGATTTTCCCTGCTGCAATTCATGATAGCCATAGAAAAAAGTTAATGGTAAAAACCTGAGAACAAAATTCAAAGAAATTAACCATGTTTCCAACAGCAGTCTCATTTTTGTATCAACATTAACAGTAAAGGTATCACTAATACATGTAGAAAGCTGATCAAAAATGCCATCCTTATTAAATTGTTCATGTAATAATGATTGATAATGTTACAATGATGTAACATCTGCTGTTTAGTTAGTGTTTGTTAATATGTTTAAATTGTCTATACATCTTGTTTTGTCGTGGAACAAAGCAATATAAAATGATATCTTAGTATGGAAGGGAATTGTTTGTCCCTTTGATAAACATTTTACTTAACAAAATCATTCTCATTACTATAAGGAGTTGTTAACAAACATTCATAAATATTGAATAAATCGATGTTCATTGCTTGATTTATGAACATTTTTCAAAAGCTACATGGCATGCCTAAACAATTATTGTTAGAAATATTTTCAATTTTTTTTGAAACATTCTTTATCATTGCAATAGCAAAATGTTACTGCCATATTCATTAGGTTTCAATCGTTCACAATTCAAATATTTTGAATGCATGTCTTTGTGCATAACAATCTAAACCAATGACACCTTGTGATGTAAAATAGTTAACATTTGAATCAATCACTGAGGGTAGGTTACACCTAATTTGACATCAAAGGTTCACTTATATGTTGTAACGTATGTGGTATAAATACATCTATACATCATCAACAAAGACCAAATTCATGAATGCACGAATTCTATATTTATGTTTAAACGTATGTGCTACAAATATCTTTATACATCATTAACAAAAAGGAAAGTCACAAATCTACAAACTGTAAATTTTGGATTCAATATACTGATGAAGCTTAAGTTTTCCACCCTATAAAGAATCAGCAATCCCAGGGGTGTCTGAACAGTATCCGTTTCCAAAAGTCTTGCCATACTTTCATCATGGAATTTGGAAAGTTTTGGTTGATAAAAAGTTCAACATTAAACACTTTCATGTACTTCCATGGAAAATCATATTTTTATTTTGATCCTACCATTTAACTTGTTGTATTCCTTCCCGAATAAAGTAACTTTGTTTCAATCGAGACTCTTTTGATGAATTAAAAAACGAAATGTTAAACAGGTGTTCTCGAGTGAACTAAAAATGTATTTCTAACTTCTTACAACCGCATAGAACCGCAATGGTTCATCAAAACAGACTCTCTACAATAACAAAAAAATGCTACAATTGCATCGATATGTATGATTGTGCGTTTAGAAGTGATAATAGGAACGTAGCACAGTTGCTCGAATTCAATACAGCACCAAAAGAACGACAGTTTGAATCATATATTTATATATCGATATACAATTTTTTCCTGAAAACTCGTTTGTCTGATTTAGCATTAATGAAATATTACATAATGATTAACTTATCTGATATTGTACTGTAGCTTTTTAGATACTTTCAATTCTGCCCAACTAATGATATCCGTCTTCACAACGCATGAGGAGAATGATGATCCAGTAATGAACAAAACTGACTCTAATTGACTCAATTGACAGGGTGAATGACCCTCAAATAGGAATTCATAATAAAGCACCTGCCACGTTTATATCAATTGTGAGTAAACCAATCTTCTCAAGGGTAGACATATATTCTATTCAATATTTTCACAACTCTCTCTCATTCAACCTACTCATACAATCTACTGCAAAGAGTTTCATATTATTTGGTTTCCTTTTCGTCTGTGATGACCATTGGCAATAAGGGTATTAAATGGAAACTGATCAATGTATCGCCTGTGCCCTGTACATACAAACGAAATTTGGCTTTACACTGTTTAGCAAGTCATAAGATATTCAAAACACACTAGTTCTCTTTAAAAATGGGGATTATAAAGACATGTATTTAAGAACTCATACTCATTATAAAACATCTATTGGAACACCTTTAATCAAAGCAATAAATAATGTTCAAACCCTATATTTTTAACTCTGATGATTTCTGGGATATTATATTGAGCTGATTGTTCGACAAACTGGCATGCCGAGGCGACCAGGTGATTTCATTGGTTATTCCTGATCAATCGAGCTTATCATAGCACAGGAAAAGGACGCTGCATGTTACTTTCCAATACATTCATTTACTTCAAATGAAAAGCATTGATGGTGTCTCTAAAATGTTCTTTCAACGTGAAATGAAATGTGTCCTCAAAAGTCAGCACACACACTCCCTGACCCAGACAAAATCAGGTTTATCATTTCTAGGTTTCTACTTGTGTCCGCCTTAAAGGCCAGTCTCTCTGTGATTGCTTTTTTCATTGAGGTAGCTTGTAAGAGGGACAGAATAATGATTTTAACCTCAATGTTCATTATTTTTACCTAATAGCTATCCTATTAGACAAGAGTTGGAATCGAGGTAAACTTTTATGACTAAACATGTTGATTCATTTGTTTTTAACACAAAAGTTTTGTGGAAATATACCATTGAGCATACATGTATGATGTTTTCATTGATATGTTTAATAAAAATATGTGTACATTATTATCCTTTTTCAGCTCTCTTATACAAAAGACATGTCAATTCACAGCACTTACATGAAAGATTGTTTTTCAATTGATATGTTTGATAGTATAAATTTGCTTATTGCTATCCTTATTAAGTACATATTATGAATACGAAGTATGACAGGGAACAGAAGTATGTTGATTGCTGATGTTAAGTTGAAGTATGATCCGCAGTTACCTTAATTAATTTACCCTATACATGTCTTGATATATAAATTGTTTTTGTCAATTTGTTTGATGATTGCATGATTTGAACCTGTTTAAGTAGAAACAAAACGTATTCCTCTGGAATTCGAGAAGTGAGACCAAGACCATAGGCTAACAGGCAGACCAAACAGCATTGAAATTATAGGAAATGGAATTGAAACCCCAAATGGAAATCACATGAAAGAGACAGGATTTCCACAAAACTATGCCTATGACCTTAAAATGTCAAACAAGAAAGGACTTCGATTTCGAAGTAAGGTAGAAAATATAACCACTTTCATAACGAATTGCTTTGATCGGTGAAGTGCAACTTATAAAATCTCATCACAATTTATCAAGAGGGACAAAGTGCTAAAACGAAAGCATTATTTGCACATGAACAAGACCATCTTTCTACCGTTCTGTCTGTAAAGTATATGACCATAATGGTTAGATAAAATATTAATGCAACATGCAAACACGTTTGATTTCAAATGTTATAAATCTATTCTGTACTGCATTGAAACTACAATTTGATCTATTTTGTCAATGGATCGAATACTCCATGGAGTTAGTTGGTATGCAGTATCCAGTATGCTTGCCACCTCCCGTTTATTTTAGATAAGGCTTTTTTTCTGTCAGGTTAAAGGGTTCTGATAAACACACAGCATTAGTTTGCAACTAATTATAATTGTTTTCATTAAATCTCTTAAAGACAGTTAAGAAGGATCGAGGTAACATGACAGGAACTGAGTTTCTGTTCCATTTTTTGTCCGTTTATGTAAAATTAAAAGTATTGTCACTTAACATTTATAGCGACATAAAGCGAGATACATATGAAGTGACAATAATTTTCATTAAAAGAGGTCCACTGATCAATCAGTCAAATTTGAGAAACTGTTCGTTTATTTTATTTTAACAGCAATACTGTTTAGCAGGTTATCAATCATCCCCAACGGTTCATCGAAACAGACTCCCTACAATAACAAAGAAAATGTTGCAAATATGTCAATCGTTATGTATAATCATGTTATTGGAAGTAAAAATCAGAATATGTGACAGTTGCTTGAATAAAATAAAGCACCAAGAGAACGACAGTTTGAGTCGTATATTTATATATTGATCAACCCTTCCCCCCCCAAAAACCCAACCTTTTTCTTGCTTTAATGAAAGTATTAACTAATCATTATTTTTTCTGATATCTTGTACTCTACCGTTTTTAATACTTTCTATGTTACCAAACTAATGATATCCGTCCTCACAATTCATGTTCTAAACATTTTGAAACCACATGAGGAGAAAGATGATCCAGTAATGAACAAAACTGACTCTAATTGACTCAATTGACAGGGTGAATGACCATCGATACTACATGGGAATTCATAATAAAGCACCTGTCACGTTGAATATCTCGATTGTGAGGAAAACAATCTTCTCATGGGGAGACTGAAATTGATTTTTACAAAATATTCTGAATTCCCTGAGTTATATTTTTAACTCCCTCTCCTGCCACCTACTCATACAATCTACTGCAACAATTTACATATTATTTTGCTAGTTGCTATTTCTTTCTGTAATAATCATTGGTAATAAGGGTATTAAAAGGAAACTGGTCTGGGTGCCCTGTTCATTCTTAAGATAAGTTACAACCTTCTCATACAAAAGTTGGTTTACAAACTTTAGCAAGTCATTAGATATTTAAAACATGCAAGTTATCTTAACAATGGGAGATGAAACCAATATGCATTTACATGCTTATGACACAGCTATTGGAATATCATTAATCAAAGCGTTTTTAAGTTTTAAAACGCTATATTTCTAACAAAGATGATTGCTGGGATAGTATATCGAACTGAATGTTTGGCAAATTGGCATGCCGAGACGACCAGGCGATTTCATTGGTTATATCTTATCAATTTAGCTTATCAAAGGAAGAGGACGCTGCATGTTACTTTCCAATATGTTCATTTACCTCTCATGAAAAGCATTGATGTTCTAAAATGTTCTATCAACGTATCATTAATAGAAATATGTCCAACAACACACACACTCCCTGACCCAGACAAAATCAGGTTCATCATTTCTAGGTTTCTACTTATGTCATCCATGATTGCTGTTTTTTTAGGTAGCTTTGAAGATTTACAGAAGAAGTTTTACCCTCAATGTGCATCAGCATATGAAAATAGTTTACCTAATTATTATTCTACAAAACAAGAGTTAGAAACGAGTAAAACCTCTTTAAACTTTATGTTTATTTGACTAAATCAACTATTTTAGTTTTACATGTTCAATGAAAAGAAATGTGTAACGAGCCGAAATAACGTTTATTTCAGTTATGATTCAGAAGAGGAAATTGAATTGAAAATCCCAAAGGAAGTACAATTAAAGAGACAGGATATCCACAAAACCAATCAGGAAAACCAACTATGATTAAACGTTTGCATATCAAACAAGAGAGAAATTAGATTTTGAAGTACATAGGAAATATAAGGATATACAAATAATTGCATTTGATCACGATAACTATAATCATTTTGAGGAGAAAACAGTAAAACGAAATGTTTGAATACCCAACAGCATTTTAGAGTCTGTGTCATTGCACTTTGAAGATATAAACAAAGGTTTTCATTCCAACTATTCTTTGTTATTGTATGTTCACCTGCACTGTTTACTTTATTGGTTAAAACAAAAACATTTTACTTCTCAGATGTTTCTCTTCATTAACTTTGTGTTGGCAATCTTAAGCCTATAGTTTTCTTTTTTTATGATTATCGTATTGTCTTTATGATTATAGATAGATAATTTGCATTATTGTGCTAATCAAATTTGTTAACAACATATCTTTGAACATGGACTTTATGTTATTGAAATGTCTGTTTGTCATCATGATATGTTAATGACATTCTACTATTTATATATTGCTCACTTGGTTAAGGGATAGGATTTTGCTATATGTCATCAAGACAACCTAAATTTATTTGTCTGTTTCATTTTGAAACATCACGACCAGACAACATTCTACACATCAATAACCCACAGACATGATTTATGTTATCCCTTATGGTGATTTATAAAGACATATGTAGTAACGCATTGAACATATCAAGAAGCCTATTTATGGGATAAATACATTGCATGAAATAACTTACCAAACATAAAACATATCCCTTATCCGAAAGATGCAATACATCTCTGCTACACTAAAGTATATTTTATTGATGGCTACATACATGTTGCTGTTCAATGAATATCTGTTTGACAGAGGCTTATGAAGGGACATACTGCCAAATATGCATTTAAACAATTATCACGATAACATTATAATAGTTATGTGGTTTATTTAGTTTTTTTAACAGCTAATAGCTCTTAAAGTATAATCATTCTTTCATCAAACGTCTTAGATTTTCTCATGTTGAACTATATTGTTTTCAGTCAGTCCAATGACTGTGAAAGTAAACAAACAACTGCGAACACAAATGCTTTGTTGTAGTATACACATTACTTAACATTACTACTTATCCTTTAACATAACTAATTACTATTATTAGCTGCATCTAGAGTGAAAATATATGTTTGAGCAATAATTTATGAATGTCTATTTCAATGATAGACACAAAGCGTGTTAAAATCCAGGATTACTCTACTCGAAGACCATATTTATTTCATAAATCTGTGGGACTTATGCACAACAACGTCATAATGCTTTCATCCTTTACAAATAATTATTGATATGTTGGTTTTAAGGGAGAAGCTTCGTTTTGTCCTGTATATAATTTTCCTCATTGACCTTTTAACCATGCACAATTTCAATCTTTGGATAGCATTTTTTACTCAAACACAATATTGCATGATTTGAAGCTGGTAAAGTGGAAACAAAAGCTCTTTCCTCTGCAATTCCAGGGACAGCGCCAATGCCCGGAGCTAATATCTGGCAGACCAAACAATAGTAAAGAGATTTGTGAGAATATTGCTCAAGTCGTGCTGCAGTTTCACTTTGAATTGATTTTGTCTTATTTGGTAATCATGACATATATTTCTTGGACAACGTTTGAAATCAGATTCCAAAACCCTTTTCGGAGTGAAAGTTAGGCATTGCAAACAAAATGTTTATATTTTGTGAAACATAGACTAAAATTGAGTCTTTGACCATCTGTTTATTTGACCGAAGACCATTAATGTATTCTTTGATAATAGATTAAGACACTGTTGCTATGGCATTCTCAAAAGGCATACTATGTTTTTCAGTAGTTTTTTGAAAACTGTTGAAGTGCTATATTCATTCTAATACTTTTTAGGTTATTATTTATAAGTCATATCCACAACAAGTTATGTAAACATAAATTACATATTAAATCTGAATTTATCTGATATAATTGGGAATTGTTAATGTAAAAACATGAAAAATAATAAATTGACAATATCAATATTGAATTATGGATAAGAAATTCAAGAAATCAACTTGAAATCAACTTACATGTTTAAGATAGTAAAGGTTGATTGATGCTAGTTCATCAAATTGACAGGATGTGTGACATTTCAAATGTGTGGGAATTTTTAAAGTAATACACAAGTCAATTATTGATAAAACGTTTATCCAGGGTATTAAAATCTTTTATTCAACAATGTAAAAATGCTGCCCAGATCAACTTACATCTATTTTTAAGCTAATCATCTAAGGGGATCTTGTTTGTTATGTGGGAACTTCTTGTTTTTTGTTTTCCTCACATATACATTCTGGTGATAGTTTGTCGGTCTTCAATGATAATGATATGGCATAATGATTGTGAACTCTTATATATTTCAAAAAAGGTCATGAATTTGTATTACACGATACTTTACACTAACTTAACCACATAAAACGGCGTTAGTCCCCTTTTATTCTACTTATGTCTGCTTAAGACCAGTCTCGAAATAAATGCTGCTTAATGAGAGCTTTCAGATGGGAGAATCAATATTATACCCCTTATCTATATGTTATTTCATTTCAGTGAGTGCTCGACAGTATAAAATATTGATAACTTATGTTCCTGAAGATATTTCTTTTTCGTTAATGTATATATATATATATATAAGCGGATATATTTAATGACTTCTTTAACAACGGTTAGTAGGCCAATCAAACGTAATTTGTTGTATTAATGCATTAATATTACAAATGCATGCTTATAAACATAAAAAGGATGTCCCTGAAGATATAAATAAGATACAAGATTGTTGCAACATAAATTTAGTTTCATTTCTAATAATTGTTAAATGTATTCTCTTTGCTTTGTTACTCTGGAAAGTCTAACATTAACATCATATTTATTGTTTCTGCCTGTTATAGAAATCTAAGCATAGGTTTTTATTTTATAACATGTATAGTTAGTAATCTCCTTCAATGAATTGTGATTTTATGACTATCACACTGTACTGTGTGTGTGTTTTTATAAGTCATTGGAAATAAAAAAACTGATTGAAATCTTTTTGTAAATTCGGATGATATTATATCTTGTAACATTGATTTATGAAATGGAATTGTCTGTTATTTGTTTGCTATGTTTTTCAACCATGACATGTTGATGACATTGCAAAGTTTATGTCTGACCCAATTGGTAAAGTGAGGATCGTATCGGGAAGGAGCTTTTGCAATACGTCATCAAGGCAAATACCCTAAAATTATTATTGTGTGTTTTATTTAAACAAATCTACAACAAGACAAAGTTTTACACTTCAGCAACTCAAAAACCTGATTTATTTTATTACTTATAGTGATGTATTGGGACGAATGTTGAAACGCCTTTAACATATTAGGAAGCTATTGCATGAGATAAATATATTGCAGTTAATTTCGAAACAGATATACTTTCATTCTATACGTCATTCTAAGGAGTTGGACACAAGGTGTAATTATCCCGATACATACGAAAGGACCTGCACACGATACCAACAATTACAGAGGAATAACTCTTAACAACTGCTTCTCTAAACTGTTCACTTCTGACAGACAGAGAGACTGACGTTCTGTGCAGATAGATATCAAGCAATCTCTGATGTACAGTTTGGATTGAGAAAAAGCTATTCTACTGTGGATGAAATTTGCACCCTTAAAGCGTTTGCACAGAAATTCATAAATATAAACGAGAAAGTTATTGTTCCTGTGTAGGTCTATCTAAAGCTTTTGACAGCGTGTATAGAAACGGAATGTTGTCTAAGCTATTCAAACAGGGAATAAAAGGCAAAATGTAGACTATAATCCATGAACTGTGAAGATAAACCATGTGTGGAAGTTAATTCAGACTTCTCAGAATTCTTCAGTATTCGAGCTGGAATATAACAAGGAGAAGTTATATCTCTATTACTTTTTTCATTTTTCATGGAAGATTTAGAAAAGGAATTACAAAAGTGCAACATATACATATTTACATAAGTGTTGCGACACGTGGAGACTCAACATCAATTTCGCAAAAACCAAAAACCATGATTTTTAAGAAAGGAAAGAAACCATCAACTCTACATAAATGGACAATTTGAGATAAAGAAAAGAAAAAGTAGGGGTAGTTTACTATCTGGGAAATATCATGTCATCAAATGGTCAAATGAGTATATGTCAGAAGTCGTTAGCCGGAAAAGTAGCAAAAGCTTCAAATATCGTACATGTATGTGCTAATATATGGAAGAGTGAACATCTTGTCAACTATTTGATTCCTTTGTTTTGAGCACAATGAACTACGGTTGCAAAGTCTGGGGAACAATACACGCCAGCTGAATTGAGAGAATACACATCAAGTTCTGCAAGAGGATACTAAAAGTACATGCAAAAGCTTGTAATGTTGCAGTCTACGGGGAATTAGGAAGGTACCCTCACCACATAAACAGATTTTAAGAATTGTAAGGTATATTTTCAAACTGTCAAACGAATCATGATGAAGTTTGCTTTAAAGATTATGATGGAAAACTGTGCTACAGGTATAAACAATTGGGCTTCCATTTTAAAATATGTTTTATATAAATATGGTTTTGACTTTGTGTGGCTGAATCCCTAAAGTGTAAATCCACAAGAATTCTGTAATGTTTTAAGCAACGTTTCATTGATGTTTTTTTGCAAATAGTGGCTCAAAGCTTTATGTATATTCTAAACAAAGTTTCTCATATGAACAGTTTACAGAACAATGTTCCTCGAAGTCGTTCATGTTTCATTACGCTACATTACTCGTTTAAGAATATCATGTCATAAGTTAAAAATTGAAGTTGGTAGATATTCCAATGTGGATAGAGATTAACATTTATTCGATTTTTGTTCTGAACAAGGTAATTTTGTGATTGAAGACGAATTTCATTTCATTTACGTTTGCCAAACCTATCATGTATATATACTTAAATTTATTGGGAATGTCCATCAAAAGATAAATCATTCAAATTGTTAAAATAAAAAAACAAAGATACTCAGTTGTACCTAGCTATATTCATAAAACAAAGCTTGTATTCAGAATCATTTTGAAATGTCCTGCATCCATACTCTGAATTCAATTGTTAATGTGTGTGTAATGTTGTCAAAGGGCTCTGTGAGCTCACGTCTCCGAATTAAATAAAATTCTGTTCTAGTCTGTTCCTTCTGTTCTGTTCTCTTCAGTCTTTACGTAACTTTAAAAGACGCCATGACCACTTTTGTGCCTCGTTCTTTCAACCTTTCGTCACTCTGCAATAACGCCATCGGAAATCTTAATAAATATGAGTTCATTTGTGTACTATAAACCTTCTTTACTCAAAAAGGAAAGAGAGTAATAATATTTTCATTCAGCGATGACATTTTTTCTTATGGTGTTGACAAATCAAATTAGCAAAATACATTTCTTTAACAACTAATGGAAAAAAAGAACAAAATTGGGTATGTTTATAACGGAGGATTTCACTTAGTTTCCTGCTTCTAAGCTCATGTAATCAGGTTTTCCCAAATGAAGCATTCCCAAGCTATTAAAGGTCCATGAATGACCTTTCATTAACAGTTAGTCAAGCCAATATATCTTCCTTGTTTAAGAAAAGTGTTTTCTTTAAAGAGTCAATTTTGCTAAACCATTGTCATTGGAATGCCGAGAGTTGAATTATCAAAACATTGCAATAACCCAACAACAAACTATTTTAGGGATCAATGTGTAGTTTAGTGATGAATAGTTTCATTTCTTAACACATTTGTCTTTTTGTTATTTGATAATTACACAACAACATTTACCATTCATTCATTCAAAGAATTATTCTCAAAATGCTGTAAACGATAAATAATTGATAATGCCAATATCTAATTAGGTTTTGGAGGTACACTTAGGAATTAAATGATTCAGTAAATGGAGATTGATTGATACTAAATACCTTAATTGACAGGCTGTTTGACACTTCATATCTTTGTGGGAATTCAAAGTAATGCACAAGTCAATCATTGGTAAAACTTGTCTACGGGGAATTAATATTTTGCCAAGCAAATCCAAAAGGTAAAGCTTATTACTTAAGGTTTTATTATCAGAGTTGTATTCATATTAATGTCATAATCAAATATTGAAATCAATTCCTGAATGAAATGGGAGGTAAATGGATGTTTGAAGGACACATCCTGAAGATGACTCTCGTTTGACTTAATGACTTTTGGACAACCATGTTTAAAGTCCCAAGGTCATGTTTTGACATACAATGTTAACGAATTCATACATGTATGTCAATTGCACAGTTGCCCCTTCCAGTCAAAACATAGTTGCGAGTCATTTTTGGTTGTAGACATTTAAGTTTCATCAATTTATACAACCAGTTGTACACGTAGGCTTTATGTTTGTTCTTCATATTTTAATCATTATCCAAATTGTAGATGGGTAACAAGTGTCTGCGAATATACAAAGAACGTAACACATGTTGTATAACTTTTAACACTAAGTTATCTTTAAACTAAAAAAAATAGCTTAACTCAAAGTACAAATTGCTTCCCTTTATCCATGCTGCTTCTCGTATTTGCTAACCATGCTTTGTATGCGATTGATGGGAAGAAAACCATTATCTTGTTTTGTCAATGCTAGATCTAGCATTGTCTAGATATTTAGATGCTGGATGTAGATCAACACAATATTTTCTATGTTTAGTAGATCAGAAAGATGGTCATGTTTGTCATATGGTAGCTTTACATTCCATTTCTCACATATTATTTCAGTCATAGGTGGCATTGAATGAACATTTTCTGATATTTATGCCTGACCACTCCAATAGCCAACCTCATTAAATACGATGAATCTGTATTATACGACTATCTTGCACTGCAAATAAAATTGGGTTCACTTCCTATTGTGTTCTACTTGTGTCTGCCTTCATTTCTGATTAAACTGTGTTTAAACGTGAGCTTCCAAGAATAGATTCAATATTTTACTAATATCTATAAGCCAAGTATAAGCCACTTTCTATCAATGGTAAACATATTTCTGATTTCCAAGGAAACATTATAATGACAACAGATGTTCTTTAAAATGATTGTCAATAGAGATAGTTACGGAACCATTGAATTATGCCAATCAATTTTAAAAACTGCATTTTAAATTGCGTAAATGCACATTCCTTATCATATAATTTAGGAAATATTGTAACCTCAAACTACAACCACAGTCTGAAATCGACTATAATCTTAGAATGATAATCACTATTGAGATTTGAACTTGTTAGAGGATAGGATGTCAGCATTCTCAAAATGTTTGAAGACTGTTAATGAAAAGGTTGGACTAAGAAGAAAGAATAAATACTAATTGAACTAGATAATGAAAATTCAATTGAGCAGACTCTAGTGGCTTCAAATTGGCAACGGCTCGACTCAGTTATTTGTGAAAAAAGGAGAATACACTTAAAGGACAATATTTGTAAATGTAAAACAATATTTTCTTTCATGCTATCGCATTTATAGTTAAAGGATAAAAATGAAAATCCATGAAAAAACTATCTCAAGTTTAAAAATGTAATAACATTATTCTTGTTTAAAAAAGTTAAATAGGTGTTTGAAAACTAATCATTTTGACCATAGTCTAATACATAACTATTTATATATTCAAACAAAGAAATCATCCTTTGACAATATACATATATGTGTTGCCATTAAAAACAAAATTAAATTGATAATATGTAAAAGCTATCTAACTAATTGTTAAACTTCATATCACACTTTCTTGTTTACATATATAACAGATGTGCACAGTGTCAGTGAATTTTATCGAATTCAATGTTTCCTTTGATCCTTGTGCAAGATAACCTATTAAGGATTTGATTTATCACAACTTGTGTTTTCCGATCCATGTATGTTGTCTTGTAATTGTAAGTTTTCAAGTAAAATGCTCACGCTTAGCAGTAATATGACATGGAGATTCGTGCTATAGGGTTTGCAGGTGGTTCCTCCCGGTTTTTGACGAATTTCCCTATAGATAGAAAAGTAAATTGTTATATTTGCACAAGTAAGTCTTAACCTTTGACGGGTAGACTAGTGTCTGTAAAATCATCCAGAGGAATCTAAAAGCTTCCATAAATAATGTCTATTTGCCTTGAAAGCCACTACCTTAAATTTATATGTGCCTGTTTCAATACAATGTCCTGACAGGATATCAAACTAGCTCAAATCACAGACAGGATTTATGTTATAACGTAAGGCGATTTAGTAGGCACATGTCATAAGGCTTTTAACATTTCAAGTATGTTATTTATAGGAAAATCTATATGTTTGAATTTAAGTTCTGATATTATAAATAATAACACGAGAAATAAGTCTTATTGCGCAGATGTAATAATTCACTGACTCGATCGATCGTCAACAAATATATGATGTCCTCCAGATAACCTCAACTCATGTACACAAGATTATGTTATATTACCTCTAGTGATTGATAAACGTTGTTATAATTAACAATATATGCGGCCTGTGTCCCTACTTTCATTCTCTTTTCATTAAGCAATTCACAGTACATGGTCACCGATATATACATTGACTGATTTAAAAGACTGATTAAAATGCCTTGCACTCCAATTCTGTCTGAGAATCTTGAGTTGCTATTGTCATTTCAGAAAAAAAAAGATTTGCGGCTTTAAGAAATGTTTGTTATTCACATTATTGTTCGTTTGACAGTGCATGGAGTTCAACTTGCCATACGTTTTTGGATAATAGCTTGTGGTTTTCTTCGAAATTATCTCCCAATGTTCCTGTCCGTTTATGCATTGATATTTTGTTTGGACCAATTGTCTCCTGTGACACCATATAAACTACACAATATCAAAATTAATCAAGTTAGTTCAAATCCTCTTGTAAAAAGGTTATTTCGGCCGATGAAACTTGTTTTTGATTGCTTTTTTATGCAAGCCTTTTATACGATGAACAATAAATACTTATCTTAATATGCATAGGAATGGACTTTGCAATATCCGTAATAAATGTGCTACTTTACATTTTCATTAAGCGAATGATATAAATATTTGCAAAATTGAAATTGTTGTGAAGTAACCATTTTAGGCAATGCACACACTTTCAATGAACTTTCATGTTGCGTCTCGTGCTTGATACCCGTTTACTATATGCTTATAACGATACTCCATCGTCGCAGTACAGTCCAACATATTAAAGGGACCAAGAATAATTGTGAAGTTAAACATATGGTAATATTTATATATTTGTGTTTCTTTTTCATCTGAATCAAGCGATAGGTAAGTCAGTTATTATATATGGCAGAGATCGATAACTATGTTAACGACTATTACATTTATAAGGAGGAAATACGGACCTTGCAATCATTCAGAAGAAGAAACCAACAACATCGGATAAACCGGGTTCAATCCCCTCTTGTCTTCTACTTATGTCCGACAGTGAGGCCAGTCTCTCTTTGATTGCCGGTTTATGCCGCTTATAACGATAGTAACTTTAGCAGTACAACTTCATTCAAACATATTAAAGGGACCACGAATGATTGTGAAGTTCAACAAATGCTACCTTTTTTACATTTTTGCTTCTTTTGTATTTGAATCAAGCGATAAGTAAGTCAGTTATTATCATACTGATATATTGTATTGATAAATACACGATGCGAATCGATAACTATGCTAACGACTGTAACGTTATTATGAAGGAAATCGGACCTTGTCAAAAGAAACAACTTGCACCAGAATAACTCAACAAAATCAGATAAACCTGGTTCAACCCCCTTTTGTGTTCTACTTATGTCTGATAATGGGACCAGTCTCTCTTTGATTGCCGTTTTATGTGAGTTGTTTCTGATGATTATGCATCGATACTAATCATTAAATCTAATGTTTAAGATTATTTTTATTTCAAGAATGTGAGTCACCATTTCCTCTCATAAATAAAATGATATAATATGTGTGATTCCATAAGGTCATATTAAACATTGAAAATGCGTTATTCCGGCAATATCAATAGAAAAAAAAGATGATTAGATCATCACTTTCTTGCATGGCCGTAGAAAAAACTGTAACACAGAAAGGATACAGCATTTTGTTCAATATTGAGCATGCCTACTGAAGTAACAGGATTAATGGTTTTATGTATTTAAATCTATATGTAGATACATTTGCTACTTAAGTAAAATATCTCCAAATATTTATATCAACATTCTTTATCTGATATCTGTTCTTGTTCACATGCTGTACTCTTTCGTAGTTCCTAGAAGTTATACTCTAGGTGTAAAACAAGTAGCATGTGCCCTTGTGGACTTTGACAATAAGCACCTATCTGTTATTTCTTACTTCACATTGATAATTGCTCAACCTTGATATTATTTTTGAACATTGATCTGGGTCATAAGTGAAGGGAAAGTTTCAATATGAATAACTCATTAGATTAAGAAAGAAAATTATAAAATCCTGTAGTCACAGAAACTTATTTTTCACTGGAAAAATAACAACATTGATAAGTATTCCACTTACTATTTATTTATGATTATATTTTAATTTTAACATGTGTTTTTTCTTAATTGTTGAACAACACACATGTCCAGCATTTATTATGGTACAAGTCCTGTGCTTTCAACGCAGTGATTGGATGTTGTTGGATTGTTGAGATAGATTAAGTTGTTTCCACATGTACGGTTAACATGGATGTGAATTTATATCAATGAATGTCTATGTGCCAATGACAATGTTTCGATGGGCTCGTTCATATCTATTTCCATCTACATCTAGTTAATTAGTTATGACTGGTATTTGGCATGTGCTGAAGTGATCCCATGAATATTACAATGGATTTAACAACAGGCGTTTGTGATATGTTCAATTATCTTATCTGTATTCATCTCTGACCGAAAAAAGTAATGTTCTATTGAGTATTTGGCACACATGTTCGGAATGTCATTGCAATTGTTGTTACTGTGTAGTAATTGAAAATCGAATTCGATAATTTTCAACAAACGTCATTGTGAGTTGTACTAACAGTTTGTCATGATCCTAATGATGTTGTAAATAACTAACAAGACAAACACACATAAAAGTGTATAAGTAATGCACACAATGATAATTTCATCGATCTCGTCATATGAATTTTTCGACTATTGTTGGTTCTTGTCCAATTCATTTCTTGCACGTAGAAAAGCTTCTTACTGACAGAGCGTGTTCTTTATAACAAAACATCAGTCTGGACAACATATTTGCAAGAATTTTGAGGAGAACTTTATGCAATTGAAAAGGTTAAGATGGATCCAAAGCATAAGCCGTTAATGTAAAGGGATTCTACAGATTTAATTCTAAAGGCCATTCAATATAAATCGTTGGTATAAGACATATCAGTTTAGTAGTTAATCGTGATACAATCTCTTGTTTTGTATTCAGTTTACAAGAAGGATTGATCCAAAACCATGAATATATTTACAAACTTTTGCTGAATATATGCCAATGATTCATTTGCATTTAATGATACTTATGAGACGTGGATATTGTACATGGAGATGATTTACCTAGTTTGTTGGAATATCATTTATATAATGTATTAGGGATAAAAGATGTATTATGCAAGCTTGGCCAAGGTCAGCTGAATATGTTGAAGATTTATACGGTTATCAACTGGCTAGAAGAAATCTTTCATATATTTGTAAAGTGACTTACGTGTCTCATTTTATCTCTGATATGCAGTGCATCAGCAATTGCAAACACTTTAGTTCATCCATGGTCTTTTGATAACTTGCCAATGCTGGTGCAATGGGAGAAATAAATCACAAAATTCACAGACTATCAGACAATGTTCTGTGAAGTTGGATTACTACATTGTTATTACGATTCTTGGTATCCTTAGTCGGAAACACTCTTTAATTCGTTCAACAAAACAAAGGCCTTGTTGTCTGTCATAGTGACCAAAACATATGGTGTTTTTGTAACATCTTTACAATGCTATGATAACCAATCACTCTCAAAAGGCCCTGTTATATTAACTTTAACTATCTATTTATATGTATATGGAGTTTTTGGCAAATAGTATGTCTCTTTAAAAATATTTTTCTTTAATGTAAGTAATTCCCTAATATAGGAAAAACTAAGAAACGGTAAGTGTATATAATAACCTACATTACTGTGTTTGTCATTGGGACTGTGACACTTATATGACTGAGAATGACTGAGAATTATAGATCAATCATGGCTTGATAGATTGATAGTCATTTAAATTATATAAATCACCATTTTATACATTCTCTCCCCACAGAGGCAGATCAAGTCACGCAATGTTGATGCTTCCTTTTATATTACGCCGACTTTGTGGGATAGAATGGGAGATGCCTGATTGGAGGCAATCAAAGTTAGTTGTGCAATCAAAGACGCTTTTGGAAAATCATCACTTTGGCTACTGATTCATGGCAAAAGGATTTTGATATGAACCACCCTTTCCATGTGAGAAGTATTACCATTTGATAAAGAAATTCAAATGGCTTCCGCTGAAAACTACCAGAACCCTAGGATTAATGCATAATAGAACAGAGGCTGTATCAACATTTCATGACTTGTCCAGCTTCTGTGGAGAGCGGATGTATTTTATAATAAGGCTGTAAATATAAGCTTTTATATAAGCTTTTATTCCTCCAGAGGAGAGTACAGAAGAATGCGACAGGTTTATGAGATAATTACATTAGGATAATATATGAGACGCGTTTGAAGTTCATGCATTACAGATCTCGTAGATTCCTTTAACAAGAGTCTTTGCATACAGCTCAGCCTCCTCATCAAGGATTGATACTGGGGGACGACAGGACAGTAGGCTACATACCAGGTCCAGATCAGCTTTGTTGTGGAGCTCAACACTCAGTTCTACTGGACCAACGTTAGCAATGTCACACCAGAGTTCATCTCTGAGTTCACTACAAGATGCACATGACGTCAGGACATGAATAAGAGTGTCATGACAGTTAAGGCCACATTTACCGCACAGTCCATACACACGATAGGGACGCCATAAAGCACATATTTGTACAATAAATAGACAGTCATTTTTAAGAGAAGGGTACCTTTTAGCGATGATCCACGCTGGGTGAGGTTCTATGGAAGGGTGTATTGACCGGAAGTGTCTGAGGTCAGGATCTGAGGATAGCCGATTATGCCAAGATGACTTTTCATGTTTGATGATAGTGTCTTTAACAGTCTTCTTCCAAGTGGACTGGCTCATGAAAACTCCTGAAGAGATGAAGTTATCTAGGAACTGCAGCAGTTTGTATTTCTTAAGGATCCTAACCACATCGGGGATAAATCCCATTTTAGTTTCCTGTACACAGTTTCTGAAGACAAACAGTCGAGTGATGAACAGTTTGTATGCAAGATGATGTTTTTTGTTGTTACATAGTGAGCCAAGGAAGAACAACTTTCTAGTGTCTATGTAGGATTCTGCTGAAAGCCAACCTATCAATGAGTTACAAATATCAGATCTTGTTGTCCTTGGGAGTCCTTGACACATCTTCAAACAAAAGCGCTGTGCCCTTTCCATTAATACTATGTCATTCTTTGTCATGGTTGACCACAGCTCGCATCCGAACAGGGCCTTTGGTAGACAAACAGACTTAACAAGATTGGAGCTTGTGATAGGATTCAAACCACTTTTATGTAGGCCCACGTTCGTGAGCATCATTGCAGATGCCTTCATCTTCGATCTTGAGTCTGATGCTCGACTGTAGCTGTTGAAATTTGCATCCAAGATGATTCCAACATGTCTTGTGCTGTTGACTTCAGGTAACTCCTTTCCATATAGTTTGACAATGCAATTTTTCTTTTTTCTTGAGTTGAATACCATAACATTGCTTTTTGATGGGGAGAAGGTAAATTGCCACTTGGAACTGTATGTTTCACACTCTGATACCATGGCCTGGAGGTGGGATGTTATGGAGCTTATCAGTGAGATGTCATCTGCTTGCGTTGGGGCGGCGATGTGGAGGTCCAGCACGAAGGCTCCCTTCTTCAATTGAGATAGGTTCATCAGAAGTTCGTTGATGTAGACTAGATAGAGCTTAGCAGACAGGACGCTGCCTTGTCTGACTCCTCGCTCGAGACCAAACCACGATGAGTAAGTGTTATTGGCGAGGACACAGCTCTCCATTCCAGTGTATGTGTTGCAGAAAATGCGCCACAAACTTGGGTGAATGTTCAACTCGTGTAGTTTCCACAGTAACCCATCGTGCCACACAGTGTCGAAGGCTTTGCTGCTATCTAGGAACACAACCTTTGCTGAATCGTGTCGCTCTTTGTAGTGGTAGATTGTTTCTTGAAGAAGGAATGAGGCGTGGAGGGATGAAAGACCTTTCTGGAAGCCACATTGCTGGGTATCAGGGAAGTCAGTAGAGTATTTGAATTGTGGAATCCGGTTGGCTATGACAAGCTCGAAAAGCTTAGAAATGACAGGTAGGAGAGTCACTCCCCTGTAGGAATCTGGCGACGTCCTCGATTTACCTCCAGCTTTGAAGATCGGGATAATGATACCTTTCTTCCATTGGGATGGAATATGTCCTGTTGTCAGTATTCTGTTGAATAACTCTGAGAGGTAAAAATGTAGAGTGGTTCCACCGTGTTTCAAGTGTTCATAAGCAATTCAATCAAAGCCACTGGCCTTGTTATTTTTCAATGATTTGCACAACTTATGGACTTCCTTCTCTGTGGTTAGAAGGTCGTCAACGTTGATTGAACTGTGAAGGATGCCATGCTTCAGATTTGCAACTCTTTCTTCAAGACAACTTTTGAAGTTTTGATCAAAATGCTCAGCAACTCCTTTACTGAATATAGACTTCATGTGGTCTGCTAGTGCTGTGCAGATCTCCAGAGAGTCTGAGGTGTGTCTGTCTGATACAGCTATTGAAGCAATCTGTGATTTCTTATTCCTGTTGTTGAGGATGGCCCAGAATGTTTTCTGGTCGATATCATACAGTTTGTCCAGGTTGCTAAAATGATCATTCTCATAATTTGATGCGGCTTCTTTCATTGCAGCTCGGAATTTATCTTTAGACTTCTTGTAGTTAAGAAAACTTGTATGGAGCATTCCTCTTGGTCTTCCAGCCATAATCCATCTCTGACGTGTTGTCATCATTTCGTTGTGGTATTTTTTTACTTGTTCATTCCAGTATGGTTTAAGATATCGCCTGAAGTGTTTCTTTGGAAGACAATCTGATGCCGAATTAGTGATGGCTGTTACAATTGCACAGTAAAGATGTTCAATGTCACTACTTGAACAATCTAGTGATGGGAGTTGCTTTCCCCATAGGGAGTTGGAGACAGTATATGTATAATCAGTTATTGAGCCATTTGCAAGTGCTCTGTCCCACGCTGGTCTTACCATCGTAAGGTTTGTTGGCCGTTCATCTGGTAGGTCAAACTTTAGAGTACAGATAATTGGATGATGGTCGGAGACATTCAAGGGGTTGTCATCTTTAACAGTTGCAGAACTGATGTCATATATTATTTCATTTGATACAACAATGTGGTCAATTGGTGTCTGGGGACCTCCTGTATATGCGTAGAAGGTATCAACTGGTCCTGTGCAGAATAACTGCATATTAACAGAGATCAGGGAATTAGCACACAGAAAGCCATTTAACAGTTTTGATCTTTGATCCAAGGCAACATGTTTCCGTGGACCTGGAATTTTGGCGTTGAAGTCACCTAGGATTAACACTGGTCCCTTTTCTGCCAGGGCTAAATATGATTCCTGCAGTTCGTCAAGGCACATTTTAAAGAGATCCACAGATCGATTTGAAGGGGGCAAGTAGATTGAGAGCATATACAATGGAATTCGATTAGGAACTAGGAGTTGAAGAGCCGTGATTCTGTCGTTTCCAATGTCCAACCCTTGAGCATATGACTTGAGACGTCTGTGGCACAGAAAGGCGGTCCCTCCACTCCTCTGTGACCTCTGGTTCCGGGGATTTTGTGCTGGATTAGCGACTGAGAAGTAGTTTTCACTTAAAGAGTCCAGGAAGGACAGATTATGCATGCCGAGCTGGTGATCTGATAAGGCACATATTTCAATCATGTTTCTGGAAAGGACATCATTTAGGTAACAGGCACTTGACATTACACCACGACAGTTCCAGGACATAAGTTGGAGGTTAGTTGTCAACATTACTGGTAGGGGGGGTATTCTTCAGGTCCATCGTCCTTTCTTTGTCTATCCTCTATTTGTTGCCAGAATTTTCTCCTACTAACCCATGGCTTCACAATTATGTCTTTCGGCCAGAAGTCGACGTTTTCCAAATGAATTTTGTCTTTGGCAAGTATGTTTATCTGAGCAGCTGCATACCTTCTCTCAGGTTTAATGAAGATCTTCAGATGAGTGACAGTGACACCTCTTTCAACCATGTATTTTCTGATTGAATGTTCAGAACAGGATTTACTGATCCTACCAATATAGTATCGACTGGTACGTTGACGTGCAGGGCCTGCACAGAATATGTCCTCTTCACGACTGGGGGATGTTCTTTGGCTGTTGCTGATATGGACTTCGATCTTGTTATTCAGGTCAGCAGTATCTGTGCCTGACTCAATTTGGTTATTGTTGACAGTCGATGTTGTCCTTGTTTCATTAGGCGTTTCCTCCTGAGCGTTTGTAATGTTTTGTGGACTCGAAGAAGCTTCATTGTGGAATTGTCCATATGGTGCACATAATTCCTGTCCTGTGATGCTGGCATGATCCGTTGGGTGTTGAATGACAGCAGGACCTTTAGTCTGTTGGTCACTGATATTTGAAGTGTTGTCAGGCTTATTCTGTTTTGCTGCCTCGGCGTATGAGATTTGTTTAGTTTTCTTTGACTCTTTTTTTTCAATCATGACTACTTTCTTCTTGAGGTCTCCAAGAGATGAACAACATGACTTGCACTGATCATCCACAGATCTGATGTCATCTTCGATGGAAGTAAGTCGCTGATTTAACAGTGTAACTTTGGATTTGATAGATCCAATTCCTAAATGGCCTTCATCAGAAATGCGAGAGATATTTAGGCACCCATCATCATATTTAGATTTCAAGTCGTTGACGACCTTTCTCAGATCTGAGTGACGAGATTCATGCTTATTACTTATCTTTATTGCTTCCATATTTGCCGCATCCCGTTTTGGCAATTCAACTTCAGAGATTTGCTTTATCTCCTGACTGCATTTTGTCATCTTAGATTTGAGATTCTCAATTGATTCTTTACAGTGAGTCATTTCAAGCAATACACTTGAGTTGTCACTACATAACTGTTCTATAGCTTTCTGTACCCTGTCCCGTAATTTGTCAATCACACCTTTCAATTTTGCAGACTCATCACGTGCTGACACAAGCTCTGATGTAAGACTGTTGTTAGAGTCTTCAAGACGTTTCACTTTGTTATGCAAACAATCAACATCCTGAGTGTACTCACCCCTGAGTGTAGATAGGTCACGTTCAAGCCGTGCCATTGTCTCACTGATTGCAGCTATTGTTCTCTGGTTGCTGGTGTCACTTTGAGTGATTTGTTGTGTTGATCTTTTAGGTTGAATATTCAAAACATCATAAATGTCATCTTATACTCTAGATGTAAAACAAGTAGCATGTGCTCTTGTGGACTTTACAATAAGCATCTATCTGTTATTTCTTACTGCACATTGATAATTGCTCAACCTTGATATTATTTTTGAACATTGGTCTGGTTAATAAGTGAAGGGAAAGTTTAAATATAAATAACTCATTAGATTAAGAAAGCAAATAATAAAATCCTGTATTCACAGAAACTTATTTTTCACTGGAAAAATAACAACATTGATAAGTATTCCACTTACTATTTATTTATGATTTTGTTTTAATTTTGACATGTGTTTTTTCTTAATTGTTGAACAACACACATCTCCAGCATTTATTATGGTACAAGTCCTGTGCTTTCAACGCAATGATTGGATGTTGTTGGATTTTTGAGATTAGATTAAGTTGTTTCCAAATGTACGGTTAACATGGATGTGAATTTATATCAATGAATGTATATGTGCCAATGACAATGTTTCGATGGGCTCGTTCATATCCATGTCCATCTACATCTAGTTAGTTATGACTGGTATTTGGCATGTGCTGAAGTGATGATTACAATGGATTTAACAACAGGCGTTTGTGATATATTCAATTATCTTATCTGTATTCATCTCTGGCCGAAAAAAGTGCCGTTTATGTTCTATTGAGTATTCGGAATGTCATTGCCATTGTTGTTACTGTGTAGTAATTGAAAGTCGAATTCGATAATATTCAACAAACGTCATTGTGAGTTGTACTAACAGTTTGTCATGATCCTAATGATGTTGTAAATAACTAACAAGACAGACACACATATAAGTGTATAAGTAATGCACACAATGATAATTCATCGATCTCGTCATATGACTTTTTCGACTATTGTTGGTTCTTGTCCGATTCATTTCTTGCACGTAGAAAAGCTTCTTACTGACAGAGCGTGTTCTTTATAACAAAACATCAGTCTGGACAACATATTTGCAAGAATTTTGAGGAGAACTTTATGCAATTGAAAAGGTTAAGATGGATCCAAAGCATAAGCCGTTAATGTTAAGGGATTCTACAGATTTAATTCTAAAGGCCATTCAATATAAATCGTTGGTATAAGACATATCAGTTAAGTAGTTAATCGTGATACAATCTCTTGTTTTGTATTCAGTTTACAAGAAGGATTGATCCAAAACCATGAATTTGTTTACAAACTTTTGCTGAATATATGCCAATGATTCATTTGCATGTAATGATACTTATGAGACGTGGATATTGTACATGGAGATGATTTACCTAGTTTGTTGGAATATCATTTATATAATGTATTAGGGATAAAAGATGTATTATGCAAGCTTGGCCAAGGTCAGCTGAATATGTTGAAGATTTATACGGTTATCAACTGGCTAGAAGAAATCGTTCATATATTTTTAAAGTGACTTACGCGTCTCATTTTATCTCTGATATGCAGTGCATCAGCTAACACTTTAGTTCATCCATGGTCTATTGATAACACGGACTGTTAATGAATAACTTGCCAATTCTGGTGCAATGGGAGATGTAAATGACAAAATTCACAGACTATCAGACAATGTTCTGTGAAGTTGGATTACTACATTGTTATACGATTCTTTGTATCCTTAGTCGGAAACACTCTTTAATTCGTTCAACAAAACAAAGGCCTTATTGTCTGTTATAGTTACATCTTTACAATGCTTTGATAACCAATCACTCTCAAAAGGTCCTGTAATATCAACCCTTACTATCTATTTATATGTATATGGAGTTTTTGGCAAATAGTATGTCTCTTTAAAAATATTTTTCATTAATGTAAGTAATTCCCTAATATACGGAAAACTAAGAAACGGTAAGTGTATATAATAACCTACATTACTGTGTTTGTCATTTGGACTGTGACACTTATATGACTGAGAATGACTGAGGATTATAGATCAATCATGGCTTGATAGATTGATAGTCATTTAAATTATATAAGTCACCATTTTATACATTCTCTCCCCACAGAGGAAGATCACGCCACGCAATGTTGATGCTTCCTTTTATATTACGCCGACTTTGTGGGATAGAATGGGAGATGCCTGATTTGAGGCAATCAAAGTTAGCTGTGCAATCAAAGACGCTTTTGGAAAATCATCACTTTGGCTACTGAATCATGGCAAAAGGATTTTGATATGAACCACCCTTTCCATGTGAGAATTATTACCATTTGATAAAGAAATTCAAATGGCTTCCGCTGCAAACTACCAGAACCCTAGCATTTATGCATAATAGAACAGAGGCTGTATCAACATTTCATGATTTGTCCAGCTTCTGTGGAGAGAGGATGTATTTTATAATAAGGCTGTAAATAGAGTAAAGTTACATAAGGAGTTTACCGTGTATATTCTACAGGAATATTGGAAAGCCTCAATTGTAAAATATAAATGTATCCAAATGAGTTGATTACTTAGCTACCCCATCATATTTTACATATTGAATCAATCAACTCCAAGCGTTACTTTTCAACATCCATCCAATACCACATATCTTCGATAATTAGGACCTTTTTCAAATTTGTGGTGATTTAGAAAATATACTAAGTCTTGTAGAGTTACCTTTGAGATATTTTTCTTGTTAAAAACATGAAATGGTGAAATTTGTATATCTATTCATTTAATGATTACACGATACGGTTGATAATCGAAATTATTTGTGCTTCTGTGCCTTCATTTCGTTCTATAATGTCCTAATAAGTGACCATGCAACATTACAATATCCTAGAGGCAAAACCAGTCTTATTTATTGTCTATAATCAATGGCCAAAATAATGTTCAAGGTAACACACAATTTTGTTTTTATGAATTTTCAGGGGGAGATATCTGCTTTATAGAGTATAAAATCTTTTTTTTTGAGGCAACATTTGCGCGTTGTTATTAATGAGACATACACATCAACTGAGGATTCAACTAAATTCATCTATTATTTTTAAAAAAATGTTCCGTAAATCTACATGAGTAGCAAGATGATCCATGAAAGTGGGATTGATTGACGTTGATAGGCTGACGTATGCCTGACACTCACGACCCTATTAGTTCGTAGGTAATGAGTGTTTCACATCACGTAAGATGTTTTGTGAAAAACTCTAAAGGCTACTAAAAACTCACGGATTACTTATACATCAAGCCAACAAGCTACTGGTTTCTGCTTTTGAAGACATAAATTACTCTCAACCTATTAAACATATATTTCGCTTTGTAGTTTTTCTTTGGATTTGTTTAGATATGGTTATAATAAGTAGCTTATTATATTGAGAATGCTATTTCAGTTGTTAACCTTTTCTTAGGGTCTTCCTGTTATTGCATTTTTCATGTTGATAAAGTTATGAAAATTAATGCATGATCTCGATTCTATATTGGTTAGTGTTGTAACCTGTTGCACACTGCTAATAAGTGAAATTAAATCTGAATTAGGAAAATACTTACCAAAGCTGGTTAATTATCCTTTATATCACTACACTATTCTAGACAAGACAGGATTCCGTTAAGCAGGAGAAAAGGTTAATATGGAATCAGACAGAAAGCTCTAAATCTCGAATGATTCTCTTCAGTTGTAAATGCAATGACTTTTTAATGCCGGTATAAACTACAAAACACATTAGTTAAGTAGATAATGCAGGACGGATTCGCAGTTAATGTATACATAAATAGGAGGATAAGAATCCTCAATGCCATTATCAGAAACAATTCTTGTCAATACAATCTAGAGTAAGAAATGTTGTGTTTCTCGTAAAAATTGACCACAATAATGACTGATTTATGTTTCTATTACCATGATTAAGTAATGTTGGATAGTTGTAATTAGATAGATGTTATTTGCAACCTTTATAACAGAGTAGGAGATTGATTTATGTAAGGTCTTTAATGTTAATTTATCAGAGGAAAAGGCATTTGCTAAAATGTGGATGGTCTACATTACAGTTAATTGTCATTGAAAGGACGTTCAAACTGATTTATACAGATAGTAATATAGTCAATGCAGTTAGTAGTGATTTGTAACGAGCATATGTTCCGTATTCAGGATCAGTATCTGTTCATATGTCAGTGTTTAGTGTGGTAAACGGTAAAATATTTCAGCATTTATAATGATATAAGAGAGGCAGGTTGATTGCCATTATTCCTTTTCTAAGAGTATTTAAGGTAGATATTGTCCCGAACCTAAACCTATCTACAAATGAAACTTTACACCTTGATATACATAATTAAATGAATGATTTTTGGTGGTAGTAATTAATTAAACAGTTTAATATCATATCGTTACCCTAGGAAAGAGGATTTGATCACCACCATAATAACATTGTTTGCGTTTTGGAGATTTCTTTGGTAAAATTGCAATGCACTTACAAACGTTCTAGAATGATATAAAATGATTTAGGCATCTCTGGTTTGCATCCATGATAGCAAAGAGAGTGCCAAGAAAGGATTTGCACACGGACCATGTCTACACCTAAATGATATCAGACCCGATACTGCCAGAATGACTGTGACATCCTTGCCCAGCAAAACGTCAAGTCAACGTCTTGCCAATATCTAGCCGCGGCCTATACTAAGAGTTCCCCTGAAATGTCGCCGAGAGATCGTCCATGGGGACCACTTTACCAAACAAGTAAGGCATCGATTTAAGCCACCTCAGACCACAAATGAGTGTGACAAAGGGATTCATAAGGACTGGAGGCGACTACAAGATTACGTCATTTAACGTCTCCATAACGCGACGTATTATTGCTTGTCTAGAAGCCCATAGAGGACAATAATGACACTGAAACAGCTTCCTATATCACGAAACCTGTTGACATTTATCCCAGTAGCAATCAAAGACAACAAAATTGACATACGACATTGCAATTCTCCTTAAATGTAAAAATGACACAAACTTTTCATTTTCGTAAACGATTGAAATGATTGCTTTTGAATGGAATATAACAATCACAATACCTTAGAAAGACATCAAATGGTTCGCTATTTTATCTCCTATCAAGTAAAGAAGTTGGGTGTAAAGTTTCTTTGGTAGGGGGATTTATTATTTAAACTGTACCCATATATGTAAATATAAATTTTCCAAATCATCCTGGATGGAAAAATCTTAACTGTTAAATACCATAAAACAACTCTTCACTGATTATTCAATGATTTCCCCACATATATGATGTATACGAAACACATTCTTAAACATGTGCTGGGTGCGATCAAAAATCGACTGAAACATCTGCGTAGGTAGTCAGAATAAATGTGTGATCAAGTGAGACAATTTCAATTATTATAATCAATTACAAAGACATTACTGGCACATAAACGTCTTCCTTTAAATGTTTATTTAGTTCTATCACTAGAGAAATGTGAAAGAAGTTTGAGTATTTGAAGATGAAAAGTTGCTTCTTCGACTAAGTAGTTAATAGTCCGTTATACATTTTCAGGAATGTCTGCAAGGTATCCATAATAATCATAATCTATCAAATTGATATTAGACTCGTCCCTTTTACTGTTTAGCTACACATAATACTATTATATTCGATCAGTTATCATTTTTTACGTCAAATATATGTAAACCTTGCCTGTTAATATCGACTTCTCCTTATCTAAAAGAGATATTGAAAGATCGAGGTAGTCTGATTTGTTTAAATATAAATTGCAAGATGTATATCATGTTCAAAGTAAGGAATTATTGGCTACTTGTTTTGTATTGAGTGTGTCTCAATCTATTTTAAAAGTTTGACAGTGGAATACAAGTTTTGACTAAGCCCAAAATTAAAACATGTTTAAAATTTGAAAATAGGGCTGTAGTCTTTCATTCAAGTAAGTTCATATCTAGGGAAATTCGAATATGTTATGACTGTGGTGATATAGGGGTTTTTCTGAAGGGTTTTTAGTCTGTAGATAGTCTGATAGAACTACAATATTATAGGAAAATAATCAAAAGGTAACATTTGCCTTTCAATCAATAAGTGAAGTGATAGGCTAAACCATATGAGTGTTGTATCAAAATTAATCGTCTTATTCTTGCATAAGCTTATTTGGTGATTTTAAGCCATTGAGGCTGTCTTGAGCAACATTGTACTACAGAACAAATGATTATGAGGATTGTGACTTGCGCGAGGGGACCAAGTCAATTGTATTTCCAGATGATTGTGTCTGTTTGTTTCTGTGATTGTTTCCAAGTTTCGATACGGTGTAGCATTTGAACAGAACATATTCTCTATTTAGACTTGAACCAATTCAATCCTCGTCAGAAAGTGTAGTGTTATATACATGTGCATTTACGTAACATTCAATCAACGTTTGTCAACTGCCATGTTGAATATTACGTCATATAGGACGGTCAATCTCTGTCATCACATTGATTTTTATTAAGATGTGATATTTTCACCCCATCATTTGTTCGTTAAAGTCAGGAGAGTGAGACACTGTACTCTTCTGACAGCGCCAAGTGAATTCGATTAAGATTATAAAATGCAACTTATAGAGTTATCAATAAGGAACATTATCTCAATATTATAAAGAAAATAACGTTCTTCAATTAGAGCAAATGAAGACTGTAACAAAATATGACTCTTTGGTACTCCACAACCTGTCTCTTTCCATCTAACATTTCAAGGTGTCAGGCCTTGTCATAAAACCATTTGTGTAGTCCAATAGGAAATGTCAGCTTATTCCCCGTGGAAGTGAGAAGCTACAACACTATTAGTTAATTAAGTTACACCCTGGCTAAGTTCATACAGGTTAGTACAGAAGTGAGAGACAACTTGTGCACTTAGCATTTCTTATCTATATAAACAAGAATGTTCTCTTGTCAGAATTTTGAACAGAAACTTCTGTTCACGTTTAATGATATGATGTGTCCGAAGTATTTTCTGGCTTTTTTTATCTTGTAAATGCAAAACAGAGAGAGTTCAATTGGGTTTAGATCTGCCTTTACTCTCCGGTCGTGGCGTTTGATACACTCATGTGTTGTGATGATTAGATAGAGGCTTTCCATCTTTTTGATGAAAAATCCTCAACATGGATTCAAATCACCTAAATTCAACAAACTGGTGTTGCATACTGCAATAACATTAGCATGCTGGCCTTACATATTTGATAGATAATATATCATGACAAAACCCTAACAATTAAAAGTGGACTATATTGTGTGACGTGTGAAATTGGGAAAAGAAAAATGTACCAATTCAGACCAGCAAAATATAAGAAAAAATAAAATTTGATCATAACGATTTAATTAATGTAATGAAATAGAAAATGCTTACGGCTACAACATGAATATAATATGAATAACGTCACACTTAACAGCAAGACAAAAAAATAAATTATGTACAATTAGACAATTACGTGTTGCAATCTCATAGAGAGATCCGACTTGTTGTAATTGTATCAAAACCAGTGGCACAGAAGATGATAACAAAGTCAATTGTAAGACGCAAGAAGAGTTCCAAAGCAGGCCCTTATGTATGTTAGATACATTCTCGAATGTTCTTTAATGTTCCATGACAAAATGCAATGTCCAAAGGTAACTCGCTGGTTTTCAAGACATAGATGGGAGATTCTAGACTCAATGTGTAAGTGTGACTAACTTAACAATACAACCATGTTGTACAATGTTAAACTAGTGAATCATTACATACTCATAACAAATAATAAAGATGCGAAATGGCTGTTCTATACTATAATACTTATGACATATACTTATGATATCAATCAATTTGTACTACACCTCTTCCATACTAGGCATGTTCATAGTGCACACATTCTATCATTCCCCCCAGAGCTTCTGTATCCAGGTAATGAAATAGATTTATGGAGGCCTTTGTCCATTTCTACATTTCAAACAACACTGCAATCACAATTCAAAAACATGGTTCCTTATGGAGACATTTATGTTGTCCATTAAAGCTGATGATTGACACTTGGAGAAAACACATGTGACGTCCACGGGCATCCTAAATTGTTTGATTCACGCAGGGGTTGACTGAAATAACTCTTTAATCATTCATGTCTTAGATTGAGAACATGCAAGACGAATCTTCAACAACTTTCGATTTTAATTGGACATGACTAACTTTATGTTATCTAAAATAAAGAATTCTATATGTTTCTAGTGATACTTTCAACTTTAGCAGCAACGCAATCGAGAAGACATGCCCTTCGTTAGTCAAGGGAGATTTGAAAACGGAAACGTTAAACTACAACTGTATATATCTTTGCATTTGTCCAGTGTTTCTTTGTCAATTATGACAAAGCAAACATGTAGTTAAAAAGATAATAAGAAATTGCAAGATTTTATGATTTAAGACCTTTCATAGAATTATACATAACACGTTACGATCACAAACGTTGTAATTAAATTGGAGATCGTTATGAGCTCCATTTGTTGACAATATACTTTTTTTTGTTGCAGGTCATGGTGACCATAACATTTAATGTTATTCTTCATTGTCATCAAACAGATTAAAAGATTTATTCCAATGTTTTCAAAGACTTATATTTCCAATGTGTTTTTAAAAACTACCTATTATTTTCGGGAACTTTTAATGCGTTTCGTATGTTATTGCTACAACTCGAGATGCCTTTGTCAGAGTGCATAATAAATCTTTCTCCTTTGAGATGTGTACTTTCCGATTCCTTTTATTAAGATTTAGTAGCCTTAAAACAATCTGATGCATTCATCGTTTTCAGATATGAAAGGATGAAAGAAGATTGTTTGCTTGCAAATGTATTGAGCCTGTTTTGTTCATTTGCTCTTTACCTCAAGCCATAATAAATCATTTGATTGAAAACGGATTTAGCAGCCTGATTTATTGAATCTGATATGAACCCCATTTTAGGAAGTTTAGGATGTTAGGATCTGGTCTTAAAGGGCAGTAGCACGCTTTTGGGAGAATATATAGTGATGTCAGGAAAAGGGAAAAAATGATTCAAATTGAAAGCAGTCATAAATCAAATATTTGATGCAAAGTTCAGCCATGCAATTTCTTTTTAACAAAATATGAATAAACGGTGTTCACACAAATATGGCCTCCAATGGGCTTTCTGTAAATCTTTATAATTTGGGTTCTGACTATGGATGCTACTACCCGTTTAACACCATATTGGGAGTAATATAGATGTCAAGATACGAACCGCTTTGGTTTTGGAAAGTGTAAAATTATTTCGAAATGTTTTAAATTGTTTACATAATATAGTTTGCTGGATCAGCTATTTCACTCTTACTTATTGTTTTTTGTTTATGTTTCCTCAATGAGTTTATGATAAATATAAATAGTTAATCCGAGGTTCTGCATATATATGTCTTTAATTATGTAAGGCTGGTGATTTCAATCTTTTTAGTCATTGTTTGTTTGTTTCACTACTTATTGTTGATAGTAAGTCAGTATCAAAATTTAAAGAGTCGTAAATGCACAGTTGAAGATAACTTGAAAGGAAACCTGTGGCAAAGTGAAAGATGACATTAAATAATTCGGGCTATAAATAACAAGAACCTACAGATAACAAAGAAAAGTTGAAGTTTCTTTTTGTAGGGCAGTCACAGACATCAAAAGTTTAATCAAATCACAATTACGATTCCCGTTCAATGATTCTGATTCTGATTCTTTGTTACCTTTATCTATACAGAAAATTGGTACATAATGAATACGTTATTGCTACAGGTTGTGAACCTTGAATGAGACATGATATCAGAACATCTCCAAAAGGTCTGTAGAAACATTATTTTGTCATCACACTTCATATACTTCAGATTGTAACATCAGACTTATAAAGGTTGTGAAGGTCCATATATTATATTATATTATGTTGTCTAGAAACAAGATATATTACCAGTGACATAATATATAACATTCTTTATTCAAAGAGATCTAGTATAATCGACATATCATAAATATATTATTACCCGAGAAAAACAGTATACGGGAGCTCGAATATTGAAAATGTCACTACTTAACTAAAACCATATTGGTAAAAATACCCTGTATTTCAATCTGTGTTCTACCAAACAACGAATATGCCTTGATTGTTAAAAGTTTAATACTATGTCAATAAGGAAAAGAAGGAAAGATAGGCCTGTTGTTCCAGTAATCGTCAGTGATGACAAGAATGTGTTGTGTATATCATATATTGCAATATCAACACGAAAGCCATATGCATTTTTTATTTCCAATAAATTATGTCATTTCATTATTTAAGATGATATTTTTGTCATGACCTTCTTATCATCAACTTCAGGATAAATGATGAAATAAACAAATTGTGCAAACGCAAAGAAACTTCCTTATTAATGACCCAATTGAAACATCTCAAACCTTTTGTAAATCCAAGGAACGTTTCAGGAGTTTTCACGAGTAGCACGATGATCAATGAAACGAATATTGATTGACACTTATTGGTTGACTGGACAGGATATGTGACACTGTAAACCCTAATTGGTGCAATACTAAACTAATTATTTTGTGGAGAAAGTGGCTATCCTGAACCTCAAAACATACTCCAAGCTAACGAATGGTTATATTCTGTGTGCTTGGCACTTAAAGAATGTATATTAACTAATCTGAAAGAATTCATATTTCACAAATATTCCATGTTATCTCTATCACAGGGTTTATGGCTGAGATATGAGTGATCAACAGAGATCAAATAGTGGGTCACAGTCCTAAGATTTTAACTTTTATTAGACCTTTGGTTTGATCACAAATTGCCAAACAACGCTTAATAATGCTTAATTGTAATTGGTAAATGGCAACTGCTCTTACTGTTCCTGATTCGCTCTTTGTGAAATTCAGTCCACACACAATATTTTGATAAAGAAATCACATACATGTAAGCCATTGCCTTTTTGTAAATTGTTCTCTTGTCTCTGTTCAATAGTTCTGATGTAACATCATGGCAACATTAAATTGATTTGACTCAAATTGAACTCACCATAAATTCAATAGAACTGCATTACTGCCAATTTGCTCAGTCCATTTTCAGGTTCAATTGATTGCAGTTAATTCGTCTCACAATGTCATTAATTCCGAAATGCATTTGTAATTAATATATAATAAGTGTGTTATAATGATGAACAGAAGCAATTCTGTGATAGATAACCGCCATTTGCAGTTTACGATCTATAAATTGATTTTAGTAAATTAAGTGATAGAAAGTATTGTATTTTTGACATACACAAATACATAACATAATTACAGGAAAGCATAGCAGTGAACTATGAATATCAGGCATCAAGGCAATAGATTATTGGTTAATGATGCTTATACGGAATTACTTTTAATTTGCCGAGACTTGCAATAAACAAGTTCCGAATCGTCACATAACAAAGCAGAAACAAGCAAATCATATATAATCATATAAATAGGTTTTGCTTAAAGGGGCAGTAGCACGTTTTTTGATAATTTTATAATTTGCATTTCTCACTGATAATTGTAAGTGAATGCTAAATGTATTATTTTGACAGTGTCAAAAATCTCATTACACAAGTCAATCATCCATAGTCAGAGGACAAAGAATGAAGATTCACATAAAATCCATTGGCGGCCATTTTTGTGTGAACACCTTTAATTCATTTTTTGTAAGAAAAGGAATCGCATGGCTAAACTTAACGTTATATATTGGAATTATTACTGCTCCATTTAGTTTAAATACATTGTCTTTCAATTTAGATAATTAATTTTCATTTTCCTTACATCACCCTATATTCCCCCTAAAAACGTGCTACTGCCCCTTTAATTGGAAATGCAGAAAGAAAGTAAATCAGGTCTACATCTACATGTCTAATCCCAAACTGTAGAGTCTATTTGTGTAACTTATAAAACAGCAAAACTCGAACAATTATAAAAATAATTCTTTACCAGACAATACCAGAGGACAATATTCCACCATATCAACCTCAGTAGAAAATAACTTTTGCTGAGCTATTATGCTATAATATCTGTTTTCGTATTACACTACATGTTTGCAACACAGGTTAGAATAAACTTCAAACTGGTACATAATGTTCAGTTTATATTTATCTAGCTTATTTGACGCTCTTCAGGTTATGCTCTTAACGAGAGGAAAATGTGCATTCTTCAACGATTCACTCATAAACCTTTTGTTTGAATGGATTTGAATGTGTTATTTTCTATACGATTTACCTCTTTGTGAACAACATATTGCATAATGTCATGATCTAAATCTTCATCTAGCTGCAAGAAACAGAGATCTATTGACACCGATTGGTTGATTAGACAGGAACAGGATAGGCAACATATCAACCTGTATACGGTACATGTATGTGATTTTTATGAAACAATACGTTTGTATTCTGTCAAGGAATTCGTACTATTGCACCGCTCCTATGTTGTGATAGTTGTCATTACTGATTTGTTCTTGTCTTAGACCTCTAATCGTGAATTATTGGCCTTTGTTTTCGGTACTTTTAGAATAGAAAAATGCTAATATGATATTTTTGTTTTAAAGTTGTGCAGTTTAGAGCTCAGAAATGTTTGTAACTGTCACTTTTCAACTAGTTCACAGCTCTTGATATATGACTTTAAAACATCACGAAAAGTGTTTTAACATCACTAAAGTAATAACACATAACTTTCAAATATAGGTTTACCAAGCAATAACTCAGCAACACGATATGCAATAATCTTTACTCTCATGTGTAGAAATGTTTTATGTCAAGTTTTTTTCTGACTTACAGTATACAACCCAGGTTTTGTATTGCTTGTATGATTTTTTTGCACCATTAACAGCCGCATTCAATGAGACATGATGTCCTCACACCTTTTAACGATCAATTTAAGCGTTCTTTGATCTTCACAATTCATCTTCCTCAAACTGACACATTAAAACATTCATAATTTGATAAATCATAGGAACAAAGGGACTTCTTAACATCTTTGTGAGTTGTAGCTGATCCTTGACATGATGTGTTGCATCATTCAAGAAGATGAATGATTTACTCTGAGGTAGTGTTACAAATGTAACATCTTTTATCTAAAGTAAACTAATCAGATCGGTTCTTCAAACATTGTCCCTCACAATGTGGAAATGCTTCAAGATTGTTTCAACATCTAAAAAATAGAGCCATTGGCTCTGTAGCTCATCAGGCTTCATCATCAATTATGCTGTAGAGTGTGGTCAATGTGATTCCCCCTTTGTAGAGGCCACAGGGTCACCATTCATAAAATTCAGTATATAGGCGACAACTTTCAGTTTTCTAGGCCTTTACTTCTGATGAAGAAGATGAAAATAGATTTGAAGGACGTTCCTGTTGCGTTTATTAGGGGCAACAGGGTCACCAAAGCTACAATTCATAATCATCACTAGTCAAGGAGTCTGTACACAAAGTTTCAGCTTTCTAGGCCTTATACTTCTGGAGAAGAAGATGAAAATAGGTTTTTAGGGGTGGCCCGTGGCCCTTTTTAGGGGTCACAGGGCCACCAAAGCTACAATTTATAATCCTCACTAATCAAGGAGTCTGTAAACAAAGTTTAAGCTTTCTAGACCTTATGCTTCTGGAGAAGAAGATGAAAATAGGTTTTTAGGGCGTGACCCCTGTGGCCCTTATTAGGGGTCACAGGACCACCAAATCTACAATTTATAATCCTCACTAGCCAAGGAGTCTGTACACAAAGTTTCAGCTTTCTAGGCCTCATTGTTCTGGAGAAGAAGATGAAAATAGCTTTTAAGGGCTTGGCCCCTGTGGCCCTTATTAGGGGTCACAGGGCCACCAAAGCTACAATTTATAATCCTCACTAGTCAAGGAGTCTGTACACAAGGTTTCAGCTTTCTGGGCCTCATGCTTCTGTAGAAAAAGATGAGAATAGGTTTTTAAGGCGTGGCCCCTGTGGCCCTTATTAGGGGCCACAGGGCCACTAAAGCTACAATTTGTTATCCTCACTAGCCAAGGAGTCTGTACACAAGGTTTCAGCTTTCTGGGCCTCATGCTTCTGTAGAAGAAGATGAGAATAGGTTTTTAGGGCGTTGTCCCTGTGGCCCTTATTAGGGGCCACAGGGCCACTAAAGCTACAATTTTTAATCCTCACTAGTCAAGGAGTCTGTACACCAAGTTTAAGCTTTCTAGGCCATTTGGTTCTGGAGAAGAAGATGAAAATAGGTTTTAAGGGCTTGGCCCCTGTGGCCCTTATTAGGGGCCACAGGGCCACTAAAGCTACAATTTATAATCCTCACTAGTCAAGGAGTCTGTACACCAAGTTTAAGCTTTCTAGGCCATTTGGTTCTGGAGAAGAAGATGAAAATAGGTTTTAAGGGCTTGGCCCCTGTGGCCCTTATTAGGGGCCACAGTGCCACTAAAGCTACAATTTATAATCCTCACTAGTCAAGGAGTCTGTACACAAGGTTTCAGCTTTCTAGGCCTTATGGTTCTGGAGAAGAAGTCGAAATTCCACAAAGTTTACGGACGGACGGATGGACGGACGGACGGACGGATGGACGGACGGACGGACGGACGGACGCCGGACACCATGCCATGCCATAAGCCCATCGGGCCTTACAGGCCAGATGAGCTAATAAACAAAAAAACAGGCGGAAAAAAATAATTATTGAGGCATAAGGTATACTTTCACTCAAGCTCACAATTTCTTATTTGAAACAAAACAATTTTTTTTATCACTTTATTTCTTTTTGAACTGGGTACAGCACGCTCATACATGTAGTGCAAAAATGTACAACATTTGGTTACTGACGGTTAAGTTCTTCAATTGTATACAAGCAGTTGCAAAAAAAGGGGCAATTCAACATTTCAAGAAAATAAGCTGTGGCAGGACGACCAAAATGAAACAAAGGCATCATATCTACATTCTGTGTAGATGTTTCCTTTATGTATCTGATAATTGTAATTTAACTTAGGTTTGAGTTCTGCAAGAGTAGGTAACCTCTTTTGAAACAAAATGATATTTGAGTGTTCCTTAGACTAACATATAGTCTCAAAAGTATTTTATTTCAATTTGACAGTATTTTAATACAATTCATGTATTATAACAAAAGAGAGCCCAGATGTTGCTAAGCTGAGTGATCTAGCCTTGCTATACTTTAGAAGATTTGGTTGGTCGTCAATTGAATACTTTTCTTGAGGGTCTTTGTGACAGACTAATGTGTTCCTCTGCAGACCAATGTGTTCCTCTAGAGACGTACATGTATGTACACGCAAGCATACTCGATTTTCTTTTATTCAACTATATTCTTCCTACAAGTCCATAAAATTAGCGCTTTTCACCCGTCTGTGAACGGTAGATGGGAAATATTAATAATTATCACACGCGGTTTTGGTCTGAAAGTTTTGATTGAAGTATTTACTTTTTGCATCTAATTTTCCAGAAAAAGACAAAACAAAATTCTCAGAATCAGTGGTAGTGTGCTTTCTTTGCCCGAAGACATGATAATTCAACAATAGTACACTTACTTATAACTACTATAAAATTTAATTTCACACGCAGACATATACATGGTTTTTACAAGAAATATCATTTTTATTTTTTATAACACTATTCACACAGAGGTGTCAGATTTTCACATTTGAGTTGATACAATATCAAAAACTCAAAATCTTACACGAAGCATTATTTACGTTGAAGACTTAAACAAAATTAACTCTTATTGTCAATAAACTTTAGGGATAATGTTTCAAAAAAATATAGTCCTCCCTATCATCACACGGTTTGGATTGCCTGGCTAAAGCTTATAAGTAATGTTGTAGAGTAAACTAACTCTGCTGTTTTCTTGTTTTCTTATTATTGTGCCATACGAATGCCATTTGATGATGGCAAAAACTTATTTTCATTTCCTTTGCCTAAGATAAAATCAATTTATTTTCAACACAAAATTTTAATGTAACCCTTGAGAAACATTTAACCTCGCATTTAAACAAAAATAGTTGTTTTTCCTAATACAGGGTTTCATTATTTTCAATTTTCTTATTCTCTAAATCAGTTCAGAAAGAACAATCGTCCTTTTGCTATAGTAAGGAATCTAAAAAAACATTAAATTCATTTACTTAAGTTCTCCTAGCAGTGACAATTTATTTTCTATCCAGTCGGGTATTTGAGTTGCTCTTATGGTAGCCATGTCTTATACATGAAATTTCAGTTATAAATGACTGCAGCTTTGCACATTGTCTATTTGTTTGGATCGTTCTGAAGTATTGTTTTCTCTTTGAAATTGCTCGCACTGTAAGTTAATGTATATGTAAATGAGGAAATGATTTTGAAATGATAAAATAGCTTTCTCAAGTTTCATTGATACTTTTTTATGTATCTAGCTGTAGCAAGACCTACTCCAACGAATTAAGTCATTAGCTGTGATGTCAAATTTGCAGAACAATATTTATATGAAATAAACAATTAGTGCAAATGTCACGAAAAAGGGGAGTTTGGTTAAGAAAGATATAAAACGTATCTGCATCTCATCTCATCATCTGTAAATAGCGATAAAAATGTTCTTAGCTACACACAATTATAACATCGCCAATTATGTACAATTTTATGTTCTTCAATATGGAAACTTAATGTCATAAATGATGGTGGTTTCCAGATAACAGTTGCGCAAATTGCATTATACATGTATCCAATGACATATCTATCAGAGCCCACCTGATTATAAAAGAGAAATGTACCCGATCATGATTTATGATGAATAAAGGCCGGAACTCATTTCATTGATATGAAAATCGGATATGACATATTGTGCAGCCTACACGAATTACTACTCGTCTATTATCAATTTTCAAAGTATATTTTTCTTCCATTCAGTACCCTTATATATTCCCTCAATTACAACTTGTGGAATCAAAGAGCGACAAGAGAGAGGATTTAAAGTTAAATTAATGAAATTATGTTATTGATCGATTTTTTTATTCTTTCACCTTCATCTCAAAAAATAAGAAAATTCGTTTTTGTCACGTGAATTAACAGCTGTCAATGACAAAATTTAATTGTTTTTATTCACACGTTCTTATTTCCTTATTTCATTAAGTTAATTACTTTTTAGTTTTCAAAGAAAAACGGGCAATTCCATTTTTAATTAACCTGACTTTAATCATACTAAAGTTCAATTGATCTGTACAACAAAACAAGTATACCCGTCGTTAATGTTTAGGTTCTAGTAACTTTTGGCAAGGAATCCTTACATTAATAATGCTTGATCTGTTATGTTATACAGTCAAAGATGTTATATTAAATGAACTAGATCAACTGAGATATTGTATCGACTAAATACAAAAACTGTTAGCCATGTAGTATTCTTTGATTCAACTTTAGATTTGTTATGTTATGTTATGTTATTTGACGATGACGTTGTCAATAAGAAAATTTTCTTCAACGTTATTGATCTGCAGCTGATTTTCATATTTTCAAAAAATGCTATGCATTCGAGAGGGATTGAAATATTTTGTTAATTTAAATATATTTCTTATTCACTAATGATTTTTCAATTGAAAAATCATTCCTGTGAGAAGAATTATTCACAGCATGATACCATTGTACAACTGACCAAGACCAATTTGGAAAGAACAGATGCTGCTATTGTTGTCTCATCATCATCTTGTAAAAGACCAATTTGGTAAGAACAGATAGGATATTGACTATCAAAGTCATGTTCAAAAGATCTGTTATTTTGAATCGATGTCTTATAAGGTATTAAAACATCTTTTGTTTGTAGTTTGCATATTTTCCTTTTTATTCAAATTTAAGTTCAACGATGATTTTATTGTTGGCTGAGAGTTTTTAGCAAACAATGTCATGACAAAATGTATTTCAATTCCATTAGTTTTTAACTTTTTTATATTATCTCTTATCTTCTTTTAGGCCGGATGAAGAATTTGGCCTTTTAGAAGGTTTGCAAACTCTGATTAATTCTCTGGAAGCAATTACATTTTTCCTACATGACCTTATTACAATTTATTCTCTTTTTCAAATCGCCTTTCCAAATGTTGTATTTCTCATAAAAGCAGATATTTCTTGTGATGTAAATTCAATCCTGAAGTTGTTTAAGGGGAAATTGCGTCTTGTTGGGCCTTTTCATCAGTTTAAATTGTCGTTTTTGCAAGTTATTTTGTATAACAATTTATACATATTTGATCTTGTTTGCAAATTGGATTTCCTTCCTTGTTTGTTATTTCAGTTAAAGTAGTCACCCAGCAAATCTGAACAACAGATCACCACAGGTTGCCTCCTCCAGCAAGATTTAGACAGTAAATCGGCATATGTTTCTTATGAATTGATTTATGAACTAGTAGTAACCGTCATTCTATTGTCCAAAATTTGGATCAAGTAGAATTAACTCTGTGACAAAAAAAGAAAATATATGTTGTGATAAAAAGTAAAATAATTGATAAAATATACTCAATGGATTAATTATCTCGTGATAACAATTAGTGTCCACTTAATATAATGTGGTCAGTTCCATTTGAAGTTGTTTAGAGCAATTTAGAAACATCGGCTGAAAATCCTAAACCAAATCCGAGGACATCGCTAGCGATACTACACCCTTATGATGTCATAGCTGACAACGATTATGACGTCTTTTCCATGGTGACGTCGTTTGAAAGTCACTCAGAACACTGAAAAAACGTTTTTCATATGCAGAACTATATAAACTTTTATAACTTTATTTTGTTTTCACATGTGAAAAAATGCATCTTACGTTTAACTACGCAAAGTAGTAAATGAGTAAATAACAAGATAATTGAGGTATCAAATCATCAGTCCAGCGTGTTATACATGTAGGTAATCGCCTCGGTCGCATATGTATCAATGCGCAGTACGTCGTCTTGTAAAACATTTAAAAGAGATTATATTATCAATACAGAACGTCATACGTGTGCATTTGGGTCATTTGTATTGAACTCGAAGATGTCATGGACGCGGAATAACAACTCGTTCTTCAAACTGTTCCTTCGCGTCCATGACATCTTCTCGTTCAATACAAACGACCCGATTGCACACGATGATGTTCTGTATATATATGAGATTATTGATGGCTGGATCCTTACTGTAAAACATGAAGAAGCGAAACATGTATTCATAGAAACTGGATGTTTGAAACGATTAGGGAGAACCTAGCAGTTAAGAAGTAAATATTGGCAGTACAAACTGATAACTTATAACTAACAAATTTTGTAATAAATGTAAGTGATTTCATTCTGATTTGAAGGTACGCGTTCAGTATTTTTCTAAACTTCCCTGGAATACCTACATGTATACCTGTACATTATTCATAGGTTAAATATTAAGTTCATAAACTTCGGAAACTTCTTAAAACCAATGTATATGTCTTGATATATGTACATGTAGATATAGTCATTATATTAAGTGCTCCGTGTTATCTTTTTTTCATAAATAATCTATGAGAAACCTTTAAAGACCGTGAATATGTAACAGCGTTAGAACAAAAAGGCAAAGCCATTGAAGAAGTGGTTGTGGCCGAATGGTGTATGATTAATCCAAAAGGACAGAAGAGAGTATAATTAAGGTGGTCCAGGAGTGTTGATCAGGCCTGTCAATATATATATAAGAGGCTGACTGCTTCCGATATTAATTTTGTCAATAGGCGTCAGTCTGAATCTGTCATTATAGGTTGTAAGATATATATAATTATCATCCAAAACTGTGTTCCACAGGAGATATCGCTTGTGGAAGATCAAGCGATATCTCCTAGGAGATATCGCTTTGACAGTAGATTTTGAACAATGCCCTGTACTCAGAAAATACATGACATCACAAACGTTTTACATCATCAGTAATGACGTCACAATGCTATGACGTCATAAACACAACGACATCATAATGCTATGACGTCATTAACGTGATGACGTCACAATGCTATGACATCACTGGTTTAGGAGTTTTAGGGCTATGCAGTGTTCAAATATGTACGTCTTTCATGCTAATGTGATGAAAAATGATTTTGGATGATAAATAGAATCTCACCCTCGTGTCTTCTGATATCAAATATATCAACACTCGTTGATAAAAGTAAAATATCTTCGGCAAGCCTCGGATATTTGTTATTTTTATCAACTTGTGTTGATATATTTGATATCAGAAGACACTTGGGTGAGATTCTCTATTTAGAATAACCGTATATATATATATATACATTTATGATAAATGAGCATGAATGTCCAAACTCAAGACTCGAGTGACGTAATACTTTATTCAAAATGCAAGGTTGGTGAATTATGTCATTCAGTCAATGGTTTAGGATATACTATTCAATACTTTGGTCGCAAAACAAAGACTTTAACGATATTGGGGAAATAATGTTTTTAGGGTCATAAACTGTTATTATTTCTTCAATTTCGTTAAAAGCACTCATGTGTAGTATTTTCTATTTGCAAGTGGGGGATGTATAAACAAATATTCTCTGTGGTGTGGTAAGTTTGGAAAAGGAGATTCCCTAAGTAGTGTTGATCCCGACTGATTGCATAGTTTACAAGGATGCTACAGAATTGTAATACCTCTGGGGAAATCATCAGTAAAACATAAATGGAGGTCATTATCAAGGTCAGTATTCTTTCAGTTAGAATCAATGAGAGAGCTGCAATGGCGTTTAAATGGAATAATGTTCTGTCATGGCAAGATACACTTAGTAGTCTTAATATTTTGTTATAGAAAACAACTTTGACAGAACTTGTTCCTAATACAATTATTTTGTTCAACTGAATAGGCCAATGGTGTTTGCTCATAATTAAGTTACGTATTACTGACAATTCTATTAAACTGTAGAGCAGACATCGTAGCTCAAATCGTATTGTCTGGTTTTACTGTACTCTATTAATTGAATGCAAGATAAGTGTAATCTATTGTAAAATCAGTAGTGCAACACTGGTACTGGAAGACATTGTAAAATGTCTATTAGGGAAGGGATAGAGAAATTATCCTATACTTTACTGTGACTAGTATTTCATTATGTATTTTCACTTTGCCAGAGATAAGGAGTTACTTTATTACTTACCATCCTGGTTCATCAACGTATTTGTCTCGGCATTATGCTACAACCTATCTATTGATATCCTGCTATGGTATTCAGCCGTTTCGCTATATATAGCAAGCCAATCAAATGATGCCCTTTATGCGATAGCGGCAAACTGGTTTCTAAGCTTTGTTCCGCGTACTCACCGCGTGATTCAAATTAACCAATGGGAGTGCTATTAAATAATAAAACCGATTCTCATTGCAGGCTCCCGCTTAGTTCCAAATCGCGCTCTCTTAGCTTTCCTTGAGCGACATCACTAGACAACAGTGCATGGAGTTCGAAATAATTTGACTGAAACAGGCAGCCTGTAAAAGCGCTGAGTAACAACCCGTCAGCTGAACCCCATAGCAGGATATAATGCGGAGACATATACGCTGATGAAGCAGGATGATTACTTACTTATTACTTCCTTACCTGTTACGTTAAAGCCATATTATGGTATGATATTATCATTAATTTATAATATTTAAAAAAATAACTTAATTGTGTCAACAAGCAGGTGAAATACACAGTTAGAGTTCATACCAAGGGGCGACATGTTTCTATAAAAGTAACAAACGGGCCCTGAAGGTAGAACAGAGAAATGGGAAAAGGGATATTGGTATTTAAGTTTTACTATGTTTTTCTCACTCAGTTGTTGTCCTTACAAGTAAATTATTCCAAACTAGTTGGCTACAGTTCATCTGACCTGTGTTATCACGACTTGATTTTTTTACATGTGTGACAGAAACAAATAAGGTCAAGGACACACAGGGACAATTTAGACTGAAACAAAATATTAAAACAAGGGATAACTTTTGCTGTTGTCTATTCTATCACACAGGGTGTCCTCACATCTTTTAACGAGCATTTTAAACATTCTTTGATCTGCATCAATCTGACACATCAGATACTATCATAATTTGATAAATCATTGGAACAAAAGGGACTTTTATACATCACTGCGAGTGGAAGCTGATCCTTGACATACTGTGCTGCATCATTCAAGATGATGAATTGCTTATAAGGTGATGTAACACTCATTATCAAAGGTATCTCGTTCACAATGGGGAGAATAAGACTCCTTGTGCTGAGGGGGTCCAGTGTTAAAAAATGTGTCCCCCTAATTTGCTGTCGTTTCTGAGGTTTAAGGGATTTAACACCATTCAAGTAATGGAGAAATGTTAATCTATTTCATCAGTATACTGGTATATAGACATGCCTAGATGGCATCAGTTGAAATAAAATTGAACTCTTAATGATCTAGATATGCCTGCAAAGTATGATCTGTTACTCCTTAAACATCCTTAACATTGAACAGTACGAGTTCCCTGTAAGAAATATTTATTTGGTTTGATTAGCTCGAGTCCATAAGTTTCCAAGTGTACACCCTGGTCAGTTAATAGTACCACATTGCGAGTCTCCGTTGTTCAATATGGTGTTGACCACTTTCGTTTATTATCAAGTTCCATATTTGTAATATGAGTGTTAACTTGCTGTATTTAAGGTTTTTTTGGGCTAAGGGCTCAGAGATTTTAGCACAACCATTTGCTTTGTAAGGTATCATAGTTCATTTCAGTACAGCTCCTTCAATTATCTGGATAAGGGTACATAGATGCTCAATGAAAGAATCAGTTTTTATTAGCAATGAGAAGTTGTCCAAACCCGTATGAACTTCAAGTCAGACTAATGGACATTTGACATCAATTTCATTGCTGAGGAAATTTATTTTCATGAGTTTGAGTTTGAGTTTCAAAAACATTAACTATCCTGGCTTCATTGCAATTTGACCAATTTGAATATCAGATGACATGGTAGAATAGACTCATCAGATAAACCTCAAAATCGTCAAAAAGTGTCGATCTGCTACGTTTTTCTTCCTGAAATTGTTTCATAGTTCACATTTTTTAAAACTATTACTTATGACTGTTAATGTCGCCCAAGAGTAACAGTTACTCTTAATGCGAGGCCTTTCATGTTAACTTCTTGAGACTTGACAGAAAAGATTTATCTACGAAAACGTTCACATGATTCGTCAAAGGATAATGTGCTTCAAGGTTTTGCCAATTCTATGTTCATCACTGATGTGTACTTTATAATTCAATAAATGCGAAATAATTCAGCTAACCTCATCTAATCACTATAATTTGCTGTTTCCTTTAACTTTTTAAAGCTCGATAGGATTGATAAAAAGGGAAAGTCCTGGGCAAACTATTAACTTGTACGAAAGAACACCCATAAACAAGGGATAATGTTGTTTAGTCCTCTTTTCTACTATATCTGTCATGCAAGACTATAAAATATGTGCTTATCACGCTTCTGTGAATGGTGGTGGGGGAATATCAATAATTATCACTGGCACATTGGTCTGAAAGTATTGATAAAACTATTTATATAAATTTAAGTTTAATGAATAAAACAGAACAAAATTCTCAGTATCCATAACCTTCCTGTTAGTGTGTTTTCTACACGTTTCACTAACTCATAATTAACATTCTTTTTCACACAGATATTTTCTATGAATGATATATAACCATTTGCGAGTCCATTCACAGACTGGAAGATTTTCCACAAATGAATTGAGACAAAAATTATCAATGGCATTGTAAAACAGTTGTCAATAAAACCTTTAGGAAATTAATTTTCAAGGAAATCCTCCCTACAAATTATTAGACTTTCTAACATATGAACATATTGTTGGAAATTGATGTTACCCTGATGTGTTCATGTTTTCATCATGTTTATGCCGTGGAGTGACAATTTGTGGTGGCATTGTTATTCTAACTGCTTAAAATATTATCAATTAATTTGCAAAACAACATTTTATAAGGTGGCTCTGAGAAGTTTGAAACCACGCATTTATACAAGTTACATACATTTACATTACAGTAATGTGTCATAACTGAAGGTTTTGTTATTTAGAATTCTCCATTTCTCTGAATTAGTTCAGAATAAACAGTCACCCTTTTTAATTTAATAGGGAGTCAAACAAACTGTAAAACCGTTGGTAAAGTTGTCCACGGAATCTTCGTGGCAATCTCTTTCCCATTAGCTCCCACCTGTCAAGCCGTTGCATTGCTCTCTAAGTAGCCATGTCTTTAACGTTTAATCTAATTTCCTTTACTAATGAAAACAATTTTGGGCATTATGTTCTATGTTTTGACCTTTCAAAATTTTTGTTTCTGCTTAAATTTGCGCGCAAAAAGATTATTTCACGTCAATGAGAAATTAATTTTTAAATAGTATAATATCTTTCTTAATTATCATAAGATTCAACGTCACATGTTTAATTGTAATCAGAAATAAAAATTAAGCCTCTTGTAATGAAAAAGATATGTTAGCTCTGATGTCAATTTGCTAAAAATAAAATTCCATGAATAAATTGTTATAAATGATTAGAGACGGAAGTTTGTTTTAGATATAATATTAACAGTTTTCTGCAAATAAAAAAGAACAAAAACACACTGTAACCGGGTACCACCTAACCATGTAAAACTTGATTTATCATGGCTTATAATCCTAATTTTCTGTCATAAATCATAATGAGATCTGGATATCATCATAGCAAATTGCAGTTAATGCAATAACATATCAATCAAAGACCTACTTGTTTCGAGAATTGATAATAAAAGAGAAGTTTACATAATGGTGAATTATAACCTATACAAAGAGAAACTCATTTCATTGGTATAGAAATCGAACATAACATATAGTTAAGTATGCAAGATTTTACTCGCTTTTCAAAACTGTCTTTATGCAAATGCAACGTTACTTTTAAATTGATTTAAATGATGTTAAAAGTTTCTGTAACAGAATTTATTTCAACAAGATAAAAGTTTCATATTAAAAGTTTCAATAATCTTATTCATTTGTAAGAAGCAACATAATATTTATGTCAATGTGAGAAGATTTCTTTCATAGCAATGTTCCTTGTGCTGTTGTTAAAGTAGTTGGAAAGAAAGAAACCATATTGGTTCAAAGTCATATCCGAGGATCATTTTGTATAACCTCATAATGTATTTGAAACATGTTTTCCTTTGTACTAGCTTTTTTTTCTGTAAATTCTAATGTTAAGTTGACTCTAATTATAGTGGTATGTTTTTAGCAATCAATTTATCCACAAATTTACTTTCAATTAAATTGTTTTTATGATTTTCAAGATTCTCTCTTCTTTCAGGCCAGTTGTATAATGTGGTCCGTTATGAAGGTTTGCAAAATCTGATAAATTCTCTGGAAGTAATTATCTTTTTCTTGCATGACCTTGCAACAATTTATTCCCTAGTTTTAATTCACCTTTCCAAATGTTGTATTTCTCATGAAAGCAGATATTTCTTACGATGAAATTTCCATACTGAAGAGTAAATTGCATCTTGTTGCGCCTTTTCAAAAGTTTATAATTATCTCTTTTTCGATTAAAATAAATAAACAGAGCTGAACAGATGTCCTTATTCGTTGTTCTTTGTTATTAAAAAGTCCCATATTGTACTCCTTTGCAGATAATTGACTAATATCTATCAGATTTACTTATTCAAAACTAACGTAAGATAGTTTTAATGAGGACGACGCATAGACATATCTGACAAACCTGGTAATCTTCAAATTCATGATATAATAAATGGTTAATAGTATAACGTGTACCTTTCCTATGCATTAACGATTATATGAAAAATCATTTGGTTATTCCAATCATTCTATTTGAAACAGTTCAAGCGAGTACTCTCTCAATCTATTATTTCTTCTCACATCCTCACGGAATTAAATCTAATAGACCTGAAAATCGACATGATATATTTCTTAAATTATGAACTTGTGCATCTTTCATTCAACTATTCTGGATTTTCAGCGATGGCTATCACTTAAATTTAAATGTGTGACAAAGAAAGAGAAAATATGTATTCTTATAAAGAGGTAAAATAATTGAGAGCATTAATGTTACTTTTTCAATGTATGTTTTATGCAATTTGGTAATTTGAAATAGCAGTTGTTACAACTATGTCATTTTGTCATCATCATGAATTCGTATTGATTGGCATACGTTAAAGAATACATGTTTTAAGAACTTTACTAAGTATGCAACACTAACGATATGATCTTAAAAATAACTATCATATTTCTCAAATATGTCAGTTGCATTTCAATTTACAATGACCTTTTTTAAATTAAAATATTTGTCAATTATTGTAATAAAGCATTACTGTTTATGAGTATTTTCTACATTGAAATTAAAAGTTGAGCCTAATTCTTCAAACGTTTACAACATTTTTAACATGGTAGGGGGTCATGGTGTAAATTTAGATATTTACCCTTTCGTTCATTACACAAATATATTTTGATAAAACAGAAAGCAGACACCACAAAATTCAAAGTTCAAACTATTGCATTATGTGTGTTTGTGATCATGTGATAATCAAATGCCTCTAAGATCTTTACGAGATTTATCAACTCGAAAAGTAATTTATTGTAAAAGTTCCTTTGTATATGAGTGCATAACAATGAAAGAAAATATCTGTAAAACAACAATTTTAAGATTCAACTCATCAAATGTAGTGCATGTGCCCATATGTAGCGACTTAAAGGGGTAGTAGCACGTTTTTTGACAATTTTATATTTAACATTTTTCACTTATAATTGTATGTTAATGCTAATCGTATTATTTTGATAGTGTCAAAAATCTCTCTTCACAAACCAATATTCCATAGTCAGAGAACAAAGTATGAAGATTCACCTAAAATCCATGGGCGGCCATTTTGTGTGAACTTTTTTAATTTCTTTTGTGTAAGAAAAAGGAATCGCATGGCATCACTTTACATTAAATATTTGAATTATTATTACTCCATTTAGGTTAAATGCATTGTCTTTCAATTGAAACCATTAATTTTCATTTTCCTTACATCATCTTATATTTCCCCTGAAATCGCGCTACTGTCCCTTTAAACACGATTTTATTTTAAACCAACTTTCTTGGGGATTTGTACCATGTTTGAATCGTATTTAAGTTAATTAAAATACACAAATTAATAAGAGTAAAATTGGCAATGTGTGCATTTTGGGTGTTTTTTTTTTCAATTTCTTGAAGTTAACTTTTTGTGTTTTTCTTCTTTCATCCCTTTATTCATGTACGCTATGTACTATATAAAGCTTTTAAAAAGGTGAATCGTGGTCCAAACTTTATGAAAAATCGTGGTCCAAACTTTATGAAAAACACACCAGTAACAACAGGGATTTAATCTGATGACTTGATGTTAAAACGTTTAGGAGCGAAATATTTTTATACAGAAATGGATGTTCGGAAGGGATTGAGAAAACCTAGCAGTTTAGAAGTAAAGTATATATATAGAACAAAAAAGGTTACTGACAACTGCAATACCTGTTATTCGGTGATTTCATTCGGATCAGAAGGTGTGTGTTCGGAACTATTCTTCTATCTTATGATAAAGGAATATGTAAAATGTTATATACAACATTATTCTTAGGATAAGATATTGGCAATTTGAGGGTTCAAAAGCATCAGCTAACTTCTAAGATCTATAATGTCTTGAAATGAATACAGCTTGAGATTGAAAATGTTGATTTTATCAAGAGCTCATTTATAAAATGTCTCCCTATATCCTTCAAATGAAATTTAACCTTTAAAGTTTATCAACCTATAATCACTGTAATACATTTAAAGAGCGTGAATACGTAACAGAGCGGATCAAAGAGACAATCTCATTAGTTAGATATATATTTAGTTGTAACTGAGTAGTGTATAATTAATCTAGGAAGATACAAAAGAGTTTAATTAACTTGGACCAGGAAGTGTTGATCAGGCTTGTCAAGATAAATTAGTGGCTAGCACTTTAGGAGTAAGGTATTGGCAGAACCTATAGGACAATATATCAGTGTCCATGAAATACTATGTTAACGACGCGAGTGGATAAATATAAGTATTCCCCGAGCGAAAACGAGAGATATACCGCTATTTAGACATGGATGTCGTTAACGTACACTCAGGGACAAACGAAATGATACCGACTTTTCAAAAAGGTTCAAAACAAAATGTTGTAAAAACATGCGACTACGAATCCATGTAAAGGTCATATAAGTTCCAAATTGCAAGGTTGGTGAATTATGTCATTCAGACAATGGTTTAGGATGTAAAATTCAATACTTAGGTCGCGAAACAAAGGTTTTGACAATATTGAGAAAATAATTTTGTGAGTGTCATACACTGTAATAATTTCTTCAATTTCGTTAAAAGCACCCATGTGTAGTATTTTCTATCTGCCAGTTGGGGATTTGTAAACAAGTATTCTCTGTAGTGTGGTGAGTTTGGAAACGTAGATTCTCTAAGTATCATTGATGTCCACTGATTGCATAGTTTACAAGAATGCTACAGAATTGTAATGCCTCTGGGGAAATCATCCGTAAAACATAAATGGAGGCCACTATCAAGGTCAGTATTCTTTCAGTTAGAATCAATGAGAGAGCTGCAATGGCGTATAAACGGAATAATGTTTAGTCAATGACTATACAATTGCAAGAACTTGTTCCTAATACAATTATTGTGTTCAACTGAATAGGCCAATGGGGAAAATTGGTGTTCGTCCATGAATAAGTTACATATAACTGACAATTGCTCACAAACTGTAGAGCAGACATCGTAGCTCAAATCGTATTGTCTGGTTTTACTGTTCTCTATTAATTGAATGCAAGATAAGTGTAATCTATCGTAAAATCGGTAGTGCAATACTGGAACTGGAAGGCTATATTAAATGTCTATAAGGGGACAGGGGAAATATACTATACTTTACTGGATTTCATTATGTATTTTCACTTTTCGTTTGCCGGTGATTTCTTCTACAAAAAGTTACTTCGTTACTTTAGTACCTACTTGTTACGTTACTTTTATCCAACAATATGGTATGGCATTATCATTAATTTATAATATTTTCAATATTAACTTAATTGTGGTAACAAGCAGGTTTATTACAAATGCAATACACAGGTATAGTTTATACCAAAGGATGACATGTTTCGAAAAAAGTAACAAACAAGTCCTGAAGGTAGAACAGAGAAATGGGAAAACAGATTTTCCCACGTTTTTTTTAAACACTCAATTGTTTTCCTTACAAGTAAACTATTCCAAGCTAGTTTGCTACATCTAATCTGACTTACCTTTATCACTATCATTTGCTTTTTGAGTTTTTACATGTATGACAGAAACAATATATTCAAGGACACAAAAGAACAATTTAGACTGAAACAAAATATTAAACAAGGGATAACCTTTTCTCTTGTCTATTCGATCACACAGGATGTCCTCACACCTTTTAACGATCACATTAAACATTCTTTGATATTCGCAATTCATCCGTATCAACTTAACACATCAGATACTATCTTTATGGGATAAATGATAGGAACAAAGTGATTTTTAAACATCATTGTGAGTGGTTGGTGATCCTTGACATTATGTGTTGAATCATTCAAGAAGATGAATTTCTCATAAGGTAATGTTACATCCATTTTCAAAGGGTTTTTCCATGTCGTTCACAATGTAGAGAATATAATTCCTTGTGAGGGTGGTCCTGTAATCAAAAATATGTCCCCTAATTTTGGTGTCTTAACTGAGGTTTAAGGGGTCACCATTCGCATAATTAGGAATTTGTTCAAGCATTTTTTCAAAAGTATACTGGTATATAGGAATGCCTAGAATGCATTTGTGTTAACCAGCAATGATAAACCCTTTATGAGCTTGATATGCCTACAAAGTATGATCTATTACTCCTTAAACATGTTTAACATTGAATTGTAATCTAACTACATCGAAATAACTGCTAGAAATACTTCTTTGATTTGATTTGTGCGAGTCCATAACTTTCCAAGGGTACATCTCGATCAGTAAATAGTGCCACATTGCAAGCTTTTATAGTTCAGAGTGATGTTGATCACTTCCATTGTTATCAAGGTCAATATTTGACATAGGAGTGTTAACCTGCTGTCTCTAAATGAGATTTTTGGCTAAAAGATTAAAGCACAACCATTCGCTTTGTTTCATTTCAGTACACTCCTTCAATTATCTGGATATGAGCATGAAGATACTCAATGACAGAATCAGTTATTATTAGCAACGAGAAGTTGTCCAAACCCATATCAACGAGACAGTTATATGGACTTGTGACATCAAGTTCATTGCTGAGAAACATGAGTTTGAGTTTCAAAACAAATAGTATATAGTTACTCTAAAAAACCTTATCAAACACACCTTTTTTTAAAATGTTTCAAAATCTGCAAGAAGTTTTGCTTCGTTAAATCATTTCATAGTTCAAATTTTCTTGAATGATTAATTATGACTGTTCAATTCTTTGAGTGGCATTTAGACTGTATTCATGTCGCCAGGGCTTCTTATGGAACATTTCATGTTGATTTCGTGAGACTTGACATCAATACATTCATGGACTTATCCAATAAATCGTTTTCATGATTCAACAAGAAATAATGTGATCCAAGGTTGTGCCGAGTTCTTTATTCATCACTGATGTTTAATTTATAATTCAATAAATGCGGAGTAGTTGGCAACATTTCACTTAACCTTATCTAATCACTATAATTTGCTGTTTGCTTTAGCTTTTTATAGCTCAAGAGGATTAATAAATAGGGAATGTCCTGGACAAACGAATAACTTGTACGAAACAACACACATAAAGCAGGGATAATGTTTTTTAGTCCTCTTGTCTACTATATCCTTCCTGCAAGACTATAAAATATGTGCTTATCACGCTTCTGTGAATGGTAGTGGTGGAATATCAATAATTATCACTGGTACTTGGGTCTGAAAGTATTGGTTAAAGTATTTCCTTCTTGCCTCTTAATTTCATGAATAAGACAGAACAAAATTCTAGTATCATTAACCAGCTTGGTCTAACATATAGAAAAGTATTCATTGTTACTTCGCATTTCCTGGCTGAACAAAGTTCCTCATGGCATTTGCAAAATAACCACTTTGTTACATATAAGACGTAAGACGTAAACTGCTTGAATCATGAGAAGATGTAATTGATATTTATGAAGAAACTAGGCAATTCAATTATTTGCAAAATGTACTTCCATTGTGATGGATCATTCCTGGATTTGTAGGTACAATTTGAAACTTATTTGTTGCCGCTAATTGTTGAAAAACTGTTCTTGCTGAATTAAAAGTCAAATCATTCATACAACAACTCATAGCTAACACACAGTAAATTTGCTGTCGTTAGTGTTTATGTTATCATGATAGAACATATTCTGTTTACAGACAATGTAAGATATGAGTTGTAAATAGATTAAATGTTACTTGATATGATTTGGTGCATAAGACAATAATTTTGCCATCTCGTATATGCTTCACATAGGACATAATTGTATTAAGGACAATCCAGCTGATATGACATGAACTTAGATTCTACTCCTCTCCTTTATTTCATTGATGTTGATGTTAAATTGATTAAGACACTGTTTCCCCTCTGGGATAGACATGTTGAACCAATGATTGGATTTCAGTTCTGTCCAAGAAACATGGATCCTTGAAACAAGAAAAGGCACTTTTATGCCTAGAAGATGTTAATTCATTTGTTTTTAACACCGTACTTTTGTGGTTTTAAAACATTGCACACACATGTATGATTTTTTCCATTGATGTATTTTATAAAAATGTGTTCATTTGCTTATTGTTATCCTTATTAAGTACATTTTATGAAAATAAAGAACGACAAGAAACTGAAGTATGACGATTGCTGATTTCGATGTTATATGTAATTATGATCCGCAGACATCTTAATTAGTTTACCTGAATAGTCATTTCAATATCAAATCATTTTAAATAGTTTAAGAACCTCTTTGTAAAAAAACTCAAATAACATATTAAGATCTTACCTATGAAATCGTTGCAAATTGATGTCATGTATATTTAATATTATGTTTCGATAAAACTATCTTATTTAGGTAATTTGTGATGAATAACATATGTCTTAATATATAAACTGTTTTTGTTATGTTTTGAAAGAGTTCTTTTAATCTAAAGGGACGATGTGCCATTACTGTAAATTCCCGAAATAAAATGTACTGTTTTCAAACTACCTATGCAAAGACTATCAACATGTTTATATTTGAAAAAAGGCATTGTTCCAAAAAAAAAATTTAACAGATCGGAATTGAAATCATTGAAAGAGTCGTTTTTCCTAATGTATTTACAATCACACATTTTCTACCAGATTTAGAGCATGAAATTCCGACATTTTGCTAAATGGTTGCATGGTTGGAACCTGATTAAGTAGAACAAAAATGATTCCTCTGGAATTCCTCTGGAATTCCTCTGGAAGCTATCAGGCAGACCAAACCATAGTAAGGATATTTACTTCACAATGTTATGATTGCTTAATGAATCCATTCAGTCTCGTTTGGCAATCAGCTGATGCCATTGAAATTATTTTTGATTCGATTTTGTTATGTCTTACATACAGAATAATCTATTTTCAACCTGACCATTACTGACAACAAATTCCTATTTCAAAAGATTGGTAGAATGCAAACGTTAACCTTTAGTGAGAGCAGGATGTGAAGGGTTTAGGAACATTGGAATGTGTTTGACATTGTGAATTCATTTAGATATAAACCCTGTAGGTTAAGCCCAACATCAACAACTAGACACACATAATAAACTACTTGACTTGACTTGACTTGACTCAATGAAAAACAGAAACAACTTTTACTTCATTATAGCTGGTTATTAATCATCTGTAGAAAAATTCAAAAACTCCTTTTTCAAAATTCCCCCACCCAAAATACAGCTAGGTTATATTTTGATGTGCTGTTATTCTACTTATAAGCAACGACAGGGAAAACATTAAGCTCATAATGCCGAAAATGATTCATTCAGAGTTATCAATATTGAATTGTCACTTGTAATTCATTTGACACTTTAGGTGAGAGGAGAACCTCGTTCTGCTCGCAGTTGTATTTCTTAATCTTGCCTTTTTATACCAAATGTTGTTAAACCACTTATTCTTTTACACAAATGATTTCTCGATTTAAACCTGATAAAGTGGAAACTAAAGCTAATTTCCTCTACAATAAAAAGGACGGCGCCAGCGCTATAGGCAATATTAAGAGAGACCAAACAACAGTAAAGAGTTTTAAAGTACATTGCTCCAAGTTATGCTGTAGTTTGTTTCTGAAATTGACTCAGTATTGTTTGGTTATCATCACACAACTGCTGTGAGCACTATTCATAATTAGATTTCACCTACTGTAATTCACGCAAAAACAAGCCATAGAAAAAAGTTAATGGTACAATCTCAAAGCCTGAGAACAAAATTGGAAGAACACAACAAACAAAAAACAAAAACAAAAACGAACAAAGCATCACAAAGCAATAAAAATGATATTTTAGTATATAAGGGATTTTCATTTCATTTTCAATTTGCGTAGGTTTTGTTGATGCAAAGTGTAACATTAAATATTTTCATGTACTTCCAGCGAATAACATAATATTATGTTTTGATCCTATCATTCCTTCTCAAACTCGTTCGTTTCTCTTCTATGTCAATCGAGTCCAGACTTTTGGGGTGACTTAAAAACAATAAGGGTGTTCATGAGTGATTTAACTCAAGTTATAATTCTAAATTCCTTACAACCAAATAGATGAAACCGACAGTTCATCAAATCAGACTCACTACAATAAAAAAGAAAACGTTGCAATTGTGCCAAGCATTATCTATAATCATGATTGTGGAAGTAATACTAAGAATATGTCACAGTTGCTCGAATGCAATAAAGCACCAGGAGAACGCCATTTATAATATTTATATATTGACATAGCTTTTTTTACTAAAACACATTGCTTTAACGAATTATAACATAATCATTATCCTTTCTGATATCTTGTACTGTGCCTTTTTTAATATTTTCTATGCTGCCAAACTAATGATATCCGTCTTTACAATTCATGTTTTAAACATTTTGAAACCACATGAGGAGAAAGAGGATTCAGTAATGAACAAAACTGACTCTAATTGACTCAATTGACAGGGTGAATGACCATCAATACTACATGGGAATTCATGATAAAGCGCCTGTCATGTTCAATATCAATCGTGAGTAAAACAATCTTCTCATGCGTAGACTGAAATATTCTGAATTCCCTGAGTTTTATTTTTAACTCCCCCTCCTGCCACCTACTCATACAATCTACTGCAACATGGTACATCTTATTTGGCTAGCTGCTATTTCTATCTGTAACGATCATTCGTAATAAGGTTATTAAATGGATCTGGGTGCCCTGTTCATGCTTAAGATAAGTTACAACCTTCTTACACAAACGGAAGTTGGTTTCGAACTTTAGC